>RCWM02000315.1:0-1314001 GCA_003667255.2 Euschistus heros
TAATTTTTGTTATTAATATTTCAATCAATTATAGCTATAGAATGTTTATAAAATGAATACATTTTTAAACAGATTTAAATCTATAATTTGAGTTCATTGGGAAAGTTATGGGAAGAACATATCCAAGTGTTTAAATTCGCCCTTTGAAGAAAGTGACAAAAGGATATTGTTAGCACATTCTTCTTCTTCTTCTGTAGCTCGACAGCCCAGGGTGGACCTTGGCTTCCTCAACAATAGTTCTCCAGACAACCCTATCCATAGCTTTCTTCCTCCAGTTAGTCACACCTTGCCGTTCAAGATCATCGACCACATCACTCAGCCATCGTCTTTTCGGCCTTCCCTTTCTTCTAGTACCATATACCTTACTTTGGAGCATCCTTTTTGGAGTTCTGTCGTCAGGATTTCTCAGAATATATCCCACCATAAAACTCACGATTTCAGTTTTTTTCGGACAGCTCGCATATCTCTTTGTTTGTTTTTATCCTCCATGCTTGAGTTCCTACATCAGAAACAGGACCAAATATTATTTTTTAGAACTTTCCTTTCAAAGACTCTCCAAGCATTTGTAATTGTGGTGGTAAGCGTCCACTTTTCTGTGTGAGGATATGTCTAATTAAAGTCATGTACAGCCTTACTTCCGTTTTTCTAGACAACAATGATGATAAAAAACCTCAAATTTGCAAAGTATGCACGATTTGCGGCGATGATCTTTTTATATATTTATTTTATATACAGGGTGTCCTATATTTATCATATATTTATTTTATATACAGACATAGTGTAAAAACAAAAATTGGGTAATACTCCATACTAAACGGGATAGAATGGCGCAGAAACTAGTTTCATATCTCTATCTGTTGAGGAGATAGAATTCGTTTTGTTTTTATTTTTAAAATCTTTATTTTTTTTGAAAAATGGCAGTTTTATCAACTTTGGTTTAGAGTAGAAACAAAAACGATGATATTTTCTTAATCAACATTAAATTTTCTAAAATATGACATAGGTCTAGTTATTTTAAATTCACTTTTAGAGGGCCTTTTGACACGAAAAACACAAAACATTTATTAAAACTTAAATTTTTAATATTTTTTGAAAATTTCTCACTCCCCACTGGAGCACCCTAGAAGCCGTCAAATTTCCTAAAACTGAGGAATTCAGTTAGCTTTTTAGTGGTGTAACTCATGATACAATTGCACTTCACCTTTTGAGTCTAACAGAAGTTTTTCTGATGAAAAACACGCTAGAGAATAAACACTTGATTGGTTCACGTACCTACTAGATTGAATAAATGTATATTAGTTATTTATCTCTTGTCCATATGCATGAGAGGTAAAGAGTTGTGAAGGTGACAAGCCCTACCTCCCCCTCCCCCCCCAAAATCTTATTTATAGGGAGTTAGGGGGGGGGAGGCAAATTCTTGCTGATTGCCTAATGTTACATAAACCTACTTTTTTTTTTTTTTTTTTTTATAACTAATCCCACTGTTTGCAAAGGTCATAAGAAGTTGTCCTCTCATTTCATGAATGCCTTGCACTCTCATTTCATGATTGCCATTCACTCTTCAGCCATGGACTTCACTATAAGTGAGTACGCAGATATGATTTTCGTCATATAGGTGGCAAGCCCTCCCTCCCCCCCCCCAAAAAAAATGTTATTTATAGGGAGTTAAGAGGGGGACCCAAATTCTTGCTGATTACTAGCTTGGAACCCGAAAATTCGGGTATCGGTTCTGATACTCTCTATGAGCTGCTAGCGCATTGCCATTGCAGAACCCGTTGACGAAAATCATATCTAGATATGAAACTAGTTTCTGCGCCATTCTATCCCGTTTAGTATGGAGTATTACCCTTTTTTTTTTTGTTACACTATCTCTGGGACACCCTGTATATTTATATTACATATACTTCTACAACAAGATTGTTGGTAACTCTTGAATTATCCGGTGCAATGCACATATACTTATAGTTTTTGACTCGTTTATTTCAAGGCCTATTTTTTACTCTCAATATTGAGACTATTGCACATTTTAGTAAGAGGTTGAACATTTCTAACTACAAGACCTATGTCATCCGCATATGCGCAGACTTATGTTAGCACATTAGTGTATAAATTTACAGAATCTCGATATAGAGTTTAATGGATTATAATGTATTGGAAAATTCATCATTTTATACCGTTACGAGCCTGCTTATGAATTCATCGGAATAAATAAAGCCATACATTCCTCTAGCGCTACAAATCGCTGAGATGAATATGAACTGTCGCAGGCTACTAATAGAATTTTGTCAATTTCTCGAGCTAACTTCGCTTCAACGAATATGTCGATTGTCAAATTCAAAGTGTCAAACATCAATTTATAGAGTAATCTACGTATGACCAACGTGTTAAAATCAATTCGAAACTACCCATCGTGATGAAAATTAGGGAAACTAAACAATGAAAAACTGTGTAGCGTTATGAAATTAACTACACAGTTTAAATAGTAAATGTTTATTAATTATTAATGTTAATGTTCTTATAACAAAAGAATTAAAAAATATGCAATTGTTTTCTTTTAACATATTAACTTATGTTAATATGACTTATAGAACAAATATTAAAGTTCCATTTGACGGGGGGGGGGGGGGGAAATCTGTAAGTCGTCTAAAACGGAGGCAGTTAGAAAGGGAAATGTGGAAATTACCGGGCTTAAATTTAAGTAATGCAAGAGCTAATTGAGGGTCTGCAGTTACAGAAAAATCTGGTGCAGAAAAGTGTAGAGGTCAAAACCAGGAAAGAAACGATCCTTAAATTCCTTGAAATATCCTAACTCAAAAAATCACTTTTTAAGGTGATTTTCACTTAAAATATACTTGACCATAATAAATACCTCTGATAACTCATGAAATTGAGATAATCCTTAAGGTTTGTGAGAGGTAAATCCTCGGAAACATCTCCAGCGTGAAATATTTTTATGTGTATAAATATTGTCTTTGTAAGTTAAACAAGGTTATAAAATGAAACATTAAACTTTACAACACATTTAACAAATAATAAAATAATAGTTATAATCTCCATTCTTATTCATTTGAAGAGCAGTGTTTGTAAGGATAATTGCTACTGAATTTTCTGGTCATACAATTAAATTCAATATAGGCAAAGTTTTTCACTAGCTATGTGTAACAGAGCCACTTCCTAATCTATTTATTGGTAAGTCAGAAATAAAGAAAATATGGTGTGGCAATCATAGATAACTGGTATTCCTATTATAAAAATCAAAAGTGATCAATACTGAACGTAAAAGATGGTTTTTCATTGGCTCTACGAGTTCTTAACAAAAAACTCTTATTGCTTTTTACATCCTCAGCTCCACAGACGTGGTCAAACCAATGGTAGATAGGAAACTTTATGGTTCCTACGGAGTAGGGAGTTTATACTGTCCACTGTACCAAATTGGTCCCATATTGTCGTAGATTGTTAGTGGCTAATCTTGGGAATGTATTAAATCTATGTGATCAAAATAATGTTTTTTTAATACGGTTACCAAATTTTTTTTTTTTTCTGGACCGAAAAGATAGAGCAACAAATCATCAACCGAACTTTAAATAAATAATAATTAAAGAAATAAATATGTACATGTACATGTATGGATCCAAATGAAAATGACACAAGTTATAATCAGTAACAAGAAATTAATTGCTGATATACGAGTACAATATCAAAACTAGAAGAAAAGCTGCGTAATATCATATTTCATTACTATATAAAGGATCAAATATAAAACAAGAAAGTTTAAAAGAAAAACTTATGATTATTATAGATACATATTATTATTTTTCACCTTGCTTATTTAAATTAGAAAATGCAAAAATGAATTCAAATTTTTAACAAACTAAACATTTTTTATATATGTACTGTAAAACCACATACAATTAGATAGTACCTAGGAGTAACACTTTTGTGTATGTTACTAAGAAAGCGCCAAATTAATATTATACCTTAAACTCAAAGCTTGATCTAATTGTATGATTTATATATTGAAAAAACTATTGAAATGTTTTACCTGTACAAAGGTTTGGTGGCGCCTTCCCTAAACCAGAGGACCATGTAGACCCTGTCTTCTCTGTGGCTTGGTTCGATGTTGCAAGGAAGTTCGGCTCCTCGCCCCAGTACAGCATCAACAGGCTCCAGCCAAACTAAGGAAAATGAAAATTTGAGTCATTTAGTGTTTTAAAAAAATATACTTTCATTATATATGAAAGCAGGATTTGACAATTGATGACTGGGAGACAAAATATTTATCTTCACTGGTTAACAACAAACGTTACTGATAATTATTTTGATACGATACTGAAATTTTAGAGCATATATAAGGTTTTAGACAATTTCTAAAAAAAAATAAATAAATAAAATTTTTTTTTTAATTTTACTGAAAACTTGAAAATTACAATAAACATTTTCAAACTTATTTTAAACTCGTAAAATAAAATTTAAATGTAAAGTATTTTAAATAATTTATTTCATACCTGCCTACTTCCCCGTGGCCTGGAAGGAGGCTGTGGTCGTCCCACTCCTGAAACCCAAGAGGTCCGGGAACGTTGCGGAGCATTATCGTCCGATCAGCCTCCTATCGCACATCAGCAAGGTGTTCGAGCGACTGATCCACCACCACATCCTCGACCACTGCCGCCGTGAAGATGTTATTCCACCAGAACAAACAGGCTTCCAGCGAGGTGTCGCGTGTGAACATCATCTGGCCAAACTCCAGGCTCACACCACCGAGCAGATGCACCGGAACAAGGCCACGGCGCTCATCTCGCTGGATTGCACTCAAGCCTTCGATTGCATCTCACACCCCCTGTTGCTGCACCGACTGGAGGAGTACCGGTTTCCCGTCGCCCTGTGGACTGATCGGAAGCAACCTCAGCGGAAGATCATTCGTTGTGCGGGTCGGCGGGAGCCTGTCTTCGCCAGTCCCCACCACCTGTGGTGTTCCTCAGGGATCAGTGCTGGGACCAATCTTGTTCAACATCTTTACGGCGCCAGTGGTATCCATCAAGCACCCTGAGGCGGTAGTGGCTGCATACGCTGACGACGTCGCAGTCTACGCGTCCAGCCTCAACCCCGGCCGGGCACTCAAGATGGCTGAGAGGGCGACCTCCACCATCGTCGATGCGCTGAAGACATGCGGCATTAAGGTGAACCCTAGGAAGACTGACGCCATAGTGATGTCCTTCTGTAAGCGTGGGCAGTCTCAAAAACTTCCCAAGAGCTTTACAGTAGACGGCATCGAGCAGTCCATCTCCAGCTCCATCTTATACTTAGGCGTCATTCTCGATAGGCACCTCACCTTTTCGACGCATGTCAAAAGCAGAATCAAATTGGCCCGGGCGCGGACATACCGCCTCCATCACCTCCTAACCTCTCCTCATCTATCCCTCAGGCTCAAAATTCAGATCTACAAATCCATCATCCGTCCCCACCCTCCTCCACGGTGCTCCACTGCTGCATCACATGTACGCAACGACACTTCGCGCCCTCCAGACTTTCCAGAACTCCGTCCTTCGGCGAATCGTCCGCGGTACCAGCCTACAGAGGGCCAAAAAAACAGCCGGATCCTCGAGGAGTTGAGGATGCCAACGATACCGGCCTTTATCAGTCGCCGGCACGTCAAATTCTTTGACTGGCTGAGCTTCTGTGCAAACCCTCTCTTCAGGGACATAGCCCCACCTCCCAGGCCTGGGCAAATCCGAAATCCCCTTAGCGGACGTACTCGCCGAGGGAAGGGGTTCAGACCATACGGACTGACCCGATACCCACCATCGCTAGCAGAGTGTTTCCTCCGCACTCGACTTGTAGCCAAAGTGCCTCCAGCAGACCGAGACCCACCAGAGATGGCATAGCTTTAAATAAAGTCTTAAAATGCCGAAAGGCAATAAAAGATCCTTTTCCCTGTTTTTCCTTTCCTTGCATGAAAATAAAATAAAGTCGGAGCTAGCTAAAAAAAAAAAAAAAAAAAAAAAAAAAAAAAAAAAAAAAAAAAAAAAAAAAAAAAAAAAAAAACAAAACTACTGTTACTAACTTGTTTTTTTTTTTCGTGGAACGGCCTGAGAGACCACGCGAATATCATTATTTTCACTTTTTTCATACCCCTTCTCTTCTTCCTTCTCTCTTCCCACCTCTACCTCATTTTTTCGATTGCTTCTTCTTCCTTTCTTCGGCCCACGCTATTCCTTTTCTCTCATCTCCCACAAGGACCTTAATTTATTTTAGTCTTTTCCTATAGTCATCCCTATCGAAACAGTCTTGGTCTGTTCATCTGTTTGATATACCCCCAGCACTCTTGTATCCTATAATTTTATAGAAGATTTCTCTTTTTAATCCCCTTGTCTATTTAATATATAAATGAAATTTATTTATAACTTTTATTTTATTTTTTTATGGTCTATCACTCAAAGTGGTAACTGGGAATAGTGAGAACTATATGATAAAGCATCATAGGAAAAAATAGTACGTTTTAATAGTAATCCTAGCAAGAGGATTAATGTATTGTTTGAAGGATAGTTCAAGAAGTTGTAAGATAATATAACGTCGAGTGTTAACAAGGGGAGAGGGACTGTAACCACAATGTCAAAGAACCACTAAGTCTGAGCACCGCATTTACTATTTACTGAATATCAGCTGAGGATGTCTTAAACGCTAATAATATCTTGCCGGACCATTTTTAGGAATCATCGAACCAATGGAAATACAAACAATCAAGATATAGATGAAACCATCTTACATATAATTATCATTACATTGAAGTATAACCCTTGTTTTAAGAAATCAGTGTAGATCTACCGTTATCCTGCAGAACTTCTATCAGTGTCAATGGCGTTTCGATACTTAGTATTCTCTAGGAATCAGGTTAATGGTTCCGATAATATCATCGTAACTAATTCTAGCTGACTGAGCTGCTCAATCAGTGTTTTCATTTCCCCAAATACCGCAATGGGGTCGAACCCAGATAAAAGTAATCATATCGCCTTTCATTTAGATTTTCTATATAAGGTTTAGAATAGACATTGTTATATACTTGGGGCGATAGTTCATAATTAGTAATACGGTCATCTGTGACAACACCTATCTTTCCATACTTCTTTACAGACTAAAAGATCTTCCTTACATGCAGTTTTCTTTCCTATAAAAACGGAACAGACTCCAGGTGAATTTAAGAGACGTTTTTTGTTTTCGGTCCCCATCCTTAAATTACACCTAGTAGGGTAAAAAAAAAAAAAAAAAATTATTGAATAGGAATTATTTTATTTTTGCTGATTTTCTTCTGTGAAATATCAATACTAGTTTTATAATACATATCAGTGCTTAAATGAAGGTCAGAAAGTAGTTACACTCTTCTCTGTCGGAACTGTTAATAATGGTGCCTTTCATTCAGGTAACATTACCTTTAATGGATGTGCAATTAGGCTTTGAAAACATTATCAAGTGCAATAAACGGTTAGTCGATTTTAATTTTTTTTAGCGATCTGAAACTTCTTAGAATTATTATGCCTCATAATTAATGAGTTATAAGCTTAGTCTCATGGTATAGTTGAGACACAGAAGATTATAACTAAAGTGTAGAAGTTCTTTTAAAAAGTGGAACACCTGAACTAGAAGAGCTATTAAAGATAAGCGGATGGATGTCCATCCGTACAGAGGTCCATAATAGGGGCACCCGCATCCACCTCCACCTATACAACCTAAGTTCTGAGGAGAACTCCTCTTTTTTATAATAGTAATTCTCCATTCTGTTTTACTTTAGATAGATCTTCTGAATAAGGTGAGGCTTTTCACACAGCTAACTGCAATTATATAAGAAGTATAAGAACTCGAAATTTATCTGTCCATCAAAAATGTATAAAGTAGTTTAATTAATTTTGATAGTGAGGTTAAAAATTATTCCAGCTTGATAAACTTAATCATTAAAAAGCTTTGTAAACGATAATACTATGAACAATAGAATTACGTAATAAGGAGAGTGATTAAATGAAAAATTAATAGTAAAGACAGTTTTTGAATTCTTTGGGGCATTATCTATATCATTCTACCTCACAAGGTCTAGGGTCAGGTGATAAAGCTGTCTCAATAAAACTGTTCTGCATCAAAATACTCCCTTCAAGAAAAATGTTGTTTTATTATGTTTTGAAGTATGCTGAACACGAATACGAAGTCAGAAAATCTCGATCAGGCACTATGTTTGTCAAATTTGTGTTTTAGGTCGAAACAAAAGGCGTTTTTCGACATTTTAAGCGTTTTTTTTTTTTTTTTTTTTTTTTTTTTTTTTTTTTTTTTTTTTTTTTTTTTTTTTTTTTTTTTTTTTAACAATGAAAGCTTTAACAAAAAATTAAAAAACTTAATTTATCTTGAAACTTTTATAATGTAGTACAATATTAAAAATTGTGGAGGGCATAAGTATTAGGCTTTGTTGCATAAATGACATTGTTGAAGAATTGTTTTTATCATATAATGCATTTGAATTTCTTTCCTTCCACCTTGAATGAACTTTATCAACGATTTGAACGATTTTATCAAGAGATAGCTAAAATTAAAAAAAAAATTATAGCTGTAAATGCAATGAGAATATGCTTGCCGACTACTGTCGGTACACTTCAATAGGATACACGTGATGTAAAAAATACATACACATTAATTATGTTCAGTATTAAATATTATTATTTTATGTATTACCGTTTTTCACCAAAAAAAGTGTTATAAAAATATATGAAAAAAGTGCTATTTCATTTTTTGTTTTTTTTTAAACTACCTCCAATCTCTAAAAAATGGTGCTTGGTGGGATTGTTTTTACTATTAATTTGAATTCAGCATTCTTGTAAATTAAAAAGTCAGAAAAAATGTTCATAGGAGAAAAAAAAAAAAAAAAATTAAATTGAAAAAATATAAATAAAAGATATGCTATTTTAGGTTTTATCATAAATAACATCTGATTTCTCAAAAATGATAATAGATAGAATTTGTTTGCCTTCAGATTCGAATTCAGCACACATAAAAATGCAGAAATCAGGAACAATTTCTCAAGGGAGCGAATTTTTTTATTTTATTATTATTTTTTTATTTGATTGTTTTTATAAAAAAATAAAAAAAGTAATGTCTCGTTACTCAAGTGAAAGAGTCTCCTACCATTACTTTTAATATAAGTGGAGCCAGTCACGAACAATTTGCAAATGTTTAAAACCATCCGCCTTGTCTACTCAACCGTTTTGAAAAGCTAAAGCAGAAACCAGCGATTGTACAATGTATGAAATAACAAAATCTGTGACATAATAAAAGCAATGTTCCATTTGTCGAACACCTAACTCTTGTGAAAGCATCATATGCCTTACCAATTGGCTAACTTCCTGGTACCCTGAAAATTATCATTCCTCAATCAAATCACTATTAATTTCACCGATCCTGCTTTTAAAAAAAACCTTAAAAGGCACCTTTTCATTCTCCTTTAGAATGAGAAGTGTATTCGGAATCATACTAACGAGTCAACTTCACTGCTGCGTGACAGAGACGTTGATACAGCTCTGTTTGCTGAAACCCGAATAAGTAGTAGCAGTATCAAACTTGACGGACGGACCTAAATGAAAAAGTCTACGCAGGTGCGGTTGTCATTGTTCATCAGTCCCTCTCCCATCTATGTTTTTCTTTAGCCTCACTTGCCTTCCTACAATTCACCGCAGTTGATTATCAACAGTTATTAAGACTATACCTTTATTGGTATAGATTACCTAAATTGGTAATCCGGTTAACAGTCCTAGTAAAGTTTCCACCTCCACGGAACAAGTTGGCATGACTAAAATAGTCTAAAGTGCCTTAAGCGTGTACAAATAATAGTACCAAATCAATTTAAATAACTATCAATCATTATTAACCATAGTCCTTCATATCTCCATATCTTTATCATTAGTAAAAACAATTCCAATGCTTATTATAATATTTTACAACAATCAGCCCAACTTTGGAGTGGAGGAACGTTACTCTATATAAGGAAGCCAAACCATGGCGAAAGGTTCTGTTCTGTTGCAGCCTCGCTACCTTGACTAGTGACATTTCTTCCAACAGAGACCATTGCCTTACACTAACGACACCGTCTCCATATCGTACCATCTCTCATATAAAATCATTATGATAATTGTGATTATTAGAATTTAAGATATATTTAGTAATGATTTTGTCGAGAATGATGGGTGTGAATGTAAAAACGAATCAGGTTTTGACAAATAAACATGTAAAACATTCACTTTATTTATAAAACGGTAACACTATACTGAGGAGGTTACAAAAAAACATTTATCTATAATATCGCACGAAATTGGTTGCCATCGCAACACATAAAAGTAGTTGCATGAAACTTAATCAATTAATTCATTAAGATTTTATTTCTTATTTTATCTAACTCATCTAAACTATCCTGACTCCACGTCGACCCTTTGAGAAAAGAATTCGATTTTAAGAAGTTTGAAGTAACGTAAGAATCTGGGCTCATTATGTCAATTAATTAATTAATTTTAGTACATTCATAAAACTGTTTATTGATCCATGCTGACCCGGACGCAGCCGAAATTACATTAACTTTTAATATTGTACTTTTATTGAAGTGATTTAAAAGGCATTGGGCATGTAACATTATATTCAAAATTCTTCATATTTGCTTATGCTTTATACAGTTATGAATATCTATATACAGAAAAAAATTATATGTTTGGGAGGTTTTTTTTCAACAACTATATATTTTTATTATGACCAAATACCCTTTGATGTAGATTTATTTAGTAATTTTTTAGAGTGGCTCACATATACAGTTTTCACTATAAATACAATACTATTTTACTATAAACAAACATTACAGATATACAATACTAAAAACAAAATGCTAGTAGGTAGTTAATAAACAAAAAGTAATGCTTTTAGAATACGTCAAATTTACAAGAACTTGAACCACCAACGTGATTTTTATTCGATTTAATGAAATAGATTTATTTTAAAATAGATACATATATCATCTTTTGTATGTATGTATATATATATATATATATATATATATATATATATATATATATATATATATATATATATATGTTTGTATGTGTATATATATATACAATGGTATTTTAAGCTATAATTATTATTTCATATGTTTATTTTTATAAATTAAATTTATTTTTTTCCCTATAAAAAGTGTATGCAGTAATTACTGATGCATTTAATTTGTAAATAACATACCAGACTATTGTACTTTTAACTGTGCATTATTTTTATTCTTAGGGGACAGTAAGTCCCAGAATAAAGTTTATTTTTTTCATTTCATTTCAAAAAAAAAAAAAAATAATGGAAGAAGTGCTGAATGCAAACGTTTCAAAGAAATGAAGTGCAAACATTCTAATAAATAGACTGGCAGCTCGAAATGAGAGAGAATAACCAGGCTGAAGAAACTTTTCCTCCTCGTAGTGGTTAAATGTGTAGTACATTAGTCTCTTACGAGTCCCTTACCTGCTACCGATGAAACTTAAACCTCGGTCACCTAAGAGCACATCAATGCGAAATGGGACTTAAAACATCTTTGGAGCTGACGCAAATTTTTTACCTCATAGAAAATTGAACCAATAGAGAACCACATATTACCACGAAGAATGTTATTAATACTGGAAAATAAGATCAAGCCACCTTAAAACCGAAATCACATTTTTCAGTATATATTTTCGTAACGATATATGGTCATACTTCAGTTTGAACTAATCATTTTATTTAATTCATTATCTTTCTTAATTTATTGACTCTGAGATAGTTATCATAGAGTCACACCAATAGGAGTCTACAATTCAGAGGTATTAAAAAAAAACCCATTTTTTTACCTTTGGAAAAAAAAAAAAAAAAAAAAAAAAAAATTAAGAAATGTTATTTTTCGGACGCAGTTTTTCAAATGTGCGAAGTTGATATTCGAAACGACTCAAAAATATGCAAGTGAATTGAAACTTCTATACATTTTTTTCCTTTTACATATTTTCCTCCCAGTGACTGGACAGTATAGAAAGTGGCGTAAGAAGGTTTTTCAGGTGCATTAATAGACTGATAAGCCCCCCCCCCCCACACAATTATAAGCGCATTTGATAATCCTTCAGCCCTATCTAAAAATGAGAATTATTAATTTTCCTAAACCTCAGCTATATTTTAGAATAAATAAAAACTAAATCATCCAAACCAACAAATGTAGCTAAATGTTTTTCTATCTATGATCACCTCCATAAATATGAGGAAAATAATTTTAGTTAACCTAAATTATGGAGAGTGTAGATGACAAATAATAAGCAGGGAATTGAATCGATAGTACAGAAACACGATCAAATAAAAAGGTTACACAATGAGAATGTAATATAAGCAGAGAGAGCTCCACATGTAGCGTTATTAAATTTGCTAATATCGGAAAGGGATAAAGGGACGGGGGGAGTGGGGAGTGGTGTGCGGTACAAGGATTGCGGTAAAGCGGTAAGTGATGCTCGACCACTAAGCTAATAATTTCCTAATGAAAACGGGCCTCGGCTGGGCATCACATAAGGTTGGCTAAATAACTGCCATTAGCTGTAAGGATTGGATGTTGTTCCTCCAGGCTATGCAAATTGTGTTCCGGGCTGGAATTAGCCAGTATAAGCATGGAGACAGATTGCCAGGCCATCCAATCCCCTTAGCCATAACTTGTTTATATTTGTAATCTTGTCCAATCCCGTCTGTGCCAGATCCCTATTAACCTAACTCCGCTTCGGCTCGCCCAATACAAATCCAATCTGCGACTTAGCACCACCTCCTCTCCTCAACGTCTCCTTAATCGCCTCGGATACCGACGATAAATGTACGCTCCCCTGATTCCAACGCGTTCACTGCTAGGGCACAGTCCCGAAGTAGGGTTGGTATCGATGGGTTAGTGAGGAATCTGTCGTCAAATAATCATATGTCAGTAGCCATATTTTAAAATATTTCCAGTGATAACTGTGTATTGTCAACCAAAAAGTGGAAGAGTGTTAAAAAAGCCTTTCTTCTTTCATAAAAAAACGTTTCAAGAAATTACCGAGAAAACAATTATTTACGATACCAAGATTCTCAACTCTAATTAGTTGAATATATATTTTGATATATCCTTTCTGCTTCAGAGCATTTATTATGCACATTAGTAACAGCAATACCTGCTAACGTTTTATACGTTTTAGCTACTTATTTGATAGAGAATCGACAGCAAGTTCTCTTTGACCTAACAAGAATTCTCTAAACAATTCAAATAGACATGTACCCTCTTCATTTCTCAAATCTTTAAAAACGAAAAAATAAGATAGCAATAATATAAACAATTAAACTTAAGTAGGTAGAGTTTATTACACACTGCAGAAAAAAATAATAAAAAGTTTGAGAGTGATATAGAATGTTGACTTCAGTTAAACTATTTCACTTGAAATCTGGAATACCCCGCTATAGAATTTCTTAAGTAGAAAGTTAGCATGGAATTATATGAAATAACAATATATTAATCTTATTATATTAATGCCCCTTAAGAAACAATATAATGTACAATGTAGTAGTCGCCTATCCGTCGTATTTATAAATATAAAAACAAAACTGATAGTAATAATATAAATAATTATTAAAACATTATTTAAAAGGAAAATAAAATAAAACTATCGAAACTTAAGTAAGCATGAATTAAAAATTAAATTAAAATAAAAAGTAAAAAAAAAAAAAGGGAATAATGAAGACTACAAGAGAAAACTGGTCCATAAACAATAATGAGAACGAATGTTATAACCAGAACATTAATAATTCATTATATACTTTCCGCTCTCTGTGAGTTCAGGGGAACAAGTGAAGCAGGCTGGTTAAGGCGGGCGAAAAACTACAACGTCAAGAAAAAAAGGAAAGGCCGGGATTGGAAAAGGCTGGCATTGGGAGAATGCCATATTCTGAAGGTACAGAAATTGTGTACTCTTGCAGTAAATGAGCGTTTAAATGGTAGTTAGACGAAAAGGTGGAAAGGTTAGAAGGGTGGGATCTGGTTTTATAGGTATTTACTGAAGACTATAAATGTTATAAAATGTTATGTGGATGACGAGATACAGGCGAGAATCAATAGTGGAAAATTTTTGACACGTTTGATACGTTTTAATTGTTGAACAGAATTCAGCTTTCATGTTTTAATAGGGCGGAATCGATATATGTTTTAAATAATGTAACAGTGCTTTGTAAAAAATAAAAAATGTTTCATATCGTTGCTTTCCTTTGTCCGATTTAAGTTTAGACTGGGATGAATGAAAAAGTGCAATTGATGAAAATTGCAAAAGTTTATTTAGTACACGCCATTCCAATAGCTTTCTAGACATTTATATTTGGATTGTGATTTAACCTTAGACACAACGATGACTTTTTGTTTGTGTCGGATCTAGATTTTAACCAATCATAAAAAAAAAAAAAAAAAAAGGAATTTGTTGTTTAGTTACCTTCGTTTCAAAAATAATTACTAATTTTTTTATGACAGTAGGAAATATATGTATGTATCGTAAGAACTCCAATTTTGCAAGAAATCAATACGATGAATTAAAATAAATCAGAATTAAGTAAAATGGCATAACTTCAATTAATCTTCCATTGTAGGAGAATTTTAATGTGAATTTTACTCAGAGCAACGAGATAGTCCCTTGAATAAAATTCTACTAACTTGTAAATAAATTAGGGTACTTGTGTACTATACGGGCCCCCATGATTTCATACCAGATAACAGTGATTATATAAAATGATCTGTAACAACTTTGAACATATGTTTATTTGCAATTAAATATTTTGTTCTAACCAAATATCTTGTATATCTTTTAAAATGGTCTCAAAGGGATTCTCTTCTTTTAATTGAGTCTTCCACATTGTGTATTAGTCAAATTATTGGGATCGACAAAATTGAACTCATGATTGATAGTTTTATGGATGCATCCCTTTTTGTATAGGTTCACGTAACCTTCCAACAGTCAGGAATAAATAAAATAATAATGGGAATAATGTCCTTTTCCTGAAAAAATGTAACTGCACTTTCTTCATTATTAATTGTTCTAAAAAGCCACTTTAAATTGTACATATTAAAAATGTTGGGGGGGGGGGGTGAATATAATGACCAACTCATCAATCATATTTAAAACAAGTATATATTAATAACTATTTTCTTCTATTTTTTCCATAAAGATCTGTGCTTCGAAAAAGAGATGTTAAAATAACAATTATTGTTCACCTGAAGGAAGTGATTCTATTAATTAATAGTATGTTTAATCAATGACATTTCGAAAAATTTGCATTTCATTCGATAAAATATTGAATTGTTTCACTATAGTAAATGAATCACAAGAGGATTAACCGTCTATGATTGAATTCTGTTTAGAATTGATGTCCACAGTGTACCGCTTGGATTATTTTTTTAATGGTATTAATTCAATACTGAAAGAACCAGAGCCCTAACAATGCAACTGGCGAGGGAGATATTAAAACCGACAGATATAGGCTGCGTTTTGATTGGTCAGTGGGCTTTGAATATCGGAACTCCCCCCCCCCCTCCCCCTACAACAGGAAACCGGTTCGTAATCGCTGCACCCCTATCGCTCTCCTCCCGCCAGGTCCCTTCCAATAAAAGCTCAAACAGAACCGTACCAATTACCACGAGGCTAAGGTAATCATTTGAGCAATTCAAATTATCCTTGTTATTTTAAAATGGTAGTTTAGAGAAATGACGATTTATGTGTCTTTATAATTATTTTAAAAATTTAATTATTGAAATTTAAAACTGCATATATGCAGACAAAAAATGATACATCCAGTAAATGTGATAATAGAGTTCAATATAACATGAACATTGTTTATAAAAAAACTACCCACTGTTACCACTTCAATGAAAGCTTTAAATGAGAAGGTCTCGAGATCATCTTATTTTCAGACGCCTCGGAGGGTTGTCGGGATAAAATGGGAAGCAAGTTAAGAGACAAGTGGGTTTGAATGGTTATGGAGTTTAATATGAAAGGATAAGTATTATGTTTGGGTGAAATCAGTAACATATGCAACATTAAAGTCTTAATGAATAAGTTTATTTGTGACAAAGTAAGGAGCATTGAAGATTTTCAATGGATTTTGAACTCAAGGGTTGGATACAAGATAAACTAGATGGTTTAGTGGAGCCCCATATTTAAAATCCGTATATCCAAATAGGTAAATTACTGTTATGTAAATGAATCTTTTGTAACTAATCGGCATCTTCGAGCGTTTGTCTAGTATATGTTGAAGAAGTCAAAAACGAGGAGCAGTTTCTTGTCGTGTTAGTGTTGTATGTGGAATCCAAGTTAAACGTTTGTCTGGATAGAGCTGGATCAGTGGAATATTATGAAAGGATACTGTAGGAAAGGAAGTCGTAGGTTATGGGTAAAGGTTATTTGATGCTATTTGTTTGTATTTTTTTTTTTTTATTCTCTGATTCTGAAACCATTATAGAGATTTGTGATATGAGATTGGAGTGTTTGGATGCTATGAAAGGATCTTGATTTACTGATAACACACATGTGTCATAAGCGTAGTTGCTACGATATGTAGGGATATCAACTGTTTAAACTTTGAGTATGGGATGTAGGATACTTCCTTGAGAAACCTCAGCAGACTGAGAAAAGAGCGACGAATAAGCTAATTTATAACTTACTTCGAATGTTCTAGCATAGACGTAGGGGCGCATTATAAGGAATTATATAGGATGTAGGAATTTACGGAGTTTATAAAGCAGCCCCTGGTACAATACAGATATTTTAAACCAATGTATCATTAATTTATATCATGAAATTCTCCAAATCATTCGCTACATTTTAATGATTATTTATAATTAATTTATTGCACAAAAGTTACAAATATTTAAATTTACCAATGAACCAATTATAATCAAACAGGAAGTAGCTACGGCAATTAAGCTTCACGTAAAACATTTAGAATTAACCTTAAAATACAAGATATTAAAGTAATAATATAGTTATTTTTCTAGATATTAAGATTGTACAATATATTAGCATACATTACTACATTAAATATTAAGGTATTTGGTTGTGAATTATTTTCCAACGAGGCACATTAATACACGTTGAGTAGTCGTATATTCTTTGTGTTACTTTCAAGCCCGGGTTTATGTTTCTCAAAGGAATATTGCACCTCAACCCCTAAATCACTTGTAGAATTCTTCTTTTCCTTACTTATATACCAACCCTTGTTTTGCACTTCTGGTTATTAGATGTTTTTTTCAGACGAATAACACTTTATAACTTCTCACACGCAAGAGGATAATTAAAAATAATGATGTGATACGGTAATTCTTGTCCATTCGAGAATCAAGTATTAAAATTTTTTTTTTTTTTAATTCGATTGCTGTATTGTTTTATATTTACTGATCAAACATGATGCAATAAACTGCTTTTCGAACTAAATACAAAATTCAAAAATTTAGATAACAATTTTTACGATAACATTTTAATATGAAAATGTTCTATGCTCCCAATTAATTACAAAATACTTATTTACATGACTGTGATTAGACCTATATGGACGTACGGAGTTGTGCTTTGGGGCTCTACTAAAACATCCAATTCATCGCGTGTCCAATCCTTACAATCCAAAATCCTTCGAAAAATCCTCAATGCTCCTTACTTTGTCGCCAATAAACTTATCTATAAAGATCTTAATGTTCCATATGCTGCTGATTTAGCCCAAACCAGATACCAATCCTTTCATAGTAAGCTCTATAACCACTCAAATCCCCTAGTTTCTCAACTTGCTTCCCACTCAATTCCCGATAATCCTCCGGGGCATCTGAAAAGAAGATGGCCTATAGATATTCTTGTGTAGATTTTTTATTGAAGTGCTACTGATGAGTAGTTCTTTTCAAGTTTTGACGTGTTATTGTAAACGTTTTTAACACATTTACTTGATGTATATTTGTACAGTTGTAAATTTCAATAAATTGATAAAAATAAAAATATGTATTCTATAATCATTTATTAATTGAAATTTACAACTCAATTAATAAAAACACATTTAGTAAAATGCTGTCTACAATACGAAATAATGGCAGGATTAGAACTTGTAGAGAAATTACCCATTGGTAGTTCCATCTTCTTTTCAGACGCCTCGGAGGATTGCCAGGAATGGAATGGCAACATCTCATTCCGTTGTGTAACAAGTGGATTTAGATGAGGAGTAAGTTTATTATGAAACATGTGGGGTATTAAGGTCATTGTGGATCATTTAATTTGTGACAAAGTAAGAAGCATTAAGGATTTTTCGAAGGATTTTGTATTGGAGTGATTGGATGCGGGAAAAATTCGATGGTTTGGTGGATCCCCATAACTCTATACCGTAAATCCAAACAGGGCTGATAATCGTCATATTTAGACACTACAAGAGTTTCTTGAAGTGAATCGGGAGATTTGAAAGTTTGTCAAGTAAGTGTTGTACCTTTTTAATCTTGTATGAGAGTTCCACGTATGTCTCTTCTCCAGATAAAACCCACGGTATCGTATTAGCGGTACACCATTAAAGGATGCCGGAGGACAGGATGAGGTAGGTTTTTGACGTAGGGTAAAGGTTATTTACTGGGATTTGCTAGGATTTATCTTAACTCTCCAGTTATGACACCATTCTTCAATGGAAGTGATATGTGACTAGAGTGTCTGGGATGCAGCTAAAGGATCATCATTGACTGATCACACGCTTGTGTCATCAGCATAGGTTGTGAGGATAGTATTAGGATGAGTTGGTATATCAGTTGTATACAGGGTATAAAGAATGGGACCCAGGATACTACATCGTGGAATACCAGCGGTCTGAGGAAAGAATAAAAATATGGAAATATAAAATATTATAAATATTAATAATCACGAGTTATTATTATAATATAAAAGTTCAATGAGAAATATCTGACTTGATCCTAATTAGGACTGATTACCATCAGTATGAATTGTTTTTATACATATAATAATAAAAATATGTTAATTATTTGAAATAACTGAAATTAATTTGTACATCAGCTGAGTGAGTGGCATGCACCTATGAGACAAGGATCTCCATCTCTGAAATAGAGGAGCCGGATCTACTAAACAGCTTGAATAAAATATAAATTTGCATCAAGGAAACTGATCACTTTCAACCCTTATATGTTAAAAGTAAGTGACTTAAACCTAAACTTATCTTAATTGAAATCTATTACTTATCTTTAATGAAATTGAGGTGCACACAAGAAGCCACATCCTGTGGGATGGAGCACCATGGTGGTGTAAAAATTCTTTATTTGAAAACAAGAGCTTTTGAATCCCCCCTTCTATTCTCATGTATGCAATTTTTTTTTTTCGAATGAGCCCAATTGGGACTACGCATACTATTACATGCGTTTATTTGCCTTCCTCTGTGCCATTAGTGTTTCATCAGATTCATCTTCGGGATCCCCAGGCGGTCACATATTACTTGCCAATATTTTGAGCTTGGGTGGCTCTTTCCTAAATTCCGGCTATACTTTCTGGGTACTTTCCTATTCCAATGTCTAAAAACTAAAAAACCCTATTATATTCTTGATCTATTAACTCTGCGCTCTTCTATCCACTTCCTAAACACTAGATCCCAACCCTTTAACCTCTATATCCCCTCACATAAAACTGCTTCCTTTGACAATCCTTCATCATTCGTGCTACCTCCTTCTGGAATTCCCAACCCACTTCTATTCGTAAAGCAGCTTCCATAACATCTTTTAAAAATAATTTATTTCTGAACCTTTTAGACAATCAATCAAATATGTCAATAATCAAATGAATATTTAGAATTACTTTTTACTGAATATCTGAACATTGTTTAATTTCCTGTTTAGGTTTTAGCCTATATTGTTGATATGAGAAGTTTGGACCAAGAATGTTTCGTATATTTTTACATTTTATTCAGAATAAATTGTAAAAGAAATATTTTCAATTTATTTATTCCTAATTTTTGATTCGTTGGTTCGATTTTGAATACAATTTACAAGCATAGTGTTAGTGTAGTAAAAAAAAATTCTCTAATGTAAAAGATATGAATGTTATCGTCAACACGGTTACGGAAAGCTAGTAAGTCGTAAAGACTACAATGCTGCTAAAGTCTACTCCTTTGTAAGAGAATACACTCTATAAAACATAATAGTAATAATAAAAAGTTTTATTCAAATGAAATTTAACAGTTTAAAATTGTAACATATTAGATATTATTACATGTTTGGTTAATGAAACATGGATGACATTGCCCTTATAGGTGATAACAAAGAGAGCCTAAAGCAAGCTGGTTTATCTATTTAAACCATGAATTTAAAATAGATAAACCATTGTCATCATACTTCCCTTCACCTAATGACAAAATAGACCCTAACAAAAAAGCGGTATATACGAACTAAAATGTTATGACTGTGAAGCAAAATACACGTGAAAAACTGGACGATCCAAACAACCCCTTCCCAAGATGGATATATTTCAGGTATCTCATAGATCTCCTGAGGTGAGTCATGATGTCTGAATTCTTGTATTACATCTTTGAAAAGTTTAGTGTATATAATCCATGTAACGTAGTACTGATGTGTTGAAAATTTTTTATGTAATAGAACTGAAGATGAATTTTTAGCATTTGAAACTAGTATTCTGATAAAATAATCCCAATAGAAGTGGCAATTAATTCACCAATCCTAATTGTATTGATCCTTCTATACCATCATGCCTACCTCAAGCAATTACAATACGTTGTGGGTTTAGCTATAATGGATATTAATTGGAATGCATTTTTAACAGTAGGAAAAAATCTCCCTTTATATAAAATAATTCCTTTGCTAAGTTTAATGCTTCATCCAGCTTCCATTCAATTGAATCGTTTGATTTGCATCAAACAAACAAGGAAAGGTCATCCTCGTATGTTAAGTTGGTCTCGTAGTAATTGCAGACGTTACTAATGACGTTTAAGAACATAGTAACATTAGGCCAACTGGGGCTTATTTTATTAGCGAGTTGACAGAGAAATAAAAGTTATTTATGCTAATGTAGGACTTTCTTTCAGATAAGAAATTCTTCGTAAATATTACATTTAAAATGTTAAATTTTTGTTTCCAAGTCAAAAAGACATTTAAAAAGATTTGTTTTATTAATTTCTTTTTTGGAAATATTTTTATGTTAATATACATTTTTTTAAAAGCTGTTTATTGAAATTTACAACTAAATCCAAAAAAAAAAAAAAAAAACACAAGTAGAATAACAAGACAGTTATTGACACCCTTAAGGGAATATTTGGAAATATTCTTACTAAAATGTTAGAAAGGATAGTTCTATAAAGTTGGAATTTTCTTAATTACTATACTTTAAGCTAAGTAAGGAAGTTCACACTGAAAATTATTCCTGGGGTGTATTTTACAAGATAGTGACTATAAATAATGTAAAATCAGTTACTGACACTCTATGGATGTCTTTTAAAATACGGACTTAATTTAAAGTACGTTTACACCGTCGAGTTGTTGTCTGTTGTCTGCTTTACCCTAAACAAGATGATAATGCTTCTAATAATATGTCAATTGCTTGTAAACCAACTACATATTTGTAGCACTCCAATATGTTCTATACTAATCGAGTTGAGATATTACTGGATTCGAATGGTTATGAGGTTTATTTTGGAAGGATAGACATTTATATTGATGGGGTATCTGTCATAGATACACAGCAATTAAAAATGAATTTTAATTTATTATGCCGCAGTTTCGCCTTGCATTGCTAGCCTTCATCAAGGCTAGAAGAAAAACATATGACAAAATTGCAGAGAGTATAAAAACGTAAGAAATGAATAACTGTATGAGAATAAAGACCATAATATAAAGGCAATATATACAGACCAAGAAGGCAATACTTAAAGAGTAATTAATAATTCAATTGAAAAGGAATTAAAATAAGTTTTAATTAAGTAAAAGTTTATGAGTAAATTCAACAAATTAATGGCTAAATATAAAATGCTTTTACTTAATAAGTGGATATAAAGTAAATGATTTATGGAGGTAAAGTTACTGAGTAAATACAAATGATAGAAATAGTGGGAAGTATATGGCAGTAAAGGAATGATGAATATTGGGGCATAAGTTGTAAAATAATTATAAACGTACATAGTGGGAAAAAAGAATAAGGGAGCAGGTGTGAGGAAAGCGAAAGTTAGCACTAACTATGCAAGAAAATAAATTTAAAAGAAAGGACAAAGAATTATTTAAATATGAAGGATTGTTAATTAAAAATATGGGTGATAAGTGAAGCAATTGAGAGTGATGAGTGGGAAGGAGAATAATGGGTTATAACAGAAATGGTTGTGTAAGACTTACTTTCAGCCAGAGTGACAGTTAGAAACTGAGAGATGACAGTGACGATGGTTATGCTGTGGAAAATAGATTATTTTTTTTTCTTAGGATAGATATTTAGATTGAGCTTAGTCCGATGTTTGTTTGAGAAAAAGTAGGAAACACTAAGATTGTATACGAGAGTGGAAAGGAGATAACTTGAATGATTTATTAGACGTTAATATACATGGTGTTCGAATCTCGAAAATTTATTTTTTCTGAAACCACATTTTTGGCTGAGAACATTCAATCATCATAACCGGGCTAGTATTAGAGTATCAAATCTTGGATTTTAGACAGGAATGAACAAAGAAATACAGGAAGAAAGTCTTGCTGATCAAAGGTAGTTTTTATTTAACGGTATTAAATCTAATTTATTTCGGAAACATTTCATGCCTGAGAATAGTTTATTGTGGAAGGAGGAAAGGGAAGGGGATTAATTGGGACGTGAAGGGATGTAATAGTGACTTAGGAAGTTGATCTAATGCCTCCAAGCTAATTGACTTGTTTCCAATCCCACCGGCTCTCCCTATCATTAGTTAGTGTCCCATCCCAACTTTCATCTTCCGCTAATTTCACCTACCAGCTGTAATTTTGTCAACTAATGAAAAAGAAAAAGACAAATGGTGAGGAAACATTTGTATAGGGAAACCTTTCATAAACGTCGTCCACGGCTCCGTTATGAGAGGGTTCAATATTATTATTAATATGAACTTAGCGCTGTCATTCGTACAACCAAGCCAATGAACGACAAATCTTGTGAAAAGTAATAATAATTATTAGTAAATGTGGAAAATAGGGAATGATAAATATTCACTTGGAATTGATTTAATAAAAGTATAAAGATATAAAAGAAGACTCGATAGCTATGCTAAATAAGCTAATGTAGGTGTAATATTCTGATTTGGCGTATTTATGATCATCTCAACTACTGTTTTATCAACAATTTATATAAGCATTGTGATATATTTTTTGCTACTAGTGGGTAGTTGCATTACAAGCCATTGTTGTCATCTTTTCTATAAAAATTTTTTTGGATTAAATCGTCCAAAAAGTTTACAAATTGCAGATGAGGTCAAGGTACATTAGCTGTAGAATCGGCCATTGAGTGATTAAGAGTTGATATTTTTTCCAAATTTAACGAACTAAAACATTTAGCCTCATCATGATCTAAATCCTAACAGTACTGCAATTTAGTGTGGGTCTGGACCTCGTTCTTGGACCAACTTTCTTCTCTTATTCCAATCTGTATTTCTTTTCCTCTCCCACTCACTGTAGACTCCTCCCAGACACTGTAGCTCCATGTAATCACTGTACTCTCTACAGGTAATTTTGCTGGTCGGTTGCTTATAAATAGGCACTGCCACATCCCACTGCTTCGGACTTTTGTTCAAATTAAATTTGAAATATGGAGGAACATGTTTTGGCCGTAACATTCCATGTAGTTAATCATTTCAGAAGTGAGTTAATCCAAACCTGCTGTCATGCCTTGTTTGATTTTTCAAACTTGCAATTCTTCTTTGCTAATGTAGAGTTGGCTTATGTTGAAACATCTTCAATTATGCTTTTTCCTTTGGGTACTGCACAACTGTACATCTCTCCCTTCTGGTAGATCTCTATAAGTACCCTTTACCTTTTATGATTATGAGCCCTTCACGCCAGATGATATCCCATTTTCGTTCTCTATTCCTTTCAGATAAGTCGGACAATCTTTCCTCATCCTTTCAAGAACGTTATAGAATAGTTTCTAGTTTTCTTCTCCGTCGACCACTGCAAATCCTCTTTTTGCTTCCAGCAATATTAATTTGATCAGCAGCAGGAGTTTTTAGGCTCAGATGTTTTCCAAGCAGTTTTCTTTTCTTAGATCGCCTTTTTAACATGCTCTGTCCACCAGGGGAGTCCTTTTGTAACCAGATCCAACGTTCATCCAGAAGGATCTTCCTAAAGGTTATCGTCGATCTATTCTGTAACAATTCTTTCTAAATCTGCTTGAAAATAGGTCACCATTTCCTATTGCTGTAGGTAATAATTGATTTATATCACCTGTTTATTGGTTTTCGCCGGGTTTATGATACGGTGGACTGAGCCAAAATGTTGTAAAATCAAAATACAAGCAGGAATATCTGATAAATTCGAGGTAATCAGTGGACTTAGGCAAGGTATCCCGTTATCAACGGTCCAATAACATAAAAACAAATCTAGGTTGAAATATTTAAAACTTATGCAGCACATTACATATGCAGATGAAATGGTGATCTCTGTAAGAACGTTATTTGCGTTGATCGATGCATTTAATGAATTCAGCGAAGAGGATAGAGCTCGAGATCAATACATTAAAAACTAAATTTATGGAAATCTTGAGCGACCCAAATGATAGTGGAGAATATATGTATAGCAATAGGAGAGTAGATGCTTCCTACATCTAGAGAATTTAAATACTAGGGGCTGACATTATGTCCAGAATCGCAGCGGTGATATTTTGCGATGGAAAAAACTCACCATTTTAAAAACCTCTCCAGAAGAGCCAAAGTAACCGTATACAAAGCGGTAGTAAGACCAGTTGTGACGTATGATATCAAAACGTGGACTCTAAAAAAAGAAAACCAAAAGACTCTACTAGCGTGGGAAACAAGAGTTCTTCAAAAGATATAACGCCCGATCAAAGATCAACAAAGGTGACTATGATGAAACAGATATTGTCACTGTTATAAAAAATGTGAGGTTGCGAAGGCAGGGTCGCAGAAAGAATACCTTAAAGGCTGCTAGGGAAACAAGAAGAAGAGGCAGGCCCAGGCAAAGATGGATGGATAATGTGGAAGTGGACATACGGCGGTTAAATATCCAGAATTGGAATAAGGTGGCCGCTGACAGAGAGGAGTGGAGAAAACTGTGTGCAGAGGGACAGGCACTTCATGGACTGTACACTATAGATGATAGAGACAGAATAGATGATATGATTTATGACTTTTTCCCTTGAAATTATTTTGCCTCTTTTGTAAGATGGTATAGTTAAAATTCTAAACCATTTTGTAAAAATTGATTTAAATTTAATTTAACTCTAGAGCTTTAAATTAATCTCTTGATATGTTTGTATAATCAATAATTATCGATATATTGATCATTAACAATTGGTGTTTTGAAAATAGATTTTTATTTTCCATATAGGAGTTACTATACACCACTTTTGACTTTTGGACTGGAAGGAAGCCGAGATTGCCCTTCACTCGTGACACTACTCGCAGTGGGCTGTAGGGGGCAATGTAGGGGACTCTCCAAGCTCAACTAAGAACAAAATGCCAGGATGGTTGTTGCAGCTAATTGGGTCCCCTTTCCTTCAGTAAATGGCCACTATAAATCCTCTACCAACCCCCCCTCTTCCTTAGGGATAGTTTCTTCCTCCCATATCTGCCTTAACTAGTCTTACAGTTTCTAGACCACTCTGTGTACAGAACATTTCTTTATTGCTTCATGTCTTTTAAGTATTTATCTTCGAGACTTTCATGAAAGATAATTATGTATTTAGACTATGATGTGAAGCCTTACTGCTGTAGAAATGGAATATATCACAGTATGAGATAAATACAATATAAATGATTTAAAAAACAATAATGAACAACCTAAAAACGATTGAATTAAACTATACCGGCATTTGACAAACTAATAGTTATAGCCTAGGAGCTATAGAGAAGGTGACGCGTTTCTGCTATGGGGAGGTTTTTTTCAAAATGGCCGACAATATTCGCCAAAATTACATCAAGAAAATCCTTATATCTTATAAACTAGTCGCTCTAGCTAATAATTTTTAAAGAAAAATTTTTCTCAAGACCTTTTTTTTTTACATTTAATTAAATGTTCTTTATTATTTATTTTTATGCTTCCTAAAATTTAAAAACTTTTTATTATTATTTTTTTTTGGGGGGGGCTTCACGTCGAAGAAACATATTTGCAAAATCTAGTTTGCCAGTTGTAAAAATTCTGTTTAGTACTCGAATACTTGTAATTAATCTTAATTAAAAATATTGTTCTAATCATTTGTTATTCTTTATTAATGGTTGCTGTAACGATATGTTTCAGATATTATACTTTAATATCCTTATGTTCTACATTTTTTAATATAACAAATTGTACAATTTATCACATTTAAATATGCTGAATATGTACTTCCTGCTGTAGTCGGAGTACAAAAGGACGTGAATTCCCAAACAAAGAAAAAAAAAACATTTTATAAAACATAGATATAAATAAAAAAATACATTTATAAAATATAAAAAAAAGGTTTCGAACAAAGATATAAGATATAAGGATTTTCTTGATGTAATTTTGGCTGGTAGTGACGGCCATTTTTAAAAAAATCTCAGCATAGCAGAAACGCATACCCTTGATAAAAATGATTTATATGGATTAGGGAAACGCCCAGAACAAAAATTTGCTGTATACATCTCCGTGCAACAGTCACCTTTTCTGCAGCCAATGGACTATTAGCAGATACAAGAAAATCTGGGTATTCCATTTTTCGACTGATACCAGAGGTCGAAAGGCTCTGATTTCAAGTAAAAAAAATTAATACACTTAATTAGTAGTAATTAGTAGTAATAAGTAGAAAAATTAAAATAGAAATAGAAAAAAAATAAGTAGAAAAATTTTTTTTAATAAGTAGAAAAATTGAATCTATTATGTACTTAAAAAGCTGATAAAAAAGAAATAAATATTTCCTGACAACAAGTAATTTCTATTATGGATTTGAAACCTCGATAAATAAAAATAATATTATTTCCGAAACGTCTTTATTATCAGTTTCCAAGAATGGTATAATATGCACAGTTTAGATATTTTATGGGCACAATTTACGAAGGTCTATACTTGAGGAGGTCACATAGTGTTAAAGTAGAAGAAGAAGAAAATTAACTTAATTCTAGGACAAATTATCCATTAAGAATAACACATGATTACAGTACATAGGACGATCATCTGGCTATGATAATCATTAATAATAAAAATTGATTAATAATTAAATTATGAGTTACAAAATAAATGAGAAATCTTGTAAAAGAATATATGTTATGTGAACTATTATAATGTATATTACATAAATATTCATGTTTTACATTTGCTCGGAAGATTGAAAATTCAGGAGGTAAAGAAATATATAATGTTTGAAGGAAGTAAGAGTGGAGTTTTTTCTTGGTACTTTAAAGAGAAAGCACGGGTAATAAAGGATTTTTAGAAGGATGCAGTTCGATTCGCAGTAAACTCAAATTTGCACGAATATCGCATGGTTGCTTTCTATAATGAATTCAATCTACATCAAATAAATTAATTTTCTTCGTTAATTTATTTAGGTTTATTCATGTTATATTTTAAATAAAAGATGTGTAATTGGCATTACTTCTTAGTCCGGACCGTGCACATCCAAACAGGGGTGCTCAGTGATCGCTCTTAAGCGTATTTCTTATTTTTGGGATCTTCGGCTCTAAATGATTCATCAAGGCCGAAGGAGAAGAAACGTATGACCTAAAGCACATCCGCATTACAGAGGAAGGATTGGGGTGACAAAGTCCCCCGTAAAGTAAAAGTATTGTTCAGCTATTATTATATTATTTATAAAAAATCTCAAAATTATCAATGGGTAACATGAGAGCGGGAGGACAAGGTGCTTATGTAAGCTGGGGCAATAGCCCTAGTTTGAATAATGCCCTTCCTTTAATACTCCCTTCATTATTCTCACTTACATAATATTCTCATAATTCCCCGAGCGATATCATTGCCCGCTTCTCGCTACATCAATCTGTTCTCCCCAGTTATCGACCTGTCCTTTCTTCTTTGCCAACTGATTTATCGGCTCCCTCGGGCTACGGAGCATTCTTTCCCGGCTGAAGCGTGAGAGGAATACGACAAGAAACTCGTTCATACCAAACGTCCCTTCGGATTAGACTTGGTTAAATCCAACCTAGTTTGTTAACCGTTACAGAAAAGGAGGGAAAAAATATTTTTAAAAACTTTTTTTGTCATTCATACTTTTTATTAACGGTTGAATGAGTATAAGAATTGAATCCATTATTGCACGAGTCTCCTAAGGATTGAGTGCTGATCCACTTCGTCCATTTTCAACTATAAGTGGGAATGATTATTTAATAAGCAGCCGGCTAACTTCTCACAGGTCTGAGTTAAAAATCAGGGAATTTGTAATCTTTCTAGTAAATATACCGTGACTGTTCCGTTTGCTAAAAGAACGTTCTTCCTAGAAGTCCCAACTATTCTAGATAGCTATTTAGACCACACCGAAAGTTTTAATCTATTTGAGAGTAAAAAGCTAAGTTACCAGTTCCTGACTTCCAAATAGTCATATATAGCAATTATACATAGCAGCACAATTTTTGACATCGGCTCTGCCTTATGGCCGTAAATAAAACCCTAATGAATTGAAATAATTATTAACTACTATTAACCATAAATCCTCATAATTTTAACATTCGAAAAACCTTTTCATACTCATTTAATTTTAATTAGTCTAATTGATATTTGCGATTACACCATTTAGGATGTCGACGATTGCTATATAAGGGGCCGAAAACCCTGCCCACTGCTGGTTTTGCTTCGCCTTACTGGTTATCTGTCCCCAAGCCACTACCCGAGTTGAAGCAGTATCCAACCAGAGGCTGCCGCACAGTTAGGAAAACATCCAACATTTTTTACGGGAGTTAATTAGTATTGTGAAGCCACCTTCAGTGGCTTTGCAACATGCGAGTTTTAAACTAGAAGAACACAACACATTATATTCTCTAGTATGGTTAAAGCAATGAAGAAATTTAATGGTATTTAGGCTATAATGAACCGTTGGGTTGATGAGAATTGACTTTACTAAAAAGAAAAAAATCCTATTTACTACTAGGATCTTCTAGATTCGATATATTTATATTTATAATAGATAAAACCATAAATAAAAAACAAAAAAATAAACTCCTTAGCAAACTCATATTGTATGATTCAGTACTTCATGACCGGAGAGTCTTGTATGAAAAATTAGGACCTATTTCCTTAACCAAAATTTTTTTTTTTTTTTTTAAGCTGAAAATATAGATATATTTCTTTGTCAATTTAATGTACTTTTAAAAAAAACAACATAATTTTATACTTCTGCATTTGATTGATTAGTATTATAACATTTATATGCATATATAGAAACCAACATATTATAGAAGCCAAGAAATAAATAAACCATTAAACACAGAAAACCTAATAAGAAAGTCGAAGCAAGATGACAGAACCCGCACTAAGTTGACGTTTATAATAAAACTATCGGAATTTATTGGAGGAAATACCCCTTTAAATGCATATTTGGTAGTTTTTGTTATTCTTGTGAATGTTTTCAACTAAAAGTCCAAACATATTATAAAAATAATAATAAGTTATGAACTTATTTGGTGACATTTTCTTACGTTAAAGAAGTCGATCCCATGAAATTGTTTTAATAAAATGAAATCTATTAACAAATAATACAAATTTAAAATTTAAAAAGATTTAAATTAATTTGTTCCATTTTTTTTGTTCTATTATTTGTAATATTTTCAATATGAATTTTGTTTTTAGTTAATGAATTATTTTTTCTTAATTTTTTTTTGTTGATAAATTAGTTATTTTTTAAAATTCTTAATGCTAATTATTATTTTTTTTCTTTTCTACTCTTTTCAAACGAAAATAGCTGAATAACACAACTAAACCTATCTCAAATAACAAAATAAAATCTACACAATCAATCGCATTTTATAAATAACAATAAAATCAATATTTCAGAGTGGTTATCCTGATTTTTTTTTTTTTTTGATTTCCCAATTTTTCTATTTCTTTCCAGTAAAAATAAAAGAGAAATTCATTTTGAGGTGTAATTCCAATGTAATTTTCCATTTTGAATTGAACAATACTAACTTATATATAGGATAATTATATTAAAAGATATTGAATTTTTTCCGCACTTTTTGGCCTTTTGGTCATTGCGGGATTTATACTTACAACACTATTTCTCAAATACTCGTACATTAATTGGAACGCCCACAGAGAGCCTAGTTCGGTGGACCTTTTTTTAAAAGAACATGTGAAATTAAGAAAGGTTAGATGCCTTAACGAAATAAAATTCCTCCTGAAACCAGTACACATTTATAGTGAAGTTCAAAGGGAAATGAAGATAAGTTAGATTTACAAGAGTGGTAACTTTGAAAACTCATGGCAGTCAAGGTTACGCCTAAATTTACAAAATAAGTATCGTCCATAAACCAGTACACATCAATAGTGAAGTTCAAAATGTTTTGCAAAATTTGGGCATTCAATGGAAAATTCAGTTTAAACATGACTTAAAAATCGTGTTATTTTCTTAACTCTAGAAAAAGACAACTTCAACGACGCGTATAGACCCTGATAATGGTACAATCGAAAAATAAGTTTCTCATCCTTATGCTAAATTTACTTAGATATTCAATAATAATTTTTAAAAAAATCATAGAATTTTAGGGTTTTTTTCACTCTTGTACCACTGTGTGCCGCTCTAACCTCTCACATGTTCTCATAAGATAAGAAAAGCTTATGTTATATTTTACCTAATATTTAAAATATTAGACTTTAGTATTGTTGATTATTTCTAACCAGAATTTTACGTTTCAATCGTTGGTCCAATAGAGAATAGTTTGCATTTAATATCTGTCAGATTTGTTTTATATTTTAAATTGATTGACATCAAACGAAGGAAAATTAAATTGATTCTATGAGCATGCCTGACTAATATCCCTTTTTAGTTAAATGCTGACCAGGACTAGAGTGAGCCGGCCCCCCAGAAATATAATCAAAAGAAAGTATAAAAATAATCACCTCTTTTTATTTTATATACAGACATGACCAGTTTATATTGTTTTTAAATTATTGCCTAGTGCCCTAATGTATAATGCGGGAATATAAATTTTGTATTGACTATATATACATACAACTGTATACATACATATTAAATCATTTTTCTAAACAACCGGTCAAAAGAATTGCAACACCCATGATTTTCGAGATTTTCCTGGTTTTTACCTTAATCCATACTAGGTTTATATTCATATTAATATTATTTATTAAATGTGAGATATTAAGGATTAGACACATCAATGTTTTCCCCTGTTAATACGAATTCCCTGTTAATACAAACGATAGAATATTAGATTATTTTTGCAAATTTCCTTCAGTCAATGTTTATCATTCGTTTCCTTATTTATAAGTATGCCAAGACTAGTGGAAGCAGTCACCCCGAGGGGTCAATATATTTATCAAATATAAATAAAAAATTTAAAAGTTAAGCCTGTAAAAAATAAAAATTGAAACAAAGTATGACTTCTAACTTTTTTGTATATTGGAAGGAATATTGTGATTTATTTTAATTAAAATTGTTTATGTATAGTTTAGGAATGGTTATTATAGACTTCAGAACCTTTATTTTTTATTTAAAAAAACATAATTTTTTTATAAAATTCAAATATTTCAAAGTTGCAATACTTTTGATGGGGAGTTTATTTATATATTACACAGAAATACGGAAATCATTGTTGTACCTGTATCTGGGAATACCACCAGTTTCGGGAAAACGAACCCTCTCAAATTTACCTTTTTTTTCAGAAATTCCCCAGGCCAGTTGTGTACTAGAACTGTTATAATTTAGTAGCAGATACCAATAGCATATCCACCAGTAACATTGTAAGTAGTTTCCAGCTCCTCCATATTTTGTGATTACAGTGGAGCGTCGATTATCCGAATGTCAATTAACGGAACCTTTTTTTTATTTTTTAGAATGTAATTTTAATTAAATTGATCATCTAATTACTTATCTGTATCGTTTAAATTATTTTTATTTAAAAATAAAATTAAATGTAGACAAAATTAATTGGAGCTCATTCCACAGAGACTGCAAAAAATAAAATTTTATACACACCTACAATTTTGTTTACTGAGAACTGATTAGACCATTTCATTTGTTTCTCTCAGTATCTTCCTGATCATTTTGGTTGGTAATAGACTCACCTTAAGTCTTAAATAGTTAGTTGTGAGGTATACATTGCCTTTGTGATCACTTTTTGTTTTAAAAACTACTTGTCATCATCCATGCTAACAAAAAAGAAACGAGAGATCTTTTCATTTATACACCTCTTTCTTTATTCATACATTTATGAATTTACAACTGTACAAAATATATACATCAAGTAAATGTATTGACAACGATTATAATAACATGTTAAAACTTGAAAAGAACTCATCAGTAGCACTTTTTTAAAACCTCTTCACTAGAAGGTCTCAAGGCCATCTTCGTTTCAGACGCCTCGGAGGATTATCAGGAACGGAGTGGGAAGCAAGTTGAGAAACTAACGGATTTGAGTGATTATGGAGCTTACTATGAAAGGATAGGTATCTGGTGTGGGCTGAATCAGCAACATATGGAACATTAAGATCTTTATGGATAAGTTCATTGGTGACAAAGTAAGGAGCATTGAGGATTTTACGAAGCTTTTGGATTGTAAGGGTTGGATACGAGATGAATTGGATTGTTTAGTGGAGCCCCAAGCTCAACTCCGTACGTCCAAATAGGTCTAATCACAGTCATGTATATTAGTCTTTTGTAATTAATTGGGAGCTTTGAACGTTTGTCTAATAAATGTTGAAGTAATCTGTAAGGACGGGCAGTTTCTTGTCTTTTAGTCTTGTATGTGGATTTCAGGTAAGACGTTTGTCCAAGTGGAGTCCTAGGTAGCGGATCTGTTCAACAGGGATTAATGGAATATCATTAGATTCAAAAATAATTTAAAATTTTCACAGTGAGACGGGCAGTTTGAGTAAAACTTTGGAAAAAAATCGAAAATTGAACTGTTGGAAGATGCTGCTTACACATAATATTATTTTTTAATGAATTTCGATTATCCGAACCACCCTTGACAACATTAGTTTGGATAATCGACGCTCTCCTGTATATGTTGTTAATTATTCTAGCGCATGTTTTATATATTTATATTGTAGCTAACTTTTTTTTTTTTAAATAAATTGTATAACTTTTTTTATACAAATTGTATTGTAACCTGTTTTTTCACTGTAGGGCATGATTATGAGGACAAGTATATATATTTAATAAGGTTCTTGAAAACAAATAGTAACAGTCAAGAAATATATATATATATATATATATATATATATATATATATATATATATATATATATATATATATATATATTTGGGATATGTATAATATAAAAAATATATTTGATGTTAAAAGCGGGCCCTACGCGTCAATACACTTTACTCCCGTTTCAGTTGACAAGGAAAGACGACAAAGGATTCCACTTAAAAGTTGACACCTTTGAAGGAATATTCTTCATATTGCAGATAGGTTGGAAGGGCCGTTGGGAAGGGCCAGGGTGCACGGCTCGCCCTCTGTTGCACCTCCCTTTCATCTTCCTCTCCCTTAATGTCTCACTCCCAACATCCGCTTTAATGGGTTCCGAATTTTTCTTTAATTAAATTCCCTCAGCTACTCAATTATTAAGACACCTTTATCGGATCCTTACCCAGCGGGGAGGCGATACATTTTTAAATGACTCGTGAAAATCTCAATCCTCGCTCACTTTTAAATTAGAGAAATAACAAAATCACCAAAAGTAACAAATAAAGCCTTACAACTAAAAATACTAACATTTCGTATAAATCATTCAATACTGCGTATTTAGTGCATAAATTCTACAAAACCTTTATTCAACATTTTTCTTAGATATTTGTGATAAATCTATACTATTATATAAAAGGATAAGCCATTTTTCGTTTGTGATCACTAACCGCAAAAACTACTGAACCAATCTGTACCAAATTTTAACCACAACATCTGTATCGTTCCAGGAAAGTTTATCAATAATAAAATCATAAACTTTTATGATATTATTTTTTTCTCAGAACAACTTGAAATGATTAAAACAAGGTTATTGAAAGGTTGATAAAACATTTAAAATTTTATTTGTGACTTCTTATTTTATTAAGCAAAAAGAACTTCATAAAACTATTTATTGATTTATCAATGATTATAATATATATTGAATTTAAAACAAATGAATATACCTACTTTATGATAATAATGTCAATATTATGACTGGAAAAAACACCTCTGTAACAACTAACTATTTCTCTGAAATTTTGTTCAGTTATATAAATCAAAAATATCAAACTATAAGCTTTAAACTTTAATACTTAATTTCTATCTAAAAATCAGAACAATGTTTTATGAAAAGAAAATTAACTATAAGCTTTAATTATCACTATCATCACTATCTTGTCCGCTAAGTAAGGGTACCCTACTCCTATCTGTGTCTGATATTACAACTAAATTGAGAAGACTATTACCGAAAGTCGTATTTTTCTCTGGTAGTGGTTTGTATGAGCTAATTAAAAGATTCGACGAAATAAACAATTTATTCAGAATATCAGTGTTGGTTACTGTGCGAGACACCCTCTGTGAGTTGCCAATTGCAAATTTTTGAATTATATAATCGACCAGATATATTTATTCTTCCTGGGAATCATTAAAACTGAAACCTCCAGCCTGTAACGTTTCAGCCAATTCCAATCGCGCAACTGAGAGTACTCCGCCTAAAACACAATGTTAGGTGCTACTGATAAAGGGCAAAAACGGGCAATAAAATGCTATATATTCACTAAAATTAAATGTCCCCAGACACACAAAACCATAAAGATCTACGTTCACCTACGTACAAATTTTCAGATTAAAACATGAATATGTTTTTTTACTTGTGGACTTTTTAAGCTATACTGAGGGATAAAAGTTAAGTTCTCACGGACTTATTAATTATTTTTTTAGAAGGGTGAGGGAAATGCTCACCTAGCAACCAACGCACAGTGGGGCCATTCGTGAATCTAGCGGGACAAATTCATTTTGTTTTAAATTCAATATATATTATAATCATTGATAAATCAATAAATGGTTTTATGAAGTTCTTTTTGCTTGATAAAATAAGAAGTCACAAATAAAATTTTAAATGTTTTATCAACCTTTCAATAACCTTGTTTTAATCATTTCAAGTTGTTCTGAGAAAAAAATATTAAATTATCCATACGATCGCTTTCAGTATTTTGTCCCGCTAGATTCACTAAATGGCCCCACTGTGCAACTCCAGGTTAGCAACAAACTAAAAGTTTATGATTTTTATTATTGATAAACTTTCCTGGAACGATACAGATGTTGTGGTTAAAATTTGGTAGAGATTGGTTCAGTAGTTTTGCGGTTAGTAATCACAAACGCAAAATGCCTTGTCCTTTTATATAATAGTATATATTTATCACAAATATCTAAGAAAAATGTTGAATAAAGGTTTTGTAGAATTTATGCACTAAATACGCAGTACTGTATGATTTATACGAAATGTTAGTATTTTTAGTTGTAAGGCTTTATTTGTTACTTTTGGTGATTTTGTTTTTCTCTAATTTAAAAGTGAGCGAGGATTGAGATTTTCACGAGTCATTTAAAAATGTATCGCCTCCCCGCCTCTCCCTCTTGTTTCGAATTAATTAAAATATTATTTTTTTACTTTTTAGTTCAAGATTGTACATGAAGGTTTAAACTTGAAGTCGGTTTTTTTTTTTGTCTAGAAATTAAATTTATTAATATTACTAATCTTTATCCGTGCAACTGCGGCTCAACCCTAGACCTAATCATACAGAGAAATCGCAGCTATGTGGCGAGAGAATATCGAGACAAGAAAACTTTCCAGCCTCGCCATCATTATCATTATATTCTGATTCAAGTAATTGAATATTATAAACTCGAAATAATCAATAATCGTCAATTATAAATATAGCCAGTGCGTTTGGTTCTAACAATAAATAAAACGTATACAAAGGGGCTTGAAGGTTAGCTGTAATAAGTTATATTTTCAGTGACTCAACAGAGGCAGTAAAAAAGCGGAAAAATGGCAAGATTAAATGAAGCGAAGGCTTAGGAGAAGCATACACAAATAGGCTAAATCAATGAGCACGAAATCTGTTGGGAAGGGGCCCACTGGACCGCGTCTGGAGCTGGACATAAAACGACGGCTTCTCCAGAGCTCTCTTTGTCCAGGATCCGGTTATTGGATTCCCAATCTGATCAAATCCAGTGAAATATGTCCTCGTTCCGTGACGACAATTATCGGAAAAATGATACAGTTAAAAAAACACTTCAATAGTCCCTTATATTTTTTTTTCAGTACACTTGGACATGTTTGTTATATCCTCAAGAATAAAAAAAGATCTTTCATTCCATGTAGTTGTAATGGTATTTATAAATTACATTAGAAAACCCTTAATGAATACATAATTAAATATTGAAAAAAAATGAAGAAATATTAATAAATATTCTAGAATCTTAAAATAATAAAACAAATTATTATTTAGAATGTATCAGCCCCGACTAACTGTAACTTTTTGCAATAGGAATAGATTTATCAACACAATGCATAAATAATTAATAAGCTATATACAGGGTGATAAATTCTTAATAAAAAAAAAATAATAATAATAAATAAAAAAAAAAAAAAAAAAAAAAAAAAAAAAGGGTGAAACTAGATCAAAAATGAAGAAAAATACCTCAGACCATACCTTCCTATTCCAATCCGTTATAGATAATCGAAAAATAAATCCTAAATAAATAAATGTAGTAACATTAATTCCTTTGTTCTAGTGTCGCTTTATTGACACTAGATCAAAGGAATTTTCCTTTATTTTCTATTAAAAAATAAATTTTTACTTTGCTTCTTATTCCAATGAAGAGTTTATTATGTTTGAAATACATATTTCCATTAAGCGATTATCATAATGTCTTATTTACACAAGTAACTGATTTATATGCCAAATGAAAACATTTTTTTTTTAAAGTAAATTTATCGATGAAATCGATACGGAATCATTAAAGCTGGTTGAATTTTTAAGTTTTTGTGAGATTTGCAGTTTTGTGGATAGTTTTTTTTTCCAAAAACGCTGAGCGTTGAAGTATTATAAGACATTAGAGACTAAATAATGCGAAGATCAAGCTGTTCTCAAGGTCCTAAGTCCGTAAAATTCAAGGATAAATGTACTCCGCTGTTATAGGAAATTTAATGCTCAATCCGAAAATGTGTTCAAAATTTGATAAATGTTTAAACAAAGTGGATATGTTTTATGTCATGTGTTTTTATGGCAAAAAGCATGGTTTCCTCAGGAAATTCATTAAATTATGGTATATCAGCAACGGATTGGAATAGAAAGGTAAGGTCCAAGGCATTTTTGTTCAATTTCGATCTAGTTTCACCCAATTTTTATTTTTTTACACCAAGAGGGAATCACCCTGTATATAAATAGATTAAAAAAACAACAAGAAACAGCTCCTTGACAAACTCATATTGACTGATGCACTACTTCATGACCGGAAAGTGTTGAAGGTTAATCGAGCCTTGCGCCGTGCAGTGATGATAAAAAGAGGGAAAAAATCAATATATTTTTATCTAATGATCCTACCGACTTACAGTTACTCCTATTCAATTCAGAATGGTAAATAACATTGGAATTATAACTTAAAAAATTTTTTACTTCGGGAAAAGACCAAAATCAGAAATTACAAAAAAATATTAATACATAGGGAAGCCACTCTGAAACAATAATTTCATTGTAATTTCTAAAATAATTGTTGAGATTTTAGTTATACAGCAATTTCCTTAAAGGTAAAAAAAAAAAGAAGAAAAAAAAAGAAATATATTATGTAAGTATGAAGAAATATCCCTAAAAATCCATCTGTATATTCTTACATCGGTAGTAATTGTTAATTTTTGTAAAAATGTTTACCTGACAGTTCAAACTGTTAAGCTTTATCAAACTTTTGCTATGAAAGTAATTATATGCGATGGAATTTTTCAGTGACATTTTTTAGAGTAAAAGAAAGGAAAGCAGAAATATCGTGGTGTTACAAGCGAAACAAACAAATTAAAAAAAAAACACGTTTTCAAGTAAACGATCAAAGGTTTTTTGTTTTTTTTTAAGCAATAGCTTTTTCAGATCTTTCACTTATTTGATAAAATAGTACCAGTACCAAAGTAGACAAAGCAGAAAAATGTTTAATCGGCGTTTCCTCAACATCATGTTTCAGGCTAAACTAAGCTAGAAAAGATTCTCGCTTGTCCACGAATGAAGAAATGTTTCACTTGATTTTAAAATCATCAGACCCATATATTTCCGTTATGCGACCAGTTCTAAGAAAAACATTATATTATAGTTAGTGCAGAAGCCTTATAATTGTTGAGTTAATTTGTTAAAATTATTTTATTTTTTTTAAATAATGGCCTTAAAAAAATGTACAGTTTAATTTTATTTAAAAATTACATAAAGTTTATTTTTTTTTTATTTGTAAGCAGGGCCATGCCCTATACAAAGAAGTTCGGGTATTTATTATGTACATTATAATACTTAACAGATAATAATTCAAATAATATACATAAGAATGTTGAATAAACTAAGAATTAAATGCAAATTGCAAAAAGCAGATAAATAGTTCTCAATCTAAATAATAAAAAATACCTAATAAAATAATTAACACTTTTTTTTATGACATTTATAAACCTTTAAACTTTATCAAAGATCATATTAGACTACTGCTTTCAAATATATATATGTCATATCTCAGGAAAAATATTCTGATTTTAATTATATTTATAATAAAATATGCCAGTTTTTTTGCTTCTAATTCATTTTGTGGAATAAGTATTTAAAAACTGTCATTTGAATCAATACTAGGGTAATAACTGTTACGCAGGCCATTATAAATTGGGCAAGTGTAAAGAATATGTCCGAGGTCTTCATTAGTTTTCATGTTACAAACCATACAGATTTCCTGAGGATTAATTTATGTGATTTTATATGGAGTGGTTATTTTTATTATATTTTTTCCTGCAGTTCTTGACTGTGCAATGATTCTAGTTAAAATAATATTTATCCGTATATTAATGTAAACAGGGAGGAACCGGTTGGATTAATGCTATTGTAGAATGTGCTAAAATTCGACTGCTGGCTAGAGAATAGATCCAAATTAAATAAATAAATTTTGTATTTTTCTAATACAGTTTGACTTTTTTCTTTGAGTTTTGATTCGAAAACTATTTCCCCTTCTCCGATTTTATCCAGTAAATTTTTTAGTTGTAAACACCAATTATACTTAAGATTAGCATTTCTACATGCAGACAGCTTGACTAAATTATAAAAACACATCTTTGGAAGCCTATCATCATTCATTTGGACTATGGCTCTTAAATAATTTAAAGCTATTTTAAGAGCCAGCCAACTAGCATGGATAGAGCCAGTCTCAAGCCTCACGAGCCAATTTGGTGTAGATCTCGACAAACAGAATAACTTTTTATAAAAATTAGTGTTAATTTTCTCTAATTCTTCTAACTACCTTAAACCCCAAATATTTACGGCGTATGTGATTGTGCTGTCAATTATTGCTCCCTTAAGCTTGTCCCGGACTGAATGTGCTCTAATTCTGGTTCCCCTACATGCAGCTAATACCGCTCCTATTGCTGCATTTCCACGAGAAACAGAATTTTTTGTTTGTTTTAAGAATAAACCAGATCGCGAAAACAGTACACCCAGATAATTAAATTCATTAACAAATTTTACAATGTTCCCTTTAATTATTATTCTTTTTTCCTTTTTTGGTCTACCTTTGGAAAATTTTAGGATTTTGGTTTTTTCAAAGTTCATCTGAAGGCCATTAGCCAGGCAGTATTCGTCGAAGACATTTAACTTCTCTTGTATATTAGTGTTGCAATGACCAAACAGAACTACATCGTCTGCATATAGGAGTAAGATCAATTCTGTTTTTTCATTAATTGGGATACCAGTGATCCCTTTAAATCTGAAAAATTCCTCGATATCACTCAAAAATAAATTAAATAGCGCCGGACTTAAGGATTCCCCTTGCAACAGACCTTCTGTAATTACAATGTCATTGGAAAATGTACCGTGGTCACCTTTTATTTTCATTTTAGCTCGACTATAGAGTGATATGAGTAATCGAACAAATTTACCACTAACCCCTATTTTAAATAATTTCCACCAAAGTAAATTGTGTTTTAACGGAGTCAAAAGCTCTCTGCAAATCTATGAATAAAGTTTAATTTAATTTCTTTTTTTATTTTAAGTTTATTAATTGTATCTATTAATTCTCTATCTAACTTTATTTGTTATATTATTTGTATTTATTCCTAATTTGAATTTTGTTTTTAATAAACGATTTGTTTTAGCTAAATCTTAATGATTCTTTTTTTCCTTGAGCTGAATAACTAAAATCGCAACAATTAATTTAGAAATTACAATAACATTATTTCAGAGTGATTTACCAATGCATAATAATAATAATATCTTATTGGCTTTTTCTCTTATTTCCAAATTTGGCCTTTTCCCAAAGTAAATTTTTTTTCAGGGTAAAATGTGATTTTCGATTCTGAATTGAATGAGATTAACAGCAAGTGGATAGGATCATCAGTTAAAAATATATTGATTTTTTCCCCAGCTTTTTGGCCCCACTGCACGGCGCAGAGCGCGATTAACCGTCAAGACTTTCCAGTCATGAAGTACTGTATCAGTTAATATGAGTTTGTTAAGGGGCAGTTTTTCTTGTATTTTATTTATGGCTTTATTCATTATAAATATAAATAGGGCAAATCTAGGAGATCCTAGTAGTAACCGCTCTACAACTTTATCCGATATGATACATTATTTTTTTTTTGGAGAGGTCAATCTCATCAACCCAATTGTTAGAAGGCTAAATACTAGGGTCATTAAAAGGCTCAAAATACTATTGGATTTATTCATTGCTTTAGCGATACCACCAGAGGGTATAATGTGTTGTGTCCTTCTAGTTTAAAGTAAATGTGCATGCTGCCAAGTCACAGAATAAGATAACTTAAATGGTTATAGTGAAGGATACTGGTTACAGATCTGCCAAGATCTGACGATTTGGTTACGGCCGAACCTTTGGTCACTCCTTCCCGAAAAAATAATTTTCGCCCTATTTAAAATTGAAATAATGATTCCGTTTTTCCTGGACACTAAAGGATAAGATTTTGAGATCTGCCAGGATTAGCGATTTTTAACGGTCGCAGGAGATTTTTTAAAAAAAAATATTTTTAAAAAAGATTTAAAAAAATAATACGGTTTCAAAATTCCGTTGAAATAATTTTTTATGAGACTGTCTTTTTTGCCAGAATTTCGCAAAACCCTTTGAACTTCACTATAAATGTGTACTGGTTTAAGGAGGATTTTTATTTCGTTAAGCCATCTAATCTAATCTAAAAACTTATTTTTGGACATGTTACTTATTTATTTTTATTTTTTGTTATAAATAGGATGCAAATATTGGTTTACTGTATATGTAAAATTTATTTTTTATTTGGATGCACCATTTAATATATCTTTACTTCGGAGGTACAGAACACTAAGTCACATTTCTGTAACTTTACAGGGGAGCAGTTTAAAGATAAAAAGATTTAATTTCCTGAACTGTTAATTATACTTATGTGTACGAAATAAATCTTGTCTTTCCCATCCAGGCTAGAATAGGTTGGCAACCCGTCCTTCCTGTCCTAATTGGAGTATATAAGGACGTTATGTACCCCCCCCCAAAAAAAAAAAAATTAAAAAACATATTTATGTAACTTACTTTACAATTAATTTGCCTAGGACATAGAATCCTGTACCTCTGTACAAAGGTAAATAAAGTGAATAAGAATACGTAATAATATAGTTTTGGTAAAAAAAGGACACAGTGTTCTGTACTTCCGAGGTACAGAAATATATATGTGTTTCTTTTTTTGTTTGATCTATTGTAAAATGTCTTATGAGAAGATATGATTTCTGGATTTTGATACAAAAATATCTAAAACATAAATCTCTTAATAGAATTATTTGAATTTTAATATATTTCAAGTAACATAGCTGTAATATAGCTATATATTTAATTTAATTCAATTCAGCACTTCAAATAACGCTAAATAGCAGACTTCCATACGAGATTTTTATCGATAAACAAATACAATTTCAGTTATTGGTTAACATTATCTATTTTTTTCTATGAAACCTATAATTAGTGTATATGATTATGATTTATTTTAGTACTATCTCAGACGCAGTTTTTTTTCAGTTAATTTAGAGCAATAGTATTCAAAACCTAATAAATTATTTTAAATTTACTATAAAAAAATATTTATTTTTACTTTTAACATTTTTTGTTTCATCTAAATGCTTTTTTTTTTTGCAGCTTATTTGCAAACAGTTGTCATTCTAAACTATAATGTTTTTAAAAAGTTATTATTTTATTTACAACAAATAATGTAATTTTATAAATAATAAATATTAAAGAATAGAAGAAAAGACATTAAATAGCACCTAATTAAGTTGAGAACAAGAACGAAGGCGGAAACGGAGGTAATTCCTGGCGTAGCTTTGAAGTGGAGCGCCCTACGGAGGATTGATGCCTATGGCACCCGGAAAATCTCCTTTTCAGCAGCGCTTTCTCCCCCAATCAGGAGATGAGACGATCTCCACCGAGCCTTTCCATCAGGGGTCAGATTGGTAAGTTGAATACACATTGAATAACATTTTTAGGCTGCTCTTCGAAAATTTAATGGCCTGTTACTTCTTTTGTTGCTTCGCTAGGAAAGGAAGCCTTTAGAGTCGCTAAGATAAATCATTCATTCAGCTGGTTATTGTCACTCATCACCCAACGCATTCTCAGCCGGTAATTCAGGTAAAATAAAATTGATGATGAGCGGCCTCTACGCTACCCACATTTTCCATTTTTTTTTTGGAATTCTCAGCGAGACATTAAAATTTTTTTTTTCTGTTTCTTTTTCTATTTGCAAGTTGTTAAATAACCTCTTCTAGCTATTACAAGGCTAATGAAACAATTATAAAAAAAAATTGAATATTATATTTCTTGTAATATTTATTTTATACACTGCTTTTATAAGTTTCTTTTTATTATTATCAATATCTGTTATTGGTCCATAAGCATCCCTCAGATGTTTCATATACAAAAATAATAGTATTTTATTTCGTATTTAATTTATACTTACATTTTTATTTCCAATTTTTTTTTATTAATATTTTTTTTATTAATTTTCTAATTTTATTAATTTTTTAATAATTTTTTCAAATGAATTTTTTTTCTCATTGTACATAATGTGAGAATGTAATCATATGCCATATATATTACCTATTTCCCACATTTGTGGTCAATTGTAATTATAAAGGTTTAAAAAAAAAAAGATTATTTGCACCATTACATAATGGCGCCAGAACATGGACCATTATTGAATATGAATCCAAAAATCTTCATCGGAATGAAGAATAATTTATACAAGAACAAAATTAGTGTGAAAAGAAAAATAATTCCAGAATAGACTAATCCATATAAAATTTTGATATTGTAATGTTTATGATATGAGAAGAACTATTTGTTGAAATTAGATACGAAATTGAATTTTCAAGAAATCGAACCCACATCATTCAACCATTAGAGCCTGTTAGTGATAATGGGATAAATAGAATGTGTGTAATAACTATTGTAAAGGAGGCTCGATGGCTGAGTGAGCTACAGCGAGGGTCTCAGCGCGCAAGGTCCAGAAAGTCGTGGGTTCGAATCCCACCTGGGCGAGTTAAATTCATTTCCTGGCAGACCCACGAAATGAATCTTGACCTTCCCACCCTGGCTAGAATAGGTTGTTAACCTGTAAGATAACCCTTCCTTCTTGCCCTAGTTGGAGTAAATAAACACGTCAATTTTTCAACTTTTGATATTTGGATATTTTCTAATTGTTTTTAATGAAACTAACTAATGTTCATTAAAAAATATTTACTACACAAACTTTAAGTTATATTATAAATATTGAATCCCTTCTCTTCTATAGAATTAAATTTTCCTAATTATGAAGTAAAATTAAAGCTCGAGCATAGGAAAAGGTGATTAAGAAATGAGAAATGAAATTCTAAAACGATATTTAGAATGAAAGGCGAGGTCGAAGAAGTTTAACCCCAATTACCTTCGGGGTATTTTATAGCCATGAAAGCTATTGAAATTTCACTGGAATCTTCCTGCTTCTTTGATTGTTGTCAAAGTAAAACTGAAAATAATTATTAAATCAGAAATTTCAGGTCTTTTCGATTTTTTTTATTTTTTATTTTGACTAATAATACTATCTGCCAAAGTTAAGGACAACAAGTGCTCTAAGTACACGTTTATCCCTTATCTACAAGAAATCAATGAAATAATAGTAAAAAAAAATATTATTAGTCTATATCTAAAAAGAGAATAGACTAATTATTTAAACATAAGAGTAAATTAGAAAAAATAAAATAATAAAAAGTAACTGATGCTCTAAATACTTAAGAAATATAAATATATAAAATCACATCCATACCTATTTACAATATTTACTCTCAGCCTGAAGACCCCCCTCCCCATCATTTCAGGGGTCAAGCAAGCTCCAAACGTTTGGTTTTATTTTTATTAATGTTGAATTGAATATAATTTAAATTAACAGTTTAAGTATATAAATAATTGTATAATTAAATAAATTATTAAATGTTAAATTTATAAATTTAAAATTGTTAATCGTCGTAAACCTACGACTTTCGCTACCTAGGACTCAACTTGGACGAAATTCTTACTTGGAAACCACAAACAAGACTAAAACGACAAGAAACTGCCCGTAGTTACTGACTAACTCAAAATTTACTAGACAACGTTTTGAAGCTCCCAATTCATTACAAAAGCTCATTTAAATGACGGTGATTAGAACTATTTGGACCTATGGAGTTGAGTTTTGGGTCACCACTAAACCATCCAATTCATCTCGTATCCAATCCTTACAATCCAAAATCCTTCGAAAAATCCTCACTCCTTACTTTGTTGCTAATAAACTTATCCTCTTAGATCTAAATGCTCTATATGTTTCTGATTTAGTCCAAACCAGATACCTAACTTTTCATAATAAGCTGCAGAACCATTCAAATCCATTAGTTTCTCAACTTGCTTCCTACTCCGGGAATAATCCTACGAGGCTTCTGAAATGAAGATGGCTAAGGGACATTCTAATATGAAATTTTTATTTAAGTGTTACTATTGAGTGATTCATCACTTGTTATTTACATGTCATTGTATAAGCAAATTTACTTGTTGTATATTGTGTACAGTTGTAAACATCAATCAATAGTTTAAAAAAAAATGTTAAATTATATTACATAGAATTATATTAAAACATATACAAATAAGGGGACCATGATGGCCGAGAGATTTGGAGTTGTATTTATTTATGTTTTCGTAGTGTTGCCGCCAGTGCTTGAAGTAGGACTCTGACCTCAGAGCGATTAACTGTTCGGGGAGAATAAATGGCATGGAAATAATTCATTTTTATTTTCTCACTCCGATTTAAGATATGTTGTAATACTTAACCAAAATCTCTATAAACTCCACAAAACTATTTGTGGATCTAGTAAGATAAAGACCCGGAAGATGGGTGAGTGTTTGAGAAAGGTGATTGGATACTCCCTCACCCTTATCTGTGGTTAAAGCGGCCCATAAGCCATCATCTCTTCTGTCTGGAGCGCAGATACGTTCAGATTTTATATTTTTTTTATTTTTTTATTATATCCTAAAGGGAATCATCCGGAATGTAAAAAGCAGAAAGATTGGTAACTAAAGATCGCCAGCTCTAACAGATATCTGAAATATACCCATTAGAAAGAGGCTCGGTAGGTTAAGTTTACAACAGAAGTTTTATAGTCAATGATGATAAGGATGTTCTAATACTGAAATAATCTATAATGTCGGCACGGATGAGATATTTAAGAATTCGTGGTAAAAGGATCTTTTCAATTAGTATTGATGAATTAATTGTCACTTCTATTAGAATTATTTTATTGGAAAACTAGCTTCGAATGCTAAACATTCAACTTCAGTTCTAAAACAAACAAAATCTTCAACACATCAGCACTGTGTTACATGGGTTAACACCTTAAAGAAAACGTGTTTTATTAACTGTGTCCGAAAAACTGTCCATTGTAGAACGTCTTAGGAAAGGCGAATCTGGGAAAAAAAATTGGTGCATGTGTTCTGTGTCGGAACATCCACGATATCCGACATGTTAACTAAGCTTTGTCGTTACATAAATATAATACTACTCCAAATTACATGATATATTTAGAGGCCAAAATTTCACCAACTCATGTTTTTACGTTTCAATTACAATTTAAATACATATTGAAGACCCTAGATCTAGATGGAGGTCGTTTAACAAAATTGGTTGCAGAAGAAGTGATCAAAAGGAAACTATTATGGTTTAAGGAATGGATAAATTGGTCCGAGAAAGTCAAATGCAACTCTAACCCAGTTTTCAATTCTGCTGAACAATTGGGGAAAGATTTAAAAGCATTGAAATCTAGCCTAATTATCTATTATGATGCATATTATAGGGAAAGAGCTTCTTCAAACGGCCAATATCACCAAACCTATAAGCAATTATCTTTTGATATTGGTCGAACTTCTCAACTTGAACTACAGACTATTCATTAAGGGTAAACATTTGTTCTATGTGTAATATTGGAGAAAATTGGTAAGTACCTGAAAAAGAAGACTGGGCAGCTCTGGTGAGTTACAGATATCTACCGTTCCTTTCTTATTCAAAAAATATACCCATCGTAAGTATATTTTATTATTTGGAGGGATATATGGTAATTATGATATTATTATATAAGGAAATAACAATAAATTATAAAATATGTGGTTAAATAGTATTTAGTATTTATGTGGTAAAATTAGTATTTAGCGCTCCTGACAGACAGCCGTAACTATGTCAGTAATATTACTTTGAACACTTTTGTAAATAATATAGAATTCTGTAAATATTATTAATTTTGTTGCTGTTTGATTCCTTTATAATTAAATTTGACTCTCCCTTCATTGCTGCTAACAATTTTGATTTTCCAGTATATAAATACATTGGGGGGATGGTATTCTTCGTTCATAATTTATTTAGCTAGCCTGACGAGGCTTATTGAATTCAGAACTAGCCGAAATAGCAGCCGGGGGTATCCGATAGTCCCCGTTAGATCCTAACAACTGTAGCACAAGGAAAGCAATTAGTAAAAGTAAGATCACGATTGAGACTAAACAAGATGCACAATTTAAATTAATGGCTGGGGTACAAGAGGCTGAGGGAGGGCATACCAAGTAGCGGGCCCCCATCCATTTCGATAACTTTGTATTTCAAGGAAAATTCGAGAGGGGGTGTATAATTAAAACCAGAAATTGCATTAGGACGCCCCTGTACTAGTACCTTCTCGGGGAGTACTCAGATTTTTGTTTTCTTGATTAGCTCAAGTTCCTCTTCTCCCTCACCCCGAGTTAAGACATGGCGAAGAGTTCTGGTAAATAATATCCTCAACAAACTTGACGCAAAACTAGGATCACAAACTGTCATCCTTTAATCAATGTATCACTCTAACGTTTCAAACTTTTAATATTTTATTCCTGTTTCAACTGCTCAACGAAATGTCGCATGTTAATATAACGGATCAACTAATAGTCTTAGCAATATTTATTTACTGTTCAATTAAACTGAACCCGATGCACATTAATTCCTAATTAATGAGGAAATTGAATTCAGGGATAAGTAATTTTTTTATTTTTTATTTTTATTGGGTAATTATTACAATCTGTCACAAATATGGGCAATAAGTAATAAAGTTAGCGTGTGTATATATATATATATATATATATATATATATATATATATAAGGAAAACAGAAAAGAACTTGCTATACATAAACAACATAAAGCATACAATATAAAATGAAATAGTATATATGTATACAGAGAGAGAGAGAGAGAGAGAGAGAGAGAGAGAGAGAGAGAGAGAGAGAGAGAGAGAGAGAGAGAGAGAGAGAGAGAGAGAGAGAGAGAGAGAGAGAGAGAGAGAGAGAGAGAGAGAGAGAGAGATAGATTATGTCTTAGCTAAAAATGTTACAATCTTTTTTTTTTCCTTTTTCCTTTTATATATCCAAAAACAAAACTGACTAAGTGTACAAAATACATAAAGAAACTTACAGATGAAATGAAAGCAAAAATAATTAAAAAAAAAAAAAAAAATATATATATATAAAAATAAAGAGAGAGAGAAAGACAGACAGAGAGGAAAAGGTGTAAATATGGACACCCTCTTTTGTTTTTGATTTTTCAATAAGAAAAATCTATATTTTCATCTTTCACTAACAACTATAACAAGTTTTTTAAATGCGAGATATTAAACAATGATTAACATCAATTATTTAATTTCAAAAACGACGATTTACAAAAAGCTTTCAAAATAGTAAAAACAATTTTTTATTTTATTAACCTTTCTTAAGTAATTATTGCAATCTGCCACAAATGCGGGCAATAAGTAATATAGATGGCATATGATTACATTCACACATTATGTACAATGAGAAAAAAAAAAAAAAAAATTATAGATATAAAATAAAATAAATAAAAAGATAACAGAAAAGAATTTGCTATACATATAAAGTATACAATATAAATATAAATTAAATTAAATTGTAATATTAATTTATAAAAATTAAAATTAAATAAATAAATAGTAGTAATAATAAAAAAATAAAACAAAATTATGCTTCACTGGTGTGAGAAATAGATGCAACAGTTTAAAAACCTGCATTTACTTTTAGATATGTATGTAGCCATGTGCTCGCAATGTCCCATCAACAATAGTTAAGGAACCTACACTGACGATTTTAAATATTGAATTGTTAGGGAATCACCTTTTCTTCTTCTCACATACTGAGTTTTGATGTTTTCGAGTCCAACAAAGACGAGCCTGAAGCATTTTTTTTGTTAAGAATGGTTTTTTCTGTGGCCGGCGTGCATTCAGTCCTGCTTTTATTAATCTTCGACGAAAAGCTGATGCAAAGATACTAACATCTGTAACTGTATTCCATTCTGCAGCTAATTCTGTAAATGTTAAGGTCCTGTTTTTCGAACAAAGCCGTTGAAATATGCGATCTTACCTTTCATTTTGTTTTTTTCTTGCGACCACACAATTTTTTAAATCCTAAAGAGCCAGAAGACCAATATTTTTTTAAAAACCTACTCACAGCTGATGGAGCACAACCTACTTGATTACTGATATATTGGCAAGAAAAATTCTCTTCGCTTAAAGCGAGAATTGATTTTTTTCACTGCTTAGTTCACTGTAATGTCGACTCATTTCATTTTTAACTAAACTTTGAATTACCATTAATATACAATGATTGCCTCTAAAATAAGACATTAGACTCCTAATATCTAATGAGTAAATAATATCAATCCCATAATATCTAATGAGTAAATAAACAGTATAAATATCATAAAGATGAACATTATTTGAATTTTAAAAAGTGTTGCGTTTATTTTTCACATTACTGTATAGTATAGGTAAAAGTAAATTATGAATAATTAATAAATAAATAAATACACATTATGAATTGAAACATAAAAAAGAAAAGAAGAAATTCCAACTGTTGTTTAGCATAACAATAATATTAAATAAAAACATTTATTTTTTCCTTTAATTCCAAAGCTTGTCGTCATTTAGTTTCATTACATTTTTTCAGTAAATTATTATTTTTTATAGAATTGATATATTTTTAATAATTTATATTGACTATAGGGGATTATCTGAAAGCTAGACTAAATAAAAAAAGAAAAGGGTAATAGACTAATGTGGACTGTGAAAAAATTTCACGCTGGTTTGCGGAACAAGTAAGAACAGGAATAAAAAATCCATTTACCAAATTTCTTGTCGTCCCTCGGAGAATTTGGCCGCTTCCCTGGTTTCAAAATCTCACGGCCAGAACTCTGACGCAGCGAAATCTCGACCAAAGAAACGGGATTTTCTCTTAATTTTTATGTGGAAATCTGGAAATTTTGTACCTTCCTGACCATTTGTTGAGGTAAAATTTTAGACGACTGACATCTGACCAATTCCGAACGCTCAAAACCAAAAGAAAAAACTGGTAAAAAAAAAAAAAGAAAAGAAAGAGAAAAAAAAATAAACTGTACACATGTGCTTTGGAGAACGGAGACGATAGTGATAATGTGTTCAACTCGGAAGAAGGAACAGAACTGACCTATTACAAAATAGCTAGATCCGTTGGTAAAAAAATTACATAATATATCCCACATGACCGTGGGAGTTAATAATTTTCGGCAATTTAAAAATAGTATGCATTGGACTGCGATCTACCGGAAACATTAATAAAATAAAGATTATCGCTGATAATCATAGATGGCGCCAAGAAGTCTAAATAGTTAAATTTACATTAGTAACAGGAGACGGATTAACGAAATAAACAACACTTAGAAAATAAAAGGAAATTACTTATAATCGCCTTAACATTGACTTTATTTTTAGTTAGAATATAATATAATAGGAAAATAATATTATTTTTATATAATTTTATTTATTTTACGTTTCGAAGATAATTTTTAAATTCTGGTCTTAACGTTAGTACTAATATTAAATTACTTTTTATCATATTTAGAAAAAATATATTCTATAGATCATACCCTATCCCTAAACCCGATCCCAACATTTTCCGTACTTGTTCCCATTTCCTTTTTGTCATATCTATTTTTTTTTTTTTTTTTAACAAAAAGGCGTATAGGCATATATTTTATACAGAAATTTTCCATTACAAAGAGAAATGTAGCTCGCTCTTTTTAGGTGTTCAGATTTGTAAAAGCCCTTTCTCGTGAATAGACATATTATTTTTATTATTAGAGATTCCGCTGAGTGAAACATCTAATTATTATTCATTTATGAGAAATTATCTCACCTTACATAGGATAAACATTATGTAGAGGTGAAATAATTGAGAGGGGAAGGGGAGTATCTGCTATGGTGGGGGGTGGTTCCAACGGGAGACAATAATTCCCTTCAGATGTAGGTTGGAATTACTCATGCCGGTTCGACTGGCTGAACTCCGTCCACCTGTTACCAACTTTATTACCTAACATCTCTTTGCTACAGCCAGCACAAGCTTTATAGCAATTTTCGGGTTGACGTTGTTTCCTTTCCTTTTTATTTCAACGCAGGCGTGATTTACTTGTTTTGCTGTCCGTCTTTTTTTATTAAAGTTCCCCGATCAATAAATTATTAGAGCTAATGAAATATAACTTATAGAGCTGGAATTGGGAATAAGATCTTGGACGGAGCCGACCAAATATTTCATAGTTACTTTCATAAGTAAGCAGCATAATTGTTAATATATGTATATATATATATATATATATATATATATATATATATATATATATATATATATATATATATATATATATATTTATTGCTCATATCGATTAGCAGGATACCGGTAATAAATTTGAGGGTGCTAAAGATCGTGGGGCATAAGTGACAAATGTAAAATACTTCAAATCATCGATTCCAACATTCGATTGTACCTCTACATGTTTCATTACGTAATTGCTGTAAAAAGATAAAACGTCAAATAAATTGGTCAATCCTTGATTTGAGGAAAAAAAAGTTTAAGTGTTCCTCCTCCCACTGTTTTTGTTTGAGGCCACATAATATTAACTTTCAATGAACACAAATAAATATTTAAAATTTCTTTAGAATATTTTTAATATTTAATCTGTAATTTGACAAGCCAACGAAGGAAGCAATTTAATCTATTAATTAATTGTTAGTGAGTAAAAAATGTTATTTGTTTGTAAATCTCGTATGTTTGTAATGCCAAAATGCAGGAGTGATTTTTGTATATTTTTGCGGTCATTATCAAGTCCATATGTTGTTTTTGATAAATATTGCTTAGTTTCTCCTATATAATAATTGTTACAGTTAATGCAGTTAATTATATAAATTAAATCTTTTTTGTTTGTATTATCTGCTTTTGTAACGAAATAATTGATAAAAAAAAAAAAAAAAAAAAAAAAAAAAAAAAAAAAAAAAAAAAAAAAAAAAAAAAAAAAAAAAAAAAAAAAAAAAAAAAAAAAAAGGACCCCGGCTTTAAGATACCAGACATGTGTCGAACAGGACACGAAGCGGAAGCAATGGCCCAAGATATGCAGAGGTCGAGCAGGCTGGTTGAGGAGGCCAAGGATCTAAAAGGTCTGTCGAGCCAAGAGAAAAAAAAAAATTTACTATTTTTTAATCTATGAGTACTGGATAATTTTCGTAAGTGGATTTGCGTTAGTGAAAAGAAGATTCTTGAAGAAGCCGGACACGAGAAAAAAAAATGATAAGGCAAAACGTTTTAATATCCCTCCATCTAAAACTCCTTCAATTTTTCAGAAGAAAGCGATCATGAAAATTACTAACTTCAGGTATACAACTTTTTTTTAAATTTTTTTTATCTCAAGATCGGCCGGTAAGCATATAAGTTTTAACAACATTAATAATTATTTAACAATAGTAGGTATAGTCTCACGCAAGAGACACCCACAACATATAAGTTAGCTTATTACTTTGGGATAATTGTAACTAAAGAATAATTAGGTATATAATAACAGTAAATTAAAAGGAAGATCATCGAAAAAAGTAACAATAAAAATAAATAAATAATGGTGATAAAAAAGATCAAAATTAGAAAATGAATAATAACAATCTCTCAACAATTAGTGAAAAAATGTTTTTATGCTGTTAAACAGGGCCAACATTTGTGCTTGAAAATTTCAGAAACATAAAAAGAAAACGGCTAGAATTTTTTTTTTTTTTTTCCCGATTTTCAACACTGCTAAAAATGTAAAATATCCAAAACATTGAACCTGAACAAAAAGTCTAGCAAAATGTTTTTCATTCGCTGTGTTAATGTTAATTAACATTCCAGTGAGGGAATGGTAGTCTTGTTTAATATTAAAACAGTAGTTCAGTTTTAAAATTAACAAAAAAATTAACAAAAAAAAAGAAGCTTTTTCCATATGGAACCATATTTTTGTTTTAAGAACTAACGGTTTTATCATTTTCTTCACTAACTTTAACTGTGACATATTATAAAATTAGATTTGTGATAATCTAATTTAATGTCAAATATATGAAAGGAACCATAAATTCTATATCCCTTTTGAATTGTCCTATACTTTGAATATAGTTGTCTTTTTTTTGACGTGTGATTTATGAATCAAATTACCATTATTGTTTTAATCAAATCTTTAGCACGAAAAATACAATTATTTAAGATGATAAATAAGGATTTATTTATCCTTAAAAAAAAAAAAAAAAAAAAAAAAAAAAAAAAAAAAAAAAAAAAAAAAAAAAAAAAAAAAAAAAAAAAAAAAAAAAAAAAAAAAAAAAAAGGAGTATTGGATTTCCTACTTTTTTTCTTTATTTAATTAAATAAATAAATTAAAAAAATATATATAATTTTTCTAAATTTTGACTTGTCAAGAAATAAAATTAACCCATTTACATCCACTGTTGGGTACATGCGATATTAATTTAACAATCTTTTTTATTTTTTTAAAAATATATTTGTATCTTAATACATCAGGTTATTATTTAAGATTAGTAATTATTAAAAAAATTATTTAATAATTTATGTGCTTTTTTAATCCACAGAAGATTAATAGTTCAATTAGTTATTTTTCAACGCTAATGAGTAGTAAGATTTAAATTATTTATTTTATTTTTTTAAATTATGTGAGCGATATAAAGTTAAATTACACCCACATTAAAAATTATAATTGTAATTGTTGCGTTAAAGTATTGTAAAAATTTAAATTTTTTATTTCTTTGAAGGATTTGATGATTCAAACAATTGAAATAAATGGTTTTATGAGACAGAATCACTGTACGAGTTATAAATACATCACCATACCTATCTCGGAAAAAAAATTATATATTTCACAGGCCAAAGTTGCGTGAGCGCAACGTTTTCTGCTGCCATAATGACTCAACAAAAAACAATTAGTTTTTTTCTTCAAATTAAACTACCCTACAAATATTTCTTTGGAGAAAAAAAAAATCTTTCAAATAATTCTAGTATTCTAATCTTTCAAATATAATTTAACTTCGCATATATTTGTCCGATTCCAAATGTCGTTTTTTCATCTTAAAGCTTATTGAGTTATTTTGCTTGCTTCTGCCATCTTTTTCGTGTTTGGAAACGGTAGCAGGGGTTTTTCTTACACAAAAATTGATGATCTTTCAGATAAATATTTATTTTTTTGGGAGCACTATCAGTGTCGTCGGCTCATAAACTAAAAGTATCGATTATATATATTTCGGTAAACAGAGAAATATGTATATTGATAATAATATAGAAATCTAATACTGCCATCAATCACATTCAATATTAACGTTTGTGTACTGAAAAACTAATAAAAATTTATTTCTTACACTATATATACTAAGAAAATAAATAATAAACTTATAGGTTCCACTCTTGCAGTTTTACTATGGCTATTAACTATTTGTTTTTATAGTAAAGGTATTAAATTTTATAGCATTGAGAACAGACTCAATACTATAACTTCCCGTGCCAGGATTGCTAATATTGGAAAAAGTTAGACAACTCCGTTGGAGAAAGGAAGTGAAGAAGGAGCGATAGAAATTTAACTGCTAACTGAATACAATAAGAAAGAAGACTCAGTCGAAGAGCCACTACAATTCGGCTTTCATCTCATTCCAATGAGCCCTTGCCCGTTATGGCTTATTACACAGCCAATGTGAAGGAGCAGGCATCAACTTTATTTCTCCTCTCGGCCATAATTGAAATTTTAATGGAGGACCAAGTGCAGAACGAATTTCAAGTGATTCTGTTTCTCAGTAAAATGGGGGTCTTTTGTTTTTCATTGCTCAACAGTGAATAAGATATTGTATTAATGATTTATACTTTTAGGGATGAGGCTTGATTTTCATTAAAAAAAAAAAAAAAATTATTATAAATATATATTTATGAGCAAACATGATAGCAATGCTACTGTTATTATTATTATTATTATTTAACACTATTAACTCAAAAAAAATTTTAACTTTTTAAAATACAACGCATGCTTTTTCTACGCAATTATTCTCATTCATATACACATTTTTGAATTTAGCCTCCTGTAAATATAGGAACTTAGGAGTTGTGTCAGTGTTATGTAGCATAGTCAAATAAGGATTTCACCTCGGAATGAAAGCAATGAAACTGAATTTTTGCATATACCTTTGTTTTGGCCTTCGAAAATGGGGAAAAAAGTCAACGATCTCAGCCGTTTAGCATAATTAGATATTGAAGGTCAAAGGTCGCAAAACTCAGTTATTTTCAAATATCTCGATTTCTATGCCTTAAACGCAAATCAAGAAAGTTACAAAACTTATAGATAATAAAATTCTCTATAATTTAGGTTCTATTAATTTTTTCTTTAGAATTAATCGTTTTCGAGATATAGCGCGGAGAAGAAGAAGCGGGCACCGGTTCGGACAAACATTTGCTTCTAGTGACTTCCACGATGGTTTCTCAGAATAAAATGTCAGAAACAAAGTTGCAGAGCATTATATTTACTTTAATTTCATATATACGTTTCCGGCACTTTATGCAAATATTTGACAAAAAGTCAGATAATAATTTATTTTCTCAATAATTAACGATTTTTAGTAACGTATATCTCGAAAACCATTAAGAGTTGGACAAATATGTATAAAGACAATTTTATAGGAAATTTAATTAGCATTTATTTTGATTTGTAGAATATATTTTTAGAGTCCACCGTTTTCGAGATATAAACGAATAACCTAAACCTGGGATCTTTTCTCCTTCCTCCACCGTAAACTGGGGAATTTCGTTCCTCTAGGGTCCGGGATTTTTAGTTTCTATACCTCCTAACTACTCCTAACGAAGCTGTGAAGTCTAGAATAGTCGCATATTTTACTCCACACCCTTCATTTCGCACTCTGAATGGGGTCGCAGTTCTCCGCGAAAATACGTTTTTCGAAGCTCTTTTGGCTATACCTCCAAAACTAATGGTTCGGTCCAAAATTTATTTTGCCCACCTGAAAGCTGGTTAAATTTTCTATAACAATGTGTTTATTAAATTATGATAAAGTCTCTTAAAATACCCATGCTAGCACCCTAAAAACTGCTTACTGTTTTGAAATCCAAGTTTTTTTGACACATTTTTATACTTTATAATTTTTTCAACTAAAATCTGATTAAATTTACTATCAGGCCCTTTGTATGAAATATTGATTCACCCCGTAGTATACCCAAGCAAACCCACTCATATTTTACCAACACATAGGTACATATTCAGCGTGGTGTTTGGGGGATTTCGGGTTGGAAAGATAGAGCATCTTGACTACTAAACATAAATGAGAATTTTAAGTAATGCTAGTGGAGGAGTTCTAATGGATTTGAATTTATCACCAAGAAGAATAACCCTTTTGAGTGCAAACAATAATATGCTAAGTAGTGCAATCGACTTAAAAAGAGCTTGATTCACACGAAGACAAACTACTAGTGCGTTCAACAGCTCTCAGGGAGTAGTTAGAAACATTTGTAATTCTGGTTCCGAAAAAATAAAAGAAATGGAAGACTTACATGGTTTTCGGCATAAGTGAAACCGACATAGGGATGATGGATATTACAAGAACGGTGCTTCTTCTGCCAAGATCGTGAGGTGATTTACACACCCTTTGAGCCAACATGGCATGTAAGTGAACGGTTGCCTTGCAGAAATAATAGGAAAAAAAATCACGACTAACGATGTTTCCAGTTCCCTGAAAAACACATTCAGAAAAGATAAGTTTGGCCCATTGTTATTTATAGTTGAAAATGGCTTCTTTTATCATTAAAAATTCTAATTTTTGGAATTTGTTAAATTGTATTTTTTTTTTCAGAGCAGGCAGCTGATTGATGGTTACGGATTCTTCAGGTCGTATAGCACAGAATGTTAAAAAAAAACAACTAATTTACAGTCCATCTTCAGTGTTGTCCGGTACACACTACATACCTTTTGGCTTTATATCATGCCTGATAGAACTGCTTCGGATGAATGAAAAAAAAAACTAATTGAAAGGAAAGAAAAATATTTTTCAGAACTGAGGCAAATCATCAGTGATTGTCTTCAAGATCTCTTTCATCCAGAGGAAATTTCAGCTATTAAAATCCATTGTCGAGTTTCTTTAGAATTTTCTGAAAGCTTAATAAAATATTGTATCTATAATAAGATATACAACCATATCATTCGGTTCAAATCAAATACCCTAAAATTTTCGAACATAATTAGTTGAATATGAAATTAAACAATTTTATGATGCAGTTTCCTTATGAACACCATCCATAGCTATGTCTTTTGAAATAATCTTCAACCAATTAAAATATTATCCACAGAATACACCTTGACGCGAACGCATCCCAAACCTCTCCAGCGTCAGATTCTCGGAATGGTTACTGAATTCCAGACTAAATTACCACAGGAATGAAAACTTCAGTGGGAGATTCCGATGAGACCAAGCTATAATTGGAGAGAAATCCATCATTGAGCATTTTTGCTTTTTAAAGTGAAACGGAATCGTGTCATTAACCCATAATTTCTCACAGCTAATAAACTTTTTATATTTGGTTGGAAATTTCAATAAATAATTTGTAACAAAACAACAAAAAAAAAAAAAAAAAAAAAAAAAAAAAAAAAAAAAAAAACTATGCAAAACAACAATTTTCAAATTTAAAAATTAAAATAAGAGTTAATACTATAGTGTGTATGGAACATTTACTTTTTAAAATTTATTTATAGAAATAATTATATAATTTATATAATAATGTCGGTACCTTGCACTCAGCAGCTAGATTTCATTATTTTATTTCAAAATTTGATCATAAACATTGAAATGTATTAATAATATTATTAATATATAATATTAATAATAATTCAAACGCAATCCATCTGCAACTAGAAGGCTGTAGAATGACACTGAATTTCTTCTTTTTTTAATTTGTAAATGGTTGCAAATATGAACTACATAGCAAATGGATTGGGCGGTCGCGCGTTGTACAAAGAACAACACCCATTTTTTATCGTTTTTTTGTCCAAATTTTACATAAAATCTATTAAACATAACATGCTGACTATTCTAGATTTAAAATAGAACATATGTACTGTATGTTACATGAGAGAATAATATTCTGAACGTAAATAAAAATATTTTTATGATTACAATTAATGAAATCAAATTTATTACTAAATAAATTTTTATTTACAATATTACAGTCAAATATAATTATTTGCTTTTTTAAAATCGTTCTTTTTATGAACAATTATCTAAAAAAAGTTTTGAGGTATGATTTTACATTAAGAATGTAGAAATCTCCCCTCCTCACCTCCATCTCTACCCTCAACATGTTTTATGATCTAGAATGTTTTCTATTTCCTCTTCACTCAAATCCGAATCACTCTCCTTCGAATTTTGATTTGATTGTCTGGTTCTTTTTTACTTCCTCGTCTAGCAAAAACACCTCGTCCAAGCAGGAAACTATTGCTCCTATCACAGTGGAACATTACTGGCGGCAAATAGAGGAGTATCTTGAGGAATAGCTAAAGCCAATTTTCTCTAAAGCTCGCCGGAAGCGAGCGAGAGGGAAAACAAGTCGGATGTTGTACAAAATAAAACGGCGTTACCGGTGTAGGGTTAATATTAAACAAAGACATAGATAACATAAATATATAGTATCAACTATGTGGGCCGCCACATTCCTGGGAAGCAACAACGCCTTTAAAAATGAAGTTTCCTCACTTCTTTACTGTTTAAAATTTACAGCTGACGATCCATTAGTTCCTGATAGTAATAGGCAAGATGTGTATTTGTCGGAAAAATAAAGCTGGTACATTCTCACCCTAGGCATCTCCCTCCACTAAGAGATCATTTTCAAAACATATATTTCTGAATCATTGAGTGTAGAGAAAATCTTAAATGTAGATAGTATTAAAAAATTAAATACACTATATTATTTTGTAATTTATTGTGAGATTAATTAAAAAACAGTACGTATTTATTGTTTTGGGATAGGGTTCTAATTATGGTCTTATTTTGATGTTCTCCTTATCTTTTCATATTAGGTATATCTGGTTAGCGTAAAAATATGACTTGGTGGGATGTTGTAAATCTGTATACATTGTTATTTCGTTGATATTGTTTTTATGCTGCTAATAATTTTCTTTTTAATGTAAGAATGCCTGAACTATTTCTATATTTAAAATATGTTTGTGGTACTTATAAAACTTAGTCTTATTTATACTAAATTTAGTCTTAGCCTTGATAGAAAAAAAAAAAGAATTTTTTTATTTTGTATGTTATTTGTACAAGAACTGTCTTTTGCAAAAAAATAAAATAAATAAATAAATAATTAAATTTAAAAAAAAATTGAAATGAACTAAAACATGTTTAAGATATAGTTTTTCTCAATACACATTTTCAAATCTTGCATAGGGGACCGGGAATAAACATTAGCTCCATGTTATTTTAATTAGGAAATTACGCTGGCTGAATGCAGAACTTAAAAAATAAAAATGTTGCAGAACATTTTGTATAGATTTTTTATTAGAGAATTAGTAGAAAAAAAAAATATAAATTATTATTTTTTATTTTCATATATATATATATATATATATATATGCTTTGTGAAGCATTGTCGAAAAGAATAAATGATGGGAGCTGATGAGAAAATGGTCCCCGAAAGATATGGAAAGGGAGAGTGGGATGGTGGAAGGGTGGAAGGGGGGCATATAGAAGAAAATAAAGTGAATAGCCGGAGAGACAAGAGTGGACTAGCGATCGGTCGGCACCACCGTCATCTGTCTCATGACAGTTTTCTTATCTAAGGCGGTTAGGGAGAACCCGGATGATAATTTTCCCGGCGGGAAAAGGGGCTTTTACCGCCCCTATCATGAATCGTCATCAGCTGTACACAGGGGGCGCGGGGCTCCACTAGGAAGTACATTTTTCCCCTTCCTTTTTTCCTTTTTCACTACCCCACAGTGGTCAGAGAACAGTGTTCCAGTAGCCCAAAATTCCTTCAGATAAAATGAGGATTTCCATTTTTACGACTGAAACTGTTTTTTTTTTTTTAGTTTTACTTCGCTACTTGGTCCCTTTTAGTCATGTTTAGAACATCTGGATATCAAGTTAATAAGAAAGAAAAAAAATTTATTGCTCCGTATTAGGTTATAATTATTAGGTTGTAGTTAATACCGCTATATAGAGCCCTGGTTAGCTTTAACCTAACACCTACTTGCCTGAAAAATAAGAAATATTTTAAACTAATTATTTGATTAAGATTTTTCTCTTCTAAAGGTTACATTGGGTTGGATTATAAAATATTATAATTAATTAATTATATAATATTATTAAATTATATAATTAATTTAATTATAAAATAAAGTAATCTAACATAATGAAAGTAAAAGCGCTAAATATCAAACAATGGGTTGATATAATAAATTACAAGTACAAGTATAGTTCATAGCTTAATCTAGTATCTTAATTGATAAGAAAACAGACTAAATCTAGACTTTTCATTACTATATTTTTAAAAATCTTTTTAGTTGAATAATTACAAGCTGCCTCACTCAAGGGCAATGGGTAATATAGATGACAATGACTCATTCATACAATATGTACAATGATACAAAATAAAGTAAGAAAATTAAATAAACAGTCTATAAATATACAATACATGAAATAAAGTGCAAGAATAAAATATAATACAGGGTGAGTATCTCTTAGTGTATAAAAAAAAATTGGGTGAAACTAGATCAAAAATGTAGATAAATGTCGCAGACCTCACCCTTCTATTCCAATCTGTTGCAGATATACGATAAATCTTAGACTTTTTTGAGGAAACCACGTTTTTTTTCCATAAAATCTGTAATATCTCCATTTTGTTTAAATATTTTTCGAATTTTGACATTTTCGGATTTAGCATTCAATTTTCTATAATAGCTGAGTACCTGTAACCATGAATTTTAGAAACTTGGTATCTAAAGAACAGCTTGATCTCCACCTTATTTGGGGGAGTCATTATGTCTTACATTACTTCAACGCTCACTGTTTTTCGAAAAAACTATCCACAAAACGTCAAATCTCACAAAAACTTGCTAATTTAATCAGCTTTCGAATGATATGTTGAACGTAATGATTTTGTTTTAATTTCATGGAGAAATTTACTTTGGAAACTGAAAAAAACATGGTGTTCTTATTTGGCATACAAATCAGTTACTTGTGTAAATTAAACATTATGACAATTTCTTAATGGAAGTGTGCATTTTAAACATAATATACTCTTCATTGGAATAAAAAGCAAAGAAAACAAATATTGTTTAATGGAAAATCAAGGAAATCTGTGTGGTGGAAATTGTGTGGGTTGCAAGTTAGTCTTTTGTCTAAGTAGAAGACTTGTTTCAACGGAACAGATGCAGTGGTGTGTGGACGGGGTCGTCGACGGAAGGCCAAGGTCTCGGATGGGTGAGGTTTCCAAGCTCCATTTTCAAGAAAAATTATATTCAGAGAGTGGTAGTACCAGAAAGTTAAAGTAAATACATAACCATCTTCCCCAAACTAAATGGTCAAACCATCACGCCTACTGACTTCTGGAAGTTATTGATAGGAAGTTAACCTAGGACTGTTAATGGAATTATCAACTTCTATATGACATATGTGGTTACCCCGAATAATAGTTAGGGATTGGTGCAAAAAAAAAAAAAAAAAAAACATCTTTTGTATATAGTCCAACTGATATCTATTTCCGAGAAGCGTTCCCGGATTTTTGTTAAGAGCTGTGAGGAGTTGGCCTACTGCGTCTCACGGCAAATATTTCTGATTGTTGATTCGAAATCCGAGTAGTTAATAATATCATTAATTTTTAAAAAATATTTTATTTCTAAATGCGTTAACTATTAAAACATTATATATTTTTTCAATCTTTCAAGTATTCATTCCTATAGGCATAACACCGTACGCTTTTCTTTTATTAGTGTTCTGGGCCCCAGTTCTTAACTGCAATTTTATATTTGTTATTAATATTATTGTTATTTACAATGATAATAATAAGCGGATAGGATCCGCTCAAGATAAGGACAAATGTCGGAAGTTGATGAAGGAAACCAAGAATCGTCACCGGGTTATAGATTTATGATAGTAATAGGTTTACATATTATTATTCTATAACACTTTATCAATGATGTAGCGGGTATAAGGCCGAAACATGAATCTCTTAATTGTATATACGTAAATAAAGCTTTATTTTTATTACTTTTTTATAATTTTTTTTTTTCGAATGGACCAACTATGGTTCATGATTGATCAGGTTTTTGAGAGCCCTCCTCTTAGCCCATATATCCTTCATTTTTTTGCTTATAAGCTGTTTAGCTGCTTCTGACCTACTTGGTCCTCTGCTATTTTTAATGTTTTATATGTGGGTCTTCCTTCAACATTTTCCGAAAAGCTTGTTTGTCCTGGATGTGGGAGTCAGAGATGTTGAACTTTTGAATATCATGTTTGACTTGCTTGAACCACAATGATGTTTTCTTGCAGAAGCTGGCTCTGTGGATGATGCTGGTCTATCGTGACTCGTTCATTCTCTTGACTTGTCCGTTGAATTGGAGGCGTTTCTCAATGATAGACAGGTTCTTGCTTTAGGTATAGATCATCGTTGGGCCTCTGGTGCCTTTCTCCATTTATGTTCCTTGGGCCTAAAGATCTTCTTCGAGGTAGTTTTTTCTTTGACCTCTAGTTTCTGTATGAGTTTTGCTCCTTATAAAGCTTTCCAAAAACTATAGTTTTCGACAAACTAACAAATGATAAACTGATAGCTTCATTTAAAAATAATTTTGGAGATGTAGATAGTTAGGGTAGGCAGTCATAGATACTCAGCAGATCAAAATAAAATTGTAATTTTATTTTAATTGTTAAAGCCAACGTTTCGACTTGCATTGCAAGTCTTCATCAGGGCTAGAAGAAAAGAAAACAAGCAAAAAGGTATGACTATATAGTAAAAAATATATGAAAAAACACATACCACAAAACTGAAATTAATTCTTATAATTAAAAAAAAAATAATAATAAAATAATAAATAAATAAATGTATAAGAGTAAGGATAGTAACATAAAGGCAATATTTAAAGGCCATAAGGAGAATAAAGACTATTGAATTAAGGTTAAAATGAGAATAAATTAAAAAGAGCGATAGTTCTTAAAAGCTAATGAGTAATTTCAACAAAATAATTGGTAAACATAAAAAATGTAGATACTGAGTTGTTGAGATAATGAGGACGAGTTAATGAGTTAATACTTAATAAGTAGATACAGAGTTATTGAGATATTGAGGACAGATAACTGAATTAATATCTGAAGGCACTGACATTTAGATTATGTAGTCATACCTTTTTGCTTGTTTTATTTTCTTCTAGCCCTGATGAAGACTTGCAATGCAAAGTCGAAACGTTGGCTTTAACAATTAAAATAAAATAACAATTTTATTTTGATCTGCTGAGTATCTATGACTGCCTACCCTATCTACATCTATACTTCACAGTCAACTACACCGTATGAATAAAAATAATTTTGCAGAGAGAGAGAGAGAGGGAGAGAGAGAGAGAGTGAGAGAGAGAGAGAGAGAGAGAGAGAGAGAGAGAGAGAGAGAGAGAGAGAGAGAGAGAGAGAGAGAGAGAGTGAGAGAGAGAGAGAGAGAGAGAGAGAGAGAGAGAGAGAGAGAGAGAGAGAGAGAGAGAGAGAGAGAGAGAGAGAGAGAGAGAGAGAGAGAGAGAGAGAGAGAGAGAGAGAGAGAGAGAGAGAGAGAGAGAGAGAGAGAGAGAGAGAGAGAGAGAGAGAGAGAGAGAGAGAGAGAGAGAGAGAGAGAGAGAGAGAGAGAGAGAGAGAGAGAGAGAGAGAGAGAGAGAGTTTAAAATGAAAACCGCACACTAGTTCGTAATATTTTTTCTCCATGTGGCCCTAATATGGGATTAATTTTTTTTTTTTTAATATTATAAGGGAAAGAGCACTGAATTTTGAGAAGACACGAGATTTTCATTGTAAATTCCAAACAAGTGGGATATTAATAATAAGAACCCTAGGCAAGAGCAGCGATGTCGTTCTTTATTTTAAAAACTAAGGGGCTCAGCTATAAATTTTAACTAAATTATTGGGCTTAGTGCACCCGGGCAAGCTAATTTTCTAATTGTAAATGGCCAGATTAAAATTACTAGATAAGTCTTTAATTAACCATTAATCAAGAGATACGTGAAGGCCCTCTTGTAGAGTTAGAACCTGTTAGATAAAAAAAAAAAAATTATATTATCCTGTTAGTTATTTTATTAGGTCTAAAATATCAAAAAAAAAAATTAAACAAGAACATATGATAAAGTACTGTTTATGAATGGTAAGTGTAATTGGTTGGAATTGGTTTGGATAATATTTTGTAAATTGATGGCCATTAATTATTAAGTAACCTGGTGCAAAAGAACTCTTTAAAATCAATCCTTAATTTTCAGTGGTTTGGCTGACAAAAATTATAGTACTGGAACTGAGGAGTGTTACTATAAAAAAAAAAAAAATGCGTTGTACTGGCAGCATAGAAACTAGGATATAGTAAGGATAATATTAATAATAGTGTTATGTTAGAGAGATGCAGACTTAAAGACACTTGGTGTGAGGTATTGGAGGAGAGCAGCTGGTGACAGAAACAAATGGAGGGGAATCGTGAAAGAGGCCTAGGTTCTGCATGGACCGTTGATTGTTGTTGTTGTTGTGTTATGTAAACGATATTATTTATAAGTATTTTTTTCTGATTTAAAAGATTTTTTTTTTTGTGTTTTTTGTTCAAGTAAATTTTATCTGTTGTGTAATTGTAGTCGTAACAACTCACTATCTGTGTAAAGGTAAAGGTAGAGCAGTGAAAGGACGGAAGAGCCCCTTTCACGTTACATAACGTTGAGGTTATTAAAAATAAATTATAGGAGAAACCAAAAAAATAATTTTTATGGAGATGATAATCAGGGATGCAGTGAAAGAGAAACACCACGTCTAAGTAGAAATAGGGTGCCAACGTTTCGACCTGCCTTGCAGGTCTTCTTCAGGCCACCGAAACACACAGGTATAAATTATACTTTATCATTAAGTAACTTTTATGAATTAATTTCTTCAGTGTAATAAGGTGGTATGGAAGTGTAAATGATTAACTTAAATATTTAACCAGCTTCCGAATAGTATTAATAATTCAAATTAATAATTCCGTGTCAATTTAATGCTTAATAGAAATCTGTATTTTAAACAAAATAAACTCTTCATTATAAAAAGCAAAGAAAAAATGTATTGTTTATTAGAAAATAAATTAAACAGGAGATATTAAAGCTTATATGGGAAACGTGGTTTTAACAAAAGAATCTTTGAATTATCATATATCTGCAACTGATTGGAATAGAAAGATGTGGCCAGGGGCACTTTTTTTCAGATTTGGTCTGGTTCACTCAATTTTTTCCACACTGGGAGTTAATCACCCTGTTTAATAAACATAAGAAATAGTAGATGTAAATTTAATGCTGATCTGACCGTTAGATCCTAGCAATGGATTACAGCGCATTGATAAACAAGGTATCTTGAGAGTTTAGACTAGATTGCAAAAATCAAACAGCAATGTGGGAGGGAGTCTGTGGTGCTATAGGGACTAATTTTGTTTTCATTAGTTATAAATTGATTAATATCTCCAATGTGTAGATATGTGCTGATTTAAATCAATTGAATTTTAATATTTATAATTATAAATAAATATTTAATGAAATTTCACTCTAAAAAATAATTCTGTCAAGAAAATTTCCAAATGTGGAGCAGAATCTGGTAAACCAATCTAAGTTTGCCAAAACTTGGCCGATTAAGGTTGCGATCTTAGTTGCTTTTATCTGGAACACCTACGCTCTGATTCTTTCTCTACACAACATCACTACTGTTACCTTAGAGCTGGTCTCCGTTTCCTTAATACTTTCTGTCCTATCGTGGTTACGGACCTTACTGACTCCAGTACAGAATAAAGAAACACCGTCAATGTTTAGGGGAATCATTTGATCGGCACTGTTAATGCTAGGGACGAGGGAGAAGTGGTAATGGTAACAAAAAATACAGGCCGTTAAAGTAACAAGAATTTATCGAAAAGTAACTTGTATATATATATATTTAACTATTTAGAATAGAATAGAAAACATAGCAACATTAAGAGCTTTATGGATAAGTTTGTTTGTGACATAATAAGGAGCATTGAGGATTGTACGAAGAATTTTGGATCGTAAGTAGTGAATACGAAAAGGAATTGGAAGGTTTAGTGGAGCCAAAAAGCTCAACTAAGTATTTCCAAATGGTTCTAACTACTGTCATATAAATAAGTCTATTGTGATTTATTGGAAGCTATGAACGCTAGTGTAGTAAATATGGCAAATATAATTTGAAATAATGTAAAACACCAACATTAAAAATAATAGAAAATCAGTGAAAGAAAACGTTCTTAAAGAGTTATCTTAAGAAAAACCAATGTTATTGAAGTTACTTACAAAATAACGTTTTGACTTGTAACTCACAGATTTGAATGCCAATTTTTTTGTGGGTAGAAAATAACGTTGTATTTTGTCTCATATCTGTCAAAATATAGAAATGATTTTTTAATTTTGAAATAAAAATACTTCCTTAATGCTCAAAAAATTTAATTTGAAAAAAATAAATTCCAAGATCATCTATAACTTGCGATATCTCAATAAGGAGAAATCATGCGACCTCCGCATTTGGGCTAAAATATGCAGTTTTACGGCTTCTAGAAGCCCTTAAAATTTGGTTCCGGCAGCCCAAATTATTTACGTTCTTTAAACAAATTGACAGCCTCTTGCCTTCTAAAATCCTACAAAATCTTGAGGGTAAAACATTTTTAGTTCGACAATTTTCTACGTGTTTTTTTTTTTTTAGATGAGGAGTCTGAAAATGATAACAGTTTTTAGTTTAGAAATTTTTCTCACCTATATTTTAGAAAAAACGATTACTTTTTTATTTCGGTCGAATTCGCTACTTTAATATTTCTTCAGTTGAATAATCTAAAAATAATATCAGGTTCTGGTTAAAAAAAACTCTATATACCTACTGTAAACTATATATAAAGCGGATTCTGTCAAAACGGAAAACATATCTTGGAACAGATGGAATTTATACTAAAAATCACTCTTTTTAAGCCGGAAATCTATCCAATTCGAAAACGGAAAACTTTTCTCAGTTCGTAAAGTTTAAATCAAAATATTCTAAACGGAAAATATCCAAGTTAATATGGGAGGGACAGTGTTTACAGAATCGTTTGTGTTTATTTAAACACTAAGCATTTCTGAACATTGTAGCTTAAATATCGTAGGAGTGAATTTTCGAAGAACCTTGTGTTGCCAAATCCCTGACATATTTTCTACTTCATTGACTTTTTAATTTAGTCCGTTTTTAGATCTTGAACAGTAAACTTGTGTGATACTTTTTCGGATTAGACAGAATTCCGCTTTATGTAAATTTTACAATATATTAAGTTTTTTTAAAGTACAATATATTGAGTTTTTTTAAAACTAAAACCTGATATTATTTTTTGATTATTCATCTGAAGAAATATGAAATTCACCATTTTCATATTTCTATAGCAGATATTGGTCCTGTTGTGTTTTTTGGCCACCAAAGGAATTTTCGTTTCTTCTGGCAGATGACGTGGGAAACTAGAATTTTGATCTCATAAAGGTTGATGCTTTGCTTGTCATTACAATATGAAAATATCGTATATCAGTCTAAATAAAATTCAGTCTAAGGATTAGACAAAAATCCGCTTTATACAGATTTTACAGTATGTAGTTGTTTTTTTTTAACCAGAACCTGATAATACGTTTTTATTCAACTAAAGAAATATGAAAATAGTGAATTCAGCCGAAATAAAAAATTGAGCATTTTTTTTTCAAAAATATAGGTGAGAAAAAATTTTAAACTAAAAACTGATATCATTTTCAGATTTCTCATCTTAAAAACATGTAGAAAACAAATTTGGTCGAATTCAAAGAGTAAAAAGTTTTAACCCTCAAGATTTGTAGGATTTTATAAGGCAAGAGACTGTTATGTTATGTTTAAAAGAAACATAAATAATTTGCACTATTTCACAGATTTCACCACTTATTTTACCATTTTACCATTATTTTAATTGGTTAAAAACAGGAAAATACAATTTCACGTGAAAAAATCATTTATCTATCTTAGAACTGAGAAAAAAACCTGATTTTCATATTTTATTAAATTTCTTGGCTCCCAATATTCATTGGCGGCTATAACTCTAGTTCTGCACTATTGTAGGCCCCTACTACCAACACGAAAATCGGCATCTAAATCTGTGAGTTCCAAGTCAAAACGTCTCTTTGCTAAATTTATGAGTTCTCTGATGATTAGTTTTTCTCTAAATATATTAGAAAATCCTGTTACTCATTAAATTATTCAATTTAATTTGTGTTTAGTGTATATAAACATTATAGTCGTCAAACATAGTATTTATACATTGTTCATGTTGTTTTAAATATATACCTAAGAAAAGATAAATCGTTGAGATGATACTCGGTATATTATTGAGAAATACATCTCAAAAAATAAATATAAATATCTATATTTTAGATTTATGATATCCGTAGCCAAATGTTAGGAGAATATATTCATGCCTAAATCGCTAAGTGATTCTCTGAAACCCCTCCTCGAATATATTTCAGTCGAGAACTTGTACATGGATCTCAAATCAATCTCAACCATTTACATACATAAATAGAATTATATAAACGAAAAATAAATTGGTGATATAAACTTTAACTAAGATATTAGTTACTTCAGTTAAAATATTAGATGAGATTTGAACATAAAAGTATTAATTTTAACAATGAACCTTGTTACACACTAGAGATGATTTGAACTCCTTAACCATTGTAAGGATCTCTTTAATCCTAAATGGGCCAATATTTTAGAAATACGCCAATAAAACAATAGAATGTCCTATTGGAAGGAGACATATAATTAAGAAACGTATTAGTTTCGCAAAAATGAATGATACAATTATCTATTATTTACTGAGGAGAGTGTCTCATATGTTTTAATAAAAAAATTCTTATTCAATAAGTATTAACATGTTAAATGTATATGAAAATCTAAGAAGGAAACCCAGAATAATATATAATGAATGGTGTATATATAATGGTATAACATACATAATGATTCTTATTTTTTATAACAAGCAATAGAATTTGAACGAAACATGAACTCTTAGTACAAACTTAGTTTACACGCTTCTTTCTTGTTTAGCATCAATATTAGTTATTTATATCTTATTTTTTGTTTTTTTTTCTTAACTTTTCCTACTGTTTAGAGAATAAAATTAAAATGTAAAACCTAAAAATGATTGAATAAAACTATATAAATATATATGTATACAAAGAGAGAGAATTTGATTTTAAATTTGGTTGATATTGTTGTAATTTATGTTGAACAGTTACGTTAGAATTGCTTATTGCAACTCTTTAAAAAAGTCAGTCTGGTGACTCTAGATCCTATTATAATAAAGTTAAAATCTATTGGCACAATTTAAAATATTAATATTGTAAATTTAAAATTAGTATGAAGACAAAAACGATAGGAAACTGCTCGTCGTTACAGCCTACTTCAACATTTACTAGACAAACGTTCAAAACTCACAATTAATGACTGTGATTAGATCTATTTGGACGTACGGAGTTGAGCTTTGGGGCTCAACTAAACCATACAATTCATCTCGTATTCAATCCTTAATATCCAAAATCCGTCGAAAAATCCTCACTAATCCTTAGTTTGTCACCAATAAACTTATCCATAAAGATCTCCATAACCACTTAAATCCATTAGTTTCTCAACTTGCTTCCCACTCCATTCCTGGCCTAGAGACCTTATAGTGTAGAATTTGTAATAAAGTGCTACTGATGAGTAGTTCTTTTCAAGTTTTAACATGTTATTGTAATCGTTGTCAATACATTTAATTGATGTATATATTTTGTACAGTTGTAAATTCAAGAAATGTATATAAACAAAAAAAGAAAAAGAAAAAAGTTATGTAATGTGTCATTGAAATTGCTGTTATTGCTACAATTTAAAAAGTTAATATTGGAAGTTTAAAGTTAGTATGGTGAAGTTAAAGATTTGAAATTTCTGTTATTGCCACAATTAAAAATGTTAATGTGGTAAATTTAAAGTTAGTATGGTGATGTTTGAATTTATGTTATTGCTGTAATACAGGTGATAATGAAGTTCACATATAAGGGCAATAATAACCATGAACAATTTTTTCCTGTAAAACCGAACTACAATAACAACAACAGACTGTATGAATAATGTAGAAGATATATGACCGGAAAATGAATACTTAAAAGAGTTCGTGCTTGTTCATATGTAGAGTAAGAATTATTATTGTAAAATAAAATAATAAAATTAAAATAAATTAATAAGAAATGGTATAAATTTTGTTTATTTGTCAATTTATAGGTTTAGCTTAACTAGTTCTGACTAAAACAAAGGGCAAGGGGTCAGAGCTTAAAAACGTCAGAGAGGGTAGTTACTGAGCGTAGACATGTAAGTGAAGGGACGGGCGGGGAGGGGTGAGGGGGAGGGAGGGGAAGGGGGTCTCCTTCTCTCCAAGGGGCAGGGCAACCCCGGGGAATCACATTCTTTATAAACAACAGAATGAAAAAAAAAAAAAAAAAAGAACTGAAAAAAACCAAAAGACGAAGCTTTCATTAAACTTCATATTTCCCAAATGTAACATTTCTTTTATTTTCTTAATAATGAAAATTCATCCTTCAACCAGCTGGCACAAGATTGAATCTTCCAGAGCTAGTAGAGGAGACCATCCGTAAAAAAAATGTTTCATTCCAAAGTCATTTCGACATTTAAGTATTGCTAAATACAGCCAACTTTCAATAACTTAGATTATAAGTAAACGATGAATCAGTTCAAAGTAACAAATATTTTCGAATTATGTAGATATTAATTTATGGCAACAACTGTTCTTGTAGTCCCTACTGAAACAGTAGCCCCATCAATTGATGCCTGATCTATTGTATTCTAATTATCCTACAGTGCAAACCAATTCTATTTAATATAGTGGCAATCGGGTGAAGAATAAATATTAGTATTAATGAATCAACCGCTGATCATTTCTGCAGGAAAGATAAGAGAGTTACTCCCTTACAGTGGTTTGACGTGGAATTTGAAGAAGCAGTAAAAATAAGGAATATCAACAGAGCGAAATAGCTAAATAGGGATACTCGTCAGAATTGCAAAGAGTGCCATGACGCAAGGACCCATACTAAGAGAGTACTGAAGCAGAAAAAAAGAAGAGCTTTTATGGAAAAAGTTAAAAACATTGAAGAGGCGATGCTTAGGAACGAATCCAGAAAGTTTATCCAGGATGTAAAAGCTACGAAAGCAGTTTCTTTTAATGAGTTAGGTACGTTGAGAGATAGGAATGTCAAGCTCATGGTGGTGGATAATGAGGTCCGAGGAAAGTGGAAAGAGTATTTTCAGGAGCTACTCAACTCTGCTGAAGAGGTAACTCACTGAAATATGCCGGCAATAGAAGATGATGATGATGGTCACCTTATTCTGACGAGATCGAATATATTCTGGGAAATTTAAGGAATATTAATTCTCCAGGATCAGACAGGATTCTAGAAGAGTTTCTCAAACAGGGTGGGAAACGCCTTTCAGATGATTTATGCAAACTACTATCAACCATTTGGAAAACAGAAATAATACAGCAAGAATGGAAGGAGTCGCTCATTGTCCCTATAGTTAAGAGAAAAGGAGATGCAAGTGAGGACTACCAATGTGGATTTAGGACAAACCACTTTTAGACAGACTATAAAAAAAATGAAAGAGATCAGTAAATAAATGTGGATTCTCTTCATTGCCTTTAAGGCGGCATACGATACAATGGTTAGGGTAGAGCTCTTCAAGGCTATGCAAGCATTGTGCATAACAGCGATGCTAATACGTTTGACGATGCAATGAAAGGCGCTGTCAGCAGAGTCAAGGTGAAGGGAAGCATTGGTGACTCCTTCGATGTTTCATCAGGCCTCAGACAGGAGGTCTCTTTAGACCCACTCCAGTTTAATATTGTCCTGGAGACCATCGTAAGAAGAGCGGAGGAACAATATTTCACAATATGACTCATACTCGCATAAGCGGACGATGTGGTCATTGCAGGGCGTTCTCTGAAGTTGTGAAAGAAATATTCTGCAGGAGAGAAAGTGAAGTACAGAAAATGTGTCTTTAAGTCAATGAATGGAAAACCAAAGTCCTTGTGCTAAGAAAGAGGAGGCTCGCCCATCCACTTCAGCACTATGTCGTAGGAAACAATACGTTCCAAGCGGTCTCGTGCTTTACGTAACTTGGGTCAATAATAAATGATTACCACAGTGAAGATTAGGAGGTATCGACTAGAATAATGCCTGCAGTAGAGGTTATTATTCTCTAGAGAGCCGCCTGAAAAGTAGATTGCTTATTCGCGCATTGAGGCTGTATAAAACTCTTATTAGGCCAGTTGCTGCGTATACGTGCGAGACTTGGACGCTCAGGAAGGCGTTATTTAAGTTGTTTTTTTCTCTTTTTCTATTATAGTTTATTTATTTATGTAATGGGTTAATCTGAAATTATTTTATAATAGCATCCCCCTGTCACGTCTTCGCCCGGTCTCATAAGTAAAAGATAAGTTTAAGTAATAATTGAAGTTTTATTTATTTATCGATAACAATCTTGTATTGTAGCATGCAATTTAGCATTATTTCCTTAAAGATACTTTCACGCATAGCAGTAATTTTTAACCTGGTTAAAATATCAGTGATTAGGTGGTTGAAAATTAAGTAAAACGATAATTAGATATCCAATTTTTAATTTTTATCTATGAATTGATAATCCAGATGGACAAAGATGTTTAAGAGACTTGCGGATAATGAAATGAATCATCAGTTCTTACAACAAAAGGCCTATAAATTATATTTTTACGCTTGATATAAAATTGAAAAATATTGACATTTTGATTTGATGATAGTTTTCATTTAGCACAAATAATTTTATCGATTTCATCTGGTTGGATTATTATTTCTAATCATAAAAGTAAAAGGCAAGCCTTGGTTCTGTCACTCAACATAATGCATTTAAATTTCAATAATTTCTAAACCTCCATAGAATTATGAAAATGATATACTTAAAATTTGGCACAGAAAGATTCAGTAATTTTACCATTGTAAACTGTGTGGCGAAATGACTTTCCACATACATATTTAATATATTTTTTAAATTATTTAATTAAATATGAGTATATTTTGTTATCAACTTCAAGCTCTATATAACACCGTACCTTTGTAACCTTTTATGTATAATGGCGCTCCCCACCTTTCGGTAAATTTTCAAACTCCACTGTGCATCCATTATAACTGTTTTAATAAAAAAATAATTGGAAATCGCTAGAGTTTATTATTAATAAACCTTCTTGGAACTATAAAGAATATGTTAACATTTAATACAGGTTGGTTAAGTAAAGGTTAAGTAAAGTTTCTGCGGTTAGTTACAAACAAAAAATGGCTTGTCCTTTTATATAATAGTATAGATCGCCTATTATCCACTTTATTTTATTTTATTTCCTGTATAGTTTATTCCAGTAAAATAAGACTACAAAAGTCCGTTTTTAAGAAAAAACTGCCGAACTTTTATTCTCAACGGATCTTTATGATATTTGGGGTGGTGAATTCGAATTTAAAGCTTGTTACCACGGCAGACGTCGGCTTCATTCCCAAAATCGAAAAAAACGCACAAAATACCGGTTATTTTCCTTTCTTTAAATATTCTATAAGTCACTAACTATTAATTGTAGCAGAAATAATTACCTACAAAATGAAAAAAACTACTCCGAAATCGGACCATTTACCGCGAAAATATGTCTTGGGAAAAAGTGCATAAATTGGACAACTAGCGGTCAGTCTGACTTCACCGCGAAAACATGTTTGTCGTACTTTTTTGGTCTATAACTCCGAAATTATTTGTGCGATTCAAAATTACTTTTCTTCACCTTAAAGCTGATTAAATTTACTATTAGACTATATATATATATAAATAGTTTTAGTCGGGTCTTTTAAAATACACGTCCCGTAATTTTATAAAATCCACGATTTTTTGGCACACTTTTCTGAAAATATTTGTCCGATCCGAACTCTCATTTTTTCATCTCAAAGCTGGTTAAATTTACTACTAGATCATATATATGTGATTTATATTAAGTCCCCTGAAAAACCCACGTCAGCCTACTGAACATGTCATAATTGTCTAATGTTGCCAAAATAAACATTTAGCAAGCTAGCGTAAGTGTTATATGGTGTTTAATATAAATTTAATATATATGATCTAATAGTAAATTTAACCAGCTTTGAGATGAAAAATGTTTGGATTGAACAAACAGTTCCAGAGTTACAGCGAAAAATGTATCAAAAAAGCGTGGATTTCAAGCAGTTTTTTCTCCGGAAAACCCTTATTTTACTGGACTAGTTAGGGGCTTTTAATTTTAATTTTAATTATTTTATTTTTTTACAACTTCCATTATACATAATGTATGAATGGAATCATTGTCATTGAACTCCTTGTAAGAATGAACTCCTTTATAAGATTCATTTTTGGGATCCCCAGGCGTTCTCACATCACTTGCGGGTATACCGAGTTGAGGTGGCTTTATCCAAGTTTTCGGCGACAATACCTCCTTGGTTCCTTTCTATTCCAATCCTTAAGGTCCAAAAAACCTTCGTACATTTACGACATCTTTGCCCTTCGTTCTTCCATTCATCTTTTGAACACATGATCTCAGCATATAGATTTGTGTATCCCTTCTCAACGAACTGCTTCCTTTGAAAAATCCTTTATTAATCGTGCAGCTTTATTTTGGAATTCCATACCCATTTCGATCCGCAATGCTCCTTCTCTCACTTCCTTTAAACATAATTTATTCATTTACCTCCTCAATTATCAATCTTCCGAAATTATGTAATAATATTTCAGTGTTAGAACATTTCTTTTTATTTTATTTTATTTTAATTTTGTTATTTACTTATTTTGTTCTTCTTATATAAACCCAAAGACTTGTTTTTAAATCTGAAATTTCACCTTATGTAATTATATGTATATAATTTACATTCTATATAAGTTGCTGCCTTATGTACGCAGCCAGACAATAATACCTTTTTATTGTACTTTTATGTTATTCTTAGGGGACAAGGTGTCCCAGAATAAAGATTATTTTTCATTTCATATCATTTCACTATTACTCATTGTCCGTAAGTGAGGTAGCTTGTAATATTTATTCAGAAGAAACAATAAGTTAAAAACACAAAATGACTTATACAACCATATATTCACTAACACTCCAAGATCCGAAATTGAATACTACTACTAATTTCTACTAATTTAGAAACTCAACTAAAATAATAATAAAAAATCAAACCATAGGCATTAAATAATTTATTCGTGAACAATGCAAATTATAACAAGTGTTAAAATAAATTTGAATATTGTAACTCTTCTAGAGCGTATAATTTGGAGTAGCCTACACAAGTTACGGTGATAATACTGGTAATTAATTAATAGGCTTAATGACTTTTTAATTATCTGTATTCTTGTTGCTATTGTTACATACAAGCTTGCCTTAATATATCTTTTCCCTATTCTTTCCGTTGGACAGTTCCAGGCAGTGGGCAAACAAATGACCCTCTCCACTCAGCCCAGAGCTGGCCGTCATCAACTCAACCATCATTCTAACTTCCTTAATGCTTATTTTCATATATAATGGAAAATGTACGATATCAGGACATACAGAACAACTATTTATTCCTAAAGATTTAATATAAACTAATAATACTAACTAATTTTAGTAAATAAAAGTATTAAAATTCAGTTCGACATACCTTAGGATCGAAAAAGGATCTCAAATAAAGAAGCGATTCTTACCTGCAACTGAAAAAAAAATACATTAATACATTATTTAGTAAGATGATTTTATAAAATTTAATCATGAAGTAAAATCAAATGAATGAAATGAAAAAAATAATACTTCTTAAATACTTCTTTTGGGATTATTTTATTAGAACACTAGTTCTCGAATGCTAAACATTAGAAAATTAGATCTTCAGTTATAAAACATTTTTTTTTTTTTAACACATTAGTACTTTGTTACAAGGATTATATATACTGAATTTTTCAAAAATGAAAGAGAAGAAGTCAAATATTGGTACTCACCTGAGGAGATCTTACAGATATCTGAAGTATATCCATCGTGGAAGGTGGAAGAGGCCAGGTAGGTTAAATTTTTGTGTTTTTTTCGTTCCTTTTAAATTTAAAGTTGGACAGTTTTAAGATGGAGCTATTGAAAATGTTTATCTGGTCATTTAAACAAAAATCTGGATCGGTTTTAAAATAATTTATTATTCTTAAATATTTGATTTCAGACTATTTTCTACCTGATGTATTATTTTTACTCCCGAGTCTTTATTAAATTTATGGTTATTTTCATTTAGATGGATAGCGAAATTGGAATTTCGGGTCTTGTTATTGTACGCTCTTATATGTTCTTTTATTCTTTGATATACCGATCGTCCAATTTTTTCTGTTACTTCTGTTAGACTCAAAAGGTGAAGCGCAATTGTATCATGAGTTACACCACTAAAACGCTAACTAAATTCTGCAGTTTTTGGGAAATTTGACGGCTTCTAGGATGCTCCAGTGGGGAGTGAGAAATTTTCAAAAAATATTAAAAATTTAAGTTTTAATAAATGTTTTGTTTTTTGTACGTTAAAAGGCTCTCTAAAAGTAAATTTAAAATAACTAGACCTATGTCATATTTTAGAAAGTTTAATGCTGATTAAGAAAATATCATCGCTTTTGTTTCTACGCTTTCTACTAGTAGAGAAAACTGCCATTTTTCAGAAAAAATAAAGATTTTAAAAATAAAAACAAAAAAAATTCTATCTCCTCAACAGATTGAGATATGAAACTAGTTTATGCGCCATTCTACCCCGTTTAGTATGCAGTATTACCCAATTTCTTTTTTTACACTATGTCTGGGACACCCTGTATATATATATATATATACTTCTCTAGCGTGGTGCCTTATCCACTAGGCCACTGAGCTCGTATCCGAACCAGGGAAATCTTTTCTCTTCACTGATCCATACCCCCGGGCACTCGCAATTGCGATGTACAAATCGGGGATGAATGTTCATTTGAAGATTACTGTTAAATGGATCTATTGACATACGTCATATATATTATAAATTATAAATAATTCTAATATATATATATATATGCAGTCTGGCCAGAGACGGCAAACAGTCAACATCTCGTTACTCTTTTTCTTAACTTCTTTATTTTGTGTTAGTTTTCTTAGTTTTTTTTGTTGTTATTCTATCTACATATTTATCTATCTAATTAGTGAAGTGTCGCATCGTAACCCAGTACGATTAATTCATAATAATAGAAAAAAACGGAGTATTTAGTTCACTCACCCGGAGCAAGCGGCTAATCCTCACAGTATTACGTACCTGCCTACTACTGCCGTAAGTAAATAAACAGTCATTCACCTTCATATTACCGAATCAGCTGATAGAACTAAATTACGTCAAAATGGTTCAATGCGCGAAGTGTGAAAATTCAATTTCCAGAGACGAAAAAAATAGTTTACTTTGCTCTAAATGTAAAGGGATTTTCCACGGCAGATTTTTAACCTCTTAGACAAAGACATTGAAGCGGTGAAAAACTCCAAAAAACCATGGTTTTGTCACATTTGTGACACTAAAAAGGTAAATTCAAGCACAGAAAAACCCTCGGAGCCATCCGGTTCCGAGATACTAGCTGCTGTTAATACTGTAAACGAGGAAGTTAAATCCCTAAAAACCTCACTTGATAAATACGGTGACTTGAGTTTCGAATTGAGTGAGAGACTAGCAAAAATCGAAGCTCATCTAGAGGGGAAGACAAAACGTATTGAAGAGTTGGTCGATGAGAATCGTAATTTAAAATCAAAAGTTGGCCTGCTCGAAATCAGGATAAATAAGGCAGAACAGGGACTTTTGAATAAATCAATGGAAATTCGGGGCATCCCGGTACGCCCAGGAGAGACCCCCACGGCATTGCTTACAAGTATTGGTGCTGGTCTCGGCATCAAACTTAACATAGAAGATCTCGACCTAGTGGAGCGCCGGAGGCCCAGGAAGGATGATGCGCGACCACCGCCTGTAATCGCACGATTCGTCAGGCAATCTCTGAGGGACGATCTAATACAGAGGAGAAAAGTCAAGAGGGACTTCTCGACGCGCGATATCGGCTGGCAGGAGAATGACTCCCACCGGATATATCTTAGCGAGGAGATGACCCCGACCAACAGGCATCTGTATTGGCTCGCCCGTCAGAAGAGATCAGCCGGGAAATTAAAATATGTTTGGTTCTCGGGAGGGCGTGTGCGGTGCCGTAAAGAAGACGGCCATCCAGTAATCTTCATAGACCAGCCTCAGGACCTGGATGTCTTCGCCTGACCTTCAGGAATTCTTTTCCTAGCTGCACTTCCTTGGTCTACACCCTTTGCTAATGAAACCAGTGTACTCGTTATTTTTTTTTTGTTTTTCCATTATATATCCTTGCCAGATTAGTTTTCAGTTTTTAATTTATTGGTGTCACCATGATATTACTTTTAATCAGTTAACGCTCATTTTCCTTTACTATTTTCACTTGTTTATGTTTCTTTATCTTTTATTTTATTTATTTATTTTTTTTTTCATCTCTTCTTAACCAACTCATCGCCCTTTCGTTCTATACTATCCTCATATATTCACCTGCTACTACTTTTATTTTCCATTATTATAAATAATTCTACTTCTATATATACTTTGTATATATCATTTTACTTTGTTCTTATTATCGATATGTATTTTTTCTTCTTAGCGTTTACTACTGTTTCTCATTATCAGCGTCATCCTTTTACCTACTGTCCTATGTTTCCCTAACTCCTTCCCATTATGACTAACATCCTAACCGCCTGTCACATAAACTCACAATCCCTACCAGCCCATTACGATGAGTTCCTAGAATTTTTCACCCAAAATTTTTACCACATCATTGCAGTCTCTGAAACCAGGCTTAAACCCTACATACCTTCTTCCTCGGTTTCTCTCCCTAACTACTCCATCATTCGTCATGACCGGGTTAACCGGACCGGTGGTGGAGTGGCGCTATACGTCCATGATTGCCTGAAGCCTCGAGTCCTTTTTCATTCACCTCCTTCAAATCTCCCTAACATTGAGTCCTTATTTGTTGAAATATCCATTAATGCCCATTCTCTCCTGTATGTAGTGGTTTACCGTCCTCCACATGTTCCTTTTGACCAATCATTCGAATCTAACCTTTACCACTATGTCCCTCTCTACTCCAATATAATCATCTCCGGTGACCTAAATACCAATCTCCTGTCTGACTCCTATGACAAAATCTACCTTGAAAACCTTTTTTTTTTCCCTCCACCTTTTCATTGTACCATTCAATACCACCCACCACTCCCGCGGGTCCGACACATGGTTGGACCTGCATGTCATAGATTCTCCAAAAAATCTTCTTTCCTCAAGTCAACGACCTGTTTCATTCCTATCCTCTCATGACCTGATACAAATATCATATGATATCCCAACACCTCGTTTCCTTCCTAAAACAATATCCTTCCGTAACATAGACTCCCTCTCCCGAGATATGATTTTATCCGATCTCGAAGCCATAGATTGGAATCCAATTTACTCCTGCTCCTCAATTGATACCATGGTTGAATTACTCACCACCAATCTCCTATCTATCCTTGATACCCATGCTCCTCTTAAAACCTCAACATTTCGCCGGCGTCGCCCTGCTCCTTGGATGAACCAACACATTAAAGATTTACAAAGAAGACACGAGGCTGCCCGGAGACGCTTCAGGCGAACAAGGATTGAAGATGACTATCAAGCGTTTAAGTTTCTTAGAAATTTAACTCAATCCACGATCCGGCGAACTAAATCCAATTTCTTCCACGAAGCCCTTTCATCTGCACCCGATCCTAAATCCAAATGGCTGCTCCTCCGCAAACTTTCCTTGTGTGATCCTCCTAGTTCCTCTCCCTCGGGAGACCTTCCTGTCACTCCGGATGAGTTAAACTCCTATTTCGTTTCTTCCACTTCATCTGCCCCTTCTCGACCCTCCCAGTCCTTACCTCCGCCAGCATTTAACGACAATAATTTTTACTTTTCTTATATCACCCCCTCTGATCTAATTACCTCCATTATGAAGTCTCAATCCAACTCATCTGGTATAGACAACATTCCTGTTAAATTATTGAAATTATGCCTTTCTGAAATCCTTCCGGTTCTCCTCTTTATATACAATTTTTCCCTTCAAAACTCAGTATTTCCCACTTCCTGGAAAAAGGCCTTAATTCATCCCATCAACAAGAACCCAAACCCTATATCCCCAAAGGACTACCGCCCTACATCCATACTTTCCAACCTTTCTAAGCCCCTAGAAAGATTGGTGCAATCCCAAATTTCCAATTTCCTAGAACATTCCAAGTTACTCGATCCCTTCCAATCTGGTTTCCGCCCCGGCTTCTCAACACAATCCGCACTCATTAAAATTATCACTGACATCCAAACAGCGATGGACAAAAAAGAACTGACCATCCTGATCCTCCTTGATTTCTCTAAAGCATTCGATTCCTTAGACCATAATATCCTTTTTTCCAAATTGAAATCATTGAACTTTTCCTACAGCTCCCTCCTTTGGTTTCAATCTTTCCTTTCCGACCGCACCCAAGCAGTTGCCACTGCTAACCAAGGCCTATCCTCTTTCCTCACTCTACAGTCAGGAGTAGCTCAAGGTTCGAGCATTTCCCCTCTACTGTTTAATTCCTACATCAATGATCTTCCCCATTCAATTCACCATTGTTCCCACCATCTTTATGCCGATGACTTCCAAATTTACTTCTCCTTTCCTCCATCCGAAATGTTAGCTGCGTTTGCCAAAATTCAGGAAGACCTACACGAAACCTGTGCCTGGGCAAATCTGAACAAATTAACGTTAAACGCAGCTAAAACTCAAGCAATTGCCATAGGATCACACTCCCTTCTCCATTCAAATGCCAACTTTCCCACATTATTCCTTAATGGTCATCCAATAACTTTCCATTCCTCTGTTAAAAATTTAGGCTTAACCATTGATCAAACCCTCTCCTGGAAATCCCATATTGCACAAATCTCCCGAAGGTCAATCGGTATCCTAAAACTATTTCACCGCTCCCGTCACCTCCTTCCCCTACCCACACGCAAACTTCTAGTATCCTCCCTTATCTTCCCCCAATTTGAGTATGGTTGCGTGATATATGACGGGCTCTCGATGGTTCTTGAGGACAGATTAAAACGCATCATGAATTGCTTCATTAGGTTTGTCTTCGGAACATCGAGACGTTCCCATGTTTCGCATCTCTATACTGAGTTAAATTGGCTTTTCCCCTCCTTCCGCAGAAAATACTTTCTAGGCTCCTACCTATTCCAAGTTATCAACACCCGTCACCCTCCCTTTATTTACAGTAACCTGAAATTCAAGTCTGCTATCAAATCACTGCATACAAGATCTCGTCTTTCCGATCTCTATACTCCATCCCACAGAAGTACTGCATTCCAACGTTCCTTCCTTGTCCGATCCTCTAATCTTTGGAATTCCCTCCCCCCCTGTATCCGCAATGCTTCCTCCCTTGGAACATTCAAAACACTACTCTTTCACCATCTTCTTTCCCTCCAACCCGACGCTCTCTAATTATAAGGATATATGTACTATGTATGTAATTGTCTAATTTATTTATTAAGACCGTCAGACATAAAACATTAGCAAAAATTATAGTTTAACTATGATAATGTTTTGATTTCTTGTAATGCTAATTTTGGATTTTCTATCTTTTATTTTTCTTTAAGTTTCTGTTTGTTTTTTCCTCTTCTGCAATTTTGTTTACAATATTAACCTCTTTTTTGTATATTTATCTTTTCACTCTCTTTTTATTAATAGTTTTTTCTTTCTCTAGTTTTTCTCTGTATTTTTTTTTCATACCAATTTGTATTTAATTTTACCTAAGTTGTTTTTTTTTTAAAAGCCTCTCGGCCAGTTTATGATCTTACTTTGTGATATTCAATGTTATTCTTAAGGGACTTTGTCCCAGAATAAAGTTTTTTCTATTCTATTTCTATATATATATATATATATATATATATATATATATATATATATATATATATATATGTGTGTGTGTATGTATATATGAATTGTCAAGTGAAAAGATGGTAAATGAAGTAATTATTTCTTTGTATAGGAAAAATAACGATTAAAGTAAGAACAAATTTGAATTTGTATAAAGAAAATGATTATGTACAATCATGACATAGCTCAATCATAAATATATGAATAAGTCGCATACAAGTAGAGAATTCGATATATTTTTTTAGATATAATCCAGGAATGGATCTAAGATTGTTAATAGGCAATGTAAATTCTGAGTACTGCTTACAAATCTGATTTTCATTCATCTCAATACTGACAAAAATAATTAAATGTTCTAAAAGTTATCAGTCAAAGTGAGTTAAACTTCAACGGAATCAATTTCTGTAAATAACACTTTAAACTTTCAAAACAAAAACCAACTCAATCAATCATCTTACATTTTCGTAATAAAAATGCTATTCTTCTAAAAAGGTCAATAATAATAATTAAATTAAGATGACCTGTAACTAGGTATATTTATAGCCCTGTCTGAAGAATTATGTTTCTACTTTAATTGGAATTAAAGTAGGTTAAAACCAATCCAGATTTTTGTTTAAATGACCAGATAAACATTTCTAATAGCGCTATTTTAACTTTTTTTGCAATAGGAACGGAAAAACGTTAAGTTATTCTTTTAATTTTCATATTTTGAGTTCATTATTATTGACCCTGTCTTGCCTAATCGCAATTTCTTGGCGGTTTGTGGTAAAGTGCTTAAACATTTAAAATAAGCTAATCAGTCTTGTTTTGCAATGAAGCATTGTATTGCATCATTCTTCATGGAAATAAGTGCAATCGAACTAGGAGTTTTCTATTTCTTTTATAATCCGTTCATTCGAATCAACCCCTAAAAATCACCTGTTTCCGTAAGTAATCCTGATTTCAAATATTCATTTTCTTAAATTCATCTCAATCATCATTTATAGGTCCATTCGAAGGAAACAACTTGGTCTATCTTCCTTGACAAGTTTTCTTATCAACACTATAATTAGACCATTATTTAATTTTGCCACAGCACCACTATTGTTTGTTCATTGAGGCATAATGTTCTTATGTACTCCAACTAGGGCAGGAAGGACGGGTTATCCTACAGGTTACCAACTTATTCTAGCCAGGGTGGGAAGGTCAAGATTCATTTCGTGGGTCCGCCACAAAATAAATTTTAACCCGTACAGATGGGATTCGGACCCACGACCTTCAGTACCGAGCGCGCTGAGACTAGTCATAACTCGCTCGGCCATCGAGTCCCTACCAAAATATCGGCATTTAGTCAAAATCAAACTATGAAATTGATAGTTTTATCAATGAACAACAAAAACAATTATAAATGATACTTACATTTAAGTGATACGATTTCGAATAATAAGATGTAATGGTTTATAATATTATCTAAAATCATTCCATTCCTACATGATAATTGGACATTTAACAAGCCGGATTGTCGAAGTATTTGAATAATATAGTAAAGTAAACGAAAAAGGTTGCCAACCTTTCATTTATAGTTTTTGTGACCGTTAAAAGAATTTTATGAAACTTACTGCTGGCTACTTTTTTTCTAAATTCAGAGTAAAAAATGCTTAGATAACTGAACAATTCACTCCAAAAAGCCATTTCATCGAAAATTGGCAGCTCTGATCGTTACAGATAGTACGGCGTTATTTTTGGCTGATGGAGCAATTAGTGTCCGTCAAGGGGCCATCAACAGTCCAATCGGAATGGCCTTCGATAGGTCACACAGTGGCTGATACCGCCCGGCCCCATTTTGATTACCAACCTCCCCTTGACCATCTGATATGGATATGGTTGAGTGTGTGCGTGTGTTCGTTTGTGTAAGTGTGTATGGGCGCATGCACGACAATTTGCCTTCCACGACGTCTGATGGATGAGGCCCTAAATAGTAGTGTAGAGCGGCTGTTTTCAAGTTGGTTACACCTAAATCTTGACTAAGTAAGAGCCTATGTTCTCATCAGTTTTCAAGTGCGATGGAAACGAATCCGCCAGTAAGTGAATGTAATTGATATCAGGTTATGGGTTTCTGTTGCTGCTGTCCCCACAAACTTAAAACTGACAGGAGAGCCAGAATAGGTAAAGGCTATAGACTAATCAGAGACCTGTTTATGATGAAGTGAATCTCCTGAGTAAAAATTGTCTCATTTTAGAAATTAGTGAAAAATTAGACAGAGGTGAGAATTGAGATATAGATCATTCTGATTAAAATCTTGTACACAAACACAAATGTATCTTATTTTCTTTATATATTGCCATCAGTTTAATAATTAAATAAATATATAAATCATAAAATGACACCTTGGTCTATATTTGGGAGACTGTTATAGCATCTAATTGTGTTAGGCAGTTCTTATTAAGCCTTCCTTTCAGTGAGATATTTCTTTTATTTATTTATTTTTTTAGAAGATGCTATAGTTTATGCTGGTGGCACTATATCCACAGACAGATATTAGTCCACGCAGACGCTGTCCACCTGGTTTCAAGAGCGCTATTTGTACTTGACGAGGCTTTGGAAGAGTTGGAACGCAAAACAAACAAAAGAGGTATCTAAACCCATTGGTTAGAATGCTCTGGTTGAGAAGAATGCTCAGATCCCTCCAACGGTGCAACCTCATACTGTCAATATCGATTGCCTTAATTTCAAAGAATGGCTTTGAATTGAAGCGTTGATAACAAAAAATAATGATCCATGGAAGTAAATTCAGCAAAAATTGTATAAGTAAATCTAAGCTTTTTGGGGTTTACAACACCTACAATTCAAAGATCTCTTAGCTAGCTACGGTGATTATTTATAAGCCGGTTTTAAGCTATGGTTTATGTGGAATATGGAGAGACACCTATATACAACAGGAAGAAGTAAAGTACTTAGAACAATATGGACCCATCCCATCAGTGAGAAAGTAGAGATTGGCACAAGCTGGGAGCATTGTGTGACCAGCCTGATATCGTGTTTCGCTAGATGAAAAATTGAAGGTTAGGGTGGCTCGGATATGAAGCGTGTGACAAGCGATAGGAGACAAGTCTCCAATGTGAAGTAAGGAATCTACTGTATGAAAAGCTAGGAGGTCCTTGAATACATGGTCGTCCCAGAATAAGATGGCTGGAGCAGTTGATGCAGCCAATGGACCATCCTTGCAGGTTACATGTGATGAGGCTCATGCTCTTGGAGAGCAATGGCACCAAATATGATTTTAGTAATAATTATTAATCAGTCGAGACATGTATTTGATGTTCCTTTAACATAATTTATTCGTTAAGTACTGGTAATTACAAAAGCATTTCTCCGAAAGGGCAGGTACGAAAATGCTCCGACAAGTGTTATATTCAGTGGTAGCCCGGTTGGTGGGGTGAGAGTCTATCAGGACAACATATAATTATCCTTTGATCTTAAAGCATAATAATTATGTTGACTGGTAAATGGTGCAAAAATATGGGATACATGTTCTTCAAATAACGAAGAATCTGTGCCCCGGAGATAGAAACTTCTCACCCCAGCGTACCTATTTAGCTGTAAATGAATTTTGAATCCACTTATCATTAGCATAAGATTTATATAAGAGGTATGTTACAATTTTAAAACAAAGGAATGTATTTTTTTTTTCGTAAAGGAAAAAAGATTTTATATCTAGTGTAAAATAGGAACCTGGATTGAGGATGGGAGCCGGTGGTACTAGTGGCGCCCCCGGGACCTGCCCCCTTTCCCGCCGTTTCTATATTCGTATCTATATACATCTATATACATAATACTATTTATCTAGCATGCCTCAGCATTGACATAGCTGTATCCAATAGATAGATCGGATTTCATTATGATTATGAACAATTCAAGTTCATGATAGTTTTAATTTTTGTTATGTATATATATATATATATATATATATATATATATATATATATATATAAAAAGATAGAGAGTAAATAAGTAAAATATTAACGTTTTTCAATCTCCTATAACTTTGTAATATCTTCTAACCAAGCGTGAAACTACAATTAGATTTTTAATGTTTGGAATATAATGAACTTATCATTCACCATTCTCAACTTTGATCATTATCTTGACATGATTTTTAATTTTATATGAGACAAATTCTGTAATCTTTTTTTATATGGTTGTTTCTTTTTTTTTGCAGTAACGTTTTTTTCATCCACAAAAGACTATCATTTTGACATACTCAAACTCTGTTAAATGATTGCAAAGGAAAATCTATACGTCCTTCTTTTTATTGGAAATGAACTATTGGAGGGCAGTGAAAATATACGGACATGATTGAATTAAATATGAAAGAATTTGAGAAAGAACATCGTGTCCACTATAAAAGGGATTTGTAAATAAAGTATGTGTGTTGTTGTTCTTGGGCGCTACAGTCCTTGCAGGACCTGGGCCTCTGCCACCATCCTTCTCCATTCCTCTCGGTCCTTCGCCAGGTTTCTCCAATTCCGTATCCCTAGCTTCCGCAAATCCTCTTCCAGGTCATCGATCCACCTGCGCCTGGGTCTGCCTCTCTTCCTTTTTCCTCCTGGCGTGCCATCAAACATTTTCTTTGGTAGCCTGTTGGGTTCCATTCTTTCGACGTGTCCCAACCATCTAAGCCTGCCTTTCTTAATGGCACTGAGTATATCAGGCTCACCGTATAATAGCGCAATCTCGGCGTTGGTTCTTATCCGCCACCTGTGCTCCTCTCTCACAGCACCAAAGATCCTTCTTAATATTCTTCTCTCCCAGACCAGCAGTGCTCTTCCGGTATCTTTAGTGAGAGTCCACGTCTCACTGCCATACATCACAATTGGTCTTATTATAGATTTATAAATCAACAGTTTTGCCTTCCTTGAGAGAGTTTTACAATGGAGAGCTTTTTGTATTGTATAAAAACATCTGGTCCCTGCAACCATTCTACTCTTTATTTCAACATCCAGATTGTTCTTCTCCGTTACGACTCCTCCCAGGTATTTAAATGTACTACAGCAGTGAAACGTGTCCTCCCCCACATCAACCGTATCTCTTCTTCCCTCTGACTGTCTGGAGGTTTTCATATATTTGGTCTTGTCCATATTTATTTCGAGACCCAAATTGAGTGCTGCTGTCCTGAATTCTTTAACAGCACCGGCCAATGATGTTTCGGTTCTACCTGTGATAACTACATCATCAGCATATGCCATGTGCTGTGTAAGACCATTGTAAATAGTGCATCCTGGGTTCATCTTTATTCCTCGGATCGCTACTTCTAGGGCGAGATTGAACAGCACAGGCGATAACGGGTCCCCCTGTCTCAAGCCACTATTGACTTCAAAGCTTTCCGAGATGCCTACTCTGGTTTTTACTTTGGCCCTTGTTCCTTCTAATGTCATTCTTGTCAATCTAATTAGTTTTTCTGGTATTCCGAGTGCCCGTAACGCTTCCAGCAGCTTTCCTCTATCGACACTATCATACGCCTGTCTGAAATCAATGAAGATATGGTGCAGATCGACGTTATATTCATACGTCTTTTCAAGCATTTGCCTAATAGAAAATAGGTGGTCCGTGGTTGATCGTCCTGGACGGAAACCACTCTGATATTCTCCGAGTATTCGTTCACTCCTTTCCACCAGCCTCCGACATATCGCCACAGACAGGACTTTATAGACTGCTGGTAGTAGTGCTAAGTATGTGTGTGTATTTTTAAGAATTAATTTAATTTTAATTTTGACAATTATTATTGTTTATTTATATCTGTATTATTTATTTAGAAAAAATAATGGAAGAATGATCTTTTTTTTATCATAAATAAATAAATTTCTATCATAAAAGTGATTGGAAGCCCAATGTTACTAGCCATTTTCAATGGAGGAGAAATCAAAAAGATATTAAGGTACAAATTTCTTCTCATGACAAAATTCGAATTATTAACAATTTCTCATGAAAAAAATTTAGATTAATGAAATTACAAAATTAACCCGTTGAGACGAAAATAAAAAGTCTCTATTACAAAGTGAGGGTGTGAGCAGACTATAGTTTCAGAGGCCATTTTAATCGAACTTTGAATTTCTTTAAATTAATTTAAACAGTAATAATTATAATTTAAATTGATGAAACATTCCTTTATTTGATCGATTTCGCGGGTCATTGAATATATATTATGAAGTGTAATTACAGTGTTAAAATTAGCTTAAAAGCAGAGAATGTAATGTTCCAAAACAACAATTTTCAGGTGCGAAAACATTCAATTTAGGTCTGAAATATCTGAGGGAACCAGCTATCGTTCAGTTAACAAGAATTAGCATTACATTAGCTAATGATTGCTACTTTAATTTTCTTTACACATTCAAGTAACAAAAAGTAGTATCTAAATTTTAAAGTATATTTGTATTTAATAGTTTATATGAGTAATATAAATGACAAATCAATAATGTTTTATTACAAATTTTTATTTTATTTCTTTTAGGGATTTTTCGATTCCAAATTTCGATCTTAGGTTCCATCGATTCTCGATTTCGAGTATCGAGAATCGATAAATGAAAGTCGATTCCTAGGACTAGATACCGCTGACGTTTCCAATAGTTTTGTGATATCTGTGTTATTAATATACATCAGATCTTCTCCTAAGGACCAAGCCTCTTTTGTTCAGAATTAAAAAAAAATCTCTTCCTACTAATTATTATGCTATAAAATTAAACTTCAGTTTGTTGAAAATATTCAAAAATGAGGAGATTACGATATCAAACCAAATAAATAAACACAGCCAGACAATCGTACAATGTTACAAAATTTTTTGTTATTCTTTAATGATTTTTGATATCCCAGAATAAGATCATCGGAAGATAAGAATAAGAATAAGATAAGATAAACCTAATAATAAGTTAAAATAAGTTCAGAAAAATATCAATGCAACTAGAGTTGGGAAAATCTAATCATAGCTATTAGGATTAATGAATTAATTGCCACTTCTATTGGGATTATTTTATTAGAATACTAAGTTTTCAACACATCAGCCCTGTGTTACATGGATTGATTATGTATACCAAAACTTTTAAAAAATGTAAGACAAGAAATCAAATATTGGTACTCACCTGAGGAGATCTAACAGATATCTGAAATATATCCATCGTGAAAAGTGGAAGGAGGCAGGTAGGTTACATTTTTGGGGTTTAGTATGAGATATCCTTTATGACTTATTGGTTTTTTCCGTTCCTATTGAAATCAAATTTAAATTGGAGCTATGATATTCCTCTAATCCCTGTTGAACAAATCCGCTACCTGGGACTCCATTTGGACAAACGTCTCACTTGGAATCCACATACAAGACTAAAACGACAAGAAACTGCACGTCGTTACTGACTACTTCAATATTTACTAGACAAACGTTCAAAGCTCCCAATTAATTACAAAAGACCCATTTACATGACTGTGATTATACCTATTTGGACGTACGGAGTTGAGCTTTGGGGCTCTACTAAACCAACCAATTCATCTCGTATCCAATCCTTACAATTCAAAATCCTTCAAAAACTCATCAATGCTCCTTACTTTGTGACCAATAAACTTATCCATAAAGATCTTAATGTACCATATGTTTCTGATTTAGCCCAAACCAGATACCTATCCTTCCATAACCACTCCATTCCACTAGTCTCAGAACTTGCTTCCTCCTCCATCCCTGATAATCCTCTGAAGCGTCTGAAAAGAAGATGGCCTAGAGACCTTTTAGTGTATCTTTTATTGAAGTGATACTGATAAGTAGTTCTTTTCAAGTTTTGACATGTTAGTTTAATCGTTATCAACACATTTACTTGATGTATATATTTGTACAGTTGTAAATATCAATAAATGAAGAAAAAAAAATTGGAACATTTGGAAATGTTTATCTGATCATTTAAACAAAAATCTGGACCAGTTTTAAACGATCTTATTATTTCTAATTATTTATAAATATTTTGTTTTATGTTTTTTTTCTATTCGGTTATTATTTTTACACCCGAGTCTTTATCAAATTTATGGTTATTTTCATTTAGAATATAAATTGAAATTTCGAGTCTTATTATTGTATGCTCTTATATGTTCTTTTACTCTTTGATTTACCGATCGTCCATTTTTTCCCGTGTATTTTGCTTCACAGTCATTACATTTTAGTTCGTTTACACCGCTTTTTTGGAAAGGGTCTATTTTGTCTTTAGGTGAAGGGAAGTATGATGACAATAGTTCATCTATTTTAAATGCAGGGTTTAAACTTAATCTTTTTAATTCCTTTCCGACTTTGGTGGATATTGGTGCCATAATATGGTATCGAAACATATTTCTTTGGGGTAGCTTTATCCTCTGGAGGTGTTATGTATATAAACTATGAGTAATGCTGAAATATCAAATCATGACTAGGTGATTGATTCCACGAAATTAGTAGGAAAATACCTAGTGTTAAATTGTAGCTATGATTAAATTTTGCCAGACTATGAGTGCAACTAAAAAGTTTAGTGAAAGGGTTAGGTAAGATTTTCAATACCTCAATCCATAAATATTGGAATGTTTATCTTTGTAAAGAAGAGTTTGGGTAAATAATTATGTTATTGAACATGGTCTGAATTACAATTATTCACTTATATAATGCTATCTATAATAAATGCTACATGCGGTTTACTAATTTATTTCTCGAATTATTATTGGTTTTTTGTTGATTTCTGTTGCTTTTTTAGCCTATTTTTTAAAAATAGAAATTTATTTTGAACCGAGGTATTGGTAACGACTTCAAGACGCGAAAAAGTTTGGTGCACATCACTAATTTCTTTATTTCTAGGGTAAACCGGACAGTTATTGACACCCTCAAGGAAATATTCATACTAAAATTATTGAAAGAATAGTCCAATAACGTTGAAATTAGCAGTCATTTACTTAGTTACTGTACTTTAAGCTATGCAAGAAAGTTCAAACCAAACATTATTCCTGGAATGTATTTTACTATATGGTGACATTTAATAATGTAAAATCAGTTATTGACACCCTATGGATAACTTTTAAAATACGGAAATATTTGAAAGTACTTTTACGCAGTTGAGTTGTAGGATTTAAAAGGAATTTTATGATTATTTTTGTTGACTAAATATTTTTTATTTTTTTTTATAATTTTTAAGATAGTGTGTCAATAACTGTATGGGGTGTCGATAATTGTCAGGTTTACCCTACTCAAAATAAAAATAAAAAAATGAAAATAACATCCCTAAGCAAACCTTAGTGTTTAGTCGGCCAACCTTGAAATTGAAGCAAAAAAAAAAAAAAAAAAAAAAAAAAATGTTTGTGCTTTAATAGAACAAAGAGGGCTTATTGATAGGAGACTGCTCCACTCACTCTCACAACTGGCGGACGATATAATGGCCGGCAATATTTCATTTCGGAGCAGTTATGTTACTAATGGGTAGCTATTATGTTAAAATGTATGCAGTTTTCGTAAGTGCATTTAGTGATTTAGGGATTGGCACACCTGCTACATAGTGCACCCCCCCACCCCCCCTCTCCATTGTAATTACTCGAGGCTACTCAACTCGTCGACCTGGAGTTCCATAAAAACCGGGAGCGATTTCAGCAAATACGCGGCAGCTAGGCGGCCATTAATTGTTCATTATAATTATTCTTAAGGGACAATGGCACCAGAATAAAATTGATTTTCATTCATTCATTCAAAATTAGGTCAACGATTGCATGATGTTCTTATACAAAATCATTGCCAGTAGCTTTCACAATTTGTAAGTTCAGCTATCTTAAGTTTTATTTTTTCTTTTGTATTAATTCCTATCAACTGTTTTATTAGTACTATTTAAGCTTAAGAGAAATTAACCCAAAGTTATATGAAATAACAGTACGTTTAGTAAATAGGTAGTTCTCTATTAATCGTTAGAAACTATTGGATTGTCAGGAAATTAATGCAGGATTTCATGTCTAAAACAAAACCTGATACATAACTTTGCCCAAAAATCATATTAAATAAGACCTCATCACCCAGATCTGATAAATAGTGATATGTTGATTTCATCTAACAAGGAGACGTTTTGACTTGTAAATAATAAAATGAAATAATTTCTTTCACGTAAAATTGTAGTTTTTTATGCTATCTCTTTACCACAACCAAAACCCTTTGTCCGAAAATTAATGTTATTATTACAGAGATAATTTATCAGGTTTTATTTGTGGTATTTTTAATATCATAGAAAACTACAATTTCACGTGAAAGAATTATTTCTCTATCTTGACTGAGAACTGAGAAAAAAACAAAACGTGATTTTGATATTTTATTTTTTCTCTCGGCTCCTAATGCCCATTGGCGGCTATAACTCTAGTTTTGCACTATTTTAGGTCCCTACTACCCACACAAAAATCGGCAATAAAATCTGTGTTACAAGTCAAAACGTCTCCTTTTAAAATGAAACCAAGATATCACACTGTATCAGATCTGATTAATGAGATCTTATTTAATAGAACTTTTGGGACAAAACTACGAGAGTAAAAGTAATGTATTAGGTTTTGGTTGTGGTAAAGAGATAAATAATAATATCAGGTTTTGATTTAGACATGAAATCCTGCATTAATTTCCAAACAACCCAATACAATCAGAAGATTACAAGTTAAAAGTTAAATTTTATAAAATATTAATGTCAAACTGATTTTCGTTGCTTGAAGAAAAATATTTGGGAAAGACAATTAAGTTCGGAAATCTTCAGTGAAGAGATGATTTCCTTCCCGTTTTGCTAGAATTACTCGCCTTTTTTAGGCTTAATAAAAAATATTAAAAAAAAACTATTGTGAGAAATAATTTATAGCAGATAAAAAACATATCTAAGTAAATTAATATAACTAATATAATTTTATAGAATAGTGGAAAAACAACAGATAAAAAATATATAGATTTTTTTTTCTAAAGTTTCATAGAAATTCAAACCTCGAAAGTGTATCTAAACAATTTTTTTAACATAACTCCTCAAAATATTCATTTATTATCACTCAACAAAGTGTTACATGTTTCGGGACATTATCCCATTCTAAGACTGAAATTTATATTTTTTCTTATTAAAACTTTTTAACATTTCACTCTAAAAAATACACACTAAATAAATCAAAATGAATTAATTCACCTATTTTTTTTTTAGTGTTAACACACCAGGTCAATAACTAAAACTACCATGTTTATTAGGTTTCAAGGGTCTATTTCATTATTATTTTCTTTGTGTTTATCTATATTTTTAATTTATCTATTATATTAGCATATATGGTTCCTATATTTTTTCTGTGACTGTTTTATAATTAATAGATATAAAACATGTAGTAGCAAACTAAATAAATAAATTAGGAGTTGAGCCAAAAAAAAGTTTGAATGACATCAAATCTCCTGCAAACATTGTAATTTTTTTTTTTTGATGTTAGACGGTTTAATTTTTTTAACTATTGTATTTCCTAAGCATTATTTATTTATTTTTTACATTATTGTACTTTTTATTGCCTAATAATAAATCTTGGATTATCATAATATGTTATTTTGATGATTATTATCCTTTTTCTCTAATATCCCACGAAAATTTAGGGGCCCGATTTCATTTAGAAAAAGTTTAAAAATGTATAGGTAAAAAAATAAAATTGCAAAGTGGTTCAACCTAAATTGAGAAATACTAAAAATTTATGGAAAAGGGTGATATATAAAAGGAATTGTTTAAAATAAAATGGAAGATTTTTTTTTTCACTATATTTTTTTTATCCACCCCTGTCGCTCAAACCGCTACAATAAACGAATGTGATATATGAAAAAATTGTCATTTCAGGAAATAAAACTGGAAAATATTAAATAAATGTGGAAATTGATTAAAAATAACAACAAAATGATTAAACTATTCTGAAAAAGGTTTAAGTAAACTTGGAAAAGATATCTGAAATGTCGGTAGGTTTGGTATACACGTTTTTATGGTCCAAAACTGTTGAGGAACAGCAACTAGTTATTTTACAGGTAACTTTGCAGGAAGACAAACTCGAAGGGAATCTCGTGCTAATTTATAACAAGATAATCAGGGCCGCTGTTAAGAAGATAATCAATTAGATGGTCGGTTGCATAGGCAATGTAAGCAATTAGCAAAGAAGGAGTGACAAAGATTAGTAGCGCCTTCTCGCCTCCTAGCGCTGATGGTTAGATAAATGGATGTACCGGCAAAAAGGGCCTCATCACTCAGCGGGATGACGTGACACAGGAATTAGTGGCTTCTTAGCAGTGGTCAATATCCACAGATTCACCATCCACCATTGCAACGACTCTTTCGAGCGTCAAACAACGATTTTCGACAGTCGAACCTCTTCAATCGGTTACCAGTTTGTAAAACATTTAACCTTAGCTGTGAACATGTAAATCAAATACCAAAATAATAAATGGTGAGTTTCGATATAAAACCATGTCCTTCTGCATCGATATATTACTTATGCTCATTCTTTGTTTGGAGAGCATTAGGCGGTATGATTGTTATTCTCTAAGACATTCCAAGTACTCGAGAATAGATAAGAGATAATATTACTTTATTTACATTTTTGCAATTTATAATACATATTAAGTATTCATGTTCCGGCATACATCCTCTACATGATTAATATAATTTTATTTAATAGTAAATAGGCTTTACAATTCAAAGTTTATCATTAAACAGCAGGAAAAATAAGAAAACCCACAAAACAAAAAAAATGAAAATAAGATAATAATATAAAATAATAATAATAATAATAATAATGAATAAATAAAATCAATTAAAATTGCATATAAGAAAAAGTAATTCTAATTGTGGAAGGAGATAGTGGGCAAGGACAACTTCCGCCATATTAAAATCACTAAATATTTTAAAACAGTATCCTGGAGGACAGCAATGGCGGAAGTTATACTTCGGATAACTTAAAAACCGTTAAAACAGCATAAGGACGAAAAACTAATAATAATAGTGGAAGGAGAGAGTGGCCGAGGGTGTCTTTAGGCCTCGAAAAATAGTCAGATCCTGCCAAATCTGTAAAACAGTGTCCTTATAGCAGGAGCCATCTCTTAATCCCGCACCGAACCCCCACTGCTACGGTTCTATTTTGTACCTTTTTAGCAAAAAGAGTAAACGGGAAGCGGACGTTAGCGTTGAAAAACTATCTCCAGCCACCCGTAGAATGCGCTAACAAAGGCGGAATATCCTTCCGCCATCTTAAAAACAGTTAAATTATCGAATATTTCAAAACAGTGTCCTCATAAAGACAACAATGGCGGAAGTTGTCCTTCTGCCATATTAAAATCGTTAAATATTTGAAAACAGTGTCCTCATAAGGACAACAATGGCGGAAGTTGTCCTTCCGCCATATTAATATCGTTAAGTATTTTAAAACAGTATCCTTGAGGACAACAATGGCGGAAGTTATCCTTCGGATAACTTAAAAACCGTTAGAACAGCATCCTTTAGGACGAAAACTAATTCTAGTTGTTGAAGGAGAGAGTGGACAAGGATGTCCTTTGGCCTTAAAAAATCGTCAGATCCTGGCAGATCTGTAAAACAGTGTATGTTTAGATCTTACATCATTTAATAGTATAAAAATAACTAAAAAGTACGTATAATAACAAATATTGAACATAGTATGTGCATAGTTTAGTTCTTTTGTGCGTATGTATATCTTTTCATTGATTTTTTGTTGTAATCACCGATTTCTCGGATAAGTGAATTTTAAATTTTTGTTTTTCCAATGTATATTTTGGTTTGATCGTAGACGTGAAGTTGGATAGGCGATAAGGTTGAGATCTTGGATAATCGTTGATTATCCTCATACAGAAGTTGAGCTACACACAGATGAGGTATATGAAATCTGGGATGGAGTAACTGTTTTATACAATATAAGTTTATTTTTAAGACTTAATTTAGATTTTTTGTGGAAGTTAGGGTACATTTTGTGAATTCTTTTTTTTTTTATTTTGTCTATTTTATTGTTTATGTGGTCTGTGTAAGTTTAAGATCTGTCTAACGTTAATTCAAGGTGTTTTTATTATGACCAAGGGGTATTCTCTCCGTTTAAAGTAATATGTTTGTCTATAAGTGGTCTGCGTTTAGTAAAAATAATGGCTTCTGGTTTAGTTGTATTTATTTTTAGCTTCCACGTTTGGCAGTATTTATTGATTTTTTTGAAAGTTTGTTGTAACCAGTTTATTATTGTGTCAATGCAGTAAGAGGCTGTGTATAATGCTGTGTCATCTGCGTATAAGGATGTTATATTAGGATATGTCGGAAAGTCAGATAGGATTAGGTTGAAAAGTGTTGGGGATAGGCAAGAAGGAACCTTGTGGTAGACTAACAGGAAGGTTAAATACTTTAGAGGAACATGAGTTTATTTGGGTATAGAACTGCCTGTTACTCGTGAATAATAACAAGGAGATGTCGTTGCATTTAAAGAAAGAAAGAACATGATAACAGACACATGAGGTAATTTTAAAAACATATTTATCCGTGTTTGATGTTTACATTTCCGAATAGTTATGTTCGACTTGTTATCGTAATTTTAGTTTATAGATCTAAGTTATAGTCTATATGAATCTTAAATTACCCTTAGCTTCTCTTAAATGTTAGACATATAATATATCTATTGTTCTTTAAGAGAGGTCATGCGCATCCCCTTGTTGGGCGCATCCCCAATGTCGCCTAAGAAGGCCTAAATCTCAGTTATTCCAGTTTCTGTTATTCATATCTAAGCCTGAAGGCAGATGAAAATAACTACAGCACTGTCCTCAACAAGCAATGCTCTTCCATGCAATTATTGTTAATTAGACTTACATCAGTTTGCTTTGAAAGAGTAAGTAGTTAAAGAGAGAATTTTTGTTACGCATTGAGGCGAGGTGGGGTGGCACACCCTTCTAATTGGATCCCTTTCTCCTACCGACCCTTTTACCTTCTTTGTCTTCCTCTACTCCATTCCTTTTTTCACCAGATACTCTCCCCACCCTCTTCCCCACCCATTCAGTTGGCAATACAATGAACAGCCAAGTGATTAAAAGAAATGTTGGTTCCGAGGCGAAACTGTATCCAAAAATCCTAAGTAATCAGATGAGAGTGGTTGAAGCGCCCATTGCCAGGAGAATGATTCGCTGTGTTCTTTATATTAGTTTCGGTGAATGGTTTAACTTTCTTTCATCCCCAAGGTGCTCCAAACGATAGTAAAAAAAGCAGTGAACATTAGGTGACAAGGTTCCTATTGGTTATTTCCGGATATTGATAATATACATAAATACATAGATTATTTCTTCTAATATGAAGTATTGACATTTAATGATTTCAGAAAATTTAAATTCGTTTATTTATAATCCATTTTTCCTGAATATCATAATATTACAAATCAAATCAAATAATAGTACAAATATATACATCAAATAAATGAGCTGATAACGATTAAAATAACATGTCAAAACTTGAAAAGAACTACTTATCAATATCACTTCAATAAAAACTCTACACTAGAAGATCTCTAGGCCATCTTCTTTTCAGACGCCTCAGAGGATTATCGGGAATAGAGTGGGAAGCAAGTTGAGAAACTAACAGATTTGAGTGGTTATGGAGCTGATTATGAAAGGATAGGTATCTTGTTCGGGCTAAATCAGCAACATATGGAACATTAAAGTCTTTATGGATAAGTTTACTGATGACAAAGTAAGGGCAGTAAGGATTTTTCGAAGGATTTTTTATTGTAAGGTTTGGATACGAGATGAATTGGATGGTTACACAGTCATGTAAATAAGTCTTTTTTAATTAGGAGCTTTGAGCGTTTGTCTAGTAAATGTTGAAGTAGTCTGTAACGACGAGCAGTTTCTTGTCGCTTTAGTTTGAATAATATTACATCTATTTTCAAGATAGACGATGACGTTTGTTTTGTCTAAAGGTTTTATAATATAATAATTTTAGGAAACAGTCAAAATTTATACAATAACGTAATGATGTTGATGAACATCAGTTAAGCAGAAAAATAAATGGTGGCAATGAAAAGACTGTTGCCAAGGAAAACTATGAGATATTAGTGTTTCCTCTAACAGCTTCTCTATGAGACCCATTATTATTTATGAGATATCATAACGTTTCCTTGAACTAGTGAGCAATAAAGAAAAATCTACAGAGGAACTATTAGATTTAAAAATAGAAAACAAAAGTCATAGTATATTAAGAAAATAATTAATAAAATTTATCCAGAGCAGCGATGTAGATCACATTTGCACAGCCAAATTGTTTTCTTTTCTTCTTTTTTTTTTCTATATTTTGATATTTTTTATTATAATTACACAGTTGAATGAAAGGCTATGATAAATGCTGTTTTATATTTCATCAAATCTTTAGCTTCAATTTAGCTAAATAATTATGTCTGGTTTTGTTTGATGAGAATTTCTCTTTTGCACTATACCTTTTAAATTTGTTGTTTTTTCTTTTTCTTCAAACTATCTATTGAAATTTGCAACTGTATAGAATAAAATAGAAATGCATGCCGACTTGATAGAATTGACTATCAAGTTAGTGACTAACAATGCCATTATTAGTCAAGTCTTCAACCAGACCACAATCACCCTGAAGAAGACCTACAAGGCAGATCGAAACGTCGGCACGCCAAATATGAAGTTTTTTTATTTAAAAACTTGGACGTACTTATTTACTTGACTGCACCTCTGACCATTTCTTCACTTAATTTATTCATAATTTTTTTTTTCTTACTCACCATATTCATTTACTTGATTTTTTTCCTACATAAAATCATGATTTGGAATATATTTTTTAAATAAAAGGTACATGGTCAATGTTGTGATTTATTGGAAACCAAACAGTTTTGAGAAAAATATGGCATCAGTCAGGTGCTAATAATGTTGAATCATTTGCGATAAATTATAAGGACATATGGTGTGCTCTCTCTATCTTATGCCACACTCTTCGGGCGGATGACATGCAGCGATCTATCAACTCAGACCTTCTGGAAAGGAAGTAAGATAAAATACTAGCCCCTTCACTATAATACGAAATATATGCAACCATTGGTGACAGATTTTCTTGGAAAAATAGTCCAATAATGTGAATTAAAATTCAATTAAAAAGGAAATGAGAGGAAAGACTAATAATGATGTTTATGTTAAACATATATATAATAGAATATAATAAAAAGAGAACAATATTCTGGGGCAATGTTCCTTAAGAATAACATAACATAAAAGAAAGTAATATCATGTCTTCCTCAGAGAGTTTTAAAATAAATAAAAGTAAATACAAATTTGCATAATAAGGTAACAGAAAGACTACTAGATGCAGAGTAGAACAAAATAATAAAGATAGAAAGGTAGTCCTTATAAAAATAACTATTGTATAAAAAATAAAAATAACAAATAATTTCCGATATAACATACAGTAAAAGATAAATTTAAACTATGTTTGAAGAGTAGGTACAGAAAATATCATAATGAAAAAAACAAAAAAAAAAACATAAAAAATTATCTATAAAATCAAACCATTATCATAAGAAAATTGTAATTCAGCCTATTTTTTTAAGCCTTATATATTACAATGACATTCACTTTGAAGCATCTGTGTAGTTAGAGAGACTTTGGAGTAGAGAAGGTGGGGGATGTGGAGTGTTCTGATGGTTCCGAGGGAAGAGGTATTGAGAATGTGAGGAGGGAGAGAATACCAGAGAAAAGAGGAGTGGGCAAAAAAGGATTGTTGGAATGCAGTAGTTCTATGGGATGGAGTATTGAGATCGTGTATGTAGTGATTTTCTTTCTTTCTATCTATTTATTGAAATTCACAACTGTATACAATACTAAAAAAAAAAAAAAAATAAATAATACATCAAATAAATGTGATAGTAATGCTAAAAATGACACGTCACTTGTCAAACTACCCATTGGTAGCACTTATAAAGGTTCGATATAATGAAGTACTACCTTAGAAGGTCCCGAGGGTATCTTCTTTTTAGGTGCCTGCAATGGACTGAGAAGCAAGTTATGATACTAATGGATTTGTATGGTTGTGAAGTTTGCTATGAAAGGATTGATATCTGGTTTAAGCTAAGTCAGAAACATAAGGTATATTAAGATCTTTGTGGGTAAGTATGTTTGTGACTAAGTAAGGAGCATTGAGGATTTTTCTAAGGGTTTTAGATTGTAAGGATTGGATAAGAGATGAACTGGATGGTTAAGTAGAGCCCCAAAGCTCAACTCTATATGTCCAAATTGGTCTAATTACTGTTATGTAAGAAAGTCTATTGTAATTAATAGGAAGGTTTGAACGTTTGTCAAGTAAATGTTGAAGTAGTCGAAAACGACGGGCAGTTTTTTGTCGTTTTAGTCTTGTATGTGGATTCCAAGTAAGACGTTTATCCAGATGGATTTCTAGGTTGTGGATCTGTTCAACAGGGATTAGTGGAACATCATTAAAGGATAATGTAGGACACGTCGTAGGTTTACGACGAAGGGTAAAGGTTATATTATGGGATTTATTTTGATTCTCCATTTTCGACATATATGCAGTGATTAGATTGAGGGCTTGAAATGTCAAATACTTTAAGTAAAGTGAAGGTGACGATTGTTGATGACTTGAAAAAGGTATGTATCAAGGAAGTACCAAGGAAGGAGGGGGAGACCGAACTACAGTAATGATAGGAAACACGGGAACATTTTGAGGTTTCATGAACAAACCTATTAAAGCCATTCATGACACGCTTATTTCTCAAGAACCATCAAGAATCCACCATATACCAAACAACCAAAGTCTTGAATTGGGGGAAGATAAAGAAGAAAATCTAGACTTTACGAGTGGATAGGGGTAGGAGGTGACGGGAGTGGTGGAATAATTTTAGGATAGCAATTGACCGTCGGGAGATTTCAGCGATATGAGATTTCCATGAAAAGGTTTGATGAATAGATATCCCTATGTATTAAATAGTTAAAGACACATCTTCATAATTAGTCATAAAAAATTATATATGAAAAAACAAAACAAAAAATATTGGATGAAAGATAGAGCATCAGTAATTTTTTAATTATCATATCATTTTTGGACTTGACGACTGCAATCGCTTGCGAATTTTTTTCACCCTCTGAGAAATCCAATTCCAAAATGGATGAGTCGGGTAATGAATTTTTTGCCAAGAAGGGGTGGGGCCATCGACACAGCTGGTCCTCGCCGAAAAAAAGGGATAAGAAAGGGAATCAATTTTTTTCCTCCGAATACACTCGGACTCCTCCAGCCCACTCAACACTTCCACCACCCACTTCGGTTCCACTTAAGTTAATTTGGAAGAATGCCTCTGCTATCGTAAGCTCAACCATTCTCTTTTGTATCATTTAAGCATTCAATTAAATTTATATTACACACACATACACATTCATATGCACACTTCCAAAATCAATATACACCTATATAATGCTTTAGTGACCTCTACACAATAATGAAGAGTACTCAGCTAAATGGATTTAATTAAAATTTATAATTGGTATACAATTAGCAATTAACTCCACCATTAAAACTCTCAAAGACTTGACACAATAATTGAATCAAAAACACAATATCACTCAACCGAATTGAGGAAATGCCGCTTTTAGCTGCCGAGGTATCTCGCAAATTGGACATATCTGTGTTGGAATGCGAATTCAGAAAAAAATAGAAATAATTGAATATACATATATTTTAAGTAACTACAAATAAAAGAAAAAATGATAAAAAAACATTTTAGAAAATTATTTAAGTAATTAAAATTAAAGAAAATAAAAAAAATAATACAACGATCTGCTACGAACTAATATTTATAAATATACCGTAGATTGCCGACAATCTTTTTTCCTAAAAATATCTATTTCCCAGAAAATAACAGCTTCACTTATGTGGCTTCGCATTTCCAAATTGAAAACTCTCAGCTTGTCATGCACGATCCGATCAGAGGTCTCATGGAGGTGTCGAGTTGTGAAAGTGTTTAGTAGACCCTTGAAGCTAATATATTTAAGCCCTAGGACTGAACACACACGTAAAATAATGGATGAATACGTCAGATCTCTTGGGGGCGAGTAAATAAGCCCTTGAAGCTGAAAGCCATTGATTAAATAATATCACAAAAGAATGAACACGTCACTAAAACTGGAACTGCCAGTCACCATTGTGGCTTTTAATACACAGCGTTTTTTTTTTCTGTTTAAGTCATATGACTTGCAAAACGTTATATCGTTTTACTATTTTGTGCAAAAAGTATTTCAAACAAAAATAAAACTTATTCCTTTTACAGAACAAATTATTGTTGTATATTGTTTACATCGGGTACCAAGTAAACTGGCACTACACATGTTGCCCGCAACACCGCTCCATTTCAAAGATATATATAGAATGATTTTTTCTAATATATATTTATATCGACGTAGGGAGGTGGCGTGTGGATTTGGGAACAGTAATCTGACACCCACACATATACATCAATTACAGCACACTTCACTCACCCACACACTATAAACAAAGATAACTAACAGTACTCACCCTAGGGACACCTTCCCTACGTAGCCTCCCCTGGATGGGGGTGCAGGTATAAAGGCACCAAGATGGCAGCCCCACCAGTATACTAGGGTACGGAGCGGGGGTTGGAAGCACCCTATCTGAAGCTTGTATTTCACAGAAACCAAAGTCAGCCTCGGATGAATCCTTTGAAGAATCTTGGGTGGAGTTTTTGTCGACGGAAACTGGCGAATGAGAACAAATAACGACGTCTAATCAAAATACAACGAAGCAGATGGAGTTCAGTCTTTGAGGATTAGAAGGCTACGATGGGCTGGCCATGTGGCTAGAATGGAGGATGAGGCCATTTCTAAAAGGTTAATAGTGAAACCTCTGTATGGCACGAGAAGAAAGGGAAGACCGAAGCTAAGGTGGTCGGATCGTGTAGCCGGAGAAGCGAGAAATATCCTGAGACTGAGGAACTGGATGGTGGCTGTACAAAAGAGAGAAAACTGGAGAAAGCTGGTAGAGTTGTAGTGCCAGAAAATAATAATATATATTTATTGAAATTGACAACTGTATTAATAAAAAATAAATACATCTAGTAGGTAAATATGATTATAACGTACATAATAACATTTAAGTGCTTGTGAAGTAATTACCCATTAGTAGTACATCAATATATTAAAAGGTTCCGAGAACACTTTCTTTTCAGACGCCTCAAAGGGTTGTCAATACAGAATGGGAAGCAAGTTGAGATACTGAATGGTTATTTGGTTTGGGATGACTCAACAGCATATTGTACATTAACATCTTTGTGGATAAGATTGTTTGCGACAAAGTAAGAAGCATTGAGGATTTTTCGATGAATTGTGGATTGCAAGGATTGGACCGAGATGAATTGGATGGTTGTGTGGAGTTTTTGTGGTGGAGCCAAAAAGCTCAACTCCATTTAGCCAAATAGGTCTGATAACTGTCATGTAAATGACTCTTTTGCTGAAGTTTTGAAGTTTGTCTAGTAAATGTTGAAGTAGTCTGTAACGACGATCAGTATATATAATTTAAAAAATATTTCAAAGGGCTAGTAACCGAACTAATAAAAGAATTATGTTTCCGAAACATTTAACTTTTTGTTTTTGCAAAAAATCAGACGGGCAAACGAAGAGCCGCAAAAATTTTAATCAATTTAGAATGTTTCAAGTTAAAAAACTAAAAAAGAGGTAAATAAACTAAATTGTTACAACTGCTACTGGATCTATAGCACCCTCTTAGCCACAGGATAAGTTTGATTACTCAGAAAAAGAAAAGTCAGAATTGATGGCGCGCTATCTTTGTTCTCAGTTCTATTTCCTAAGTACTATCAACAAACAACTACAAACATAAAGTCAATGACCCAGTAAAACTATTTTTTAAGAAACTCATGGGCGCTATGTTCCTAGAAAAAATACATAGAATAATTAAGTTACACAAGCTAAGAAGAGCTCTGATTAAGATTACATACTAACCTTTGCTATAAACAAATAGTCATCTTTAAAAACGGTATTTTCCCTGACAACTGTTTACAGCTCTATATCCAGTCCGGATAATAGATATAAGAATCCCTAAACTTAAATATTTATACTATTATAACTATAAATAGTTATAGTCATTATTTATTATTATTCTCAACAATTCATTCGGATTTCGAGCCCAAAATCATAGCTTAACAGACCAGACTTTTAACAAAAAAAATAGTAAACAAAAAATAAAATGGATTCTGATAGGTTTTTAACCTTAAAAAAAGTATGAATTATTTGAAAGCATGTATGCATCTTCCAAAGACTTCCACTTTGTTAATCAAAATATCTAATTTTATGGCCTTAAGTCGAAAATCTTGAAAACTATGAATCTTACAGATTATCTTGTAGTTTCACTTTTGAAGAAGATTTGATATAATTTAACATTAAAACTTACAGATCGAATGACCCTTTTTCGGACTTTTTCTTGGAAACAACATTCGTTACTTTCGTTTTTTTACTTTGCTACATTTATTAAAAGGTATATCAAAAGTTTTTTTCAATATCCACTCATCTTTTTAATTTTTCTTACCGAGAGATTGTGGTAGAAATATGCCAATGGCGGAACCAGTTGCAACCCGATGGTGGAAGTAGATAGGTTACATTATATGGGAAAATAAGGTGTCCTTGAGATTAGATTGGAAACATAAAAATTCTCGAATATAATAGCGGATAAGGAAAATCTTGAGTAGGGCGGCGAAAGGGGAAATCTATAAGACAAGTAAAACATGGAAGATATAACAAAATATACGGCTCGAAACAATTTACTTCAGCCATATGCTTAAAGTGTAAGTTTCAGAGTATTTTTTAAAGAACTCTGTATACCTATATTATTGTAATACTATCGTAACTATTTTAAAAGCGATCGATGGTATTTTCTGGTTATATGAATGGCTTTATCCGGAATAGTACCAATGTTGCTCGACTCATAAACTGGCACAAAATATCAATCTTTCTTTGTTGAAAGAACTCAGATAAACTAACATCAATATTATTTTCATGATATTGTATTCAGATTAATCAGTTTATGAAATTCGTATTTAAAACAAAAATTGTATTCATGAATAATGACACCACATTGAGAAAGTAGGAAGCTTTTAATTATATAATGTTTCATATAGAAAAGTGTAAAATCTGTGATCAAGAGCAATGCTTTCAGTGAGTGATTTTAATCAATTAGGGGAACACTTGGTAATTTTTCTTAAACGAGAAGAAAAAAAAGTTTAAACCTTTCTAGTTAAAAAAAAAAAAAAAAAAAAAAAATATATATATATATATATATATATATATATATACATATAAAAAAATAACGATTAATATTTGAGAAACCAAAGTAGATTTTGTGGTATTGATTGAAATGGAATTTTTAATTATAGATAGACAGGAAATGGAAAATACTAAGCAAGGGTTTTGTTAAAAAAAAGAAAAAAAAAACTCAGGTGAAAACACGTGAAGAAGCATTTATTTTAATTGCCAATTTTCCATTTTTTTTTTTTTTTTTTTTTTTTTTTTTTTTTTTTTTTTTTTTTTTTTTTTTTTTTTTTAATAAATTTATCTCATAGAAATTTTCTAGCAAATTTAGCTGAATATGGCTCCATTATATCATTTAAAAAACATTACAAATAAAAATTATTAAAAAAATATTTTTTTAACCTACCACTGGTCGCGCCGTCTGACATCCCACTTGTTTTTCCTCTTTCTCGCTTCCGGTGAGCTTCTCCAAAATTTGGCTATAGCTATTCCTCAAAATACTCCTCCATTTGCCACCAGTAATTTTTTACTGTGATATGAGCGATAGGATCCTGCATGGAAAATATTTAGTCCTCAGTGTTGCTCAAAGTACAACAAGCGACCGCTCTCGTTTTGATTTTGTCTCGTCCCTTTCTCGGCAATCAGCTGGATTTAATGATGTACGTAGGATTCTTTTGCATCTTCACATTTGTTTATTTTAGTGAGCGAACTATTAATTATTTTGAATGTTTGCATTCGGTGGAAACCAATAAAATTGGAAAATATTCCTCAAATTTTTCAGGAGTTAAACGAGGAAAAAAAAGAAACGGGATATCAAACCAAAATTTGGACTTGAGTGAAGAGGAAATAGAAAATGTTCGAGATCATGATACAGAAACCGATGTGGGTAGTGATGGAGATGACAGGGAGGGGAAGGAGCCTGGGGATTTTTACATTTTATTTGTAAAAATCATTCGTAAAATAAATAAATAAAAAATTGTTTGCAATAATTGCTCATAAAAACATCCATTTTAGAAATTCAAATAATTATTTCGGACTGTAATATTGTAAATAAAAATATTTCCATTTACCTTAAAAAATATTATTCTTTTGGGCAATATACTGTACATATATTCCATTTTAAATTTAGAATGGTCAAAATATTTTATTTAATAGATCACATACAAAATTTTGATAAGAACGGATGAAAATTGGGTGTTGTACTTTGTACAACAAGCGACCGCTCGTGCTACGGAAATTGGCAGGACCGTTGGAAGTTTAAACTTTTCTTGTTAAAAAGAAAACAAATATAAAAATAACGATTAATGTTTGAACAACCAAAGTAGATTTAGTGGTAATAATTGAAAATAAATTGTAAATAATAGAACGACAGGAAATGGAAAATACGAAGCGAGGGTTTTGTTTTTTGTTTTTTTTAGAAATTTATCTTATTGAAAATTTCTAGAAAATTTAACTGAATTTGGCACAATTTTTTTCATTAAAAAAAAATTAAAATTATAAATATATATATTTTTTGTGAAAATCTTTCACTGGAATGATGATACTTTTTTTTCAAAGTACAGGTAATGTAATGGGCTTCCTACTATTTGATTACTGCCAACGGGATTCATCAATCTCTTAAGAACAAAGGATGATACATGGGCCGAGTACTGGAATCAAAACAGTCCAATCAATGACTTACAAACGACACTACAAACAGAATACATCAAACAATAGCACTAAAGCCATGCTTTGTTTCCCTTCGGCATTGCTTTCTCGTTATGAGGCCTTCAATTGAAAGTAAAGAAAACCTCAATTGTTCATCAATTATTATCTTTGTATTTTTCAAACTGACAAATACAAACGGCGATATTCATATTTTATAGACATGTTGTTAAATAAGTGATACTGTAAATTAATCACATTTCTATATGAGTGAATATTTATCTATCTATATGATTCTATATTTAATAAGATAGATAACTATTAGTTCTCTTGTTTGTTTGTTTTTTAGCACAAGACGATATTATCAAAAGTTTTGTTGGTCAAAATTATTTATGTAATAGTGTTTTTTATTGATTTAAATGTAATATTAAATTTCATACGATTTCGATCTTAGGAGTATTTTTACATTTAGGAATTCTTGTTTTCATTTTCCAATAACGTTACATTAAATAGATGGAGGAGGTGATTTTTTAAGCAACAATGATTATTTAAAACAATAAGATTATTCTTGGCAGGCTGCAACTTCTCAAGCTTCTTTTAAAATCTTGTTTTATTTTATTTATTTTTATTTTTATTTTATTTTATTTATTTTTTTTTTTTTTTTTTTTTGTGAGTAGATATACAGGGTGACAAGAAAATAGATTCAGAGCCGATAAGGGGAGATAGTACAGGCTAATCTGACAAGGGGAGGACACACTCAGTCTCTCACGGATCTTGTTGGCAATTTTTTTTTTTTTGAGGTTCCTGGACAAAAAAAATATTAGACACGTATTTTGCCGTTCCGACCAATGGGCCCTAGAAGCCGAGAAAAAAAATAAAATAGGATTAAAATAATTTATTTTATATCTCGAGTTTAAGAAATGATATCGACATGATTCTTGCACTAAGATGTTTAGTTTTAATTGCGAATTCAAAGAAAAATACAGCCGCTCCATAGATTTTGGTTTAGGTTAATTAAATTCTAAAAAAATGATTAGATTTTCAAGTAAACTACCTCTATAGATTTTTTCACACAGAAATTGACGTCAGATTCTAATTCAACACTCTAAAAAACATTGAAAAACGCTTATTCAACAAAATCAAAAAATATCATTTTTTTCACCCTCTTCCAGGAAAATGAAATTTTTAAACCGATTATTGGTTACATACCTTTAAATCGCCATTAATTTTTCACGCAATTCACTGGTTGGTATTTGGGTAAGGCAAATTTTGAAGCTTACGAATTTTTATTTTCCTATTTAGATGAAATTTCGTATTTAAGGGTTCTTTGGAATGCTGAATTCAAATCCGATGTCGGTTCTTATGAAAAAAATATATTGAATGCACACGACAGAAAATTTTTTTAGCTTTAGAATTCCATTTCAGGACCCTCAAAACTTAGGAAACGTATGTATATATATATATATATATATATATATATATATATATATATATATATATATATATATATATATACATACATGTGTGTGTGTGTGTATGTATTTGATTGTTATGTACATAAGAGCATTTATGTATTTACTGTATATACATGCAGTTGAGCATGTTAAAATATGATTGTGGTAGTTGACATAAAAACATTATAGCAATAACTGCCTCGCTTCCGTTGCTAACAGAATTTTTATGAATATAATGGAAATGAAATTGTTAGGTAATGAGCCTCGGTTATTAGAACAACCCAGTTAACAAGGATTACAAAACGGATTAGAGATGTGTTCTGGGTTTGAAGAATATAACCAAAATTGTAAGTACTTTAAAATCAAATCTAATATGTGGTTCTACCTGTATATCATGTAAGTATTAATTTGTAATAAATTATTATTACAATAAATAATAAATACTTATAATTACTTTAATATTAGTTGAAGTAATAAATTATTTCTCCTAAATAGCATGTATATACATACATACGTTTCCTAAGTTTTGAGGGTCCTGAAATGGAATTCTAAAGCTAAAAAAATTGTCTATCACATTTTACAGTGTAATAGCTAAAATGTTTCAATATAAGTGCATTGGATATGTTTTTTTCATAAGAACCGACATTGAATTTGAATTCAGCATCCCAAAGAACCCTTAAATACGAAATTTCATCTAAATAGGAAAATAAAAATTCGTAAGCTTCAAAATTTGCCTACCCAAAAAATGGTCGGCAACTTTTGTTTAAATTGACAAAAACATGAATTACGCTTAGACGGTTAAACGTATCAACTTCATTTTTTTAAAAGAAATATACAGTGGTAATACGCTTGAAATGTTTTTTGTTTGATCATCCTATCAGGTTTCAAACGCAAGCTAAAAATCAAAATGTTTTTCGGATTTTCCAATTTTTTGGAACATAGGTTTATGTTCATCGAATTTTACATTTATATACATCAAAAGAAAGCTAAGACTCTCCTCTTTCCAGTGATACCAACCAATGAATTGCGTGACAAATTAATGGCGATTTAAAGGTATGTAACCAATAATCGGTTTAAAAATTTCATTTTCCTGGAAGAGGGTGAAAAAAATGATATTTTTTGATTTTGTTGAATAAGCGATTTTCAATGTTTTATAGAATCTGACGTCAATTTCTGTGTGAAAAAATCTATAGAGGTAGTTTACTTGAAAATCTAACCATTTTTTTAGAATTTAATTAACCTAAACCAAAATCTATGGAGCGGTTGTATTTTTCTTTGAATTCACAATTAAAACTAAACATCATAGTGCAAGAATCATGTCGATATCATTTTTTAAACTCGAGATATAAAATAAATTATTTTAATGCTATTTTATTTTTTTTCTCGGCTTCTAGGGCCCATTGGTCGGAACGGCAAAATACGTGTCTAATATTTTTTGACCAGGAACCTCCAAAAAAATTGCCAACAAGATCTGTGAGAGACTGAGTGTGTCCTCCCCTTGTGAGTCGATTTTACTAAAGGTACTACTGTCCGAAAATTAGCCGTTTTCGAGTTATACTAATTTTTAAATTATTATAAAGTTAACGCCCGTTATAATACGTAAATAATACATTAAACGAGTTATAAAACTTAAAAATTGCGTGTTTTATCTGGTTTTTTTTTGGATTTATAATAAAACATATTCTAAAATACAAAAATCGATACTCAAATGTACATTATTGACGTTATCTCATGCAGTAAGCTTCAAAATAGTTCAAATTTTGTTTTAAAAAAATCTTCATTCATCTTAAAAAAATCATCTACAAATGTTCCTTACAAAATAATTAGAAAACTAAGTTTCATTACATTTTAAATGAGGTATAAAAAACACAAATCGGTTAAGAACTGTCAAAAATATTACTATTATAAGAGAAGGAAGGAAAAAGTAATAAAAATACTACAAATACAAAATCATACTTTAATACAGGATAATTTATTTGAAAATTCATTTTTTTATATTTATAATACATTTTCAATGTGGCGCCCTCTGTTTCTAAGATACAGAATCCAAAATTATTTTTTTTTATTTTATTACAATCTGTGGCAGATTTTAATAATTACTCAATAAAGGTTTAAAAAAAAAGAAAAAAAGAATATAAATTTTTTTTAAAAAATTTAAGAACCAAAACATTTCGAAATAATTATATATATTTTTTCTTTTTGGCTTCTAAATCCTGTATTTCAAAACATTTTAGGGTGTAGTTTTCTGAGACCTGGAGTTGAGATACCTAACAAAGGAGAGCAAACAGTATCGAAGGCATTGTCTGTCGTTAGCATTGTCCCCACACCATCGATCCAGGAACTTAACAAATTTCGGTATCAAAACAGATACATTTAAGATACTTATCTTCCACAGGCGCAATATTACTCGATATACGAACGAATTTATTTGATATTTATCAATTCTTTTCCTACCACTCCTCTTCTACGGCGATAGTTTAATTTATTCGAAAACAGACGAACAATGTCGAGGAAAACTCAGAGGCTAAAATTTACATAATAACACTAGAGTGATGGAATAGAATTAGAATAAAGTTTTCAAAGTCAGACCCGATTACAAAGAAAATAATTAACGAATCCCATTCCGACTGTCAAGTTCTTTCCCAGAATTTCTCCAACTGAAAGAAGTTCGGCGACAGACTCAATCATATAATAGTTTTCACCATTCCCTGATACTTTAATCTTAATTCATGGTTTCAAATCGTTTCTAAACTAGATTATTGAATATCAATTTAATAAATCACAAAACCTAAAATAAGAACTCTTCGCCTTTAGAAATATGTAAATCATAAGAAGGTAAGTATTTTATCCCATTAATATATTGCTCCTAGAATCATCCAGAAAAACGTTTGTTTATCAATAGAGAGGGATGTTCTAAATTTGGATTGCTTAGCTATTATTTTCTCAGAGAAGATATGCCAATAATAAACTCGATTCAGCCCATTTTTATTTGACACATAACATATTTTTAGTAAATATTGTTTTTGTTTTTTGTACTGGAAATGCATACTTATTTACAATTTACGAGGAAATCCAGGGTAAAGAGTACTAAATATCATATACAAGTATTCCCTACAGGTGATGCTTAAACCCAGTCCAATCTCCTTTCCCAATTGAGACCTCAATTTATTTTCATTGTTTAATTGTTACTATTTTTTTACACTTTAGTAGTATATGTTGTGTTTATAATAAATTTTACTGAGTGAAACTTTTTTTTAATCTTTTTTTTCTCCCTTCCTTGCCTTTTCAGGCATACGGGGTAAGTGAAACATGGCTGCCTATATATATATATATATATATATATATATACACAAGGTTCCTCTGTGCCTCCTTTAACCATTTTGTGCCACATTTGCTTGTCGTTATAACCTTATATTTTTTAATATAATTTTAATTTGCCCAACTCTGGGTAAAACCAGGCTTGAAGAATGATTTGTCCTCTATTTCTTCAAATTAAAATCCATTCTCTATCAATCAAAATTTTGTTTGTACAGCTTTATAATACAAGATTAGAGCATTATCTACTTGTTATTCCATATAAATAAAATTGAAAATGATTCTTTAAAATCTTGAATCTCCGAAAGTTTTTCTCCTGTATGTAATATTCATCCTAAATAATAATATAATAAAAATTGAAATGCATACACTGATTAAAATGATACATCTGCTTAGAATGAAATAAAAGTGGCCTTTAGATCGCCTTTTTGTATTTTTATTTTACGGAATTTTAATAGAATTTGGTTTGTTATAATCCGAAAAATATAATAAGGGAAGAAAGTCATTTTGAAAACTGAAACAAGAAGAGTGAGTCAAAAGAAAAGAAAACCAGGTATATTCAACGAAACTACAAAAAGAAGATTCTAAACTACACATCTTCATCAAGATCAATGCATCTTTCTTAAAATCCTGTTGGTGAATGAGCCTCGTCCATCAACTTCCCAGCAATTTAGAATTGTGAACGCAATCCACTTCCCACAGTCCATGTCAGGCTCTGAATTTATTGGGGGACCAACGACAATAGAATGTATGCATTAATGACGAGTGCAACATGCATAGATCAAATTAGTGCATTGTTTGCAACCGTACAGAGCGCCTCTACTGCATCTTCTCCATTAGAGATATAGGAGGAATATAAACTGCATATAATTTTTCCATACTTGGCAGTTGCCAGTAGATCAAGAGTTTTGTACAGTTCATCTTTACTTCATTATGTTTACTTCCAGTAAACATAATTTCTAGAATCGCTTCTTACATAGATATATTAATAATAGATTCGCATGTTTTAGGGTCGGCAAACCAGACAATGGAGCAGAAAAAAATTCTATATACCCATATGCATTGAAAAACGAAACAAATAAGAAAAGTATTTTGTTTTTAATTTAAACAATTTAACCGGACTGTGTAGCTGTAAAGCTTGGCCTGCTACAGCTTTTGTTATTTAAAAACAGTGTTTAAAGCAGCAAGCTACTTGGCTTGCTTTTCTGGGGAAAATTAAAAAATTTAAACAGCATATTTCTTTTTCAGGAAACTAAAATCTAACCTCGTTTGTAGAAAAATTGTTATTACTATCAATTATCTCAAACATTTATTAATTAAGCAACTTTACAGTCGATAAAAATGTCAATAGGGGTAAAAAAAAAATTAATAAATAAAATAAAGGCGAAAATTCAACACTGTCACCAACTTGATATTGTTATAATTTAAAAAAAAAATCGAAATTTAAAAAAATGTTATACCCTAACTACAGACTGGAGTACCTAGTGCAGCTTTTTTGCAAGAATTAATTGCGATGAATTAGTAAAGTCTGCCTTACACGGCCAATACTCTTGTGCCAATATCGATATTGATCAATATATTGAAAGTACAAGAAGTAAATTAAAACAATAAAATTGATAGCTATAATCTTGAAGAAAAAAAATGACTCCAATTTTTATTGAAGGCCGTCGATATTATTGATACGTTTAAGGTGTATGTTGCCATATTTTGCAATAAACGTCAGTCAGTTTTAAAATGAAAATTTATGTATTAAAATGTCTATGGTCTATATATAAATTAATTGAAATTTACATCTGTACAAATATATACATTAAGTAAATGAGCTGATAAAGATTACAATAACGTGTCAAATCATCAAAAGAACTACTCATCAGTAGCACTTCAATAAAAATTCTGCACTAGAAGATTTCTAGGCCATCTTCTTTTCAGACGCCACGGAGGATTATTGGGAATGGAGTGGGAAGCAAGTTGAGAAACTAATGGATTTGAGTGGTTATGGAGCTTACTATGAAAGGATAGGTATCTGGTTTGGGGTAAATCAGCAACATATAGTACGTTAATATCTTTATGGATAAGTATGTTTGAGACAAAATAAGAACCATTGAGGATTTACGAAGGATTTTGAATTGTAAGGATTGGATACGAGATGAATTGGATGGTTTAGTAAAGCCCCAAAGCTCAACTCCGTACGTCCAAATAGGTCTAATCACAGTCATATAAATAAGTCTTTTGTTATTAATTGGGAGCTTTGATCGTTTATCTAGTAAATGTTGAAGTAGTCTGTAACGAAGAGCAGTTTTTTGTCGCTTTAGTCTGCATTAAAATGTAAAATAAAAATTTCGAATCTTCACAACTTTTGCCTGTTGCTAAAAATCCTAGTGTGACTATAAGTCGATCTGTCTATGAAACGCCAAGTATAGTATATTCCTGAAAAACTTAATATGAAGTAATAAATTAAATAAATGGATTCACGAATGGTAGGTATGTTGTGCAATACGCTAAACAGTTAAGAATTAAATTAATGTAGACGCGTGATGTGGTGATGGAGTCACTTTATCAACACTTGTGAACTCTTCATATACAATATATTTATTTTGTAAAAAAAAGGCCTTAAAAAAAATAACTTTTTGCATGGACAACTTAATTTGTAAATACTAAAATGAAAACTAAGCTAAAGTGAAAATTAAAATAAAATGAAAACTAGCGATTTTTTTAAAGAATTTCGTTCCTTTTCTAAAAGAGTATAATATTTTAATAATCTATAAAAATGATATATCTCTTGTTTATCTATATCAGTCAAATTTGTTCTCTCATTATTAAAAAAAATAAATATTTTTATTACATTAGCATGCAATGATAATTTATAAACGAGGATAGACAAATGATTTCTATGTCTAAATGTTATATTATAACATTTTTTATTTTAAACCAGCATTTCTCCTTCACAGCCATTACAAGAACTTTCCCTCAAATAACTCTAATGAGATCTATGTGTCTAACCCTTACAAGGAAATAAATTAAAAATGTATGCGACATGAATTGAGAATAATTTCTTAATTGTAGAAAACCATTAATGAATCTATAATTTGTTTTAAGATTTAGTATTGGGCTTTTATCTATAATTCACTCAGTTTATATTTTAATATAGCATATTTTAAGTTTAATATGTTTGCTAGATAAAGAACTCCTTAAGCTTTCCCTCTACATATGTAATGTTATCTGTTTTAATCATTAATTATTTAGATCAAGAATTAAAATTAGTTAAATCCTACACATTTCTCCTATTTTTATAACTACCCAACGTAGTTCTTACTTTTCATGATGAAATAAGCCGAGAGGATAGAAGAGTTGTATTTAATGTTATTGTAGTACGATCCTATTCGCCTCTTCAGATAGATACACCTAAAGAAATAACTAAATCTTTCTCTCAAAGATAATAGTCCTAAGATATAGGGTACTTCCTCAAGCCTCATCGCACGGTTCTGTTTTCTCAATCCCATCATGAATATGTGTTACAGTTAGAAAACATCATCGATCCTAGGAATCATGACACTGACAAATAGATCTGTTTGTCCCTTGTTATTCCCCTTGTTTATGAAAACTTTGTTGAATAAACATTATCGATTAAAATATTTATTGCAGGAAACAGTCATTACACGTTTCTTAAACCGAGGTGTTCTTTTAATAGGAATTCTACCCTTAAAATAGGACACCCTTATTCCTATTAGTTATTTTGATTTATTAAGAAAACTCTTTTTGAAAGCAAGACAGCTACTTAAAAGTTGGGGATTGTAAGATTCAATCATAATAGCCACTTCGAAACGATAAGTAAGTGACCAGCATCGAATTGAACGAACAACTCATACAACTTGACACTCTAGAGCATCCCCATTTGCAGTGGAAGTGAAATATACCTGTGTACCTAACAGTTGTTTGACAACCAAATCTACTGGAAAAATGTAAGAAAAAAAATTAGGTCTTCCTAATTATGGAAATGAGACTCGACAAGCCTCGGAATCAACTCAAAACGATTAATTTCAACAGATATACTCTAAAGTATCTTTAACCCTACAAGGACGAGCAAACAATTTTCTATCAAAATAAGATTTTTTATATTTTTTATTGTTAATGGGCATGCTGAAATTTAGGAAAATTGTTTTAAAAAAATTATACTATCATTACAGATTTTGCATATTTATTTACATATTTTCGATAAACAATATAATTTTTGTTGGATCAACAATTAAAAGAAAAATGTCATGGCGAAAGATCGGCATGTTCATATGATCACAGTCAGAGTAATGATCGCGGCCATTTTATAACTTCCAGGTTTAATATTTTTTAATGAAACTCATATTAGAGCATGATACGACTATATAGAGTCTAGCTTTATAATCTTATCAGTTCAAAAAAAAAAAATATTAACAAAATTATGACATTTAATGTTGTTGAGAATCGATTTTCTAAATTTGACAAACTTGAAACTTTTATTCTGATAAGAGAAATGTTTCAATCGTCACAGTTTTTGTCACAAATCAACACTAGCACCTCTTGGAGAAGGGCTGCAGAGGTACAAAGGAATAAAATAAGGGTTGAAGAGCAAAGGGGTACATTTGGTATGCTCATATTGACAAGCCAGTTCTTGGAAGGTTAAACAGCCCGTTCAAAGAAGACTGAAGATGTATTCATATCCAGCTTGACAGAGCTTTTATGAATGGTATGATTATTATGATTCCACAATTAAAGTATTTCGAATGCCGGAAGCTATAAAATACAAAATGTTTTAATCTTGTTCAATATAATTGACTTATTACAATATTGGAAGCCTTCTAGGAGTAGTGAACATATTCTTAGTTTAAGAGAGAATAGATCTGAGTAATATGCATATATTTTTTTGGGAGGGGGGTGATAAGAATAGATAACACCGCAAGAGGAACCAGGACTTTGTCTTATTTGGACTATGGGTGGGATACCTGGTGTAGATAGAAGATAATACTATCCCTAAGAAAATTTTCGGATGAGCATACTCACTCGACGATAAAAATTGGAAGCAAAGGTGCGATGGAACAATGGAGTTAAGTGCGACTTTGGGACTCTTCTCAAAGAACTTTGATGGAGAACGGTTGTTGGAAGTTGATGAAGGAGACCTTGACTCAACGATGTGTTATTGACATAGATGATGACGATGATGGAATTTTTACATGCACATTAGCACTTGCACAATCATTGAATATTACTTCATCTAGAGCATGTAAAGAGGAGAGGGGGCAATGGCAGAACAATTAAAGTAAACTGACACAAACTAAATGATTCACCACAGTCAAATGTATTTACATAAATAAAAAAATAAAATAATCTCTGCATGTCAATTCGATAATTTCAAATATTTATTCTAAAGAATAAATATTAGGAAAATAAATTGGAGATTAGCTGAGTAAGCATGACATCAACACGATCTTCCATTAAGTAAACGTAAAGACACAAAGGCATAAAAAATATTTAGATTCATAGACAGTTCTAGTTCGTTAAGAAATATCTGGTTCGACAGCCTGGAAGAGTTTAAAAAGGGACCTAAAGCAAAGTAACAGCCGTTTGAAAGTTAATACGTTTGAGGCTTTAAAAGGTATTATAAATTCAGATGACTTGGAATGCAGTGTATAAAGTTTGTGAATTTGGCCATTGTTTCTTTGAAATGAAGATTAAAATTTCCTATTTATTATCCTATATTATCTCAATATTCCCTTCTCAAACATCCATCTCTTTGTTTTATAAACTCAATTTCAAAACATTCCATACTTGTAAATTTTACATAAATGTACTTATAAATATCCGATGAAAATGCGAAGGCAAGGAGCATGACGAGGGTGCTTTGCGTGAATCCGCTTCCTCCAAGCTGAGTTAATTAATATTCATTTCTGTGCTCACCTTGGAAGGAATCCTAGAGCTATCAGCTTAGTGACAGTCTGTATCTAGAAAATAAAACCAGTGGCAAAATAGGGTCTACAAAGATGAATTTGGTAATTCATTTGATTTTCAATGTTGGAGGAAACATCCTTTAAAGAGTGGTCCGTTGTACTTGAGGATCACAGTACAATCCAATCTTCTGTTATATATATATATATATATATATATATATATATATATATATATATATATATATATATATATATATATATATATATATATATATATATATGTATGTATATTTCATTTTATTGAAATTCACATACAATATATATATACAATATATATATACATCTAGTAAATGTGTTCACAACAATTAAAGTGACATGTAAAAACTTGAAAAGATCTACTCATCAGTAGCACTTTAACTAAAATTTTACTCTAGAAGGTCTCTAGGACATCTCCTTTTTAGACGCCAGGATGGATTATCGGGAATGGAGTGAGAAGCAAGTTGAGTGACTAGAGGATTAGTGTGGTTATGGAGTTTGCTATGAAAGGATAGTTATCTGGTTTGGGCTAAATCAGCAACATATGGTACATTAAGATCTTTATGGATAAGTTTATTGGTAACAAAGTAAAGAGCATTAGGGATTTTTCGACGGATATTAGATTAGATATGGGAAGAATTCGAAGATTTAGTTGAGCCCCAAAGCTCAACTCCATGTGTCAAAATAGATCTGATAACTGTCATGTAAATGAGTCTATTACAGTAAATCGAGTGTTTGCGCATGCGCCAACTGTGAAAGTAGTTATCATATCGCTCTCTAATATTTATCTTTTTTTTGTGTGGTTCTTATTAGTTTTCCACTAAGAAACATTTACAAGAATAGTTTTTAATAACTGTGGAGATCATTGACTAAATAAAACAGTGAGTACAGCTAATAAATATTCTAATAGTGAATACGTAAATTAACATGTGCTCTATGGACAGATAGCGGAGTGGGGATAGGATTACCGATAACGGCGGCCAGGACGTCACTACTCAGTGGCTATCAGCCTTCCGTACGGAGAGGGTCCGTACTTGCCTTTAACAGCATACTCTTCAGTCTTTATTTTGTTTCTTAATTATTTTTCTTTATTCGTTTTTTTTTTTTCTCTATTTATTTTTCTTTTCTTACCCTCTATACTTCTATGATATCCGATGAGATATTTCCACATGGTGATGTCGTCTAAAACTAATAAGTCTAAAAGAAGCCGTTCTCTTGAAACTGTACGTTACAGCCCCGCTAAACAGCGTCCGAAGCAATGCCTGGGACTTCAGCTCAAGGATTAAATGAAGAATCACCCTTTTTTACAGCAAATCCTTTCCAGGTACTTAGCAATACACCCACTGAAAGTATGGAATCGACATCAGTTTCACAGCCTCCAAAACCTCCACCTATTTTCATTCGCAACATAAAAAATTTCGGCCTAATGTGTTGCCAGTTAAACAAGATAGTCGGCTTAGGAAAATTCTCATGCGTCAGCCGTACGAATGACACCAAAATCACGCCAGATTCCTCCGATACGTACCGTCACATTGTTAAATATCTGACGGACACCAAGGCTGATTTCCATACGTACCAGCTCAAGGAAGAAAGGTCCCTTAGGGTGGTCGTAAGAAATCTTCACCCTACTACGCCAGCTGAAACAATTAAAGAAGAACTGTGTTCTATGGGATTCAAAGTCCGCCAAGTCCTCAATGTACAAAAAGACATCAGGGGACACCCAGGAGCAAGCGGTAAAACCTCATTACCACTTTTCTTCGTTGACTTGGAACCGACGCCAGGGGTTGAAAAAAATCTACGATGTCACTTCTATTTATTATACCAAAGTGAAAATAGAGAAACCGTACCCTAAACGAGATATTGTGCAGTGCCATAACTGCCAAGCATACGGCCACACAAAAAGTTACTGTCACCATATTCCAAGATGCGTCAGGTGTGGACAAGCACATAGATCCGAAGAATGTACAAAATCACGAGAAGTTCCTGCAGTGTGTGCCTTATGTCAACAAGAACATCCAGCTAACTACAAAGGATGTCAAACTTACAAAAACCTCCGTAACAGATTTCATAGGACGCAGCCACAGAATGAAGAAACACAACAGACAAGAGGAAGGCAACCTTCAAAAATTGCAACCTCGTCTGTATCATTTGCAGAAATGCTTGGAGGAAGAAAATGCCAAAATGAAACAGGGGCCATGCCGCAACCTCCTCAACAGCCTCACTCCTATAATCCTCAACTTCAGCAACAGCTCCAATCTCAATCCCAACAAAATATTCAATATACCCCAGCTCCATTAATCCAACCCAATCCACATATCCATCATCAGATCTCCCATATTCCTCCTCCCCCTACTACCTCCGATCTCACATCCTTATTTAATTCCTTCCTCTCTGAATTGAAAACCCTTATCACCCCACTCATTTCACTCCTTACAAATGTTATCCCTCATCTAATTCCCCTTCAAAAAATGTCTAATCCTTAAATGCCTTCCACAAAACCCTTATCCATTCTCCTTTGGAATGCGAATGGTATTCGCAACCACACTGACGAACTAACATCATTGCTACATTACAAAGAAATCGATGTAGCTTTAATTACAGAAACCAGACTGACCAGTAAACAGCGTTTCAACATATCAAATTACCAAACATACCGAACAGACCACTCTGATGGTAGAGCCCATGCCGGAACTGCTGTCATCATTCACCATTCCCTCACTCACCATGTATTTCCTTTACCAGCAAATGAATTCCTGCAGCCCACAGCAGTTGTTATCAAAACCTTCTCCTTTCCCGTCACGATTGCAGCGGCCTACTGCCCCCCAAATAAACCCATTTCCACATCCCAGTTCCTCTCATTTCTTAATTCCTTAGGTCATCGCTTTCTCCTCGGTGCTGACTTCAATGCTAAGCACCAGCAATGGGGTTCAAGAATCACCAACTCCCGTGGGCGAGCATTACAGTCAGCACTTAACTCTCGAAGATCCAATTTTATTTCTCCAGGCACTCCTACCTATTGGCCCACGGATCCAAACCGAAACCCAGACCTTCTTGACTTCTTCATCCATTCAGGATTAGGACCTCTCCATCACTCCATAGAACGCCTGGATGACCTTTCCTCAGATCATAGTCCTTTAATTCTAACCCTTTCTGTCACTCCAATCCCAAAACCTCTTTCCCCATCATTTATAAGAGGGCCAGTAGACTGGAACCTCTTCCGTCAATAATATCCGACACTATAGACCTCAGAGTATCCCTAAAAACCTCCCAAGACCTTGACGATGCAACTAATTCCTTTACAAACATAATCCAGCAGGCAGCCTTGGCTGCATCCTCACCTCGTTCCCTTCCCAAAGTTCGAAAAGAAAATCCTTTACCTCAAGATCTACTGGACCTTATCCAAGCTAAACGCCATGCCTGAGCCATTTGGCAAAGAACCAGGCATCCAGATGATCGGAAATCCTATAATTACCTAACCAAACTCCTTAAAAAAAATATGGCTACCTTCAGATCCAAATCCTATAATTCCTATCTTTCTTCACTCTCCTCTTCAGATAACTCCCTCTGGACTACCACTAAAAAAAATCCTAAAATATCAACCTACCTCCCATCCCCTCCGACGCGAAGATGGTTCATGGGCGGCTTCTGACGTGAACAGATCCGAAGAATTCGCCCAGCACCTATCCAGCATATTTCTTCCCCATCCTGAATCCAATCCCACACACACAAGAATGGTTCATAAATTCCTTGATTCACCGATACCTCTCTCCTTACCTCCTAAAGCCATAAACCCCTCTGAGGTCAAATTCCTTCTAAAAAAATTAAAATCCCGAAAATCCCCTGGATATGATCTTCTAAGCTCACAGATTCTCAGGCAACTTCCTCATAAAGCAATCATATTCCTTACTTACCTATACAATTGCATCCTCCGGACAACCCATTTCCCTTTGCTATGGAAGCACTCCATCATTATCCTTTTTCTGAAACCGGGCAAACCTCCTAACAACCCTTCATCATATAGAGCAATTAGTCTTCTCCCAGTCCTTTCAAAAATGTTTGAAAAGCTCCTTCTTAAAAGAATCCTGCCCATCCTTGAATCGCAAAATATTCCCTCACACCAGTTTGGATTCCGCTCTAGACATTCCACTATCCAACAGGGCCTGAGAGTTGTTGACCATATATCCTCAGCACTTGAAAGCAAGCAATATTTCTGGACATAGCGCAAGCTTTTGACCGGGTATGGCATGACGGTTTGCTCTTCAAGCTTAAAGCCCAGTTACCGCAATCCCTATTCCTTGTTCTCCGATCCTATCTCTCTAACCGTTCCTTTCGAGTTCGCTGCGGAATGGAATACTCTAACTGCTACCCAATAGGGGCAGGTGTTCCACAAGGTAGCGTTCTTGGCCCAGTCCTGTATATCCTCTATGCTGCAGATATCCCTACCACTCCTGATACTTTCCTTGCAACATTTGCTGATGACACTGCTATCCTTTCGTCCCATTCAGATCCTTTAATAGCTTCCTATTATCTCCAAAACCACCTATCCTTGATTGAAGACTGGTGCGATAATTGGCGGATCAAAGTAAATGAAACTAAATGCACCAACGTAACCTTTACCCTTCGCCGAAAATCCTGTCCTCCTATCGATTTCAATGGTATTCCACTACCTAAAGCTGACACAGTTCGGTATCTTGGTTTCTACCTAGACAAAATGCATGGAAATATACATGTCAGGTAAATATACATTCTTTTAGGTTTTCCCTATGACTGTTCCGTTTTTCTGTCCCTACTGGAATCAAATTTAATATTCAACGCTATTCGACAGCAATACAAGGATGAATAAACTAACAATACCCCTGATGGAAGAGTATAAATGCCTTCCCTCGTAAAAACAGACTCATCTGTCCATAAAATACACCTCAAAAAGTGGTATTCATTATTATCATCTGCATTCAGAAGGTAACGGCAAAATTGAGGTCTATGTTCATTATCATTGAGTTTTAAACCTTACATTGCAAATCTAATAAAATAAATCCTAAACAATAATAACAAATAAATAAATTAAATAACATAAGATCCTCTGCTCTGGTGTCACTTTATTGACAGTTTTCCTTTATTTTCTATTAAACAATAATTTTTTTCCTTGCTTTTTATTCCAATGAAGAGTTTATTATGTTTAAAAAGCACTTTTCCATTAAGGGACTATCATTATGTTTTATTTACACAAGTAACTGAGTTGTATGCTAAATGAGAACTCCATGTTTTTTCGGTTTTAAATTAAATTTGTCAAACATTTACTTCTAGTGCCTTCCATGCCTTACATGGAACCCTCATACTCGACTCAAAAGGCAAGAACTCAACAGACGCTTCAGTCAACTGTATAGACTATTAAACAGGACATCTCATCTTTCCATTGAAAACAAACTTCACATATACAAAACCATTATTAAACCTATTTGGACTTATGGACTTGAACTGTGGGGCACAGCTAAAAAGTCGAATATCAAACGCATTCAGTCCTTCCAATCCAAAGTCCTCCGAACTATAGTTAATGCTCCTTACTATGTATCCAATAAAACCCTCCACAATGATCTCAACATACCATACGTCCTCGACCTCATACCTCTTAAATTTTTAAAATTCCATCACAACCTTTCTTTCCATCCTAACCCTTTGGCTCAATCACTATCCACTTCAACACACCCTGATAACCCCCCTCGCAGATTAAAAAGGCAGTGGCCCCGAGATCTATTGTAAAAATATATTTATGTTGGAGTTCTGGCACTGGCCCTGAATGACTGTACACTGCGCTCTCACTCAGCCTCCACTGGGTTTTCTTTAACACCAGTGACGCAGCTGAGAGAGAAGAGCTGGGACCTCTCTTGGCCGGGCCTGTCCTTCCATGAGTGGAGGGACAGGGTTGGTTGGGAGATCCCTAGGATGAATGTGTATTGTAAATAAGTATGAATGTAGTTTTAACTTTTAATTTAATTTATATTTCATTTTATTTATATGTATATTGCTTATGTATAGGATATTCTTTCTGTTTTCTTTTAATTTATTTTTATGTATATAAATTTTTTTGTTTTTTTTTTTTTCTTTTCTTTTTTTCTCTTTCTTTGTACATAATGTGTGAATGTAATCATATGCCATCTATATTACTTATTGCCCATATTTGTGGCAGATTGTAATAATTACTCAATAAAAGTTAAAAAAAAAAAAAAAAATTACAGTAAATCGGAAGTATTGAACTTTTGTCAAGTAAGTGTTGAAGTCGAAAACGACGAGCTGTTTCCTGTCGTTTTAGTCTTGTATGTGGATTCCAAGTTAAATGTTTGTCCAGTTGGATTTCTAGATAGCGGATCTGTTCAACAGGGATCAGTGGGATATTTTTAAAGGATACTATAGGATAGGAAGTCGTAGGTTTACGACGAAGGGTAAAGGTTATTTCATGGGATTTGCTTGGATTTATTTTAATTCTCCAATCTCGACACCATTTTTGAACGTTGATGAAATGAGATTGGAGTGTTTGTGGGGCAATGAAGGGATCATTATTTACTGATAACGCACATGTGTCATCAGCATACGTGGTGAGGACAGTGCTAGGATGGGTCGGGATATCAGCTGTATACACTTTGTAAAGGATAGGACCTAGGATACTCCCTTGAGGAACACCTCAAGATTGGATAAAGAGCAAAGAATAGGAAAAGTTATGATTAACTTTAAAGGTTCTATTACTGATATGGGAGCGAATGTAGAAGGAAGGAGGAAGTATGTAGGAGATCGGAATTTACGGAGTTTGTAAAGCAGTCCCTGGTGCCAGACTTGGTCGAAAGCTTGTTTTACGTCGAGAAAGGCTCCAGTGAAGTACATTCCACTGTTAGATATTGAAGTGGAATGTTTGAAGTCTTGTATAAATTAATATTAATTTGAATTCTTATAAGACGACCATGCCTGGTTTTAAGAAAACTTGACCGCTAGGCTTTTAATATGTGTTTGAGGGAGGACCTACAATGGTTTAATAATTAACTAATACATGTAAGTATTACCTCGAGATACTCCTCTATTTGCCGCCAGTAATTTTTCAATATAGTAGGATGGATCGTTTTCTTATAAAAAATATTTAATCCTCAGGATTGCACACAGTACAACAAGCGACCTCTCTCATTTTGTTTTTGTTTTTCTCGTCTCTTTCTCAGCAATCAGCTAGATCCGATATAATGTAAGTAGTATTCTTTTGCATTTTTACTTTTGTTTATGTTAGTCAGCAAAGTATTACTTATTCGGAATGTTTTATTTAGGTGGAGAGCTATAAAATTGGACTATATTCCTCGAATTTTGCAGAACTAGACAAAAAAAAAAAAAAAAAAAAAAAAAAACCCCGGACAGTCAAATTAAAGTTTCGAATTAAGTGAAGAGGAAATAGAAAATGTTCTAGACCATGATAGAGAAACCAGGATTGAGGGTAGTGATGGAGATAACGCGGGGGGGGGGGGGCAGCCAGGGGATATCTACATTTTATTTTTAAAAATCATTCCAATAATTGATCAAAAAACAACCATATTAGACCTACAAATAATTATATTTGACTGTATATTGTAAACAAAAATTTATCTAGTTATAAATTTATAGGACATCCCAGCTCTCCACAGAAAACAAACTCCTTATATACAAAACCATCATTAAACCTTTTTGGACCTATGGACTTAAACTGTGAGGGACAGCAAAACAATCGATTATCAAACACATTCAATCCTTCCAATCTAAAGTACTTCGTACTATTGTAAATGCTCCGTATTTGTCTCCAAGAAAACCCTACATAATGATCTTAATATACCTTTTGTTCTTGACCTCATACCCCTTAAATTCTCCAAATTCCATCAAAATCTTTCCAACCATCCCTATCCACTTGCTCATTCATTATCCAGTTCCACGCATCCTTGTAATCCACCTCGTAGATTAAAACGGCAATGGCCCCGTGATTTATTGTAAATATTTATTATTTGAATTCTGGCAATGGTCAGCTTCTCAAACCAAGTCCTGTACGACCGTGCCTTAGCGCTCTTTCTCAGCCTCTACTGGATTCTACTAGTGACGCAGCTGATAGAACAGCGCTGGGAACTCTCTGAGCCCGGCTTGCCCTCCTAATAGTGTGATATTGCTTTTTAATTTATTTTATTTTTTTAATATTAATATCTGGTAAAGTTAGAGGATTATTATTTTTATTTAATTGTACATAGTGTATGAATAGATTCTTTGACATCCATATTATCCATTGCCCTTTAAGAGGCAGCTTGTAATATTTATTTAATAAAACAATTTATTACAAAAAAAAAAAATAAATAGATTTAATATAAAATTTGAACAAAAACGGATAATAAACAGAGTGTTGTAATTTGTACGGTGTGCGACCGGTGTTTATGTGCATAAATATGTAGACTTATATTTATAAGGAAACTTTGATCATAATTTATATTTTTTTAAAATATTTAATTTTGTTTTACAACATCGCGGTTTGGAAGTAAATAAAACATTTTTGTTATGTGCAGTTTACAATCATTGCCTGGTCGAAGGAGAGAAGAAATATGGTGTGGTGTTAAATGGAGTCTGTTTAGGCTAGTTGGGTCAATGTGCTGTTTTTACCAATCGGATTGGGCAGCTCATCGGCTTACCTGTCCAATAACATCTGACACAGGTACCACTCCACTCCCCCCTCCCCATCCCCCTCCCATTCCCCCCATAATCCCTACCACTAAGTCCATATCGCCCCTCCTACAGCAACCATTCTCCATTTAAAGAAACCACTAGAAAGCTGTCATTAGTAACCTGCGACAGCCATTGTAAAAGCTTTACAAACAGTAATAGCTATTGCAGCTTTAACTTCACCCTTCACATTTGTATGGGTCAGATTATAATATTGAAGAATAAAAAAGTATATTGAATGAAACCTTGTATTTTCAACGTACCAGAAATAAGCTTTTATGCTAATATTACTTCTGATGATTACTTACCATTAACTTTAAATAATTAAATATTTAAATGACAGTAACCCTAATGGTATTTTGTCAGAGATGAATTGGTAGGGAATGCAACTAAAACTACGGTCCTGGTGATACTCCTCTGTAGCATGTCCCTGATGGTCTAAAGAACCCTATTTTAACAATTAATACAAAACACATATTACTTGAAAATTGAAAACTAATTTCATTAAATTACACCATAGTACACACTTTAGAATTGTGTAAATATCTCATTTACACTAAAAAGGTTTATTTTGTGTTACATCACAAAAGAGTTTTATTTTCATGTTGTTTGTATCATTATTTGTATTACTTGGCCTGGATTATAATTTAACAATTATTTATTATTATTCCCGGTAGTATTATTCATTTTGTTGTGTAGGCGTTTTGTTTTTTTCTACTATTTCATCTCTTTGTTTAAGCATTTTATTTTCTTACATTTGTTTATAATGCTCCCGGGCTCGAGTTCGAGTCCAACTGACGGAAGAAAATTTATATTCAGTCGACGGTCGAGTTCAAGGTCGGGAGACCCTCCTGGGGCACACTCAGCCTCTTAAAAAGTGGGTACCCTTAATTGGAGAATAAACTTGGCGGTTGAGCGTGGATTCTGACCAAATCACCTCCTTTCACAACCGTTGGCTTAGAAATAGTACATCCTACCTAAGTACGGAACCCAAAGACCCTTCATGAGTTGTAAGTGGTACAGGTTTTTCATATATATATATATATATATATATATATATATATATATATATATATATATATATATATATATATATATATATATATACAGGGTGTTCGGAAGATCGTTGGCCAAAGAGGTATCTCGGGTAGGGAGGTTCATTTCGAACCTATTTAAAGTCACTTATCTATATACAAAGTCTTACGGTGTTTTTTTAATGACTTTTTTGAAATAACAGTCAAAACCAAAAATTTATGACTTATAACTTCGTTGTTTACTGATATATCAACGCCTTTTTTTTCTGTAACTACTAATACATTGTCCATGTAACATAAAAAAGATTTGATGCAAAAAAACAAAACAAAAAAACAAATAAAATAAAACCGGGAGATCGTTAAATCTTGTTAAGGCAGGAAAAAATTGAGAACTTCAAGTATAGGTTAAAAAAACAAAAACAAGTAAGCGCAACAGCCAAATCCAAATTATTTTTAAAAACTTCTCTAGTTAATTGAAGTTCCTAATTTTTTTTTTTTGCCTTTAACAAGATTTAATGATCTCCCATTTTATTTGTATTTGTTTTTTGCAACAAATCTTTTTTATTTTATATAGACAATGTTTTAGTAATTACAGCAAAATAAATTGCGTCGATATATTAGTAAACAACGAAGTTATTAGGCATAAATGTATAGTTTTGGCCATTTAAAAAAAAATAAAAAATCCTTAAAAAACCGTAAGAATGTATATAGGTAAGTGACATTAAATAGGTTCGAAATGAACTTCCTTACCCGAGATACCTCTTTGGCCAACGATCTTCCGAACACCCTGAATATATATATATAAAACCTGTACCACTTACAGGTTATAGTACCACTTATAGTAAATAGTAAACAAAAGAAAAAAAAAAAACTTTATCGATAAAGTCAAATAATTAATAAAAAGGAATTTGGTTTCATGAACTAGATCCGACGTACATATTTCTATCTTCACACTATACGATAATACAATGTCTTTTTTTGGGAAAACCAGGTTTTTTGTCATAAAAGCTGTAAAGTGACACCAAATCAAAGGATTTTATGTAATGAAATTTATTTATTTATCATTATTATTTATGAGTTATGTCATTAGATTTTCAATGTAAGGTTTAAAATCCAATGATAATGAACATAGACCTCAATTTTGCAGTTGGCTTCTGAATGAAGACGATATTGAAGAATTCCACTTTTTGAGGTGAATTTTATGGACAGATGAGTCTGTTTTTGCAGAGGAAGGCATTTCTACCTATCCAGGTGGTGTATCGTTGGTTTATCCATTTTTGTACTACTGTCGAATAGTGTTGGAATATCACAGGTTACTCAGTTCGAAGTTCAGCAAAATATGATTTTCCAGCACCATGGTGCTCCTCCACATTATTCGAAAGCAATACAAAAATAAACCAATGATATCCCACATGAATAAGGTATAAATGCCTTCCCCTGTAAAAACAGACTCATCTGTCCATAAAATTCACCTCAAAAAGTTGTATTCTCCAATATCATCTGAATTAAGAAGCCAACGGCAAAATTGAGGCCTATGGTCATTATCATTGGGTTTTAAACTTTACATTGAAAATCTAATAAGATAAATTCTAAATAATAATAATAATAAATAAATAAATTTAATATCATAAAATCCTTTGATCTGGTGCCGCTTTATTGACAGTTTTCCTTTATTGTCTGTTAAACAATAAATTTATTCTTAGCTTTTTACTCCAATGAAGAGTTTATTATGTTTAAAATACATATTTATATTAAGCAATCGTCATAATGTATTTTTTACACAAGTAACTGATTTGTATGATTTTAAAAGTGAATTTCTCCATGAAATTGATATGGAATCTTTAATTTGATGATATATGATAGCTAGTTAAATTTGCAAGCTTTTATGAAATTTGCAGTTTAATGGATTGTTTTTTCGAAAAACGGTGAGCGTTTCAGTAATATAAGACATTATGACTTCCCTAAATAAGGAGAAGATCGAGCTGTTATTTTGGTCCAAGTTTGCAAAATTCAAGGCTACGTGTACTCTGCTGTTATTAGAAATTTAATGCTTAATTTGTAAAATGTTTAAGCAAAGTGGAGATATTACAGCTTTTATGTCAAGAAACGTGGTTTCGTCAAAAAAGTCTTTGAACTACAGTATATCTGCAACGGATTTGAATAGAAAGGTAAGATCTATGGCATTTTTCTTCATTTTTGATCTAGTTTCACCTAATGTTTTTTTTTTTTTTTTACAGGAGGGTTCTCACCCTGCATACACAAAATAATAAATTTTCAAAAAACCGTTATATTGATTATTAGTCTATACCGTTATGACTATAACAGTTATTATGAACAGTTTTATTTGATTTGTCGCGCTGTAATAATTTATTATTAACCTTGTTCCATGAAAGATCCGACTGGGTAACTGGCCGGTGGCTGTTGGTGGCCTCATGTCTTCCAGTACTCATTGCTTTAAGTGTGCGACAGCGAAAAGATCTTAGCTGAGGAAGATCACGTCTCTAAAGTTGAGCATAAGAAATATTCCCTCGGTAATCCTCTGAAGAATGTGCGATGTGCTAAAAATGTAAAGAGGCAAATACTCGTAGTATTTATTTTTCAAATATTATAGTTTTGACATCGAAGCGAACTGAATAAGAAATAATTAAGAGGTACAAAGGGAATTAAAAATTGAGAAAAACTTGAGAGAGAAAATATAAGCGTTGGTTATATAATTTATTATAAATTTATTACTTATTTATTATTATACTAGCATTGCCCTTCGCGGCTTCATCCGCTCTCATAAGTAAGGAACTTCCTCAATGTTAACTAATAATTTGTTTTATTTATTTATCAATGAAAATACTGTATTCTATAAACCATGCAAAAAGGAAAAAATAACTTCATAAGCAGAATAATTTGATTGTTATTGGTTTCTAATTATAGAAAGTCCGAATATATTATTGACCTGAGAGAAATAGTCAGTCTATTTTACTATCCACTACTTTTTTTAAGTCTAGGCTTGCGATATGTTAATTTTAATAGCAAGTTAATTTTAATTGAAAATTTTGATAATTTGAATTTAAATGGTAGATTAGTAGCAATTTTTGGGATTTCAGGATTAAATGCGAGTTATTCAGTAGCTGTCCCAGAGGGAATTACACCCTCAATTATATTTCTACGCGTGGCTGTAATTTGTAACCTGGCTGTATTGCACTGATTAAGTGTTTAAAGAGTTCGTAAAATCATAATTAGGAATCCATTTTATAATTTTGAGCAATAATTTGGTAATCCAGATGAGCAAAGAGTATTTACTATATAGGTCGATTTTTAAACTTTGATGAGATCAACACGTCGCCACTACATATTTATAGAATTTTGAATAACAATTTTACTGACAATAAGTAAATTTCATTATTAATTTCAAGCTCTAGATAACTCCATAACATTGTAACCTCTCATGTAGAATAGCGATCGCCAAAAAAAAAAAAAAAAAAAAAAAAAAAAAAAAAAAAAAAAAAAAAAAAAAAAAAAAAAAAAAAAAAAAAAAAAAAAAAAAAAAAAAAAAAAAAAAAAAAAAAAAAAAAAAAAAAAAAATTGTCTGATTACTTTGTTATCATATATCAAATGTAGTAAATTAATAATATTGTTTAGGTAAGATATCCTAGAATTGATTTTTGGCCTTCAGAATTTGAGGAAGCGACCTAAGTGCCGCCATCAATCTGCTGAGGTGCCGCTCTTCTATAACTGCGACTGTTCAACAAGTTCCTGGCACCCCCCCCCCCCAATATTGTCCAGACCCAGCCTCTTGCTTCCTCATCTTTTCCCACACCCTAGACATCCACTTTTTAAGAACCCGAGTGGCACTTCACTTTCGCTCATTCGGTTTAAATGGCCTGCCCAGCACGGTTTTCTCAGTTTGATTATCAGTGCGTAATCTAGGTCCTTAGTAATTTGGTTCAATGGTTAGGGCTATTATGCTATTATTGATTTTTTGCATTGTCTATTATGATTTATTTGTAGATATCTGCTATTTGAGAAGGAAGTAATTTTTTTTAGCTGCTAAGATTCTTTTTGCTTAAAAACAAAAATACATCTACATACTTATCCAACATTCCTCAGACCGCTGGTATTCCTCAAGGTAGTATCTAGGGTCCCCTTCTTTATACCGTGTATACATCTGATATTCCCCTTCATTCTAATACAATCCTCACGATGTCAATGCTGTATCCCAAACACTCCAGTCCCTAACACTTCTCTTGAAGAATGGTTTCATGACTAGAGATAAATCCCAGCAAATCTCCGCAAATAATCTTTACCTTGCTTCGAATACCTTCCTCATCCTGTCCCTCTGTATCCGTTATAATGTTGAACAAATACTATACTTTGGGACATATCTGGACAAGAGACTCACCTGGAACACTCGTACAAAATTAAAAAGACAAGAAGCTACACGTAGATTTTGATTGCGCTAAAGCACTTACTTTACAAACGTTCTAATCTTCCGATTCGCTACAATAAACTCTTCTATATGACGATTATCATACTTGTTTGGGCTTACGGTATAGAGTTATGGGGATCCATCAAACCATCGAATTCTTCCTACATTCAATGACTCCAATCCAAAATCCTTCGAAAAAGGCCTTAATGAATGCTCTTTACTTTGTCAAAAAATAACTGATCCACAATGAACTTAATATCCCAAATGTCGCTGTTATGGCGCAAACGAGATACTTTTCATAATTAACTTAGTACTAATCCAAATCCACTCGTTTCACAACTTGCATCCCATACTTCATTAGAATACTACCAACGGGTAGTTCCTATACAATTTTTTGTGATGTTTTTGCATTATATACTGCATATTTACTAGATATATTTTTGAAATACAGTTGTAAATTCATGTTTATAGAAGGAAAAAAAAAATAGATTGTACTTTTTCATTAGGATGATGCAATTGTCACTGACTAAAATTTTAAGTTTTAAATGATAAAAGTTATATGAGCTTAAGAATAAAAAAATTTCATCTGTGACATAAGTGAGAGAAATAATTTGTAAATTGTGTGATAGAAGATTGACATTTTTTTATTCAACTAGTATAGTGTGTCTTCTTTCATGATAATATTTTATAAAATAAATGAGAATGTTTCTCCTTAATGCCTGAAATTTAGTTATTATATCATCCGAATCGGATCCTATTGGAGGGGATCCAAGGGACTGTAAGGGTGTTATTAGCTTTATTGTTAAATCAGTTTTTACCAGGATTATTCAGATAATATCAATGGAACTCTATCCCCTAATCGAAGCACTAGATATGAAACATGATTACAGGCGTAGGTGGAAATAAAGGGTCAAGAGGGGAACAGTGTAACAAAAAGTCATCTCTATTTTTAGAAAATAAATCGTTTATTATATATCGTTCTTATTATTTACTATAAAACCAACAGTATTTAAACTTCATATTAGGGATTGAAATAATACCAAAATTATACCTATAAGCTATTTTTTTTTTTTTTTTTTTTTTAGGTATCTGAAATTACAAATTAGTGACAGAGTGCCCCAGGGGTGGGGCACAGTGTAACAGCCAAAGGTGTACAAAATAACAACACAACTTTCGGGAAATATTATATATAAATACATATGCTCTTGAAATAAACTATTTTGTAATTTTTCTTTTCTGAAGATTCGATTTGTTCATTATGATTGTAACCATGTAATTAGTAAATACTTTTTTTAAATTAAAATAAATTAGTTTTTTTTCTCCTCTTTATGATACAATCTTATAATTTATAATCCTGTAAATTTTAAATAATAAGTAGATAATTGAATTTAATTATACTAGTTGAAATTATTTATTGAATAGCTTTGGAAAGGAAGCAACTGTCGAAAAACTATCGATATCAATCGATAGTTCTCAACCGATAGTATCGGTCTATCGATAGTGCTAACTATCGACTATCGCCCAACTACTGTATTTTTTTGGTACAGCATGCAATTTTGTGAACAGTTAAAAAAAAAAAAAAAAAAAAAAAAAAAAAAAAAAAAAAAAAAAAAAAAAAAAAAAAAAAAAAAAAAAAAAAAAAAAAAAACTAAGGCGTTTCTACACATTTTTTTTCTGCAAAAAACATAAATTCGAATATTCTTCTGTTTATCCTGCCATTTAACGTCCAATCACTGCTGCTTAAAATGGAGGCACCTGAGATTGACTAACGAATAAAGAGGCACCATAGTTGAATTAAAAAAAAAGGATAAATAAATAAAGGATACACTGCACTCCACTAGTCGCTCAGCTATAAGCTTTTCTATGTCTTCTTAAAATTTACTGTTTTAAAAAAGGAGGTGTTAAGTTAATACCCGAACTGAATCCATAAGGAGGAAGGGAAGGGCTGGAGCTTGGGAAAAGAAATACAAGAACAATAAACAACATATTATCTGATTGCAGTGAAACTTGACACTCTTCTTTGAAGAGTAAACAATCTCAAAGAGTATTGATTTTGAGCAAATTGCTCCATTTAAACTCCCGCCGAACAAAGCAGGAATCCCATTATAAAACTTTTTGAAACAGCTATCAGTGGGGCGGGGCCCATCTCTTCAGTCAGTTATCATAACAGCTCTCGGCTCCACTGAAAAATACTTCCCCTCCTCACAATACCAAAGACATACAGCTATTGTGAAATTAAATATCGATCAATAATGAATAGCAAGATTAATATAAAACCATTAATATAAAAAAATATATAAATGGACTAAAAACCAAATTTTAGTTCTGAGTATACGTGGAATTTAAACCGTACGTATATCATATAAATTAACCCTGCAAGGACTGGCTTGTCCGTATGATCACACCAAACGTACTCCCCCTCAAAAGGACACCCTGATCTTCCATCCTTATTTTATGCCTTTATACCTCTGCAGCCCTCTTCCAAGAGGTACTAGTGTTGATCTGTGACCAAAATTTTGTCGATTGAAGCACTTCTCTCTTCAGAAAAAAAAGTTTGGAATTTGTCAAATTTCGAAAATCGATTCCCACCAACGTTAAATATCATAATTTTGTTAATATTATTTTTTCAACTGATATGATTGTAAAGTTAGACTCTATATATTCGTATCATGCTCTAGTATGAGTTTCATTAAAAAATATTAAACCTAAAAGTTTTAAAATGGCCGTTACTCTGACTATATGATCATGCCCCTCTTTTGCCACAATATTTTTTTTTAATTGTTGATCCAACAAAAAGTGTATTATTTATTGAAAATAGGTAAATAAATATGCATTTATAATCATTTTTTAACTTTTAGATAAGCCGTGAACCTGACAAATCAAAACCTTTTCCTTCTTTAAAATGATAATGTTCTTCCACAATATTGTTCATCATTAGCAATTTTTTTTTGTTTTCATTTATTGATATTTACAACTGTACAAGAATATATAGATCAAGTAAATGTGATGATAGTGAATTCAATGACATGTAAATAACTTGTGAAGAACTACTCAATAGTAGCACTTCAATAAAAATCTACACTAAAAGGTCTCTAGGCCATCTTCTTTTCAGACGGCTCGGAGGATTATCGGGAATGGAGTGGGAAGCAAGTTGGGAGACTAGTGGATTGGAGTGGTAGCTTACTATAGAAGGATAGGTATCTGGTCTGGGCTAAATCAGCAACATAAGGAACATTAAGGTCTTTATGGATAGGTTTATTGGTCAAAAAGTAAGGAGCATTGAGGATTTTTCGAAGGATTTTGGATTGCAAGGATTTGATACGAGATAATTTGGATGGTTTAGTAGAGCCCCAAAGCTCAACTCCGTACGTCCAAACAGGTCTAATCACAGTCATGTAAATGAGGCTTTTGTAATTAAATGAGAGCATTGATCGTTTGTCTAGTAAATGTTGAAGTAGTCTGTAACAGCAAAATTTAGAAGTTGTGACAATCGTCCAAGTTTCTCAAATTTCATTCTATTCTCTTACCTATCTACCCTCTCAGGTAGCAATGTTACCGTTGACAGCTAGCACTAGTAGCCTTTTACTGATACTCCACGTAACGGCCGGTGTTAGATGTTAGATGGGATTTCATAAAAAAAATCAATTTTATATTAATTTATTATTTATTGTTTGTTTGTGATGTATATATATTTTTTTTTTTTTAAAGCATTTCTGTTATGAAATTCCAAAATTTAAAATATCCTTAGCATACTGAACAAATCATATTGGGGAAGGCCTAGCATGACCATATGAACACGGCCAATTATGAGCAAGCGGTGAGTCTTATTTTTTTAAAAACATTTTTCCTGAATTTTCCATAAATGTCCATAAACAAAGAAAAATATAAAAATCTTATTATAATAGAATAAAAATTTGGAGGATTAAGCTACTTAAATTTTCTATATATTTCAGTGGGAAAAATCAAATATTACCCTGAAAGAAATGTTAAGTACACTATCCTAGTAAAATACACACTTCAAATGATTTTATGACCTAGTGGTTGACAAACAAAGCGGTCGGGGTGTGTTGTCAACTTTTGTACTTTTAACCCCTCTCCCCCATCTCCGGCTTCTAAAGGATTCGTTTCAGGAATTTCAGGAGTTTCTTTTGTTAGGTTGAGTCCCAGCAAAACTTCCTAACATCACTTCTAATAAAAGTTTGTGAAGGAGGCTTCCTTGAGTTATCTTAAAACCTGAAGATCTAAGGATAATCTTAAACTAAAACATCTAGGGCACCAAAAAAAATAGGGAAGGTAAAAATGTCGAATCAACGGTACATTTTTTTTTTTAATCTCAAGTAATAACAACAACAATTATAATAGTGATATCAATGATTGCCGGCTCCATAGTAACCACCGGAACACATAGAACGTGGATGTTAAGGAAGTCAAATGTAAAACATTAATATTCCTCTAATGAAATGAAATTAAAAAAAAAAAAAAAAAAATATATATATATATATATATATATATATATATATATATATATATATATCCCTTATTTAGCTTTAGGGTGTTGTTTTAGCTCAATTTCTTGCAAAATGTATCATAAAATAGACCCTATCCTCCCTAACATCAGCCATACTTTTGACTTCACATTTATTTTATCACGAATAGCGAAAATTTCCTTAATTTTATTTTCAGTATTGTTAAAAACTAGTTTAAAAATGTATCAATATGCCTATTATACCTATAGTAGGTTTCTAAAATATTATCTTTCAATGCTAAAACATTGATGTTAAATTTATACACTGAGCTTTGGGGCTCCACTAAACCATCTAATCCATCTCGTATCCTATCCTTACAATCCAAAATCCCTCGAAAAATACTCATTGCTCCGTACTTTGTCATCAATAAACCTAGACATAAAGATCTTAATGTTCTATATGTTGCTGATCCCAAACCAGATACCTATCCTTTCGTAGTAAACCGCAGAACCACTCTAATCCACTAGTTTCTCAACTTGCTTCTCACTCCATTCCCGATAATCCTACGAGGCGTCTGAAAAGCCCTAGAGATCTTCTTGAGTAGAATTTTTATTGATGTGCTACTGATGAGTAGTTATTTTCAAGTTGTGACATCATCTTGTAGCCGTTATAAACACATTTACTTGATGTATATATTTGTACAGTTGTAAATTTCAATAAATTATTCGCGAATTTCTGTAATACTAGCGGTCGCGCTTTCTATTACCGTTTTTGTCCAAATTTTCAATTAAATCTATTTAATTAAATATTTTGACCATTAGACATTTATAACAGAATATATGTACAGGATATTACTTGAGAGAATAGTATTTTAAGCGTAAATGAAAATATGTTTATGATTGAAAATAATTAAAAACTAATTTCCATTTAAAATGTTACTGTCAAATATAATTGTAATTTGTGCAACGCAAAAGACTAAATAATAGGGCGTATAAAAAAAAAAAAAAAAAAAAAAAAAAAAAAAAAAAAAAAAAAAAAAAAAAAAAAAAAAAAAAAAAAAAAAAAATGAACGTTTTATCAAATTTTAGAGTTCAAAAGTCTGTAAATATCTTAATAAATGCTATTTATTATTTACCAATACTTAATAATCTCTTTAGAGCATTCTCTAAGCTTGTTTGCTATCAATGGACTTCTTCAAAATAAGCCTCAGTTCAGTTATTTATTTCAAAGAAGAAACAAGGCAGTGTCCTACAAAATTCTCGTAATTTTAAGACATTACTGGAAAAAAAAATTTCACAGCCGCTGGAGCAACTCGCGAAATCATTAAATATGAAGGGGGAGGTGTCCTTGAAGAGCACACTGCGCGGCGTTGGTTGAAAAATTTAGAATTGGAGATACGACGTTGGAAAGGAAGAAGGCCTCCGGGAGTCCATTAATGGATATTGATGAGGTTCTGAAGGAAGCTGTTGAGTCAATACCGTCCACAAGTACTCGCGAACTTGCCAGGGAGTGTGGTATGTCGAAAAATATTGTTAGTCGCCATCTTCTTTCAATGGGGAAGGTAAAAAGACCTGTGGACTGGTCCCTCATTAACTTACTCCTCAACAATCAGCAGAAAGTTTACAGAACTTCATGGGCTTGAACTTCTGTCTCATCCACCATATAGTCCAGACCTCGTACCTGTTTTGATCCATGGCCCATTTTCTTCAAGGGAAAAAAAATGATAATTTTGCGGAAGTTGAAAATAGTGTCCAAGAGTTCTTTGACAGCCATCCCAAGGAATGGTATCAGCGTGGCATCGAGCAATCGGCTAGCAGATGGGTAATGACGGCAGATAACAATGAAATATACTTTGAGTATTAATTTTATTTTATATCAAAGAAACAATAATACAAATATTTGTTTAAGAAACGATCATTTCTTTTTTATACACCCCATTATTTAGGAAGAAACTATCCTTCCTATCACAGTGAAACATCACTTGCGGCAAATAGAGGAGTATCTCGAGGAATAGCTAAAAAAAAATTTCCGAGAAGCTCAACGGAAGCGAGAGAGGGAGAGAAAACAAAATACAACGGCGCGACCGGTGGGAGGTTAAAATTATATACAAGTATCTATTTCTGTATTTAAAAGGATTTATTTTAGACTAGTTCACATAGGATTTTCCGGGAAAAAACACGATACAAACGCTTGCTTGTAAGGCTGAGAAACAGCTGCCTAATAGCAGCTTTTACATGTAGCAACATAATGTTCCATGAATCCATAATCGCCAAAGTGCCATAAGAGGAGCTTCTGTCCTATGAAACAAAAAAACGGCACCTGATAACCTTGTTTTGTTTCGAATTCTAAAGGCTGGATATCCAAGTACTCAAGGCAGCAGATGACGCCGGGGCTGACATAGCGCTAAAACTCAATTCGGACTCGAAGGTTTTTATATAGTTGTTAAACATAAAATTCTCATGAGTATGTATGCGTGCGTGTGTGTATGTGTGAAACGTAAATCTCAGTTTTTTCAGTCGACAAAGTCTTAAAGAAGAGTCGGTTATGAATTAATGTGAGTAGAAATTAAATTTAAAACCAGGTGATCACGCGGATAGAACTAAAAATTGAAAATCATTTAAGTACTACAAATTCATTTGACACAGGAAGTTTCCATTAATAATATTACACAAAATGCTATCGAACCGGCGGAGTAGCGGAAGGAAGGACTATTCATTTTATTTAACACTTGCCACCGCGAGGGCAGCCAAGGCCAGGGCATAAAGAACCCTCCTGATAAGGGAGCGGGACCCACTTTTATCATTAAGTTGGTTCCCCTATTGGACACCACGCTCAGCGCTCCTATCTTCCAAACTGCCTATCTCCAAGACCAAAATGCCAGCAATAATTTTTGTATCGTATCCCCCCGGCGTATCTTAAATGACCTCGTAGGAAATAGCGCATGGATTAGGAATATTTTAGCAAGAAAGAGAGGAACAGGAAAAATCATTATTTTTAATCAACTACGTTACAGTAAATATATTATTAAATACATGAAATCTAGTAGGAAAAACACTCATTTCATACGAATTTGTGTCCCAAATCGATTGTGGTTTCTACACGAAATTTCTTGGAACCCAATTGTAACAAGTAGGTGCAAGGTACTTACCTCTTAAACGTAAAGTGAGGCGTGGAGATGCAAAAGGGGTAATTTTTTGAATTGCTTATGATTTCTATTTCCCTCGCACCCCATCAGTTTCTCTTACTCTCATGATTTCCATCATGATCATAAATTTGCAGATAGGCTATATTCTATGAAGGAATTTTTCGCTAGTGATATTAGTAGACTTTTATAAAGATGTTTATAAAGGAAAACATTTCTTTTACATAACATTTTTTTAATGGGATCACAATGTCGAAATTCCGATGTAATATCAGAATGACCAAGATATATAAATACCTCTACTCAGATAAAATGTTGAAATGTTCATCTCACTTAGATTGAGAAGCGCATACCAAAGGGAAGTATGTTCACATCCCGCTCTCATAGTGGAATAAATACAAAAAAAAAAAAACCCTGAAATCTTGGTTTGTTACTTCATATTATCAATACTAAATTTACTACATTTATTACATCTAATAATCAAATTGATCTAGATTGTTCAATACACAGAACATTGGCAAGAAACCGTGCAGAATAAGTTGAGTAGGTACTTAGTGTTTAGATAATGCATATATTATCCAAAAGATAATACAAGTAAGGTTTACATATTAATATTTACATACCAGACTTAAAAGACCAGAAACTGCTCGTCGTTTTCAAATACTCCAACATTCACTAGACAAGCGTCTAAAGCTTCGAATAAATTAGAAAAGACTTAGTTACATGACAAATAGACCCATTTGGATTTACGGAGTTATGTTTTGAGGCTCCACCAAACCTTTCTATCCTTCTCGTATCCAATCATTACCATCCTAAATCCTTCGTTAAATCCTCAATACCCCTAAATATGAAACAAACAAACTTATGCATAAAGATCTTAATCTCTCGGATGTTCCTTCGCCACCACATACCGCTGTCCTTTATCGAACCAAATATACGTCTCAGTACTTTCCTTTCGAAACAGTCCAGTTTCGTGGCTACTGACTTATGAATAGTCCATGTTTTGCAGGCGTACGTGGCTACAGGTCGTACTAGAGTTTTGTACGGCCTTATTTTGGTTGTGCGGCTGGTGAGTCTACTCTTCCTAATGTTTTGTACAGAGAAGAAGGCTCTGTTGGCTGATATTATCCAACTTTAGATTTCCTCATCTTCTTTGGGGGTGTTCGTTTATCCTAGCGCCTAAATATTGGAAGCTTGTAACGGTATTAAATCGCTTATACATGAGTAATACAAATATTCTTTTTCAATTTTTGCCGCTCCTTGAAATCTGCCAGGAGGACGTGCCCCCACCTCCTGCATCGCCATAGTTCCAAGCCTGTTCATATGTTCCTGATTTGGCCTAAAACTATTCTTTCATAGCAAGCTCCTTACGCTCTTGAATCCACTGGTACCCCACTTGCCTCACATTCAATTCCCGATAATCCTCTGAGGCGTCTGAAAAGATGGCCAAGAGACCTTCTAATGTAGAAGTTTTGAAGTGCTGCTAGAGAGTAGTTCTTTACATGTTATGACATGTCATAGTAATCATTTCCCTCAAATTTACTTTTTGTATATAATCTATACAGTTGTAAATGTCAATTAATAGTTTAAAAATATATATATTAATATTTAATGTAAAAAGCTCAATGCAGCATACTATTTAATCCAGTAACTATTTTTTTTTTTTCAAGAGGTCAGATACAATTTGATTTATACTTTTTTGCTTAATCGGTTGAAGACGCTTAAATAATTTAATGATTCTGAGTAGTAATAAACATGCTAAACCCAGATGAGGAATTAGATAGGATCTAGAATACTATTGAATAACGACTTGAGTAATACCTTGGCAGCGGTAGAGGGCTTTACGAGGGGCCGCTGGGTCGGCTACCACACGTTTCGGCGAGTTGGGTAGTTCCTCCCCCCCTCCCCCCTCCCTCCGAGCTAAATGGCTACGGACCGGATCCTCATAAAACGGAATATAAAACAGAAGCCCTCCCTACAGATACCGTCAACTTTCTCAATTACAGTCCGCCCCAAAAGCGGGATATTCCTTCCTGTAGTTTCGATTAAACGACGGCCATGAACGACAGGCTGGAAGTAATTCAGCAAAAAGAACCTGTAAGGTAGCCAAGCAGCTAATTGGATACAAAAATAACAATAAGGATCCAGCGGCTTCTCTAAATTTAAATCAATGATATTTTTTTTTGAGACGGGATCCCCTTGTTTTACTCAAATAGTTACTAAAATAAAAGAGTAGGGATTCAATACATAGGTTGTAATAACACGACAGAAACGAAATATTCTGTATCGTGTGTATTTAATTGTAATGACGGTAATCCGTAACATGCTCAGTGCTTTAAAAACCAATAAATGCATACAAATAAAATAAGTATACTTTAAAAAGGAACGCTCATATCTATTGAAGTGAATCGATACAAAGAGCATGTTGCTCTAAAGAATTAGATTTGATAGCTGCTACAAGCAAAACATTCGGGGAAAAGGTACCATGCTGTAAATTTCCATATAGCATAAAATATATGAACAGATTGAAATGTAAATTTGTCACTTATCAGCCTTCATGCATTCATTGAGGAAAAGATAGAACTAGTTAGAGTAAAATTTTATTGACGCCTGGAGAGGGCATATGATTCACTACCGAACTTTGATGTGAAGATGATTTTAGGAGACCTAAATGCGAAAACAAAGGAAGAGATGAAATGTTGTATAGGACCCACTATAGGACGACATAGCAAACATGCCAAATGATAATGGACTGTCAGTTTTTTATGGGAGAAAGGTGTAAGGATGATGTGATACTCCTCACATAAAATTGCACATAAGGCGACATGGAGATCTCCCGATCAATGATATCAAAATCATATCACCAGACCATTCAATGGTGGACACAAGACATCTTGACCTTCCCACCAGGCCAGTATAGGACTCAAAGGAAGTCTCTTCTCCCCCCCCCTCCTCTCCCCCAAAAAAAGAGATCGAATTTTGCTTCTAAAAAGCTAAAGATTGAAGAAATACTTAGAGCATCTGGAAGTAATGATGATTCTATAAATATGGTTGAGGAACCTGTGCAGAAGGTATCAACACTGGATGATGTTTGGGATAAAGCTAAGAAAATATTGAAAGATAGGGCAGAGGAAGTATAGTGAAAAAGCACCAAGAAGACAAGAAAGAGTTGGTTTGATCCGGAATGCGGGGCTTCTATTAAGCAAAGGAAATAGGCCCGAATGAGAATTCTGCAAAGAACAACGAGACAAGAACTGGGACCTGTATCGAGAAAAACCAAAAATAGCAAAGAAGTTACGCTATAAATAGAAAGAACTGCAAGAAAGAGAAATACTAGAAAAATGGAGGATCGTTTAAAAAATAATTAGTAAAAAATTCATAGGAGAGTATTTTTGTCTATGAAATAATTTTATTAAATACAAAATCGATAACCTTCTAGGCAATGAAGCATAAATAGTTTAAATATTATTTACTTGAGATCTGAGGGGACCAAGATATAGTTGGAGAAGTATAGGACAAAACAAAGATGAACAATATACCGAAGAAGAAGATATGAAGAACAGGACGTATAGGAAGCATACATCATATCCCAACTAATAAACAACAAAGAGGCAGGCAAGGATGGGATCCAAAATGAAATACACAAAAGCCTATTCTAGGGTGTATGCTAAGAGCATGATAGAGATGGTATTTAGGAGGATATTTATAATAACATTAATGATATTAATAATACGGACGTCTGAGAAAATGCCTGAAGGATGGCTGGATTGTTCATTTCAGAGTGATTTTTGACCGGAAAGGTGACTTACGATACAGATTTTTTCGTTGAGAAAAATGTTGGAGAACTCATAAAAATATAATTTGACATTGTGCCATTTCTTCTTTGGAAAAACCTACGATTCTGTCAAAAGTGGACAAATCTATGATCGGCTAGGGAGGCTAGGAACTCTAACTATAGGAAGAAATAATAAGACCGGTCAAAAGAGTAGTAATCCAAGTATTTTTAAATAGGCCCTCAAAAACTTCATGTTTTCAAAAGGCATTGTTTTTGAAAAGGCCAGGGGTTGAAAGAGGGAGAGGAAAATCCCGCCTCAGATAAATGGAGGAAATTTTGTATTTTACTTAGGCACGATTAAGAGAATTGTAGAATATTGTTTTTGCCAATGTATTTAGGTCAATTTGTTTTCCAGCTCTGGGTTAGTGATTCGATTCTTATTAGGAATGTTTTTATTTTTGTAACAAAGTAACTATATACAGGTCAGTTTGTTATATATTTCATTTAGTAATTTTATTTAACACTAGAATGACTCGATCTGAACCAATATTGAAATTGATTAGCATTCAAATAGCAGACATAAACACATCCCCTTTTTAACAAATACCATTTATTCGTGAGTAAATTTGATTTAGAATATATATATATATATATATATATATATATATATATATATATATATATATATAAGCTTTGTTTACATCTAAAGAAGCATTATTTTTTTCATGTAATTTGTGAAATTTTGAGTAGTTGAATTAAATTATCGTAGTGTTATAAGTTGTATTATTCCTTAAATTACTTAAGAAGGTTTGTTGCTTCACAGATTGCTCAGAAATAAAATAATAAACTATTCGAAAGCTATTGTTTCGTTAATCAGTTGCTTTCTTCAAAATAAGTTTTAAATTAATGAAATTAATTCAATAATTTATTATTCAATGCCGATATTATTTGTAAAATATGGGTTAAATTAATTGATAAGACGTTTCAAAACTATAAAGTATAAAATACTGTAATATACGTAGTTCATTCTGTTTCGTATTTGTTTTTTTTTAAATTACTGATTACAAAATCAAAGAAATAGATTGTATATACAAGTACTGTTCAATGTGCAATCAACACAAAAATATTTCACAAAACCTTTTGAGATTTTCTTTTCGAAATTAAAATCAACTTACTAATAACAATACAAATAATAAAAATGAATAAGTTAAAATTACAATATATATATTATTATTATTAGGCACGATCTGGACCTAAGATAGATCACGTGAACCTCTTGTGGTTCCTCTCTTCTTACGACGCGTCCAAATGATCTTCATTTTCTCCCCATGTTCTCTCCTCCTTTCCTCCGACCAAGTTCTCCCAGTCCTCTTGACTCCGTTTTCCGGCCGTACTTCCCACGCATTCACCTTTCGTCCGTAAGCATTTCTGTCTAGAGCTTCCTCTGGGTTTGTTTTTGTACTTTTTAGGTCTTTCTTCACTTGTGTGCTACATGCCATTGTTTTAAGGTTTATTGTTGCCTTCAGGATCTGATGGGTCAGTCTATGTTCGGGTAGTCTGCGTATGTGTCCATAGAATTTCAGTCTGCGTTTCCATATGTCTGCCTCGATATTTGAAAGTTTCTCTATAGTTTTATTATGTTGGAGTCTGTAGCCATCCTCAGTCTTCAATGGACCAATAATTTTCCTAATTATTTTTCGTTCTGCCTTCTTGATGTTTTCTAATGCTTGTTTTCTGTTAAGTATCAGGGTTTCAGTTGCGTACAAGGCTGCAGGTTTGATGACAGTTTGTAGTGTCTGATCTTAGCTTGAATGGATAAGCACTTTTTATTGTAGATTTGATAAGTTCTTGCATAGGCTTCCTTTAGTTTCAGTTCCCTGCTCTCTTGTGATCTTTTCTCAAGTCCTGAAGGCTCGAGAATTACACCTAGATATTTGAAGTGTGGAACTCTTTTAACACAATATATACAGGGTGAGTATCTCTTAGTGTATAAAAAAAAAATTGAGTGAAACTACATCAAACATGTAGCAAAATGCCGCAGATCTTAACTTTCTATTCCAATCCATTGCAGATATATGATAAAACAAAGACTTTTTTGAGGAAACCACGTTTTTTTTCTATAAAAGCTGTAATATATCCATTTTGCTTGAATATTTTTCAAATTTTGACCACATTTTCGTATTTAGCATCAAATTTTCTATGATAGTTGAGTACCTGTAACCTTGAATTTCACAAACTTGGTATCTATATATATGTATATTGGTATGCAAATATTTATATATATATATATATATATATATATATATTTTTTTTTTTAATAAATAAATATAGGTTATTATATACACGTAATATGTGAAATACTCGACTTCATTGCGGGATAGTTAGGAATACACCCAAGCGATGGTTCTCTGCTTGCCACTAAATTCAAGTGGATGCCATTATCCTAGATGCAAATTTAAGAAAATCCTTCTTCTTCTTATTTTGTAGAAGGTGTAAATTTCTTAAACAGTTCGGGCAACTGTCCAACAAGATACCAGAGTTCCTCAATGTTGCCAAAAACTATTTGTTGTTATGTACGTCTTATAAATTAGATAGTTTTGGTTATACCTATATCTAATGAGATATTGTATTTGTAAAACACAACTGGTTCTAGGATGCTTTTAAATATAGTTTTTCTCTTATCTCTCCAATATATATTCAATGTCTCTAAAATATATTTTCTTGGTTTCTTAAATAAGATCTTTAAGTCTTTAATTTAACTTTTAACTATTTCCCCTAATATACCAACAACTAGATATCATATTTGTGTTTATGTATGTCAGTGTAAAACTAATTAAAACAAAATAAAAATAAAAACATTGTAGATGGAAACAAACCTCCATTGATTAAAAGCCGCACATTGGGGTAAAAAAGAATGCATGTAGGCCGATTGCTAGGTTCTGAAATAACCGTTGGATTCAATCCGCAGGCGGTGTGGAACAGCTGCACGCCACACAATGCCAGTTTCTTCTTTGTTTTTTTTTTTCTATTTTTTTTTAAAATCCACAGTAATAACGGACGGTTTTAGGACTATGTTTCCATGACAGTGTAAGGGTTTCAGGTCTGTTGGATTGGCAGAGGGGTGGATTATCTATTGCCTCAAGAAATCAAAAACAAGAGAATTCAGTCGGAAAAAATTGAATCCAAAAAAAAGTTATTTCATAGAATTATTAATAAAAAAATGTACATATATATAAATTATTCATTGGTCTATTGGTTACTTATAGCACTCTTATGAATTGCATTACAACAATTACTCACGAAATAAATAAAAGTAATAATAGAATTACATTACAAAAAAGAAAATAGAGTGACGATTAACGATTAAAATATTGAGTGTCCTCGTTTGTAAATAATTTGTTAGTAAATAAATCAGCAAAAATAAATTTTTTATTAGTGGGCCACGACGCCTATATTTCTGATGTTTCGGTACCAGAATTTTAAGTACCGCTAGTGGTACCGAAAACTAGTCAAACGTTTAACTTGGAATCCACATACTAGATTAAAATTTACAGGAAACTGCTCGTCGTTTTTGAGTTCTTCAACATTTACTAGACAGACGTTTATACCTACCGATTCATTACAAAAGGCTTATTTACATGACAGTTATCAAACCTATTTGGACATATGAAGATGAGCTTTGGGGCTCCACCAAACCATCTAATTCATCTCATATCCAATACTTGCATATTTGCATATTGCATATTTGCAGATCCGAAATCCTTCGAAAAATCACTATTGCTCCTTACTTTGTCACAAATAAAAGGAACACAGCGAATTAAAATTCCTCTCCAAAATTCACTACACCAATACCAATTGAATTAAATTAAGTCTAATTAATTTTATTGTAAAAAGATTTTGTTTATAATTTCCTTATCTTAGACTCTGCATGGATTAGTCTGCACGCTGAAGCCTCTAGAATAACGTTACGATAAAATAAAAAATATATAAAATTACCAAATAACTTTAAAAGAATGATATCTTATCTAACCCACCCTCCCAATATTTTTTTCTCCAAATTAGTTAATTAAACATACCCAAATCATTTGCCAGTTAACCTAATATTTTTTTTTTACCTTTAAAATACATTGAGGACCATAACTTTACACTTTTCGAAAGTAAAATACCGCTATGACCAATTCTAATAGTCTTAAATAATTAAACTAACCGTAATTTAGTCCTAGTAAAAGCTCCAGAAAACTTATAGAAATTTAAAGCTACCAATAATGACATTTAAATAAACTTCAGGTAATTAAATCTTGAGTTTCACAACAAATAATAATGGGAGGACACACTTAGTATCTGACGGATCTTGTTGGCAATTTTTTTGGAGGTTCCTGGTCAAAAAATATCAGACACGTAGAAGCCGAGAAAAAATAAATAAATAGCATTAAACTCATTTATTTTATATTTCAAGTTTAAAAAATGATATTGACCCGAAACTTACACATTTTTTTTTTTATTTTTGAGCACAAATGTAACGAAAAATACAGCTAGATTAAACATAGATTTTGGTTTAGGTTAATTAAATTCTAAAAAAAACATGAGATCTTTAAGCAAAATACTTTCATAGATTTTTTAACAGAGAAAATGACGTCGGATTTTAATTTACCACCCTCAAAAACATTTTAAAACGTTTATTCAATAAAAAAAAAATATATTTTATCATTTTCAAACAGATTATAGGTATCTTTAAAATGCAATTCCTTTGTTGCACAGTTCAACTTGATTGGTATCGCTCGGAGGAGGAGAGCCTCAGCTTTCTTTTGATGTATACCTATATATCCTATATTCGATGAAAAAAAACCTTTTTGAAAAGTTGAAAAATCCAAAATACATTTATATTTTCAACTTAAGTTTGTAACCAGATGGGAAAATTAAAACGAAAAAAATTCAAACGTATTACCACTCTGTATTTGGGTTAAGATATCAAATTGATACGTTGAACTTTTTAATCCTAATTAAAGATTTTGTAAATTTAAACCAATGGTACCAAATTAGCCTCCCAATACACACTGATTGTGAGATATAACCTCAGATAATATTTTTATACAATTGTTTGCCCTACCACGAAGATTAATAAATAATAAATTAGTTAGCAAATTCTTATATCTCAATTGTTTTTTTTGTTTTGTTTTTTGTCACGGGACGGCCTTAAAAACACACATCATTATTTCCATTTCTTTTCATACCACTTCTCTCCTTCCTTCTCTCCTCCCACCTTTTCCACATTCTTTCCGATTGCTCCTTCCTTCTCTCCTCGGTCAACGCTATTCCTTTCCTTGCATCCCCCTTTCTCAAAAGGTCCTTAATTTCTTTTAGTCCTTTCCTATAGTCATCCCTATCCAAACAATCTTGGTCTGTTATCTTCAGTCTCTCAGTTTCTTTCTTCATATGTTTGATACACCCCCCAGCATTCTTGTATCCTCTCATTTTGTAAAAGATTTCTCTATTAAATCTCTTTACGTGCATTCTCACCATAGAACCTTAATCTTCTTATACCTATGTCCGTTTCCAAATCATTTATTTATTTGTATATTTCCCTAATAGGTCTCAACCTATAGCCTTCTTGTGTCTTCTTTGGGCCGTTAATTCTTTTTCGTATTCTTCTTTCTATCCCTAACTTTCTATCCTTAGGCTGTGGAGGAAAGCGGTTCCATTCGGTACGGTTTGACGACCGTATTGTAGTGTCTTATCTTCGCGTTTATTAACAGGCTCCTTTTATTATATTAATTTCTTGTCTCGAAGCTTAGTCTTTCCAATTTATTCAATTGTTTTTATTGACTAATTTTTTTTTTTTTATCCATTTATTGAAATTCACAACTGTATTCTAGTTTATTTTTATTTTTATTTTTTTTTCTCACACTTTATTTCTTTGTATACGCTGTATGAGATTTTATGTGTTAATTATTAGGAGAAACCTTTTTTGTTTCTGGTTTTAAATTAATTTTTTTCTCACCACAATTTTCTGTATGTATATGTGTATTTATATACTAATTTGTGAGAAATATAATTATTTTACGTTGGTGTTCAATGGTTTCAATTTTTCTTTGTTTTTTTAATTTTACTATATTCTTTTCAGGTTTTCCCAATTAAGAAAAAAAACAATGGACGGGTTATATCCTCTTCTTTTTTTGTAATTCCCTGTAGGCAATTCCTCCGGTAATTCTTGTTACCAGCGTTCACTGGGGTTGGGAACTGTTTTTTGACATTTTTTTTTTTTAGTTTATTCTTCTAGTTCATTGGCTGGAAGTAGGAAACAAATTATGCAACAACAAACACATCTTTATGAAACCATTACAATCCACGAACAGTTTCTGAGTTTATGACATAAGACGGCTATACGCGTTGTATGTTCCAGTGATTATCATTTTGAAACTATAACCGAGTGCTCTCTTATAATCAATATAGCACAAGCATAGAGCCAAATCCAGTTTGTGAAAATCTCGGAACAGCCCTTTCTAAAGTTACCTTCAAAGTTTCTTGTGTACTTTAAATTCTGTTATTTCAGTTTCTAAAGGGGTGGGGGGAGGGGGTTACTCAAAACAATTAGCCGACTTGGAAATCCTGAATTTTCAGGTCTCTATTTGACGAAAGTGTAGCTATGAATACAAGCATCTATAAATGATCTTATAACGCAAGACTTCAATTTTTCTCAATTGAATATATTGATTAAAAGTCTTCTAATTAAAAGCATTAATTTATTAAAAGTCTTCACGCTTTTTTGCTTTGAATTTTAACTTTACTTCGTAAAACATTAAATAGCCTATTGTTCACTAATAAATTCTTCTGTCTACAATTTAAGATTTTTACCAAAATTTATATAAAAAACAAAATAATATATGAAAAAAGGTCGCTATACCTCGGCAAGAGACAAGACCTGAGTCACATAAAAAAAAATATCTTAATACCTTCTTATTTACTCTTTACTTATTTTTATTTATTATTCCTTTTTTTTTATCTCTTCTTTGTATTTATTTCTTATCCACAAATTGTGTGAATTGATCCATTCAGCCATCCATATTACTTATTGCCCACATCGAGGCAGATTGTAATACTTTCTTTAAATAAATAAATTTTAAAAAATACCTTCCTGTTTACTTTACTTTCTCATTATTCTGTTGTATATATTTTTTATTTTATTTTATTTTTTTATTATTTTCATTTTTAATATTTATGTTACTGCTTTCAACCCATTGAGGATCTTAGACCTGAGTTCAATACTTGATGAAGTTATACTGTTTTTGGGCCAACGGTTTTACAAGGAAGTGATATGGATATAATCACATTCAACCATAAGGTTTCTTACCAAGGGTACCCACTTTATAGAGCATAGACGGCTCTTAGGAGGTTCTCGCGACCCAAGTTTGAGACACGGCTGAATATAGTAAAATAAATAATGTACTGTCTGACCCAGGCACAAACCAGAAGAGCCCAGGAGTCGTCAAGTGCCTCTCATTAAGAAACCGCACCTCCTCTGGTACAGTACATTTATTAAATATTCTATTCATTGATCTATCAGAAGAAGAATTTTTTAATAATATCTAATGTAAAAGCAAGGTGCATGTCAGAGTTGTTCGTATGTTTTGGAATGTATAATATTACATAATGCATATTATTAAATGTTATTAAGAAAATGATGCACAATAAATTAATAAAATACCTAAGATCCTAGCCACAATACTCATGATTTTTTAATATTGAGGAAGCTTTTAATTTAATTATGATTGATGAATTAATTGCTACTTCTATTAGGATTATTTTATTAGAATACTAGTTTCGAATGCTAAACATTCATCTTCAGTTTTAAAATACAATAAATCAAATGTTGGTACTCAAGTGAGAAGATCTAACAGATATCTGAAATATGACGCAATAACGGATACACTATAATCACGACCGACAATATTTTACAAAAAAAAAAAAAAAAACTATCCATAAAAAAAAAAAAAATATGAATAATATAACACCCCCAGAGGATAAAGCTACCCCGAAGAAATATATTTTGATATATTACGGCCCAATATTCACTAAAGTCGAAAAGGAATTTAAAAAATAGGTTTAAATTTTGCATTTAAAATAGATAAGCCATTGTCACATTATTTTTGTTCACCTAAAGACAAAATAGACCCTGTCCAAAAAAGTTGTGTATACGATCTAAAATGTAATGATTGTAAAGGTAAATAAAAGAGAATAATAGGACAATCGGGAAATCAAAGAGTAAAAGAAAATATAAAAACACAATTATAACACTAAAATTCCAATTTCGCTATCCATCTAAATGAAAATAACCATAAATTCAATGGAGATTCGGGGGTGAAAATAATACATCAAGTAGAAAGTAGCCTAAAATTAAATATTTATGAATCATTAGAAGTTATAAAATCGTTAAAAACCGATCCAGGTTTTTGTTTAAATGACCAGATAAACATTTCTAATAACTCCGTTTTAAATTTGTTTCCTATAGAAACGGAATAATCCAATTAGTCACAGTTAATATCCTAAGGTAAAAGACCCGTCTACTTCCACAATGGATATATTTCAAATATCTGGTAGGTCTTCTCAGGTGAGTACCAATATTGGATTTCTAGTCTTACATTTTTTAAAACTTTAGCTAATATAATCCATGTAACATAGTGCTCATGTGTTGAAAATCGTGTATGTTTTAGAATTGAAGATGAATGTTTAGCATTCGAAACCAGTTTTCTAATAAAGTAATCCCAGCATAAGTGGCAATTAATTCATCAAACCTAATTATATTGATCCTTCTATACCATCATGCGTACCTCAAGTGATCTTTTAATTTCTTTTTGTAATATTATTAGAAACCTACTAGAAAAAGAAAATAGAAATTTACCAATTGCTATTTTATTCCAATGCCTGTAGGAAGGAAACGGCAGGTTTAAATTCAGATCAGGCCCCAACCCTAATTGACTTTTCTCAAGACAACTTTGTACACGACATGAGAATGAATTTGGATAAACTTTTACTGTGGCTGTTATAAGCAAGTAACAATAAATTTTAATGGAGGGACAATAAAACTTCATTAGCCGGTTTAATTTTTATGAAATGAACCGACAATATTTAACCTTATAAATCCAAAAATCTATTGAACCCTTGATTTAGTATAAATGTGCTGATTTTTTTAATTATTATTAAATATTATTGATTTGGTTGAGGATTAGGTGATAATAATCAGTGAAAAATCGTTCATAAATTACGGTTGATCGACAAGGACATATAAAGAACTCTCTAGTAGACCTAAGATGATGTTTTGAAAGTCTTTTCATTATTATTATCCTAAAAGTATGAATGAAATATACGATCATATCATAGCGATATTCTACATAAAAATATTTAAAAGTTGTTGTGATATCATGACTATTTTCCTACGATTCTATTAATATAAAAAGGAAGTAGAACAAATAAGCGAAATAAGGCTCACTTTTTATACTTTCGCGTTTGAAAACAGAGAAGAGCGGTAGGAAGGTCTAAGATATTGATGATTGACTCAAATCGTCTTCTCTCCGAAGTGTGCTTTAAGATAAACGGGTTAGGATCTTCCACGCTATTCGTCTTGGAAGGAATTCCACGTAGTAGCTGACAGTCCAACATTACCTTAGTTCGATACACAAAAGACTGAATTGCTTTCTGTCTTTTTATTATTTGTTCAATAGGGAAATAGGAGAATCACAATAGTTCCATGGAAAAATACTGAATATAGAAGCCCAAAATTTAAAAAAAAAAAAAAAAAAAAAAAAAAAAAAAAAATATATATATATTTAATAACGATAGATTTATCATATATATATTTTTTCCTTTTATATACTCGTATATATACCTTCAAGTAAAAACAATTAAAAAAGGAAAATAAGGAATGAAATGGCTCACACGTGTACTGGTAAAAGACTGGTTTTATTGTTCTACAATCCTCTTTATATAAAATCGTTGGATGCTTGGGATTAAGATGTATGTTATTCCCCTATACACCTTAACTTATAGGAGAAGGTGCTGTACCTATGAACAATTTTTCTAATTTTTGGTGCTGACCGAAGCTGACCGATATACAAAATTTTGAAGATAGCAATCAATGCCGCACTAAAACCAACAATATGACATTTGAACGGACACGACGACAATCAGGAAAAAAGTGGACGTAAGAGCGGAAGAAGAAACATTCTGAAAGAATGAAGAGACTCTGGGAGGAAAGGAGGAGAAATAACCGAAAATGAAGTGACTTCAAGTTCAATCGCTTTCCTCAAGGGGAATATTCGTCATAATAATAATAATAAAAATATATATATATATATATATATATATATATATATATATATATATATAATGAAAAAGATGGAAAAATAATCTTTATTCTGGACAAATTGCCTCGAATAACAAACATGCATAATAAGATTGTATAATAGTATGGCTATCTTACGTTAAAACGAAGATAGTAATATGTATAAAATATAACGTATGTATGTACAATCAAAAATAGAACTTTTGGTATAAATATATACATAAGAAAAACAGAAATAATAATAATATGCTGATATAATAATTACAACGTGTATGAATATATGAATGTTTGCTCGATTTAATCTTAAAAGCCTCTTTATAAGGTTTAGCTTATGAAATTCTGGCATCAAATCACTCATTTCCTGAAACATGAGGAAACAACAGCAATCGGTGATGATTTTCCATTAGTTTATGAATACTTGAGTTTACCGAACTTAATACACGAGTTCCCTCTTGTTGTGATATATCTGATACCGTTTCATAGGGTTAAATATCGGAAAAAAAAAACAAACAGAAAATGTATCCAATAAACAAGCATGTAAGCATTCGACTGAAATATTATCACTTCAATTTTGTATTGGCATTGAGTTAACATACACCTCACTTGTGATTAAAATTGGGTAATTTGGCTTGATGAAATTCGTCATTAGTTTTAGTCAATGAAAATTATTATAATTATAATTAAACCTTAAGAAAAGTAATTTTTTCATCATTTTAAAGAATCCAATGGTATTGCATACATTTATATGCACTAGGCGAAAAGGTATCGATAAAAGTTTAAAATATTTCTAACTGTGTAATAATGATATCAAAATGCAAATAGTGGAAGGAAACGGATTACCATAGCTGAAACATACGAAATAGCTTTCATTTAATCTCAGAAGATTCCTTATTCATCTATCTCCTTAAATATCAGGTACTATTTGTTCCAACTAGAAAGCAGAAATTTGCTCATTCCAATTTTCTCTCGCAGTAAGCCCAGGTTTAAATTCAGACCATGTCCCTATCCTAATTAACTTTTCTCTCCCGCTACAACACCGCCACATTTCGATATGCAATTTTCTTATGGCTTTTAGAAGAGTAATAACAAATATAAACCGGGAAAGTAATTAGAAATCATATTATGCAATATATATATACTTTTTTTTCCTTTTTTTTCTCTATTGTCTTAGATTTATTTATTTATTTTTTAATTATGCCTTTTACTAGTTCTTTTTTGTTCATGATTTTTTTTTTCTTTTCTTAGTTTTCCCCTGTTTGCTCTAATTTCTATATAGAACTTTTACAATTTGTTATTCATCACAATTAAAAATAATTTTACACCTGTTAATTACAGGTAGTATGCAAATATGCAAGGAACCTGTAAAAATATCAAAATAAACGTCCTTTCCATAGGGTTACTATGGAAGGGAAAAAAAAAAAAAAAAAAAAAAAAAAAAAAAAAAAAAAAAAAAAAAAAAAAAAAAATATATATATATATATATATATATTATTAAACCAAATTAAAAATATTAAACCAAAGATACAGATAAATTGGAATTACAGTCGATTGCTTACGAAATAACGTGTGAAGATAGTGGCGATTTTTTTCGGCACATCGGAGCTATATCTCAAACGACGTGGTTATTAACATATATACAGTTGCAGATCTCAAAACATTCTTTCAAATTTGATTCCCCAAAATTATTCATCACGAACAAAATAATTTTAAACAAATAAATAAACGTAATAATAAACATGGAAAAATTAAAAAATAGCGCAATAAACGAAAAATCAGACGTCCTAAATCTCAACACATGCTATTCCAATTTAATACTTGCTAACCAATAATATACATTTACATTAATATACATCATATAAATTATTTATCCATTAATACATCACACAGAAATACGGAGATCCTTTTTGTACCTATATCTGGGAATACCTCCAGTTTTTGGAAAAACCAACTCTCTTTATATTTACCTTTTTTTTCCGAAATTCCCCAGGTCAGTTATGTTCTCCTTTCCACTCAACATCATATAAAAGCTTTTTTATTGCATCTAATTTCTGAAACTCCCTTCCATCTTACATACGCCATTCCTCCACTCTCGATAGCTTTTAATTTGTATTGATTTGGTATTATACATTTATTTTTTCCAGATAAGATACATTTTAGCCATTTTTTTTTTTTTTTTTTTTTTTTTTTTTTTTTTTTTTTTTTTTTTTTTTTTTTTTTTTTTTTTTTTTTTTACCTTGAGAATAATTCTGTTTTTCTTGTCATATTTATAATGTGTAGATAATATTAATTTTTATGCTATAATTTAACTTTAATATTGTTTTCATACAAGACCAAAACGACGTTTTCGACTTCTTTAATATTTAATAGACAAACGTTCGAAACTTTCGGGCTTCTAATTCTTGCCGTATCCAATCCTTACAATCCAAAATCCTTCGAAAAATCGTTAATACTCCTTACTTTGTTACAAAAAAACTTATTTATAAAGATCTTACTGTACCATATGTTGCTAATTTACCCCAAACCAGATGCCTATCCTTTCATAATAAACTTCATAACTACACTAATCCACTAGTCTCTCAACTTGCTTCTCACTCTATTCCTGATAATCCTCCGAGGTGTCTGAAAAGAAGATGAGCTCGAGACCTTCTAGTGTAGAATTTTTATTGTGCTACTGATGAGTAGTTCTTTTCAAGTTTTGACATGTTATAATAATTATCAACTCATTTACTTGATGTATATATTTTGTACAGTTGTAAATTTCAATAAATGAAATGGATATTTAGAAAAAATATATATTGTTTTCTTGCATTGTTTGTATTTAATTTTATATGTACAATTGCAGCTAGTCCACCATTAAATTGTTCATTTTAACTATTTTTAAGGGGAATTGGCACCAGAATAAAATTTGTTTTGTTATCTTATCTTTTCATCTACTTTTACTTACTAAAATGTTTCATAAGAATTCTCTCACGTTAAGAATCGTGCAGTTCTTCCTGCACCTGGACTTGGACATTCATAGGCTGTAAGCTGATACAAGGAAGCCACAAAACTTAGTAAAATAACTTGTGTATTCGTAATTATTTTAAGTGCAAACAAGTAATATTTTAGGAGTTAAACTTATTTATTTATATATATTTCAGTGAATCGAACTGTAAAGCAGAAATAGATGTTCGGCTTGATCTTTGATTGAGCCATTCCACTGACTAGATTACGAAGGCTGTATCTCATTTAGCCACTAAACCTCCCCCCCTTCCCCTCCCCTCATGATTGCTCAATTGACTTTGAAAGAATCCAATTCCAAGCCTACTACCTGCTCTAACTGCAGAATTAACGGTTCTTAGGGCTAGTCTTTTTCATTGGCCTGCGAGGCAGATAAACGCCTTTAAATCCGACTGCTTTATACACTGGAGAATTTATGCCAGAACTTACCTCCCAAGCTAACTTAGCCAATCCCCTCAGAGGGGCTATTGGAGGAATTTATCAACATTGCTACACAGAATGTTACATGAGAAAATTAGATTCTAATTATTAAAAAAAAACAATTTTTAATTAGTAACGATTCAATGGTTAATAAACATGTAATTTACAAAATCTGTTAGGACCTTCGGAAATCAACATCGGGTACAGAAAAATATTACAAAATCAAACTCAATAATTTCCTGGGAATAATTTTTTTAGTCATCCTCTTTTATTCACACAATATTTTTATTTATTCAGCCTCTCTTCCTCAAGGGAAATTAGCAATTGTTATGTTAATGAATCCATTTATATATTATACAAAACCAATTTATGAAATAAAGTAGCTAGGCAAGTAGCATTTATAATCTTCAACATAGAATTTTGGAGATAATAGCAAACGAGACGATGAACAGAAGGAGAAATTGTTTACGAATAAATTTTTAAGAAGACTAACTGAAACTATAAAACTAACTAATACACTAAAAATGAATTTCCATACAGTTTTATAAGAAGTGCTATTAATAGGGCGTACAAAAAAAAATCCTGAGTTTTATCAAATTCCAGAGTTCAACAGTCTGTAGATATATTAATGCAGTTTATCATTTACTAATACTTAATAATCCCTTTAGAGCATTCTCTAAGCTTATTTGCTAACACTGGACTTCTTCAAAAAAAGCCTCAGTTCAGTTATTTATTTCAAAGAAGAAACATGACAGTGTCCTACAAAATTCTCGTAATTTTAAGACGTAACTGGAAAAAAAAAATTCACAGCCACTGGAGCAACTCGCGAAATCATTAAATATGAAGGGGGAGGTGTCCTTGAAGAGCGCACTGTGCGGTGTTGGTTTGAAAAATTTAGAAGTGGAGATACGACGTTGGAAAGGAAGGACTCCGGGCGGCCATTAATGGGTATTGATGAGGTTTTGAAGCTGTTGAGTCAAATCCGTCCACAAGTACTCGCGAACTTGCCAGGGAGTGTGGTGTGTCGAAAGATACAGTTAGTCGCCATCTTCTCTCCATGGGGAAGGTGAAAATGACCTGTAGAGTGGTCCCTCACGAACTTACTCCTCAACAATCAGCAGAAAAGTTTACAGAACTTCATGGGTTTGAACTCCTGCCTTATCCACCATATAGTCCAGGCCTCGCACCTTCGGATTACTACTTGTTTCGATCCATGGCCCATTTTCTTCAAAGGAAAAAAATTGATAATTTTGCGGAAGTTGAAAATGCAGTCCAAGAGTTCTTTGACAGCCATCCCAGGAAATCAGCGTGGCATCGAGCAATTGGCTAGCAGATGGGTAATGACGGTAGATAACCATGGACTATACTTTGAGTATTAATTGTATTTTATATCATATAAATAATAATACAAATATTTGTTTAAGAAACGGTCATTTCAGTCAGTGTTTCAAAATCAGCAACACGAGCAGTCGCGCGTTGTACAAAGTATAACACCCTGTTTTTTATCCGTTTTTGTCCAAATTTTGTATTAAATTTAATGAAAAAAATATTTTGACCATACCTCTACATTTAAAGTAGAGGATATGTACAAAATCATACCTGAGAGAACAATATTTCGAACGTAAAATAAAATATGTTTATGATTGAAAATAATGAAAAACAAATTAATAACTGGATACATTTTTATTTAAAATGCTACAGTCAAATTGTAAGCAAATGTTTTTAAGGAATGATATTTACAAATAAATTTTAGATATCCCCTGGATGCTCCCCTCCCCCCGCTTCATCTCCATTACTACCCGCAACATTGAAAACATTGAAACCACACACTGGTGGAAAATAGAAGAATATTTCGAGGAATAGCTAAAGTTAATTTTCCGGGAAGCTCACCACAAGCGAGAGAGAGAGAAAACAAGTCGAGTGTTGTACAAAAAACAACGGAACGACCGGTGAAATGTTAAAAACAAAACAAGGATATACGAGAATATACTAAAACTAGGAAGAGTATCTTGTTTTCTGCACTTCATATGTATACAAAAGTAAAAAAAAAAATAAAGTAATTAATTAAAAAAAAAAAATGGTGAACATTTTTAAAACGATTTAAAGATGACTGAGCATTGGTCAACAAAGTACATGGAATAACTACTTAAATTCGTTACGTCAACTCACATAGATATTATTTATCAAAAAGTATACGTATTTATTTTTTTCTAAATATGGTATCCACTATAAAAAATTCAAATTTGAATACGAATGCTATATTAGTTTGTTTAAGTAAAATTACTATGAATCATAAAAAAGAAAATATGCTACTTAAATATATTTTTCGCTTTAACGAGTTATTACTTCTTAAACTCAAACTTTCGTTATTTTTTAACCGAAGATACTTTATAATAGATTAATAGATTAAGCTTTAAAAAAAATAAATAAAAAGGTATGCTAACATTTAGAAAATAGCAGACGTAAAGGAAGTTTATTAGCTATTCCTGGCCGGCGAGAAACACCAGCTAAAACCTCACCCCACGGACATTTCACGCATCATTTACCATCCCCAGGGATACCAGTCCTCCGTGGAGGTAGAGGGAAAATCCCAGCCAGGCGCCTCTATAAGAAAACATCTCATTTAGCATTACTTCAAGTTGTATTTTATAATCTTTAAATTGTATGTACAACTGCAACAATTAAATATAATATATAAATAATACGATTTCACCAATTTTCACGCCTCTTCAATCCTCATATTTAAACATCCCCTTTATTTCTCAAATTATGAATCAATGAATGTCTAAATTTTATTTGCGCATTAGACAATAGCATGGTTTTGACCATTATTTTGTTTTAGATATTCTGCGACTATTGTTTCCAAACCGACCCAGAATAAATGCGTCACCGGAATATAAAGTATATTCTAAAATTAATTTTCGATTTATTGCGCCATACAAGTAAACATACATCGTATACTAAAGTCACTTTTAACACGAGTTGTTTTTACCCTTTGTGTAACCTTTTGAACTTTGTCCGAACAATTATGAACACCTCATATTTTCATTGCTAAATTAAAATTAGAATAGATTTCAAATTATAGCCAATGCACTATTTAAAAAAAAAAAATGTCCTTTTTTAACTTAATAAAAAACCACCATCTTCGACAATGAAATTATTTCGACGTATTGATGAAAGACTAAAAACAAGTGGAAGCTATTGAGATATTTTGCGTTACGCTGAGTAAAACAAACTTATTACGAGGCAGCTAACTTCACAGGGTGTGTCCATTTGTTTGGACTTTCCTTTGTTGAAAAACATTGTCTTGACCTTTTGTTGTACAAGAAATAGCTTAGCCACAAAATACATAAATGGTACCACTAAATTAGCCACACAAACAACACCAGTTACTTATGCATTGATACTTGATTATGCAACCTATCTGTTTTATTTTTATTATATTCTAACCCTAAAAGCTTAGCATAACCCTTTCGTACGTGCGTTGCTACATACTTATATCATAATATGTGTAATGTACTCAATATGTCTTAAACGTATTGAGATCAGACATTAACAATTGAAACTATTCTTTAAGTATATATTAACTGTAACGAGCAATGAACCGATCATTTTTCAATGATTATCGGCAAATTCATTTAATGTACGTTGCTGGGAGGGTTTGGATCCCAACTGAAAAATCGAGTAGAACATTGGATTTGGTTGTAGTATAGCACATTGAAAAAAGGCCTCAGCGAAGAGAGATGAATAGGAAAAACTATAATTTACTTTTAATATTCAATTTGGGTGATGGAAAGAGTTATCAGGAATGAATAAATCGTCTTGGTTACCTAATCCGGTGGCCTTTGCCTAGTATGACCCAAGTACTCATTTTTTTTCATTCTGCCAAATAAGTTTCCAATTCTAAATAGAAGATGAAAAATCTTTAAGTTTTGGTAAATGGGGTTGGTCAGAAACCACAATAGCGATAACCATCAGGCTGAATGTTCAAAACAGCTCCTTGAACATTGGCATTGAATATCCAAAGAGTTTTCAGAACCAAAAATGTGACATAAAATATAGTTTAAAATGTTATTTTATTCCAAATTTCAAAGCTTTGAAAAAGTTTTATCAAGCCCTTGAATATTATTTTAAATTATAAATAAAATTATATTCAGTGATTTATATTTTACAAATGATTTCCCAATAAAGTGACATCCCATTTTCTACCTGATAAAAGACACTGGTCAACAAAAATTCAAACTTAAACGTATTTTAAAATATTATACCATAAATAATATGCCTATTACTTTATTTTTATATTTTATCGATTATATTTATTTTTTTATAGGTCTTCTTTAATCAATTTATTTCCAAATCATATTTATCCATGACTGATTTATGCAGCGTAAAGATAAATAATATACGCTTCTGGCTTTATTGGACGCTGGGGGGTTCCCTTGGACTTAAATATGCAACGGGTGTCGTTACTGGCCTAACTTTATAACGTCATCTCAACATCAACTGCTCCGGATCCCACTCAAGTCACCAAAACGAGAGAAATATAAAGTATTTTTACTTTAACTAATCTTGAAAAGGAATAGTTCCCGATCTATTATTAATGAAAATTTTAATATCATTAATATTATTGAAAATTTTCATGAAAAAGTCGAAGCGGTGGTTGAGAGTCTAGTTAGGGTTGAGGTTAAAAATCTGGTATCCGAATCCCAGGTCATTGATGCCCAGAGTGATGACAAAAGGGAAGAAACTGTTCATAAAACAGGAAATGAGGAGCAGCGCAAGATCCTGACGGTCGACGTGGAGTGCATAGATGGCCTGGCTATGGAAATGGAAATGGTTCCAGTACATGTTTTCAAAGATTTTGATAAAAATAGCTGTAAGAGTACTAGAGAAGGAATATTTTCTTCCCAAAGAATATATTCAAAAAACGTTGAGGAAGAAAATGAAGATAATGGCCAGAAGGAGAAACTAAAGAGAAAATTTAAAAATTTAACAGCGGAAAATTCAAAGGTAGTTGTTACTATTCAGGAAGCTGAGGATATAGATGTTTGGAAAGGTAAAAATAATTGTTATAAATCATGTGAAAGGAAAAAAGAAGAAGGAGACGAAAAACGTTTTCTAAGAAACGTCATAGATCAAAATGTAATTTAATCACAGAAGAGTTTCAGTGTTCATGGACAGAATAATAACAACATGGTTATGTTTTTGGTGTTGTGTATATCGGTGTTGTAATTAGCTGTTTAATGCCCGTTATTATTGTGGGGAACTGCCCCCGTTGCTAAGGAGTATTGAGAATTACCCTGGTTGCTAAGAGTGTTAGCTGGTTGCCAGGGGAGTGTAGTAACAAGGTGAATGTTATGTGTGGGTTATTTTATTTTCGTGTGATTATTATTGTGGTAATGTTAAATAATATTGTTCTGTGTGTATCTGTATTAAATATCTTGATAATTATTTGTTAATAAACTGTAAATAGAAAATCCCTGTGTTGTTCATGTTACAATTGGTGTCAGGTGTGGGGTTTCAGTTTATTAACACAGATAATTTAAGGATTCAGAATGCCTATTAAGAAAATTCAGGAATTAAGAGTAGCTGAATTGAGGGCAGAGTTAGAAGAATTAGACCTCGATACAACAGGTTCTAAAACAACGTTAGTGCAAAGGCTTCGAAATTATTTTGAAGGTAAGGGCACAGATCCTGAAACGGTTGATTTTGAGGATAGCTTTTCAAAATCTATTAGAGAGTTAAATAGTAAAATGGATGAAAAGTTTTCGAACCTCGCCTCAGAGATGTCTCGGCGCTTTGACGTGTTCTCTCGGGAAGTCTCCAACCTAAAGAGAGATGTTGAAGGAGATATTGAAAATTTTCATGAAAAAGTCGAAGCGGTGGTTGAGAGTCTAGTTAGGGTTGAGGTTAAAAATCTGGTATCCGAATCCCAGGTCATTGATTCCCAGAGTGATGACAAAAGGAAAGAAACTGTTCATAAAACAGAAAATGAGGAGCAGCGCAAGATCCTGACGGTCGACGTGGAGTACATAGATGGCCTGGCTATGGAAATGGAAATGGTTCCAGTACATGTTTTCAAAGATTTTGATAAAAATAGCTGTAAGAGTACTTGAGAAGGAATATTTCCTCCCCAAAGAACATATTCAAAAAACGTTGAGGAAGAAAATGAAGATAATGGCCAGAAGGAGAAACTAAAGAGAAAATTTAAAAATTTAACAGCGGAAAATTCAAAGGTAGTTGTTACTATTCAGGAAGCTGAAGATATAGATGTTTGGAAAGGTAAAAATAATTGTTATAAATCATGTGAAAGGAAAAGAAGAAGGAGACGAAAAACGTTTTCTAAGAAACGTCATAGATCAAAATGTAATTTAATCACAGAAGAGTTTCAGTGTTTATGGACAAAAGAAGAAGAAATATACGGTGAAGCGCGTAAAGAATTTGATCCCCTTGAAAATGGAGAGTCCAAAGAGCTAAGATATGAAAAGGAAAACCAAGAAGAGGAAACAGTATTGGTCCCAGAGGTATTCGAGGCGGTCCGAGAAGCCACAGTTCCTGGAGGAACTAACAGATTTTCTAGGGGATGCTGCGACGATCCTGGAGGATATCGTAACGTTCTCGGAGGAAGCTGCAGTGTTCGTAGAGGATGTCGTAGCATTCTAGGAGGAAACCGCAGCGTTCCTGGAGGATGTCGCAGCGTTCTAGGAGGAAGCAGAAGCTTTCCTAGAGGAAATTGCAGCGGTACTGGAGGAATCACAGGAGTCTCGGATGGAATCCGCAGCTCCTGGAGGAATCAGAGGAGTCTCAGATGGAAGTTGTAGCTCCTGGAGGGAGCCAATACGTTCTAGGAGGAAACCGCAGCATTCCAGGAGGAATGCATCTGAGGAGGGGGCAGTGTAACGTAATAAGGGGAACTGCCCCCGTTGCTAAAGAGTATTGAGAATTACCCTGGTTGCTAAGAGTGTTAGCTGGTTGCCAGGGGAGTGTAGTAACAAGAGTGAATGTTATGTGTGGGTTAGATTATTTTCGTGTGATTATTATTGTGGTAATGTTAAATAATATTGTTCTGTGTGTATTTGTATTAAATATCTTGATAATTATTTGTTAATAAACTGTAAATAGAAAATCCCTGTGTTGTTCATGTTACAATATTATGAAATAAAAATAAAATAATTGCAATTAAATACAAAATTTTATTAAAGTTAATCACTATCATCAAGATATTTATTCAGCATGGTTCTGCAAGATTTTGTGTCTAAAAATCTCTAGGCATCGGCTGCAATATCTTCTGTCTATTTTTGTCAAGGCATTAGCCCTCCGCTCCATCGGCACACACTGATGTAAAGCGGAAGAAAACTCTAAAAATTAATGTCTCTCTAGAGATTTATTTTTGAATACCTGAATAAATGTAGTATTTTTCGATTATTAAATCTGTACGTGTACATTTTCAGGAGCTGTCAATGGCCTTGAAGTTGCACATTTCAGGGAAGAAAATAACACGTTATGGAGGATTTCACACACACACACAACACACACACACACACACACACACACACACACACACACACACACACACACACACACACACACACACATTTCCACACACAGAAACTGAATAATGCAGAAATAGTTTTAAATCAGGCTTACATATCCGAAACCAATGAATTAGTCCAATAACTATCTCATCATATAAATACTTTTTTATATTAATCATATGTTTTACATTCTATTCTCTATATATCTTTTCCTTTCTTTTTATTCTCTTTATTTTATTTTATATAATTATTTTCTATATTTCTTTCTTTTTCCTGAGCGCATTGTGATTATTATATTAGCATATTGTAATTATTATTTCTTTTTTTTTTCTTTTCTTTTTTTTTTTTATGTTTGTACTTATACTAAAAGTTACATTTCCAATTGAAATTACCTACCTCATATTTTATAAACATTAATATCTTTGTTTGAAATTAAGAATGCCAGGCTATTGTAGCATCTCACACCTCATATGTATTATTCTTAGGGGGTTATTATTTTCTTTATAACCTATGTTTGAAGCAGTGTTCAGTTTTCATGTGTTTCAGAAAATTTTAACACGACTATCCTTTATTTATTTAACTTTTGAATTATGAGCTAAACTATAAAAGCTAAAATCTATTCCAATCGTCACATTACATCTTCATTTGGTTAAGCGACCTCATTCAAAAACATAAGGTTTTAAGAAAACGACAAGGCAATGCTTCAACAACATTTCTCCCCATTATTTCTAGGTCTGAATAAACTCATCAAGCGTCAGTCATTTTCAATCCGATTGAAAATATTGATTTCTTCTTAAGATAAAATATGATGGTCCAAGGAAGATTTATATTGAATTGTTGAAAAATTGAACAAAGTCCTAAAGACTATTATGGTATATATCTGTGGCACCTGTGCATAGTGGGCTAAGTGCGTAAAGTGCGATTTTAGGAAAACTGAATTGAGTGTTTGAGATTTTTTTTAAATTGTCCAGGTAAAAAAATTTAAATTTGTGGTGCTTAAACTCTTGATAGTACATTTCTATTTATGTTGGTATGTTATGTTTCAATTCTTGCCAATATTCTAATATTTAATACAAATCGTTCCAAAAAAGTGGAACTCTTAGCCCGCATTAGACTAATCGATTTTGTGTGAAATGGGCTAAGTGGTTTGTGTTAACGTGATTGACCTCTGAAAGCCAAGTGCATAACTAATGTTCAGAGTTAAGAAAAATTAGGTATACATTAAATAATATTTTTCCTTTTTCAAAAATTTATTTTTGACATTTATATATATATATATATATATATATATATATATATATATATATATATATATATATATATATATATATATATATATATATATACATAAAAGCATGCCAACATTGAAAAAAAAATCACTTATAATTTTCTTTCATTCGTCTTCTTCTTCACCTAAATCTAGATACACATCCTGCTTAGATGTAGATTTCAGCTCTTCGTAGAATCGCTAAAATGCTGGACTTATGTAGGGAAGAAGATCTAACAGATCCTTCTTCTTTTCTGCCGCTATCGGAAGTGATTTAACATATCCGATTGGTGGCTCTAAGTTTTGTAGCCTGCTGTTTTTTTAATTTTGCTGTTAATTTTTCAAAAAACTTACTGTTTTAAAATTATTATTTATATCGAGAGTTCTCTTGTACTTGTAGTAGAGAACACCGCAGCTATCTTTGTAATAGTTAAGCCATCTTACCTTCCCCCGATGCATAGTGCCATTTTAATTATCTTCTTTTTTTTCTATTAATTAAAGTGGTTTTTAACAGGAAAGAGAAATTGTAATTGTAAAAAATTGTGGGGCTTAGTAAACTTGACTCACTTTTCACAAGTAAAAGTTCAAGATTGGAGTATCAACCCACGATTCACACAGGAATATCCTTCATTGCAATGGACGTAACACTTAGCCAGTTAGACCCTTGAAAAGAGAAAAAAAATTACGATCCTGGTGATGTAGATAGCTCGAAATTCGACAAAGCCCACTATGCACAGGTGCCACATATATATATTTATTTAAAATTTAAGTAGGGTCAACCAAATCTGCTACCTAGGCACTATTCTCGAAAGCAATAGGAGAGCGACAGAGGAAGTGAAGAAAAGAATAACCGAAGGACGGAATGCTATTGGAATGTTAAATTCAGTCCTCTGTAGTGCCAAAGTATGTACCAATGTTATAAAAATAATATTTAAGGCCCTGGTAGAAAGAATAATTCTAAACAGCTCAGAAACATGGCTTCTGGAAAAGGCAAAAGATTTCCGGCAGTGAAGATGGATTTTCGGAGGAGATCAGCTAGAATCTCATGGGTTCAACGAATATAGCTGACCGGGAACGGGAAGAAGAGGCGATGAACAGAGAGGAGTGGAGGAATTGTCTGAGGGAGGAGTTTGGTTGATGGAAACTTCGAAGAGCGAAGAAAACCCTTTCAAAGAAGAAGAAATAATTTTATTGGATTTCATTTAGTTGGATTTTAATTTGTGTGGAAAGCTCAATTCTGCCTCTCATTTGAACTTTAATTATTGTAAATTTTATTATAGCTAAAGCTTCCTAGAGCTATGGAGATAATGTAGTTAAAATTTGGTACAGATAGGTTCAGTAGTTTTCGCGGTTAGTGATCACATATAGTCCAGTAAAATAAGGGTTTGCCGAAGAAAAACCTGCCTCAACGGATCTTTATGTTTATTAGGGTGCTGAATCCGAGTCTGAAGTTTACTACCATGGCAGACGTCGGCTTCATACCAAAAATAACAAAAAAAAACGCCCAAAATACCGGTTATTTTCGGGTTTTTTACCTATAACACAAAAACGAAGTTTTTTTTTTTAAGAAAGTCTTTAAATATTAATTGTAGCAGGAATTATTACTAACTAAATGAAGAAATTAGCTTTAAGATGAAAAAAAAGTAGTATAGAATCGCCCAAATAGTTTCGGAGTTATAGACAAAAAGGTACAACACACATGTTTTCGCGGAGAATGGGACTGACCACCAGTTGGTCAATTTCTACACTATTTCCCAAGACCATATCTTCGCGGTAAATGGTCTGATTTCGGAATAGTTTTTGTCATATAGTTGGTAATATTTCCAGCTACAATTAATATAAAAAACTTTCTTCAAAAAAATGCATAAAAATAACCGGTATTTTGGGCGTTTTTTTTGCAATTTTGGGTAGTATAAAGCCGATGTCTGTCGTGATAGCAAACTTCAGATTCGGATTCAGCACCCAAAAACAACATACAGATCCGTTGAGAATACAATTTTGGCAGTTTCTTCTTGAAAACGGAATTTTGGAGCCTTATTTTACTGGACTAAAACGAAAAATGTCTTGTCCTTTTATAAAATAGTATAGATGTAGATAAGGCATAAAAACCACAAAATCGCAAAAACTGTTATTTATCTCTTTTACTAAAACAGATAAATAAAAGAAGGATAAAATTTAAAAAAAAAAGTTATAAAATAAAAATTAAAAACTACAAGAATAAATGTAATAATTTCTTAGCATTTTTCTGATTTTAAACACTTAATATTCGATATTTAACGATATTTGATTTTGATTTTATCTTTAAATAGTTTACAAGAGCTTAAACAACTTGCTAATTCTTAACGATATCTGTCGCGGATCCCCTAGTCTCGGGATGCTAACTGGATCAGTGTACCCCATCCCTCTCCCTTCACCCCTCCCCCCGGAGTTGTGAAGCCCCCGCCCACTATCAGCTGATTGGAATCCTTTTACTAGGGTCATAAATCTTGTTTCCTGACTTGTCACTAAGAGAACTTCCTGTTTTGCTTCTTAATCTCATGAGGAGGAGAGGAGGGAGGAAATAATTCTATTCTGTAATTATTCCTAACTTGACAAGTTTAATTTTTTTTTTATTTATATTTATTTTTGCTTGAATAATATACTCTATTATTTATATTTTAAAAAAATAGTTTCAAAATGAAAAAAATAGACTTCATTCTGGGACTTACAGTCCCCTAAGGGTAATAATGATGTACAATTACAGGTACAATAATTTGGCCGTATTATTTACAAATTAAATGCTTCAGTAATTAGGGCAAACATTTTCGACAAGAAAAAAATAAATTAAATTAAATTAAAATAATAATAATAGTAATAATATACATAATATTTCTAAGTATTTAACTAATTATTTACATATTTGCGGAAGATTGATTGTCTGAAAGGTGTAAAAATAAATTATTTTTAAAGGAAGTTAGAGAAACTATTTCACGGATAGAAGTGGGTAGCGAATTCCAAAAGGTGGTAGCACGAATGATGGATTGTTCAAAGGAGGCAGGTTTATGTGAGGGGGTATGGGTTAAAAGGTTAGGATCTAGTGTTCAGGAGGTGGATAGAAGAACGTACAGTTAATAGGTCAATAATTTAAGAAGGTTTTTTGGTTTTTAGAGATTGGAATAGGAAAGTACCCAAAACGTATTGCCGTCGGAATTTAGAAAAAAGCCACCCAAGCTCAGAATATCGGTAAGTAACGTGTGACCGCCTAGGGATCCCGAAGATAAATCTAATGAAGCAGTCCATTCTTCTCAGCTTCATCTCAAGATAACCAGAGAGTCTCTCATAAACCAAGCAACCGTAATCAAAGCAAGGGAAAATAAGAGGGGACACTAGAAGTTGAGGGATATTTCGGGGAAAGGAATCTCGAAATCTTTAGATTTGTTTAAGGATTATGATGGATTTTATGGAAATTCGGGCGATATGGTTGTTCCAGGATAAGATTTGATCGAAGGTAACTCCTAAATTTTCAAAAGAGTTTTGGAACGGAATGGGAATGTTATTGAGGTACAGCAATTGATAGTACGGGAGGGCGTTAGGGATGCGTATGGAACCGACAAGGATAGCCTACTATCAAAATATTTTTTATTATCGAATAAAATCAGTACTTTATTTCGTACATAAATCCAGTTAATTCTTATATACCTTCTTCATTCTAACATTAATTTAATTTGTTGATTTTTATCTGCGATATTTCAATTACTCATAGGATATAAAAGCCTCCTAAGTATGTAACATTGTTTTCACTCTAATTTCATACAGCATCTGATTTCGTCTTTTTCTACATATGATAATCAGTCAATTTTTTTTTATTTTTATTTTTTTATATTATATTACTTTAGTCAATCATCAAGTAATATACTTCTTCTTTTTCCACATTGATTTTGCACCTCCAGATATTAATTTATTTAGAAGGGTATGGCAGTAACTGTACTTGAATTGACTACCCTACACTAATGTGGAAATTTAGTTTTGAATCTTTAAACTCTTTTGACATCCATGGAAAAGACCTCTAAGAGAAACCAGGAGGGGGTACTTGTAGAAGGAGAATACACTAGAAGCTCAGCAAGCGACAGCCAAAATAACGAGGCACGAAAACAATAAAGAAAAAATAGGATCCTCATAAAAGAAATAAAGAAGTATAAACATAAGAGTGATTGTGCAAATAGTTAGAAGCACACACTTGGGGCAGTCCCTAACAGTGATAGACAGAACAGTTCCTGGACACTTAGAGTGCGTACACCTCTGTACCAATCATCGCAAAGTCTACAGCTCACATATCATACAATAGAGTACTTGTTCCAAGCAGGATAGTAAAAGAAATAATTAGCCTGACCATGGATCAGGGAAAGGGGGTCGTGATGGTTAATCTGATGAATACCAGGGAAGGAGCCTGCACTGCCTTAGTAGATTGAGGAGCTGATGTTGGCAGGAAGTTCCAAAAACCAAAGCGAGAAGTGGGCCAGGCAGTGGCTTATCAATTAGTGGACAAAAGATGAAGGCAGCTTGCCAGTCTGCTCTACCCCTCTGCCACCACAAACCTGGGAAGTAATGGCTGACAATAGTTTCGTGGGGTTGGGATGAAGAATAGAAGAGGGGAAGTGTTTTCAGTGCGCAGGAATCTGACAATTGTGAGTTTTGGACCACGCCCACATAGTAAATATTATATATTAAACAATAATTAAGCGGGGCGGTATCTTCAGGTTCCTTCTACTTGACTAAATTTCCATCAAAAATAGCTAATGTTGAAAATACAGTGATTTATAAGTTACTCTTCAATTGTTTAATTTTTATTACTCTGTTCATATTTCCTCTGATCTTATTTGAAGGTTTTTTGTTTTTTTTTATTTTTTATTTTAATGTTGAGCACGCAAAACGTAGAGGAAATTCTCCTCTGTTTGATTTTCCATGGAAGTTGAATACCCGTTATTGACAAGGCAGATTCCTCTCCGCTTAGGGATTAATTATAACTGTTCTTCATCATCAGTTTAGCTGAGGAATCGTTTACAATGTATATTTTACTTGGCCTATTTTTTTGAAAAATAGCATTAAATGTAATTGGATTCATTTTCGTTCACATTATTGTCCTAGTGGAAGAAAGATTGTGTTCATTAATATAAATGTTCAAATAATTATTTAAAAAAGTAATGATAGAAACTGGATCATTACAGTTACCAAATGTGGAGAAATGAAATAATTATAGTTGAAATTATTAACTGTTACATAATTATAATTTTTCATTAACGTTTATATAATTATGATTAACTAATTATATTTTTTCCCATACATTTTTTTGGTTTAAAGATTATTTTTGAACAAAATTATATTTGACAGCGTCCAAAATAGAGATTTTACCTGCGTCTACATACACTACTCCTTAGAACATATTTTCAACTTCTGACCATATAGTAACTATTAATTATAGTTATTTTTTATTGGGTTGCAAGCTATCATTAAATGGGTTGCAGGGATACATGTTTTAAAGAAGGTAAAAATCATCAACTAAGAATTAAATATATATATTCCACTTTCTATGAATATAACATTGGGTACTTCTATTGTACATTCATAGATCCGTTGTTGGTAAAGCGACCCGAAGAAGCAAATCGACAAAGGATATGTAAAATAGGATTTGAGGAAAAGAAGGGGAGAGAGCGGTAAATAGCGTCAACTCGAGAAATAGAGGGGGGTCTTTGGATGGAGATAAGTGAAGGCAAGATGTTGGACCAGTAAGGGGAGACTGGAAGATGTGGAATGCCTTAGACCAAGATTTCGTTAAGAAAGTCTCTGAAGAACACCCAGATTTGACCTTGAATGTTAGATAAGTGGTGCACCATTAAAAAGTCTGTAATAAGTTACAAAATGTGAATTGTGTGCTGACCGCTAAATGGAATCATATTTTTAAATTTAATGATCCAATTCTTGAGGGACAATAGTATAACACTAATAAAATAGGTTAACCAATCATTTATAAATAATTTCCTAAATACCTCTAAGTAGAACTGAATTGGTAATCGAGATAGGAAAAAGGAAAAAAAGTCCGATAAACCAGATAGATCAGACACCAATTAGTGGGGGCTGTGGTGTCTTAGGGACCAGATCTATATCGCTACTTGTAAAATGTCTATGTGAGAGCGTGTGTGTTTGTGAGTGTGTATGTGAGTGAGATTTTCCGAAAACGAAAAAAATATTATCAATCAATGACTTTCATTAATGAAGACATTCATCAAGATTTGTATTATTGCATATAAATTTATCTAAAGAGGATTTGAGGTAGGTATGAGATCCTAGGAGAACCCTAAAGAATGCTGGTTTGGTGATCTGAGGTCTTAATAGAAAAATAGTTAAAAGCCAACATTACTAAAAAAAACAATCGTTTAGTTCGATTCTGATTTATAGCTCAACTTTAATAGAATTCAATTTCTTTGTACATAAAATGAATAAATAATTTCCTATGAATATGGCAATGAACACCAGAGACTATATTTACACATACGCCTGTCTATATAGATATTGTTCTCATAATCATGCCCTACAGTGAAAGAACAGGTTACAATAAAATATGAAAGTTACACAGGTTATTTCAAAGTATAAAGTTTTGAGCAATATAAATATATAAAAACATGCGTTAGAATATATACTACATATATTTGATTTGATTTTGAAACTACTTACAATGTTAATAGTGGAAATGCTATTGGTGTCTAATACTACATATAACTGTTACGGTCTGGTGAGGTTGAGGGCACCCTGGGCGACCCGGGGTCAGGTAGCTGGAAAGGCCGCCAGGGTGGCCTAGATTTGGTGGTGCCGTGGGCATGGGCGAGCAGGTAGCCGAGAAGGGCGGCGGATGGCCTGGAAGGGTCACGGCGCCCCAGAAGGCCCCAGGCCTGTAATCTGGCCAGGTCTAGAATGTTCGGCGGCGCTTTAAATAGGCCGACTTCCAGCCTGGGAGTCAGTATCCATGTGTCAGTGATCAAGTAACGATCGATCAGTCAAGTGTCAGTACAGTTCAGTCAGTGAGTTAGTGACAGTGATTAACAGTGTCAGTGAGTGTAGTAACAGTCTCTGTGTGTCAGTGTAATAGATTCTTATGTATAATTGTAACATCTAGTATTAAGATAGTAAAGATAAGTATTGTGTAATATACATATTAGTGTAATTAGACCTAGGTACAATTGTTATTAGATTAAGTAGCTTAAGGGACCTATTTGTATTTATTAAGTAGTAAATAAATTAGTGTTTAGTATTTAAGTTGTGATTTGATTAGTCATACCCCCAGTGGCCCGTAACAATTTGGTGTCAGAAGTGGGATTACAGTTTAATTGCTATTGTTTGTCTTGTATTTGTTTTGTAATTATTGGGCTACTGGAAAATGGCTACTCAAAGCGTTAGATTAAATGATTTAAAAGTTGCAGATTTGAGACGAGAGTTGGAAGAGCGCGATCTGGATACCTCCGGATCAAAAACTGTGTTGCAGCAGCGTTTGCGCCAGTTTTTTATAGACTCGGGGGAAAACCCAGATAGCGTTAATTTTGAGACCGATTTGAGCAGATTATCTGCAACTTTTAAAACTGAACTAGGCAATGTAAGAAATGAATTAGGTAATGAGTTAGGTAATGTAAGAAATGAATTAGGTAATGTAAGAAATGAATTAGGTAATGAGTTAGGTAATGTAAGAAATGAATTAGGTAATGAGTTAGGTAATGTAAGAAATGAATTAGGTAATGAGTTAGGTAATGTAAGAAATGAATTAGGTAATGTAAGAAACGAATTAGGTAATGAGTTAGGTAATGTAAGAAATGAATTAAGTACTGAGTTAAGTAATGTTAAAGATAATTTAAGTACACTAGAATGTAAGCTAAGTACAGTAGAAAATAAGTTGATGGAGACTGTGGACAAAAAGTTAGCTGATGTAGAGTGTAGATTAGGAGAAAAAGTTTGTTCGATTGAAAATGAACTTAGGTTAAGAGTAGAAGCCCTTGAGGGACGCACGAGCAACCCACCGAAGGACGACAGCGACAGATCCTCCGAGAGCAGCTCTCACAACACCATTCGGCTTGCCAATGCTGGGACGCCACCAACACACAACATCATTCCAGTGTTCGACGGGAAGACACCGTGGGAGGATTATATGACTCTCTTTGAGACAGCGGCTTCAATTCACGGGTGGTCTCAAGAGACCCAGGCTTCAACGCTGTGCCTGGCCTTGCGTGGAGACGCCCTGGGGGTACTCCAGGGGATGCCGATGTCGGAGCGGTCCAACTACGGAGAGCTGGTGAGAAGACTGGAGATGCGGTTCGGCCACCGCCACATGGACCAGCTATACCGCTCACAACTAAGAAACCGGACCCAAAAGAACACTGAGACGCTACAGGAATTCGAAGCTGATGTCGCCCGGCTTGTGAGGAATGCCTACCCCTCGGTCACCGATGATGTATACGAGAGCCTGGCGGTAGACAAATTTCTGGACGGACTGCGGGACCCGGAGACACAACAAGCTGTGAAACTCGCCCGGCCAAAGACTTTAGGCGATGCTTTATCTCAGGCCATGGAATTTGAGGCGGTCAGACAGTCAGTAAGGGGCCATGCAAGAGTTCGTGCAGCGGAAGCAGAGCCTGTTGTAGTCCCCAGCATAGAAGACATAATAAAAAGGGTCTTGGAGGCCCTCAGGACTCGTAAGAAGGAGATTCGCTGTTGGGGCTGCGGCCAACTGGGACACCCTAGAAGCAAGTGCCCGTCCAATAAAAGAGAAAAGCCTCAGGAAAACTAAGGAGGGTTGGTGAGAAGGGGCAACTGCCGACCCGTAATATGAAAGGCCCCAGGAAGACTATCAGAGTGGCATCAATAGGAAACAAGACGACCAGTTTCTATGTGGATGGGATGGTGAACGGACAGCTGCGAAGCCTTCTACTGGACACCGGCGCAACGATGACAATCCTGAGCCCGAAGACGGTTCCCGCTGAGCAGATCTCACCAACTACTTGGGCACTACGGACAGCCACAGGACAGCCAGCCCAGGTCTACGGGGAGACAGTTGCCACCTTCCTCATTGGAGGTCAATCTCTGAGGCACCGTGCTCTCGTGGCCGAAGTAGATGAAGAAGTCATATTGGGCACGGACTTGATGATTGAATACGGGCTCAAACTGGATATGGCAAGGGGTGTGGTGACATTAAGGGATGAAGAGATCATCCTCCGACGGGGGCAAGGACCTCTCTTCACGAGTGCTCTTACTAGAGGACACCATTCTACCCGCAAGGAGCCAGGTTGTGACTCAAGGGACGTTTGAAGGCCAACTATCTGAAGGTGAATGTGTGGTACTAGAGCCCGGAATGTACGAAGAAAAGGAGCTCGGACGAGGCGTGCTTGTAGCCAGGTCTCTTGTTAAGGTCGGACGCACCACTCCAGTTCGTCTGATGAACCTAAACAGTTATCCGGTAGCGCTGAAGAAAGGAGCACTGATTGGGGAATGTACAACCGCTACCTCAATCGTAAGACAGCTGCAACGGCATTCTACTAATCGACGAGAGCTCTCAGAAGAATTATCCAGATTTGTGGAGGAATCATGCCGTGATCTTTCACCTGAACAAAGTAAGGAAGTGCGGAACATGGTTACCCAATGGCAGGATGTCTTCGAGATCAGCTCAGGACCTCGGGGTAGAACAAACATCGTCCAGCACAAGATTGACACTGGAGATACGAAGCCCATTCGACAGGTTCCGAGGAGGCTGCCGTTAGCCAAACGAGAAGACGCAGAGAGGATTATTAAAGAGATGGCGGCTGATGGTGTCATTGAGCCTTCGAGTAGTCCCTGGATGTCTCCTGTTGTACTGGTGAAGAAGAAAGACGGCAGTACGAGATTCTGCGTCGACTACCGCCTTCTTAACAATGTCACCAAGAAGGACAGTTATCCGCTTCCAAGGATCGACGATACGCTGGACACCTTGGAAGGCTGTAAGCTGTTCTCTACTTTGGACCTCCGCAGTGGATATTGGCAGGTTGGATTGACTCCTGAGGATAAGGAGAAGACAGCATTCTCAATCGGCACGGGACTCTGGCAATTTACGGTAATGCCGTTCGGGCTTTGCAATGCTCCTGCAACGTTCGAGAGGCTGATGGAAAGTGTGCTGAGAGGTCTTTCATGGGAGACGTGCCTGATATACCTAGACGATATCATTGTGCTAGGAAACTCATTCAACCACCATCTGAAGAATCTCGAGAAGGTCTTCGAACGGCTGCGTGCAGCTAATTTGAAGCTGAACCCAAAGAAGTGCAACCTCTTCCGGAGTCAAGTAAACTACCTGGGGCATGTCGTTTCTGACAAAGGAGTCGCCGTTGACCCGGAGAAGATTACGGCTATCACCGACTGGCCGGTACCTCGCGACAAGCACGAAGTTAGGAGTTTCCTCGGGCTCTGTACCTACTACAGGAGGTACGTGAAAGGGTTTGCTAGCATTGCAAAACCCCTAACCAGGCTTACCGAAGAAAAAACGCACTTTCCATTGGGACCTCGAGTGCCAAAAGTCCTTCGAGGAGCTGAAAAACAGGCTAAGTAGTGCTCCTATCCTAAGCTATCCACGCACCGAAGGCAAGTTCATACTCGACACTGACGCCAGTAACACCGCTATTGGAAGTGTACTTTCCCAGTTGCAAGAGGGGGAGGAAAGAGTAATTGGCTACTTCAGCAAGGCACTATCAGCCCCAGAACGCAACTACTGTGTTACGAGGAAGGAGCTTCTCGCAGTTGTAAAATCCATAGAGCACTTCCATAAATATCTGTACGGAAGAAGGTTTCTCCTGAGAACGGACCACGCGGCTCTAATGTGGCTACTGCGATTCAAGTCACCAGAAGGACAAGTTGCGAGGTGGATTGAGCGTCTTCAGGAATATGACTTTGAGTCTGTTCATCGCTCGGGAAACACTCATAAGAATGCAGATGCACTTTCGAGGAGACCTTGTGACGAAAAATGCAGCCACTGTTCCCGGCAAGAGGAGAAGCAGGCGACAGTGATGAGGACTACTGTTGTCATCGACAGTTGGCAAGATGCAGAGGTTTCGAAGGAACAAGACGAGGACCCTGATCTGAAACCAATAAAGCAGTGGAAGCTTTCAGGGCAAAGAAGACCACCCTGGCAGGATGTTGCTCCGATGTCGAAGAATACAAAAACGTACTGGGCTCAATGGGACTCCATTCTAGTGGACAACGGGCTGTTGAAGCGAGCATTGGAGAACACAGAAGGAGATCAGCGCAGACTACAGCTCATCGTCCCAAGGAAAAGAGTGCCTGAAGTGCTTAGGGAACTTCACGACGGAGTATCTGGCGGCCACCTTGGAGTTCACCGTACATTGGAAAAAGTACGTGAGCGTTTCTATTGGGCTAATCTTAAAGAAGACGTATTAGACTGGTGCAGGCGCTGTGCGACGTGTGCGGCCTCCAATGGACCGATGAGGAGAAAGAAGGCCCCTATGAAGAAGTATAACGTGGGAGCTCCATTCGAGAGAATAGCAGTTGACGTCGCTGGCCCTTTTCCTTTGACTGATGAAGGTAACCGGTACATTCTTGTGGCCATGGACTACTTCTCTAAGTGGGTGGAGGCTTATGCCCTTCCGAATCGGGAAGCCGTCACAGTTGCGGACGTTCTTGTTAAACAGCTCGTCAGCAGGTTTGGAGTACCAATGGAGCTTCACACTGACCAGGGACGGAATTTTGAGTCTGCAGTCTTCTCCAAGATGTGTGAGACACTAGGAATACGCAAGACTAGGACGACGCCCCTTCATCCGCAATCTGATGGCATGGTAGAGCGCATGAACAGGACCATGGGTCGGTATTTGTCTAAGGTTGTCTCCGACCACCAGAGGGACTGGGACCAGTACCTTCACCTATTCCTTCTAGCCTACCGCAGTTCAGTTAATGAAACGACAGGGCAGACCCCCGCCAGAGTGGTGTTTGGCAGAGAACTTCGCTTGCCCTGTGATCTGAAATTTGGTTTCAAGCCTGATGAAGAAGTCGCCGGGGAAGATTATGTCACGAATCTAAGGATGCGAATGAATGCTATCCACGAAAAGGTTCGTTCAAACATTCAAGAAGCAAGCGACAGAATGAAGGAGCGTTACGACATCAGGGGAGAGAAAGGTGGCTTCCAGCCTGGGGACTTGGTATGGCTACATGATCCTCGGAGAAGGCAAGGCTATTCACCCAAGCTTCAGAGATCCTGGGATGGCCCGTATGAGATCATCGACAGGATTAATGACATCATCTATAGGATCAGGAAGCAGCCAAGAGGAAAACCCAAGGTAGTCCACTTTAATAGACTGGCCCCATTCAAAGGAGATCATGGCCCAACCGAGGACCAACAAGTGAGGCATCTCTCTCACTTTAGGGCCAATAACGACCCAGTTGCGCGGCCTGAAGTTTTAGGTGCTCGTGGAGTGACTCAAACAATCTACAGAGACATCTTTTCTCTACCAGTGGACTATGCTCTGGCCCATTGCGTCCCTGAAGATCTGAGAAACTCTCGAGGGATCGCAACTGTTTTCAGGAAGAAGTTTGCCGGAGCTGAAGAATTAGAACAGCAAGGACCCAGTGTTGGAAGGGCGCTTCACCAAACGCACGGAGGCCAGCATCTGTTTTACTTGGTTACCAAGCGTGCCTCCCGTCAGAAATCAACGTACGGCGCACTACAGCGAAGCCTCAACGACCTGCGCAGCCAGCTTTTAAGACTGCATCTCACTAAGCTCGCCATCCCCAAGTTGGGCTGTGGATATGACGGCCTGGAATGGAAGACCGTAAGACACATGCTTGAGGAGACATTTGCCAACTCTGGGATAGTCATATTGGTGTGCACATTTAACCCCTGGAGATCAAACGGCGACTACTTCGAAAGAAGATCATCGCATCTAATTGCTCCAAATCGTGCTCTGGGGCAGAGCACTTTTAAGAAGGGGGCAGTGTTACGGTCTGGTGAGGTTGAGGGCACCCTGGGCGACCCGGGGTCAGGTAGCTGGAAAGGCCGCCAGGGTGGCCTAGATTTGGTGGTGCCGTGGGCATGGGCGAGCAGGTAGCCGAGAAGGGCGGCGAATGGCCTGGAAGGGTCACGGCGCCCCAGAAGGCCCCAGGCCTGTAATCTGGCCAGGTCTAGAATGTTCGGCGGCGCTTTAAATAGGCCGACTTCCAGCCTGGGAGTCAGTATCCATGTGTCAGTGATCAAGTAACGATCGATCAGTCAAGTGTCAGTTACAGTTCAGTCAGTGAGTTAGTGACAGTGATTAACAGTGTCAGTGAGTGTAGTAACAGTCTCTGTGTGTCAGTGTAATAGATTCTTATGTATAATTGTAACATCTAGTATTAAGATAGTAAAGATAAGTATTGTGTAATATACATATTAGTGTAATTAGACCTAAGTACAATTGTTATTAGATTAAGTAGCTTAAGGGACCTATTTGTATTTATTAAGTAGTAAATAAATTAGTGTTTAGTATTTAAGTTGTGATTTGATTAGTCATACCCCCAGTGGCCCGTAACATAACAATTCTAGTATATAACTCAGCTGGAGAATTTCTGAAAAAAAAAAGGTTAGGAATGGGAATTTCCAAAACGTTTCTCCCAGGTTCAAGTAAATTTCCGATAGATAGTATCATCGTATTTCTGTGTAATATAAATAGATAGATGGTATGATGTATTTTATTACAAATGTATTGTATTAGTCTAAATGTATTAAATCGGAATAACAGGAGTTGAGATTTAGAACGTCTAATTGTTTGTTTATTGCGCGATTTTTTTAATTTTTTCAACCGACTTCAAAAAAGAGGAGGTTCTCAACTCGTCTGTATTTTTTTTTTTTTGTGTGTATGTTAAGCGATTACTCCGTCAATTCTGAATCAATTTTGATGATTCTTTTTTAGATCGGTAGCGCATACTTCAGAGGTGGTCCCATAAAAAATATTTTGAAATCAACGCAGCACTTTTTAAGAAAAATCAAAATAACAGTTCATATAATCACTTATTAACTGTTTTTTTGATTTTTCTTAAAAAGTGCTTAGTTTATTTCAAAATATTTTTTATAGGACCACCTCTAAAGTATGCCCTAGCGATCTAAAAAAGAATAATCAAAATTGATTCAGAATTGATGGAGTAATCGCGTAACATAAACAAAAAAATAAAATAAAAACTACAGAGAGTTGAGAACCTCCGTCAATTCTGAATCAATTTTGGTGATTATTTTTTAGATCGGTAGGGCATATTTCAGAGGTAGTCCCATAAAAAATATTTTGAAATCAACGCAGCACTTTTTAAGAAAATTCAAAAAAACAGTTAATATTAACGAAAAGTTAAAATTGAAATGCAAAGTGCAGAAAGGAGAAAGGGGTTGGGCGTTTGTTGCTAGTGAATTCCAAATTCCGCGTAGTTCTCTTTCAATCGTCCTAAAGAATAAAGAAAAGATCGCCACTGGTGGAAGACGGTAAGTCTACTTTTAGGCACCCTCAGAAAAAATCGCAATTCAGTTGAAAGTTATATTATAAATTGGTACCAGGTATTTAATTTTCTGTATCAATGATTTTATATGTAGGTACAAACAACATACACATATCCATTAATGAAAAATATACGTAATGATTTCAACTCCCATTTTGTGTTCAATTTTCCCAATTACATGAAGGTAAGTGAATGATAACCTCGATAAGTCTTTGTTCCGTAAGTCAAACCATTTTTCAGGGGAGCTTGAAGATCGAGAATTGACTGTAAAAACAAAAATACACTCACCACTAAAAAGCGAAAAATAATAATAATTTTTAGTGAAAAAACAAAACCGACTTCAAGATTAAACCTACATATAGAAACTTGAACTAAAAAATTAAAAATAATATTTTAATTGCTTCAAAACAAAAACCATAAAATGAAAATCAACGAAATTATCGATACTTATAAACCTATTCACAATTTATAATCAATTATTTTTGAGGTCGGTGCCAACCAAAACAAACAGAATTTGAAAAGACATTGTAACCGTTAGGATCCTCTCACTGTTTCATCACCGCCACACCGCTGTCTCCGGCCATTCGAAGGCTTGTTGTAAAGGCAGAATTAAACTGCCCTTCTTGGCTGGCACCGACCCCAAAGATAACTGGTCATAAATTGTGAATAGGTATATAAGTATCGATAATTTCGTTGATTTTCATTTAATGGTTTTTGTTTTGAAGCAATTAAAATATTATTTTTAATTTTTTTGTTCAAGTTTGTATATGTAGGTTTAATCTTGAAGTCGGTTTTGTTTTTTCTCTAAAAATTATTTTTATTTTATGGTTATTATTTCTTTGATATTTTGTTTAAAATTAATTTGTTCATGGTAAATAATTTTTGGGGGATCAAATTTAAAAGAATGTTTTGTTTGCCTGTAATGCGTGGTGAGAGCTGTTTGGTCCAGTTTATTCGGGTTTATAGTTATAGACGTGCAACTGTATTTATGTTGATAAACACTTCTTTTGAGATATTGTTCCGATGTGCCGAAATAAGATTTTCCACAACTATATTCACACGGTATTTCGTAAACTATATTAGACTGTAATTCCAATTTATCTATATGTTATATCTATTTTTGGTTTTGGTGAATACTTTATCTATGGTGGACGTGTTTTTAAATGTGACAGTGTAGTGAGTTTTATAGTTATATGTGAGTGTTTTTCTGTGATACTTGGTGACGAAGGTTGTAATGGATCCTAAACTAATTGCATTTTGGTTATACATGTATTTTTTTTTCCTCGTACCCTTACATGCCATTTCAGCAATTAGGGGTTTTCCAGCCAAAGGGGATGGAGCGGGAAATTGATTAAAATGAATTAATTCCACACTGCGGAGGACAGATCTAAACTTATGAATTTTACTCTAATTTTAGATTAATGTAAGGACTGTGGCTTACAAAGGATTCTGCCCATCTAGTGTTTCCATCCCTTGTTAAAACATGTGTTTGGATTAAAAAAAAAAAAAAAAAAAAAAAAAAAAAAAAAAAAATAAAATAATAATAAAAAAAAATATATATATATAATAATAATAAATTAGAGAATCTTTTGTTTTGCCATTTTTATTTCACTAGCTCTGAGTCATAATTTATTATACATACACAGTTAGGAAGTGACTAAGACAAGCCAGGACGTGGTAACATCAACCACCATTTTTAACAATAACAAAGTGCGGTGGCTTAAGAGACAAGAAGTGGCTTAAGTTGGGCCAAGTTCTGCTTTCAACCTCCTTAAGATAAAGGCCCTCAGTGAAAGGACCCAGGCATAGCAGCCATCTTACTTCGGCAATAAATTACAACCTGAATAGGTTATTACTTTCCCTAATATTAACAAGCTGGCTAGAACTAGTAGAATTTACAACTATAACTATGACAGAATCTAATGGCTGGTTATACATCATATTCTCAACTTGGAGAAACGGAAGAGAAACGTTTTTATTCTTTTGGAACATTTTGATTGTTATCGACAAATAACTTGCAGCTTACTAATTTCCTGAATGGTATATTTTAGGTTCAAAAGGAAGTTTGATGATGTTTCTCGTTCTTATGATAAATTTACGTTTAACTCATTTAAGTCAATATTCAAAATTTATGTATTCAAAATACAACTAATGAGAAATGGATAAAGGATTGAATTTGTATTATTGAAAGCATTTGTTTCATACATCCATCTTGTTATGCACCTTCCGAAAACTGTCATTGTCTCAGTCGGATTGATAATTACAAGGGGAGGGGGTGTATTGGTAGCTTAGTTCCATAGAATTAACCAGCTGGTTTGATTTATAGCGAGTAATCCTATATACAAGTCTTTCCATTTCCATTTATTTCTAATATATAAGTAGTGTCGAATGGAGTACAGTGTAACGCCATGATTAGTCATCATTGCCGCCATCTCAAACGTCATTCATTGGACGACAAATTGCAAGATAAACGGAAGAATAATCGAATATATGTTTTCTGCCAGATATTCAAGGATCCTGTCTTTCACCAACGCTATTTAATTTATACTTATCCGACCTGCCTTCTCTCCCCTCAGTTGAAAGATCATAATATGCAGATGACACAGCGATATACACTAATACCTACAGGATAGAGCCAATAGAAAACATATTAAAATCATTATACATCAGATTTAATAAATAAAACTTAATAAAATGAAAACAAACGAACAAAAAACTTCAGCAATAATTTTTACAAAAAGAAGGCCTAACATACCGAAACATATCTTTCTAAATAATATTCGACTGTTACTACCTCGGGCAAGACAAAAGATTGACATTCACACCTCATATGAATAACAAATGCGGCAGAGCAAAAAATATTTTAAGTACAATGGCCTCATATTTCAAAAGAATATCCCCACTGTCGATTAAAAGCAAAATCATTCTGTCTAAATCAGTCATAAGCCCATTACTGACGTACACCTCTTCTGAATGGAGCTGCACCTGTGACTCCAACATTAAAAAACTGAAAGGGTGCAAAATCTATGTATGAGAATAATAAACTACTACCCCGATATGCAAAAATAACCGAAATAGTAGAATTTGGTTTTCAAACATTAAACAATTTATTTACACACAAACCCAAAACTTTTTTAACTCTACAAAAAGTTCAGGAAATCCCATAAATCAAACAATAGAATATACGAATAATTCAAAAACCTTAAGAATATACGTACGCAAACGTAGAAACCACATACTACTAGAAAAATATTTATAGCTAATATGAAATCCAAAAAATTATTGGTTCAGTTTGATATTTAATTTCTTGAAACAAAGATAATATATAAGTTAATTATTCTGAAAAGTTAGTAAACTTTACTGTAAACAAAAAGTTGAACAATTACGTGTTTTAGCTTAGTAGATTTTTATTATCCATTCGTTTTTATCAATTTTTTTCCCTATTTTGTAGGTTTTTCTTATTTTTTCTACAGTTTAAAATGCCTTCCATTTTATTATATCCATTATGTATGTGACAACTGTAAACTGTTAAATTTCATTTGAATAAAACTTTTTACTACGAAAAATTTGTTTTTTCGTAAATTTGAACATTTTGGCTACTGAAGTATTGTTCTTGTTGGAAAACTAATGATTTATGGTGAGAAAGTATATGTTACCTTTAAACTTAAATTTGTTGGTGTTAACAAAGTTTATTTTAATTTCTAACCAATATAATTTTAATGATATTTTATATTAAACTGTAAGGTGGGGAGCACAGCGTAACATAATGTTATACATCGAAAATAGTTCGGGATAGAAAACGGAAGACTAGGATTGCTCTAAAAAATGCTAATGACGTTAAAGATAAAAAATAATATTCTTATATTATAAATTTGTTTATGCTTAACTTTGTCATCTAAAATTTTGATATGGAACCTCATTAAAGTTGAATGTTTTCTATTGTTTCATATTTTATTTTGTTTAGTCTACTATTAAAGTGTACTCCATCTTGTTATACTGTACACCTTGAGCACACTGTAACAAATTTGTTATTTCAGATTAATAAAAAAGTAAGTAGCTTCTATGTATAATTTTAAAATTTGAAGCCTAATATGAAGATTAAAGACTGTTGATTTTATTAAATGATTAGACTATCTCCTATTTGACCTCTATATATTCTTTTCTTTTTTTTTTAATTTTCCCATTTTATTAATTATTATTGTTATTAATTAGATATTAAAAAAAAAATAAACTTAACGAAATACAAATAATCAGAATAATAGAAAATGTTAGAAAATGCTACTTATCGATTGACACCAAAGGAGAAGAAGGTGTTTTACAGTTATCTCATTTTAGTATTCGTAAATTCATCTCTAATTTGGTTGAATATGTAAAAACATTAAGAAATTACAACTTAGAACTTTCAAAGATAAGACGTAAATAGTACTAAATGGTAGCAATCCCAAAACTCGTAGATTGTAAAGAATTTGCTGAACTGTTTAATATTATAGTGGTCCACACCTAACACTAAATTGCAGTGAGCGGGCAATTAGAATTTAATTATTTGATTTAAATTACAGTATTTAGATAAATAAAATTTTGAAGAGCTAGGTGGTAAAATAAAATGCTCAACTCCAATTCTAAATTTCACCTTTCCCATCTGTATTCAGATTCTGACTCGGATCGTTTTACTTGGCATATCTAACCATTTGTCGCTCCCGACCCTGTTTGTTATAGATCTTAGTGGTTATTATTCCTTGTTTCAAAATGTGAGGGAAAATAGCAGAAAATTTTATTGAGCCCTCTCATATACTCATATTTAATAAACCGGACCCTATCTAGTTTTAGTTACAGTAAATTTTCTGCTTTTGATATATGCAGCTCTACGCTATGACATAATCTAGACTAGACAACACCAAAGAAGTTACCACTTGAATGTTATTATAAAATTCTTTAATGTAAAGCCTACTGGTTTCAGTTTCAGTCACAAACCACCACAGATTCTCGGGCCTTACTTTTCATGGTAGACTAAGTGGAGGTAATCATATCTCCAACTCAAAAGCATTCGGTATAAAAAAAAAAAAAAAAAAAAATTAAAATAAACATAATTCGTGTATTGGGCAATACGAGTACAATGTGGGGTATCGAAAGAGCCTAGTTAATAATAAAGGTCTTGTAATTTACTTAATTATTCAGACGAATCGGCAAAGATACCACCCTTCATAATCTCGAATTAACTATGTAATATTTACATTACCCAACTTAGAATCCTTGCAGCACTTCAATGAACCTTGACCTGAACCCAATACTCCACAATAATAGTTGCAGACCAAAATAACAGTTGTGTACTCATTAAGCTCCTTAAAGGAACTAGATTGTACGCACAAGGAAAACCTCAGGATCACATTTCTTCATTCTTAACTCCACTCTCAGCTAATTTAAAACAATAAAGAGAAATATCAAAACGGGGGGTACACCCATCGACAATATATGTACGGAAGATAAAATAAGTTTTATTAGTAAAATAGTTCAGCAGTATACTTAGCTAAGTAATAAGTAGCAGAGATGCTTAGCTGAAATGAACAGCAAGATGTAGCAAATGTACATTGGGCAAAAGAAAGTCTGGAAACGCCAAAATCTTACGCTTATGCTTCTCCTGTCTAAAATAGGCAATTTCCATTAGTAAAACTACTCTTATTTTACACAAAAAACATTATTCTTTAATTTTAATATAATATATCATTGAATGCATGTCAACAGCAGTCAACAGAAAACTTTGAAGCAAAAAAAAAAAAAATCCCTTATAGCAAAAAGAGTCTGGAAACACGTGTGCAAAGAAAGAAAACAAAACATTTCAACAATAACAACTGATTATACTCGGTATAGGCTTTGAGAACAAAGGTCAGAAACAAAGTCTTATGATCAGAAATCCTTTTAGTCAGTGATTAGCATACTGGATGGAAGTACCGAAAGCCATTCACGAGTTAATAGTTTCTTTACGAAATCAAGGCAATACTATGAGGGAAATTTGGAGGACTGTTAATAAAAACGTGGATACCGTATCTAAAATTATAAAAAGATATAAAAAATTTGGCTGTGCATCCAGAAGACCACAGAACGGATGTCCACCAAAAATAAATAAAAACTGTCTATAACAAACCGTCAAAAAGTGTAGCGAAGAGCGAAAAAAAAACATTGGAAACAAAATCTGAAGCCCACATTACCAAACTTTGGTAAGTGTTTCCAGTCTTTTTTTTTTTGTTCTTCTTCTTAGTGTAGATACACTGAACAACATTTTCTAAAAATGCTTTATTACCATAGATAAGTTTCTAACACTATAAATACCTATACAGCCCACAATAATTTAGTATCCGCCTGGTTTTACGGGTCTAATTATATCTTACGATGAATACCTGGAACCTGCATAATCTATGTTAATAGATTTAATTTTCAATACTTTGTCGAACAATAAAGCGGTAAACATACTATAAGATGATGTGAGTTGAGTTTAACATCGAAATATGAGTTGGTGTACTATCGAAGTTGAGTCAATAAATACTAAATACTCAGATCAAAGTTTGGAGTGTATCAGAAGGAAGAGTCAAACTGTCATTAGGAAGAGGTAGCGGCCGTAACCAGGAGTGGGGGGGGGGGGGGGGGGGGGGGGAGTTCAGCTGTGCTTGCTCAATAACTACAGCCCTGTCTCCTAACGAGCTAGTGGTCAGCATTGTCTTCCAGGTCCCTGTTTCCCCAGGATTATTATTATTAGAAACAAATAATCACTGATGGATAGCCGTAGAAAGAGCATTCTAATAGAGAGAACATCTTTATTAAAAAGTAAAATAAATATATTCTAGAAATCTATTTATAAAGTATTAGTAAGGATTAAGAACATATTTCAACAGGATGTATCACATTAAATCATTTTAACATAAATAAATGCAATATAGTTTTATTGGTTTAGTATATGTTCCTTGGTTTCTTTAAAAGTCCTCTTTTGAATCTGAATGCTCTGAACAAACATTCAGATGATTATTAAACGCGAAGAAGTGGACGATGTTTTTCTATACCAATATATTATCTATAACACATTTGTTAATTATTTAATAACACATAAATGGACTACTACTATTACACTGGGGAAGAAAAGTCTGGAAACACTTACCAAAGTTTGGTTATTTGGGCCTCAGGTTTTTTGTTTCGAACATTTTTTTCGCTTATAAGGAGTATTACATAGCAATATAATCTCCCATCATTATTTATTTAAAAAACATATAATGCTAACATGATTTTTTTTAAATGGGCGACGTTTCACGGCTATTGCTACATTTTCAAGCCCCTTCTGTGTCCATGTACATTTGGATCTGTCTGATGAACAAAAATTTTAACGACTAAAAAGTTTTGTTACTAGTATTGCATCTTGTAATTTATCTTAAATAACGACAAATCTCTTAGAACATTTAATTATGGATCACATACTATAAATAAATAATGATGGGAGATTATATTGCTATGTAATACACCTTATAAACTAAACTCTCCTTTGGTTGTATATTTTATTGTATAATATAATTTTTTTCGCTTTTCGCTACACTTCTTGACGGCCGTCTCAGCCAAAAATGTTAAATCGATATTCGTCCGACTAAATAACAGATTCCCCGAACGATAGGGGCTTTTACATACTCTTTAACAAATTTCAAATGTCGCTAATGAATGGTTTCTTCCTGGAGATTCCACCAAATAAATCACTTTTCCGTAACATAAAAACCATTACCACGAGACAAATTTGTAGCAATTCAGAGCGCTAGTGCACGGTTAGTCATGGACAGGTTTTAAAATTTTCCGCTTGAGCAATTTATTTATTTTTGATGAACGCCCGTTCCGTGGTCTCCTGGAAGTACAGCATAATTCCTTATATAATTTTAAATACTGTACCCACGTTTTTATTACAGTTATCCAAATTTCTCTCACAGCATTGCCTTGATTTCTTAAAGAAACTATTAATATAACTCTTGAATAGCTTTTGGCACTTCCATGATGAATGGTAATCACGGACTAAAAGGATTTCTGACCTTTGTTCTTAAAGCCCATAGTTAGTATAATCAGTTTTTATTTTAGTAATGTTTCGTTTCCTTTCATCACACAAGTGTTTCCAAACTTTGCTATCAGGGTATATTTTTTTTTACTTCAACATTCTCTGTTTATTGCTGTTGATAGGAATTTAACTATATATTAAGTTAAAATTAAAGATTAATTATTGTTGTGTAAAATAAGAGTAGTTCCACTATGCGAAAATGTCTATTTTAGACAGGAAAAGCATAAGTGTATGATTTTAGCAAGTGTTTCCAGCCTTTTTTTTCCCAGTGTATATAAAAAAACAAACCATTTATCGTTTGTGATCACTGACCATCTGTACCAACCACTGAACCAATCTGTACCAAATTTCTCATACATCTTATTCATAGTTCCAAAAAAGGTTTTTCCGTTAATTCGTTATTAAAAAAGCAATAATATATGGAAGGCAGTGAAATTTTAAAATTGACCGATAGGTGTCGAACGCCATTCTGCATGAAAGGTTACAATGGTTCGTTGTTATGCTATGCTTAAACATGATACTGAAATTTACTTATATTATATTAAATTGTTAAAAAATATAATAAAAAGTGCGACATGTGGATCTCAATTAAGTATCGCAAAACAAGACATAAACAATTTTTATTAAAATAAATTACGATACTTCTTCCAATAAACAAAAATGTTAGAAAACTTACATTTTAAAATTTTCAGTTTTTACAATTTTAACTTGACATATGGCCCCCTCTGGCTTGAATGACTGCTTCCACTAGTCTTAGTGGAATATACACAGTTCTTTTCTTCTCGGTTATTTATCAAAAATCTACCTCATAGTAACTATGAGTTTCTGTGAGCGCAAATTTTCACACAATACACGGCCTTCCTGTTTGAACAATCATTTAGTTTTATTTTCTGTTCCAGCATTTTAGAGTATACTATAGTCAGTATATTTAACAGGAATATATTTTGGCGGTTGTTAAAATTTCTAATGCCTCCTTTTAGGATAATCTTTTTCTTCCAAACAATACTCAGTATAATCTATGTAGCTTATTTTCCTTGATTGAGGGGATAGTAATAGTTTAATAGTTAAGAAAAATAAATACATTTTTAAAAAAATAAAGTTTTCTAAATATTAACATCAAAAAAAGAAAAGTTATCCTAATTACTATGGTATAGGTATAACGGTAGAGGAACAGAATCATTGGTCACATTTTAGATTGGACAATTTCTTTAATTTTCTTCTCACCTCTGGCTCAATCATTATCCTGTTCAACACATCTTAAAGATTAAAACGGCAGTGGCCCCTTTTGTAAACATTTATTCATGTTGGAGTTCTGGCACTAGCCAGCTTCTATACTCATGAGTTACTGTACTATTGCGCTCTAACTAGCCACCACTGCGTTTCGACCAGTGACGCAGCTGAGAGAGAAGAGCTGGGACCTCTCTGTGCCGGGACTATCCCTCAATGAGAGGAGGGACAGGTTTGGTTGGGAGATCCCTAGGATGAGTGTGTATTGTAAATAAAGTATGGTTGTAGATTTAACTTTTCATTTAATTTAGTTGTTTTTTCTACTTATTACTATTATTTCATTTTGTTAATTTATTATTATTTTGTTATTTACAGGGTTTCCGTAGATCGTTGACCAAAAAAGGTATCTCAGGTAGGGAGGTGCATTTTGAACCTATTTAAGGTCACTTACGTATATACAAAGTCTTATGTCTTTTTTGTAAAAATCAAAATCAAATATTTATGCCTTATAACTTCGTTCTTTACTGATATATCGACGCCATTTTTTTTTTTTTTTTTTTGCTGTAATTACTAATATATTGTCCATGCAAAATAAAAAAGATTTGATGCAAAAAACAAATACAAAAAAAAAAATCTTTAAATCTTGTTAAAGGAAAAAAAAAATTAAGAACTTCAAGTTTAGGTAAAAAAAAAAAAAAAAAAAAAAAAAGGGGAACAGCCAAATCCAAGTTATATGAAAAATATGTTTGTTTGTTTTTTTTGCCTTTAATAAGATTTAACGATCATCCATTTTTCGCTTCTTTGCAAGTTATATGAAAAATATGTTTGTTTGTTTTTTTTGCCTTTAATAAGATTTAACGATCATCCATTTTTCGCTTCTTTGCTTTTTTGCATCAAATCTTTTTTATTTTACATGAACAATGTATTAGTAATTACAGCAAAAAATAATGGCGTTGATATATCAGCAAACAACGAAGTTATAAGGCATAAATGTTTGATTTTGGCAATTTTTACAAAATAAATCATTAAAAAAAAAAACGTAAGATTTTGTATGTAAGTGACCTTAAATAGGTTTAAAATGAACCTCCCTACCCGAGATACCTCTTTACTTGTATCTATATTATATATTGTATATTATTTATGTATAGCACAGTTCTTTTCAGTTTTTTTTTCTTAATTACTTATTTAATTTTTTTCTCTTGAATTGTACATAATGTGTGAATGTAAGCATGAAGTCATCTATATTACTTCTTGCCCTGTGCCTTCATGTGGCTGATTGTAATAATAACTCAATAAATGTTTTTAAAAAAATATATATTTTCTATGGATACAGTGTCTAGTTTAATGTAAACTAGATCTAAATTTAAAATAAATTTAAATTGATCTGGGACTATTTAATTTAATGTATTCAAGGTAAAAGCAGTAAGTTTCCACGCCTACCGAGTTTCAGATAGCCTCACTAGCTATCTTCCTCTCTATCTGGAGTGGGATCTCTTTGACAGAAATTCTAGCTTTGAATTTCTCAGAGTATCAGGATATCATAAGCTGATATCATTGTGCAGCTGATACCCCGGCTCAAAATATTTCTTTTAGCAACCTATCCCTACTTGAGGTTCTCTTTCACAGGGATTTCGAACATCTATCTAGGGTGTAATAAGGTAACTGCTAATTTATATTGATTACGTATAAACGTAATTTACATGAACAGTTATATAAACTAATGTAGTATAACTATTCAACAGTGGAAGCTGTTTATACTTGGCCTGGAACTATATAACTTATCCCTTTATTTTTACTTTATCCTCATATAAACTTCTTTTGGGTTCACCGTATTGTATCTCTTTATCTAGATCTTAACTGAAATATGGGGGAGCCTCCTGACCCCCCCCCCCTTCCTGAACTTTCTAGCCCTTAACCGAAGAAAATGGGCGTGGGGTCGAATTATATTTTTTCCATGAATAAACCATTTCCTAAACTGCGGGAAATATAAAATCAACTTACTTATATGTTAAAAGAGTTGATGGGGAGGATTTAAAAAAAAAAAAGAAATCTTAATTTTAGAACTATAAGTAAAGATTCAAAGGTCAAATTAAAAAAAATAAATAAAAATAACGGAAATTAATATTTATCAATAAAATCAATTAACTATTCATTTTCCTTATTTTATGACTTGAAGATATTTTAAGACGCCTATAGTATTGCATATTAAAGTGATCACGGAATTTGATAGATATTTGTATTGTAATATTATTAATTATAATCGAATCCCATCTTTAAATTATTAAAAACAATATATTTTTTATTTTTTTATTTATTTATATTTTACTTGTTTTAATTTTTTACATCAAGTAAATGTGATGATAATGCTATAAAGTACATGTCAATTGCTTGTAAAGAGCTATCCATTGGTAGCACTTGTAAAGTTCTATAAAATAATTGCTTTATTTTATAAGGTCTCGAGGCTATCTTCTTTTCAAGTACCTCGGAGAATTATCTAGAATAGAATGTGAAGCAAGTTGTGATACTAATGGATTTTAATAGTTATGAAGTTTGCTACTGGTTTGGGCTAAATTAACAACATATGGTACATTAAGGTTTTTATGGATAAAGTTTGTTAGTGACAAAGGAATGAGCATTGAGGATTTTCGAATCATAAAATTTGCAGTTAGAATCTAGCGGGATTTCTCATTTACCATAAGTAGATTATATGTCACCGTTAGTCAACCAAAACATGTTAAATATCTACAACCAACTGCTTGTACCTGTTTTCTTTATCGGAGGCCTTTATGTGTACCGCAAGATATAAGAACGGTAGAATATTATAAATTTATTAAAAAAATTTAACTTTTTTTTTGTTTTTTTTTCTTGCTGCAGTAGCACTCTAGAAAGACGAAAACTGTTTAAATTGACATGATTGGAACGTAGCAAACGTTAAACTTGGAATCCTCATACAAGACTAAAACGACTGTAAAAACAGACTCTATCCATAAAATTCAACTAAATAAGTAATGGCAAAATTGAGGTCTATGTTCATTATAATTGGTTTACCCTTACATTGAAAATCTAATTAAATAAATCCTAAATAATAATAATAATAAATAAATAAATGCAATAACATAAGATCCTTTGATCTGGTGTCACACAATAATTTTTTTCTTTGCTTTTTATTCCAATGAAGAGTTTATTATGTTTATAATGCACATTTCCATTAGACTCCAGAGGACTCCATGTTTTTTTGGTTTTAAAAGTACATTTCTCTATGGAAACGAAACAGAATCTTTGCTTTTTACGCATCATTCAAAAGCTGATTAAACTTGCAAGTTTTTGTGAGATTTGCAGTTTTTTGGATAGTTAAGGCATTGTAACTTTCCTAAATAAGGTGAAGATCAAGCTTTTCTTTAGGTCATAATTTTGTAAAATTCATGGTTACATGCACTCTGTTCTTATTGGAAATTTAATGCTCAATCCGAAAATGATGTCGAAATTTGAGAAACATTTAAGCGAAATGGAGATATTTCAGCTTTTATGGTTAAAACCGTGTTTTCCTCAAAAAAGTCTTTGATTTATCTTATATCTGCAACGGATTGGAAAAGAAAGGTGAGGTATGCGGCATTTTTCTACATTTTTCATCTAGTTTACCCAATTTATTTTTTTTACACTAGGAGGTACTTACCCTGTATACTCCTTTATAGATTTATTAGATATATCTACGTTGCTGAAATTGCACTGTGCCTACTCTCCGAGATAGCCGTTGTTGATCATTATTCACGAAAGCAAAAATAAATATTGATATTAGTTATTCCTCTACATTTGTCAAATATGTTATACTTGTAATGTTCAATTCATGATAGAAATAAACAATTTTTATTTTAGATTGGATATTGAATCTGAGCTCAAGAAAGATAGATTTAAGCTCTATAAGAATTAGCAATGTTAAGTTAACCTATATCAACAAACCCCATGTTCTGTAGAAAACTCTAAAGAGGAAATTCTTAACTTTAATAGACAGGATTGTAATGATGTATTGCGATGATTACAATACTCAGGAATAAATAAATGATGGCAGTATTTTTACTATAAGGAAATTGGGCCCATTGGTGAAGCCGATTTTATAACGAGTTTTCTAAGGCAGGCAATCTTATTAAATACTTATAATTAACATTTAGATACAGCAGAAGCTCGCAGTCGATAAGCTACCTTTTGAATTTATAGCTGCTGCAATAAATCCAAACAATAAACACTTTGATTATCTCCAAAGAATATACATAGCTCTATAACTAATTATTAGTAAATCTAGAATCGAAAATAAACTTTTAATAGTGAATAGAATAGGGATTGTTTGGTATTGCTTTTTACCCAAAGGCCGCTTTATTTTAGGAAACATGTAATGACAAAACAGAGAGCATTCATCACGACTACCGAATCTGAAATTCAATTCCGAACGGTTGAATAAATAAACAAAACAAAAAAACAATATCCTGGCAGGCACTTTCATAAAAATAAAAAATCACTACCTAAAGCTTATCCTCCCAGATTTAATAACTGGCTAAATTCATTCCCGTTCATCCGTTGAATATTATCAGAGACCACCTCTAGGTTTAAACCACCAAATACTCCACTGTCCCCAACCCGCCCCCTCCACCGATATTCGACACCAAAGAATAGGTGTGTGTCAAATCTGAATAATGAATAGATCTTCCATACACCACTGCGGTACCAACTATATGATAGTAATAACAATTGTAAACGACTTCAGTGTCTACGTTGGGCTTCGTTCCTTTAAAAACCGATGTCTCGCGGTCTGAGGTTTGAGGTGTCTGTTCTGGAGTTCGAAAGACTTAGTGGTGTACTGTGATTGAAAGATGAAAAAGTGCTATTTTTTATCATGATTTTGCTATTCATAAAGAGATTATTTCCCTAGAATATATTACTAACTTAATCATAAATATTTTATTTTATTTTTTGGCAATTGAGAAGCCTGTCAATGTTTTTTTTTTTTTTTTTTTTTTTTTTTTTTTTTTTTTTTTTTTTTTTTTTTGACATACCCAACAGTTTCATAGGGTGATGACAGCCTTAATTAAATCTTTTAATCATTGGCTGAGGGGAGTTGAGTACTCGATTCAAACAACTGAATGCCAACACCCTGAACTTGCACATTTGATTAAGAGGAAATATTTGGTATTCATCATTTGATGAAGGGGTAAGGAGTAATGCTGTAGAGCCAACATACTTTGACTCCTACTTCCGCCTTGAGCACTGGTACAATTTGAGTTGTCTAATTGCCGAGTCCCATTCTTTCCATGAATCCCAAGTCGAAAAGCCGTGTTTCTATCTTCCCTATAGAAATAATTATCCATTTCTACCTTCTCTTTTAATACTAAAACTAATGATCGGCCATTAAAAAGTTTTGGAACTGTGCCAGGCTCAAGTTTTAAGGAAAATCTGTGTTCAGTAAAAGTTCCCATTGATTCCTTAAACACATTAAGGTATTGTTTAATCACAATTTGGATGTGGTTAGGAATATTATCTCCGGTGGTGTAAAAAATGCTTTTATTTTCATATTTTCCTAATAATTTTTGGAAGATTAGTATGGGTGAGGAAAATTAAGAACATATATCAAGTTAAAAATTAATCCCTGCAATCTTCCAGTAATACGATTTTCATAATTGGAACTATTGAGCTACTCAAAAAAACAACTAACTGTTAGCAAGGCATGTGAATTTTTCACTTTATTATCATATTATGCAAATTGCCTTTTACCAATTCAAATTTGAAATTTTGATTACCTGTAGTAAAATCCCACACACTTGTTCTACTCCCAGTTTTGTTTTAGTGTCTAAATAACATGGGTAGCTGCTACATTTTCGGTTCTATATATTTTTTAATTTCGTCACAGTTATGTTCCCCATTAAAAACTTCTGAAATGCTAATATGAGCCTTTGTAATATTAATTATGAATTAGGTGAAATGAGACGACGAGTTGCTCAAATTAACACTCTATATTCACTGCTATTGTAACCATAAAAAGAGTAATTACCTTACAACCGTAGCCTGAATGCCTCATTATATAAATAAACAGCTTTTTCTGAAGTTATGACGTCACAACGGTACCGCTGTTTAATCGATAACATTTAAGCATAGTTATACTCAGACACCGCTTTAGGAAAAAAAAAAAAATTACAAACCTTTCTTTGAACAAGAATACAATCTCTTTGAAGTAGGTGACGTTTGATGATAGAGTTGAAGAGAGTCAATTAGCTAATGAGTTGGATCAACTTGGAGCCTACTTCATATAATAAAATACCTAATTCTTATGTCATATATGAAACACGACATGAAACTGCTCGTTGTTACAGACTACTTCAACATTTACTAGACAAACCATTAAAGCTCCCAATTGATTACAAAAGACTTATTCACATGACCGCGATTAGACCTATTTGAACGTACGGAGTTGAGCTTTGGGGTTCTACTTAACCATCCAAATCATCTCGTATCCAATCCTTACAATCCAAAGTCCTTCGAAAAATCCTAAATGCCCCTTACTTTGTCACCAATAAACTTATACATAAAGACCTTAATGTTCAATATGTTGCTGAGTTAGCCCAAACCAGATGCCTATTCTTCAATAGTAAGCTCCATAACTACTCAAATCCACTAGTTTCTCAATTTGCTTCCCACTCCATCCTCCGAGGCATCTGAAAAGAAGATGGCTTAGAGATCTTGTCGTGTAGAATTTTTATTTAAGTGCTACTGATGGGTAGTTTTTTTTAAGTTTTTACTTAATATATATATTTGTACTGTTGTAAATTTCAGTAAATTGATATATATATATATATATATATATATATATATATATATATATATAAATATATATGAAACAAATAAAAATTCCTAAATGGACTGCTCGTTGAAAAGTATTATCTGAATTGACATATGTATCCATGACCTTAAAGCCCCTAAAATTGCTTTACACTTGATTCTATGATTTTAACCTTAAAAATCTCAATCTGACGCAGGACAGTAATTGTAACACAGTTATACACATAATATTCAACTTATTTTCATTTCACTGGCTAATTCTGTTCATAACTTCAATTTTGAGTCTGACTTGACACTGATGAGTAAGAACGTGCCTCCTAATTTTTGTGGTTACTTAGATAGCTCTAGATTACCTTAGTGTATAAACAATTACAAATGTTTTATTTTTTTTTATTCTAAATTAATTTTGTTAAAGTTGATTTCCATTTAATTTCATTTCGTTTGGATAAGTTATTTTTAATTTTTATGCGTCTACTGTAAAATCAGAATTACTATAGTTTTGTACACCAAATATACCTCTATATCTCGTGGGATAACACCAGAAGAAAAAAAGTCTGATGATGAGATAACATATCTCGAAATATGTCACATTGTTGTGAAGATTTATTGATATAAGAGTTTTTCTAAAATAAAGTGCATAAGATAATATATTCAATTATGAAGATATCCGTAAAGGCTGATTGAGTCTGACATCCAAAAAATTTTATCTTTAATCTAGGACGGGTGTGTATGAGTATAATTCAGTTATAATGATAAGGTTAATATTCCACTGATCCCTGTTGAACAGATCCGCTACCTTGTTCGTAGACTGGACAAACGTTTAACTTGGAATCCACATACAAGACTAAAACGACAGGAAACTGCTCATCGTTTTCGACTTCTTCAACATTTACTAGACAAACGTTCAAAACTCCTGATTTACTTCAAAAGACTCATTTGAGCTGTGTGGTTCAACTAAACCTTCTAATTCTTCTCGTATCCAATCCTTACAATCTAAAATTCTTAGAAAAATCCACAATTCTCCTTACTTTGTCACAAACAAACTTATCCATAAATACCTTAATGTTCCACATGTAGCTGGTTTAGCCCAGTCCAGATACCTATCCTTTCATAGTAAATTCCATAACCACTCAAATCCACGAGTCTATTAACTTGCTTCGCATTCTATTCTTGATAATCCTCCGAGGCGTCTGAAAAGAAGATAGCCTCGAGACCATCTTATATTGGACTTTTATTAATGCGCCACCAATGGGTCACATTTACTGGACGTATATGTATTATACAGTTGTAAATATCAATAAAACAAATTTAAGTATTATTCGAAATACGGAACTTCTAGATTTTTAGTTCTCGAAATCCTGACGCTTATTTTATTCTACAAATTATTTTTAAAAACTTATAAAAAACATAAAACACGCAGTGGAATCGTTACTATTTAATGAATACCATCGACTTATTTTATATGTTGATTGCAGGGTTTTTATACGAATAGATGGCTGAGTTGGAGAGCAAAGAAAGGGGCGGGTCAAGAGCGGTCATTTAACTCAAGATAGAAAAACTTCTGTTTCTAATTTCTGTCCCAAGTCCGTTCTCGCCTTTCTCATTGCTTTAATCCTTTTCCTCTTGTGAAATTCGTTTTTCTCAGGTTTTGCGTTTGAGATATTCTTTCCACAGGGTCTTATTATCTCTTATTACTTTCATAACCTCATTAGAACACCAATCTGCTGTCTTATCGTGTGCAGCGATTCCTCATTTAACAAAAACTAATGCATCAGCACCCAGTATTTCTTTCAAAGTACAGCAAGGCTACAAATAGACTGAAACCCTTGAATGCACAGTTCAATGGGACGAATGACCAATCCAGGAGAAAAAAAGTCTGACTCGCTTAAATATACATGGCAACCTGATTTACATAAACAATGGAGTTGAAATAAGGTAGAATTAAACCATTCAAGTCACAAACATCAGAAAAATACTATACAGTAGGAACGTATTATTCGTGGTTCCGATTTTTTTTTTTTTTTTTTTTTTTTTTTAATAAGGTTTAATTTTTCTCTTGCCATTTCATTTTAATTTTTTTAACTACTAATTTTAAATACGTCTATACGTCTTTAGCTGAAGACGTTGTAATAATATCCTCTTATTCAATTTTTTGCAATATAGCAATATACTCTGAATCGATATACCTACAATTTTGCCAAATACTCGTGGAATTTAAATTTGTTTTCCTTAAAAAGAAAGCAGATGAAAGCAGATAAGTTTTTCATATTTATTTCATATACCTTTTACGTAACAGAGACCACATGCTCACACACAATGCTCAATTGAAAGAATCAAACAACCTCTAATACTGCTCTTCCCTTTACTCCTAATACAGCAGTTTCATTAGTTTCAATTACATCTTTTTTCTTCCTTAGTAAAAAACAAACTAAAATTACTCATTTTTTATGTAAATGAAAATTTAATATATATAGTAAAAACATGCATACATGTTTCATTATTTTTATTCATTCTTATGTATTTTAGTATATAATAACTTTATAAATGTATGTTAAACGGCTTTTTGTTATAAAAGTGATTTTCATAATCACCTTCATGATCGGAATTCAATAAAATGTAATTCGACGTTTTCCTGCCTCTTATTATTTCGTTTTAATTTTCTTGACTTCCAATCATAAATATCACTTCAAAACAGCTGTTGGAATAATATCTTCAGGTTCAAATGTTTCCAATGTAGTAATATATATTAAATCAATGTCCATACAGCTTTCGCAAATGCTGAATAACTCCCTTCGCGGAATGGAAAATTCGTTTTCTAACAAAAAAGCAAAGAAAAGCAGCTAAATGTTTCATATTTATTTCACATAACAAAGTGTGACCTGCCGAGTAAGATGCTATTTACTTCGATGTTTTTAAATTGGAATCCACGATAGAAAATTTAATAATGTTCTATAAACATCTGCCATATACACCTAACACAATAGTTTCATTAATTTTGATTATGACATTTTTGCTCCTAGATTGTCCATTCGTCCCACCGTGCGATGTTCAGAAATACACAATATTTTTTACAATATCAGGGAATGAAATTACAAATAACAATGCCTATAATAAAATGTCAGAAAAATCGAAAAATTATCAGAGAACGCCATCTAGAAGCTTAAAAAACATTATCCATTGGAACTACAAAACGGTGCAGTGGATATTATCCAGCAATGGCCTGATGCCAAGCGATCTTATCTGCGCAGTAGAGGGCTTAAAACTGGCAGAAAAAGTTTCGGAAAATGAGCATGAATAAAGAATAGTGTACATATTTCTCAAATTTGTAAATATAGTAAACGATTAATTTCTACTGAAATTTTAAAAATTTTTAGTCACGTTTGTGTGAGCGGAAAAGTCGATTCCCGTTGAACGTGATCATTTCATAGCAATCTCCACTTCCTAAATACTACATTTCGCACTGGATAAAATTTGTATTTTTATATATTTCATAACTCATAATAAGGATATCTGGCTATTTTATGTATATTTCTTGACATAAAGGAAAAATAATTCAACCTACTTTATCATGGAGCTTGAATAAAGTTGGAGCAGAACTTCGAAGAGTTAGAATGACCCAGTCATCCCAGACAACTTTGATTGGAGCTATAAAGATCCGAATAGTTTATTATATTCTAACAATCCGATTTCTCACTACCCGTCTCTGTTATTTAATACTCAATGCATTGGAATATTCGATATTTACGGATTCTCTATTCGCATGGTAATCAAAAAATAGAAAATGAATCTAGATATTAAAACTGTATATTGAAACCGGATTTCACGATTATATTAATTATATTGTATATAATCGACAATCAGTTAATGCTTTTAACGTGTCCTTCCAGTGCAGATTTAAATCTATTAAAAAAATATTTTGATTATTTCTAAACTATATTTTTACAAACTTTTCCCCTCCAACTAATTATTAATCAAATTGGAACTGTTTTAAATTTTTTTTTTTTTTTTTTTTTTTTTTTTTTTTTTTTTTTTTTTTTTTTTTTTTTTTTTTTTTTTTTTTTTTTTGGTGTAACCTAAAGTTATGTAAGGTGGGTAAATAAATGCTTTTTAACAAAAAGCGTTTATTAAAATGTACAGAATTACAGGGTTACATCGTGTATGACTGAAATGGACGAAGAACAATCTGTAAGAGGATACTAGACTATTTATACAATAAGAATTCGTCGTCAGCACTTCCTCATTAGGTCAGTGACTACAGATGGCCTTCCTGTTTAGATTTCATAAGTCGTTTACATAACTTAAGAAAGATGGTCAGTTAAAAATTTATTGAAACCGGCTGGGTCGTTCCAAAACACCAAAGAACTATTCCCCTCATACACTCTCATATAAGAAAAATCCAGTTCCTTAATTAGAAATCTTTTATTCGAACAGTAAAACAGGATTATTCATCGCCCGGTAAATATTGTTAAATAGTGAATTATTATTATATATCCATACATTATTATACAGATATTTGAATCTGAAACGTCGTGGAATGCTTATCCGCACAGGGTAGTAGTAGGTTTTTGCTTTAAGCTATAATTTTGTAATGGCCATTAAATCATTTCAATCCATAAACATTGAATTTTTTTTGTATTTACTAAACCAATCGACTACAAATTATATCGTTCCGAGATATGAGACCACCCGATTTATTTTTTTTCAGACTGAGTTTTCATAAAAGTGGCCTGAAAATACCCATTCACCGAAAGAATTGTAGGATAGAAGTCACAAGTGTATGTTTCCATTTAACATAGAACTTATATTCCATGCACTCGTCATTTATTTAACCTGATACAAACAGGTAGTGACTGAATGATGGTGAGCAGGTGTACACGAACGCTGTTTTTTTTTTTTTGTTTTTTCCCTCTTTTCTATGGTTAAGACTCACAGTTATCTGAAAGTTTCTAGCCAAACCACTAACTGATTACTTATATATTATTAATAGGATTAGTATCACTTTGGGGAATAAGCGAAAACAGCTAAATCTTTCTTAGCTTTCTAAATCTCACAAGTGTATCAGCTACCGGCAACGCAATAAATAGAGACGATTTCATTTTGTGCCTTGGTCTAGCCTGAATCCAAGAGATAGGCAAGACTTAAATTTAGGGCCTGGGATTTGCATTAGCGATAGTAGACCCTAGCTGGCCAGAATAAAACCTTTTACAGATCTCGATCTAAGCTCGCCTCCAAAAACCTTCTTTTGTCATGTTGGCAACAGTGGAAGGGTCTTCGGCCTATCATCCCGTCCTATTAACTTACCCAAGCAAGCAGGGAGGATTTTACTTGGTCAGAAAAGCATCGGATAGTAGATTTCGAGTATCAAGTTCAATATAACAATTTTACCTTATTTCTGTTCCTGAAATCATATATTTTTTAAGGATATAAAGTTAGGAAAAAAATGAAATTGTCTACAGAAGTGAAATTTTATATATATGAAATAATATTTTTAACATAATTTCTCCGTTTCATGGAAACGCCGCCTTCGTTACCTAATTGTTGATTTCCTTGATGTCGATTCTAGCCTGGAGCTGTGAGTTGGTTTCAGAAGACTTCCTGAGCTCTAGGTTTTCAGTATAATGGCTAGCCATGGTAATTTTGGAGTCACCAATATGTGGACAGTATTTATTAGTAATTAATAAATTATTAAATTTTAATTTTATAATTTTTTTTTTAACAAGGCCAGTTAAGGACCACGTTTAAGCCACGAAGCTTTACACTTTCTACAGTACTCTTTCATCTCTTCACTTTTCTCTTTCCTTTCTTCTGCCATCCATTTTCTCCCTTCTATTTTTGGAGCTGTTTTGTTATAAAACCCTTCCCACTCTTTAATTTTGTTTTTATAGTTTCTTCTGTCTTTAATTTCTTCTTTATTTAGGCCTGTTTCTTTTAAATCTTCATGTACTTTCTGAAGCCAACTGGGTTTGCCTTTTAATCTTTTAAAATGTTGCAAAATTTTTCTTATTAATCTGCTTGGACTTATTCTTTGTATGTTTTCATAGAGCATTGGTCTCCTTTTCCTGATTCAATCTGTTATTTTTTCTACATGTTTGTATACTTCTGAGTTGATTCTTAAATTGGAAGTTTCTCCAATTGTTTTGTTTCCTGATTTCTTCATTTTCTTTTATTGTTCCTAAAATTAGTGTTTCAGCTGCATATAATCATTCTGGCCGAATTACTGTCTCGTTATCACAAATTATAAAACATTTTATTAATGATAACTATTTCGACAGGTGAGAGATCTTGATCAAATAAAACTTCCTTCAGTCATAAACCGGTATTTGACACTATTTATAACTTAAATGTGAGGTAACGTGTTTTTAAAAGAAAGTTGTTTTACAAGCAATTGTCATTTTATTATTTTATGTTGTTATCACATTTACTGGTTTTTTTTTGTTTTTGTTTTTTTAATGTACAGTTGTAAATTTCAATAAATAAATAATAATAATAATAATAATAAATAGTTTATACATATTAACTGAAAATAATGTGGTCAACCCTTTTTACCAACAAGAACAACACTTTTATCAGATGAGTATTTGCAATGAACACAATACAATAAAATAACGATTTATATATTTTTAAATACCTACTTATATTTTAATGTTAAGTTTTATTTGTATTTGTAATTTTTGCGGATTGTACATCGATAGTAAAATACTGTGGATTTATTTAATTATTGGGTAATCAAAACATTTTTGTAATTTGGGATAAATGAATGATCGGAATGTCGTTTCTACGATTTCGAAATAAAATGACGTGACTGTTTTATGAGAAAATTTTTGGGTTCGCATCTTATGTTAGGATAAAGCGCGATATGTAACAAAATTAATTCAAACCATTTTCTCTATCATAGCTAAATTATAATCTTAATCAATGCATACATTAACTATAATGAGAATAAAATATAATTTAAAGGTAATAATTAATGATTTTCATTTAGCTCGAAAAAATGTTGTGTTGTAGTATTTAATAGTTGTACTGTAGGCATTAAAGGTGTACGGACCGCAATTGAATAAATATTTATGACTATTAATCTTACTTATTTAACTATCAACTAAAATGAATTGACACTCAAAAAATATCCGAAAATTAGAACCTCAGATATAACATATTTAATGGAATTTAACAAAATTAAAGAAAAATTCAAAAACTTTAGATACATATTTACAGATGGCTCAAAATCAAACAACAATGTTGGGTGTTCCGTTGTTTTAGACTCTACGATTTTGAAATACAAACTACCGCCAATCACTAGTAACTTTACAGTGGAATGTTGGGCGGTTAATGCGGCGTTACATTACGCAATGCACCTGGAAGAAAAAAATCTTGCCATATTTACTGATTCCCTTTCTTTTATGATATCTTTTCTTAACCTGTATACCAAGGATCCAGTCATAAGAAAGGCACAGGCATATGCCTCAATGCTAAAAGATTCACAAAAGAACTTGGTACTTTTCTGGATACCATCCCACGTGGGAATAAAAGGGAATGAAGCCGCAGATGAAGCAGCCATCTCCTCGTTGGACGTCAAAACAATCTATACCCCTTCGGACGTTTGCAATTTTTTAAAGTATTTGGCCAGGAATACTTGGATAATAAGTTAAAAATAATTAAAGGTGACATCAAACAATGGTATTCATCACATCGGAGAAAGAGAAGAGAAGAAGTGGTGATCACCAGATTGAGGATTGGCTATACTCCCCTTACTCATGGCTATCTATCAATGAGGGAAGCCTCCCCGAAATGTTTATACTGCCAGTGTCAAGTAACGATCGGACATATTCTCGAGGAATGCCCGCTGTACGAAACTTTTTTTGAGCAGCAGCCGTCCCTGCAAGAAGACTACCGGTAATGCTTGGAGATAACAAATACAATATAGACAAAATTATCACATTTTTGAAACAATATAACTTTTTCGAAAAAATATAAATAAAAAAAAACTAAGGAACCAGGACACTAAAGACCATAGAAGTTGAGTGTCCAAAAACAATCAACCTAACCTAACCTCAACTAAAATTAATAATAGTGTATAAACACAGGCAAGCCATGGAATGCCTCGTGGTAGATGCTTGTTTGTAAACTAGTTTTGCATAACTAGAGGTAAACTATTAAATTACTCCCCAGACATTTGTAATAACTGCTATATGTGCAATAAAACTTCATTTGAAAAAGAACATTTTATGGTAATATGCCAGGTACAAGCATAATCTAGAATGCATTGTTTCTTAAAAAGACCTATAACAATTGAAGAAACAATAAACATTCTGAATGGTGAAAACTATGAAAGACTATTTATTTATTTAAAATATACACCTCACTAGAGCCAATAAACTTTATTTCGATCTATCTAATTTTCTAGTATATATTAATTCTACTTACATAATATACCATGGTTTGTATCACTGCATTAATTGAAAATTACAAGTTACCTGTAAAAGTCAGAAAAGTATAAGTACAAATACAAAAATGTTAACAATATCATTAAAAGCAATACATACATAATTAACAAACAAATTTGTATACATATGTCTATGTAAGTGTATGTGTACCCATTTAAAAAAAGGTTGTATGATCAAAATAAGACTTGGTACTTAAAAATTGCGTACTATATTATATTAAAATATACAGTATGAAACAAGTAAATATCGAAATAAATAAACATATATGTAAGGGCACGTTTACTATAAACATACAAGAAAATATACTGCAATAGAAATGCTGGCGCACAAGAAATAGTCCTATCCCAAAGCTTGTTTCTTGTATTTGTTAGTTTCTAATTCATATCCTCAATCCATTAAATCTACAGAATTATGAAAAACCCAAAATAGAAATGTGTATACGAAGTTTTATGTATTCTCAGTTCATTTCGGAATAACTAATTGGTGCAATCCATTGGTACTTAGTGGCATAGAAATTGAATGAAATAAAAAGGTAATATCGATAGCAAATTACAATTACCATTTTAAAATTTCTAGCAATCACCAATTTAAATACTTATGGAGGATAAGATAAATAATTTATATTTTATATTTAAGCTTATGTTTTTATCTTTATTTATTTATTTATTTTTACTTTTGTTCAGGTAGTTGGAGTAAGATTAAATGAACACAAAAATTTATCGTCAGAAGATTAAGAAAATGAACACACTGGAAAGAGAAGGTAATTACACTGAAATTGTAAACCCGACCCGTATGTTCCTATGAATAAGGTTATAAAATTTGAAGTGGAAAAATTAACAATATAATGAATAAAAACATATGACGGGTTATAATTAAAAAATAAAATTTTTACAAAAAAAAAAAAAAAAAAAAAAAAATTGCCACTCTTGCCAGTCGCACTTTAAATTAATAAAATTTAATTTTTTTATTACGAGTAACGGTAAGGGGAATGGAACGTTATATCTTAAAGATCTTAAAGATGGACAAAAAAACAAGAAAGTGGATAAGGCTTAAAAGGAAATTCCCAGATATAGTTCTGATAATTCCCAAAGAAAATGAACTTGGGCGACACCTCGTGAGGAGCATAATCGATAAAAAGTCTAAGAATATTATAAATTGGTAACCCCGAGGTTACAAAAGAAACAGAGGACGACCACTTACCCCATGGGATCAAGAAATGAGGACTACATGTGGAGGAGCAACATGGAGAAGAGTGGCTGAAGAAAGAAAAACATGGAAAAGATTAGGAGAAGCTCACTATTTTACCAGAATAAAACCGGAAGTATAAATATTGTAAAAATCTTAAAAGAAAAAAAAATTAACTCAAAAACCTCAGCCATTAGCTGATTTTGTAAAAATGTACCATTATTGTACAAATAAAGGTTTATTATTATTATTCAAAAATCAATTTATTTTATAAATATTTGCTTTATCCACGAGAATCGGATAATATATTTACAGATAGAAGCTAACTTCAACTATTTAAATCAATTCTAAATAATTGCTCTTTTTTTTTGTTTTTTACGTAATAATAGAAATTTAAAAAAGATTGGATTTAAATTAATTCTGTTAAGATTTTAGGAATATGCAGGTAGTATTTCAGGACAGAAACATCGTCCAACTCCAATGACTAACTGCTGACACGAAAACCATGACTGGATATCAACATATAACACGACACACTTGAACCATCACGCGACAGGTCAAGGCTGCGATAAATAGTTACGAAATCGTTGACACATGAAGTATTAACATAGCCTAAGAATTCTAAATATAAATTCACGGTTAGATCGAGGATACGGTATCTCTATGAATGCATAGTAAATATACATTGGGCCCAATTCATCTAAAACCTGTTTGAATGACAAATAATAGTTGATAAAGAATAAAAAAACAATCATCAATCCAATATTTTATGTATCAAATCAAGAACTCTTAAATTTTTAGAAGTCATATACCAAGAATGCGTGTTATAGCAGGCATGTAGCTAGCACGGAATAATGCTAAGCACCAGATTTTACGATGCTGAAGTTTATAGCTGAACTAAAACCAGTTAAATGATTTACCAATAAAAGTAGAAGGAAGTTTATGTACATGCATTTATGCACATGAAGTTGTTATAAATTCGATTAAAGAAAAATTGAATACCTAATCGAAGAAATAATGATTAATAATAACATTAAATAATTTTTTATACTTCACAGTGTGTCACAAGACTCAGTTACGGTGTTGGTGAAAGTGCCAATTAACAGTGAAAAGAAAAAGATTCTTTTAGATTTTAGATTCCCTGAAATGAAAGAACTCCCTCTAATAGGAGTGCAACTTTTCATTAAAGACTGCATAAAAAAAGACTAGGACTGTGTCCTAGAAATGTATATCTATGTACAAAGTTAGGGGGGGAGGGGGGGGGGTAGTGTAGGCACCGACAAAAGAGTTGAGGAATTCCCTGATATTTATTATCTAACAATTTAGATACAACCAATATAGGAATGACATAGGAAAAAAGTACTTTTTAAATATATTGTAAGCAAGAGGTGGGAAAGAATATTGGAACGTCCAAACAGAATGCGATAAGAAATCCAGAAAAAGAGATCGGAAAATAAAGTTTTGTGAAGGGATTGAGAATCTACCCTTAGCTGCCAGACTACAAGAGGCCACATATTTACTAGCATTAAAAGTCTTATCAGATTATGCAGCTCGAATTGGCGGAACGTTGATTACTCCACGAAGGGAGAAAGAAGAGAGATTTCAGCGCTTGAAAATTAGTCCAGAAAAACATACCCAGTCCCAACCTGTGCCTAATAGATTTAATTCGACAATAATTTTATTTCAATTATTCTAATTCAATTCTAAATCGGGGGGGGGGGTCGGAACCTTTCGGATCCCCCCCCCCTGCATTTATCAATGCATCATCATTTTTTATATGTATGTATAGACTGTAAATAAATAAATTATTTATGTTAATTTGAAATATTTCTTTTTATTTATTTCCAACCGCAAAGAGAACCACGACTCTGTTTAGTTATGGGGAGTCAAGAACTAGGGTAGACTGTAAATAAATAAATTAGTTATGTTAACTTGAAATATCTCTTTTTATTTATTTCCAACCGCAAACAGAACCACGACTCTGTTTTGTTATGGGGAGTCAAGAACTGGGGTGCGTGGAATTGGGAGAAGTGCATTAAGGGCTGGCGCTACTTGATCAATGTATAAATGTAATGATAAAATAATGTATAAATGTAAGGATAAAATAATGTATAAATATAATGATAAAATATAAATGTAATGATAAATGACTCATTTATCAATTTTTTTACCCTATACAATAAAAAACATAAATGAACACACCAATTCTCAAAAATGAAAGATCAATAATCATGAAAACAACTAAAATGTATATTGATAAGAGAGAGAGAGAGAGAGAGAGAGAGAGAGAGAGAGAGAGAGAGAGAGAGAGAGAGAGAGAGAGAGAGAGAGAGAGAGAGAGAGAGAGAGAGAGAGAGAGAGAGAGAGAGAGAGAGAGAGAGAGAGAGAGAGAGAGAGAGAGAGAGAGAGAGAGAGAGAGAGAGAGAGAGAGAGAGGAGAGAGAGAGAGAGAGAGAGAGAGAGAGAGAGAGAGAGAGAGAGAGAGAGAGAGAGAGAGAGAGAGAGAGAGAGAGAGAGAGAGAGAGAGAGAGAGAGAGAGAGAGAGAGTGAGTGGAAGAGAGTGAGCAGGGTATATTTTAAGGAGTTTTGACTGGGCGACATACGGGACGGCAAAAGTACCGGGGGTAGGGCGGGGGGTCCCGGAAAAATTTTCAAAATTAAATGTCAAATGACGCATTTTTAGGCCGTTTTATCTCAAATTAACATGGTCCGTGAGGTTTTGAAAACCGGGGACTCCCGGCTTCAATTAATGATCCCAGGCCCTTTGACAATTAATTTGGTCCACTCTATGACGTATGAACTCATTTTTAAATTGACACCAGGGGGTATTTCATTAAGATAGAAGTACAACTCTATAGCTACAATTCCAAAAAAACCTTGACATTTGAGCTCCCATTGGTCGGTTTCAAGGTTTTTTTTAAATTGTAGCTGTGGAGTTTTTTACTATTTTTTTTATTATTTTGAAAAACTGTATCCCGTGAAAATTTGCCGGCTTTTAAAAATTTGCTTATAATTCTGTAATATAAGTATAATATAAGATACTGTACAAACTAATATTCTTTTTTTCTTTTTCACATTTTTTCCTATTTATTTCATTTTATTTTTCCCTTAAAATACTTTATATTATATTAAAAAATAATCTTTATTCTGGGACGTATTGTCCCCTAAGAATAACAAAATTGTATCATAAGGTAGTACTCATATCTTATAAAATATAATATAAATATAAAATATCAATTTATCGTGTGGTATTGCATTCCCGCTTGATATCGAAGATTTGCGCAAGGTAAAGCTAGGGTGCGTTGGAGTGGGGGTGAGCTGAAGTCGCTGGGGTCAAGCACCCCCATCGGTTCGCCCCTTTTCTATTCTATGTTCTGTTGGCGGAACCCTTAGGGTGGCCAAGGGTGCTCTCTCTCTCTTGGAGCAGGCACATGCAAATAATCAATGCTATGAGTGATACTACCTGACTTGTAGGCAAAGGACAGGTAAGTCCTTTGTCGGGAAGGAACAAAGGATGTACAAAGTTTTCGGACAAAGGATAGGAGGGATTTCGGACGAACTCAAGAAATTTAGATGTGGATTGAGAGATTGAAGACAAGGATACTGCTGGACCAGGAGAGGATCGATCAAGCTATTGAGAAAGGGTCTCTTGGAGGTGGTGGAAGATTATGAACCAGGAGGTAGCAGGGGAACATCTCAGCATTCCCTTAACGCCAAACTTTTAACTTAGATAGAATTTATGTAAAAAAATAGTAAAGGTAAAATGTTTAATAAACCCCAACCTGTATAGCACTGCACTAGGTTTGAAAACATCTAAAAAGATTCTGTTTTTAATGAGAAAGGGGATGAAATAAATTTGAACTTATTCATTTTTTAAAAATCAAGCTAAGCAACAATGATGGTAGTAATCAATAGCTTTAGATGTTTAGATTTATTGAATATATTAACAACATTGATAAATCAAAATGGATGAATATTTGTATTAAGGAGAAGGCTAAAATTAAATAAAGGCGGGAGGGGGTGGTCGCTAGGAAGGTGAGGAGGGTCCTAATTAAAGCCTTTGTTGAACAAAGTTGTTTTGTAACAAGTTGAAAATTGAATGAGATAGATCCGGGCACTTATATTAATATTTAATAGCTACCGTTCATTAATTTGAATTTATAAGGGCTCATAGGCAATTGTCTTGGAGTCAATGTAAAACAAATCATTAAAATTGATATTGTAAACAATTAATTTGTTCTCAAATTAAAATAAATAATTAACAAAGTATTATAAATAATAGCGTTAAAGTACTGAAAAAAGGATCTTTATAATTTTTCAGTACCCTGGACCCCTTGCATTTTATCTTTGGAAAGTATTTTAAAATATTATCTGCTCCAAAAAATTAATTTTAAAATAGTACTGTAGCATTTTATTGATTTATCGCAATGCCATTTTTTAAAAACTGAATTCTACAACTCGCGCACGAGTCCTGATTTCCTCAAAAAACAAGTGCCATGCGTCCCTGTCCTATGCTACCACCATCCAGTTACTGACACCGAGGGATCCTGCATCGCCAGCCACGCAGTCCATCCATCGCTGTCTGGGTCTTCCAATTCTCTTTCCATTTGTACAGTTAGTACACTCTTGGGAATGCCTCGTCCAGAAATACGCGCCACGTGTCCAGCCAACCGAAGTCTTCCGATCTTAATGGCCGAGACCACATCAAGATTATCATAGAGTCCGTACACCTCCTCATTTGTGCGCCGTTTCCATTCATTCCCGACGCATACCGCTCCAAGGATTCGCCGAAAAACTTTCCTTTCAAAAAATTTAATCAGACTTTGTTGCCGTCCATGTCTCAGAGACATATGTGAGGACAGGTATGATCAAGGTCTTATACAGTGTGAGCTTCGTTTTCCTGGACACTAGCCTACTGATCTGCTACTTTCTGAGGGAAAAGTAGCACCTATTAGCTGACAAGATCTAACTTAGATTAACTTTCACCACAGTACCATTAGATTATCAAGAACAATGATAATCGTTTGAGCAACGTATGATAGCACAGAAGGATCAATAAAATTAGGATTGATGAATTAATTACCACTTCTAACCATAAATTGAACAGAGACTCAGGAGTGAAACTAATACATCAAGCAGAAAACAGCATAAAATAAATATCAATTAATTAATAAAATAAAATCGATCAAAACCAATCCAGGTTTTCGTTTAGACGAGCAGATAGATATTTCCAATAGTCCCGTTTTAAATTTGTTTCCAGCAAGAACGAAAAAAAAAAAACAACTAGACACAGGGAAAAGCTAAAGAATACATCTCTACCTAACCACCCTTGCACCTTTAGTCCACTCTATGCCCTCATACCTTTCAGAATTCTTTTTAATTTTGCCTATTTGGTTGAATACCAATTTGATAATTTCAATTTAAACTAGACCACAATAACCCTGAAGAAGACCTGCAAGGCAGGTCGAAACGTCGGTACACCAAATTAATATTTTTTTATTTAGACACTTGGACGTGTTTATTTACTTGACTGCACCCCTGGCCATTTCTCTACTAACGTCATTTGATTTTTAGTCTTACATTTTTTTAAAATTTGAAATATATCATGTATGTAACAAAGTGCTAATGTTTTGAAATTTTTTAATGTTTCTAGGAATAATGATGAATGTTTAAGATTCGAAAATTGTTTTCGAATAAAAATAATTCCAATAAACGTGTCAACTAATTATTATCATTGTTTTAAATTTCTCCTACCATACCCTCCAATGCAGAAAAAAAAAGAAGTGGAGCTAAATAAGAAGCCATTTATTGGATCTATTTTAGGCTAAAATGGTAGTAAAATAAAAGTTTTGATAATTTATCGCGTTTCGTAGGTTGTGGTCTCAGAATATTTTTGTATCTTCGGTTAAAAATAGAAAATAGATTTCTGTAAGCTAGATAGCTAGAGGTGCACAAGAAGGAACCTAATTGGAGCATTTGTCGAAGAAAGTTGTTTTGTAACAAGTTGAAAATTGGATTAACGAGCCCTACTGTTAGCGGCTCGAGAATTATGCTCAAAATTGTGAGCAAATAACCCGAGCCCAAGTTTATACATCTACAGTCTCTTCTCAGCGTAATTACTCTATTCGAGTTTAGTTCTAAAGCTAGTGATGCTTAATGATTCTATTTAATAATGTCGAAGAAGATTTCTCATAGTAAATAAGTATTAATTAGCGTCGAATAACGATATTGCAGTACATAAATGTTGTCTATAAGTAATATAATTGATAAAACACAATTTTGTCTACTTTATCCCTCCTGCAGCTGCTTCAGGCAATCCGTCGTTGATTCAAAAAAATTATCTTCAAAATCAGACCAGATCAGCAAAACTCTAATTCACGATACTGCTCTAATGATAAGATCACAGATATTTTCCCAAAAATTGCAAGGATGAAGAAGCATAATTCAAGCATTTCTTCTCCGTTTCAGTAATACGTATAGTTAATGGAATTATTCGTGAATAAAAGGATTCTTTGAGATTTGTAAATGTTGTAATGATTATTTTGTTGTATCCACATACAACACTAAAACGACAAGGAACTGCTCCTCGTTACAGACTACTTCAACATTTACGGAGTTGAGCTTTGGGGCTCCACTAGACCATCCAATTCTTCTCGTATCCAATCCTTACAATCCAAAATCCTTCGAAAAATCCTCGTTGCTCCTTACTTTGTCACCAATAATCTTAACCATAAAGATTTTAATGTTCCGTATGTTGCTGATTGAGCCTAAACCAGATACCTATCCTTCCATAGTAAGCTCCATGACCACTCGAAACCACTAGTCTCAGAACTTACTTCCCACTTCATTCCCGATATTCCTCCGTGGCGTCTGAAACGAAGATGGCCTAGAGACCTTCTAGTGTAGATTTTATTGAAGTGCTACTAGCGAGTGTAACCAGACACAAACAATTTCTATTAAAATAAATTGCAATATATTTTCCAATAAACAAAAAAAAGTTAGAAAACTTACTTTTTAAAATTTTCAATTTTTACAATTTTAACTTTTTAATTTATATTCAATAAGACATATTGCCCCTCTGGCTTGAATGACTGCTTCTACTAGTCTTGGCATACTTGTAAATAACGAAACGAATAATAAACATCGACTGAAGGAAACTTAAAAAAAATAAAATCTCAAATTCCATCGTTTGTTATTAACAGGGAAAAAAAAACATTGATGTGTCTAATCCTTAATATCTCACGTTTAATGGATAATATTAATATGAATATAAACCAAGTATGGATTAAGTGAAAAACCAAGAAACTCGATAATTATTAGTGTTGCAATACTTTATATATATATATATATATATATATATATATATATATATATATATATATATATATATATATATATAGAAAAGTGTAGCTCTATAGTAGACTGAACGAATGAGTAAACTTCTGACTACCTTAGTGCTGGTCCACATGACTTTGAAAAACAAATGAATTAATAAAACACAGATATTTGGAGGGCTTTTTTTTTTTTTTTTTTTTTTTTTTTTTTTTTTTTTTTTTTTTTTTTTTTTTTTTTTTTTTTTTTTTTTTTTTTTTTTTTTTTTTTTTTTTTTTTATTATGATTCCAATTATTGCCCTTTACACATTTTTAAAATCTTGCATGGAATTTTCATGGCATATTTTTCCTTCTTCTTTCGCAAATCCCCTTTGAGTGCCTCTCAGAGTCGGGGAGCGTTCAGCCAGGACTGCCATCCCTCTCTGTTCCTCGCTAGGATCCTGATCATACCCCTCTTCCGGAAAATCCTTTCTATATAATCTAGGTAGGATATACTCGGTCGTCCACCTGGTCTTCTACCATCAGGGACATAGGCCATCGTTTTTAGCCGATCCCTGTGTTTGTCCAAGCATTTGCTCAAAAACAGTTACAATGCTTGCGCTTGTATTAATTTTAAGATTTTTTTATAAATTATTTTTTCTTTTAGTGTTGAGTTATTATTCTTAAATTTGTAAACATGTGAAGTTAGGTTTTGAATTTATCAGCGGCAATATTATATTGTGTATATTCGTTTTGTTGTTCAATTTACGTTTATCTTTAAATTTTATAAAAAACAATGGTTATATTCATTAAGTTAAAATTACACCTACAAAGGGCTAAAATGAAAGTGTTTATTTTAGGAAAAGGAAATCACAAATATATTTAAATGAAAGTACGTTTGTCGATAAATCCTGATTTTTATATAGTCGATACAAATGCAAAGTGTCGAATGTGAAAATCACCACTTTCCAGGAGAGTGGAAAAACTGTTTTAGGGGTCATTGAAAATCACTTCGACAGGGTAATTCCTCCTGTCAATGAGGAGTAATGAGGTTAATTACAGAGGGAATTCGGATTCAAGAGTGCACTGAAACCTACATCAGTCCTGTTTGTTTTTAAAAACAAGAATTCGTTTTTTCAAAGTCGATACTTTGCAATTGCATCAACGATTATGGTTTAAACGTATAACTATTTACTTAAGCAACTTGATTAGTATTTTGGTAAAATGCTTCATGAAAAACCTAATATTTTTTAGTCCAACTTTAAGCTTATAATAGCTTTTATATTATAAACGTATTTCTAGTTAACTGATTTTGTTTTGGATTCATTCGTTTAACAGATTTTATGTACATTACTAACAAAGTTTGTTTAAATATATTTACTAATAAAGAAATCTAAAAAACATGTCTACGAAATTTCCACAAACCATGAAGGGTATTGGGTTAAGTACTAAATAAGGATGTACTGTTACTGGGTCAACGGTTGTGAAAGGAGGATATTGGACCAAAATCAGGCTCAAGCGCCAAGTTTTTTTACCCACCCAAAGGGTACCCACTTTATTGAGAAAAGAAAGGCCCCAGGAGGGTTTCTCAACTTTGAAGTCGAGACACGGCAAAAATAACAGAAAATAAATTTTCTACCTTCAGTGGAACTCGAACTCGGGCCCGGGAGCATGTCAGACAAGTGTCTTTTAGACGTTTTTGAAAAAAAAAAAAAAAAAAGTACTCTGCATCTATTTTGACTAATTATGCAAATTAATAATCAATATTTATATAATAAGCTGGAACCACTTTATAACAGAAATTATTATTGTCAAATCTCAAGCGATTTGATTTTTGAAATGTACATCATAAATACATACCAGAGTGAAAATAAAATAAACTGCTCGTCTTTTCCGACTATTATAACATTTATTTGGACATACGAAGTTAAGCTCTGACTTCCAATTCTTCTCGCAACCAATCCTTACAATCCAAAATCCTTCGAAAAATCCTCGTTGCTCCTTACTTTGTCACCAATAATCTTAACCATAAAGATTTTAATGTTCCGTATGTTGCTGATTGAGCCTAAACCAGATACCTATCCTTCCATAGTAAGTTCCATGACCACTCGAAACCACTAGTCTCAGAACTTACTTCCCATTTCATTCCCGATATTCCTCCGTGGCGTCTGAAACGAAGATGGCCTAGAGACCTTCTAGTGTAGATTTTATTGAAGTGCTACTAGCGAGTGTAACCAGACACAAACAATTTCTATTAAAATAAATTGCAATATATTTTCCAATAAAACAAAAAAAAGTTAGAAAACTTACTTTTTAAAATTTTCAATTTTTACAATTTTAACTTTTTAATTTATATTCAATAAGACATATTGCCCCTCTGGCTTGAATGACTGCTTCTACTAGTCTTGACATACTTGTAAATAACGAAACGAATAATAAACATCGACTGAAGGAAACTTAAAAAAAATAAAATCTCAAATTCCATCGTTTGTTATTAACAGGGAAAAACATTGATGTGTCTAATCCTTAATATCTCACGTTTAATGGATAATATTAATATGAATATAAACCAAGTATGGATTAAGTGAAAAACCAAGAAACTCGATAATTATTAGTGTTGCAATACTTTATATATATATATAGAAAAGTGTAGCTCTATAGTAGACTGAACGAATGAGTAAACTTCTGACTACCTTAGTGCTGGTCCACATGACTTTGAAAAACAAATGAATTAATAAAACACAGATATTTGGAGGGCTTTTTTTTTTTTTTTTTTTTTTTTTTTTTTTTTTTTTTTTTTTTTTTTTTTTTTTTTTTTTTTTTTTTTTTTTTTTTTTTTTTTTTTTTTTTTTTTTTTTTTTTTTATTATGATTCCAATTATTGCCCTTTACACATTTTTAAAATCTTGCATGGCATTTTCATGGCATATTTTTCCTTCTTCTTTCGCAAATCCCCTTTGAGTGCCTCTCAGAGTCGGGGAGCGTTCAGCCAGGACTGCCATCCCTCTCTGTTCCTCGCTAGGATCCTGATCATACCCCTCTTCCGGAAAATCCTTTCTATATAATCTAGGTAGGATATACTCGGTCGTCCACCTGGTCTTCTACCATCAGGGACATAGGCCATCGTTTTTAGCCGATCCCTGCGTTTGTCCAAGCATTTGCTCAAAAACAGTTACAATGCTTGCGCTTGTATTAATTTTAAGATTTTTTTATAAATTATTTTTTCTTTTAGTGTTGAGTTATTATTCTTAAATTTGTAAACATGTGAAGTTAGGTTTTGAATTTATCAGCGGCAATATTATATTGTGTATATTCGTTTTGTTGTTCAATTTACGTTTATCTTTAAATTTTATAAAAAACAATGGTTATATTCATTAAGTTAAAATTACACCTACAAAGGGCTAAAATGAAAGTGTTTATTTTAGGAAAAGGAAATCACAAATATATTTAAATGAAAGTACGTTTGTCGATAAATCCTGATTTTTATATAGTCGATACAAATGCAAAGTGTCGAATGTGAAAATCACCACTTTCCAGGAGAGTGGAAAAACTGTTTTAGGGGTCATTGAAAATCACTTCGACAGGGTAATTCCTCCTGTCAATGAGGAGTAATGAGGTTAATTACAGAGGGAATTCGGATTCAAGAGTGCACTGAAACCTACATCAGTCCTGTTTGTTTTTAAAAACAAGAATTCGTTTTTTTTTCAAAGTCGATACTTTGCAATTGCATCAACGATTATGGTTTAAACGTATAACTATTTACTTAAGCAACTTGATTAGTATTTTGGTAAAATGCTTCATGAAAAACCTAATATTTTTTAGTCCAACTTTAAGCTTATAATAGCTTTTATATTATAAACGTATTTCTAGTTAACTGATTTTGTTTTGGATTCATTCGTTTAACAGATTTTATGTACATTACTAACAAAGTTTGTTTAAATATATTTACTAATAAAGAAATCTAAAAAACATGTCTACGAAATTTCCACAAACCATGAAGGGTATTGGGTTAAGTACTAAATAAGGATGTACTGTTACTGGGTCAACGGTTGTGAAAGGAGGATATTGGACCAAAATCAGGCTCAAGCGCCAAGTTTTTTTACCCACCCAAAGGGTACCCACTTTATTGAGAAAAGAAAGGCCCCAGGAGGGTTTCTCAACTTTGAAGTCGAGACTCGGCAAAAATAACAGAAAATAAATTTTCTACCTTCAGTGGAACTCGAACTCGGGCCCGGGAGCATGTCAGACAAGTGTCTTTTAGACGTTTTTGAAAAAAAAAAAAAAAAAAAAAAAAGTACTCTGCATCTATTTTGACTAATTATGCAAATTAATAATCAATATTTATATAATAAGCTGGAACCACTTTATAACAGAAATTATTATTGTCAAATCTCAAGCGATTTGATTTTTGAAATGTACATCATAAATACATACCAGAGTGAAAATAAAATAAACTGCTCGTCTTTTCCGACTATTATAACATTTATTTGGACATACGAAGTTAAGCTCTGACTTCCAATTCTTCTCGCAACCAATCCTTACAATCCAAAATCCTTCGAAAAATCCTCGTTGCTCCTTACTTTGTCACCAATAATCTTAACCATAAAGATTTTAATGTTCCGTATGTTGCTGATTGAGCCTAAACCAGATACCTATCCTTCCATAGTAAGCTCCATGACCACTCGAAACCACTAGTCTCAGAACTTACTTCCCACTTCATTCCCGATATTCCTCCGTGGCGTCTGAAACGAAGATGGCCTAGAGACCTTCTAGTGTAGATTTTATTGAAGTGCTACTAGCGAGTAGTTCTTCACAAGTTATTTACTTGCCATTGTATTCAACATCAAAACATTTACTTAATGTATATTATTTTGTACATTTGTAAATATCAATAAATGATAAAAAATATATATTGTATTGTGTTTTTATTTATTTTGTAACAAAGGAAGAAAAACATAGATTAGAGCTTTTCGAAACCTACATTCTCTCTCTCTCTCTCTCTCTCTCTCTCTCTCTCTCTCTCTCTCTCTCTCTCTCTCTCTCTCTCTCTCTCTCTCTCTCTCTCTCTCTCTCTCTCTCTCTCTCTCTCTCTCTCTCTCTCTCTCTCTCCTCTCTCTCTCTCTCTCTCTCTCTCTCTCTCTCTCTCTCTCTCTCTCTCTCTCTCTCTCTCTCTCTCTCTCTCTCTCTCTCTCTCTCTCTCTCTCTCTCTCTCTCTCTCTCTCCTCTGTTCTCTCTCCTCTCTCACTAAATATATAAAATGAAATAAATAATAAGAAATATAATTATAAATATAATTATTTATTATAATAAATAAGAAGAAAATGAAAAATTAAGTATTAGTTTGTCTAGTATCTTATATTATATATTACAGAATTATAACCAAATTATAAATATCATGAATTATTGTAATATTATAATTGTGTTATCTGTAGTTAGACAGATTAGTATGCCGTGCATGTAGCAACCTAATAACGTTGGGCAGCACTATGATTTTTATATCAATAAAGCAAATCTCTCTCTCTCTCTCTCTCTGTATATATATATATGTGTGTGTATCTCCTTCTCTCTCTCTCTCTCTCTCTTTCTCTCTCAGAACGGTGAACGAAAGTATATTATCATTGAAACAGTTTCAGTCAAACGTCAATTAAAAAAGGCAATCCGCCTGAAAGAATCGGTACACTAAAAAAAATTGAGGAAAAAAAAAAAAAGAACCCATTTGGGTGATGTATTCAAAGGGTTTTACTGGGGATCGATCTGATGTGAGGATGGTGGCAAAGCGACCAATTGTCGGGAGAAGGCTGCTTTGTCACTGGACCAATCTCCTTCAGTGTTGGCTGGACCTTTTGTCAGTGTTCCTCCATGTTCCCGTATCAGCTGGCAACCTGTTACAATGCCTTCTCTTACCCTCCTACCTTCTTCCTACTACCTTTAAATATGTAAATACATATAAAAAAATTAAATATTTTTATTTTCCATTAAGCCAACCTAGATAGTAAACACCAATAAAGGATGTATAATACGTTAAATAATGCTTGGAATAATTTGAAACTGACAATGAGTTACTATATCACAAAAATATGAAATAATAAATTAATTTTTTTAACCCCTCAAAACTCACAAATAGATAATTTTAACTAATAATTGAAGTTTTAAAAGTATTTTGGATAATTGGATGTCCAATTTTTAATTTTAATGTATGAGTAGGTAAGCCTTTAAATTGTTAGTGCGGTAGAAATAGTTTTATCGATTCCATCAGGTTTGGTTTTAATTTATAACCATAAAAGTGTAGAACAGTGCGGCAAACATTTTTTCTGCCACTCAACACTGTAAATATAAATTATTATTATACTAAACTATACTAATGTAATCCTTCCTAGAACTATGAAGATGATGTAAAAATTTAGTATAGATGGATTCAAAAGTTTCTCATAGGTCACACCACATATTTATAGCTTTTTTGATAATAATTTGATTGAACTGAGTTCATTTTATTATCAATTTCTAGCTTTATAAAACACCGTATCATTGTAAGATCTCTTGAATGGCGCTCACCACCTATCGGTCAGTGTTAAAACTTCACCGCGCAACACATATTTATCGCTTTATTAACACAAATTTGATGATATGTAAATTTTATTATTGGTAAACATTCCTTGAGCTATAAAGATGTTGTATTCAAAATTTGGTACAGATTGTATCAATAGTTTTCGCGGTTAATAATGACATACGAAAAATGGCTTGTCCTTTTATATAATAATATAGATGTATTACCCAACTCGTTTTAGAAAAAAAAGCGTAAGGAAAAAAATTTCCGTTATTTCCTTTTCATCTCATCAGCAGACTGATGAACTGATCCATTAGATTTATCTTAGGGATCCCTAGGCGGTCACACGTTACTAGCCGATATTCTGAGCTTGGGTGGCTTTTTCCTAAATTCCGACGGCGATACTTTCTGGGTACTTTCCTATTCCAATCTTTAAAAAACCTTCCTATATTCTTGATCTATTAATTCTGCACTCTTCTATCCACCTCCTAAACACTAGATCCCAACCTTTCAACATGTACATCCCCTCACATAAAACCGCTTCCTTTGACAAATCCTTCATCATTCGTGCTACCTCCTTCTGGGATTCCCTACCCAATTCTATTCGTAAAGCAGCTTCTCTAACTTCCTTTAAAAATAATTTATTTCTGTACATTTTAGACAATCAATCTTCTGCAAATGTGTAAGCAATTAAATAAATACCTAGAATTTTTTTTTGTCTCTTTATTTCTTTTATATGTACACATATACACGATTGAATTTTATTTTATTATTATTATTTCATATATATATTTTTTTAATTTAATTAAATTTTTTTTCATGTCAAAAATGTCTGCCGATATTACTGAAGAATTTAATTTGTAAATAATACGGCCAGACAATTTTACTTGTAACTGTGCATTAATATTATACTTAGGGGACTTTGAATCCCAGAATAAACTTTATTTTTTTTATTTTAATTATTTTTTTTTGTTTCTGAATAAAATAATATCTTAAAGTTTCTGTTTAGCTATCAATTTTTTATGATTGAGCTTCTCTCTTCTGATGGGGACAGGATAGTTGTAAGACCGAAGGTTATAACGACAATAACATAAAAATTGGAAGAGTACACTTGAGTAAATATAAATTAAAAAACTATTTTTTTTTTTATTCAAATTTAACTTTAATATGGTTCTTCGTTCTTTGAACTCTATTACAATCTGTAATATATTCATTATTTAGTATAAATTTACTGAAGTACATTAAACAGCTGAAAAGAGCAATTGATTTTACGTTGTAAAACGAACCTATAAGTGTAAGAGCTCTTAAAACAATTTTTTTTAAGACCATAGATTTCCATAAATAAAATAATTACGTTAGTTTAATCTCCACTGATTGAAAAGGTAATCTGTTTAAAGTCTTATAAAGAAGATTAATGCTTTTCCTAACTAAACTGGTTTCGGTAAAAAATTACTGCCGTAAATTAATTAAAATACCAAAAGACAAAGAGGAAGTTTATTCGTTTCTCCGCAAATATTACATAAATTATTTGTTTAAAAGCAGATTACTATCCGTTATTTTACAACAAATTTAGATCCTATGTATGATTGATTTTTGTAATTTAAACATTTTTTAGTCAAAATAATGTGATTGGGGTTTGATTTTTATATCTTTTTTATTATTATTTAAGGGTAATAAATTATCATTTTTTCTAAACTCTCATAGCAAACACACTTGTCACATATATGTGAAGCAGAGGTAGTAAGCGAAAAAAAAAATTGTTGGGTTCGGTTAACCATCTTAAGGTACAACCACTCTTATTATAGTGGGTATCTATATATGGTTGTTTAATATGATGGTGGAATACTGTGCTCGATTTCATTAAGAACGTCAATGTATGCCACAGTGCCTTTATGTAATATATCTACATGTTTTTTTTTCTTTGAAACATAGTATGAACGACTTTAAATGGCTCAATTATTTTTTTTTTAATTATCTTCAGGAGGTTATATAAAAAAGAATATATTTGAACACTTTGAAATATTTGAATTTAAAAAAAGCCTATAATAAGCATTTCTAAACCAGACACAAACAATTTCTATTAAAATAAATTACAATATATTTTCCAATAAACAAAAAAAAGTTAGAAAACTTACTTTTTAAAATTTTCAATTTTTACAATTTTAACTTTTTAATTTATATTCAATAAGACATATTGCCCCTCTGGCTTGAATGACTGCTTCTACTAGTCTTGGCATACTTGTAAATAACGAAACGAATAATAAACATCGACTGAAGGAAACTTAAAAAAAATAAAATCTCAAATTCCATCGTTTGTTATTAACAGGGGAAAAACATTGATGTGTCTAATCCTTAATATCTCACGTTTAATGGATAATATTAATATGAATATAAACCAAGTATGGATTAAGTGAAAAACCAAGAAACTCGATAATTATTAGTGTTGCAATACTTTATATATATATATATATATATATATATATATATATAGAAAAGTGTAGCTCTATAGTAGACTGAACGAATGAGTAAACTTCTGACTACCTTAGTGCTGGTCCACATGACTTTGAAAAAACAAATGAATTAATAAAACACAGATATTTGGAGGGCTTTTTTTTTTTTTTTTTTTTTTTTTTTTTTTTTTTTTTTTTTTTTTTTTTTTTTTTTTTTTTTTTTTTTTTTTTTTTTTATTATTCCAATTATTGCCCTTTACACATTTTTAAAATCTTGCATGGCATTTTCATGGCATATTTTTCCTTCTTCTTTCGCAAATCCCCTTTGAGTGCCTCTCAGAGTCGGGGAGCGTTCAGCCAGGACTGCCATCCCTCTCTGTTCCTCGCTAGGATCCTGATCATACCCCTCTTCCGGAAAATCCTTTCTATATAATCTAGGTAGGATATACTCGGTCGTCCACTGGTCTTCTACCATCAGGGACATAGGCCATCGTTTTTTAGCCGATCCCTGTGTTTGTCCAAGCATTTGCTCAAAAACAGTTACAATGCTTGCGCTTGTATTAATTTTAAGATTTTTTTATAAATTATTTTTTCTTTTAGTGTTGAGTTATTATTCTTAAATTTGTAAACATGTGAAGTTAGGTTTTGAATTTATCAGCGGCAATATTATATTGTGTATATTCGTTTTGTTGTTCAATTTACGTTTATCTTTAAATTTTATAAAAAACAATGGTTATATTCATTAAGTTAAAATTACACCTACAAAGGGCTAAAATGAAAGTGTTTATTTTAGGAAAAGGAAATCACAAATATATTTAAATGAAAGTACGTTTGTCGATAAATCCTGATTTTTATATAGTCGATACAAATGCAAAGTGTCGAATGTGAAAATCACCACTTTCCAGGAGAGTGGAAAAAACTGTTTTAGGGGTCATTGAAAATCACTTCGACAGGGTAATTCCTCCTGTCAATGAGGAGTAATGAGGTTAATTACAGAGGGAATTCGGATTCAAGAGTGCACTGAAACCTACATCAGTCCTGTTTGTTTTTAAAAACAAGAATTCGTTTTTTCAAAGTCGATACTTTGCAATTGCATCAACGATTATGGTTTAAACGTATAACTATTTACTTAAGCAACTTGATTAGTATTTTGGTAAAATGCTTCATGAAAAACCTAATATTTTTTAGTCCAACTTTAAGCTTATAATAGCTTTTATATTATAAACGTATTTCTAGTTAACTGATTTTGTTTTGGATTCATTCGTTTAACAGATTTTATGTACATTACTAACAAAGTTTGTTTAAATATATTTACTAATAAAGAAATCTAAAAAACATGTCTACGAAATTTCCACAAACCATGAAGGGTATTGGGTTAAGTACTAAATAAGGATGTACTGTTACTGGGTCAACGGTTGTGAAAGGAGGATATTGGACCAAAATCAGGCTCAAGCGCCAAGTTTTTTTACCCACCCAAAGGGTACCCACTTTATTGAGAAAAGAAAGGCCCCAGGAGGGTTTCTCAACTTTGAAGTCGAGACACGGCAAAAATAACAGAAAATAAATTTTCTACCTTCAGTGGAACTCGAACTCGGGCCCGGGAGCATGTCAGACAAGTGTCTTTTAGACGTTTTTGAAAAAATAAAAAAAAAAGTACTCTGCATCTATTTTGACTAATTATGCAAATTAATAATCAATATTTATATAATAAGCTGGAACCACTTTATAACAGAAATTATTATTGTCAAATCTCAAGCGATTTGATTTTTGAAATGTACATCATAAATACATACCAGAGTGAAAATAAAATAAACTGCTCGTCTTTTCCGACTATTATAACATTTATTTGGACATACGAAGTTAAGCTCTGGCTTCCAATTCTTCTCGCAACCAATCTTTACAATCCAAAATCCTTCGTAAAATCCTCAAAGTTCCTTATTATTTCACAAACAAACTTATCCATAAAGACCTTAATGTTCCATATGTTGCTGATTTAGCCCAAACCAGATACCTATCCTTTCATAGTAAACTCCATGCCCAGTCGAATCCACAAGTCTCCCAACTTTCCTCACACTTATCCCCGATTTTATTGAAGTGCAACTAGTGATTAGTTTATCACATTTGCTTTGTATATAATGTATACCGTTGTAAACATCTAAAAATAATTTTATATATATATATATATATATATATATATATATATATATATATATATATATATATATATATATATATCATCACAACAAATCATTTAAATCGTGAAAATATTTTAAAATATACGTTACATTACTTTACCAACCATATGTTGGTTTCATGAAATTTTTTTTACATATCGGAATATCGGATAGATGACGGAAAAGGATTTAGTGACTTGCCGTCCGTTTGGTGAAATTCCCGATTCTCTTTCCTTCTTCCCTTCCTGGTAATAACTAATAATGAGCTGCCTTTGGAAATTCTCCAGCGCCCGGCATTCAGAGCGAAAGCCCTATCCAACGGACTGCCAGATCCAATCGCTGGTGTCATGTTGTCGTATCTATGTAAATTGTGGGAGGGTGCTTCTTAATTCTTTGTATTCTCATCCCTCCCTCTTCCAGAACCTAATTTCCACTTCTTACATTTTTCTCCTTATTTAATACCCTCAAAAACTGTAGGCACTGTCGACTGACAAAGTTTAAACAGTTTGTTAACAGGGAACTATCAATTCACGTTTACCCCAACAGGCATAAAAAGCTAAATTGCACATATCCTTAACATTCAGAGTTTCATATTGTTTTAAACGGCTTAAACACGTTATATACCTAACTGAAGGTACAGGTCACTTAACTCAGCCAACAATGAGAGGAGGACGACACTATATTTGTTTCCTAATCTGTTTAATTGCTTTAAATAACAAATATATGGATGGTATGCAACACGTTTTCGCTAGCAATATTCCAAAAAAATTGAATGGGTATATTCTTCCATTTAAGACATTTTTTGTTTGTTTTTTATGGATAATCAGAAATCTGTTCTTAATTACTCTTGTATTTATGTATATTTTCATTCACACAGATCTAGACTCTATTAATTATTTTATTAAACACCTAGACAACCTCTCCTCTATTGACAGTCCTCTAATTATAACCCTATCCCTAGCACCGATACACAAACTTCCTACACAAATTATTAGAGCCCAAATAAACTGGAACCTCTTTCGTTAAGAACTAATTGATTCCATAGATCTCAGAGTATCCCTGAAAACACCTCAAAAACTTGATGAAGACTCCAATTCCTTTTCGAATTTAGTTCAACAAGCAGCTTGGAATGCATCTTTTTCTCAACCTTCCTATATCAACCGTATCAAAAATCTTTTACCACAAGAGCTCATTGATCTTATCCAAATCAAACGTCATTCTAGAACCCTTTGGCAAACAACCAGGCATCCTGATGATCGGAGGACATATAACCACTATACCAAATTAGTTAAAAAGTAATTGTCTTCCTTTAGATCCCAATCCTACAACTCCTATATTTCCTCCCTCTCTACCTCTGACTATATTTATATATATGAATTTATTGAAATTTACAACTTTACAAATATATACATTAAGTAAATGAGCTGATAACGATTATAATATGTCAAAACATTAAAAGAACTACTCATCACTAGAATTTCAATAAAAATTCTACACTAGAAGATCTCTAGCCTATTTTCTTTTCAGACGCCTCGGAGGATTATCGGGAATGGAGTGGGAAGCAAGTTGAGAAACTAATGTATTTGAGTGGTTACTATGGAAGGATAGGTATCTGGTATGGACTAACTCAGCAACATATGCAACATCAAGGTCTTTATGGATAAGTTTATTGGTGACAAAGTAAGGATTGAGGATTTTTCGAAGGATTTTGGATTGTAAGGATTGCATACGAGATGAATCTGATGGTTTAGTAGAGCCCCAAAGCTCAACTACGTACGTTTAAAGAGGTCAAAGAGTCATGTAAATAAGTCTTTTGTAATGAATTAGGAGTTTTGATTGTTTGTCTAGGAAATGTTGAAGTAGTCTGTAACGTCGAGCAATTTCTGACAACTCCCTCTGGAATGTAACCTAAAAACAAATAGGCTAAACAAATCAGGCAAAACAAAATAGACTAAATAGATCATTTGGCTTAATCTCTATCCGGTTTGAACCATCCTTATAACCTCCCCAGAATGTTAAAAACGACAATGGCTCCGAGACCTATTGTAATATAGAATTATGCTGGAGAACTGCAGTATTATGTCTTACCATTAATAGTGAAAGATAGCACAATCTTTTGAAAGAGAAATTGCATAGTTTGCATGATTTTTTCTGCTGATTGTTAAGAACTATGTTGTAGTAATATTGGTTTAAGAGCGATGAACTATTAGGACTGTTGTCCTCGATTCAGATGGAAGATGAGTGGTTGAGTGAGGGATGGAGATCATCTCACTACGCTAACATGATAACGAATTACATCTGAAAATTAGAGTTTGGAGCTACATTTCCGTCCGAAACGGTTGTATAAGCTGTTTTCAAGACCAAATCCCGTGACATGAGGACAAATAGTGGTTCATATATCAGTGGCCTCGAGCAGTGGAGTAATTCCCCATAGTAAGTATTCGCTGGTGGTGCGATATGCGCTATAATATACAGACTGACAGGACGATTTTGCGAAGTAAATTATTGTTCCCTGGCAGGAAGACGAATTAGAATTGGGAGAGGAAGTAATGGGGGAGGGGAGGGGGTGATACACTACAAACGCTTATCAAAGTGTTGCAGCCCAAGGCCACAACTGTTCCTACTTGTCAGTTCCTCCTTAGTACTTGTCATCGGTTAGCATCTCTTTCCTCCGCACTTATTTATATTTTTTATAGAAGGAAGTCGGTTATATCAAGATAACACAAGTCAAAAGGCAAAAAAACTTAAAAGATTTAAATATTCATGGTCATGATTTTCGTCAGATTCAACAGAGTTTTTTCTTTATTTAATTTTTTTGTAGATATGGGCCTTGCAGCTTGAATATTGACTGAGAAATTTGTGAGATGGTTGATCTCTTTCCAGCACACCTATATATTTTCTGTCAGAAACAATCAGTGATTTTGTACTTCAGACATTGTCTATTAAAAGGCTAATGGAGTACTGATGCTGCTGAAGATGGGATCGAAAGGACATGGGGGTGGAGTATACTTGCATCCAACTTAAAAGCCTAGTCAATGATGTCGGGAATTATTCGGGACAAGCTGGATTTTTGATAGTTGCTGTATATTAAAGTCCCCTTTAGAAAATCAATTTAAGCAGTTTCTTATAATTTTTTCACTAGCAATCCTTTGTACCTTACTTTATATTTTTTTCAGTTCATTTCTATCTGTTGCCAACATTTCTTCACTATAACCGTTCATGATATGGACGAGTTCTTTATACATCCAAAATTTCAATTTTGAAGTTGTTAGCATCATAAAAATGCTTTTAGATCCCACGCTTTCATTTTATTTTATTTTTCATTCACCTAATAAAATGTTTCATGTAACAGCTTAAAAACATAATTGCTTGGAATGTTGGAGATAGCGGTTGCTAATAAAATTCGATTGCAACTGAAGTTTATAGCCAGTCACTATCGTTGATTAAAATATAACCAGAATTAAGATTCTTTCCCTGTAAATTATTATTATTTTTATAATCTAAAAATATTTTATACCTTCCTTCCATGTCTATTCTTAATTTTCAAATTGAAAATGGAATGGTAATGGTTTCATTATTGCAAGGTGTAGATGACAACGCCTTCCCCAGGCTCTGTCTTGATTTATAACCCCCACCTCGATTCCCTGATTAATTGTGCTCACATTTCGATAATGCCGAGGATATAGGTTATAGGTACTCTAACAGCAATTTTGAGATTTAGAAAAATTAAAATTCCACATTACATAGTTGATTAAATATCACATATCAAACGAGCTTAACATCAGGTTTAGAACGTGCACCTTATATTTATATTTTTTATTTGAATAGAATTATGATTACAAATTACGTGAAAAATTTTTCACCGCCCACATTCAAATTATTTATGCAACAAAAGGTCACTCATTGCTCCAACACGATGTATCTATTTCATTATTTCTTTTGAAAAGAATCACTTGTATTTTATCTTAAAATTTTCAGGTTTTTTTTATCAAAAGTAATCAACTTTTGTACTATTTTATTTTTATTTTATTGGCAACATTGATACAGTTGTACTTTTCAGTTTCTTTTCCTTCACCTTTCTACATACATTATCTTACTCTTAAATAGTACTTCTCATCTAAAACTGTGAAATGCTACACTAAAATAGGCCTACACATTAACGCAATAATGTTTTTAAATTTGATAAGGTGAGTGAGTTTAAGTTAAAACAGGGAATAATTATTAATAATGGAAATAATTTCTCACAATCGTCTGCAGAGCTCATAGTAAAGGAAAATTAGCATCGAACCTTGAACTCAAAAATAAAAAGCTCTGACTGCTGGGAATTGTTCTCCACCCTTAGCTTAAAATGTGGTAAAAAAGGCTCTCTCGAAATAGCGTCGGGTTTAGGCGGGGAGGGGGGAAAAGGGATGAAAATTGTATGTTTCTAGCAGTTTGATCAAATAACTAGGAAGTCGTTACTGTTAGCACATTTTGTGTTCTATATATTATTAAAGCAAAGCAAATTTTAAACGATTTTTTTTTTTTTTTTCTCAGATCAACAGTTTTAGAGCTGAGAGGGAGGGAAAAATTGAATAAATTGACTGCTTGTGGTAAGTCGCACTTCACCACGAATACACCTTTGTCGGTACCCTTTTGGCAATACCTCTGAAACTATTTGTTCAATCCAAAATTTCTTTTTGGGGAGCTAGACCGAAGAATTCCCAAATCTATTGGAAAATCGAAGACTCGCTTTCGGGTTGTAAATAAAGAATAAATAATTTTTTTAATAAATAAACGATTAGTTATATTACAAGAGAATGCCGCGAAATAACTAAAACATCACTCATATCTTATGGATAAGTATATTTGTGACATAATAAGGAGCATTAAGGATTTTATGAAGGATTTTGGATTGCAAGGATAGGATACGAAAAGAATTGGAAGGTTTATTGGAGCCCCAAATCTTACAATCTATTTTTAATTATCACTTTTTTATAGTAGTGCCCACATTTTTCGAACACGCTCATACAAACAATAGCTAAGTATACAAAAAGAACTTATCTGAAAGACAAACAACTATGTTGTTTTGTGGGGCTACAAGTGAAACACTTTAAGTCAAAAAACATGGTTTGAGTAAACGCGGATAAACGATTTTTTCGTTTGGTCTATTTTTGTATTGACATTATTTTATCAAATATCTCAAATACCTGAAATTGCCAGCGCTTCAACTTATTTAATAAAATAGTGACAGTATTAAAGTATGCAAAGAAAAACAGTCTTTTTTGGCGTTTACTCAAAACCATGTTTTTTTTTTTTTTTTTGTCTTAGTGTGTATCACTTTTAACCCCTTGATCTAATATATTTAATGATAAATACATAGTTGACTGTTATGATGAATGGAGAAGAAAATAATCTGGGATGCAGTCAAAGCAGCTTCCACTGTTGACCAACTGGCACGTCTCACTGACTTTATTACTAAAGCGTTTAATGAGAAAAAACACGCAGGAATGCTTTTGTTAGACTTGGAAAAAGCATTCGACACAGTTTGGCATACCGGGCTCATTCACAAACTGATAATATACAAATTTCCACCTTACTTAATTCATATTATTCATTCATTTCTATCTAATAGACAATTTTATACACAAATAAACTCTTTCTCCTCCAAAGCACTTACCCTTCCTGCAGGTCTCCCACAAGGTTCCTGCCTATCTCCAACTCTGTTCAACCTGTTCCTATCAGACTTTCCGAAGCACCCTAACGTAACAATATCTCTGTACGCAGATGACACTGCACTGTACACAACTTCATACCGCATCGACACAATTGTAAATCGGTTGCAACAGAGTTACAAAAAAATTAATAAATATTGCTGAAGATGGAAACTGAAAGTAAATACTAGCAAATCGGAGGCAATCATCTTCACAAAACGTAGACCTGCCATAGACCAGCATATCATTTTAAACACAGAAGACATACCTTGGTCTAAATCAATAAAATATTTAGGTTTAACACTAGACAAATCATTAACATACACCGAACATATAATCAATAAAATTGACAAAGCTAAAAAACTTTTATACAAAATGTTTCCCTACTTCAATAAGAAATCGAAATTAAGCCCTAAAAATAAACTTATACTATATAAAACACAAATCACATATCCGGTTAATAAATTGGAAAGAGTTCCAAACATTTGCATGAGGATCATCAATGATTACCATCGTTATACTAAAATATCAACCATGCTCCATGACCTAAACTTACTCCCTCTAAAAAAGTATGTCTTCGAACAAACCAAAGCATACTTTGAAAAAAAAACAAATTCAGAAAATCCCGTATTAAAAGAAATTGGTAACTACGATAAAAATTCCCTCAAAAGATACACGCACAAAAGAACCAAACATTTACTCTTAACATAGACCTCCCTTTGATTACTCAACTGCTATGTACATATTGTCATTCATTTATGTATGCTGGTTATTATATATAGATTATTTATATTTATTATTATTTTTTTGTATTTAATTTTAATTGTATTTAATTCTTATGCTATATTTTATTTTATACCATGTAATTATTTTACTTTCATTACATTCCTTTTTTTTCTTTTTTTATGTGGGTTTTTTCCTTATTTTTCCCACTGTTGACAGATAATCTGTAAAGTGTAAAACTATTAACTAAACTATAAAACTATGTTAATCATGTAGAGGACTTAAGACCGGCACATGTATATTAAATTATTTGTAATTGTAAATATGTCAATACAGCATTGTTTTTATTTTAAAAAAATTAAAGCAGAAATACTTTAATGCTTGCCATGCAGGTCTTGTTCATGGCAACCGAACCACACTGGAAAGGAGACGAACGATGACTGATGTGAAACCATCAGTTTCGGTGACCATGAAGAAGACCTGCAAGGCAGGTCGAAACGTTGGCACACATTAAAGTATTTTTTACATAGACGTGGTGTTTCTCTTTGACTACGTCCCTGATTATTTTCCTCTCCCAGTTTTACTTCTACTTTCTCTAGCTATGTCGTTCAACATAACCGCACTCTATCAATAAGGTTTGACTTTGGTAAATAAAAATCCAAAAAATAATTTTAGTTTGAAATCTGAAATCCATCCAAATTAATTTGTAATCCAACCATGTTCATAGTGTCATTGACTTATGGTTCTGGTCAAGTCTATATGCATTTTGCTGATTAGATGTAATCTTAAACATTTATTGTAATTTTTATCTAAAAACTGACAAGTTATTTTTTCAAAACTAAAAACTCAAGGAGACCATAAATTGCCAATTAGCAAATTCTCCCAAATCTGCTGCTTCAGACAAAAAAGTTCGGTAGCTCTATCGTTGGTCTTGGATTGAGGTCAAGTTTGCTCAAGCTGGTCTCCTAAATTGATAGCACTGTTGAGCTATCAGTTATTTACTTTTCCTTCATTTTTTCAACCGCTCATAAATCTATTTTTTCTGAAAAAAAAAACAAAAAACAGAAACTAAAACTGAAACCATAAACCTTGTGTCTACACACATTATCTTAGAATTATCTTATTATATAACTAACTATGTATATAAACTAGTTATGGTCACTTAAGAGACGTAAGGTCAAACTTGACCATTAGTTGGATGGTATTTAGTAAATAGGTTTTAAAATTACATAATCAAACGAAGAAAATTAATCTTTTTTTCTTTTTTTTTTTTTTTTTTTTTTTTTTTTTTTTTTTTTTTTTTTTTTTTTTTTTTTTTTTTTTTTTTTTTTTTTTTGGAGAAAGTTGATGTTCATTTGTAAAATCAAAGGAAATTGAAATGGATAGGGGGTGACCATAACTCATATCCCGTATTTTTATACACTGGTTATGATCAGTTCAAAATTATTGTTAATTAAAATCAGATAGACCGACAAAATGGAGCTTGTATGGAGGCCTGAATTCAAATGAAAAGTTACATAAGTCAAAAGCTAAAAATGAATTAAGAAATTTCACTATAATTCATTAACTTTAAATACGACTTAAAAAGATGTATTTCAGGACACTATTTGAGAAAAATATTTTTAAATGGTTACTGGAATGGGATAGGAGGGAAAGTTTCATTAGTAAATGAATCTTAAATCCTTTTCAGAAATATTTCTCCAGGTGATATCACAAATTAATATATTAGACCCATATTATTTGATAGTTCTATTACCCCTGCCCATAACTGTTGAGATGACCATAACTAGTGATTTACTTTATGTGAACATAGGAGCAGTGGACCAAATAATAAAATTAGGTTTTGTAGAATGGCTGATGTAGGAAGCCATCACCATACTCCAATACTGTTCTGCATCACATCATGTCTAAGCTAAACTGCTAATAGACGACCAAATTTAGAATTGCGACATTTATGTTCAGCTCTGATATTTCCCCCCTGCTAGTTCACTTCATCTCCCTGTTAACTGAAACCATTTCGTGAATAAATATTTGCACATCGCTAAGTTTTTCCAAACTGCTCTGTTGACCCCATCAGTTTGTTTACCTTTCCCTTACCATTAACAAAACAGTGGCAACCATGGAAGCTGAAAAATGCTTCATTAATATTACCTATAGAATAAAAAGTATAATTATACTGTTATACATAAATATATTGCTATATTTCTATATAATTTTTATTCATATTATGTAAACAGTTATTTATAGTTTAATTTATTCATGCCTGTTAAATCAATATTTCTTGGATTTGAACTTGAAATTTATTTAAACTTTTTAAATACGTACATTTATTTCAATAAATGATATATGGGTGATTCTCAGATTACGGGCAATTCTTAGTCCCTTAAGATTATTAATCAATTAACTAAGTCCTACCCAAATTTTTGCCCAATGATATTAGGGTGGTGAAACATTTTTTCATAATAAAATATTAAACATAGGATAAAAACAAGTAATTTAATCTAAAATTGTTTACAAACCAAAAAAATGTCATTTCCACGGAGTGTCGCACTCATAGTTTTTACTAAACATTCGCCACATTGGTTTCGTTAACTATGGCAAATTCTCTCACACGTGTTTACAACCTGAGAAGTGCGTCACGCACCTATATAGTTGTCATTACCACGACTAGTACTATCACTCTTGCTTTTCAAATTATTTCATTGGCTTTATCTTAATTTTGACTGTCATTTGTTACTAAACAGTTGGCAAAAGCAAAATTTTTTTTGTTTTAATCGCAGCGGTTTGTGCCGAACGAAATGCATGCAAATGTCATTACCAAGTTAAAAACCCATGTAATTCTCACGCCCGAATTATTAGCGCGGTAATGACAAAGAAAGACTGCGTAATTTGAAGCGTAAAGCAGAAGGAAAAATAAATTAATAAATGATAAATTTAAGAGGGAACAACGCCTCCAAAGAAAAAAGTGGAAGAAGAACACCGCAACATATCGAATGAACATAAATATTCAAGAAGGAAACACACCACCCCCATCCTTTCCAAATCAGATTGTTGCTCCCAAAGTCTCTAATTTTAGTAGGAGTTCAAGTGGAAGGAAGAAGGTCAAAAGGGACCATGTGAAAGTGTATAGATGATTAGCAAAAGCTGGGCAATTGATAATTAAACTTACTCGCAAAAGAGATAAGTAACAAAAAAGACTAATGCAAATGAAAGGGCTACTTCAAGATCTAAACAGCCCGAGATATAAAGTAAAAAAATTAATCTAGGACAGAAGAGTAGATCAAAAAGGAGAGGATTTTAATTTCATAATAAATTCTGATAAGCGGAAATAATTTCATTGATATCATATGAAGGGATTTTAATTTATAAACCTAAAAGTATATCACAGTTTGGCAAACTTCGTTTATACGACTAAACATTGTAATTCAAATTTTCAATATTGTAAATTTTATTATTCCTAAACCTTGCTAGACGTACGGAAATGAAGTAGTGAAAATTTAGTACAGGTGGGTTGGTTGGTTGGTGTTGTTCAAGGGCGTAAAACCTTGGGTGGTCATCAACGCCCGCTAGTTCAGGCGGGTTCAGCAGTGTTACCATTGTAAACTCTATTGCAGAATGGTGCTAACCACATATCGGTCGATTTTCAGACATCACTGGGATCCACGAGTCACACCACACGTTTAAATTGTTTTTATTATCATTTTCAAGCTCTATGTACCCTCTCATGCAGAATGGCGATCGTCACCTATCGGTCACTTTTCAAACTTCACTGTTATCTACATATTATCTCTTATTTTAATAATAAATTAATTGAAAATCAGCAGATTTTATTATTGCTAAACCTTCCTTAAACTATAAAGATGGTGTGGTTAAAATTTAGTACACGTTGGTTATTTATTTATTGAATAATCAGATTTTTGTATATAATGAGATGGAAAACATGGTCATATTTATTACTTATAGTTATTGCGTGGGACATAATATATACATATAAAAGAACCTGACGCAGATAAGGAAAGAATTATAAGAAACGTCGATATTTATTTTTGGTACACGGAAAAGTAAAAACAAATATTTTATTAAATATTGCCTATAGGAAAAAACAAAGAATATATTATTAAATTATTTAAACTATAACTTATATTTCATCCTACAAATTATTAAAGCCAGTGGATAGCTCCCCTCTCTAAATTACCAGCCTCGGGAGTGTGCAAGGAGAAACTGTTCTTCATGTTATATGAACGTATCTGGGAAACTTTACATTTTACTGCAGTCTGCCCAATTTTAAGGGAATTGCGGCCATAATTTTCAGGGATACAATGGTTCCATCTTACAGAAACCATTAAAATGCTGAATTGCCCATATTATAAAAGCTATATTTTTATTTAAAAGGGCTGTAAATTTAAGGTATAAACTTGTGGGAGGGTTTAATTTAAAGTTTTTCAAAAATTCCAAACTTTATGGATTTCGATACAAAAATTTGCTGTTTCAATTGTTAACTTTGAGCGATCTTGAAACATAAGTAATTAACTATCATGACAGATGAACACAAGTAAAGTTCACAATAATAAAATACTAAATTAAATTGAAAGTTTATATATTTCAACTACATACGAAAAATGTTAAAGTATGTTTAGCCGAGTTAAAGTCTTAATGGCCACCAATCAGGTTATTCTTAGAATTATTTGTGTACAGAAGTGCCTCTAATAAAATATTTCATAATATAATATTAAGAAAACTTTATTCTCGGACAACGTCTCTTAAGGACAATATTACAAAACAGAAAGTTAATTCATATATAGCTTGGAGATTTTTACAATATAACAAGGTAAATAAAAGGAAATACTGATTTTAATTTTAAGATAACAGAGAGGAAACAAAGGAAAAAATACAGAAACATAAAAAAAATATGTTATAGTTATTATAATTATGTAATAATAAATATTACATGCAACATTGAAGGAACGAATAATTTCTATTATAATATTTGTAGAGGGAGTGATGGAATAGAAAAATAATAATGTTTAAAAAAAATAGATAATCAAAAATTATCTATACAAAAATGAAAACATAGTAAATTCAAGCCAATTCATGTCTAAATGGCATTTATGTAAGATGAATTTACCATGGGACATCCATATTATAAGAGAGCGTTAGTCTGCAGAGATTGGAGGTGGGAGAGGAGTATTTTGAACGTTACTAGGAAAGAAGCATTGGGAATGCAAGTAGGGAGAGCATTCCAGATATTAGAGGAGCGAGCAAGGGAATGTTCTGTAGGATGGAATGTAGAGATCAGAAATACGGGATTTTGTATGCTGTGATTGGGTTGAGGACTTGAGTTTTAGGATACAATAAATAAAGGGAGGTTGATGGATGTTGATAACTTAGAAGTGGAATGTACCGATGTAGTTAAGTTTATGAAGGCCATCGCCTAATTTATATTATAGTAAACGATTTAGTTTAAATCTATCACAAACACGCATACAATTTCAACATCATTCACACATTATTACTACTAATAACGCATGTGAAAAGGTCACCCTAAGTGATCTCTCCTCTTTAAGCTGACGCGTGAAATCAGCTTTCTTATATCTTATATCTGATAAATACTTTAATATTTTAAAAGTTTAATATTTTTGATTAAGAGAAGAGGTGGTCACTTCCGTTAAGATCTAGGAGCCCACTTCATGGTTTCGGTAGCTCTACAAGTTAGCACTAGATAAGGGTTTCGAGTGCAGATGGGTTATTTTATTCTTCAGTCATCTCTAGTATTTGACGGTCCTGGTTGAGGTTGAAGTTCTTTTGAAGTTGGTGTAGAAGACGGAGTATGTCTTTTGGTGCCACTCGTTTTTAGTTTTGCTGGACTAATTTTGAAAGATCGACATTTCTTGGGGTTTATGTATTTTTGATGACATTATTCATACATAACCATGTAACATCAACAGATGTTTGGGGAAAAAAAATTTAAATGAAAGATCGAAGGTGGGTCTACGGGGTGTTACACCATTTCGTGTTTGCAGCCAGAAGCTGACTGGTCGTATAAACCGCTATCTTCTGCCCCCCCTATTCCTTATCTAACGGAACACACGGTTCTTCGTAACTACGTAGTACACACTTAATTCAATGAGTAATTGTAATCACTGTTTATTTAGACTGTGCTCACCATATAAGTTGGCGCAAGCGCATTACCCGATCTAACTTTATTATATCAGAAAATGATTATTTTAGTAAAACTGTACCGCTATAATTACTTTGTATCTATTGGATTGTCAGGAAATTAAAGCAGGATTTCAGTTTAAACCAAAACCTGATATTATTATTAAATAGACTATTTATCTCTTAACCACTACCAAAACCTGATACATTACTTTTACTCTGCGTCGTAGTTTTAGCCCAGAAGTCCTATTAAATAAGATCCCATTACCCAAATGTAATACAGTGTGATGTCTTGGTTTCATCTTACGAGGAGACGTCTTGACTTGTAACTCACAGATTTGAATTCCGATTTTTGTTTGGGTAGTAGGGACCTATAATAGAGCAAAACTATAGTCATAGCTACAAATGAGCATTGAGAACCTCAGCTCTGTCAAGATAGAGAAATACTTTTTTCACGTAAAATTGTATTTTTGTATCACTAAAATAAAATACTCTTCACTAAAACCAAAACGATATATAATCTCTCTAATAATAATATCAGGTTTTGGTTTAAACATGTAATCCTGCATTAATTTCCGGACAAACCAATAGTAAAGAGAAAAATTTGAGATTGATTTGTTAACAATTTCCGATGCCTAACCATTTTTTTTTCTTTCAATTTTTAAACTAATGCAAATTTCTATAAATGTAATAATTAAAAAAAAAAAAAATTATAAGGCATTGGTGAGAACTATTTGCAGCGTTTTAGGTGGTTGTAAAGTGTTTTTGTCATATTTTAAAACTACGATGATATCACGATTAATATGAAAAATAATGTATTGAATGTTTTATCCGGAACTAATAATATAATTAAATGTCCTTTGTTCCAATGTGATAATAATTTATTCTTAAACATTTGAGCTTATTTCCGTTATTTAAAATGGAGATTAATATTCTTATATAAACTAATCATAAACGGCACTTATGACAATTAACATTACAAGCTCTTTATAATGATTATTTCATTTACGTGTAATTAAATTTTATGTCTTACAAAGAAATTTAAAAAAAAATTATAGAGACATTAATTAAATTTCCTTAAAAAAGTATAAATTTCTACAATTCAATTTGTGGATGAAAGAGAATACTTATACAAATATTGTTTTGGTCTTTATTGTTAGAAAATATTTTAAAATATATTTCATTTTTCCTAAGAGACTCATAAATCAATGTCTTGAGGGAGGTTGACATTGTTTTCCATCTCAGCTCCTCAGATGTTTACAGATAAATGAGAACGTTTTCCGAATCCATTTCAGCTTTTCCGCGCTATTAATTCCTCTCTAATCGCATAAGAATTTTTCAATTTTTCACGTCACTTTTATATTTCATCTGCAAATATTCACTCCATTAAATTTGTCTTCTGTCAGGAATGTAACAAGGTTGAGTTTTTTCTGAGGAATGAGGGGTACTTTTTCACATCAGCTTTGGACAATGACTGTCTGTGATTGTAAATGGATGCCTGTAGAACCTGGAGAAATTTCAAGGATTATACCTGAGAAATCCTCAGGATATACTCAAATTTCAAAAGGGCGAAACACTAATTATAAGGATTGTAGAAGGCTAAAGATTTACTTGAAAAATTTGTACAGCCACTATGAGATACGAAATCTATAAGTGTCTTAAAAACGTATTCTAAGGATAACTTTTGTATGTAATTAGCTAAGCGTGTAAAAATCAAACATTCATTTAAACACACATAACATATAAAGATAACTATACAAATTGAAAGATTGGGGAACAACCAGACTTTACTTGCGGTACGCATGATGGTATAGAACGATCAATAGAATTAGGATTGATGAATTAATTGCCACTTCTATAGAGGCATCATAATTAATTAATTAATCCTAATTGGAAAGACTGTACTTTAGATTCTTTCCTTTTCAATTCGTAGCTGCTAATATAAATTATACATTTTTCAAACTCTATATTATATTTGTTTAATGCACTTACACGATTTTAAGCATTCATTCCTTTAAAAAAAAAAAAAAAAAAAAAAAAACCTAAATAAAAAATTTAATGAACAGAGAAGGCATATTCAAAATTATGTTTAATAAAATAAAAAATGGAGAACTCAAGCTATATAAGAAACTAAAAGTCTGTCGTATGTCTTAGTCCAAAACATCAGTTTTGTACAAAGCGTTCTTTAGAAATCAAGCCGGTCGAGTAAATTGTATTTTATTTTACTTATTTTTATTATACTGAAATGAAATATAAATAATCTTTATTCTGGGACACCTTGTCTTAAAAAATTAAATGAAAGTATAATCAAAACGTATTATTGTCTGGCTACATACATATCAGACAACAAATTATATAAAATATAAATTATATACTTATAAATATATAAGGTGGAATTTGAAATTTAAAAACTAATCTTCGGGTTTGTATATAAAAAGAAAAATAAAAATAAAAAGAAACGTCATACAATAAAAGTATTTATAATTGTTTCGACAAAGAAACCCATAACTCTGAAATGATTATAAATTATGAACAAGGGAGGTGTTGATACTTTTTACAAATTATGCTCTAGTTACTCAGAAAAAAACGGTACAAAGAAGATGGCCGATGGTAATTTTTTATCAGTTTTAGAGTGCGAGAAACATTCGAAAATCGTATGTGATGTTTGCTTACATGCCATAGGTGTTCGTAATATGATCATTGCTTATAAAGAATAAGCAATAATTATGTAAATAATAATATGTTATATTTGATAATAATACATATTTTTTAAATGTTCAGAAATATAGCATAATTAATTTAAAATTAGTGATTATTTGTGAATTATTTATACATCTTCTGACTTATAAATAAACAAACTTATAATTCTAATAAATAAAATCACCGTTTAGCATCATTAGAGAAGTGAAAGAGAAAGTAAATTGTATGGCGCCCAAAATACGGCTAGGTGGTGTTGCAAAAGTCTTAGCGACCGGCGAAGGGTTAATAAAAGATTTAACTTTGTTTTCATGAATCTGTGATTTTATGATAATAACAGGAAAGCAATTCAAGAGAAGAAATGTCCCGCAATGCTTGTTGTTTGGAGTTATTTGTGTCCATGTACTTAAAATATTATAATCCATTGTATTTCCAGCATTTGAATATATCATTATGAATACTCTTAATATATTAACTGAGTTTAATTTTAGTTAATGTATAATTAACCGGCCGAAATAATAATTAATTACCTTAAGATTAGAATTCCCCAGCCTTACCTTTTTTTTGCTCTCAACTGACAATAGGGGTCAGATACTTCCTCCGCAAAGTGATTCACCCTTCAATCTGCTTTTGGATTATAACCGCCTTGAACTAGCCATTATTTAACTCTGTCAACATTCATAACTATTTCCAGCTAAACTCGGCAAGAAAATATTGTTAAATATTTATAAAGGTGATAGTGAAAGGGGCCGGTACTAAGTAAGTTGTTAATTAAAAGGCCTGTATTGAGGGTGGAGGCTAATGTATACCGGGTGTCCCCTTCCAAATCAAGTGCCCCCCACCCCTCACCACCATTGTCCTCCTCAAGAATTTATGCGAGGTGCCCTTTGTGACGGCGCACAATAGCCAACTGGGAGCGGAAGTAGAGCGCATGAATCAGACACCCTAGCAGCGGCTCTCAGTCCACTTGTTGCCTTGCCGCCGCCTCTTCTTCCCGCCTCATCTGCGACGGGTACTGACGAGTTACATCTGCAGAGGTCACCTGCCGAACCTTACAAGATAGGTTTGGTAGGTTTATTAAGAGAAAAAGAATAGAAACATTACAATTCATAGATTTTCTTGGAAAATAAGTGATTGAAGAAAAAGAGTGTTCAGCAATATGGAGCAGCGAATATCTGTTGGATCCATGAACCTTTCAAGGGTTGTAAGATAATTATGTAGTGGAGTGGATCCAACTTCGACTCTATTTCTTTCTTTGTTTCTAGTTTTGATTTTGTGTGTTACTTTACGACAAAACTTTCCGTACAATAAGATTTAATGGAATTTAGGATAGATGAATATACTAAATACTATATACTATACTATACTAAATACTAAGAGCGGTATTTTAAATATACCGCTAAATGAACGAAATTATAACAAAGAAATACAAACAATTCACACTATAGCTAACAACAACGGATACAATAAAACCACAATCGATAATATTTTAAAAAAACAAAAACAAAAAAACTATGAATTATATATACAAAACACCCCCAGAGGAAAAAGCTACCCCTAAAAAATATATTTTGATATTATACTACGGCCCAATATCCGCTAAAGTCGGGAAAGAATTAAAAAAATTAGGTTTAAACCCTGCATTTAAAATATATAAACCATTGTCATCATACTTCCCTTCACCGAAAGACAAAATAGACCCTTTCCAAAAAAGCGGCGTATACAAATTAAAATGTAATGACTGTGAAGCAAAATACACGGGAAAAACCGGACGATCGGTAAATCAAAGAGTAAATGAACACATAAGAGTATACACTAATAAGATCCAAATTCCAATTTTGCTATCCATCTAAGTGAAAATAACCACAAATTCAATAAAGACTCAGGAGTAAAAATATTACATCAAGTAGAAAATAGCCTTAAATTAAATACTTTTGAATCACTAAAAATAATAAAATCGTTTAAAACCGATCCAGATTTTTGTTTAAATTATCAGATTAACATATCCAATAGCCCCATTTTAAATTTGTTTCCCATAGGAACGGAAAAATCCAATGAGTCATGAGGGAAACCCCATTGTAAATCAAAAACTTAACCTACCTGCCCCCCCTATTACTTCTAATGAATTCAGTGTTTTAGTTACCTTGAAGGTGAGTGCCCATTCTTGATTTCTTGTCTTACCCTTTTAAAAACTTTAGTATATATAATCTATGTAACATAGTACTGATGTGTTGAAAAAATTGTGTATGTTTTAGAACTGAAGATGAATGTTTAGCATTCGAAACTAGTTTTCTAATAAAATAATCTCAATAGAAGTGGCAATTAATTCATCAATCCTAGTTGTATTGATCCTTCTATACCATCATGCGTACCTCAAGTGGTTAATGGAGTTTACTAACTGCAAGATTGTGTCTGATAGATACACTGCTTGTCTCCAGACAATATCGTTCTGCATGAAAATACTCCCTTCAACAAAAATCTTGTTTTATTATATATATAAATGTGCTTGAACACGAATCCGAAGTCAGAAAATCTCAATCAGGCATCATTTTGATTTTTAAAATTTAATAATGTAATTACAAAATGAAAAAAATTGGAGAGCACAATTATTAAGCTTTGTTGCATAAATGATATAAGGTCAAGGGTTGCAACATGTCCTCAAAAATTCATTTTTTTACATTATGAATTTATTCCCTCACAAATTAGTAGCAGTTTCAGATAAACAAGGAGAACGATTTCATAAAGAGATTACCACATAAAACAATAAAACAAAAAAATGTATAAAAACAAGTAAATGTAGTAAACGCAATGAGAAGATGCTTTCTAACTACTGTTCGGCACTACACGGGATACACGTGATGTAGACTACATAAAGGAAACATTATAAACATTAATTATGTTCAGTATAAAATATTATTATTTTATATATTATTATTTTTCACTAAAAAAAAAGGTGTTTAAATGTATATGAAAAAATGTGCTATTTCACTTGTTGTTTTTTGAACAACCTACTATTTCTAAAAAAAATGGTGCTTGATATAATTTTTTTTTTACTATTAATTCGAATTCAACACACTTTTAAATATAAAAGTCACATGATCATTTGTTGTCGGTAGCGCTCGGTATTGACTGTTTCGCCGGGTTTGAGAAGCTCGTAGTAGACTACTCCCTTCTGATCCCACCACACACACAGCATTGTCTTCTTCCCAAAACGATCCGGTCTTGCACTCGATGTGGATGGTTGTCCTGGCGTTACCCATGATTTTTTTCGTTTGGGATTCTAAAAAAAATATCCATTTTTCATCGCCAGTTACAACTCGATGCAAAAATCCCTTTCTTCCGTGGCGTAAAAGCAGCATTTCGCACACAGTTTTTCGTTTTTCCATCTGTCGTTCGTCCAATTCATGTGGAACCCATTTTCCAACATTTTGAATCTTTCCCATAGCTCTCAGGCGATCGGAAATGGCTTGCCTAGTGACATTCAACTGTTCTGCCATCATTTATTGGGTTTGGGTATTGTCTTCGTCTAATAAAGATTGCAATTCGAAGTCCTCAAACTTTTTTGGTCGATTTTCTCGTTTTTGATCAGTAACATCAAAATCACCACGTTTGAAACTTTGAAACCAACGTTCACATGTCCTGACGGTTGGAGCAACATCGCCATAAGTCTCAACAAGAATTCGATGACATTCAGATGCCTTTTTCTTTTGATTAAATAAGAAAATCATGACATGCCGCAAATGCTCTTTATTTGGCTTAAAATTAGACATTTTTAAACACCAAAGAAAGGTATGATACGTCCACGTAAACGACTTAAAAAACAACTGACTTTTGTAAAACAAATGACTAATAAACAAAATAGCGTTTAGAGATAAGCAAATCCTTCAATAGGCTAAGAGCGCATTCTATTGGAATTAAAACGACATTTTAAACTTGCATACCTGGTATTCATGGGTGTAAAAAAAAAATAAATAAAATAACGTCAAATTTCACAAAAATGGTGCTAGATAATTTTTTTTTTTTTTTTTTTTTTTTGCTTTCAGATTCGAACTAAGCACACATAAAAATATAAATATCAGGAACAATTTCTCAAGGGAGCTATAACTGTTTTTTTTTTTTTTTTTTTTTTTTTTGCTGAACTGTGTAATTACTTTAGACTGGCGTTTTTCTTTATTTCATTCTATTAGTTTCATCATTTAAAATGTTTCACATTCTTGAAACAGGATATTACAAAACTGTTTTTTCATCTGTTTGATAAAGTATGACATTAAAATTAATCAACTCGATTCTTTTGTTTTATTTTTATTTTATTTTATTTTTTAATTTATTGAAATTTAAAATGGTACAAATATATACACCAAGTAAATGTGTTAATAAAGATTACAATAACATGTCAAAACTTGAAAAGAACTACTCATCAGTAGCACTGCAATAAAATTTGTACTCTAGAAGATCTCTAGGCCATCTCCTTTTCAGATGCCTCGGAGGATTATCGAGAATGGAGTGGGAAGCAAATTAAGAAACTAGTGCATTTTAGTGGTTCTGGAGCTTTTTAAGAAAGGATAGGTATCTGGTTTGGGCTAAATCAGCAACATTTGGAACATTAAGATCTTCATGGATAAGTTTATTGGTTCCATGAAAAATAAATCTATCTAATGGAACATGATTTAAGCTTATTTTCCTTCTGTAGTTCAAAGATACATTGAGCACTCTCTAGTTTAAAGTTAGTTCGAGAAGACATCCATCAGATCAAAATGGGCTAGGAATTTAAATATACATTAAGGAATATAAAAGTTGGTGGTCTGAGATATTGTATTCAAGAGGTGGATGGAGGAACACATAGTATGAAAGTCATAAATTTCGAGGAATTTTTTCTGCTTGTAGTAAGAATTGGAATTGGAATGTGCCTAGAAAAAAATGTCGGAAATAAAGGAAAAGCAAAATGTTTGTATCTCATAATATCAGGAAGAGTTGTGAGAACGTCTAGCTGTTGGGAGCTCGGATGACCGAGTACGCTTGGGTGAGGGTGGTACAAAAAGTCGTGGGTTCCCACTAAACATACTCGAATAATATTTCCCTCCTAACTCCATAGCCTTTCTATATCGAATAGTGACCTAATAATTATTGGACGAAAGACTTTTGAGGAACAATGGTAAGTTAGTTTAAGGAGAAATAAAGGTCAAGTGTAAGTTTAAACAAAGCGAATTCAGTTTTCGCTTAAGAAAGGAGGAGTCTTGGAACATTATTAATATTTCTAAATAGATTTGACCTAATTGATTGATTTAGCTAAAAATAGTTCTAAAGTAGTTAGCTACAACTATAAGAATTAAAATTATCCAATCCACGGACAAGTATATTTTTCTAGTACGTAGAAGAACTGGAGCTTTGTAAGGATAAGTTTTAGATGTGTATGGAGCAGGTAAGATCAGCAGATGGTGAGTTTCGTTTTCTTTTACGGGAATTCGATCCGAACATTAGACATGTTGTTGGGGCTTTGTTAACTGAACCAATGAGGTAATTAGGCGAAATAAAAGGGAAATAGAAGTTATTAAAATCAAATTATATCTGATGGTTAACGGGTTTACAAAAGGATAACAGTTACCGGTTTGAAAACTGGATACAGATAATTTACATAGAACTTTTCACATTGACAGGCTTAGGCACTTGAGAGAGGATATTATGGAAATACTGCGTTTTAGCATAGCGTAAGTAGGAGTGGTTAAGATTTTTAAGTAGCTTGAATGTGGCATAATCTCCTGGAATTATTGTGCGCCTAAAGCGTCTCCCTAGCAACATCTCTTCATTTCAGCAGCTTTTTAGTATTTAGATTTTTTTTATGCATTTAGAACATAAATAATATAAATTAGAATAAATTGATTTGTTTGTACTATGGTGAAAAGTATCTCATGTATCCCCGAGTCTCTTACAAGCAGAATTTGAGGTACTCCTTAATTGTGTTGGGCAAGTCATGTTCCCCTCGCTTGCTGGTTGTAATTCCTTCAAAGGAGTGAGCAAAAGAGCCATAAAAAAATAATTACCTCATCCATAGCAGTTGCTGAAATTTTGGGAGGAAAGAGCACGATAGAATGAAGAAAGGACAATGCTGCAAACTCTTCAACAGCGTCGATATTGCGATAATCAACCTCAGGATGCACAGCTCCAATGCAATACCTGCAAACTAATCAATACCATCAAGGACCAATAATTCAACATAATCCACACATCCTTCATCTAATATCCTATACCCCTCCCTCAAATGCCTCATATATCACAACCCTACTTAAGCTCTTTCCATCCGAGTTCAAAACTGTTTTCACCTCACTACCTTTCTAATATAATTTCATTTTCAGATCTCTTTTCTAAATAATCCTTAAATGTCTTCGACGAAACACTCCATGGTAATTTGGAATGCGAACAAAGTATTTTAAACTAAACCAACGAACTAGCATTTTTGTGATCTAACAAGTTGATATGACATCGATTACAGAAACTGGACTGATCAGTAAACATCTCAATATACCACAGTATCAAACTTAACATGACACCCAAGGTGAAGAGCCTATGCTAGCTTTCCTGTCATCATCCATCAACCCCTCTCCCTTTATACATGTATATAGGTATACTTTACCCGTAAATAAGTTCACAGAATTCACAGTTGTTACAATCAGAGCCTTCCCGTTTCCGTGTTAAAATAGCAGCAGCCTATTGCCAAACCACTAATGAGTCTGCGATTCTTGATTTACTCATTTTTTCATTGCTCAGATCAGAGCTTCCTGTTGCGTGCAGATTTAAATAATAAACACTAGTTATGGGTAACATAGCAGTCTCCTTTTATTTTCAGAAATTCCGGTTGATTCCATGAAACCTCCACCAGATGTAAAAATTTTTCATTATAATCTACTTCAAGAAACCGAATAAACCTCCCAATAATCCTTCATCATGTACACCGATCACTCTTCACAGGATACTTCTGAAAATGTTCTAAAAGTTCCTTCTTAAACGCAAACTACCCATCCTTGAATCCAAATATATTCCCTCACATCTAGCAATTCCATGATTTAACAGGATCACAGAGCCACCGTTTAGCATGCTGCTTTGCTTTTCAAGCTTTAAACCCGTCTATTCTAATTTCTATTTCAAGCTCTTCGATCCTACTTTTCTAAACATTCTTTTCAAGTCTTAACGGAACGACATTTTCTACCTGCTACATAGACCTACTGACTTGACCTGTGGACAACTGAAAATCAATCGAAAAACAAAAGTAATCAAGTATTCTAGTCCAAAACACATTCGAGTTCTAAGAGATTGTGTTATACCTCCTTTAAATTTTGACAGTGAAGCAGAAAAGAAGATGCGGTCGCAAAGATGTGTACAAGCATTGACGGGCCGCACCACAGAATTGTACCCTGAGAATATAAATGTCTTACGTATTTATGTAAAAGAAAAGAAAATTCATAAATTGGAAGTAGCGGCAACCAATAAGTCGAACCCACTGCTGCCGAAAACCCCATAACCCTGAAAAGGTAAGGTAGGGGAATTAAAAAGAAGAAATAGATAGAAAAAAATGAGCTGAAATGAAATCGCTGCAATCTTTGGATATGGCTTATTCTGTTATAAACAGAGATACGACCAAGATTAGGGTGTCCCCAGGGTGTTTTTCTATATTATAAACAATATTATTTAATTTATTTATTTTTTTTAGATTTATTTTTATTCATTTTGCTTAAAGTATATAATATAGAAAACAGATGCAAAAATAAATTTATTATACCTTTGTTAGACATATCGGTTTTAAATTGCTACTATTTTTCTTTTATAAGTTTGTGACTTTGCACATGAACGTAACAAGAAACGTGTTGAGACGAGTGGTGGCAATTACCCCAGGGTTCTAGAGGAGTAGGTCTAGTTACCTTGACGAAGTTTGCTTCAGTGCAACTTCTAAACTGCAAAGGTAAACCTCTGCTGGTAAATAAGATAGAAAAACATTTCATTGGAGCTATGTTGTTTCTTCTGACCTCTCTTATTCATTAGCTCTAGCTTGGAGAAAGATATACAGCACACTCCATCGAACTGGAGAAAACCTGATCTTCCAAATTGATAATAAACACATTGTTGTTCAACGGCCTTTGTCAAGAGATCAGGCTACTCTGAAATGCAGTAAATTGGAATTAATCCATCGTTGCATCATTGATACGTAAGATTTTTCGTTAAATGGAATCAAAGTTGGGTAAAAAAATAAACTTGGTATGTATTGATTCTCCCCTCTTCCCTTTTTTAAACTAATAACGGATAAAGGTGATAATATCAGCATAACAAACTGATTTTTTCCCGAAAAACCATCTACATATGAAAACATCAAAATTTTAAGCCTCGGAGTAAACAAATAAAACAAGTAACCATAGTTATCGGAAACGCGTTTCGTATAACCAACAAGTGCGTTTTTCCAGAATACCTCAAGTTCCAGGACAATTAAAAAAATCATCATCAACCAGATAACATAATAACAATCACTCCATCTTAATTGTCCTTAAAATAAATTTATAATCTATTCAATTATTAGTTATTAATAAAAATAGAGCTTGTAATTTAGCAGTAAAAATGTTTACAGCTAAAACGTCCTCATAATTGTGCACTTCTAAAGTACCAAATAACCCTACAAGGTCCCTAGTACCTTGTGCGGGACAACCATTTCTATCGTTCCAACAGCTATAAAAATAGTAGCAGCGATATTTCTTGACATCTTTAGAAACTATAACAAACCATAGCGTATAGATGTCGATAATGTTTCTGTTACTGTGGGCTAAGTGTTAAGTTTGAATGAATGTATTACGTTTGTCCTTCTTGATGTTTCAAACACCTAGAAAAAATTAGTGACTGAATAGTTCTAAGACGAAAGAAAATACTGTGAGTGGTAATAAAGTGTATATTTTGCAGAGGCAATTTATTTTTATTTTTATACCTCGAAAGATCCTTGATGAAAAAATATATGCAACCAGAAGAGTGGGTGGACCCCGGTTACGATGGATGGATGGTGTGTCCACAGATACGAAATGTATCGCGGGCGTTCAAAAATGAAAAGCATCAGCAGCCAACGGAGATGACTAGCGGACCAAATTCCGGGAGACTCTCGAAGAGTTGTAGTGCAACAGAAGAATTTATTTATTTATTTTATTTTTTTGTACTAGGTAAACGTATTAGCAATAATGACAGAAGAATTGAATTAAAAAAATTCTTTTCCTGTCAAATATTGGATGATGGATATTGAGCCTTCTAGGATTAAGTTGAACAAGAAAACTGCCTATATCAAAATACTTGAAAAATATAAGTATATTTTTAATACCTAATTAAGTTGTTATATTTTCTTTTAGAGGGTTCAGATAAAATGTTTAAACCACATTTTTTTGAAACTCCTAACTTAAGAGAGCTCACCAGATGCCATTGCAATCTCTCCCATTGCTATATTTCTCACTTCGTTACCTATACTCTACTTTATTCAATAACGTAAATTTTATATTTTCTTTAAACAGCAAAATCATAGTAAACACAAATGCAGTTTTATGTTTGAAGCATCGATAACAAGGGACAAAATCACTTCCTTATTTCAATCCTACCACAGAGTATGTCAAATCGTAAGAATTAAATACGGTTGTAAGAACCCTGAAAAATAAATCTCTAATTAGATATCGGGTTAGGAATAATGGAGGAGCTTGGAATGTTGTTTAGTATTCTAAGTTTTAAGTTTGAGGATTCCGAGGCCGAGGTTTGCTGAAAAGTTAAGTTTTAAGCTCTTTATTGCCCAACCTTCCGATACTGCCGAGATGGCTAATTTAAAGGTCACCTAGTCTGTCTACAGTTTAGGAGTTAGGCGAATCCCTAATGTTCGTAGTTTTGGCAACCGCTACCACCAATAGGGTGCATCTAAAATGAAGTCCAAGCAATTCAAATGACTAACAAAGTCTCATACATATAGTTCCTGTTTCAACATTATAACTTACCATTTATAATTTTATTTGTAAAACTATCAAGCTTCATTATGATAAACTTATTGTTTAGCTAGTATTTAACTATGTTAATAAAGGTAATTTTAGGTTTAAGTTATATAATTATTATTTATTTACATTTTTTTAATAACTGTACACAATATACAACACGTAAATTTTATCATAATGATAACAATGACATGTAAATAACCTGTGAAGAACCACTCACTAGTAATACTTCAATAAAAAATTTATATTAGGTCTCTGGTCCATCTTCTTTTCAGAAGCCTCGGAGGATTATCAGGAATGCAGTGTGAGGCAAGTTTGGAGACCAGTGGATTTGAATGGCTATGGAGCTTACTATGAAAGGATAAGTATTTGTTTTGGTCTAAATCTGCAACAGTTTTTATGGATAAGTTTGTTTGAGACAAAATAAGGAAATAAAGATTTTTCGTAGGATTTTGGATTCCAAGGATTTTATACGAGGTGAATTAGATGGTTTAGTAGACCCCCCAAGCTCGACTGTTCATTTAATTATTTAATTTTTTTTTTTTAATAAAGATCATAATTCTAATTAATAATTCGATATTTCCTCCGGTTCTTCAAAATATGTTATTTTTCCATTTCAGATCCTACGAGTTCTATTTACTAGCTGCATGTCACTCATTTATTTAATTAAGGTATATATTCTTTAAGCTATTTTTTTTTTTTTTAACAAAGTCACTTACCCCGCGTATAATTTTCTGCTATAGAAAATCTTCCAACCAAAATGATTGAAACAAGGTTGTTGAAAGGTTGATAAAACATTTAAAATTTTATTTTTGACATGTTGTTTTATTAGGAAAAAAAAACTTCACAAAACCATTTATTGATAAATCGTTGAATATATAAATTGAACTTTTTTAAAAATGAATATACCTACTTTATGATTAATGTCAATATTATGGTTAGAAAAAACCCCTCTGTAACAACCAACAATTTTTCTGAAATTTTGTACAGTAATAAATAAATTGAATTTATAATATATTTAAATCAGGGCAATGTGTTATCAAACTATAACCTTTGACACTTTAATACTTAATTTATGTCTTAAAACGGACAGAACTCAAGCACATTATATTGTTTTAAACTGAAAAGAAAATAATAATCTATAATGACGAATCACTTACATCGAGATTATCACTATCATCACTGTATTATCTACTAAGTAAGGGTTTCATACTCGTATCTGCGTCTGATATTACAAACCTAACTGAGTACAATATTACCGAAAGTCGTATTTTTGTGGTCTGTATGAGCTAATCAAAGGATCAGACGAAGTTCACAAATTTTTCATAGTGCTGGTTACTGTGCGAGTCATTTTGCGAGAAAAAGTTCCCCTGTATCTTATCTCTCTGTGTTGGTTTTTTTGTACATCCTCTGTGAGTTGCCCAATTGCAAAGTTTTGAATTATATAATCGGCCAAATATATTTTTTCTTCCTTGGAATTATCAAAACTGAAACCTCCAGCCCGTAACTCTTCAGCCAGTTCAGCGCAACTGAGAGTATTCCGCCTGAAACACAATTTTCGGTGCTACTGATAAGAGGGCAAAAATGGGTAGTAAAATGCAATGTATTCACTAAAATTAAATGTCCCCAGCCACACAGAACCATAATTTTAGATCTACGTTAACCTACGTGAAAAGTTCAAGATTAAAACATGAATATGTTTTTTTACTTGTGGACTATTTAATTGGAGTACCGTCTGAGTATCTAAAATGCCGTAAAATTAAAAATAAAATGTACTAATACCGACTATTTTGAATGCAATTCATTGTAAAATGTAAAAAAACAAAACAAAAAAACTTAGGATGTTCACTCTCGAGTGCTTGATAGAATACTAACTTAATTCTTAAATCGTACAGAATTAAAGTGGTATTAGTTTGTTATTTATTAAAATGCTTTATTGATATTGCCTCAGCCTAATTCAATTCGTTTCATTTCTTCCAACAATTAGCCTGTTAGATCAACCACTTTCTGCATCAAAAAATCAAACTTCATTTGAAATATAAATAAATTAATTTATTTTAAAATATAAATAATTTTTCTGGCATAAAGAGCCTCACTGGCATCTCTTTTACGTGAATACTAACTGGAACTGCTTTAACATCACTAGTATCCCTAGAACATGAGTTCTGCTTATTGAACATATTTTCGTATTTGATAGGGAAAGGTTTTTTTGTAGCTTTTTATGTTTCGTTTTATGTATTGTTTTTCTGACTCTGACCGTTCTAAACTATATCATTGTTCATATTTTATTGATTTATATTTCGTATATGCAATGGCTCCCAGTCAAAATGATACCCCAGGATATTTATAGATGTTTTTGAATAAATAAATAGTTCAAATTATATTAAATTAAAAACATTAATTTATTGTGACTACTAAACATCGCAGTAGTATGTACTTTAAATATAAACATATAAAAATAAACAAGGATTAAATAATAAAAATAAAACACATTAGTTTACGATTGCATTTCTCTTTGAAAAATGTATATGGCTCGTTCAAAAGCAAGTTGGAAAATTTTTTTTTTTTTATTGATATTTACAACTGTATACATATATGTACAATAATAAATTTGAAGAAATTATCACAATGACTTGTCGAAAACATGTGAAGAACCCATCACTTCAATAAAAAAAATAAATAAATCTATGTAAGAAAGTCTCTTGGCCATCTTCTTTTCAGACGCCTCTGATGATGGGAAGAAAGTTGAAGGAGTAGTGGATTATAATGGTTATGAAGTTTACTATGAAAGAACATGTATCTGACTAGGGCTAAATCAGTAACCTATGGAACATTAATGTCTATATGAATAAGGTTATTTGTGACAAAATAAGGAGCATCAAGGATTTTTCAAAGGATTTTGGATTCCGAGGATTGGATAAGATATGAATTAGATGGTTTGGTGGAGCCCCTGCCTGGTTTTAAAAACTTTTTTAAATAATTAGAGCACATACAACGTTAAAAGAACGTGAGTTGGCCATCCGTTTTAATGACGGGAAATCATTAAATGAAATAGCCAAATCTATTTTGAAAAACCTTTTAACTGTACAGTATATAGTGGAGAGATCTAAAAAGAAAAAGCGTATTTACAAAAAAAAAAAAAGAAGTTAAAAGTACAAGAAAAATTTTATATGATAGGGATGAACTTTGATCGTCAGAGAAATTAAAAGAATCCTTGTTTGGAATGAACTCAAAATAGCCACAGCTATTTAAGTGCTTACGTAAGTAAATGCAGAAACAGTGTTGCTTGTTGTAAGAAAAAATAAATTTCATGGACAAGTTGCTAGGAAGAAACCTTCCATCAGCATAAAAAATCAAAACGTTTTGTTGTTTGTTTTTTTTAACATTAAGGCTGCCAGCCAGTTACTTGCCAGTTCTCAACTCTCAGTCAAGTTAGAGAAATCATTTTTTCAAGTAAAATTGTAGTTTTGTATGCTATCTCTTTACCACAACCAAAACCCGTTATCCGGAAATTAATGCAGGATTTTAAGTTTAAACCAAAACCTGATGTTATTATTAAAGAAATTATTCATCAGGTTTGGGTTGTGGTAAAGAGAATTATTACTCTATTTTGACTGAGAGCTGAGGAAAAAAAAAACAAGGTGATTTTCATTTTTTGTTCTTGGCTTCCAATGCTCATTGGCGGCTATAGCTCTAGTTTTGCACTATTATAGGTCCCTATTATCCACACAAAAATTGGCATTCAAATCTGTGTTACAAGTCACAGCTGAGAAATGGCAGCGTTAATGTGAAAAAGACACGAAAACTGTAATATTTGCTAATGAAAGTTATATACGGTTCCGATGTACGTTGCTATGTTTAGAGGAAACCAGGAGAAGAGCCACTGTATATATAAAGTAACCATGTTCTTACATCCTAATAAATGGCATAAATTTTGGGAGTTATTTTTAACTCAGAGTTTCTCCGACATAGAATCCCGAAGGGACGCAAACATGAGGGGGCGCGTAATGCATTATAAATTAAAAACTATTTATCAAAGTGTGACTAGGAGCTGTGATGGCTCTGTTGCTGGTGTAATGTGACGGAAAAAAATGAATGGATTAATAAAAAATGACGGTTGAGGTGGGGACGTAAGATTGATGGGAGCCAGGGAACGCCTTCAACATCACAGCTGGTTGCTTTGTCCAGCCAGCTTTGTTTCCAGTTGAGCGACAACAGAAAACACAGGATCTATGGTCAACTGTTATTAATGGCTAACAGCTTTATCTTGGCTTCGTTTCTCTTTCTTGGTACTCGAGGAACGACTCGTAGGAAGGGGGGATACGTCAACAATTGCCTCAAAGCGCTGGTTCACATCTTCAAGTGAAACCTGTCAAGTAATTCGTTGTAATAAAGCTCTTCCGCACGGCTTATGATTTCTCACAATTTTTAATTATCGCTTAGTGAATTCAATTTTTTTTTATCATGCTTCAGATTTAATTGTAAGTAATGTTCAATTAAATGGAAGAATTAATGTATGTATCTATGAAAAATTATTATTATTATTTTTAAGTCAGAAAAAAAAAAAATGTATGGATTATAAATACATCACTAACCCATGCATGTCGGTACACCTAGCTCATTATAGTTCTGTAGTAGTTTACGTCAGGGCATACTGTTTATTTTATTATTTATTTTTTTTATTTTTCAATGCGAATTCTGATAGTATTTATTTCTGTGTGCTTCCGAAAAATGAATCTTGACACTACCTCCCAGGAATGAGTGAGAACCATGCATACCCTATACACATATACAAACGTATAGCTTTACAAAAATATATTTACTAACATTTATGAATTTGTAAAATATAATTTATAACAATTTATAAATAACATTAAGTAATTGTGTGAAAGATATTATTACTATAATATGTAAAGCATCTAGCCTTTGATAGCACACATATAATTTATTTGTCGAATTATATATTTATATTTTAACTGATATTCAGTAAAAAATAAACTTTATCTAATGAAAGAATAAGGCCTGATTTAATTCCATTGCCAAATTTAAAATATTAATTTCAGATAAGCTTAGGCGTTTTATTTAGTTGTGACACTGAAAGTATCCGTATTTATATACTTTTTAATTGATACTCTTAATTTTTTTTTATTAATCAAAAAAAGAATACAACTCAAGTTAATACAAGGAAAAATACCAGAACAACAAAATTGGAGAAAAAAAAACAAACTAAATTAAGTAAATAAATAAATAGAAATAAAACGTGATATAAGCGCAGTAGAAGAGGATTAGAACTCGCTGAAGTATTGAGGTTGTTGCTAAATTTCATGAAAAACGTCTGACGTTTAAAAAGGCAATTGATCTCTCCACTCCTATCTACACCCCCCCCCCTCAAAAAAAAAAAATTATGCAGTTAAACTATTTACCTCCGTTCTGAAGTATGTCAACTTGTAAAAAGTTTAATAGCACCTAGGTTTTTTTTTTTGGTTTTTTTTTTTTTTCAACTAACATTCAAAAACTGAAATTATTAAAACTTATGTAAATCTAATGTTAGTAATGTTGAAAACCATAATATTTGATCACTAACTAAAAAAATTAGTTAATAGTTGCCACAACTGCTTCTTACAAGTAGTAGTTGGCAGTTAAAAAAACTACTTTCAAAGAAGTTGCAAAAAATATTTATTAACTTTTAAATCACTATCGTAGTTCGTCGTTGCTACTACTACGTAACTATATATATATTGTTATTAGTGAATTAGCGATCTAAAAATGTAGTTAACTGCATAAGGTGGTGAACTATTGCCCAATTCACTCTGCAACAATATCCCATTCCGATGCTCAGTATTTTGCTGACTTATGTTATATCCCTCTGGAAGTCCTATTTCAGCTGTTCCTAGGTCTTTCACGTTTTTTTTTTTTTTTTTTTTTTTTTTTTTTTTTTTTTTTTTTTTTTTTTTTTTTTTTTTTTTTTTTTTTTTTTTTTTTTTTTTTTTTTTTTTTTTTTTTTTTTTTTTTTTTTTTTTTTTTTTTTTTTTTTTTGTAGCATTATTCGGAGCCTTCGCATTTCTTCCATCCTTTTGACCACCTGTCCCATTATATATTGAATGTTTTCAAATAAACCTTAACAAAATCATAATGTTTGTAACAATTTTAAAAACCTGGAGGGGTTGATAAGTAAATTACATATTGTTAATATCATTTTACTTATGGGCTTCACCTGTGGGGGACAGCAAAACAATATAATACTAAACGCATTCAATCCTTCCAATCCAAAGTCCTTCATACTATTGGAAATGCTCCATATCATGTCTCCAACAAAACCCTACATAATGAGCTCAATATAGGAGAAGATGATCAAGGATGCAGCCAAAGAGGAACAACACGACTAAGAAGAAATTCTTTAATAAGTGCCAACGTTTCGACCTGCCTTGCAGGTCTTCTTCAGGGCTACCGAACTGCACTTGTGAGGAGACGAACGATGACTGATCAGTCAGACTCAAGTCCTGTGCAACTTTACCATAGCGCTCTCTCTCAGCCTCCACTGGATTCTGCAATGTAATGTTATAAAACTTAGAAAAAAAATCATTTTATCTGATTTTTAATTCATCAATTTAGCCAACATTTTACTTAAATTAATAATTTTGCAAAATTATATGGATACCGAACTCTTGTAATCATTCTTTTATTCTGCTCACCGACCTACAATCATTCAAAATGAAGAACAGAGAAAATTATAGTATGAATATAAATAAAGAAAGTGTTTTATTGGCAGCAGCGGCATACATAATAATCACACGTTTAACCCGCCGCTGCCGAAACCCCGTGTGCCTGAAAAGAAAAGGAGAAAAAAATAAAAAATAAAATAGAATGTATGTGTGTTTTCAAGAATACTTTACTTTGTTTTTAGTTTATTTTTTGGAAACCGAGTTCAAATATGTAAATATTGATACATATACACACACATACACACGCTTTTGGTAAGCTAAAACAAAAACACCTGCAACTGCTGCTCATTTCTATTAGCGACGAATTTTCAACAGAACATGTTTACCCGAGCTAATTAATTAGGTTCAAAAGTAAATTATTAAAAGTTTACAGAGATCGGTCGAGCCTGAAGTAAATCAAATCCATGTGAAATATTTGCCGTTTCCCTGCCCACCTGCTAATACCCCCTCTCCTCTCTCTCCCCCCTCCCAAACCACCCCTAATTATCATCCATTTTTACTTCAGCAATTTTCCAATAATTAGCCCTTATTCAGTGAATATTCACACAGCAATTTACTAGGGTGCCGTTCATTAAAAAAAAATATACTAGGAATATCCTCTGCACTGGAATTAATGAAAAAAAAATACAAAAGTTATTTTAGGTATGGGAAAAATGAAATACGTGAAGTATCGTTTACGTATTATCAATAACTATCTTTTTTTAACTTTCCATCGGTCGCGCCAATTTCCGTAACACGAGCCAAATGTTATCCAAATGTTCTATTAAATCTACTAAATAAAATATTTTGACCATTCTACATTTAAAATAGAGTATATGTTAAAAATATTACCTAAGAGAATAATATTTTAAAATATGTTTATGACTGAAAATAACTATATAAATATAGTTATTTGCAGGTTTAAAATGGTTGTTTTTATGATCAATAATTTTAAACAAATTTTTTTGAGGAATGATTGTCACAAATAAAATGTAGATATTCCCTGGCTGCCCCCTCCCCCTCATCTCCATCACTACCCTCAACATAGGTTTCTTTATTATAATCGATAACATTTTCTATTTCCTCTCCACTCAATTCCAAATTTTTATTTGTTTGTTCGGTTCTTTTTTCTAGCTCGTCTAGTTCTGCAAAATTCGAGGATTATATTCAAATTTCATAGGTCTCCACCAAATCAAAACATTTCGAATAATTAATGTTTTACTGACTAAGGTAAACAAAAGCATACATGCAAAAGAATCCTACTTACATTACTTCGAATCCAGCAGATTGACGAGAAAGTGGCGTGAAAAAACCAAAACGAGAGCGGTCGCTTGTTGTAGGGAAGCGAGAGAGAGAGAGTGAGAGAGAGAGAGAGAGAGAGAGAGAGAGAGAGAGAGAGAGAGAGAGAGAGAGAGAGAGAGAGAGAGAGAGAGAGAGAGAGAGAGAGAGAGAGAGAGAGAGAGAGAGAGAGAGAGAGAGAGAGAGAGAGAGAGAGAGAGAGAGAGAGAGAGAGAGAGAGAGAGAGAGAGAGAGATAACAGGTCGAGTGTTGTACAAAATACAACGGCACTTCCGGTGGAAAGTTAAGATAGTTTAATACAAAAATGTTCTACAAATATTTTGTAGGTTCACCATTTCTCTCAACGTTTTATGAAAAAAAATTACAAATCCAGTAAAAGTGATAATAACGTAAAGCAACTAATCAGTGGTAGCACTACAATAAACATTCTATATGAAGAAGTCGTTTTCATTTCAGAAGCCTCAGAGGGGTGTTAGGAATAGAATGGAAAGCAAGTTGAGAAACTTGCTAAACGATTTTAATGGTTATGGTATAACAGTTTACAATTAGAGGAGAGGAATCTGGTTTGGGCTAAATCAGCAACATATGAAAATTTAATGTCTTTATAGATAAGTTTGCGAGTTAGGATCATTAAGAATTTTCGGTTACAAGGATTGGATACGAGATGAATTAGATGGTTTAGTGGTGCTTCAGATTTCAACTCCGTATATCCAAATAGGTCTAATTACAGTAATGTAAATGACTGTTACGTAATTAATCGGCATCGTAGAGCATTTTTCTAGAGAATTTTGAAGTAGTCGAAAACGAACAGCAATTTCCTTTTAGTCTTTTACGTGGATTCTATGTTAAACGTTTGTCCAGATGGAGTCACAGGTAGTGGATCTGTTCAACAAGAATTAGTGGAATATTTTAAAAGGATACCGTAGGACAAGAAGTCGTAGGTTAACGATGAGGGGAAAGTTTATTAGATAATATTTGTTTGGATTTATAGATAGATACAAACGTTAAAATCTTTTTTTGATTCTATAACAACATAGACATCAGGAAATTTTATGTTAGTATCTGATGAAAACTTTGAACATTTATAGAAGCATAATAAAAAGGAAACAAAGGAGTAATATGAAACATTTCGATAATTAGTGTTGTTTTGTATTAGTTTCTGAGCATAATTAGAGACATTTTCTAAACGAAAGTCTAGGGGAGTTGCTAATCAGCTAAGACACGTGTGTATTGTATTCAATGTGAAGTGGGAAGGAAAAGGAGGGGGGGAGGAAATGGCATAAATAGGGTATTATGTAACCTGAGACTTGGCTGCGGTCTGGTTAGGTCTGGTTAGTTCTGGTTAATTCTGGTTAGGGATGTATACATCGGCCTCATTGTTTTCCCTCTGGCTGACTATCACCGCCCAGACTTAGCAAGTTTTCATTTTTTTATACCTCCCTCCCCCTGCTCTTTGACTAACTTTTAGTCTTAATATACACTTCCAACAAGTTTCCACTCCCTCGCCGCGGAGTTTTCTTATTAACAATAACGTTTGGAAGGGCTAGGGTACTGCATTCTACTTAGCAGCTATTAGGCTCTTACAAGCTTAGAGCAACTTTACTATGTCCCAGAGAAGCTTTTCTCTTTAAACAATTCTGTCAATGCATAGACTACACACGTTTCCGAGAGTTCATCCATATAGAAGCTGACGAGTTTGGAAAAACTCCTGTGAATTTTTATGCTCAATTTTGACGTATATATTAACCCTCCAGTAGTCGCAACCCTCGATCACCTCTTGAAATTCAATCGTTTTACTGATGACTTCATCACTTTTATTTTTCTTTTTTACTTAATTTGATTTATAAAGGTATGCACATAATGATATACATTTATAAAATAAGTAATACAAATATTATTTATCTATTATAACAATTTTTCTGTTATCACAACTTTTTAACTATTATTTACTTCACTAATTTTACTTATACAGCTTTGAAAGGCAATTTTTTAATGTTCTACACATAAATACGTTTCACATTGTTCACAAAAGTATTTAGTCAGCCTTCGTTTTACACATAATTCATAACGCCGTCTTATAGAGCCGCGTCCTTCATGACTTGCTTTAGGTGGAGCATCCTCTTTTCAATAATATATGAAACAAAAACGAGCTCTTACTTATAAATGAATTATTGGTAAGGCATTCCTTATAAATCTGTCGCGTTAGTAATCGCAATTCCGGTTAGAGCGGAATAGAAACTAAATAACTAAAAATCCGGAAAGAATATTGAGAATTTTACGTCACTAGTGCATTCGAGGAATGTTAGTTGAAAGGTACAGAGTCGCTTATCTCATTATAAAAATCCTACTCGGAATACTGCGCAAAAAATACCTTGGGTGATCTGTCAGATCGGTTGCGACTACTGGCGGGTTAAAGATAAATCTCGCATAATATTCTACATAAATACTTATTGCCCTGACTCATGGATATAGTCAAAATATGAAACAGTTCAGTATGTGTGTACGTACTGTAAATACAGAAAGTTCATACAACTATGTATTCACCACACTACATTTCCACTTAACTAGAATAGAAAATAATTGGAACTTGAGTTTTCAGGCTGGCTTGAATATTTATTCAGCACCTCGGCTGATATCATTCTGTTGATATCTTGCATCAAAAAGTCCTCATAACCTTTGCTTCATGTCCCGCCACATTTTTTTTTTTTTACTTACAGCGGTCTAGGATCATATTTTAGAGGTATCCGGCGCTCGTCCTCGCCTAGGGCAATGCAGCCGAACTAGATCTATCTCATTATATTTGTGTATTATCGTCAGAGGACTGTATCTCTCCCAATACAGATTAGTTTTTATTTTTATTAACATTATAACATAATGTTACATATACAATATATAATAATATATCTCAGTTAACGAAATATATTAACCCGACCACTTTGCACCATCTGTTAGAAATAAGAAAATGTGGGAATGTTCCAGAAATACGTAGCGAAAATGCAGTGTTTGAGATAAAAAAAAGTAATGAAAATCGACATAAAAATGCACGAAATCGTATCTAGTGATTTTGATTGTTCCTGTAAGTTTTTTTTTTTTTTAATTTGACTAATAATACTATCTTATAACCTCAAATTACCAATTACTTTCTAGTTCGTACAAGTCTATTCAAGCCAAGAAAAAAGTAGTAGAGATGGTTTTATTATTAGAATAATTTATGATCTTAGAAATCCTATATATTTAGAGTAACTTTAAGGTTGTTTTGAATATCCGGATACGACCGAATTTACCTGTTTTTAGGGAGTACAAAACTTCTAATATTGTTAATTCGACCTAATTAAATGACCAACCTTGATTTTTATTTTACCTTTCCAGTTATGTAAAACAAAACAATATTTGAAATATTTAGTTTATAATTTTATTTACTGATCCCTGTAGAACAGATCCGCTATCTAGGACTCCAACTGGACAAACGTTTAACTTGTATTCCACATACATGACTAAAACGACAAGAAACAGCCCATCGTTTTCGACTTCTTCATCATTTACAAGACAAACGTTCAAAACTTCCAATTTACTATAAAAGACTCATTTACACGACAGTTATCAGACCTATTTGGACATAAGGAGTTGAGCTGTGTGTCTAAACTAAACCTTCAAATTATTCTCGTATCCAATCCTTTCAACAGAAAATCCTTCGAAAAATCCTTAATGCTCCTTACTTTCTTACCAATAAACTTATCCATACAGTTCTTAATGTATTTATGTTGCTGATTTAGCCCAAATCAGATACCTATCCTTTCATAGTTAACTCCATAACCACACTAAACATCTAGTCGCGCAACTTGCTTCTCACTCCATTCCCGATAATCCTCCGAGGCGTCTAAAAAGAAGATGGCCCAGAGACCTTCTAGTGTAGAAAGTGCTACTGATGAGTAGGTTCTTTTCAAGTTTTTAGATTTTATTGTAATTGGTGTGAACACATTTACTAGATGTATATAAATGTACAATTTTTTTTTTTTCTTTTTTAATAACAAATTAATGAAATTTACAACTGTACAATATTTATACATCAAGTAAATGTGCTGTTAACTATTACAATAACGTGACAAAACTTGAAAAGTACTACTCATCAGTAGTACTTTAATAAAAATTCTACACTAGAAGGTCTCTGGGCCATATTCTTTTTAGACGCCTCGGAGGATTGTTAGGAATGGTGTGGGAAGCAAGTTGAGAAATTAGGGGATTTGAATGGTAATGGAGCTTACTATGAAAGGATTGATATCTGGTTTGGGCTAAGTCTGCAACATATGGAACATTAAGATCTTTATGGATAAGTTTATTGGTGACAAAGTAAGGTGCATTGAGGATTTTTCGAAGGATTTTGGATTGTAAGGATTGGATACGTGCCGAATTGGATGGTTTAGTGGAGCCCCAAAGCTCAATTCCATACGTCCAGATAGGTCTAATCACAGTCATGTATATTAGTCTTTTGTAATTAATTGGGAGCTTTGAACGTTTGTCTAGTAAATGTTGAAGTAGTCTGTAACGACGGGCAGCTTCTTGTCGTTTTAGTCTTGTATGTGGATTCCAAGTTAGACGTTTGTCCAAATGGAGCCCTAGGTAGCGGATCTGTTCAACAGAGATTAGTGGAATTTTAGGATACTGTAGGACAGGAAGTCGTGGGTTTACGACGAAGGGTAAAGGTTATTTGGTGAGATTTTTTAGGATTTATTTTGATTCTCCATATTTGACACCATGCTTAAAGGGTTAGGATATGGGATTGGAGTGTTTGGGAGGCAATGAAGGGATCATTGTTTACTGATAACACACATGTGTCATCAGCGTAAGTGGTGAGGACAGTGGTAGGGTGAGTTGGAAAATTGTACAAGAGAATTTTATTTTGTAAATTTCAAAATATATGAACTTAGTTATTTTGTTGTTTTTTTTTTTTTTCAGTTTTTCTACGCGTTCTCATGCATACATTTCTCGGCATAACGCATATTTAAATAAATATTTAGACAAACTATTTTAATAATAATACATAAATTATTTTTAGAATAATGCAATCAAAAATAATGAAAGGGAAAAGAAAAAGTTCTAATTTCTTAATAAAATGTATTTTATACAGTCTTACGTTATAGTTGCTTTATTATCACCATTCATAGGTATATTAAAGAATCTAATATTATCACATGTTCGAGTGAATTGGGAGTAATATGAAGAGATGAGCTATTTTTTCTGCCTTCAATTCTAGCTAAGTATTATTATTATCTTTACTGTTAGATAGCTAAATTTTATTTTTATTAATTTTCATAAATATATATGAGATGCATTGTTTTCACACGTGATAGTGACGTGAAAAAACTGATCAATATATTTTCGAGGATTAGTTGGAGGATGGACAGAGGGCTGGGGCAGGTGTGGTCCACTTAGCACCTGTCACTCTTAGTTACGACATCAACCCAACATCTAGCTCCAATATTTATATCGTTCTCAATTCCTATACCCAAGAGTCCTGAGCCGACACTAGTACGAAGCGTAGGTGACATGCATTTTTAACTACTGAATTCATCACAATGGATATATATATATATATATATATATATATATATATATATATATATATAGTTATAACAGTAACCTTTGTAAAAGGTCATCACTCCTTACACAATTCCTTATCTCACTATTTACTTTCACACCGATAGCTAAAACAGCAATCTTTGTAAAAGGTCATCACTCCTTACACAATTCCTTATTTCACTATTTACTTTCACACCGATAGCTAAGACCAATCATTAATATAATCATTAATATAATCTTTGTAAAAGGTCATCACTCCTTACACAATTCCTTCACCCTTCGCTTCCTTATTCACTCCGATAACAACCCCTATATATGACCTCGTCTTTTAGGACGGAATATAGAAGTAAGCTAGGATTGTAGTGGTCAGTTCGACACGTCTTATACCTATTAGTCAGTCATTGTTAGGCACAAGTGTCATATTTATTGTAATTTGAAATAAACCTTTTTTTTAAAGTCTAAGTTGGAGTAAGCTTATTTAACTGGCGCCCGAACTTAGGGACTTGAGAGCTTATTTTTGAAGAATTAGTAACTTTGCGGAGCTTAGGCTGAGTGTAATACCAGTACCGTAGCAGCATAACCACGTCTCCACGTCAAGAGGAAGATTTGCCACTGAGTCTTGAACAAGATCAAGCATTCTCCACGACTACGAGGATCTTCTTTCCAGTAAGCAGAAATTTCAATTTCTACAATCTCAACCCAACATCTCTTTTGTTAAGAAGCCAACATCAACTGAAGACATCTTAGGGTAATTATTTTTATATAAATTGTAACATTTGTATGTCATTACTAGACAGACTTAACGCTTTAAGACTAACCGACCAGACAAACGAAAACACAATGGCGTTAGAAATTAAAGAAAGTGAATTTAAAATGATTCCAGATTATGATGGAAATCCAATAGGTCTAGTGAATTTTATTCGTAATACTAAGTTTTTAACAGAATTATACTGTAAAGAAAATAATCCACATAGACATATTAATCATACAAAGATTATTTTAAATTTATTATGTAAATTAAAAGGGAAAGTAGCCGCAGCTGTACATGATAAAGAATTTAATAGCGTAGAAGGAATTTTAATTTTTCTAAAAAATAAATATCAAGATTCTCGAACTCGAGAACAATTAATTGCGGAATTATTAAATGTCAGGCCACATAGTAATGAAAATCCTCATAATTATTTAGAAAGATTAATAGAACGACGTTGTGACTTATATACTCGAGTTTACACCGACGATACGATCTTAGATAAACAAGCAGAAATGAAAAGATATGATAGACAAATATCCCATCACGCGGTGCATAATCTCCACCCTTCTTTAACAGATTTCATTTATCATATAACATGGAATACATTAGAAGATATTGAAGATATCCTTAAAAACAGTGCCGCACACATTGTTCAAAGGTTGTACGGTAAACATCAGTATAATCCCACAACAAAAAAATTTTCAAAATCCAAATTATAAAGGGAAACATTTTGATCCCAATTTTCAAAAGAAAAAAAACTGGGAACATCAGAAACCTCACTATGAAAAACCAAGGTACGAACAAAAACCGTATCAATCATATTATAATCAAAACCCAAATTATAAGCAGTATCAAAAACCAATATACAACAAACCATGGGACCCACAATCTCAACATCATTTTTTTAACAAACCTCCATCGGGAAACTGGAGAAACCAACAAAATCCAAATCGAGAACAAGTTTCATTACCGCCAACAGAAAAAGATTCCAATACAGTATCCATGAGAACTGTGTCCAATAGAGTTCATTATACAGAAAATGAAAAAGACGAGCAGATTCGAATCCTAACGGAAAGACTGAACGCTATAGAAGCTCGACAGGATAATTTTTTAGGCTCAGGTCCATGCAACAACGACTCGCCGGACCAATAGAAGTTCACGAATTGAATAATACGAACAATGATCTATCGGAATTGAAAGATGACAAAGGAAACAAATGGCTGATCGATACCGGAGCAACAAAAAATTATATTAATCCGAAAGCATTACCAAAAGACGCCAAAATAATAAATGAACGCTTTGCGATAAAAACACCTACAGGTCGCGCAGAACGTACATAAAGTGCACTAATAAATCTGCTTCCACTGATAGGAATAAATCAAGAAGCAAAATTTCTTATTTTTCCCTTTAGTGATCGATTCGACATACTACTGGGCTATGAGACAATGAAAGATTTACAAATAAGTATCGATTTAAACAAAAAAGAATTAAAGGTCAAGGAAAAACGATATAAATTAGAAAACGAAATATTTTATATCGAGGATAAAAACGAAATAAAAAGGCTAATAAGACTTGACCACATCGACGAAAGTTTAAAAGAAAAATTAATTAATATAATAAGTGAAAACGGAGATATGATAAAAAAAGAAAATGAACAAATAAAAATAACGGGTTTATTAAAATATAAAATTATTACTACCAATGAAAATCCTATTTACACTAGGAATTACAGATACCCGGAACAATTCAAACAACAAATTCACGAGGAAGTGGAAAAATTGTTAAAAAATAATATTATTAGACCGAGTAAGTCGCCATATAACTCTCCACTGTGGATTGTTCCAAAGAAAATGGACGCGTCGGGAATAAAGAAAGTAAGAATGGTGATAGATTACCGAAAGCTAAACCAATCTACGATAAAAGATAAATTTCCTCTCCCTAATATAGAAGACCTCTTGAACAGATTAAAAGGAGCAAAAATATTTTCGACAATAGATCTAACCTCAGGTTTTCATCAGATTGAAATGGATCCGGAAAGCATAGAAAAAACAGCCTTTTCTACGGAAAATGGTCACTATGAATTCACAAGGATGCCATTTGGACTTTGTAACGCACCACCTACGTTTCAAAGAGCCATGACCATGATGATAGAAAATATACCGAACGCTATGATTTATGTAGATGATATTATAGTTTACTCAAAAACAGAGGAAGAACATTTAAGAAATTTAAAACAGATTTTCGAAGCTTTGAAAAAACATAATTTATCAATTCAGTTAGACAAAACTGATTTTTTTAAACGACAATTAAAATTTTTAGGCTACATTGTAACACCGGAAGGCTTAAGAACCGACCCCAACAAAATAGAAGCGATCCTAAATTTTCCTTTACCACATGATGAAAAAACGACACGTCAATTTCTGGGTATGACAGGTTATTATAGAAAATTTGTAAAAGGGTACGCAAAAATAACTAAACCATTATGTCAATCTTTACAAACGAAAGTTTATAAAACAACAGAAATAAAGAACGCATGTAAAGCCTTAATAGATCTCATGACAAATGCACCAATTCTAAATTATCCGGATTGGAACAAACAATTTATTCTTACTACGGATGCAAGTAATCAAGCTTTAGGATCAGTATTATCACAAAAGGACGAGAATGATGTAGAACACCCTATAGCATTTGCCTCGAGAGTTCTGCAAAAAGCTGAACTTAACTATAGTACAATCGAAAAGGAATTGTTAGCCGTAATATGGGCAACACAACATTTCAAACCCTATTTATATGGTACCAAATTCTTATTACAGACGGATCATAAACCACTGACATGGATATTCACTATGAAAAATGGAAACACGAGAATAATGAAGTGGATATGGAAACTGCAAGAATTTGAGTTCGATATAAAACACGTACAGGGAAAGACGAATCATGTAGCAGACGCGCTTTCAAGAAATAGTCAAATAACAGAATTAAACCTTTCCGAAGAAATGGAACTAGACGAAGTCTTACAACAACCTATCAGGCATTCACCAGAATACGAATCACTAATACAAGAATTAGAGATGCCACCGACACGAGAAAACTCAGAAGATCTTGAAACGATTCACTCACAAGAATCTAGCGCAGCGCAAGTATGGTTATGCGAACCAGACAAATGCATAAACATAGAAAAATATCAATTAGTAATAAAGAGAGGTAACGAAAAATACGAATATACTAAACCATTTAAGAAAAACAGATATACAATACATGTGATTAACAAACAAGAAATTAAAGAACATTTAGAAGAAATACTACAACCCGGAACGACATATGGAGTATACTGTTCTTCAAATCAAACGGTATTAGAAGATATTCTAAACGAATACTTTGAAGAATTGAGAAGAATCATAGAATCAGAATACCCCACAGTCAAAATCAAAAGATATTACTTAATGAACACAGACGTAGAAATCGAAGAAGAACAAGAAAATATCATCTCCAATTACCACCTTGGAAAAACCCAACATAGAGGAATAGGAGAAACATATGAAAAGCTCAAAAGGGAATATTATTTTCCTCGGATGAAAGATAAGATAGGTGAATACATAAATACATGCACTACTTGCAAGAAAGTTAAATATGATCGGAAACCTATTAAAACAAAATATGAACACACACCAATACCGGACAAACCATTCCAAGAAATAATGATCGATATTTTAAAATACGAAGGAAAATTAATTTTTACAGCAGTAGATACATTTTCAAAAAGATTATTTGCACAAGTGATACCGAATCACAATGCGATTAATATTTGCGAAGGAATAAAAAGCTATTTATTATTTTACCCCACACCGCTACAAATTTCACTCGATCAAGGAACAGAAATGAAAAATAAACTAGTCAAACAATTCTGTGAAAAGAATGACATTTTATTACATTATACATCAAGTAACCATTCAAACTCACTCGGTTTATTAAACAAAACTCATGCAACATTAGGAGAAATTTTGAGGTCAATCTCGGACCAGCACAATTATAAATTCGGAGAAAAGCTAAGAATAGCAATTATAGCTTTTAACAATACGCTTAATTCTAATCTTAAACTAACCCCTAATGAGATAGCATTCGGAACAATAAATAATCTAAAAAATAGAGAAATAGATTTAACAGAAGCCTATGTTCAAAAGTACCATAAGGACTTACAACTAATACATGAAATAATTAAAAACAAAATTACTAAAGAGAAAGCGGATAGAACTGATAAATTGAATAGAGATCGGGAAGAACCACCAATTCTAGGAGACGAAGAATATTTGAAAAATACACAAGCAAAAATTAAAAGCCGGAATAAGTTTAGGAAAGTGAACATCATAGTAAAAGGAAAACGAGAACAAACCACCCATATCGACAATATCAAAAGACCAACGAAAAATAAGAGTAAAACCTATGTTACAGATGACGCCTCTATGCAAGCTCACAACTCTGATCATGGTTCTAGCTCTGATGGAGAAGATCCAAACGATTGAAGTACATGATCTGACTAACACGCCAGGAATACTTCATTATTATATAAATGATATAAAAGTTATAAATTCTTATTTTGAAACATATCATTTCCTCAACATTAGTTATTTAGAAATTGAATTAGAGAACATATATAACCATTAAAAATTTTTAAAGGACATTATCTTTATTCTATACTAAAAGATTTAACCAATAATGTTAATCATCAATTAGAACTATTACAATATAAGCATAGGACAAAAAGAGGATTAATTAACGGTTTAGGAAATATAATTAGTTGGCTAACTGGCAATATGGATGCCAATGATAAAGCACACTACGATAAAATAATAGGAACGATAGAAGAAAATAATTATAGAATTGAACATAATATAGAAACCTCAGTTAATATCGACAAACAATTAATATCTGATTATAAAAATAAAATTAAAACACTAAATAAAAATTTCGAGCTTATCACCAATAATACGATGACATTAAAAACAAATGAAGACGCTTATAATTTATACATACATATTTCTCAATTACTAAACCAAGTAAAAGAAATAACTCTATCACTAGAATTTTGCAAATTAGGTATAATTCATTCCAGTATTATGACTAACGTTTTGAAAAATCTTCCTAACAAAGTCCATTTAGTATCTAACAATACAGAAATTTTATGGGCAAATAGTAAAATATTTTGTTCAACACACAAGAAGGTAATTCATACTTTTATAAGATTACCAACTCACGAGAACAAATACCAAGGATACGTAGTTCATACAGTACCTAAATATATTAATGGCACATTTTACGAAATCGAGCTTGACAACGATTTATACATTCAAAACCAAAACAACATTTTTACAGCAGACTGTATATACGAGGAGGAATATTATTGTAAAAATCTTATTAAAGTTAATAACAGTTGTATCTATTCAATAATTCAAAATGGCAATGTAAAAACTTGTAAACTTAAGCATAGATTAGATAAAAATATAAGATATCTGGATGTTACAAAACAATATTTAACTTATAATTTAAGTAAGATAACCAATTGTAATAATATTAGCCAATTTTTACCTAAAGTAAGTCTGATAAATATAGGCATAAATGATTGTTACCCCACATTAACACAAATTTATTATCACAATTATCACAACATATTACAACCATTTTATGATGTATCAATATCAGAAACATTAACCTTAAATACCACAAATGTAACTATACCAACCCTCAACATTCTTAGATTTAGCGAAAATATCGCAGTGTATTATTATTATTTAACTATTATCACTATTATACTGTTAATCATTATTATAACCGTATATGTATACTATTATAGATATAAGAAAACACAAACAGTATTGACACCCAGTGCTCCATTCACTGAGGACTCTTGTAAAATTATTCTATCTAAAGTGTATGAATCAACATTTTAGCAAAATTGTTACCAGGAGATAACAAATCTTAAAGAAGGGAAGAGTTATAACAGTAACCTTTGTAAAAGGTCATCACTCCTTACACAATTCCTTATCTCACTATTTACTTTCACACCGATAGCTAAAACAGCAATCTTTGTAAAAGGTCATCACTCCTTACACAATTCCTTATTTCACTATTTACTTTCACACCGATAGCTAAGACCAATCATTAATATAATCATTAATATAATCTTTGAAAAAGGTCATCACTCCTTACACAATTCCTTCACCCATCGCTTCCTTATTCACTCCGATAACAACCCCTATATATGACCTCGTCTTTTAGGACGGAATATAGAAGTAAGCTAGGATTGTAGTGGTCAGTTCGACACGTCTTATAGCTATTAGTCAGTCATTGATAGGCACAAGTGTCATATTTATTGTAATTTGAAATAAACCTTTTTTTTAAAGTCTAAGTTGGAGTAAGCTTATTTAACTATATATATATATAGTTATGGAAACCCAATGGTATTAGGGATAATAAACAAATGTACACTATCCCCTCTCCTAGATAACTGTATAAAAGGCCACCTCCACCTGCGCCCGATGACACTCTGATATAGTCACACGTAGGACTCACAGATGTTCAACACGCAGTTCTTGTACTAGGCTGTAAATTGTGCTTTTTCTTGTATAATGTACGTCAGTCAATAAAAATGCTCTTTTTAAAAACTCAGTCCCGCGAACCTTTTATTTAGCTGGCGCCCGAACGGAGGGACTCTTGGAAGCGTTAACGTAACTTCGCGGCAGTTCTATCTTATTTCAGGTACAGAACAGCGAGACCTCTTTCCACTGGCATGAGAAGATTGGGAGCTGAGTATTAGTACATTAGCAGATCTTCAAGTCTTTGGGAGCGCTCTGGTATTCCAATACCTTGACCAACAGGACCTACAACCTCTTGCTAAAGAATCGACGGGAAGGAGCTAAAGGGAGCGTCATCAAGAAGACATCGAAGACAACGTTGTATCAAGAAAAAGTATAATTATTTTTATTTTTATTTTTATTTTTAAGTAATTTTGTAATTTAAATAAAAGTTAGTAATAAGTATAATAATTTAAAATATTAATTTAGCATTTTTATGAATATATTGGAAGAAAAATTAAGCAACTTAAAAAAAACTGGTTCTACGTTAGTTAAAAAAGAAAATAATATGGCTCTTGAAATTAAAAATCATGATTTAGCATTAATCCCGGAATATGACGGAAATCCGTTACAACTAGTTGATTTTATCAGAAATAGCGAATTTTTATATAATTTATATTGTAAAGATGATAATACCCATAAAAATACAAATCAAGCTAAACTTGTTTTAACAATCTTAAATAAACTAACTGGGAAAGCTAAAGTCGCCGTATACGACAAGGAATTTAATACACTAAAAGAAATAATAAAATTCTTAAAGAAAAAGTACCAGGACACGAGAACTAGGGAACAATTAATTTCAGAAATTTTAAATACGCGGACTTACCATAATGAAAACCCACTCGATTTCTTAGAACGACTGGGCCAAAAAAGATGCGATTTATACGCACGTATTTATTCAGACAATGAGATATTAGACAAACAGGACGAAATGTATAGGTACAACAAGCAGATATCCCACCACGCAGTACATAGTTTACACCCAGCACTAACTGACTTCATTTACCATATAAAATTCGATTCATTAGAAGACTTAGAAGAAATACTAAGAAACAGCGCGGCTCACATCGTACATAGAATTTATGGCGATAAAAAACACCAAAATAACCCAACTCAAAATAATTATAAAAAGAAAAATTTTGAAAATAATTACAAAAATAAAGATTACCGACCAAATTTTAACAACCACCATGATTATCAAAATTACCGACCCCATCAGTATCACCGCGAGCAATAAGCGTCGTATAATAATCCTCAGCACTGCCGACCACAACAGTATCAGTATGAACAAGGTCCAACCTTTAATTCTTATAACAATAACAACCAGCATAACTTCCGGCCACAACAGCGAGCTATTGAATATACGACTTCGATTTATAATCAACCGTGGGACCCCCAGTCACAACATAAATTTTTTAATAAACCACCCTCCAGAAATATTAGGCAAAATTACCAGCAACCTCAAATAGATTCAAACACCGTTTCGATGAGAACCGTTTCTAATAGGGTACACACAATTGAGGAAGAAAAATATGAAAAAATAAAATTATTGTTAGAGCGTATTGAATCTTTGGAAAAAATACAGGATCATTTTTTAGAATTAGGCCCAAGCACAAGCAGACCTCCGGACCGGATATAAATAATTTAAATTCTAAACAGACCATTGACGATAACCAGGATAAACAAATAGAAATCCACGACTTAAACATAAATAACGACTTACCAAATCTAATCGACGAAAATAATGGAAAAAAACAATTAATTCGCGAAGAACATATAAAGCCGGAAATAAAAGAAACTGTAGAAAATTCTGTAAACAATATTAAAAGTGTGGAAGAAGCGTATAATTTAAAACCTGAAATAAAAGTAAGTGTAGAAAATTCTGTAAACAAATTTAAGAATATGGAAGACAACGAAAATTTAAAATACCAGGAACTTGAAGAACTTGATAAAAATAAAGAAACAGTCCAAAACAAATATCGTAATTTAAATAAAACAATAAAAACCGTTAGTAAGTCACGGGAAGGAAAAGAAAAACATATAATTAGTAAAATCAAAGAAACGGAAGATTTAAATTCGAATTTAGTGAAAGAAACAAACAATTTAAAAGCTTCGAAAAATAGTTTATAAGTAACTGTTGAAAAATTAAATAATAATGTAACAAAATTTAACGAATTAAACCAAAAGACCTTTAAAGAAGTAATGGCTTCTATTTCCATAAAAAGTGGGCATGTTCACTGCCACAATAAGTTAAAAAATCTTAAAGCTCAACTAAATGTTGATTTAGGCGAGGAAGCAGTACAAAATTTGTTTAAAAAGGGAATGGTTTAAAACAGACCAAATAAATCAAAAAACAATTTTCCACTTTGGATCGTACCAAAAAAGATGTATAAATATAGGAAAAAACTAAGTAAAAATATTTAAATCGGATAAATTGTTGATTCTGGTAACTTCGAATTCAACATCAATACCATTTTTACTAATATTCATAATCATACCAATCATTAGTTTTCAAGTTTATGTTTTAGAAGCATAGAGATTTAAACAATAGAATTTTTTTTTTTTTTTTTTTTTTTAAGAACTTTTATTGAGTAAATATTACAATCTGCCACAAATGTGGGCAATAAGTAATATAGATGGCATATGATTACATTCACACATTATGTACAAAAAGAGAGAAAAAAAAAATTAATAGAAAAAAAAAATTATATATACAAAATAGAACAATAGAATTAAAAAAAGATTGTTTTTCAATCTGATAACTCTCTTAACTATTATCATTTATATTCATACCAGTTTTTGTTAATACTTAAATTTATTAATATTATCATTAATTATTAATAATACGTTTTAACTATTTCTGTAAAATTATAAATATCTTATATTCATTTAGATTGCAAAATTTAGTTTTATGTTGCGTCTCATTACAATATTTCGTTTATAATTAATGTTTATAGGTAATTTTGAAAATAGTAATGAATTTTGAACAAATCAAAAGGCACTGTTTAATATTAATTAATAATTTAATAAAAATAATTAATTAATAATTTAATAATAATTAATTAATAATTTAATAATAATTTGATTGATAATAATTAATTTATGTTAATGATGATTAGTCATTTGAAAAATATATTTATTTGATTACTACTCGGATAATAATCTTAACTTTCAGATATGTTTATCATGCTAAATAAGTTTAAGGATTAAATTGTTGTATTCGTTCTTTTCATTTTAAGCTTCTATTATGCTTGCTATTTAAACAATTACATTGTATCAACGAAACTAAAGAATCTATAAATTAAAACTAATTATTTTATTTTATTTTTGTAACAATTCAATTCAAACAAAACAAGGTATGATCATTTTATTTAATGTCCTATTAGTTACTGGAATTGAAATATTAAATATAAAGCTAAAGGAATAAACGATTTCACAGATTTAAGTTTAAATTTAAATGCAATACGCAAAGCAATTTTATTCATCTACGTGATTATGTATTGTCATTTTAGGTTAAAAAGTTAATAAGTTTACATTACGTCTCGATCTTGATTTCCTGCTTATTTTTGTTTTTAAGAAGTTGAATATAATTGTTATAAACATTTTTTATGCATTTATAAAATGAAGTTAGCGTTACAGATATTATATGATTTGAATGGTTTACACTTCAAAAATTTAAAGAGTAATTTGGTTAATATTCATTCAAACCTTAGAAAAAATATTTTATCAGTTATATACAGAATTTAAATTAATGACAGATATTTTTAATTTTAGTAACGCACTGACTAACTATATGACATACTTTCCCACACCTCTACAAATATCATTAGACCAGGGGAAGGAAATAAAAAATAATTTGGTAAAACAGTTTTGTGAAGAAAATAATATTATTTTACATTATACCTCAGCCAGCCACTCAAACTCTTTGGGATTATTGAACAGAGTCCACTCTACCCTAAACGAATTATTAAGAATAATAGGAAAAGGAAAAAGAAACAATCTATTTCGGACGACGATAATGAATCCATTCGCGTGATTATTTCGGATATCTCGGATGATTATGACTCAAATGATTCAGATAATGGTGATGATTAAAAATATTTAATTTTATTTAAACAATATTAAAATGTTTTAAAAATTTTTTATTTTAATAAAACGTAATAAATATAATGGTATTAGGAAGTAATGTTTATGTTATATTGAAAGAATTATCTGTATTAAATTGACAATGCTGTAGTTATTTTAATAAAGTCGGACTTTTGTATTTTGTTGTAAAATATTATATTCAATGTTAATAATGTAAAAGATCATTCAAATTATTATTTTATTTCACAGTAATATTCTGTCCGATTTATTTTGTAATTAATATTTTGAAGTCACTATCATGAATATTAGGATACTATTATTTTGTCTTGAAATATTATTTTGATTGATCATTGAAAAGTATGTATTTTATTTTGAAATATTATTAATTGTAATTATTGTAATTATTGTAAAGGAGTGTTTGAATTATTATTTTGATTTAAAATATTATTATTTTAATTGTGTAATTTTGAATCTAAAAGTATTATTTGTAATAGAGGAAACTAATTCAAAGACTCTTATTTTATTTTTCCTTTTGTTTAAATAATGTATAGATATGAATTGTTTAGTATTAAGAAATATCCTGTTATCTTTTAGTTATAAGGAAAATTGTACTTTAGCATGTAAGGAATTTTGTAATGTATAAACATTTTATAGTTTAAGCTTATTGTTAATATTAAGAAATGGACAAGGTCTAATCCTTTTGTTTATGACAGTTGTATAAAATCCTATTCTAGCGTTAAACGTACAAAGTTTAATCTTTTTATTTTTCAAGTGAACAAATCCTGACTTAGTAAACAGGCAGTTCAAAGTCTAATCCTTTTCGTTCATAGGAAGTTGATAATTGTATTTCAGTACAGAGTTTAATCTTTTTATTTATGTAAAACTATAGATAGTACAAATCCTAAACTTGGTACACAAGATATAATCCTTTTATTTTGTATAAACTTAAATTATAAGGTCCAATCCCTTTTTATAGAATGTTATCTATTGTAATGTTATGACTTAGTGTAAAAGGTATTGAGAAATGTATAAGGTTCAAACCTTTTATTTTTATTGTATAGAATCTAACCTATTTACACTAAGATATTTGTTCCATCGGAGACCTCGGAACTTGGGGGGGGGGGGGGGGGGGGAGAAGTTATGGAAACCCAATGGTATTAGGGATAATAAACAAATATACACTATCCCCTCTCCTAGATAACTGTATAAAAGGCCACCTCCACCTGCACCCAATGACACTCTGATATAGTCACTCGTAGCACTCACAGATGTTCAACACGCAGTTCTTGTACTAGGCTGTAAATTGTGCTTTTTCTTGTATAATGTATGTCAGTCAATAAAAACCTCTTTTTAAAAACTCAGTCCCGCGAACCTTTTATTTAGCTATATATATATATATACGTACACGTATTCTAGTGACAAGCGACATTCCATGTATGTGTTTTGAATGGGATCTATAACTTCATATATATATATATATATATATATATATATATATATATATTAATAAACAAAGTCCTTCCGGTCTTAATCCGATTCTTCCGATGGTGGCTCGTCAACATTAGAGTGGGAACCAAGGAAAATCGTGTAGGGCCTGCCACCTGCTTCCAAATGTAGTTTAAATCCTATCAGTCGGAGCCCGCCTCCGAGAAATAGCTCAATATTTTCTGAAGAACTGTCATGGTGCTAATGATAAGAGTATGAAGTAGAGATTAAAAATAACAACTGGTCAAGTATATAATGCAATATCTTATTTGTGTTTAACAATTTAGAGCTACTGATATAAAGTTTATACATATTTATAGGCATTTTAATGTTCTGATACCATCTGTATTTGACTTACCTTCCTTTGTCGTCTTGTTTTCTAATTAAATTATAATAAGTAGCACTTTACAATTAATTATGAATATGAGCTGATATGTATATTTTTATTTATTGATACTATAACATTCTCTGTATACGGAATCCTATTTAAATTTAAGAATATGAAGCTATTTGAATGAATCAAGACTTAAATATCAGCACATAATTTACAAATAAACCCTATTAATATAAATAATAAGAATATTAATGTTGACTATTAATAAGAAAACACGTCCAAGTAAAAAACTTTATTGGAGTGTCGACGTTTCTGACCGACTTCATCAGGTAGACCGAACCATACAGGAGAGGAGACAATCGATGAGTATTATCTTGTGAATAAAGTACAGGACGATCTGTAGATATACAATGGTGACATATCCTGCTCTCTATTAGTGAATAGTTAAAGCTCAAATGTAACGTTCTACCGGCTAAAACTACATAGGTGAATGCTTCATTATACAGTCTAAATCTCGGTATGACTCAAAAGCTTGTTTTTGGGAGTTGAGTTGAGGAGTTGTACGGAGTTGAGCTTTGGGGCTCTACTAAACCATCCAATTCATCCCGTTTCCAATCCTTACAATCAAAAATCCTTTGTCATTATTAAACTTATCCATAAAAATCATAATGTTCCATATATTGCCGATTTAGCCCAAACCAGATACCAATCCTTTCATAGTAAGGTCCATAAGCTCAAATCCACTAGTTCTCACATGCTTCCCACTTCATTTATAAATGGATTCGGATAATTAACGTTTACTATGAAGTTGAGTTTGTTATGGGATTTCAGGCTTAGGCGTATATTTCCTATAGTACATTTTTCTTTTATATTTTATTTTATTTTCATTGTTTCATTTTTATTCTTTTTGGTTCGGTGGGTAAGTGTTCTTAGTGATATTCATTTTTCCTTCTCGAGCCTATCCCGTTTATACTTTCCACTTTTATTTTCCTTCACCTTCATTCTTTTTTCTGTCTCTCTTGTCATTTTTTCTTTTTTTTATCACCTTCTAAATTTTTGCACCCCTCGATGGCATTCTTTCCTATATTTAGTCTCCATATTTTTTTTTTTATTTTTATCATTTTTTATTTATGTTATTACCCAGCTGTTTTATTTAGTCATCGTTTTTAGTGTGGTTCGGTTATTATTTTTTCACCTTCATTCTTTATCCGTTTACCTTCTTATTTTCGTTCTTTTATTATTTTTATTATTTATTTTATTTTTTTTTTTTTTTTTTTTTCCTTTTTCATTCCTGTCTTGTCCTTATTCTTACCTTGCTGCTTTGTATTCTTTGTTATTTATGTATCTGATCTTTTCTATGCGGTTTTTGTATATTGTTTTTTTATCTATGCCATTCTGTATTCCATTTGTCATCTGTTTATCTATTTTTTGTCACTTCTGGTATTTTGTTCATTATAGCCCTGAAGAAGACCTGCAACGCAGGTCGAAACGTTGGCACGTATTAAAGGATTCTTCTTTGACGTGGTGTTACTTTGACTGCATCCCTGACTATTTACTTGATGTATATTTGTACATTTATTTATTTCCATAAATTAATAAATAAAAAAAGAAATTCTTATTCCTCAACTGATCATTCTATTATCGCTTATATTGCAAATAATTTATAAAAATCCAGTTTTTTTATCACCTAGGTAGTTTGAAATGGCTAGGTTTGTATGTAATTATTATTTATTATTTATTCTTCTCTCTAATACTATTCCCTAGCAGGAATTCTCGGATATTAGGCTAGCGCTCAAAAAAACAAAACAATTTTAATGATCATTAATTATTTTTTATAAGGAGACAATTTTGTATTTATTTTCTTTATTTGGTCATAATATTATGTGTATACAAAGGGAGAGGAATTGATGTTGGGTAGGGGGTTTCTATATAAAATGATGTAGATTAAATTACATGGAATTTTGAAGGTCGATCAATTTTAATAGAAACGAATATAATAATAATAATCACCATCATCAAGGAAACTAATCACTTCTATATGTTAATAGTTAGCAAGCATTAAAATGTGGTACATATATACATACATACATATTCAATACATAAGTAAAAAGTATTTAATGTAAACAGATTCAGACCCTCGGTGTAAGAGTTGACAATTAAGTAAAGGTCCCAGAGCTCGTCATAGATTTGGGGCCGAAGTTGTGGCTATCCCGAAACTTTGGCCCGCCCAGGCCGTCCCTTGACAAATGCTTGTAACTTATGTGACCTCCTATGAATAATTTATGGTATTTTGTTGACACAAATATCATATTATGTCTAAGTTACCAAATGCTTCACTCTTATATTCCCTTCACACAAGTAGTTTTCGAATTTTCAATTGTTAGGAATTAAAATATTATATTCGTAATAGAGTATCGATTATTCTATTAACAGTTTCAATAAGATGTTGGGCGGGATCAGTAAAAAAAAAAAAAAAAAAAAAATAAGCAATGTTCAAAAATTAACATATTTCATTTTATTTACCAACGTTTCGGCCAGATTATTGATGGCCATCATCTGGGCTAAAACGAAGTATAGTCGAATAACGAAATAAAAAATAGGAAAAGGAAAAAATATATATATAAATAAATAAATCTTGATTTTACAAAAAGAAAAAAAAATATATATATATATGTGTGTGTGTGTGTGTTTGTGTGTGTGTATGTGTGTGTGTATTTGTTAAGGTTCTTGAGTTCAGTCAAAAAATAAAAACAACTATTTTGGCGTCGTTTCGAGACTATATTCTCATAACCTTGCCCAACAGTGAAAAAACAGGTTTCAATAAAATTATATGAGTTATACAAGTTATTTCAAAACATAAAGTTAGCTACAGTACAAGTATATTACAACATGCGTTAGAATAATAAAATTATATATAATTACATAATGTAGAGGAGTATGAAACTACTTACAATGTTACTAGTGGATATGGAATAGACTAACTAAATTCTAACAATTCTAGTACACAACTAACCTAGGGGAATTCTCGAACGGACAGTTACAAAGGTTGTAGGGAAATCCCTAGGAAAAATTAAGTTAAAAGGACTGAGTGGTATTCCCAAGATGCAGGTACAAAAATATTTCAGTGTAATATACTAATAAATGGAAGAATGATTTATATGATGTATATAAATGTACATGTATATTATTGGTCTGAATGTATTAAGTTGGAGTAACAGGTGTTAAGATTTAGAACGTCTGATTTGTTGTTTATTGCGCGGTTTTTAAATATTTCTATGGTTATCCTTTCTTTAATATTATGTTTAAAATTATTTTGTTCATGGTGAATAGTTTTGGGTGAATCAAATTTAAAAGAATGTTTTTTTTTTTGCCTGTAATGTATGTTGAGAGCTTTTTGGTCAGGTTTATTCGGGTTTTTAGTTATATATGTGCAACTGTATTTATGTTGATAAACACGTCGTCTAAGATATTCTTCCGATGTACCGAAAAAACATATATACATATATATGTTTAGTAAGGTTCTTGAGGTTCAGTCAATAAATAAAAACAACTATTTTGGCGACGTTTCGAAACTATATTGTTCTCATAATCATAATCATAATAGTAGGAATGTTCTAGTATTCTTCACACTTGCTAGCAAGATGCAGGGCATGATAATGAGAACAATATAGTCTCGAAACGTCGCCGAAATAGTTGTTTTTATTTATTGACTGTACCTCAAGAACCTTACTAAACATTTAATAGTAACAGTCAAGACACTTATCTATATATATATAAAACTAATGTTAATTTAACTTCTTTAGTTTTTTTTTTTTTTTTTTTTTTTTTTTCTCATTTTCCATTTGGTATGTTTTTCGCTCTTACTTTATTCTGTTTTTATTTACACTTCTGATCAGCTTTTACTCGTTTGATCATCTTACATCTTACTTTTACTGTTTATTTCATTTTTAGTCTCTTTTATAAAGTCAACACTTCGCATTAAAAAAAATCAAAATTGTTTAATTACCATATCACATTTTAATTTATTTTAATTTTCTTAGTCAAAGTATAATTTATCTACGTTTTTTCAGATAATTAACAATATTATTTTTCATTTTGTATATTTTTATTTTCTTTTTCCTTCCTCCCTTTTTTATTTCTAAATTCGACTATTTGGGGCTAAAACAAACCCTTGGCCGTGATTTGGCCAATAATTTAATTCTATTACAAGTAAAAGTCTTAAGAAAATTGTAATAACCATTAGCGTTCCTAAATCTGCTGTTTTGTTATTTCACCAATAAATGTATTGCAATATATTCTGTTTTAAAAAAAAATTAAATGTTATTAACAACAATTATTATAAAAAAAAAAGAAGTGATTAGATTGAAGAAATAGTGTGAGAAGGAATTCGAATGAAATACAATGATAATATAATTGGAGTATTATTTATTTGGTGTTTTAAAACAATTTCTACTGAGAAGAGATACCCTCTAATAAATTAATAATAACAAACCCAACGGATTCATTAGTAAAGAGAATGGGGAAAACAAAAGACGAATTTAACAAATATTGTGATAGTGGTTTATTTAATTCATGTTTCAGGATGATTAATAAGTGACAAGAAGTTAAAAAATAATTCAATTAGATGAATAATTAAATGAATAAAAACTAATTAGGAATAAATGAATATTATCTTGTTAATAATTCTGAAAATTTCCGGGGGTTATTAATGACAGTGGTTGGTTGAGAAAGATATTTATTTCATTTTGGTACAAAATGAATATTTTATGCTCGAATTTCATAAAAAATTTAAGGTAGTCAAAAACATTAGTGTACAAAAAAACAACTGATTTTGGCGACGTTTCAAGACTTATTGTTCTGATAATCAAGCCCTGCAACTTAGTAGGAACGTCTTTTTATTCTTAGCACTCCCCAGCTTTCTGTTAGATTAAAAAAAAATCGATATTAATGCAATCCATAACCCTCACGTAATCACAGTTATGAAGGAACATCTACTAAGGTGCGAGTGCATGGGAATGCAGGGAATGATTATGAGAACAATATAATCTCGAAACGTCGCCAAAATAAGTTGTTATTTTATTGACTGAACGTCAGGAATGTTATTAAACATATATATATGTATATACAGTAGAACCTCACTAATCCGAACCCTAATGGAACGGTTGGATTAACCTAAGTTTCAATGAAACATGTTCTTCATAGTTAAAAGTGTATTATAATTATAATTAAAGTTAAGTGATGACAAAAAGAATAAAGGAAATAGATAAGTACGTTATGTGCACGAATATAATAAATACAGATATTTGAGTTGTGTTAGAAATACATGTGCGATATGTTTGAATTGATATGTTTTAGCCAGCAATGTGGAAGCAATGACCTTAATCCCTGACACTATATATTTGAGTTTTTGTTATATGTTTGAATTTTGTAGCAAACTAACCTTAATAACACTATATTTTGTTAGTTTTGTAGCAAACTAACTCATCTTTAAAATAGTTCATAATGAAGTATGTCCTAAACGTCGTTTTTAAGAACGCATAGGGCAAGGCAAAGAAACGATTTCCGACATTTTTTAAGATAATTCCTTAAATTTGTTTCTTATGAAATATAAAAGCTTGTATCTTAGTTTCTGTTTAAGATGCAGAACTTATTATTCTGTTTCAATTGCTAATTGAACATTTAGTTTAGTTTATTTTTAACATAAAAAGGTTTTCTTTAGAACCAACCTTGCAGCGGATATTTTGATGAAACGTAAAAAAGAAAAGTTTTGCTGCTATTACGTTACCAACTAGCTTTAGTTCTTCAAGGTCCGAACTTTGGATTTCAGTTCAAAAGCACTATCAATAAATAACTAAATCAAAACTACCCGATATTTTGCATACCAAAACGTACAATTTTACTAGACTATTGGGGATTCCGCATAAATTTTGTGCATCCCAAGGGACACCGCGGGAGATTCGGAATAGCGAGAGGCAAATTAGCGGTGTTCTACTGTATACCATATATATGTACGGCAAATAAAATAAAATTAATGTATAATAAAAATTTCTATCATGTTGAAATAAATAAAAATAAACAGGCCCTACATGACAACCCAGAAAAGCCGTGTCTCTTACGTATATATGATATTTCTCTCGATGAATGTTCTTTAAGAACCGAAATGTATAACGTCTTTATATTTTTTGATGTATTCAAAAGAATTTATTGAAATGAAATTTCATTGAGTTGAAGCTTTTTGAAAGATCATCTCTATTAAATCACTATTTACGGTCACCTCACCAGTCATGGGCAGACTAAAACAATTATTGTAATAATAATTTGTGATATCACCTGGAGAAATATTTCTGAAAATGATTTAAGATTCATTCACTAACGAAACTCTTCCTCCTATCCTTTTCCAGTAACCATCAAAAAATATTTTCTTCAAATATTGTACTACAGAAGGTTTTTTTTTTTTTTTTTTTTTTTTAGTAATGTTCTTTTTAAAACTGCGGATTTTGAGAGAATTATAGTGAAATTGCTTTATTAATTTTTAGTTTTTGAGTTATGTAACTTTTCATTAGAATTCAGGCTTCCATACAAGCTCCATTATGTTGGACTATCTGATTTTAATTAACCATAGCCGGTGCATAAAAATACGGGATATGAGTTATTTCTGTTAAAGTAGAAATAGAATATTTCTTCATTTGCTTATGCCATTTAAAAAACCTATGTAAAACACCCCTTCCAGGTAGTGGTCATGTTTGACCTTACGTCTCTTAAGTGACCATTACTAGTTAATACATTTAGTTATATTTTGTACTTCGCGAATGGCTACTGCTGTTTAAGAAAACTTGAAATATTGAAAGAAAACAATTAACAAAAAATACATTCCGATTTCTATTAATTCATTAATTTTTTTAGTGAGGATGATTACCATATTCTATGCCGTTAATACATAAGTAGAAATTTTAACGAGAAGTGCGGCTATAAATTATAGTCTGATAAATAGTTGTTTTAATTCATTTTCAACTATTTTTTCATGAGGGTTTTCTAAACTAATACGAAACTAAGTTTGTGAATGAGTGCATCAAGTGATAGTGTTCTTTAGTACATATTTTACTTTTCTATTAGACCGCGTTGTTAGTTACTTCATTAATTAATACTTATTTTAAATGATTAAAAACATTTGTTTAAAGATTATTTTTCCACATAACCAAAACTAGTTTTTTTTGTAACGCCCATAACTGGTATTTTTGTAAAAAAAAATATACAAATTTATTTGAAAGGTAGGTTTAGTGTATTTTTCAATTTTACATTCAATAGAATAAACTTTTGGGAATCTTACAATTAGTGTATATGGTGACCCGAATTTAAATGGCAAAAATTTAGGAACTTATAATGGACCGAAAAACTAAGACAATAAGTCATTTAGAGATTTGCTCGTTTTTGCTTGGTTTTAGAGAATATCGCAAAAAAAATTAAAAAAACAAGTTTTCATTTTTATACTTATTTATTTACATTTATATTTATGTTATGTTCTTTTTAATGTAAATATTGCTTAAAATTTTGTCCTCTTGCACCAATGCAAGCATTACATCTAGCACTCACTTGATAAATTGCAGCTAAACATTGTTCTGAAGATATTTGGTACACTGCATCAATGATTCAGTCTCTTAATTGCTCTCTTGAGTTGATTGACACCGAATAAACTTTCTGCTTCAAGATTCCCCATACGAAGAAATCCATGAGTGTCATATCAGGTGATCTGGGAGGCCAAGGTACTGCTCCTCCACATCCAATCCATCGTTGTGGATAATTTATATCCAGCCAAGCTTGAGCAACTCTGCTATAATGAGCTGGACATCCATCGAGTTGGAACCGCATTTCAATCCGCTGCTGTAAGGTAATGTCATCTAAATAATTAGAAAAGTCGTTATCCAAAAAATGTGTAAATTTGATACCATTCAATCTTCCAGGTAAAAAATATGGTCCCACCAGAAATCCGTTCCAAATTCCAAGCCAAACGTTAATTGAAAATTGATGCTGAAACCTATTCCCTCTAATAGCTCTGGGATTTTCAAGAGCCCATACATGATAATTTCTTGATTAACAATTCCTCCTCTTGTAAAGATAGCTTTATCAGTCCATATAATTTTTAATGGAAATAAATTATCATCGCAAATTTTGTCAAGAAACCAGTTACTAAAATTCAATCTCTTTACATAATCTTGAGGTAATAAATTTTGAACTTTTTTAAGATGGTATGGGTAGCGATTATCACCTTTCAAAGTTCGCCATATTGCTTGCCGCGATATTGCTAATGCAGCAGATGCTCTTCGGTTGCTAGTCTCAGGATTGTTATCGAAGTGGCGTTGGACACAATTTCTTCTCCGATAATCTGCTCTTATTGCTGCCTGGAATTGGTCGCCTTCATTACGTATTAAGAATGACCCAGTTTCTCGTAGTCTATTAAAAGTTAACGAAAAGACTCGTCGATTAGGCACTCTTCTGTTTGGAAATCGGCGCGCATACTCCCGCACCGCTTCTAAAGCATTACCGTTACAGAAACCATACACAAAAATCATATCAGCGTATTTAACATTAGAATATGTATGCGGCATTGTAGCTGATGCTATTCACACAAAAATATCTGAGTAACTGACTGAAGACTGATTTAGGAATTATAATCCTAGAAGAAATCCAAAATGTAAACAAATAAAAGAATGTAAAGGATAACATTAAGTGTTTACATATCTCACTGCCTAGCCTGACGAACTATGAAAGGTGAAAATCGCTACCTGTAACATTTTTATTTTGTTTCTTTTTTTGCAATTTTCTCTAAAACTAAGCAAAAACGAGCAAATCTCTAAAGGACTTTTTGTCTTAGTTTTTCGGTCCCCTATAAGTTCCTGAAATTTTGTCATTTAAATTCGGGACACCCTGTGTATCCAAAGATGTCATATTACATGCTGTATCAACGAAATTCCCTTTTAAATCGACAAGTTCCCTTAACTATGACCATAACTAGTGATTTACCCTAATATGGGATTTGATCTATGATAAAATAAAATCATAATGAGAAACATTAACAAATCATGACTGTATAGAGTTTGAAGTATAGAGTTTAATAAAAGCTACTAAACTAGAAGCTAACGAGTAAGAATAAACTTACAGGATAAAATTAAATATAACCTAATGGCAATGGAAGCCAACCAATAATAATAAAGATCGTTAAGTAAAAACAAATTGGATGAGGAGCTGCTGACAGAGTTTCCTTAGATGTTTCAACTTGGATTAAGGACCTGGTTCTTGGAAAAGAACATTATGAAAATACTCCTGCCTTTTCCACTGAGTAGACAATGAAATAATGGGGCTCTTTGGAGAAGAAGATTTTACCTACTTTGATATGTACTGCATCACTACCGATGAGTCTACACGATACGCTGACAATGTTGTTTTATCGAGAAAAAAAAAATCGGCACAAAGTACGAAAAAAAAACAGGATTATTTGGACATAGCATTATAATAAACATTTATTTAAAAAAAAATTGGTACATTGATCATGTTCTTTGTATTTCCGTGTGTAGAATTTTCTTGATATACGTGGTGATAATAAAGCAACAATAACTTATAGCAATATAAAATACATTTTATTAGGAAGTAACAATTAAACACTTTTTTTTTTCTCACGATGATCACATAGAGAGCAACGAATAAACAGTCTATATAATTTTACCTAATTCTAATTGTATATAATTTTTTTTTCTTGTATTTGTCAATTAACTCATAAATTCATTCGATAATATGTTTAAATTTAATCTTAAATCAATTATTTTAAATTACATTATTCTCAAAATATTTTATGTACTATTAAAAAAAATTGTTTGTATAAATATTGATTTCAATAGGCGTTGTGACTTTGAAATTAACAAAATACAATTCTAAACTAAAAATCACAAATATTGTTTTCTTTTTCATAACTGGAAAGGTACAAATAAAAATAAAAGTTTATAGTTCAGTTAGATCAAATAACCATATTCGAAGTGTATACACGGGCAAAGTCCGACGTATTCGGATCAAAATAGAACGTATTTCTGTTATTATAAATCTTTCAATCATAAATTCTATCGAAATAAGTGTGCAATCTGCCTCAGTAAAGGTCAATAGGTACGAAGATTAATGTATTCATTCATACCATATTTCCAAATGCACACACACACGCACGCACGCACGCACGCACACACACGCACACCCGCACACACGCACACACGCACCCACGCACGCACGCACGCACGCACGCCCGCACGCACGCACGCACACACGCATCCACGCACGCACGCACGCACGCACGCACGCGCACACCCACACACCCGCACACACGCACACACGCACCCACGCACGTGCGCACGCACGCACACGCACGCACACACGCACCCACGCACACGCACGCGCGCACGCACACACGCACACACACACACACACACACACACACACGCACGCACGCACACACACACACATCTGATTATAATAAAAAATAAAAATAAAATAAATATCTTCATACAAATAAAAGTAATAATTATTTACAATAATCAAAAATAAAATAAAATAAAATAAAAATTAAAATACACAAATTATTATTTATTCATACTTTATATTATAATAAATCTAAGGAAAGAACTTGTGAAGCCAATTTTTCGGAGGAATTTAGAGGTTTTCATAAACACGCAAAAATGTACTCAAAATAAAATGAAAGTTATTCCAAATATCATTGTTTTCTAAGATGCTAATTTTTTTTTTTTTAATAAAACCATCACTACCAAATTTATCATGGTTTGTGTAGACTTGTACGAACAAATAATAAATTGGTTATTTGAGATTGTGAGATAAAATTATTAGTAAAATAAAAAAAGCTACTGGAAAAATTTCACTATATACGATTTCGTGCATTTTTATGTCAATTTTTATTTCAAACACAGCATTATCGCAACATATTTCTGAAACATTCCCACATTTTCTTATTCCTATGAGATTAGAAGATGGTTCATTATTCGTTTATATGCACTACATTAATTTTCAAATTTAAAGTTTTTTTAACTTTACTTCAAACAGCTTCTTCATAATGTTGCCTTGAGCACAACATTATATTCTTCACATCAACTCTAAGTGCACAGTTTAATATGAATCTTTACTCTCCTTTGGACAATGGGTGACTTCTCCACAGCAAAGTTCTTTCTTACCACTGCCTTCTCAATCCTGTGTCGAATCACTACTCACTATGCAATCTCACTAAATGCATTCTATTCTGTACATTGAAAATCTAATATTTACATATTTGATCCTATTAGAAATAAATTAAATTATTAATAGAAGTTATATAATTATGTATGATAAATTTTCATAATTATATGAAGGATATGCACAGACAGCATTTGGTATTAAACCAGTTTATCGATAACATAATAGGATTTTTCCGTTTGATGGTTACGTAATTTTAATACTTTTAAATCATAAACGTAGCTAGAAAAGAAAATTATTGAAAACGAATTATGTACGTGTCTCGGTGGCTCAATCTGTCGATAATGGAGTAGAGTACTGAATAATACACGCCTTCAATAACTATAAGAATACAAGAAGACAACTATAATATAATACTATATTTGTAATAGAAAAACATATTTTCACTTCAGCTTTATTTATTTATTTAGAACTACGGGTATTGCCACAAAAATAACTGACTAATTATTTTATTTGCCAATCTCTCACTTCCAGCCTTCTCAGGTCTTTCACCTCTACCTCCTTCTCCCTCTTCTTTCATCCAATATATTTCTTTATTTTATTAAATTGTTCAATTGTAATTTATTCTTTTCTCTCTCTCTCTCTCTCTCTCTCTTCTTTATTAAGGTCAGATTAAATAAATATACTTACTATGAAAATGCTCTATTAATGAAAACGAAAATTTGACAAAACCACGTATAGCTTCATCCAAAAACTTATAAATAATGTTTACAAATATTTATAGAGAAATTGAGAAACATAAACAATAGAAGTGATAAAAAGCCGAACCAAGAATCCAAGAACCAAGGCATGCCGTTCCTTTTGTTAAGTTATTCCCAATGTTACGAGATTGAAGATAAGCCCCGATGGGGACACGCAAGAATACCGAGGGAGGGAACATAAATTATTGTATTATAATGGCTAGATTTAGCCTACTTTTATACAAAAATATTCCGTCCTTAAAACTTATCAATGATATATATTAGGAAACTTACAAAAGAAACAATGCCTCCAATATCGGTGAAAAATCTCGCTTTCAACTTTTCCGGACATGATTCCTCAAGGTAATTTTTTACTACCATAGAGCTATCTATCTTGGTAAAAGATATTTATGGCTGTAATTTATTTAAATTTAATGCCAGAAATTTTTTATAAAACTGTTTATTATTATGTGGAGTTTAGGGCGTAAAAAAAGAAAGTGCGAACAAAATATAATATATTATAGGATGAAATTACAAATACCATGAAAACATTTTTAAAGTTAAGAATAAAGCGACTAGAAACTGCTCGTCGTTACAGACTACTTCAACACTTACTAGACAAACGATCAAAGCTCCCAATTCATTACAAAAGACTTATTTACATGACCGTGATTAGGCCTATTTGGATGTATGGAGTTGAGCTTTGTGGCTCTAATAAACCATCCAATTCATCTCGTATCCAATCCTTACAATCCAAAATCCTTCGAAAAATTCTAAATGCCCCTTACTTTGTCACCAATAAACTTATCCATGAAGACCTTAATGTTCCATATGTTGCTGAGTTAGCCCCAACCACCTATCGTCCAGTAAGCTCTATGACCACTCAAATCCATTAGTTTCTCAACTTGCTTCCCACTCCATTCCCGATAATCATCTTAGGCGTCTGAAAAGAATGGCATAGTGATCTTCTAGTGTAGAATTTTTATTGAAGTGCTTCTTATGAGTAGTTCTTTTCAAGTTTTGACATGTTATTGTATCGTTATCAGCTAATGGTTGATAAATTTATTGACATTACTATTAGAAGTATTTTTATTCGAAAAGGAGTTCTAAATGATAAGCGTTAAACATCAGTTCTAAAATCTTACAACAATTTCGAATATCAGCACAGATTGTATATATTAATTTTTTTAAAGATACCAGACAATAAATCAAATACATTGATACTCAACTAAGGAAGCAACACAAAAAGGCCTTCTGGAAGATATCAGACCTAAATGTCTAGAGGCGAAAGGATTTCCCTATAACTGGTTGGTGTTTTCTGTTCATATTGGAAACAAATTTAAAACGGGACTATCTGAAATATTGAACGATTTTATATTTCTAATGATTCACGATATTTAATTTTCGGCTATTTTCTACTGGATGTATTTGTTTTACTCCCGAGTCTTTGTTGTATTTATAGTTATTTTCATTTAAATGGATAGAGAAGTTGGAGTTCTGGGTCTTATTATTGTATGCTCTTATATGCTATTTAAAAAAAATCTATTTACATAAGTTTTTATTTGGCATAACTCCTATTATACATAATAAATGTAGTTACATGTTTCGGAACATTGTTTCATCTTCATGCTTTTAAAGATTTTTGAAAATATATTAATCTATATCATTATACTAATAGTTTTACAATTATAAACAATATGTCATGTACCTATTTATCTATGATTATTTTCACATTTTCTCTTCTATCTCCAAGTTACCAGCCATTTTACTGCGCAATGTTCATTACTAGTTTATTTTATGGTCTTATTATTAATCTACTAAGACTATTCAATACTGTGATTATATAAATCAATCAATATTTTTATTTATTGTGCATTGTTACCAATATTCATTTATATTTAATTTTTTATTATTTTATTTTCTAATGTTTGTTTTGTTTTATTCTTCTATATAAATACTTTATAAAAAAATGTTTGTTTTAATTACATTATATTTATTATATTTGCGAAATTGGTTCCGATTTTATTAATATCGGTTTTATAATTGACCACTCGATACTAATGATTAGATCGCGATAATAAATTATTAATAATGATTAAATCTCCTTCGGCATAAAAGGTTATTAAAAAATCTATTTAATGAAATTTAAAACTTTTTTTTAAACAAAAAAAAAAAGAAAAAAAAATACATCCAGTAAATGTGATAATAACATAACAATTGCTGTCCACTGGTAGCATTTCAAAAGTGCTCTATTTGAGAAGGACCCGAGGCCATCTTCTTTTCAGACGCTTCGGAGTGTTGTCAGGAATAGAATAGCTACAATAAAAATTTCACTCAATGGTTGAACTTTCAGTTTTCCGGTAAGAAAGGAATACCGAATTTATATATATATATATATATATATATATATGTATCGGACACCTCGGAAGATTATCGGGAATGGAGTGGGAAGCAAGTTGAGAGACTAGTGTATTTGAATGGTTACGGAGTTTACTATGAAAGGATAGGTATCTGGTTTGGGCTAAATTAGCAACATACGCAGCATTGAGGTCTTTATGGATAAGTTTATTTGTGACAAAGTAAGGAGCATTAGGGATTTTTCGAAGGATTTTGGATTGCAAGTATTGGATACGAGATGAGTTAAATGGTTTAGTGGGGCTCATATTTTCTTTTAATTTTTAATTTATTGATGGTGGATTTGGTTTACTGAACGGGAAAAGTTAGACGATCAGGAAATCAAAGATTAAAAGAACATATAAGTGTACACAATTATAAAACCAAGAATGTTTTTCAAATAAAAAAAATTCCAATAGATTTTGCATTAAATTCATCAATGAACATTGATGCGTACACCTAAGTCGTTTTTAAAGATTATTTTGCTTAAACTTGATTTTATTTTTAATAAAAAAAACTGAGAATTGAAATTTTGAATAATTGTTATTTGAAGGACAATCTAAAAAATATGACAAAAAGGTGTAAATCAACCCGATAAAAAAAGTTTCGAATAATAGACAGGCCCTGTGAGAATAAGGATAAAGCATCACATCGCCAACTATAAAATGCAAATTGATAACAAGAGACTTCCAATCAAGGCGATATGACTCATAAAATTGCATGTAAACAGGCAGCGGGAATTCAGACTGAAAATTGATTGGGTTTATATGCCGGTTTCATAAAATAATCAAAAGTGAAGGAAAATGTTGCTTTTATGATAGGTCGATAGTATAAAAACATAATAATAAAAGCGGTAAATAAATACGAATTTTATATACCCTTCTGTGCTAGTATACAGTAGGTCAACTGATTTTATTCAGTGAAATAACTTTAAAATAAGAAGCTGTAGATTTCATTTATTTTTTTAACTTAATTTGGTTAATATGCACAAGCCTCTTGTCCCGTTGATATTGGACAGAAGTGGCTCATTGAGAAGCCACCGATCGGTAATGTCCTATTGACTTCTCGTTGGAGAAGAATCAACAGGGTTATTGAGATAAATTAGTATTTTCGGAATACTTTGCTATTTTTCATAAAATTTATTGTTCTAGACCATGAGCATGTAAAGTCATATACTTAGGTATATCAGTTGGTAAATAATTTGGGATCTGAGCCGAGTGAGTTAGGGCGAGGGTCTCAGCGCGCTCGGTCCTGAAAGTCGTGGGTTCGAATCCCACCTGAGCGGGTTAAAATTTATTTCGTGGCGAACCCACGAATAAATCTTGACCTACTTACCCTGGCTAGTATAGGACTTCAATGGAAGTCTTGGACCAAAAAAAAAAATAAAAATAATTTGATGGGCTGATTCGGAGTTGTGCTTATTGGATCTATAACCAATTTTGAGCTAATTATTATTATTACAATCGGAATTTACATGGTAAAAATCTATTTATTTTTTTTAGTAGTGATAGATTAGACCGCAGGATCAGTTCTTAGGAAATTTCTATTATCAGACGGCTGGATACACGTGAACAGAATCGTTTCGTCTGGAATTTCGACTTTTTTAATTTTGTTGAATAATTCTATCGAGTTCTTTGACAAGGAAATTTTAGTTTGGAACAAGTTGTTTAAATAATTAATTGAGCTATTAGATATGACTATTGATGTATGTAACGTCCGGTCATACTGAGTTTTTCGTTTTATGTGTTTCGAAAAGGCCGTAAATTCAATCAGTACGTCTCGACGAGAGTTTATTTTTATGAGGTATTAAAATACTAATTTAAAATTATGTATTAAGTCGTGAAATTCGATGTTAAATTTATAAGTGGAATTTGGGATATTAGACAAGCCGTTTTTATTTTATTTTTATAATTTCTTTTTTGTTCTATATCAATTTATTGGAATTTACAGCTGTACAAATATATACATCAAGTAAATGAGCTGATAACGATTCCAGTAACATACCAAAACTTGAAAATAACTACTCATCAGTAGCACTTCAATAAATATTCTACACTAGAACATCACTATGCCATTCTTTTCAGACGCCTAAGATGATTTTCGGGAATGGAGTGGGAAGCAAGTTGAGAAACTAATGGATTTGAGTGGTCATGGAGCTTACTGGAGGATAGGTGGTTGGGGCTAACTCAGCAACATATGGAACATTAAGGTCTTCATGGATAAGTTTATTGGTGACTAAGTAAGGGGCATTTAGAATTTTTCGAAGGATTTTGGATTGTAAGGATTGGATACGAGATGAATTGGATGGTTTATTAGAGCCCCAAACTTCAACTCCGTACGTTTAAATAGGCTGATCACAGTCATGTAAATAAGTCTTTTGTAACGAATTGAGAGCTTTGATCGTTTGTCTAGTAAATGTTGAAGTACTCTGCAATGACGAGCCTTGTCACTTTAGTCTTATTAATAAATTTCCTCCAGTACGTCTCTAGAGAAATATATCGGCATTGGATTGGGTTGGAAGGAATTGTTGATCTGGTTTATTGTTTTATTTGACCCATGGAATTTCAATGGTGTTTTTTTAATGCAGAGTAACATATTTAAAAAGAAGATGAAGAAATATTTAAAAAGTGAAATGAAAATTATTTATTTTATGTGTGAGTAATATCCTTTATGTCTTTGTGAAGAAGCTCATAATAAATAGTTCAGTCTTGAGTCTCAATATTAGTTCGTTATACAATTACTAAACACTGTGTGTACTGTGTATATATATATATATATATATATATATATATATATATATATACTAATGCTAATGATATTGAAAACGCAAGCATATACTGTTCATTTTTTTGAATTTATATACTTTCCTGAACTTTCTAGTCAGCAGATCCATTTTATTTTCCCCTGATTCAAACGGTAAGAATCAGGGTGAGGATTATAACTAAGCAAAAAAAAAAAATAAAGGAGATTAATTCCTTAAATGGATGATGATTGCTGCTTTATGTAAATTTCCCCAAGAATTAAGGGACATCATCAAGGGGAGTCACTTAAGTCAACCAATAACAAACGGCTTCTTTAGCTCATTTGCCCAATACGAATTAGGCTATATCAATGACAAAACATTATAAAAAATGGCGATTTTAATAATTATAATATATAAAAGCATTATAATAACTTATCGAATTAAAGTGATAAAATATTTGAGTGCGGGTGGGAATTGCTTTAGGAGATTTACAACACAAGTTGAAAATTTGAGATTTATGTATAATAAACTAGAATCTTCTACCGATTTTATTCCAACTGCCTTTAGACTAAAATCGATCAAAATCTTAGATTTAGATATTATAGCTGTAAGAGATTGAGAGGTGAGTATGGTTAGCTGAAACGAAGGTGGCTCTTGGATACGAGCGGTAATTATTGTTTAGGGTCACGGTATCTGAACAAGAATACGTTTCTGCGAAAAAGGGGGTACAGCTTACTGGTAATAGAATATCGGTCTTAATATATACAGTGTGTATATACCAACAGAATAATGTTGGACAGCAGTATGTTTTTCATATTAATAAAGCATATCTCTCTCTCAACAATATGGTTTATTTATTAGTGTAGGTACTGTCTATTTAGACAAAGAAATAAAATAAAATAAAAAAAGATTTTCTGTTTAATTTTAAAATGGTGTACTAATTTTATAAGGCTCAACATTGTATTTTGAGATTTGAACAATGATGGATGGATAATCGATTGATCGATTTTATCAAATCTATACAATTGTGACAATCGATTGGAAATAACTATCGCCTATCGGTAACCTCTAATTAAACGGAAGGTAGCCAGACGAGACAAAAACCAGTCTTAAGAAGAAAGCAAACTTCTAAATCCCAATTTCGGTATTTACAATCACCCCACGATTCAAAGACAAATAGGTCATACCTTCTAAGAAACTACCCATCCCTCCCTCTACTAGGCACCCCGAACAATTCAATCTCCCCAGGCAAAGAAATAAAAGTAGAGCTGGGAAAAAGGAGAAGAAAAAGTCGTATAGAGGAGGGTAGGGAGGGGCTCTAATTCCATTTATGCTAATCCAGTAATACAGTAATCCAGTGGATGCAGGGCGAGATGAGGATGGATTAAAGCATCTCCTCTCAGTGACACTATGTCCAGGTGTCAGTTCCTTCTTGGCAAAAACCTCCTTCCTTTCCCCATAGCCATCCACCCACCCACGATAAAACTAGCCGAGTTTTAAAGTTGAAAATTGTATATTAGGTAATTAGTTTTTTGTGTCTTGGCATAACCTAGTTACCGCCACAGATGTCCCTTACCTCATCTATCCCCAGATATATTTTTCCATAAACCGCTGATAGCTTAAAAACAGTTTGTCGATTCAATTAGAATCCGTCCTTTCCATTTTAACCTTCCACCGGTCTCAACAATTTCCGTAACACGAGCGGTCGCTTGTTGCACAAAGTACGCGTTCCTGTTTTTTATCCGTTCTTGTCCAAATTTTATATTGAATCTATTAAAAAAAAAAATATTTTGACCATTCTACATTTAAAATACAATATTTAGGAGAAATATTTTTAGGGAATGAAAGTGAAACTAATACTGATAAAAATCATTATAATTAAAAACAGAAAAAATTCCTTGTAAAATTACAAAAATTAATAAAATACGAAAAATACTGAAAAGAGGAAAATGTGACATTGTTAGAAAATTGCTTAACAAACATTTATCGTTTACCTAGAACTCTGTGTTTCCTCTCTGGGCTCTAATTAGATCCTGGACTCGTATTGGCATCCGTAAAATTCTCCAGTCGAAGATTCCACCATTCTTGAATCGCTGCTTCCTTCAGTTCTTGAAGAGTGGTAGGGACGTTGCTAGCGTCAGGAAGTGTTGAGGACAGACCAAGTAGTGGTAGGCCACGCTGTACCACAAGGACCGTTATATAGGGCTAACAGCCAGAAGACAGCCCTTTTCCACTGCTGGTGACTACCGTCGACAGCTTCTGCGGGCTACAGGCACTACTGTAAGCGACCAAACCGTCTGAAATCGCCTCCACGTAATTGACCTTCGAGCAAGAAGACCCTTACACCGCCCACTCTGGATTAGGAACCATCGTCGGCTAAGAATTCAGTGAGCAAGGGCTGACGAAGAGTGGCTGTTGCCTCAATGGAGGAATTGTCTGTTTTATGATGAAACCAGACTTGCCCTGGTCCCTGACAATAACTGATTAAGGGCCTGGAGGGTACCTGGGAGGCCGAGTCGCTTGAGATACCCATCTCAAAGACCCCAGCAGCATGGGGGCTCCATCATGTTTTGGGCAGGAGTAATTAACAGGTCCTGAACTGAACTGATACACATCCAAGGGACCATGGCTGCAAATTCTTAATTGAACGAGGTGTTACAACCTATCGTGAGACCACTAGCGAGAAGACACGGCGATGGCTGTGCATTAGTTGATGATAATGCTCCCCCTCATCGTAACTGAGTACCTCAAGGAAGTTGAAATTCAAAGAATAGACTGGCCTGCATTCTCACCAGACGTGAATCCCATAGAGGATGTCTGGGACATGCTTCACCGAGTGGTACAGCGTCGCCAAAACGTCCGTACCACTCTGAAAACTGAGGGAAGAAGTGATTCAAGAATGTCAGAGTCTTCGACAAGAAGACATAGACCACATTATTTTACGGATGCCAGTACGAGTCCAGGCTCTAATTAGAGCCCAGGGAGGAAACACAGAGTACTAGGTAAACGATAAATGTTTGTTAAGCAATTTTCTAACCATGTCACATTTTCTTCTTTTCTGTATTTTTCGTATTTTATTAATTTTTGTAATTTTACAAGGATGTTTTCTGTTTTTAATTATAATGCTTTTTATCAGTATTAGTTGTACTTTCACTTCCTAGAAATATTTCTCCTAAATATTCAAGTGACATTAAAAAATTTGGGTGATGCAAAACTTTTTTTGATGTGTGTAGAATATATCTGCAGTGTATTTTATTTATTTATTGTTGAGCGCTACAGTTGTAGAGAGAGAGTTGTAGTTGGACCTTGGCTTCATTAAGTACAGACAGCCATTCCTGTCTGTCTTCCGCTTTCCTCCTCCAACCATTCACTCCCAGTTGTCGTAGGTCATCCTGAACGTTGTCCAGCCATCTCAGCCTTGGTCTTCCTCTCAATCTTTTTCCTCCTTGCCTGCCGTTCATCATCTCTTTTGGAAGTCTATCTTCCGTCATCCTTTGCACATGACCGAGCCACCTTTATCTGCCTGCTTTGACTATTGATATGATGTTGGGTTCACCGAACAATTGTTACAGTATATTTCCTAAGATAATAATATTTTAACGTAAATGAAAATATGTTTTTGATTAAAAATAATAAACAACAAATTTAGAACTAGATACATTTTTTTCTACACTATAACAGTCAGATAAAATTATTCACATATCTAAAATGGTTTGGTTTTTATAAGAAATTATTACAAACAATTTTTTTTTTACAAATAAAATGTAAAAATCCCCAGGTTCTATCCCCTCAACGTTATCTCCGTCACTGCCCTTAACATCGGTTTCTGTATTATGATCTAGAAAATTTTCTATTTCCTCTTTGCTCAAATCCAAATTTTGATTTGATTGCCCGGTTCTTGTTTTTCCTCTTCTAGCTCCTGAAAAATTCGAGGAATATCTTCCAGTTTAATAGGTTTACACCGTATGAAAACGTTCAACATAATTAATATTTCACTCGCTAAAATAACAAAAGTAAAAATGCAAAATAATCCTGCTTACAATCAAGTCCAGCTGATCGGACGAGAAAAAATAACAACGGTCGTTGTCTTACTTTGAGCTACACTGAGGGCTTAATATTTCCCATGCAGGAAACTATCCCTCCTATCACAGTGAAAAATTAATGGCGGCAAATAGAGGAGTGTCTCGAAAAACAGCTAAAGCCAATTTTTGGAGAAGCACGCCGGAAGCGAGAAATAGGAAAAACAAGTCGAGTGTTGTACAAAATACAACGGCGCGACCGGTAATAGGTTAAAATACTATAAAATGCAACAACAAAATTCCACACGTTTTTTTTAATTTTATGCTGATAGAAATTTGGCAGATTTATTATACATTGAAAAACCGCTCTTGGCTTGTGAAACAATGTTGAATGTCTATTTCCTCTAATATTTTATTGCATGTGTCATAGCTGGAATGTGATTTAAACACACCCTTTCAATAAATATATTTTTGTTGACTTGTTCTATTCAGGATATGTTTTCCTTAACTTTGTGATTTTTAATCAATATAACGAATTGGTTAAAAAAGAAAAAAAAAAAAAAGTCCTGAAATTTTAGAGCAACGTGAATGGATAAATGGGTAGTGAAGTCATTTTATTACCTGGTAGCAACGAAAGACATTTTTTTTTTTATGTCAATAATTTCATGCCAAAAATAGTCGATATTATCATAAGAGAAGATTTCAAATGTAAACAAGCAAAACAAAATTGAAAAAATAAAATAAAATAAAAAAAATAATTCCCTTCATAATGTTAAGCATATTACACAATAATCCAACCCTGTAATATTGGGTTGTTTTACATGAAATGTCCGATTTTATAATATTTGAAATACATAGAGGATTTTGCGAGTCTCTGTTGTTTACTTCCAAAGTTCACATATCATAATCAAGCAGTTACTAATCCTCTACTTTTCTTTTATAAACATAATATAATATTTTTTTATGAGTTTAAACTAGGTCGTTCGGCAGCTGGATTGCTTATGACAGTCAGCGTCGGTCAGGGCAGTGGTTAGACATCGACGAAAGCCCAGGACAAATGCCAAAACCAAATTTGCACCCGAAAAAATTGATGGTTACAGTATGGTGGTCCATGTCTGGAATCATACATTATTCCTTTTTGCCTAGAGGTGAGACCATTACCTCTACAACCTACTGCAACGAAATTGGCCAAATGCACGAAAAATTATTGAAAAAACAACCTGGATTGGTAAATCGGAAGGGCCCTATACTCCTACACGACAACGCTAGACCCCATGTTTCAAAACTTACCATGTATTAATTGAAAGAGCTGGGGTACGAAGTTCTTCCGCACCCACCATATTCTCCCGACTTGTCTCCAACAGATTATCACCTTTTCAGGAATTTAGACAACTTCTGCAGAGAAAAAATTTTTGCAAATGATGCTGAAATCAAAAGTGCGTTTTCATATTTTGTTTAACTTCAAAGCTCAGAGTTTTTCAAATCCGGGATAAAAAAGTTGTTGTCACGTTGGGAAAAATGTGTAGAAAAAGAAGGTAAATACTTCGAATAAAATTATATTGTTTTCATATTGTATTTTTACTAAAATCCTTTACCTTGAAAACGGACATTTCATGTGAAACAACCCAATAGTTCAACAACTCCAATAATACATATACTCAAGAAATCCCAATAACCTCGATTGGTGAATCAGGGAAAATCAGTCGCTTCGTTAGATAAATGTAACGTGTGGGTAGAAAAAAATAGTGGTCTTAAAAAAAAAAAAAAAAAAAAATAGTGGGTGGAAAAAAACAGGAGAATCTTTGCCACTCTTATTATTTTTTTTTATATACATTTATTGAAATTTGCAACTGTAAAAAATATATACATCAAGTAAATGTATTGACAACGATTATAACATGTTAAAACTTGAAAAGAACTACTCATCAGTAGCACTTTATTAAAAATTCTACACTGGAAGTTCTCGAGGCCATCTTCGTTTCAGACGCCTCGGAGGATTATCAGGAATGGAGTGGGAAGCGAGTTGAGAAGCTTATGGAGCTTACTATGAAAGGATAGGTATCTGGTTTGGGCTAACTCAGCAACATAGTGAACATTAATGTCATTATGGATAAGCTTATTGTATTATAGTAAGGGGCATTTAGGATTTTAAAAATTAAATCATAATCACAAAAACACCTGAGCAACAATATATGTACGTTGATGCTTACAATATGAACTTAATTATATATTTTTGAAAACTCATCAATGTTTGTTTGATTTTTAACTTTAAATTAACAAGAAACTTCACGTCGTTACAGACTACTTCATTTAACATAACATTTGCTAGACAAATGTTCAAAGCCCCCAATTAATTACAAAAGACTCATATACATGACTGTGATTAGACCTATTTGGACATGCGGAGTTGAGCTTTGCGGCTCTTCTAAACCATCCAATTCATCTCGTATTGAATCCTTACAATCCCAAATCCTTCGAAAAACCCTCAGTCTGTATACTTTCCATGTATACTTTATTTTACCACAATTCTCGGTAAAGAAAAAAAAACAAAAAAAAAAAAACACTTAATATATTTTTATCAAAAATATTAAATTCCAAAAGCAAAGTAATGAATGTTGTTTCCAAAAAAAGTACAAAAGGAGTCATTTGACCTTCCATGATAGTTTTAGTGTCGAAGAAGAAAAATCCGCCATCTTGGGTAATCCGCCGCCTTCCGTTCCCATATATGTCGGATTGTCGGGATTGTTTTTAATATATTTACAAAACCGTATTCACAAACACAATAATCCTTTAATTTTCTAACTGGAAAATTAAAATATGGCTGCATTTCAATCTGCAGGAATAATTAGCACCTAATCCTAACATTATTCTCCTTTGGTGTTGATTTAATTTATGATTCTGTATATATTTGGAGTTGTTTGGGCTAAATATATATTGAAGACAAAGTTCAAGGACTGTAGGAAGATATACTAAAAAGTAGTCAGGACAAAAGGAGCCGAGGGAATGTTGTTTACGGCTAGGAGGATTGATCCTAATTAATTAGGCATGCAAATTGGTTACATGAGAGCCCCCGGTAGGCTTGAAGACGAATCCGGCAAAACAGTTAATTAAACGTTTTAATTCAAGATATATACATGAAAAGGCAAGATATATTTGGCAGTCGTCATCGTAAATATCGTTGGAACACGGCTCAAAGGATTCAACGATGTTATTTATGTATATTCAAAACAGAAGAGCGGAATCAATGGAACCCTTTGGGACTCCAGAGGTGATGCCGGGAGGAGGGGGAAATTTCGTGACAAAAAATAATGAAATCATAAAAGAGCACAATGGGAGTGGGATATAAGTTTGAATTCGGACAGTAAATGGTCAATGGTATCGAATGCTGTAGATTTAAACTGGATTTTTTTCCCTGATCAATTGCACTTCGTATATGAGTAATGATTTCAGTCAGAGCAGATTGGTTAGTACAACAATAGGGGAAGCCAAATGAAAAAGTTTCATAACAGATATATTTTCTAAATAGTCAACTAATTGTTCAATGGTTACAAGATTATGATAATTTTTAAAACGCTTACAATATGCATTTATAAATGACGAAAATCAATCGGAGAGGATAAATTGGAAATTTTATTTGAATGGTTAAATATGGCCTCCGATTATCAGAAACTAAATCTTTGCAAAGAATCATGAATATATCTGTTGTTTGTTGACATGTAGCACAGTTCTTTACAAAGTCCGTGACAAATTTAGACATATGTGGCCAGACGAATACTCTTTTTCGGAGTTGATCAAGAGTAGCTCTACGGCCAGGGTGTGAAAGATTTGTGAAATTTAGCGCAAACTGCCGATCTTAAGGATTTGGGAAATATAAGGTCGTAAGTATCCAAGGGACGTATCGCAGTAGAGTGAAAAGTTGCCTGGCAGTGTGGTTGGTGCTAGGACTAAGTTGGTCGATGAGTCGTGGAGCCTTGGTAGTTCCTGGTCTTCCGTTTGAGCCTTGGCGATGTCAGTTTCGTTCAGTAAACTATTGCTCGCTAGTGCTTCAATCCGTGACAAGCAGTCGGCTACTATATTCTCTACGCCTTTGATGATATATTTGACCGACGTGGTGAACTGAGAAATATACGAGAGTTGTCTGGATTGTCTCTTGGAGCAGCCTCTCAGTCTTTTGTTGAAACGCGTAAGTTAGCGGGCGGTGGTCGGTATAACAGGTAAAGGGGCGGCCTTCCAATAGACTATCTGAAATGTTTTATGGTTTCATACAAGGCCAGTAACTCTCTGTCATAAGTAGAGTACCTCTGCTGCGTGGGTGTAAGCTTCTTTGAGAAGAAACCCCAATGGTTCCAACGTCGAATGTGGATCTGGTGGACTACTCCGCCAATAGCTGTATCCGAAGCGTCTGTTGTGACCGTGAGCGGTGTACCTTGTCTAGGGTGTGCGAGAAGAGTTGCTCTACAAAGGTCGCTTTTCGTGCGTTCAAAGGCGTCTGTCATCGATTGAGTCCATTCTATAGACTGATTGTCGGTTATGTCATGAGGTAGGTGTAGAGGAGCCTGTGTTTGCGCTGCCTGAGGCAAAAACCGACGATAAAAGTTCACCATTCCTAGGAAGGTACGGAGTTGTTTTGCTGTCCTCGGCTTAGGAAAATCGGATATAGCCTTAATTTTGTCTAAACGAGGCCCGCAACCGTCTTTTTGTTATTCTATGACCTAAAAAGTGTACTTCCTCCTGAGCGAAAACACACTTGGAAATGTTCAACTTTAAACTGTGTTCGGTAAGTCGCTGGAATATGCTACGGAGATCGTTTATATGTTCTTCCATAGATGACGAGGCGACTAGGACGTCGTCCAAATATGTAAATTGGCAGTTTAGCCCGCGGAGGACTTCGTTAATAAATCTTTGAAAGGTTTGTGCAGCGTTACGTAATCCGTATGGCATGTAGGGAAATTCAATGAGCCGAATGGTGTTGTAATGGCAGTTTTGCAAACGTCTTCTGGTGCAACTGGAATTTGTTGGTAAGCGTGGGCCAGGTCCAGGGTTGAAAAGATGGTTTTGTTTTCTAAAAAATTAGTACAATCTTGAATATTAGGTAGGGGATACCTATCAGGTATAGTTATGTCATTTAATTGTCTGTAGTCCCCACAAGGTCTCCAAGTGCCATCTTTCTTCCTTACTAAATGTAGTGGGCTGGCCCATGGACTATCTGAAGGTCGACATAGCCCCAAGTCGAGCATATTGTCAAATACTGTCTTAGCTGCTGTTATTTTATCTGGTCCTATCCGTCTGGGTTTGGAATATATTGGAGGTCCTATAGTTTTTATGTGGTGTTGCGTGGAAAATGGACGGGATAGCTGAGGCGGGAAATGACCGGATATTTGACCAAATTCGTGAAGAAGGCAGCTTATAGGTGACGTCGGGTTGAATTTGCTGATAGGAGTACTTGGGTTATGTGGTGAGCTGTGCTGGATGGTGGAAACACATGTCATGTTGAGTCCGTCTATAAGTCGTCGGCCGGGCAAGTCAACTACAAGATTAAAATGAATTAAAAGTCCGACCCGATAAATCGGCTGCTGGACATCGGCTAAAAGGAAAGTGTAGGTGAAATGCTTTTCGGGGCCGAATGTGAGCGTCAACTTTCGTTTGCCGTAGACATTGATACGGGAGTCGTTAGCTGCATAAAGGTGTTGTTGAACAGGGTTCAAGCGATCCGAAGATCTCGGAGGCAAGAGAGAGACGTCCGCTCCTGTATCAATGAGAAAACGAAGTTTTGTCGTCGTATCAGTTAAGAAAAGGCGACAATTGGGCCGTGGCAGGAACAGGTCGCCGCTGAACCCTGGCTATTTAGTTTTTTGAAATGTACTTGCAGGGAGCTACACATTTCCGTGCCCTGTCTCCAAAGAGGAATGGTACCAACAAAAGCCGTCTTCCAACGGTCTCTGACGTAAGATGGGAGAACGCCGGCGTGATCTAGAAGAGGAGCGAGAGCGGTGGTATCTAGTGAGATTTCGAATTTTTGTGTTAATGCCGCGATTTCTGTGTAAATAGGGTGGTTTTGACTTTGTAGTTCTACATTGGATACGGATGGCTGAGGTTGAGATACATCTAAAATTTTATCTGCGGCTGTAGCTAATTCATCAAAAGAGTAGCGGTATGCATAACTTGTAGTATGGATTGTGTAGTTACGGGTAGCCCTCTGGATCCATAGCTGCTTTATAATATCCTCGCCGGTATTGGGAGAGGCTAAGGATTTCATATTCCTTAGTAGTATAGAAGGTTTTAAATCTCCTAACTCGAGGCCCGGATAATAGTTTTCGCAAGCGTTGTTCTTCAGAATCGCTGCAACGGGAGACTATAGCTTTTTTAAGTTCGTTATAAGAAGACGGGGGGGGGTCTCGCTTAATAACATCGGCAATAACGGTCAGCATGTTGCCGTCCAGTGCTGATAATAGATGGTTATATTTAGTTTTGTCTGCTGTCACATGGGCGAGTTCGAACTGGGCCTCAAGCTGATTGAACCATAAAGTTGGGTCCGCGGGCCCAAAAAGGGGGTAATTTTACGCTGACGTGATTAATATTGGGTGCTGGGGCCGCGTTTAGCTTTAACTCGAGTGCCGCCAATTGCCTCTGAAGGGACAGAAATTCTTCAGCTGTCGGTGTGCTCATATTAAATAATAGAAAAAAAGTTCTTACCAAGGTTGAATTGGAAGAACATACAGAGGATGGATTTGAACGAGTTTAATGCAAATATCATAAAACATAATATCCTTTACGTGAATTTTCAAACATGATTAATTGAATGCTTTTGAGATAATAAGGAAAGATATAAATTATCTTTTTGGGCGGACGCAAAGTGGGACGAATTAAAAAAAAAATAGTAGTGATGGTATAAAATAGTAGTTTATTATTAAAATAATTTAGGATGTTATAAAAGAATGATATTTGGAGTAATATTTTATATTTCAAGTACATTATTGCGAGTTGAAGAAAACCTCCAAATGTTCCCAAAACATAGACTTCAAAGGATTTTACCTTAGGTATTTAGTGAGAGAAATACGTTCCATTATTATCCAAATTTGCCCGTTTTTTGGCATTGTTTATATAATTAATATTTTAATTTGACCTAATTAAATAATCAACCTTGATTTTTATATGTACCTTTCCAGTTATGAAAAACAAAACAATATTTAAAATTTTCAGTTTAGAATTTTGTTTTTTAATTTCAAAATATTTAGTTTTAGTTATTATATTTTCAGTTTTTCCACAATGCAGTAATGGTGATAGGCACCTCACAATGAGTGCATGTATTTTTAGGCGTTCTCATGCATTTATTTCTCGGCATAACGCATATTTTATTTTATTTTTTAAAGAATACTTTATTATAATGTCCAAATAATCACCGGTGTCGTCCCACTGTGGGTGTAGATGGAAAACATGAGTATTGCTTTTTTGAAAATGGAATGAAATAAGAACTGAATTCCTCATGGGATGCAAGGGAATCTGCAAAGTAAATAATAAGTGCGAAAGTGTAAAGAAATGTGATGATATCAAAATTTTAGTTAATGACAATAACAACACGCAAAGAACACAGAAACAAAATTGGCATCTCTTATTAGATTAATGAAAATTATCTATTCAAATATTGATAACCTTCTCACCCCAATGAAATCTATATAGAATTTCATAGTGTTGTAGTAATATAATTTGTTTGCAACTCAACCCTGTGCATTATTTTCGACTGAAATTCGGTCAAACATTCAACAAAAAAAAATCAATAAAGACGAAATATGTAAAATTTATTTGGATAAGACTTCTGAATCTAATTGTTGAACTGAATGACGCTTTTTTAAAAGAATTGTCCTATTTTAGTCAAAGAAAATGAAATTGAAAAGGCTGATTTTTTTCCCCTTGTACATACAACACAAATGTCGTTTGTCAATAGAAAAAATATTAAAAAAAAAAAACTTCATTAGAGTCAAAAGAGGACAAATGATTAAAATCAATTTGTATTTAAAAATCCATTACAATCTTCTACACAAGACGCCTGTAACCTGCTTAAACATAAATGAAAAAGTAACCCCCATCCCATCATCTCCACAACAGTCCCACTTCCTACCTCACCTCTAAATTCCACTCCATCTTACTCTTTATTTGTCGAGCCTTTCAAATCCCAAGTTTCTGAAAAAACCCAATATTCCCTACTACCGACGAAAATTCGGAGTCCTTCCTCAGACATGTTTTCTGTTGAAACGATTTTTTTTTTTAATTTTGAACCAATCGACATTTTGTTGAAATCACTTCCTCTCACAATTGTCGAGATGGTGAGAAACAAGGTTGACAAAAGTTGAGGTAAAAATAAAAGTAAAGATACTGACAAATAATTAATAGGCCATAATTGTTATATAGTATAAAGTTTATCATTTCTTCCATGTTTATTTAAATTAAATAATTATTAAATATATACAGCTTTTATTATATTTACTTTTCCTCATTCAGTACGACATAGAAACATAATATTATCCAACGGAATTATAACGGTATACTTGGAATAAATGAGGGAATGAAAACAATAATAAGCAAATATCAACAGGATGTAATTTGTATTCAAGAGAGTAAGCTACTTGCCAATATAACTTTTAGGATTATACCACATGCTGGAATGAGTTTGAAAACCGCAATGGGGCGCGGTGGCGTAGATGTGGGGTGGTGTTTCGATTGCTGTAAAAACATAGCTGTATCTGAATTTATTTCAATTATTACCTCGAGGGGAGCAGTAGTTTTAAAGTGTTTCTTAATCTTCCGAATTATAGAAAGTACGAAGACTATCTGCCGATTTCGTTAACAAAATGTATAGCAAAATCCTTACCTGCTGAGTTTTTGGTAATATTACACCATACACCGTACAATTGGATGACCCAGATTTTTACACAACTAATAAACAAAGAGAAAACACCTACGATTTCCTGACAGCTACAATATAATTAAATGCTTGTATAAAGTACCTGAAAACTTGCGTAACAGGAAGAGTTGAGAGTCACACCGATATTTTTAATAATTTACCAAAGTAAATATTTTGGGCTCTTCATGTAATCCCGTTCGATACATTAGATACTTTCCCGAAATATAAATAATATCGATAATTATTCAGAATTTTAAACGTGGGAAAAATGAGTTAAATCCCGACTGACGGAGAATATGATACTTGAACAGATTACATGGATTTGGTTGCAAAATAATTGAAAGACATTGTGGACTTCTAACTGGTCATTTAACAATACAACATCTATTCCTATATTTTCCTCACCTATATTATATAAATAAGACGTTTTAAAATTATATTTCTATTATTATTTTAATTTTTACACCATAAATTTCAAATAAGACCATTTTTAAAAATAATTAGTAAGGGGAGTATTTTTTTTTTTAACCAAAACCTAATATTAATTTTAGATCATTCATCAATCTTAGGGTTAAATGCAATTTGAAATAAAAATATGGGTGAGGAAATTTTTTAAACTAAAAACTGATATTATCTTCAGATTCCTCATCTAAAAAAACATGTAGAAACTAAATTTTGTCGAAATCAAAAATATTTTTTTTTTTACCTTTAAAATTTTGTATGATTTTAGAAGGCAAGATGCTGTCAATTTCTAAAATAATGTAAATAATTAGTGCTATCTCACATATTTCGCCACCGATTTAAACCAAAATTCAAGGTCATCTAGAAGCCGTAAAATTGCAAAGTTTAGCCCAAATCGCAGGATTTCCCATTATTGAGATATCTCAAGTTATAGCTGACCACGGATTTTTTCATTTACATCAGTTTTTGTCCACTAAAATCTGGAGTAATCCCAAAGTTATATACATGGATTAAAAGCAGAATGTATGCTTTTAACTGCACAATTCTAGTGATGTTATTACTATTGTAATCGGTTGAACGCAGCAGTTGTTATGGCCGTTAGAAATCGTTGATGAAATCTCAAATTCAAAATTTTAACCTCCTCGAAAAGTTTAAAAAATCCATTTTTTTTTTTTTGATAAAATTTGACATATAAGGGTTCTATGGTGTGCTAAATCGAGATTTGAGGTCAGTTGTTAATGAAAAAAAAATCCACTGATTTGCAACGGATTTCCTAGGAATTTTGTCATTTATTTAGAGTTCTTGAGCACACTAAAGTTGGGTACTGTCTGGAGCACAACGGAAGTACTTTTATATCAAAGTAGCATACATAACTGCAATTAAACGTGAAAGAATCATTTCTCTATCTGGACAGAGAGATGAGAAAAAAATAAATGTGATTTTCATATTTTATTTTTTTTCTCGGCTCCAAATGCTCATTGGTGGCTATAACTCTAGTTTTGCACTATTATATGTCCCTACTACCCACACACAAATCGGCATTTAAATCTGTAAGTTACAACTCCAAACGCCCCATTGTGAAAAAAAATAGTGAATTAGTAAATGTTTTTATATTATGGAAACTAATGCTTTAACTTGATCAAAGAACACAAATTATAGTTATACTAATCATCAAAAGAACAAATAACTGGGGAACTACACTTTACGGTATTATCATTAATAAAGCGACAAAACTCATCTCGATACCATTTTTTGGGTTGGACCAGGTTATATTGTGTTGGGGTACTCAAGAAGTGAGGCCTTTTGAGTCCAATCTTTCAGTGTATTATATTGTTACTCCTTTATTGTTTATTTTCTACAGTGTATTTTATACTTTTTTTTCATATTCCGTACCGTTATTGGCGCGACAGACACATGAAGCTGTCCTTGGCCTGCTCCACAGCCCTCCTCCAGTCGTCCCGATCAGCTGCTCGCCTTAAATATATTTTAGAAACTTTTAAGTCCTCGGAGACGCCATCGAACCATCTTCTCTTCGGTCTTCCACGAGGTCTCACTCCATCCGGTCTATCCCAGAACAATTTTCGGCATGTTCTGTTCTCACCCATCCGGTATACATGCCCCATCCATTTTAGCCGTTGAACTCTTATGTATACCGTCAATGGCAAGTCACCATACAAATCGTATAGCCCCCGGTTCTTCCTTCGCCACCAAATATACGCCTCAGTACTTTCCTTTCGAAACAGTCCAGTTTTGTCGCTACTAATTTATTAATAGTCCATGTCTCGCAGGCATACGAGGCTACCGGTCGCCCTAGAGTCTTGTACAGTTTTATCTTGGTTGTGAGGCTGGTGAGTCTACTCTTCATAATGCTTTGTATGGAGAAGAAGGCTCTGTTGGCTGATATTATCCAACTTTTAATTTCCTCATTTTCATCGAGGTGTTCGTTAATCCAGGCGCCTAAATATTGGAAACTTGTGACAGTTTCGAGGGTGTAGCCTTCCATATAATAAAAATGCTGTGGACGAGCAAGTTTTTTTCTTCTAAATACCATTATTTTGGATTTATACTCGTTCATATGCAATCCCATTCTTTTAGCTTCTCTGTTCATTTTGTGCAAAGCTTCCCTTAAGTATCGCCTATATCCTATATATACTCTTGGCAAATTTAAAAAAAAAAGTGCGAAATAGCGATTTTCATCTCACGTTCTCTCTCCATATCTTCTAAACAGTTCATACTATGACAAAAATTCTCAAAGTAAGTGTTGTAGAGCATTAAATTTACTTTTAAAAAAAAGTATATATATATATATATATATATTCCAGTTTATCTTTAACCTGTCAAAAGTTACAACAATCTTAATATTTTTTTTAGTAAAATGTGATACTAAGCAGCAGTTTAAATTTTTTGAAACTCAATGCCTCCTATAGGTCTATATACGCGATAGGTATTCTAATTAATGATTCATTCCCCCACTGCGATTACCAAAACCAGCCGCAAATTCTTTTTGCCACAGGTTATATCCTCTTGAAGGATGTCCTAATTCTCATATTTTCAGGTCGAGTATTAATATTTGCATGAAAATTATTTTTCCCTTCAGCATTCCTGAAAGAAAATTGAATGTATTAAATAAGTAGCAGTGAGTCGCAGATCTTCGCGAAAATACGTTTGTCGGTACTCTTTAGGGTACAACTCTGAAACTATAAATCCGATCCATAATTTATTTTTGTCATCTAAAAAAGTGCTGGCAAAATTTAGCAAAAACTTAAATCAAAATTTCATAAATAGGACTAATAGTAAATTTAATAGGCTTTTAGATAGAAAGAAATTTGGTTTGGATTTATAGCGAGAAATGTACATAAATCGTGGATTTCACTACAGTACTGTGTCCTCAAAGTGCATGGGTGTTTAACGGGACTTGATGAAAATTTCATATATAGGATTTAATAGTCAAATTAACCCTCGAGTGGTTGCGCGGATGACAATAGTCCTCCACTGCTCTTAACATCGCTACTGTGTATTTTTTCTGGCATGGATGAATATGACAAGCCTAGAGTCTGCAAAATTTTTTCAGAAAAGATGTAATACTCGACCTGAAAATATGATAATAAGCCCATCCATTAAGAAGATAGAACCTATGGCATAACATTTGCGGCAGGTTTTGGGACTCTCAGTCTGATAATTATTCATTGAAGTTCATTATTTAGAGTAATTAGAATACACAGAAGATATGGAAAAGGATCGTGGGGTGAAAATTGCTTTCTCTCAAATTTTCACATTTTCCAAGCGCATATCTCGGTAACGGTACGGAATGATAATAGTGAATAGAATACAATCTGTAGAAACTTCAAATTAGTAAAACAGTCAGGTTTTGCGTATAACGCACCGTTTTCGAGATATGAGTGAATAACTGGGAACTATTGAAAAAATTGGGACCTTCCGCCCCCCCCCTCCCTTCCTGTTCCCAGGCCCTAACACGCCAGGACTTTTAGTATAATAACTTCCTAACCACCCTGATTATGTTTTCCGAAGAAAAACTTAGGATTACAGACAACGCTCTCTATAATCCTTTATTGAATGGACTATATAATCTCTATATTAAAACCATTGTTAGCTAACCCTAAGATATATTTCTATATCTTACTTTATAGGGTTAACTCTATTTATATCTCTTTAATACCATAAACTATTCATCTTCCAACTGCAGTATGCACAATAATGTAAACTTTCTGCTCAAGGATGGTACCTTAAATTTTATGATATTGGTGTCGACAACGGAACACTCTGGGTTAAAGGTCGGTATATCAAACTCTAAGTTTAATTTGAAGCCATGCGTGAAAATCCGTAAACTGTTGCATATGTTTCTTTATTTTCTGAAATTAGGTTAATGATGGATAGTTGAGTTGGATTATTTTCGGTTATATGTTTATTATTTCATTGATGTACGAGGTGTGATCAAAAAGTTCCAGGACTGATTTTTTATACATTTATTCATACAACATACAGGTTATTCAAATTAGTCTCCTTCGAAGTACTCCCCTTGGGAAGCTACACACTTTTCCCACCGGTGTTTCCACTGATCAAAGGCCCCAGAAAACTCATCTTTAGTAAAGGTGGTTAGGAGCTCCGTTGTTTTTTCTTTAATTTCGTCAACTGTTTGAAATCTTCGTCCTTTCAGGTGTCTCTTGAGCTTCGGGAAAAGAAAAAAGTCAGCTGGAGCCAGGTCAGGTGAGTGGGAGGCTGAGGAATGACAGTCATTGCGTTTTTTTTTTCACAAAAAGACCATCTTTGAACTTCTTGAACCACTGATGGCAGCATGATCGGCTTAGACATTCTTCACCAAAAGCCTCTTGTAACATTAAAAAGGTTTCAGAAAACGTTTTGATCAGTTTCACACAAAACTTCACACAAACACGTAGCTCTTCTTTCACATTCATTTTTATAAAATAACCAAACTCTAAAAAACTAACCTCAAACAAACTGTGCTAATGTTACTTTCAGTGATGTTATGATTGATCTGCAAACACAGCTGTGTTCCTGTTGAGTCAGGCAATACAATGCTGCCAACCGCATCGCTGTGAGACATTGCATTCCCATAGTATATAAAAAGTCCTGGAACTTTTTGATCACACCTCGTATTCTTCAGCTCTTACTCCTTATGAGACAGAACGTCTTTGATTTTCCTAGAATCATCTGGTTTTTAGGTGGAAAATTGGTTTCCATTCTGCGTTTATATTATTAAATTTAATTCATCCAATATGATCGGAATCATGTTAGTTTCTTTTTGCAGGCACCTCTTTGACAGGGCCAGTTTTGAAGGCAACTGTTGCAAGACAAATTCCAGCGAAATGGATTGAGTTGAGTGTCAAAATCCGTTTATGATCGGCTGAGGAGTACGAAAAGCTGGCATAATTTAATTTTGACCTTATCATTACCCTCTTATATGATCTCAACATATTTTTAAAGTCAGGATCCAGATAAAACTTTACTATGTTTAGGCTATTAAGAGATATCTCTATAAGCCATCTAATGCGCTCTGTCCAACTAAGTTTGCAATTGGATAACAGAAAGAGAAACCTATGAATAGAAAACTTATGAATACAAATTTAGGTCTATACCTCTACAGGTAAAGTCTTGATACGGGGTTGGTGTATTAAGTTTTTAAAATAGCAGGTCTTCTTTTTTCGGGCAAAACTTTGCACTATACTTTGTGGACCATACTTCAGACAATCGCATTGGAGTCATTCTATTCAGTTTCATTACTAAACATAAGTAGCAGAGTTTTTGATTTTTTTTTTTGGTTTTATCGGCTTGGATAAAATTTCTGTCACATTGATAATGGTAGCGATAAATACGGAGCTTACTATCCTTCCCTATGGAATACAATTAGTCACGATTCACTAAAAATGGATTAATGTAACTTCAAAGGCATAATTCCATTAAAAATTATTGATTAGTAAGAAATTACGACCATTAAGACCCCATATCTCTGATTATTGCGGGCTTAGAGATGATTTCAAGTTTTTTTTTTATATCAATATTTATACGGATGCACTCTTTCTTCTCAGATGTAAGAGCGACCTGTTATAAATCCACATTCTGTGACAGATTTTAGATTGTTTTCTCGAAAAGCCAAAAAATCTGTGATATTTACCTTTTCCATCAGCATATCTACATAGTCAGCTGCTGAGTGAGAAAGAGTTTTAAAATCAGGATTATTATCCATCTCATTCGTGCTTCGGGGAAATTTCCTGTGTGTGACACTCGAATAAGTCTAGGCTAGAAGTGCGCTCATAGTTTTTTTTAAAGTCGCGAATCTCATCAATCCCTGTTGCGCAAGGCTTCATCATCTTTATTCAAGCTTTTAATCCTGCATAACGGGAAATAGCATTGGCTATTTATGTAACTACTGGTTACGTAAATATGTGTATCGTCCAATATCAGTTGTGTTTAGGAGATAGATACATTTTGTGTGAAATGGTTGGCTGGTACTTTACAAGCTGGAACATCTGATAGCCTGCAATTATAAATTTACTTTCATTCATTTCTTCTATTAAAAAACTAAATAAAATTTTACTCTTAAATATATAAGACTTGTGTTATAATAGGTAGCAAGACAGTATATTTTGATTTTGTTTTCTACAATAAAATAGGACAATTATTCGAAAAAAGCATCTTGTCCACCTTACCAATAAAGGTATTTAATTTAATCATTAAATCCAGAAGCTTCGTCATTATTTTTCTCACAAAATCTACATGAAGCTTTTTTATTTCAATTCGTATTTGGTATTTGAACTAATGTTTTTTTAGTTAGATATTGAACTTTACAACTGTATATACAATATAAAAATATAATGCACTAAGTAAATGTGATAATAATGATAAAAAAGACACGTCACTTGTTTTTAAAGCAACTATCCATAGTTAGCAATTCATTCGGTTATATATAATGAAGTACTATATTAGAAGGTTCTAAGGCCATTTTCTTTTCAAGCGCCTCGGTGGGTTATCTGGAATGGAATGAGAAGAAAGTTGTTCTACTAATGGATTTGTATGGTTTTGGAGTTTTCTATGAAAGGATAGATATCTGGTTTGAGCTAACAATAAGTCAGAAACGTAAGGTGTATTAAGATATTTGTGGATAAGTGTGCTTGTGACGAAGTAAAGAGCATTTAGGATTTTTCTAAGGATTTTGGATGGTGAGGATTGGATACGAGATGAATTGGATGGTTTGAACTAATTTAATTTGAAAATAATGCAAGGTGTTGAATTTTAAAGAATAGTGTAAAATTAAATATTTACAAATCGTTAGTAATAATAAGATCGTCCAATAGCAATCCAGTTTTGTTTGAATGATCTGATAAATATTTTCAGTAGTCTCGTTTTTAACTATTTCCAATAGGAACAAAAAAACCGACAAGTCATAGGAAAAACCTAAAAGACTATCCATTTACCTGAGTTATACATTTAGGGATCAGAATGTACCTACCAAACTACCAACCTCTTTTGCCTCTTTATGATTTACTTTTATAAATTATAAAAAAAAAAATTAATAAGTAGAATCAAAGTGCTGATGTTTTGAGTTTTATGTATGTGTTTAGAACTTATGATGAGTGTTTATCATAAACATAAAGTAGTCTTCAAATAAAAAAAAAAATAATAATAATAATAGAAGTGGAAAGCTATTTACTAATCCCAGTTGAATAATGTTTATGCGTACTGCTGATTTTAAATAACTGCCACAATCGTTAGCTACTAGAACTAAGAAATGTTCTGAAGGAAGACATAACTAAAACCTCCTTAAAATAGTAGCGTAATAGATCAATGTTAATGAAACTATGAAGCCAATCTCCACAATTTTAAAATTTATATTATCAAAGCCGCCATATTAGTCCACAACATTACCAATTTTTATTTGATGTAATTTTACCTACAACAAGAATTATTTGAATATAAAATAATCAGAAAAATATTTATATCTCAGTTGAACAGTAATACATTGCAAATATCTAAAATAATCCTATAATTTTTAATCAATAGTTCAAATCCAAAACAAACATAAATGTCACCTGATGATGAATGATATATATATATATATATATATATATATATTTTATCACGAAACGGACTGGAGGTAAACCATATAATAAATATATAACGATATGCCTTTGAAAGTTAATTGCAAATCAGGTAAGAGGTTATTTTCAGTGCAGTATATATTTTTATTTTGTGAAAACACTTTACTCAATTGGGATTCCCCACCCACCTCTATTCTTACCATATTGTAAACGTGATTTATTTATCCACCTACTTTACTACATACCTTCTGTGAACTTGCAAAGAATATTTAGAATTGCACTGAAAATGGCTTCAATGCTCATTTTATTAGGGGTGAGGAAGAGAGAGAGAGAGAGAGAGAGAGAGAGAGAGAGAGAGAGAGAGAGAGAGAGAGAGAGAGAGAGAGAGAGAGAGAGAGAGAGAGAGAGAGAGAGAGAGAGAGAGAGAGAGAGAGAGAGAGAGAGAGAGAGAGAGAGAGAGAGAGAGAGAGAGAGAGAGAGAGAGAGAGAGAGAGAGAGAGAGAGAGAGAGAGAGAGAGAGAGAGAGAGAGAGAGAGAGAGAGTGAGAGAGTGAGAGGGAGAAAGGGATTACAATATTATCCACAGATCCTACCGAATCCGAAAATTTAATTATAATTAACTACATTATATTAAATAGTAGTTCGTCATTACATGCAGCTGAAACAATAATTTTAGGAACAATACAAGAAAACGAATAGATCAGAGAAAAGGAAATAAAGATTGTGAGGAAGATATTAGGAAATATAACAATGGGAGAAACTTCCAAATTAAGAAGTTGCACAGAAGAAATAACGGATGAAATTAGGAAGAGGATAATAATATTCTATGGGCACATACAAAGAATGAGGCCAAGCAGATTAACAAGAAAAATTGTACAACATTTTAGAAGATTAAAAGGCAAACCCAATTGGCTTTAGAAAGTAACTCAAGATTTAAAATAAATAAAGAAGAAATTGAAGACAGAACAAACTATATACACAAACTTAAAAGGTGCGAAGGTTTCCAATACTAAACAGATCCAAAAAGACAGAGGAGATAATGAACGGCAGAAGAGAGGAAAGAGAAAAGTTCTTGTAGCAGGAGCCATCTCTTAATCTCCAGACATTAAAAATTATATTTTTATAATTATAATTTATAATAAGTATTATAAGAGAGAGAGAGAGAGAGAGAGAGAGAGAGAGAGAGAGAGAGAGAGAGAGAGAGAGAGAGAGAGAGAGAGAGAGAGAGAGAGAGAGAGAGAGAGAGAGAGAGAGAGAGAGAGAGAGAGAGAGAGAGAGAGAGAGAGAGAGAGAGAGAGAGAGAGAGAGAGAGAGAGAGAGAGAGAGAGAGAGAGAGAGAGAGAGAGAGAGAGAGAGAGAGAGAGAGAGAGAGAGAGAGAGAGAGAGAGAGAGAGAGAGAGAGAGAGAGAGAGAGAGAGAGAGAGAGAGAGAGAGAGAGAGAGAGAGAGAGAGAGAGAGAGAGAGAGAGAGAGAGAGAGAGAGAGAGAGAGAGAGAGAGAGAGAGAGAGAGAGAGAGAGAGAGAGAGAGAGAGAGAGAGAGAGAGAGAGAGAGAGAGAGAGAGAGAGAGAGAGAGAGAGAGAGAGAGAGAGAGAGAGAGAGAGAGAGAGAGAGAGAGAGAGAGAGAGAGAGAGAGAGAGAGAGAGAGAGAGAGAGAGAGAGAGAGAGAGAGAGAGAGAGAGAGAGAGAGAGAGAGAGAGAGAGAGAGAGAGAGAGAGAGAGAGAGAGAGAGAGAGAGAGAGAGAGAGAGAGAGAGAGAAAGAGAGAGAGAGAGAGGGAGAAAGGGATTACAATATTTTCCACTGATCCTACCGAATCCGAAAATTTAATTATAATTAACTACATTATATTAAATAGTAGTTCGTCATTACATGCAGCTGAAACAATAATTTTAGGAACAATACAAGAAAACGAATAGATCAGAGAAAAGGAAATAAAGATTGTGAGGAAGATATTAGGAAATATAACAATGGGAGAAGCTTCCAAATTAAGAAGTTGCACAGAAGAAATAACGGATGAAATTAGGAAGAGGATAATAATATTCTATGGGCACATACAAAGAATGAGGCCAAGCAGATTAACAAGAAAAATTGTACAACATTTTAGAAGATTAAAAGGCAAACCCAATTGGCTTTAGAAAGTAACTCAAGATTTAAAATAAATAAAGAAGAAATTGAAGACAGAACAAACTATATACACAAACTTAAAAGGTGCGAAGGTTTCCAATACTAAACAGATCCAAAAAGACAGAGGAGATAATGAACGGCAGAAGAGAGGAAAGAGAAAAGTTCTTGTAGCAGGAGCCATCTCTTAATCTCCAGACATTAAAAATTATATTTTTATAATTATAATTTATAATAAGTATTATAACTCCCGTAGTATAATTTGTTTAATGAGATACAATATTATCAGTTCGGGGGCTGAATGGCCGAGTGAGTTGGGGAGAGGGTCTCAGCGCGTTCGTTACTGAAGGTCGTGGGTTCGAAACCCACCTGGGCGGGTTAAAATTTATTTCGTGGTGAACCAATGAATAAATCTTGACCTTCCCACCCTGGCTAGTATAGGACTTAAATTTAAGTCTTGTACCCCCAAAAAATAAATCAAAATATGACTACCGTACGATGCTACAGCTTAGTGCTAGTGAAAACAGCTTGTACCACCACGGGATTTCTAAAGTTAGTTATCCGTTGTGGACCAACAGCTAAACATAGCTCCAAAAAGCTGTGGTGTGATATTGACATATCACAAGTGATCAGTACGGATTTCACCCTAATCTATGTGTCATGAATAAGGAAAAAATCTAATCCGAACACGGAAATTTTACATCCTTCAGGTTATTTCAGGGATTCTGACTTGTAATTACTAGTAGATGTTGCTATTGTTCACTGATGAGTATATATAAATTTCTACAGTATCCGTGGTGATGCAACCATATCAGCGGTTTCGCTCGTTATTGCGTATAATCATAGTATCATTCATAAGAAAGTCAGCCGTAACATTATTCCACGCCCAACCCCGTAAAATAATTTTAAATTTTCAAAATTTTGGAAACGGTCAACCCACTTCGCTCTACCCTTTGATATTCTGTGGTACTATTTTAATTACTATATTATTGATTCTGTTAATTGCAGATACTAGAAGCATTTAGTAAATAATGAAAGAGACTGCTATAATATTTATATTTTAATACAAATATGTCTATTTGAATTTTAAATCCTAGTGTTTGCTAGAATTGCTGGGGCATTCCCTCTCCGGGAAAATTGTTCATCGATTTTTCAACAGAGGTGTCTCACCGAGAAATCCCTTTTCACCTTTCAAAGGAGGATTACCTCGTCCTCACCGATTGGCGAATAAAACACTCGACGATCGCTGGTGTTTAGCTTTCCCCTTTCTTTTTAGTTTAGCTTTCTGCTCTTCTTGTCTCCATGTAGTTTTCCTAGTCCTCAGCCTTGCGTTTTCTGCAGAAGGCGGAACGAATTATGCCTTCTAATATATAGAATCTATTGTTTATCTGGTCATTTAAACAAAAATCTAGATCGGTTTTAAACGATTTTATTATTTCTAATGTTTCATAAATATTTAATTTTAGGTTATTTTATACTTGATGTATTTTTTCTACTCCTGAATCTTTATAATATCTATGGTTATTTTCATTTAGATGGATAGCGAAATTAGAATTTTGGGTCTTCTTGTATGCTATTATACGTTCTTTTACTCTTTGATTAACCGATCGACCAGTTTTTCCCGTGTATTAAGCTTCGCAGTCATTACATTTTAGTTTGTATCCACCACTTTTTTGAAAAGGTCTATTTTGTCTTTTAAATTAGGTTTTTCCTCCGAGGCGTCTGAAAAGAAGATGGCCTCGTGATCTTCTTTTGTAAATATTCATTAGAGTACTACCAATGGGTAGTTCCTCTACAAGTTTTATTCATGTCATTATATCTCATATATACCGCATATTTACTAGATGTGTTTTGTAATACAGTTGTAAATTTCTATTAATAAAAGAATTAAAAAAAAAAGGTTAAATTTAAAAAAAATTAATTAATTGAATTAAAAAATTGGCTTAAATAAAGAAGAAATTGTGGACAGAACAAGCTATAAAAATAAAATTAAAGAGTGGAAAGGCTTCCAAGACAAAACAGCTCAGCTGGCCTGTAACGAAAAATAAAAATACAATAAAATAATAAATAATAAATTATTTATATATATTTATTTATTTTTTATTTTTATTTTTTTATTTTTCTTTACTTCTGAGGTATGCACATATATTTTGATTTCTAGTTAATTTTTAATCTTTATTGATTCTTATTTATTCCGCTTTTATTTATTATTTTATTTTTCGTTACAGGCCAGCTGAGCTGTTTTGTCTTGGAAGCCTTTCCACTCTTTAATTTTATTTTTATAGCTTGTTCTGTCCACAATTTCTTCTTTATTTAGGCGAATTTCTTTTAAATCTTCATGTACCTTCTGAAGCCAATTGGGTTTGCCCCTTAATATTTCAAAATGTTGTACAATTTTTCTTGTTAATCTGCTTGGACTCATTCTTTGTATGTGCTCATAGAACATTAGTCTCCTTTTCCGACTATATTGCTCACAATCTTTATTTCCTTTTTCCTGATTTATTTGTTTTCTTTTATTGTTCTTAAAATTATTGATTCAGCTGCATGTAATGACGAACATTTGAGTTTCTGGACAGTGATTTTTTATTGTAAACATCTTTAGCTAAGTGGAATGCTAAATCCACCTTTAGCAATCTTGCTTGGATAACTTCTTTCTCCCCTCCAATAGGCTGGATGATTTCTCCTAGACACTTAAATTTGTTTGTTCTACTTATTATTCTGCTATTATTTTATATTATTGTTATTATTTTTAATTTGGTTTAATTTTTTTTTATTCATTTTTTTTTATTTATTTGTATAGTTAGAAATTATTTTTTGTTTACTCGTGCGCGAGGTAGATTGTAACCTAATACCTCAAGACGCACTCGGAACTCGACCAACCGAATCTCGATCAACCCAGCATTCTAGTTTCTTATTTCACTTTATTATGTCTTGTTATCACAAACAAAGGAGACTAGGAAAAGAATCTTCATTAACATTTTCTTACGAAGCATGGTTTACGTGGAGAAGGCAGTTTAATATCTCGAAGGCAGAACTAATTAATGCAACGTCGTTCGATTTCATGTTGCGTATAGAATGTCTGAATTAAACAACATTAAACGACAGAGTCTATTTTGGCTTTAGCTGAAGAAAAATATTATGACAATGGTTTATCTATTTTAAATGCAGGGTTTAAACCTATTTTTTTTTTTAAATTCTTTTATTAATACAAATTTACAACTGTATTACAAAACACATCTAGTAAATATGCGATATATATGAGATATAATGACATGAATAAAACTTGTAGAGGAACTACCCATTGGTAGTACTCTAATGAATATTTACAAAAGAAGACCACGAGGCCATCTTCTTTCAGACGCCTCGGAGGAAAAACATAATTTTAAAGACAAAATAGACCCTTTTCAGAAAAGTGGTGGATACGAACTAAAATGTAATGACTGTGAAGCTAAATACACGGGAAAAACTGGACGATAGGTAAATCAAGGAGTAAAAGAACATATAAGAGCATACAATAATAAGACCCAAAATTATAATTTCTCTATCCAGCTAAATCGAAATAACCGTACATATAATAAAGAATCGGGAGTAAAAATAATACATCAACTATAAAATAACCTAAAATTAAATATTTATGAAACATTAGAAATAATAAAATCGTTTAAAACCGATCCAGATTTTTGTTTAAATGACCAGATAAACATTTCCTATTGCCCCATCTTTAATTTGTTTCCAATAGGAATGGAAAAATCCAACGATTCATAAGGGAAATCCCATAGTAAACCCCGAAAATTTAACCTACCTGTCCCCTTCCCTTTTCCACGATGGATAAAGTTCAGATATCTGTTAGATCTCCCCTGGTGAGTACCAATATTTGATTTCTTGTCTTACATTTTTGAAAACTTTACTATATATTATCCATGTAACATAGTGCTGATGTGTTGAAAATTATGTTTGTTTTAGAACTGAAGATGAATGTTCAGCATTCGAAACTAGTATTCTAATAAAATAATCATATACCATCAAGCGTACATCAATTTATTATTATTACATACATACTAATTTTAATTTTGTTGTTAAATAGATTGATGTATTTCGTCAATAGTGTTACGTTATTTTTCCTTATATGTTTCACTTACTTTTTGGGTCGATTAGGCAAGGATTTGGTATCCGTGTCTATTTTGGCTCCAAGCGCGCCGGTTGATCGAGTCCTAAGTAAATAGTTCTAGTGGATTAACTTGGTCAATCCAGCTATAGTTTTTTTAATATGAATATGATAAGAATATCAATTACATTTTTAGTTTTTTTTTCGGAAATATTTCAGTATATTAAACAAATGGCATGTTATTTACCACCTCTGTTAACAAACACTTCACAAGAAGGGTACAGAGATCTGAGGAACGGAGTGAGGAGGGCTGCGGTGCATTATCTGTTGTAATGGCTGTATGGTAATAGTAGGAACCACTAGTCCTACCATTAATGTAGAATCTCATTGACTAAAGAATAGTGGTTTTGGTTTCTATTCACGCTGCGAACGCTATAAATAAATTTATGAATCGCATGAAAACACTGTGAATAGCGTGCCGGCCTCAGCTGTTTTTAAACATAAATTTAAGATAATTATAGGACGAGGCACTCAGCGGCGAATAGAACTCTCTATGGCCATATATAAACTTTTTTTAAAAAAGTGAATCCAAGCCGGATACCTAGCCTATTAACTATTAATAGTAACTATTAAACTATTAAACTAACATATTAGTGGATATATAACAATGTTACAACTCATTAAATTGTACTATACAATTAAATCACAATTTCTAGGGTAAATCACTAGTTATGGTAATAGTTAAGTGAACTTGTCAATTTTTTTTTTTTTTTTTCATTTATTGATATTTACAACTGTACAAAATAATATACAACAAGTAATATGTTGACAGTGAATACAATGGCATGTAAATAACTTGTGAGGAACTACTCACTAGTAGCACTGCAATAAAATCTACACTAAAAGGTCTCTAGGCCATCTTCTTTTCAGACGCCTCGGAGGATTATCAGGGATGGAGGAGGAAGCAAGTTGGGAGACTAATGGATTGAAGTGGATATGGAGCTTACTATGGAAGGATAGGTATCTGGTTTCGGCTAAATCAGAAACATGAGGTATATTAAGATATCTGCGGATAAGTGTATTTGTGACGAAGTAAGGAGCATTTAGGATTTTTCTAAGGATTTTGGATTGTGAGGATTGGATACGAGATGAAATGGATGGTTTAGTACAGCCCCAAAGCTCAACTCTGTACGTCCAAATAGGTCTAATCACAGTCATGTAACTGAATCTTTTGTGATTAATTGGGAGCTTTGAACGTTTGTCTAGTAAATGTTGAAGTAGTCTGTAACTCTTGTCAATTTAAAAGGTAATTTCGTTGATAAAGTTTGTAATATGACATCTTTGGTTACATTATTAGATTCTCAAACGTTTATTCTATTTAATTTAAAATTGACAAATACACTAAAGTTTCCTTTCAAATATATATTTTTTTTTATTTTTTTTTTTTTACAAAAAGCTAAAAATACCAGTTATGGGCATACTATACCAGTAATGGTCATAGCCAAGACTATTTATGGTCATGTGGCGAAATAATCTTTGAAAAAACGTTTTCAATAATTTAAAAATGAGTATTAATTACTGAGAAATTAAAACTATAAAAATAATCTGAATACTAATACAATAAGGTTTAACAAAAAAGTTAAATATTTATTTAAAAACATAACACTCGCACTCCTTCTAAAGCTTTGTAGTTACGTATTTGTTATGAAAACCACCATGAAATGATAGTTGAAAAAAAATTGAAACAAGTATTTATCAGAGTATATTTATAACAGCACTTCTCATAAAATTTTTACATAAGCAGTAACGGCATACAGTATGTATAAGATAATGACATAGCCAAATGAAAAATTTTTTTTTTTTTCTTTTTAGGAGAAAGAACGTTTGCAACATCAAAGAAAATTAAAATGGATAGAGGTGACCATAATTCATTTCTTGCATTTTTATAAACAGGTTAGAGTCAGTTAAAAATTATTGTTAATTAAAATCAGATAGTCTAATTTAATGGAGCTTTTATAGAAGCCTGAATTCTAATAAACAGTTACCTAACTCAAAAACTAAAAATTAATGAAGCAGTTTCACTATGATCCTTAAGAATCCTCACTTTTAAAAACGATCTTACTAAAATAAGAGGTATTTCAGGACACTATATCAAGAGAATATTGTCCTTAAAAAGATTAACCCTATTGAAAGAATATCAAATCCTTATCAGAAATATTTCTCCTGCTGATATCAAAAATAAATGGATTAGACCCTTATTATTGCGATAATTGTATTAGCCTGCCCATAACTGGTGAGGTGACCATAACTAGTGGTTTACCCTATGTATAGATTATATATAATTTATAAATGCAAACATTATTTATCAGAATATTGTTGACTGGCAAATTGATGCATTAATACTGATTCGTTGAAATGAGATTAAGTTTTTTTTTTTTTTCTTTTCTAAGAATGGTAAGCAGGAAACAGAAAAGAAGGAAAAGTATTAAAGGCACCCAGGTGGCAAAGTTTCCCTTAACTTCTGGTCCGGCGTATTAGACAGCTCGAAAAGATCTCACATTTCGGCAAAAAGTTGTCCCAGAACAGAGTGTATTAAATGCGAGTCCACCCAGCGGCCATCTTGTACTGACCTCAGAACTGTGGCTACTCGTAGTCAGCAATTTTCAGTTCTTACCAATCATAAACTATGCTGTAGACTTTATTATTAATGAGAACTGAAAGGAAATTAAAAATTGGAAAATTATTTGATATTTTACTTTAGACTTACTAAACTCAGTAACACTATGTAACTAACACAATATAATACAGTCAATGTTTTCTTGGGGGGCCTCAGTCTATTTCATAACCGAAGCTGTAGATCCTCCAAGTACTGAAACATTAACAAATAAGGTTTATTAAAATATCTCAAAGCCTCCATCCATCGTTCATTTTTAAACGTACGATTGGGGGTACAAGCATTGGTACTGGTATTAGTGGGGGGGGGGGGGGGGAGTGAACTGGTCCACCGTGTTGGCTTACCTTTCTGGTAAGCATATTCATGCTTTAAACAAAAGGTTTTGGAATATAATTAAAGAGGCTTTTTTTTTTTCTCAACAGTTCCATACGTGTTCTGGAATGCTAAATCCGAATGTTAAACACGCTATCTTGTGTTAGGTTGGTTACACAAACAATATTGAAAATTTATCAGTTATGGTGTATACAATACCAAAAGTTGTGGCTTCTTCGAAAAAATTGCTATTGACAAATTTCACTTTCTAAACGATGTATTGGCGCAAGACCTCATTGAAAAATATTAAACTGAAAATGAAATCTGCAAGTAGTACGAGTATACTATAACCAACCACAATCATTGGTTATGTTTATTTTATTTGAAATTCTTAACCAGAAAATACATACATTTTAAATTAAAAAAAAAAATTTGATCAAAACAGTAATTTATATTAAATTTTGAAATAAGTAAATTTTATACTTAAGGAATTATTAAGTACCTAATTAAAACTTTCATGAAAATCATTCCCTCTCGATTTTACTACTGAAACACATATTACTATAATTTTATTTTAATTAAAATAAAAAGCTGGTATTGTATATTAAAATTAATAATAATTAATCTGAAAGAGCTTGTCCTCTGAGAATAACATATGAGTGCAATACATAGGGCAATCGTCTAGGTATGACAATTGATTAAAAATTACATTTTGAGTTACAAAGTAAATGAGAAAGCTTGTAAAAAAAAAAAAAAAAAAAAAAAAAAAAATAAATAATAAAATAAAAAAAAATACAACTAACAAAATATCTACTATTATAATATATATTACATAAATATTCATATTTTACATTTTTTCGGGAGATTGAAAATTCAAGAGGTAAAGAAATAGAAATTCCACAAAGATGGACAGCGTTTAATAAAGGATTTTTCAGTTTGATATAATAAAGGATGCAGTTTGATTCGAAGAATTGTACATGTTGATGGGTTGGGTTCTAGTATTTAAGAGGTAGATGGAGGAGCGCAGAGTCAGTAGGTCATAAATATGGGGGGGGGGGGGGGGGGGTTGTTTTAAGGATTAATATGAGTGCACCAAGGAAGTATTGTCGTCGGTAATTGGGTTCCCGATTTCAAAATACATGTGAGATATGTGAAACATTCCTTCCTTAATCTATTAGAGATTAAAGGGAATCCATTACTATGGTCTTAGGCCACTGTCAACCACAAGAGGCTCTTCCACTAAAGGCACATAGCTTGGCTTATAACATGTGTTATCGCACGTTTTACTAATCTAATTAGTTTACATGCTAGACCCCATGACTGAAATCTATAAGTTAGAAAAAAAAACTTTCAAAAAATCATCAAAATTCTTTTTAACATTCAGCCAGTTGCGCTGTTGTATTTTGTACAACACCCGACTCGTTTTCCCTCTCTGTCGTCTCCGGTAAGCTTCTCGGAAAAAATCTGCGATAGGACGGATAGTTTCCTGAATAGATGTTTAGTCATCAGTATTGCACAAAGTACAACAGGCGACCTCTCCTGTTTTGATTTTTTCTTGTTCCTTTCTCGGCAATCAGCTAGATTTAACATAATTAAAGCAGGATTGTTTTGCAATTTTACTTTTTTTTTATTTTAGTGAGTGAAATATTAATTATTCAGAATGTTTTCTAATGAAACATTCCAATGACCTAATGGTGTAAACCAATGAAATTGGAAGATCCCCGACTTTGCAGGAGTTAGACGAGGAAGAAAAAAGAAACAGGCAACCAAATCAGAGTTTGGATTTTAGTGAAGAGAAAGTAGAAAATGTTCTAGATCATGATACAGAAACCGATGTAGAAGGTAGTGATGGAGATGACGCGGAGGGAAAAGGACATGGGGATTTCTACATTTTATTCGTAAAAAAAAAAATCCTCAAAAACAATTGTTTGCAATAATTGTTGATAAAAAAAACATATTTTCATTTACGTTCAAACTATTATTCTCTCAGGTAATATACTGTACATATAATCTATTCTAAATTTTGAAATGTCAAAATATTTAATTTAATATAAAATTTGGACAAAAGCAGGGTAAAAAACAAGGTGTTGTACTAAGTACGCGACCGATAGTGTTACTGAAATTGGCTCGATCGGTGGAAGGTTACTATCAGTGATCTATTATCTTATATCTATTATTATCTATCTATTTTGGAGATAGTGTTTGCTACATTCCATCCGTTAATATAAAAATGTATTTATGGATTATTATTATATAAATCCCATCCCTTTATTGATACATAAAGGCTACTTCCGAGTGAGGAAGAGTTCAAAGTAGCTCCGAAGGAGGATAAATTTCTTCCGCTATAAAATACATCGGGATGCCTAGACTATAGGAGTAGATGTAGCCATCCAATCCAAAGCCTTCATACATTTTTAAAAGGCGCCTCAAGGATATCGGCCTCGGATATAATCTGCCTCGGCCTATAGAGCCAAGAAAACTTTTGATCTTCACTCAAAAAGAAGGCATCGATTGTCGTAATGGACGCTCTTCGCGAATTGGAGCGATAACCCACCCTCCCAGCGATTCCTAAATGTGACTGAAACATATATAAAGCGAAGAACGCTGTTGTATAAAATACATATTTTTGTAGATATATCTAATGAATATGATAATTCTATAAAAAAAAAAAAAAAAAAAAAAAAAAAAAAAAAAAATTACCGTTTATTCATTTGCTAAACGGAAGAGAGAGTGAAGTTTGAATGATTAGCTTCCATACACGGGGTCTTAATTTAAAACAAAATACACACACACGCATATATATATATATATATATATATATATATATATATATATATATATATATATATATATATATATATATATATAAAAATCGGAAACGGTGGACTCTTGAAAAATATGTATCAAATAAAAACTAAAGATAATTAAAATTCATACAAATTTGTTTATTTACATTGTTGTTGTACTTGGTTTGTTGCGTTATTGAAATCCTTTTTTTTTTACCTCACTTTTTGTCGATCATTTGTTTCTAGTGCCTCACACGACCGTTTCTCAGAAGAAAATAGTCATAAATAAATTCGTAGAGTACATGTACATGTACTAATTATAATCGTTATAAGCAAATCAAATTTGGTTCTATTCCATTTTCAGCTCAGTCAATAGTTTTAGAGCTGTGAGTAAGGAAAAAATACAATAGTTTGTCAAAAACTGTAAAACGTTACATCAAACTTAATTTACTTAATTTTATAACATTGTAATCAGTTCAGCGGTTTAGCTACTACAAGCGCTAAAAGATTGGCTGAGTTGAGTTAACTATTAGTCCAATCCAAAATTTATTTTTTCCATCTCAGAGCTGGTTAAATTTACTATCAAACCTCAGATATGAAATTTTGTTGAGGTCCCATGAAATAACCAGTACTCTGGGAACCCCATGCCGTTGTGATATCCACCCTTTTCCAGCATATTTCTCGCTTTAACTCCTAAAATATTTTTCTGATCCGAAATTTATTTTTTTTCACCTCAAAGCCGGTTAAATTTAACGTTAGACCTTATATACAAAATTTTGATCAAACCCTTTGAAATACCCACGCCACTGAACATGTAAAAATCGTCAAATTTTTCACCAAAACATACCCTACCCACTGTTTAAACTAGGCTTAAACAATTTTTATTAAAATAAATTACAATATTTCTTCCAATAAACAAAAAAGTTCGAGAACTTGAGTGTACGTTGAGTGTAAAAGAAAACTTAATAAAAAAGAATTAAAAGGAGAATGAAACAAGCTGGATAACTGTTGAAATACAACTGAACTTTAATTGCTCTGAGGCGGATTTATATACAGTTACATTTGTTTGTTGTGACTACGTATAGGATTAATGCTTGATATAGTCCTGCTTCGGACCTTGACTTCCCCCCTCCAGTTTATGACTATGTTCCATAAACTTTATACTTTAGGCACCTAATACCAATGAGGTAGGTAGACTACTTCCCCATATGGTTAAAGGCCGAAGCAGATAACAACATCTTAATCCAACCCTTGTCACTAATTTTACAAATATCAAAGTCATTATTTATAATCCTTACACCTAAGACATAAAAGAAAATTCAAAACTTTATTTACAGAATAAATCCTAAATCTAACTTAAAACTAAACACTCACACACAAAATAAAATAAAATTGCTTCTTGCACTAGGAACACACACACAAAATCAAATGAACTCAATATGTACAAAATTAACTTTCTCCACTTATACAATACTACAATATATACACCTCGCTAAAGATATCAAATCAACCATTTTTACAAGAAATAAAACAATTATTCTATATAAACCAAAACAAACAAACAAAAAAAAAAAAATATATATATATATATATATATATATATATATTTCCACAGTATTTTACAAAACCAAAAATTACTCTGTAACCAAAAAAAAAAAAAACTCTCTCTCTCTCTCCCGTTGTCAACAACGGGACACTCACAGAATAAGCTGTTCCTTAATTGGGAACCGAAGTTGCTCAATGTGCACATTTCTCCACTTCCGCGGCTCTCTGACGCTCTCTAATGTCACGACATTGTGCTCTCTTATAGCAATCACTCGGAATGGCCCTTCATACCGACAGATCTTTTTGCCACGATTGGTAATCTTTTTCCGGTACACCACCGTTCCGATTTTTAGTTTGCCGGTGACGTCCCGCACCCGGACGTTTTCCCTCTCCACTCTCTGCTGTTTCTCTTTCGTTATGCGCCCCCGCGCCTTTCCCCATAATTTTCCAAACGCCCAATGTCGGTTGGTTATAAAGTTAACCAATTTCTCTCCCACTACAGTGTCCCTAAAGTCCCGGCGTCTTTCCCGGAGCCCGAACACGATTTCCACTGGCGAATACCCTGTCGCGGTGTGGATCGAGTTATTATATGCCGCGATCGCCTTCTTCATCGCGACATACGGTTCTAAGCCCTTATCTACTTGATAAATCCGGAGATGCTCGCTCAGGGTAATGTGTAACCCAGCACCCCCTCTGCCCTTGGGATGCCCTGGGGTATTAACGTGCCACCTGATTTCGAGATCCTTGGCCTCTGCCCTAACCTGAGCGTTATCGAACTCGAGAACCCCATCCGATGAAATTCGATCCGGGACTCCGTAAACTTTGAACCACGCCCGCAAAGCTCCTAATACAGACTCCGCGGACTTGCTCTGCACCAAACAAGCTTGCGCGATCTTACTAAAGGTATCCAGGATCGTGACCCACCGATAGCCCCTCTATGTAAATGTGTCGACCTGGAGGTCCGACAATGGGATCGAAACTGTGGGCGTCTCCTCTTGAACCCACCCTGGGGGATACCGGTCGTATTTCGTGGTGAGGCACACCTCGCACGACCCAAGGACCTCTTGAATCGTAAGCTTCATGCCCCACCAGAAATACCTCCGTTTCAATGCTTGAAGGGTCTCCTGTGTTCCCCGGTGGTTGGTCTTTCCCTGGTGGTACGAAAGGGTTACCTCTTTTTGCCGGTCTACCTCTTGGACCACTTCTACAGACCTCGCACACCTAATAAACGTTCGGTCGACCCCGATCTTTTCCTCCCTCCAAAGCCTCTTGACCCTGTCCCAAATAGTTGCGTTGCCAATATACATATGATAAGTTTTCCCTGGTTTTGTTACTCCATTTAAAAGTTTTATCATGGGCTCCTCTCTAATTCCTGGTTCCGTCCAGAAGGTGACGATATTACTTCTCCCATACTTAGAAAAGTCCGCCGACCCTCAGTTCTGGTTTTTCAGATAACTTGCTCCCTTTTATCATTAATAATTTCGTCCACTTCCTCCATATCTGTGGGCCTCTCATCCGCGGAACTCTTATCTTCTTGGGTCTCGTTTCGATCTTCTTGGGGTTCATTACGATCTTCTTGGGGCTCGTGTCCACCACTTCGCGTGTCCTCTTCACCCTCCCCATCCGGTGTTCATTCGCGCAGAAACTGGCGGATATCCCCTGACGTCCCTGCCTCCTCCTCGACGGCGTTAATCATGACAGCACGCGATAGCCAGTCGGCGACCACGTTCTCCCTCCCCGGCTTGTACACTATCTCGAAATTGTATTGGCTGAGGAATTCCTTCCACCTCGTAACTCTCGCGGAGGACTCCTTTAACTTGCCCACCCACTGCAATGGTCTATGGTCTGTCTGTACCTTAAATTTCCTCCCGAAGATATATGGGCGGAAGTGATCCACAGCCCACACAATTCCGAGAAGTTCCCGCTCCAGCGCGCTGTACCTCGTATCCGCATTCGTCAGTCGCCTACTCGCGAAGGCCACAGGTCTGTCCCCTTTATCCCCTTCTTGCGACAACACCGCTCCCACCGCGTAATCACTTGCGTCTGTCGTAATGGTGAATTGTCTATTAAAATCTGTCCCTTTGTAATTCCTCCATACACCGCTTAATATTACTTTCCATCTCTGGGGTAACAAAAATTTTCCGGCCCTTCTTTAACAGGTTATTTATAGGCACCAAAAATCTCGCCATTTCGGGGACAAATCTCCGGTAATAGTTCAGGGACCCCAGCAGCCTCCGGATACCCTTCACATCTCGTGGGATAGCCATTCTCGCGATTGCGTCCACCTTGCTCTGGTCTGGTTTCAAACCATCCCTTGAAATACAATGTCCCAAGAAATTGATCTCGGACTCCCCAAGGCGCGATTTTTCTGCTGAAAGTTTTAAGCCAAATTCTCGAATCCTCCCGAACACTGCCCTGAGATGTTTCGCCCTCTGATTTACTAAACACCAGGAGGTCGTCCATATATATCTGGCAGATGTTCTCATCTACCCCCCTGAGATGCTCGTCAGCCGCTGAAAGGTCATCGGCGCGTTTTTGAGCCCAAACGGCATCCGGGTGAACTCATAGTGGCCGCGTTCGAACGTGAACGCCGTCTTACATTGGTCCCGGGGGTGCATCCGAATCTGGTGGTAACCCGCCTTGAGATCGAGCGTACTAAATACCACGGCCCCACTGAGACGGTCTAAGATGTCTTAAAACCTGGGGATCGGGTATTTCTCGTCCTTCGTATTCTCATTTAGTTTCCTATAGTCGATTACCACCCTATACTTCTCTTCCCCCGGGTCACTCTTTTTCCTAACTGCCCATAGCGGACTGTTATACGGCGACACGCTGTCCACTGTGATACCCTGCCTCTTTAGGTCGCGGATTTCCTCCCTCATGTGTTCCCTTAGAGCTTGGGGATACCGCCGCTCCTTCACATAAGTCACCCTCTCATCCTTTAGAGCAATTTCGTGGACCGTTCTCCCCGTGATGCCCTGTGTGTCCCCTTCCCTAAAGAAGATGTCCTCGAATTCTTCCTTAATGGCTTCCCTCCAATCTCCCACTTTATTAAGAACCCCAATTTGCCCTTTTTCTTCCCTTCCGCTCTTGCATTTCCTATACTTCCTCTTACCGATCCTAATGGTCCAGACCCCTTTATGAACCCTAACCCTGGCACCTACTTGCTCTAGGAGATCACACACCAAGATTCCGTCGTAGGATCGGGACATATCCTCTATGACGTGGACTTTCAACTTCTCCCCGTTATCTGACCACCTTTCTAAACCTATTTCAACTTCCCCTTCGATTGCACAAGGGCCACCCAGAGTGATTAATTTACATGCACATACCTGAATCTGGAGTGCCCCCGTTGCCGCTACTCAGCTGCTCCGCCGCTCGCTGGCTTAGGATGGTGCTGGAGCTCCCAGTATCCACCAAGCAGTGCACCCCTCTCTCGACGCGGATTGTAGGCAGACCGCTGCTCCTCTCTCCAACACTGCATACCTCTATGATGCGGTCGTCTCTCTGCTGGCACCCTCCTCAGGCTGCCACTCGTCCCTTCAGTGTTGCTCTCCTCTGCCCGCTACTCCTCCTCTGGCTCCCACCGGCTGCTTCGTCGCCACTGCTACCTGGTTCTACTTCCCTTTCCGACTCTAAGGCCGATGATACCTCCGAGGCCCTTGAAGAGGGTACTGAACTTTTCCTTAGACCTCTCCACAGTCGGTTAACCTCCATTGGTTCTCCTCTCGGGACTTCTTTCCTCCTGTGGATGTAGATTAAAGCACTGTCTGGCAATGTGCCCCTCGGTCCCGCACTCAAAACACTTGGTGCGGGGGCATTGCGACACTAGGTGCCCTTGTTTGCCACACCCATGGCAACGCCTTTCCTCCTTCCTCCCGTTGGGCACCGGTCTCCTCGACCCTTGCTTCCTCCGCTCTCCCATTCTTGGTTCTGGCCGAGCGTCCCGCCTGCCCCAGGGTGACTCCCGTGGTTTCCTGTAGGTCACTGTTCCATCCTGGTTCCTCTCGCTCGGTTACCTCTTCCTCCCTTGCGCTGGAGTCCATCATCTCTTGAGCGCACTCGGTAAAGGACTTCTCCCGGGGTAGGCCGTCTTTTCTCCCTGTCTCCCGTGCTAACTGAACCTTTAGGATGGTAGACACGAAGGCCATCCTCGCTTCCGCCATGGTTTCTCTCGGTATTGCAGACTCGGAATTAATCTGAAGAACGGCTGGCTTCAAAACGTTCTCCATCTACTCACTCTAGACCGAAAGGAAAAAGAAAAGGAAAAAAATTTCCTACCTTTGGTCTTCTCTCCCCGTCGTCCCGGGTTTCGGCACCAGATAAGTTGGGTGTAAAAGAAAACTTTTAAAAAAAGAATTAAAAAGAGAATGAAACAAGCTGGATAACTGTTGAAATACAACTGAACTTTTATTGCTCTGAGGCGGATTTATATACAGTTACATTTGTTTGTTGTGACTACGTATAGGATTAATGCTTGATATAGCCCTGCTTCGGACCTTGACTTATATATATATATATATATATATATATATATATATATATATATATATATATATATATATATATATATATAAACAGTATAAACATACTGACAAAAAACATTAAATTTAAAAAATATTCAAAAGTCAGGGAGATATTGTCTTTTTAAAGTTACGCGTGAAATGTGGTCGATTAATGCCTAAAAAAGGTTTTTTAATTGTAAAAAAAATCATGAAATATATATATAAAGAAATTTCATAACGAGATAACGATTCCATCCAGATCCTGATAAGACAATTTAAAAAAAACTACCCTTGCAAGGTTTTAATTAATTATATATATGTTTTAAACCATTTCCAGTTTTCCTAACGAAGCCAACCACTGATAAAGTACCTACCAAAAATAAAGCAGGACTGACAAAGCGCTTTGCTCTTATCGTTTGAGGCGGAAAGTTGGGGGAGAGGGGTGAGGAGGGGAGGGGGGAGGGTTATATGGAACGGTCCCGAGCACGGTTAATTTATTGTAATACTTTCACATAATCATCTCTCCTCTTCCCTTACTTAACTTATCAGGTCAGATATAAAGGCTAAAGTAGTTTGCGAAACTGAAAATTTCATGGAGAGACCTGCTTGTAACACAGCATATACATATAATAAAAATATTAAATATTTTTGCATGTACTTGTCCGTATTTTTCATAGTCGATATCCTCTTTTAACCATGTTGCGGGAACTCCTGCCAGCTCAATGTTTATAGTAAATTCCACTTTTCCCTTTAAGCATTTAAACCTCTCTAGTTCAATGTTACCTGTCTTGCTAACGCTTCAATTACAATATTTTCTATTTACCAAAATCATAGTAATAGCCCTATCGAAATATTTATAACTTTTTCATTTAAATTTCGGTTATAAAACGACAAGAAAAGTAGTTCTTACAGACTACTTCCACATTTACTTGACAAAAGTTCAAAGCTCCCAATTAATTACAATGCTTCTTACTTCGTCACCAATAAACTTTTCATAATGATCTTAATGTTCCATATGTTGCTAATTCCATAACCACTCAAATCCACTAGTTTCTCGAATCGCTTCTCACTTCATTCCCGATAATCCGTGGTGTCTGAAAAGAAGATGGCCTAGAGGTGTTCTAGTAGTTCTTTTCATGTTTTGACATGTTATTGTAACCGTTATCAACACAATTACTTAATGGATATATTTGTACAGTTGTAAATTTCAATAAATTGTTGAATAAAACAATTTTAAAAAATCGGTATTCCTTGCTTTCCGGAAAACTGGAAGTTCAACCATTGACTGAAATTCTTATTGTAACTGGCCAAAGCAGTTACATACATATATATATATATATATATATATATATATATATATATATATATATATATATATATATATATATATTAAAGAAATAATTATAAAAACTAAGATAAATTTAAAAAATCTATTATAAAACTCCTTGCCCCATGGATTTCCTACCTGCATCCTTGGGAAATCCCCCATAAACCTTATATTTTATACAGTTGTAAATATCAATAAATAGTTTGAAAATATATATATAATTATTTATTACAATGTTCAACTTAGATTCTTAATGTGTTCCATTATTTTATGATTCATGTTTTTATTTATAAGTTTAATCTATTCATTTCATGTATTTGTGAAAATATTATCGTTTAGTTAATTTTACAAGCTTTTTAGATAATTTTTAAAGGTTTGCCTACTATAGATTTTCCAATTTTTCCAACCCTATTTTATCCAAGCATGGCTTAAATAGATATTAATGTAGATGATAATGAAGGATACGAAAGGAAAGGAGAGGTTTGGTCGGAGGTTTTTCTTCAAAGGAGAGGGAATAACTTAAACTGACGTGTAGCTGATTAGAATTTCGAAAGGTTTGTGAGTTTATGTTCAGGGTTTTCAACATTATTAGATGATTTAGAAAGGTTTAAAATAATTGGATTAGATAGCTCTTGAAGATTGTTAAGCCCTCAGTTTAGAAGTATGGATCTTATTATCGTGTAATGGATGTTGGTTACTAGGGACTGAAACGGCCTACGGAGAGAGCCTTGTACAAAGAGCTTGTTGAGATGTAGCAATACTGTCCATATATTTTAAATAAGCGTAAACGATTTTTCTTATGATCAAAAAATTATGAACATTGTATAATATACATATTTAATAGATATTATATTTTTAAAAATACATAACCGTTGTAATCATCTTAATATCTGAAAGGTAATTCTAAACAGTGATTGGGAGCATTGAACGGTTGTCTAGTAAATGTGGTAGTCTAGCGACATTGTTGAAATTTTTATATTCCCGAAGAAAAAGTTCGTGTTAGTCCCAAGATACAAGAATAAAATTCCCATAATAATCTGTTATCATTTGTTATGAAGATGCTTGCTTCTTAGCCGGTATACTTTCATCCAATTTGAATATTCAGGAAAAATATAACTGTCATAAATACAAACAAATTATTTATTGCGAGAAAAAAATTATTGCTGATTATTAATGTTATATTTAAAGGATTCCCTTTGCATTCGTTAAAATTACATAAACGATAGATAAGAGATCTAATATTAGACCAATAAAAAAGACATAATAACAATAAAAGCAATTGCAGGAAACCGTTGAACTAACAAACGATCGCAAATATTGAATATTCCCAGCGATGCCGGAAAAATACTGTCACATGAATAAAAACAACAAACTGGATCAGATATTTTGACAGGTGAGAGCAAGGATGGGATAGTTTGGGGTGAATTTAGTAGCTAAGGGGTAATATTCCTGGTAGAAACTCTTTTTAAAATTGTTCTAATAAGAAAAGACACTGCGGAGTATTTACTCAAGACTAAAATTTAGAAATTATTTAATAGGTACATGGAATCATAAGTGTTGATTTTCATTGAAATCACAGTTCGGCAAAAAAAAAAAAAAAAAAAAAAAAATGAAAATTTCACTCCCTTGAGAAATCTTTCCTGATTTTTATTAAATTTTGAAGTGTGCTGTATTCAAATCTGAAGGCAAAAAAATTCTATCTAGCATAATTTTTTGAGAAACTAGATGTTATTTTTGAAAAACCTAAAATTGCGTTGTTATTTTTTTTGTTTTTGTATTTATTTATTTCTTTTTTACAATAACTTTTAAAGCAACCAATCTTTGGTAGAACCTTAATAATAGTTCTATATCAGAAGGTCCCGAGGCCATCTTCTTTTTAGAAACGTCCCATTTTATCGAGAATAGAATAGGAAGCTGAGGGACTAGTGGTTTTTAGTGATTATGGAGTGTACTATGAAATGATAACAGATTGCGATCATCTATCATAAATAAAGAAAAATTGTATTTTGGGGGGGTTTGAATGTGTAGTTATCATGTTAACCTCGTAGCATAACAGGGTTCTTTGAAATACTTGTGGATTTATTTGAAACATATTTAGGTACATATAATAAATTTATTTGGATAAGTTTCATTATATATTTTTTTCGGTCTCCTAAATCCATTTCAATGTAGATGTATAAAACGAAAAAGAGAAGGGAACATCACTGGGTGAAATAGCATCAATGGAGAAACCGGAAATTACTGAAAATGACCAAGGCTGAGTTCATTGTCCTTCGGCACATCCATGACCAGCTACTTCCGACTCAATTAGCATTTATTCTGATATGTGATAAATCTCAATCGGCAAAGTACATGCTCACTCATGATTCTATGGTTCCTAGGGACAAATGGTCACTCCAAGTGATTGAAATATCCAAAAATTTCCGAAAAGAATTAAAAACAAATGTCACAAACATTGAATTTCAGTTGTTAGACCTGAAGAAAAATGAAAATGATTATCATGATACAGAAATGTAAGAAGAAGCTACAAGTTAATTTTGTGCCTACAGACTATTTTCCATATTCCCTATGATATTAACAGTGACAAAATCTGAACCCGATAACATCGATGTATCCGCCGTGAACCTTATATTATACTTACTTTATTAACCTTCTATATACTTAAGAAAATATATTTCAAAGTTTTGGGTATCAGGAAGAAAACGATTCATTTTCTTTTTTCTTGAAAAGGTTAAAAGGTTCTGTTAGACTTTGGTAGAACTTTCAAATATAGTTAGTCTCTATATAGTCGTATCATGCTCTAGTATGAGTTTCACTAAAAACTAATAATCCTGAAGGTTTTAAAATGGCCATTTTTATGGCTGTGGCCATATGATCGTGCACGCCATTCCTCACGACAATTTTTTAAAATTATTGATCCAACAAAAATTATACTTTTTCTTGAAAATGCATTTATAATCATATTTTAACTTCAAGATAAGTTGTAAACTTGACAAATTAAAACTATTTCCTGCTTTAAAATTAGAGTGTTCTCCCTTATTTTGTTCATTATAAGGAAAATCTAAAAGTAGTTATAATCGTCCAGGTTTCTCAAATTCCATTCTTTTATCTATCCACCCTTGCAAGTAGAAATGTTACCGTTGACAGGTAGCACTAGTAATGTCCTTTTACTGATGCTCCAGGTAACGGCCGCTATTAGATGTTAGATGGGGTTTCATAAAAAAAATCGATTCTAAATTAAATAATTATTTATTTTTTGTTTGTGATGTATATTAGTTAAGATCAAAAATATATTTTGTTAATAAAACCGTTTCTATTATTAAATTCTAAAATTTAAAACATCCTTTGCGTACTGAACAATTCATATTGGGGAAAGTGCATGATCATATGAATACGACCGATTATGAGCAAACGGTGTCTGATTTTTTTTTTTTTTTTTTTTTTCTTTTAGACAATTCGGAATTTCAGAATATTCATTAATGATGAAAAATATAAAATATCCTATTTTGATTGAACAAATTTTTGCTCGTTCTTGGAGGGTTAATTCTTATTTTATAAGATTATTAATTTAGGTAACTTAATCATTTTTAATCTTAAATGTAAGTTGATCAACAGAAAGAAAAAGTTGACAACGATTTTGAAATGTAATCGACAGTTGACTTGGATGTGATACAAAGATGGGTTTTTGTACAGTTTTGCACTTAACTTAAACCTGGGATAGATTACACTAGAGACAGATCGAAACTAATCGAGGACCAAGACTGGACGAGAGGGCTGCTGTGTCGCCTGCAAATGTTGCTAGGAAAGTATCAGGAGTGGTTAGTGTGTATTTTTCACTTAACAAGACCTTAGCATGTAGATGTATTGAATATCATTCTAAAATAGTTCCTAGATTAGTGAAGAGAAATTTCGAAAACAAATGAATAAATATATAATGAAGAAAAGAATCTTTAAGTTTACGTTAATTTAAGTCAAGTTGTAAACGGGTGTCGACATCTTCCTTGTTGGCGTTTGATAGAAAACAAAGGTAAAACAGCACCGCACTTCTCTAGTATACTCCCAGTTAGTTTTTAATTTATTTAAACAAAAGTTGAAATCAGTGCTTAAAATAGTTTATTTTTTACTGTTTCTTGTATGTATAAATATTTTTTAGCAATATAAATATTACAATTTAAAAGAGGCGATCACAGGTTAGCACAACTTGATAAACCAAAATACACGCGCAGAAACTCATACTCGCTTTACATTTCAAATTTAGCTTTCCATTGATATGTGTACTAAACGTGACATGCCATTCATAACGAGGATATTTGATCCCATTGTCGGCAATCGTATAATGCGTATTATGGCTAATTCCCTGCTGAGGTAATGTGGATTCACATCTGATCAATTCTCAGTCTTCCTGATGTGACAGTTCGTAGTGTGTCTCCAGTCCAATAGACAAATGGATATCTAGCCATGTTATGGGTCGTGAACTCCTTTTATGAAAGGTCCGAAAACTCTAAGGCTCCGCTTCTTCTCCTCATATCTGACCCGAATTTAAAGTAACCCCTTTGACTGCTTTAGTGGCATCCTAATATGATTTTTATGAAACAATGAATGAAAATATAAATTTTTGTTCGATTAAAGCGCGTTCTGGCATTTATTAAACAATTAAATTGTAAGCGAATGTTCGGGAAAAGTTAGTATGTCTTATTTTCTTGATAAATCATATGTTATCAGGATAGAGGGTCTTCTTCGCCATTCCGATTTCCCTTTCAATTCATGTAATTGTAATTTTTATGGAAAACTTATGATTTTTCTATGCTAACACGCCAATTTTATTTATCTTTGCTACACGCAGTCACACTACTTTTCAACAAGTTATCTTATCACAATTTCACATATTATTTTTCATTACTCTAATAAGAAAAATCATTCACCATTGTCTCATTTGTTATTAATTTCAAGGACATCCCGCACAGCCTATTGCGAGTACCTACCTATATCTGGATAAACCCTTTTAACGGACTTTGCAGGTCCATTCTCTGTCAAAGCATCTCGTTTACCCAAAGTTGCGATTACTAGAGGCTATTTGCATATTTGCCTGTGCCACGGCCAAAGCTTTCCATTTGGAGATAGCTGCAGTGGTATCTACCGATGTTTTCTTGGGTGTGTTGGTCGTTTTGTAACTGTTAATAGTGTTTTGCCTCGCCTCAGAGAGGTATTGCTTTATATATTTTAGGAGTGCTGTAGTTTACTATCAAGAATAAAATGCATATTAAATATCAGACCTCTGTGCAGGCAGTTTTCAGGACTATGAGGATTACCTTAGGCTTTGGCAAGGCGAGTGAACTATTGACCTACCGTAAAACGATCTAACTCAGTCTGAAGCCTTTTCCACGGCGCTCATATGGTCCACGGTGGTTAAGAGCATATTTTTAGGGTATTCATTAAATTATTATTTTTTTCACTAATCATATATAGTTTTAAATATGATGTAAACATAATTGCTAAAATTTCAAATTTAACTCCGTAACAAGGCCTTCAAAACAATTATGAGATGATTTATAATATCAACAAAAATTCATGATATTATAAAATAATTACCACTAACATTTTTTACTCGACGCGGTTTTCTTTCACAATCGACAACTGCTATATTATACAATATGCATTAGCTGTTTCCTATTTATAATTTTTGAAACCTATAACAATAAGTAAAGGCGCGTAGAGAGTATGACGCTTGACTACCATTCCCCTGGGCCCGAATTCGAGTCCGAATGAAGGTAGAAAATTATTTTATGTTGATTCTGGCGCGGCGAGGTCGGGAGGGCCTATGGGGCACAACCAGGCTCTTTAAGTGGGTACCCTTAATTGGGGAAAAACCAGGCGTTTGAGCGAGTATTGCGGCCAAATCCCCTCATTTCACAACCATGACCCTTCATGGGTTGTAGTAGTACATGTTTATCATAATTTTTTATTTACTCTATTTCCTAATTTGTATAGAAAATTACAACACCACGTTTTTCCAGTTTCAAAAGTGAATTTTTACGTGAAATCAACAAGCTGTTATTAATTTGCTTATACAGTTCGAAAGCTGGCTAAATATGCAAGTTTTTGTGATATTTGCAGTTTTGTGAATTGTTTTTTCGAAAAAAAGAAATTGTAACTTTCCTAAATGAGTTGAAGATAAAACTCTCCTTTGGGTCCCAAGTTTGTAAAATTTATGGCTATATGTGCTCTGGTCTTTTAGGAAATTTAATGTTAAATCTAAAAATGTGGTCAAAATTTGAGAAACCTTTGAGCCAAGTTAAGATAATACAGCTTTTATGGCAAAAACGTGGGTTACCAACCAAAAAAAACCTTAGGATTTTTATATATCTGTAACGGATTGGAATAGAAAGGTGCAGTCAGCGGCATTTTTCTTCAATTTTGGTCTAGTTTCACTCATTGTTTACCCTAAGAGAGAGCCACCCTGTATAAGGTAAGTAAAATATATTATTGGGATAAAATGGCATATGGGAATCAGGATCTTGTACAATATTCAGATTTGATATTAGTAGTCTCACTAGATCTCTCGTTCAGCGACTTTTCATCCCACGTCGGTTCACGACATATTTTTAATTGTTTCCATCATTTTTTTTCATTTAATTTTGATTCGAATTTTTAAATAACGTTTATACAGAATTGTATTTCAGTTAAACATATCACACACGTATTTCAAAAGTGACAAAACTAAAAAACTCAAATTTAAAAAAAAAAAAATGTAAAATTTTCAGTCATGTATGAAATATCGAAAGTGCAAGTTGGTTTAATCCGAACCAAGTAAGTTGTATCAGGTATGATTTGAAGTTAATTCGATACATTTCATAGCAGGCTATTGAACTTAAACATTATGATATATCGAAAATACTGTTTTAATATGAATTTTAAAAGTTTTTTTTTAAGGTAAATCTGTTGTTCCCGAGAAATAAAAAAAGTTTAATTGTGTGTTTGCCTTATTAACCAGTCAGATGGCATGATTTCCTGTAAACAAATAAATCAAATTTTCTGTTGATAATGGACTCAAATGAAAATTTAGAGGTTATAAGTTAATAATGTCAATGACTATCTCCAGGATCCCTTAAAATCTGTACGGCTCAATTATTGTTTAAAAAGTCAATTAAAATTACGACAATGGTGACAGACGTTCCTGATTCCGGGTTGGATTAATTATTATTTATTGAAGTTAGGAGGGGGCAGTGAACTATTTAGTGAGGCGCTAGCTGGAAGTACTAACTTGGTGAATGGCTCACAAGTTGTCTGCCCTCAAAGCAGTCAACATTTTCAATTACATATTTATCCTGCCATTCCTCAACTCCTGTCCTCAGCTAGTTCCTTTCATAACGGGATTTCAATTAATGCAAATTCAAATAGCACATTCACTAACATACTCCTTTATTCCGAAAGCCTGTTACCTCGGAGACACCTCAATTCAGTGAAAAACTGATTCTCAACTTTATATAAAAAAAAAGTAATAGAACATGAAAGTTGCTTATCAGCTGACAGATGCACTACTAGCTAGCCAATCATAAACATCCATAGCCTGTAGATATGGTTAAGTAGGTCTATTCATATTCAAGGAACATGGAGTTCATATTGGAATTATGAAAAACGCTGACCCCTAATGAAATGAAATGAAAAAATAAATATGCACAGTTACAAGTGCAATTGTATGGCCATATTATTTACAAATTAAATCCTCCAGTAATGACAGCATTTATGCTTTATGAAAGTAAAAAAAATAAAAATTAAATTAAATTAAAAAAAAATATTATGAAATAATAATAATAACTTAAAATACAATACAATAAATAAATAAATAATAAATGAAATTTTCGCTCCCCTATTATAAACAGGTTTGTACACTTATAGTACTGTAATTTGATTTAATTAAAGCATAAACTTCCTATTAAATATTCCACTAATCCTGTTGAACAGATCCGCTACCTAGGGCTCCACTTGGACAAACGTCTAACTTGGAATCCACATACAAGACTAAAACGACAAGAAACTGTCCGTCGTTACAGACTACTTCAACATTTACTAGACAAACGTTCAAAGCTCCCAGTTAATTACAAAAGACTCATTTACATGACTGTGATTAGACCTATTTGGACGTACGGAGTTGAGCTTTGGTGCTCTACTAAACCATCCAATTCATCTCGTATCCAATCCTACAATCCAAAATCCTTCGAAAGATCCTCAATGCTCCTTACTTTGTGACCAATAAACTTATCCATAAAGATCTTAATGTTCCATATGTTTCTGATTTAGTCCAAAACATATACCTATTCTTCCATAGTAAGCTCCATAATCAATCCAATCCACTAGTCTCCCAACTTGCTTCCTCCTCCATCCCTGATAATCCTCCGAGGCGTCTGAAAAGAAGATGGCCTAGAGACCTTTTAGTGTAGATTTTATTGAAGTGCTACTAGTGAGTAGTTCTTCACAAGTTATTTACATGCTATTGTATTCACTGTTATATATTATGTTTTATATTATGTACATTTACTTGTTGTATGTTATTTTGTACAGTTGTAAATAACAATAAATGAAAAAAAAAACCTTTCTAGTTATTAAAAAAATTCTATTAAATATTTAGAAATTAGTTTTGTCATACAACAATAACCATAAAAACATATACCGCAACTACTCACCCGTCTGGACTTCAGAGTACACCTGGCATTAGTTCGTGTTTGGTGCCATAGGTGCGTACTGTAGCAGTTAGACCGCTTAAATTTATAGAAGATTTTTTTCGTTGGAAACATTTGGTTGTGTAGAACTCATATGGAATTCGCTTTGTCATCAGTTTTGGAAGTCGATGTAATGGAAAATTCATGGAATTAGTTTGGAAATTGTGAGCTTTGATGTTGGCCAAGTAGTTACGCATCCTCTGGCTGTGTAGTTCCTTCCTGTCCTGTGACCATTGGGCTCCTGTTTTCTTTCTTGGTGGTTTGTCCTAGAGCCTTGTTTGTTTCAGAATCCTCCTGAGAGATGTGCGGTCGAGTCATTTTCCGTTCCCTTGAGTTCCTGCAGGTCTTTGCTTGCTTCTGACAGCCATGGAGACTTGGTCTTCCTTCTTTTCCTGTATCGAGGAACTGATTTGTCAACTTGGAAGATTGCATTCTAGAGATGTGTCCATAAAATGCTAGAAGTCTCTTTCTAATTATATCTTTTAGTTTATTGTATTTTTTTATTTAAAATTAATTGAATAGATTTTAATTATCAATTTTTGTTGTTGTTGTTTTATTTAAGTTTTAAAGATTTAATTAAATTAGTTAGTAACATGACTTGGAAAGGTCCATTCTTTAAAGCCTTTTCATTTATTTATTTATTTTTTTGGTTATTTTCTAGTCCTTCTTTTGTCCAGAAGACGCAGTAGAACCGACTGGAAACAACAGTTAATAAATAATCACACAACCCTCCGACAATCTAGATTTAGTTAGGTCTTAGAAATAAAAAAATATAATAATAAATAGACAGCATTCATAGACTCATAGTCTGAATATTTTCCCTATCTCAATGGGTAAACTGCATATGAGTATTGATGTGATAGATACCAGCTATAGTTTTCTGTTTGCATTACTGCATTGCGGTCTGACTTGTAAGCTGATAAAGCCTTAATTTACACGACGTTTAAAAGTTGATAATCAACTGATTTTTGATTAGCAACTAAATTATTGACTCTGAAGGTTTTTTTTAAAATTTTCAAAATTATGGTGTTTTTTTTTGTTATAATTTTATTTTCATTATTAAAAACATTATCATTTATTTTAAATATTTTTTTACAGGAAGACAAGAGCCAACGATTGTACTAGAGAAAAATAGACTAAGCCAAGGACCATGTTCCTTTAACGAATTTTATACTTAATATATAATTACTGCAATTTTTATTCATTGTATTTTGTACTATATGAGCAGTCATCAAAATGAGTATTTGTCATATATAATAGTTAAAAGATAAAAAAAAAAATAAAATGCAAATTTTACCATTTACATAAATGGTGGAATAAAACCATAGACACAGGTAACCGTGATAAAACAAAATCGAAAATCGGACTTGACATCAAAATTTGCCCCAGATGTCCCCTGAGCCCCTTTGAATTTTTTTAAGGAAACTTATGGGAAATCATAAATGACAAGGAAATTATTTGTATTACGGTCTGAAAAGTACTCTTTCACTTTTGAAAGCATTCTACCTATGCCGTTTATCGTATCTCCTGAAAAGTTTTACGATTAACACTATTTCTACTATATGTTCTGGACTCTATTTATTAATTAAATTTATTTATAAAATCTAAAATTTCAAAACATCATGCAAATTTAAATTGATAACACTCATAGTTTTCATATATATTATTCTTTATAATATTAAACTGAAAAAAAAAAATTGATAAAAATAAAATTTCAGAATATATAAACATAATTATAATAGTGATAGAAAAACAGAGAAAACTTTGATTTGATATGTTCAAAGATATCAGAATAAAGTCCATATGTTGTGAGCTGAGGAAAAACGAAAGAGGAAGGTGGTATAATATAAGAGATTTTGAAGATTGGCATAAATTTCATGGAGCCTCTCTTACGTAAACATCTTTGATGCCTTTGATCCAGGCCAGGTGAACTGATAGCGTTCCCGATGTTTTCGTGATTAGACTAAAGGAGTGTTTGTCCTCACAGTATCATCGTCCCTAGCAATCTCCATAAGAAATTACTATACGCCAGGCCAAAATGTAAATCAGGTTTCAAATAATTTATTACTATTAAATCCATATCCAAACCAAGGATACCTATGAGATGAATACGATACAAATAAATTATTTTCTCAGACTTATGTGTTCAAAAATCTAAACTTCATAAATTTTAAGATAGAAACAGATATTTATATTGAGATTCTATAACATACAGAAATATAAAGCTATATAGAACACTTCAATAAGAAAATACATTCTAAACGTTTACTCACAAAGACAGCTCTGTGGATGAGCATTCATATAATACTAGGAGTAATCAAAGCTCAGTTGTTTTTCATAACTATATAAATTAATATCAAATATTTCACATTCTTTTAATGATCGGAAATTTCACATTTTGTTATGGATCAGTAGTATGTATTTAATAACATTTCAAGCTAACATTAGTTAAAAAGAATCATCATCATTATCGTAACCTAAATCACCTTGTACCACTGCGCAGTGTGGGTTTTCATCTTGCAGATTCTGGTCCAGGTTTCTTGTTCTTGTGCCAGCTCCCTTCTCCTGCTCTAGTCCATATTCCGCTTCTGGATCGCCTCTCAGACACTGTCTTCCCTTGCTATGGGCGGCCTTCCTTTCGGCCTCCTTCCCCACACACGGTTCTCTCTTTCTAGCTGTCCTTTCTGGATCCATCCTAAGGAGGTGTCCAAACCACCTCAGCCTATTCTCCTCCAGGATAATCTCGTCCTTTTTAACTTTTATATTAGCCAGTATAGTGGCATTCCACGTGGAGGAAAGAGTACGAAGAAATAGGATCCTCTTCGTACTCTTTCCTCCACTTTGCAAAGGTAGCGCATCTCCATGGCTTGGATTAGACTCTTGTGTTTTGAGGGTCCACGATTCCAAAGAGTATGAGAGAATAGGAGAAAAGTTGTTATAAACCTTCATTTATGTTTTATTTGTAACCTCTCTTCTACCAGAAAATCCCCACCACAGTAAACGAAAGACTCTACCGGCCGCTCTAATTCTCTGAGTCATTTCCTCATCAATGTCACTTCCCTTCCTTCTTTGAGGGGAGCGCCAAGAGCGTTGAAGGCTGAACTTGCTCTAATCTATCCCCGTCCACTTTTAAATTGTTCATTACTCTCCGAGGCTTCTTTCCTATCTTCATGCATGTGGTTTACCCCGGGATGATTTTCATATCAATCGTGTTTAATTCTTCTTGGAAGGTGTTTATATTGTATTGGAGGTCTCGGTCATTGGCTGCTAATACTAAGAAGTTTGTGGATTGCAGATTTCTATGTCCTAACTGAAACTGCCTCATTCGCAACTTGGACTTCTTTATTTTCAAGTCGAAGACAATTATGAAAAGAAGTAGACTTAGAAGAATCAATTTATTAAAATATATAAAGTGGTAAAGTTGGCCATCAGGTCTCCAAGCAGAAATTGTCTATCATACCAGTCAGCTGCTAGATTAGATTCAAGAACAATAAAGTACACCGAAAGAACTACAATAGTCTGCATAAAAATAAGGGATTCGGAAGCTCATCCACCAACAGTCCAAAAGAATTGCCCACCTGACAAAATTGTTATATTTAAAAGTTTATGGGCTTTGTGAAAGAAAATTAAATTTTAAATTATTGTCTAGGAATAATTCACTTTTATTTTCGATCAAATTAAGTTAATTGGAGTTTAAAAAAAAATATACCTAACTATAAAAATACTTGGAAAATGACGTTAGGCCCTTATTATATATTTACCATTCTATCCACTATTCCACTAAATGGATGGACCTATCCATTTCCTAGGATTCAATTGGAACAAACGTCTTGGGAATCTTATACAAGACTGAAACTACAAGACATTTACTAGACAAACGCCCTGAGTTGCCATTCCATTACAAACGAATCATTTACAAGTCTATGATTAGACTTATACTGAAAAACCGAAGTTGAGTTACAGTGCTCTACAAAACCATCAAGTTCATCTCGATACCAATCCTCTAGATTCTGAATTCCCAAAAATCTTAATTATATAGAAATAGACGTATACTTTTGAACAACCTTGATTCCTATCATTGCATAATCAACTCTATTCAAACATATTTTCTCACTTGCTTCTAAGCGCTTGCAGACAAACCTGTAGGGCATCTGAAATCAGATTTCTTCGGGCCATTCTGAAGCAGTACATTTATTTAAATGCTACCAATGAGTAATTGTTCTGCAAGTCATCGAAATGCCTTTAGAGACCATATTTTACAAATTTACTAAATGTATTTGAGTTATACATATCAATAAATAGATTGCAGACGAAATCCAAAAAAAAATCTGTGCAACAAGTATTCTAGAAGGAGCTTGGTTTTAGTAGTGTGCAGGAATGTGTTGTTACATGTCCATAGTACCATCTTTAAAAAGGTAATGTGTGCCAATTTTGTCGATTTAGAACTAATAAATGCATAATTAGGATTTTGATTTGTTAGATACGTCTAATTTGTGCGATGAATCTGAATCGAAACTTTTCAGAACCATTTGTAGAACAAGGTAAATTTGTATAAAATGCAAAAGTTTAGTCCATTCTGACGTTTCATGCATTGAAAGAAATTTCTATGCTAATTGCCTCATGCAAGAAGCCAAGAATCCTGTAATATGAATATAAATATATTTATATACAATGAAGCCTGTTCAGTATTTTCTTAGGTTTAGAGAATCCATCAAAATTACATTGTTGTTGTTATCACTTGAATAAAGAAACGCATTCTTTAGACCTAAAATTTTGTACATAACGTATTTTTTATGAAATAATTCTTGGTTTTTTATTTTTGAAGAGAAAAGATTTGACCCCGGTTGGGATTCGAACCCAAGTCTCCACTTCTCTAGCGTGGTGCCTTATCCACTAGGCCACCGAGCTCGTATCCGAACCAGGGAAATCCTTTCTCTTCACTGATCCATACCCCCGGGCACTCGCAATTGCGATGTACAATTCGGGGATGAATGTTCAATTTGAACATTACTTTTAAATGGATCTATTGATAATTTTGTACATAACGTATTTTTTTAATTTGGATAGATAAAGAACATCTCTCAGATAAATACCGTGAAATTTACTTAAAGTTAGATCATGTTGTGGTCAGAAACTGGAGTATCTCCCAGATGGGGCTTCACTCTTTGCACTTCCTTGACTCTCTTCTTGCTCCTTCAAATCAATAGTGACTCTAAATTTTATAATGTTCAAAAGCCTGTATGTCGAGTTTTCTATGTTACGAAAAGACTGTTGTAAAAGAAAAAAAAAAAAAAACAGTTTGCATCTTATACTAAAACTTGTAGGAAGAGACGTGTCATTTAATATAAGTTGCTCTTAAATTCATCGTATTTAAGAGTAACTTATCTCTTGAAGTTTATGAGAAAGGAGTACCATTCTCCAACAAAAGCGAAATAACTCGCAGACCAGATGTATACTTTTTCGAAATATAGCGATGAACAGTTTTAGTTTTTTAATGAATAAATTTATGGAAAAATTGAATGTAACCTTAATTCCTATTCCAAGATGTTATTAACACATTTTATACCGAAATAGCACATTTATGTATTAATTTCAATTAATATTCCCAGTGTCGACTGTTTCGAGAACACGGGCATACGGTTATTAGAAATTCGTGGAATCAGGAGAAGAGATTAGTCGAAAGATGAGAAAGACTTGAGAGTTCGAACAGCACACGGGATTATTGTTGAAGATATTCGGGGCAAATATACAACCCTCACAGATAACTTTCTAGAAATGGTTGTGGCACTCATTTCAGGGACGCTTGGGGTGTTCACAGATACAGTAGGCGCCTCATTATCCACCATGATAGGTCGCTCGGCACCTTTGATAATTCCATTCCACTGATAAACCAAGGACGGGGGTAAAATTACATAGATCAAAGCCAGAATGTTTTAAAACAATTTTCGCTTACAGCAGAAAATCTAAAAATAATAAGATGGGTTGAGTTTGTTATAAAATGAATTTAGTTTAATATTGAGAATATAAAAAAAAAAAAAATAGTATTAATTAAAAGTAAAGAGAAGAAATTGACCCACACAATGTTCGTCTGAAAATGGCGGCAGCTCTGGCTGAAAAACACCCTGAGGTAGAACCCTCCATTTTTCATTATTGTTTGTAATTATTATCAGTAGCTGATTTATTGCATTTTATTATTTTTTTTATTATATCATCATTTAATTACATATTTCGGGTCAGATCCCATCGACCAATCAAAAATTATTATCCATATGTAATCGTTTGTTTCATATAAATGCCATATAAAATATTTAGGAAAAAAATTCTCTTGATAAATGCAGGTAGGAAAAGATCATTCAGTCATCTAGGAAAAAGTGATTAAAAAACCGTAGAAGTAGCTAAGGAAAATCATTAATGTAGGAGTTGGAAATAAGAAGCGGTGTCCTAGAACTCTGGGTTACTCCTAGAAAAGATAGGATGATACGGGTTGATTAGGTACAGAAACTGCTTGGTTAAGGTTGGAGAGCAAACGGAATAGAACAAATGTAAAATTTATTAATTATATAGTACTTTATTACATTCTAGTAGCTAATATTTTATATGATTAAAGTAACATTTATTTGCCAAAACAAGTCCTCGAAGAATCCTCGAAAGGTTTAAAACAGGGATCCTGTTTACTCCCAGCCTAATATACAATATACTTGGATGGAATGATGGAGCAGTGGTTTAGGGAGTGTAAAAGGATGGGCATTCCTATTGAAGAGGATATTTTGTGTACGATCTTCTTCGCGGACGATCCGGTTATGACCCAGGATAAAGAAGACCTAATGCTAATGATGAGAAAGCTTATGCGATGTTACAAGCACGGGGAATGAAGATAATTTTTGGCAAAACCGAATACAAGCGTGTAGAAGGGAATGAGGAGGAGGATCTCTGGATAAAAGGAGAAAAATGAAAACAAGTAGTAGAATTTAAATATTTATTCTCGATTCTGGATGGAGTAGGAGGATGTAATACAGAGCAGATGTGGAATGGCTAGGAAGAGCGCATCTTGCATCTGGTTTTGTAGAGCAGGACCTTATCCGAAAAGAATAAAAAACGGATTTTTCAATCATTGATTGAAAGCATCCTCATATAGCGTAGAGACATGGTCCCTCGCCAAGCGTATTAGTAATAAATTAAATTAAATGTAGTTGAGATAGACTTTAGGAGGAGGTGTATCCAGAAAACCAAGGTCGCGTAAGAAAAAAAAAGATATAAGGAAGAAAATGGAAATCACGGAGTGTTAAGGAACATGTTATGAAGAAGAAGTTAATATGGTATGGACATGTACGTCGGATGCCTCCTGAAAGATTGCGTGAAATGGTGAAAAAATGGAACCCTTCGAGAAGTAGAAGGAGAGGACGACCACCAAGGTCTGAGGTCGGTGATTGGTGGGACAGGGAGCAGTGGAAAGAATGTTTGACCTGACGGTCAAATGCATTGTAAGCCGAATAAGACAAGTACTAGAACCAGAACAGGTGATAGCTACAGAATGACTGGATTTCTATCACACAAGCGGGACTTTATTTTATTTACTAGCAAAACTGCATAATTGATTAATAAACAATGTTACAGTGAGCCTTTTTATATTTTTATATTCGAAATCTGAAGATTAAAAATTAAATATAAAATATTAAAATTAAATATATAAATATTAAAATACAAAATTTGCAGAATCTATCTGCAACATTAGTTCGATTAGAAAACATATGATACCGTAATAATAATTAGCTATATATTCTAATAGAATACTAATTTCAAGCACCTAGAGAATTAAAAATTATAACGGATTATCTTATACAAGCAAATGATAAACTATACAAAGACACGCTAAACATTACAAGAAAACTGCATCGCTGGCGACACATAGCACCATCCTATCTCGTTAGTGTACATTTTAAAGCAAAACCTTAGCCGTTAAAGATAATTGACCATTATATAACTAATTTCTGCTTTATTAATCTACTAAACCTAATTACTTCCTTGTAATAAAAACAAGAAAAATCGATTTAGGTGAATAGTAAGATAAGGAAATTAATCACATTTTTCTCTGTAATAAATGATAACTAACCCTAATTATTGTATCTATTTATATTTTCATTAACCCTCGAGCTGATCACGATCTTAAAATCTCTGCTGTTTTTTGTTTTGCAGGGGTGAATATGGCGCGCCTTGAGACTGCAAGGGTTTAATCTCAGCCAGCACCTCTGTCAGTTGCTATTTGAGCGAATTATTTCATTTTTTATTGACCCGAACTTCCCTGTAATTATTATTTCTGATTTAGTATGTGTTTATAATGATTTATGTAATCTCATTATATAGCTTTATTTCGAGTGAATAATTTATTTCTTTTATCCTGTTTAAGGTATTAAACATGGTACCTTTTGTTATAACACTAGAAAACCCAGTGGATAACTGTCGTCCATGCGACCATTTACCATTGTTGGGCCACTTGTAGGTTAAGAATGATGTCGATACAAAACCATGCACGGTTTGGGCTAGCCATGCGCTTAGCTAGACCAGCTATCACTCCTTGAAAATATTTTAAACACCACTCCTTCCTACCGTCGCCAGTATTTCCTGGCATCTTTTCTCTTTCAAACCATCCACCTTACATTTCCGAACTCCTTCGACACAAATCTTCAATTCTTACACGCCAAACCTGTTCCCGTCAGTCAGATCACTCCTGCTCATTACTCGGCGACTTTCGACAGATCTTTCGTAATCCGACCCTCTTCTATCTGGAAATCCATCCCTCTCCACATTCGTCATTCCAATACCCTTTACACTTTCAAATACCACTTCTTTAACCATCTACTATCCACCAAGATCCTGTCCTCCAAAACTGTCAATGACTTTTTAGTTGTATAAGATATGAGCAATTTATATTCATGAAACCTTATTGTTCTTGTAAAAATTTTTTTTTTAATTTTTAGTTACTTTTTATTACTATATTTATTACTATTATTATTAATTATCTGTCATTTTGTTATAAACATATTTCATTTTAAGGCTTGAAGGCCCTTGGTTGTACATCATTTTTTTTTTCTTACGGGGCTTAAGGTCATATAAAGAACTTTTTCATTATTATTATTATTATTATTATATCAGAATATTCTTTTAATCTTCAAGAAATACAAAAGACAACCTCAAAAGTTTAAGGAAATTGGAATCACACTACTTTTTGGTAAAAAAACAAACAACTTATATTAGATAAAAAGAATAAACTTTGATTCATTTAAAATTATACCCTATCGAGATATATATTTGAAATTATATGCTATTGAGACCTATATTTACGATAATTGGTTGGGAGCAGACAAGACTTACGAATAAACAATCCTAGCAACGAAGTTTCCCCTTTGATTCTTCTGCTATTGCCACAGACGCGCAGGACTTAATTAGAGAAGTTACCCATTAACCGCACTTTGTCATAGATGTGTATTTACAAAAGGTCTTGTGACCAGTGCCGTTTTAATCTGTAAAGTGGGTCATAAGGATAGTGATTGAGCCAGAAGGCTGGCTACCAGAAGGGTAGTCGGAAAGGTTGAAAACTAAAAGCATTCAGATTAATAGTTCGGAGTCTTTGGATTGGAAGGAGAGAATATGTTTGATTAGACTTTAGAGAATATGTTGTATTAGACTTTTGTGCTGTCTCAAAACAGTTGGTCTATTGATCCGAAGATTGTTTTGTATAAGAGAAGTTTGTACTCAACGGAAAGTTGGGATGTTCTAGTCTATAGTTCTAGGCTCAAACGTCTGTTACGTTTTTGCCTTTTGAGTCGAGTGTGTGTTCTATGTAAGTCTTTTGTCCAATCAGAATCCAAGACGCCAAACTGCGACAACTAAAGGATGTGAAGTATGATTAAAATAGATGGGATTACAGGATTTACCGTGGAGGGTAAAGGATAAGTCGGTGCATTTAAATTTGCTTTCTTCCGTCACACCAAACTTCGATACGGGATGAGATTATTAGAAGCTATTAAAAGATCTGAATAGGATGATAGTGTTGCAGTGTCATCAAAAAATGTTGCTAGGAAAGTATCAATCAGGAGCAGTAGGTATCTACAGTATAAACGATATACAGAAGTGGGCTAAGAACTCTACCTTGTGAAACACCTGGCTTAGTTGGGTAACAGTATTAGTAGAACATCATATTAACATAAGCCTCGACCATATTATAATGGTCATTACAGCAATCGGGCTTATCGACAAGGCAGTTGAACTGCTTCATTTATAATAAAATTTAAAACCAAAGTGCAATATATTAATTATCTAGCTAAAATGAAAATAATACAAATGCTATAGAATAATCGAATGAATATGTAGTACTACACCACTGATATCATCATAATGATAATGAAAAAGATTTTAATAAGGTTTAAAAACAACAAACTAATTAGTTCTATTTCTTATCTAACTAAACTTTTTTTTCAAACTTTTAATAATTGTTAGTTGAGTTTACTATTACTGACAGAATCATGACAAAAAATATACTCTGGATAAAGGATTGAGAAGACAGAATCATTATGAAGACAGTAAGACCATGTTACACATGCCAGCTACTTATTAAATGGCATGTACATAAGGCAACTGGTTTGCCAGTTGTTCGTAGAACATTTGATTTTGCATGTTATTTCAGTAACCAGCGATGAAGTGTGCATGCGTGGAGATTCCCACTCTTATGAAACCTGGGTGGGACTCTTACTGCTCGCATGCCAATTACTAGCAAATTTATATTCAGTGTGCCAGCTACGGGCATCTATCTCGTTACAGTAGGAATCCTTTATGTTGAGACTGGCATTTATTTGGCACATCTTGTGATTCATCGAAAAACCATCTCATTAATACATTAGCTGCTAAGAGTAATGAATATCGTATGTTTCAGTGGAGAACAAAATATAAAATGCCATCCACGACAACATTATACAACTGAAGCAGTAATGAAATTGGAATTGACATAGATAGAGCGAACAATTAGTCGTAGTTCATTTTTCTCCTATGTCGGTAGACTTCAAAACTAAGGAGATTACATTATGCTATAGGGGGCATATAATTATTTATAACATAATGCAGGGATAGGAGAAGAGAAATGAAGCGATCTAGCGGAGAACAAATTGCATGTCATTCACACTCTCTATATATTTCGATCCAATTATTAAGCCTCACTAAATCACTTGCCACCTCGCATCCCTCCTTCTCACCCCTCTCTCTCTCTCTCTCTCTCTCTCTCTCTCTCTCTCTCTCTCTCTCTCTCTCTCTCTCTCTCTCTCTCTCTCTCTCTCTCTCTCTCTCTCTCTCTCTCTCTCTCTCTCTCTCTCTCTCTCTCTCTCTCTCTCTCTCTCTCTCTCTCTCTCTCTCTCTCTCTCTCTCTCTCTCTCTCTCTCTCTCTCTCTCTCTCTCTCTCTCTCTCTCTTTCTCTCCCTCCTCCCTCTCTTAGAATCCTTACTTAACCCAATGTAAAGCGATTGCTACGATACGTGGGTACAAGGCAACCTTGTGCAATTACTGCTCCATTTATCATGAAGCTTTGCGGTGAATGAGTAGAGGGGATTAATTTGGAAAAGCTTAAGGACATTTCAAGCATTGATATAGAAGTATGGATTTATTCAAAGGTCGGTGTGTCTTTCTGCTTCAATGTATATTAATTCAAAATTCCTTTTTAATTTCGATTATTATTTAAAATATTTATTTATATTTATAAATTTATCTTCCTAAGACATCCTTATGTAATAACATCTCTATGCGCAGATAGAACATCATTATATACAGCGTCTTACCTCTTACACCGCATCGAAACAATAAAGAACAGATTGAAAAACCTTTAAAAAATAAATAAATATTGCCAAAAATGGAAACTAAAAGAACACAAGCAAATCACATGCTTACAGACATTACTAAACTAAAGGTTACAGTATTTCAACTAAAAATGAAAATTAAGTCCCAAAAACAAACCTTACCTCTGTGGGGCTTAACTTGTGCCACAAACTACAGTAAACTAGTAAGAATCCTAAAAGTTTTAAAACTGGAATACATTGTTGACTTTTTAAATATGCTTTGTACTTTAAAGAAAAGGGAAAGAAACCGTAATGATGGTAAGTTTAATCAGTGTCGTTCAGGACAAATCTTTGAAAAATAAATTAACACATTTTATTTTTATAACAATGTCAATATAAGACTTAAAATCATTTCAATACTTCTTTTTTTTTTCTTTTGCATTGCTGATCCTTAAACTCAGAGTATTTTTTTTAAAGACCTCGAATGTGAAGTTTTTATTTCTCATGCATATACGTTTCACTATACATTGATTCAATTAACATGGTGTCTACCAATTTCAGCTATCAAAATTCCCAACATATTCCCGACTTTTTCAAGAATTTTTCTTTTCTTCAAATCAATCTATGCATACTTTGCTACTTAACATATCACAGTTAAACAATATGTAAAAAAAAAAAAAAAAAAAAAAAAAAAAAAAAAAAAAATAATTTCTTTATTTTTCACATTACTCTAGATAAATTTCAAAAAACACATCAATGTCGAATATTGCCATTCGGTTTGAAAATAGTTACGAGGTAACACGAGGTTGTCGGATAAAATAACTTAAAAATATATGTCCGATCAGAAACTTTTTTTTTTCCACCTGAAAGTTGGTTAAATTTACTATGAGACCTCATATATGGAATTTTGATCAAGCCCCATGATATACTCACGCCATCACGCTGAGAACCCCATACTCTTGTGAAATCCACTTTTTTTTTTCAGTATATTTCTCGCTAGAACTCCGAAACTATTCAAGAGAACTGTACTGAAAAAAAGTGGTTTTCACAACGGTATGGGATTCTAAGAGTGCTGGAGTGGGTATTAAATGAAATATCAAAACACATTTCATATAAGAGGTCTTATTGCAAATTTGGCCAGCTTTCAGATGAAATAAAGAAATTTCGGATCGGACAAATAATTTTGGAGTTATAGCTAAAAGAGTACCGACAAACGTGTTTTCGCGATGTGTTACTTACCGCAACTTAACCAATCGTTAGGCATTCGTGGTGGCCAAACCGCTGAACCGATTTGAATGCAATATTATTAAAAAGTATGTTTAATGTGACGTTTTACAGTTTTCGACAAAATATTGTATTTTTCCCTTTCCCGCAGCTGTAAAACTACTGCGCCAAAAAAAAAAAAAAAAAAAAAAAAAAAAAAAAAAAAAAAAAAAAAAAAAAAAAAAAAAAAAAAAAAAAAAAAAAAAAAAAAAAAAAAAAAAAAAAAAAAAAAAAAAAAAAAAAAAAAAAAAATTTGGATAGAATCAAATTTGTTGCAAATTTCATTTGCTGAGAAACTTTAAATGATTATTTTCCTTTAAGAAATAATTAACTTTTTTAAAATTATAATTACCTAGTACACGTTTCGTTATTATTTTCGTTATTTTTTTTTAATTTGTAAAAAATGTACTACAAATAACGGATTCCGAGTTATTTGATCAAACAGCTGTGAACTTACGATTTTTTAACCCTTTCTCTTCTCCCCCATGCGATAACCAGAGATATACCATATATATATATATATATATATATATATATTATATATATATATATATATATATATATATATATATATATATATATGATGTTTATTCAAGCATTTTAGTATGTAGGCATATAAAACAATGTTCGATGATGACGTAATTCCCGATTATGCTATCTTTTTCTTTTTCATCAATAAATTATTTAACTATAACAAAAATAAATAAATTTTAATTGTTTGATAAATAAACCATAAAAAGATGGAAAAGTATTTCCCCCCATAACCCACTTTTGACTGTTTTTTGTTATCTGCCGTATTTGAGAGAACCGCTGGGCCCACAGGTACCATACTGGTCTCAAACGACGTATCTTAGGAGATATGTCACAAAATAAGTGACTATATCGAAAAACTTTTTGGAAACAAAATGGCCTCTTTTCGAATATGATATCCCTGTATCTTGGGAACCAATGGATATGTAGAGCTCATCCTGATCTCAAATTGTAGCAAATTTAGTTTACTTTAAAAGTATGTTGAGTGACTATACCTACCTATCAGACGCTTCCTTAACTGACATTAAAAAATTCTGAAAATTTTAGCATTAACGAAAACTTTTTCTCGACTTTCACAAATTTTCTGTAAATTCCCGACTTATTCCCGAACATATGAAATTCCCGACATATTCCCGGAATTCCCGACTAGTAGACACCCTGATTAATAGTACACACTTGTTAATGTATACATAAATCTATGTTTTCAATCAACTTATTGAGATAAAATTAGGAAAACGAAGCATGTTTGCAATTGATATTCAAAATTTAATTATCATATAGAATGTTCGTAAATTAAAGTTTAATAGTAAAATTTAGGAATTTAGAGAACGAAACATATATTAAATTTTGTTAAAGAGAACAATGTACATTTATTAATGAAAAAATTAATTATCCATTATAAAAAATAATAAACAAGTCTGTGATGTTATTTTGTTGGAATGATCGTTACGACACATAAGCTGAAATTTTTTTTTGTTTTATCTACATATATATGATTTATTTATTAATAGAAATTTACAACTGTAATACAAAAACACATCCAGTAAATATGCGGTAATAACTATGCAGATTAATTACATGGCAACGACTTTTAGAGGGATTTCCCAACGGTAGCACTCAAAAATATAAAATGTAGATTTAATATTAATAATTTTTAAATTTTAATTAGTTGTCTTTTAATTCCATCAGGATTAACCGGATTTCCGAAGAATCGGGTTCCGGATTAGCTGGGCTCAACCTTTTTTTTTTTTGCTACTTGAATCGTGTTCTTTTAAAGTACCGTAAGCTTCGAACAATCCGAAATTAAAAGAAAAAAGTAATGAGAAATCATAAAGATTTATCGGAAACTTGCACGATTTGTTTGGATTTTTGTTAATCTTCCAGTTTTTACGAATGGTTTGTGATATGACTGAAATAACTAGGATTTAATGAATAGATCCTAGGATGTAATAAAATGATAACACACATGAGTCATCAGAAAAGTTGGTCATGGTAGCGGTATAGGTTGGAATGTGAGCTGTATACACTGTGTAGAGGAAGTTATAATTTTAAAATAAGAATGAATTTTAATCTTTTCTCTACATCTTTAGTAGTGTATATTCGTAAATATTTCCTAGATATGTGAAAGGTTTTTGAAGTGTTAAATGTAAATTATTTCACCTAGCAATGAAATAAAATAGATAATGTTTGTCCAAATAACAAAGCTCATCTGAAAAATATTATTTTTACAATAATTCTTGTAATAACCATTTATTTGTTTGAGGCTTGTAAGAGATCAACGCGGCATAATATATCTTGGAAAAATCACACTCAGAGGATACTTCGAATATGACTCCTTACAGTTTCTGTACTAACTAGAAACTAGTAAAAATACCAAACAATGAATTTGAGACGTCTCAATGTACGTAACAAAAAAAAAAATGAAGAAGAAGAGATTCTTGACGTTCCAACGGTACAGAAATTTAGAATGATCCGCACGTTATCCTCATATCTAAATCATCTCATCTATGACTTGAATTTAGAACTAGTCTGAAGATCTAAAGGTGCTAAAGAAGTTATATTCCAAACGTGTTGCAGTGAACCTTATTACTATCTCAAATCATTCAAGTAAAATAGTTTATTGCAATTCTATTTTGGAGGTTTATTATATTTTTATCCCTTTCAACTTACAAAATTTTCTTGAGAGGGTATTAGTTGACTGAGAAGTATTTAAAGATATGGATTGCTGGGGTATGCAGTAAATAGATACACGACAATTAAAAATAATATTTCAATTTATAATGCCAACGTTTCTACCTGTATTGATAGCATTCATCAAGGCTAGAAGAAAAAGAAAACAAACAAAAAGTTATGACGAAATTGCAGAGAACATAAAAAAAGTATTAAAGAATAACTGTATGAGAATAAAAACAATAGCATAAAGGAAATATCTAAAGCCATGAAGACAATAATGAGTTGTATTTACTCATTATGTTTTAATTAACTATCACTCATTTTAATTTATTTTCAATTTAATTTTTAATTCAATAGTCTTAATATATTGTCTTCATGGCCTTTAGATATTGCCTTCATGTTATTGTCTTTATTCTCATACAGTTGTTTTTTATACTCTCCACGATTTTGTCATAACTTTTTGTTTATTTTCTTTTCCTTCTTGCACTGATGAAGGCTTGCAATGTAAGTAGAAACGTTGGCATTATAAATTAAAATATTAATCTAATACTGCATACCCCAACAATCCACATCTTTATATACTATTTTCTGCTTTAATGACATGTTCATGAGAAAAATTTTCCATTAAAAAATGATTCAGAAACCACTGAATTGAAACAATATATGCTAACTATTTTTTTCTGATATTTTTTTTCGTAATCTATAAATTAATTTATAAAATAAGTGCATATAACAAATGTTTGAAATAATACAGTTCCTTACCATTCTTTCTTTTCGTTTATTGTATTTTATTTACTTAATTTTACAACTATGTAAAAACATACATCAAGTAAATGTAAAGATGAATTTATACAATTACATTAAATGGCACTTTGGATTCATTTAATATTTTTTGAAGGAAAATTATACCTATTATAAATTATAATAAACAAAAATAAAACAAAAAACGCGAGAGTAAGAAAGAAACTGCGTTGCAACATGCGCTTCACAACTGTGACATATTTGAGATTGTCATCTCACATATGTCAATTGTGCTTCAGTAAGCACCTAACCTGGATAACATCTTCAGGGATAGAACATTGTGATTTGATTTGTGAGCCGTACGGAACAATCACCATAAGATAATGGCTTATAGAAATAATTATAATAATTTTATTTAATTAAAAAAATACTTCATTTACTTGACTGTGATTAGACCAATATGGACGTACGGACTTGAGCTTTGGGCATCTACTAAACCATCCAATTCATCCCGTATCCAATCCTTACAATCCAAAATCCTTCGAAAAATCCTCAATGCTCCTTACTTTGTCACCAATAAACTTATCCATAAAGATCTTAATGTTCCATTTGTTGCTGATTTAGCCCAAACCAGATACCATTCCTTTCATAGTAAGCTCCATAACCACTCAAATCCCCTAGTTTCTCAACTTGCTTCCCACTCAATTCCCGATAATCCTCCGAGGCGTCTGAAAAGAAGATGACCCAGAGATCTTCTTGTGTAGATTTTTTTATTTTTTACTGAAGTGCTACTGATGAGTAGTTCTTCTCAAGTTTTGGCATGTTATTGTAAACTTTTTTTTTCAACACATTTACTTGATGTATACTTGTACAGTTGTAAATTTCAATAAATTGATTTTTTTTAAAAATTATAATAATAAATAAAAATAAAAAATAAATTATTCTTCAATCTAATTTATTTAGGTCTTGTTTCATAATATATTTTATCCACTGGAGCTTTAAGGTTAAAAAGTTGATTATGTGGTGTTATTGCTTTCTTTATTGCCAGTTGTCCAGACCCATTTAAATACATAAATACCCAAACCGAGGGGAGCCGAACAGACGGGGGCATAATTATCCTTTTTATGGATATTATTAATTAGACTACACCATTATTTTAATAGAAGTTATACCGAGACAGACTCCATCAAATTAAGTACAGGTAATAAACTGAGGAAGAGGTAATATAAAGAAAAAGCAGGCTGTATGAAGGGTGGGATAGATGAGGCAGCATTTAATTCCACACCCCACAATTTTAGGACTGGGGCTACTTTATGGGGCAGCAGGTGGCAAACCTTCAATTAATATTTACAACCTGTTAGCCCGACAGTTTATTGTCCAACGCTTCAATTACAGACTGCCATTAAAATCCTACTCTTCTGCAGCGATATGTTGGTAATGTGGTACAAGTGGTGCAACAACTCTTTTCCGGTCGTCATAACTCAAGAGGACTGAGAAAGTATGACTTAAATAGGACAATAGGCAAGTCTCTTAGAATATTCTACCACTTTAAAATTCAGAACAGAAAATATTCATGAACACCCCCTTATAGTTAAAATACTCAACTCAAAATTACATAAACTAAAAAATAATATAGTTATTTCAATTTTATCTAAGTCCAGATATTTTTGATCCTCCACATCATTTTCCAGGTTCCGAAAATAAAAAAAGGTTAAAAAATCCATTCAATTTTTACTACCCCCCTTCCCAAAATTAAAACATTATATTATAACTGTTAGTGCCCTTTGAAAATTTTGGTGAATGTGAAAGAGACATATTTTACCAAATTTCATTAAAATCGGTCGAGTCGTTCTTAAGTACATATTTAGTCCCACATGCACCCCCTACCCCGCAAAATTAAAACATAACTGCGTTATTTCAAAATGTTAGTTAGTATGAAAGAGACATAATTACTAAATTTCATTAAAATCGGCATTGTCTTTCTTAAAGTACACATTTAGCCTCCCCACCAAATTAAACCATAACTGTTAACACCTTTTCAAAATGTTAGCAAATATGGGAAAAGCATAATTATTAAATTTCATCAAAATCGGCCGAGATATTATTAAAGTACATATTTAAATATAAAGTCAACTTTTACTACCTGTGGACAGTGTGAATATACTTTACCTATCTACAGTCAACTATGATTAGTAAATATTGATAAAATTGCAACACTTTTCGGTTTTAATCAACTTTTACTGAAAATACCATTAAGAGACGACTTTACCTAGAGAGAGTCAAACCATTGTTTTTAAACAAATCAAGCATTAAGCAATTTAAAAAATATATATATATATGTATGAGTAGATAAGAAATTTATTGTTATGGAATAGGCATCTGGATTAAGTCAGGGAATATATTAGGATCATTATCGATGGGTTTATTAGTAACCTATTAGGATAAGCGAGTATTTTTATTAAAACGTTCAAATAAGAGATGAATTGGATTATTAAGCAGAGCCCTAAAGTTAAACCTGTTTGCCTAAATAGCTCTGAGGCGTTTATAACTAATTAAAAGCTTAGAACGACTGTAGAGTGATTCTAGCAGCCTAAATCTGGATTCCAAGTAAGATGTAAGATCCAGTTGGAGTTTTAAGTAGAGGAGCCCTTTTGTTCAACAGGGATCAGCGTAGTATTACTTAGAGCAACAATAATAAAGGACTTGGTAGGCTTAAGACATAGTGATAAGGGTAATTTGAGGAAATTTTTTTGAAAGACTCAATTATTTTTCTCCTTTATTCTGAGATTGAAATAAGTATAGCACAATAGGAAAAAGGAAAAATTGGAGAGAATGGTAAAAAAAAATAAATAACTCGGTTTTTAAGCGAAGTTTCAGTGGTTAGACTTGGTGACAAGCCTGTCCTTCTTTGAGAACTCTTGTAAAGAACATTCTGCACTCCAATGCAAAGGAAACAATGTATACCATAAAACAGACATAGCGGATATAGAGTGATATTCAAATCCAAACGGGTGATCTGGGATTATAATAGTATGCGTTTTAGTGTGAGTTTTTCAAGATTTTTCCCATTATGGAGAATAGATCAATAGGACAGCATGAGGGTGGGAGATATGGTGTCTTTTTGGATTTGGTTATCATTTAGATTACAAATTATAGAAATACACTTATATTGGCAAAAACTCCTCTTTATTATACTTCAATGAATGAAGTATAATAAAGAGGAGTTTTTGCCAATATAAGTGTATTTCTATAATTGTTGGCTCCTTAATTGAAGAATAGATTACAAATAATTTCCATGGTTCAGGAAAGTTACTTAACTTCAAAGTCGAAGTTATGAAATTGGCATACATCGCCATAACATTGTTATAACAATTTTCACCACCAGAATATTTTAAAACCAAGAATACATAAATAATTTAGAAGTTGCTAATTTGGAAAGAAACTCTTTCTTATCAGAAGACAGCTAGTAATAAAAAGAAAGAAGAGTCCAAAAGGAACCGTCTTTCTCCGGAAGGCGGGCCACTGAATTGCAAATGTGATTTGAGAGCTGAGTGTAATACCGGCATAGGTTGTCTTTAGTTCTTTATTCTCTCACCATCTCAGTATTCGTAGCTAAATTAGGACCAAAAGTGGGTCCTCCTCTTTCCTTGTTACTTTAAATTAATATGTGCCTGAGACAAAAAGGTCAAGGATAACAGAAATACAGAGAAAGCAGTAGATGATGAAATATCTCAAGCTATACTTAGTGTGAGCTCAATATAACATAGAGTAATGCGACTTAACATTTAAACATTTCGAGTCAATTAAGTGATATTTTCATTCGCAGTACAGGACTTGGAAGATAATTTGAGATGTGGAATTCAAACGCCGTTGGGTTTCGTGTTAAAATTCTAGGTATTCCATTCCCACTGAATATGAATACCATGAATTATTTACTCGTCTTACAAAACACACACGCTGTAATTTTAACTTGTTTTATTTTGTAATTGGTTATTCGACCTTTTTCGACCCACTTTTTTTTTTTATTATTATTTCAACCAACTTCAAAAAAGAGGAGGTTCTCAAATCGTATGGATTTTTTTTTTATATTTTCGTATTTTTCAAAAACAATTCTTAAAAATGCATTACATAACACAGCTTTCAGGTTTTATAAATATAAATATACATTGATAAATAATTTAATACAACCTCAGGTTGAAATATCACAATTTATTATACATAAATATCTTTTACATAATTATACTATATCATACATGATAAAAATTATTTAACGAAAACAGGGTTGTCAATAAAATGTTTATTGGACGAAACAGTAATAAAGAAACTGGAACTTTATACATCATTTGAAAAAACAATAAAATTGTGATTCCATCGAGTTTTCTAAATTGTCTTTCAGTATATTCTGAAATCGCCAAAGGGAAAACGTGGGATTCACAGCAATGGAGACTTCGAAGTATTGGTTTGTTTTCTAGTCTTCCCACAATTTACTAGATTTTAGGTCTGCCCACAGTTTGTTAGTTTCACAATACGCCTCGTTGAGCTACCGTTTATTAAAAAGTTTTACTTAAAATGGTTCGTTTTAGTACGTTAGAGAAATATAAATATATAGAAATTATAAAATCTAATTGAATGAAGTTTAGCCGGAAAAACTTTATGAATTTTTCCTCGTCGTTCTGGAGGTGCAGCTCAATCAACGAAAAGAGAAAACCTTCTTTTCTTCTTCGGGAAAACATAGAGTCAATTGATCTGTTGATAACATGGAACTCCTCTTCCTCCATTAACAATCACAACACCAGTTTTCTTCTCAATATACTCCGCTGAAGCCAGAATACGAACTGATGAACTTCCAGCCGCAGCGTCTGTGGACACTACATGTGGAACTACCCTAAACGCTGGCTGCAGCAGCTGCGGCTGGCTGCAGCAGCTGCGGCTGGCTGCTCCATGCGGAACCCCACCTTAAATGTTGAAGAAGTCGAAAACGACGAGCAGTTTCCTGTCGTTTTGTTTTTGTATGTGGATTCCAAGTTAAAGTTTTGTCCAGTTGGAGCCCTAGATAGCGGATCTATTCAACAGGGATCAGTGGAATGTTATTAAAGGATACTGTAGGATAGGAGGAGATTTATTTGATTTTATTTTAATTCTCCAATTTCGAAACCATTCTTGTAGGTTTTTTATATGAGAGTGGAGTGTTTGGGATGCTATGAAGGGATCATGATTTATTGATAACACACACGTGTCATCAGCATACGTAATAAGGACAGTACTAGGATGTGTAAAGATGTCAGCTGTATAAACTGTGTAGAGAATAGGACCTAAGATACTCCCTTGAGGAACACTGGTAGATTGATAAAGAGGTTAGAATAGGGAAAGTTATGATTAACTTTAAGGTTCTATTACTGAGATAGGAGGTGGATAATAAGGAAGTATGTAGGAAGTAGGAATACACGGAGGTTGTAAAGCAGTCCCTGATATGATTGGATTCTACGATAGGGTACAGGCTTTTCAGGATAAGTTTTTCTAGGATTTTGCCCATAATAGGCAAGAGTGATATTGAACGATATGAGGATGTGAGCTAATTTTTTTTTTTTTTTTTTTTTTTTTTTGGCTTAGGTATGGTAAATATGATACTATGGTGAATAATATTTAAGGATTAGGGAAATATGTGGTGCGGACAGCATTATATAAATATTTGTGGGCTGTAATTAGGTCATTTCCAGGGGCATTGTATAAAGGTACTCTGTGGATTAGGTTTGATATTTTGGAAGGATGGAATGCTTTAGGAGGTAGAGACATTTGGAGTGGAATATTTACTTCTGCTTCAATGCATTCAAGGTGAGTCGGGTTGATGACGTCAGGGTTTGGATTAAATGATTTATAAAAGTGTAGACCGAAAATTTGGGAAGTTTCTTCGTCAGATCTTGCCCAGGTTTGAGAACCTGTAAGGAGAGGCTGATTAATGTTTTTGTAAATAAGAAGTTCTTTGTAGTCGTCCATAATGACTTGTCAGAAGTATTGAGACGTTTGGTATTGTCCTGTAGGCTGGTAACTAAATCTAAATTATTAATTTACATACACAGTCAACTCTTGATGTGTCGAACTTCGGCAAGCCGAATTCTTAAATAAGTTGAACAAAATCTACAGCCACAAGTACGTTGCACGTAGATTTCACCTCAATAAATCGAAGTAAGGCAAAAAACGTGGAACATTGTGAAAATAAATCAAACTGAAAATAGGGGTCAAAAGAGAGGAGTTCTAGGACTTCCACCTCTATTAATCGAAATATTGGATATCATCACCTCTATAACTCAAACTCAAATTCAAATAATTTAATAGGTATTTCTTTTCTAGTTTTTTGACATTGCCTTTTTAGTTCATAGTTACACCAGTCACTTATTGGTTATTCACTCGAGTTGTTTTACAATGGCTTTACGAAAATTTAAAATTCTTTCAATTAATGAAAAGTTAACTGATTTGCGGAGTGGAGAAAGGAGAAAGAATTTCGGCGGTTATTGCTGGTGAATTTGAAATTCCGCGTAGTTCTCTTTCAACCGCAGAGGGTCTACGGAAGTCTACTTTTAGGTATCGCTAGAAAAACACGCAGTTCAGTAGCACTGAAGGTTGTATGATAAAATTATTCCGGGTACTTAATTTTCTTTTTTAATGACTTTATACAAACAACATACACATACCCATCAGTGAAAAACATACTTCATGATTTCAACTCTTACAACTTGTGTTAATTTTTCCTATTTACATGAAGATAAGTCGAATGATAACCTCGATAAATCGTTGGTCAATAAGTCGAACTGTAGGTAACCAAGAGCTGACTGAATAAACAAAAATACACTTATTTACCACTAAAAATTGAAAAATAAAAAAAATACTTAAAAAAAAAAAAAAAAAAAAAAAAAAAAAAAAAAAAAACACTTCAAGACTAAACCTACATCTGCACCCTTAACCTAAAAAGTAAAAAATAATATTTTAATTACTTCGAAACAAAGAGAATGAAATGAAATCAACTAATTTAGTTATTAACGAATGTTGGGTAGTTAAAGGATAAGGATTGATTATATTGAAAGGACAGGAACGAAGGGATGTTTGATGTGACCGACTTCGAGACTGTCATTTGTCAATACAACAACCATTGTTTGTTTAATTCTTAAAGGAGGATGTTAAGGTGAAGCCTTTTCTGAGGTTGATGGTTTGACTGCTGAATTACAGGTTGTTGATACTGTTGTGTTTTTTCAATAGTTAAAGGAAGAGAAGGAATGTTTCGAGGATAAATATTTCTGTTTGGTTTCTGCATATGTTGAACGGATCTTGTTGGCATTGAATTTTATTTGCAGTGGAGTTAGTGACCATTCCCTCTGAATATGCTACTATTCCCAACAACCTTTATACTTATCAGGATAAAGAAAGTGTACCACAGAGGACATACTAGGCTGTTGTTCGAACGACTCAGCTTTGGTCTACCTCTCCTCATTCTTCCATGTATTAGTCGTGTTCTCACCATCTTGGGTATTTTTAAATCACCTAAACCGTCACCTGCCCTGCATACCTGAAACGCCTCAACTTCATTGTTCTGAAAACATCAGTCTATCTGAAGGCGGTATATATCTCCTGGTTAATACCAGGACGAATTACTTCAACACCTCCGAAAATTCGTCAAAGGACTATTCGGAAGCTCCTTTCTAGCAACTTTGGATAATGTCTAAGATACCGGTCCATATAATAGCACGTAGTACATACTCACAATTAGTTACTTTTCAACGAATAGAATAAATGGGATAGTTTGCACAGTAATCATACCGCAATCATTTAAATGAATCGGACTAATGTTAAAAGTTTCGATCATCTACTTGCCAAACTACAAACTGAATATGGCCGTACAAATTACTATTTAAACAGATTTAACTAACTGCTCCCGCAAACAATTGTATAATTCAAATCATTACTATTAAATATAGCTAGTTGACGGAACAAACCCAGATGTGCCATTAGCCGTTACCGCTATGCTATAGAGGTCTTATCTGAACTATAAAGTTAAAGCCATTCAGGAACACTTCATATACCTCATCCTCCTAGGTCAAAATACCCCCAACTTAAACACATGTTAGTGATTTCTTCAGCTCGAGTATTGCTAAAGAACCGTAAATGAGTAAATTCATTGTGAAGCACCTATTCGGCTTAAATAGGTTCAAATAACCACTTCCTTTAACTAACAAGGGGAAGTTTGGAGTTGTAACTCATAAATTTGAATGCCGATTTGTGTGTGGGTAGTAGGGATCTAAAATAGTGCAAAACTAGAGTTGTAGCGTGCCTGAAAATGGTATTTTTTAAAGAGTTTTAACTAGAGAAGTTTTTAAAACAATTTGGATTTGGCTGTTACGCTTTTTTTTTTTTTTTTTTTTTTTTTTTTTTTGAACCTTTTTTTTTTTTTTTTTTTTTTTTGAAGTTCATAATTTTTATTTTTGCCTTTAACAAGATTTAATGATCCCACGTTTTTTTTGGTATTTGTTTTTTGCACCATATCTTTTTTATTTTACATGGAAAATTAGTAATTACAGGGAAAAAATGGCGTTGATATATCAGTAAACGTCGGAATTATAATAAGGCATAAATGTTTGTATTTGGCTATTTTTACAAAAAAAAATCATTAAAAAAACCAAAAAAAAACCGTAAGACAATGTATATAAGTAAGTGACCTTAAATAGGTTCAAAATGAACCTCCCTACCCGAGATACCTTTTTGGCCAACGATCTTCCGAACATCCTGTATAAACACATACATACTATATATATATATATATATATATATATATATATATATATATATATATACATAAACTATATATACAATCGGTAAAATAAAAAATATTATATACAAAGTTGATTGAACGATAGATTTCTGATGTTTCACATTGTAAGGCATGAATATTAATAATATTTGTGGTGAGGAAACAGGAAAAAATTAAAATTAAAATAATTTCAATAAAAGAGAAAACATTATCATAAGAAGATTGTTGAAACAGGCTAAAGTTTTATATCTGATATGCTTGGGTAAAATTTATTAAAGCATCCATATAATTAGATAGCATCCGACTGGAGGGAGAAAAGGTGAAATAGGAGTGTTTGAGGAAGAGAATTCCAAAGAAAGAGGAGCGGGCAAGAAAGGAACGTTAGAATGCAGTAGTTCTGTTGGATGGAGTGTAGAGATAGGAGAGACGGGATCTTATATGTAGTGATTGGGTTGAGGACTTGCAATTTAGGATACTGTGGTTGAACGGAGGGTGATGTGTGTTCATAATTTGGGAGAGGAATGTACCAAGGAAGTAATCTCTACGGAAGGAAGGGAAGAGCCAATTTAACTTGGTGTAAAGATGGAGATAAGAGCATCTCGAGGTTCCAAAAACAAATCTATACCTGTTCATATGCGAAAACATAAATAAAAAAAAGCCAATAAACAAACAAACCAAAACAATCCCGAAAGATCGGGGATACTGGGTAGTTATTCTAACCCTCAATAAATTCAGTCGTACAGAGTTAGTTATTAACTACAGAACAAATTATTTCTTGTCCGTGACCTACAAAATGTACCACCCGTGCTGCAAACAGATCTGCGATGACTTGAGGCGGAAAAGTTTAAATATGTATAGGCCGGTTTCCGCCTTAGGAAGCAGACTATTTCGTCGTTCTACGTAATATATCGGGAACGGTATGGAACATGGAAAATTATAGAATTCCTGGACCTTTGGCTTCCTTCGATTTGGACCTAAACATAGAATACTGACATTAAATCCGTTTATACAAAGTCAAAAAGAGGGATAAGGATATACCAGGAATATAGAAGTAAGAATACACCCAAGAATCAAAGGAAGAAACTTTCCAACAACGAGGGACCGTGAAACCACTCCACGCTAATAAAGGAACAGAGGAGATTATAAAGAAGAAGAAAGAGATCAAATATTGATATATAAATATGAACACGCATAATATGTTTCAATTGTTTCACCATTGAAGTTTTTAATAATTTTAATGAAAACGAGATATTTGAGCTACTTTTCCTGTTTAGTTAGAAAAAAGATCAAAAACTCATATGACTCCATTGGCTTCTACAAAGGTCAAACTCATATTTCATTATTCACTAAGCCCTCAATATTAAATTATATTCATAATAAGTTCTTGCATTCCTTCAACTTTGTACCTTTTATTGCATATTCTCTTACAAGTACATCTATTTTTTTCCTTCAATTTATAAACACAAATTTGCAATATTGCATCTTGTAACTTCACAATTTACATAACTGATTGTGTAATGCTTGCCAGCCAGATAGATAGACTAATTATTTAATACACCGCTGTACATGTTTAACCTTTCATCCATGATTAAAATTATTGGAAAATTAACATACCAGCACAGAAACTACGCATTTTTTAAAATATCAAATAAACTAAAGTAATAAAACTGTTATATGCACTTTTATATATTTTACACTTGGACAATCTCCTCATTTTCCACCCAGACTGAAAAATATTAATCACATTTCCTGAGAGTCGGGTCGTACACACAGGGCTAATGAAAGAGGAAGTTTGGACAGCAAACTTCGATTGCTAAACATGCAAACAGTTAACTTTTGCCCTCCTCAAAAGCTAAAATTAGTTAGAAATTAAGCATATTTTGCCATCGGACCAGTGTTTGAACTTATCTACGCTGCTTTAGGCACAATTAACGAAGTTAGATAGCTTCCCCCTACCATTACCATCCTACAGATATTGAGGTCCTCCACACAACTGAAGGCGATCTTGAATCAGATCTTACTGGATCAAAGGTGTGATCTCAATTTCCGTCTATTGTCTAATAAATGTAACGAATTTATTATTTTTATTTGTTGTTCTTTTAAATAAATAAAATGATGAAACAGATAATATGAATTTAATTAATAATAACATATTATCAATACAATTAATGAGCCTTCGACAATCATTACTTTCTTATTCTTACTTTTTTATCGAAAGATTTCTGGGATTCCTAGAGACCTCGTTGCTGGCGAAGAATCAGAATATTTCTGCGGGTAGTTAACAATATTTCTTATTATTTTTATTAATTATTTTTAAACTAAGAAATTGGTAAGGAACTGGTATCCTAAAGCATGGGGTCGGGTATGAAGCAGGTTGTGTAATATTTTTCGTTATAGGCTGCATTTGAACCAGGGGTCAGAAGACACTCCTGGAGCTCATCCATCATCCATAAAGAAGGTATCCTTCATTGGGTTGGAAGAAAAACCTAGCGGTTGAGTATTGATACTGATCAAATCACCTCCTTGCGTAACCGTTCATCATGACCTATTTCTCAGCCTAATACAATCTCTATTTCTTTTTTTTTTTTGGTGGGGAAACATTCCCTTCACATACCATCGTATAATAACCTAACTCAATAGTTATTGTTACCTCAACAGTTATGGGCAAGATAATACAATTTTCACAATTATGAAGGACTGCTCCAATCATCTGTGATATCACCAGAAGAAATATTTCTGAAAAAGGTTTAAGAATCATTTACCAATGAAAATTAGTCCTATCCCAGCAGCTAAAAACATTTTCCTAAAATATCTCTTTTTAAAGTAAGATCGTTTTTAAAAGTGATGATTCTTAAGGAATTATTGTGAAATTGCTTCATTAATTTTAATGTATGTAGCTTTTCACTAGAATTCAGGCTTCCATACAAGCTCCATTATGTTGGACTACCTAATTTTAATTTAAAATAATTTTGAACTGATTATCACCTGTTTATAAAAATGCGAGAAATGAGTCTTGGTCACCCCTATCCGACTAAATTTCTATTATTTTAAACTTGGTGGGGTATGAACCGAATTGATTTTCAAACTAGGCCTAATTTTGACTTGTTGACTAACTATGCAGCCTAGTGTGGCTTATTCCAAATGGTAATTATTACAATTACTGGACATTAATTTCCTTATGTGATACTGATGAACGACCATATTTTCTCTTTGTAAATTTTGAAGCAATTAGCAATAAAACTCAAATGATGAATTATTGACCTTATGATTAATTATTCATTTAATAGATAGTGTTCCTCTTTGTGTCTTTTTCACTTTAAAGTTGAATATTTTCTAGATATGTAAGCTAAAACATACTTTATTTTTGGAAGAGGAATCTGCTTCCTTAGTACAACAGCTCGTTAATCTTTGAACATGGTTAAGATAGTTAATCTACCGACATTTGATGTATACATATTTCTACCATAAGTTCCTTGTAAAAACAATAATAATAAGAGAGGAGAGGATGTTGAATAAAACACTTTTAATAATTATTTTTTTAATGAAAGTAGTAATAACAAAAATTAAAGTTATGAATGTTGTTTCCAAGAACTCCCATTTCATTAACCCTAATGTTAGATGTGATTTAGTATTTTTTCTTTTTTTTTAGTGATCTTTAAAAAATTAGCAGGAGGTTAGAATTGAAAGTTACTTTTTATCTTTTTTATGTAGGTGGGTACTAATGATGGACGATCATTGATGACGATTCGCAGAGTTATTAATATAATTAATGTGCAAAATAACGGTCCAAAGTGTTCTCAAAAATAATTTTTGAATAATGTTAGAAAACCAGTAAAAAAGTAAACTTTTACTAACAAACTCAGAATAACGAAAAAAAAAAATAGTGTGTTTTATTAACTAGTCCTATTTGGAAAAAAAAAAATGTACTGACTAAACACAATGGCCTAATTTCAAGATGCCTCATCGAATTCTACGAGAAAAACTATAACTGAAGTCCATTTGGTTTTGAGGAAAACATCAAGAAAATGATTTTTTTTTTTAAACCGATACATATTCAAACAATCTAATTTTTTGTTTTATCATGTCATCCAATCGATTCGAGAGAAGAGACTATTAAACCTCTTTGCTAAACTAAAGAGTGTGTGAAATTTCAAGTTTAATTAATAATTTAAATATATGTTTTGTTTTTTTCAATTTCATTTCTATTTGCGACTCTGCGGCCTTCTAAAGTTCTACAATATTACTCCACCCCAAAATGGCCTATTTCTTTTGAGCTACAATTTGGTTCACTGTGGATTTATTTTCATAGATATGCCTATGAAACTTTACAGATTTTTAATTCAAGTACTAAAGAAGAGTGGAAAAAAAGAATAGATTGATTCGATGTATAAAATATATTATCATGTGTGGTCCTACTAAAAAAGCTCCACTGAGTTTCGGTGAAAAATTACCTTTTTCAAAACCTTATATTACTATTTAATATCCAAATAAATTTCATTGACAACTGTACCTAAAAACAAGATTGTTTACAAAGTTACGATTATTACGTTCGTAGTCTCTATGTTTATTTAAATATTTATCAGTCTGCTTTCTTCTCAAAGACTATGAACATAGATATTCTCATTATAGAGAATATAAAAACAAAATATTCCGATGTAATCATTCATTATAAACTTTAGTTTCTATTTTCGAGAAGTATTCTTTGGTATCGGATGCTTTGCTGACTTCGATGAGTGGTACAATTAATATGTGTTCTTTCCTCTTTACAAACAAAAATTAAAATTGGTTTTGATTTAGTAGGGATAAGCTTGCTTATCAAGACATGAACTCAAGTTTCTCAAAGAAGAAGCAGTTAAGTACGGTATTTTTGCACTACATGCTAGAATTAAGTTTATGGAATATATTCTTCACCTAGGCTATATCCTGGAATTCCAACGTTAGAAAAATCAAAACCACTATCCCAATACAAGAAGCCGCAAAGAAAAGAATACAAAAACGGTCTATCAATAAGGATAAAAGTAGGTTTTGTAAAGCAGGGATACGGTTCCAGTAACACCGGAGATACATCAAGAATATTTTTCCGAAATCCTTCTTTAACTGCCTAAATAACTCAAGCTAGCTATGAATTAGTTATGAACAAATACTACAAGATGGTCTACATACAGTTTAGTAGAGTATGTTCCCGCACAGCCACGATGTTTTATAAGCTGCTAAAATCTCCAGATCATTACATAACATACATGAGGTCTGAACATAAAAAATAAACACTTTACCTCCAATAATGAAGCACTCTAATTGATAATGCAAGCCGCTCCATCATTTTCTCCATTATATAGGTAAATAATGAATTATTTTGAGCCATTCTGAAACAGCTTATTCTAAAGCAATCGAGATAAAAATGCGAAAATCGAAAAAATGGAAACATTTTATTGAAATGAAGTTAAATTTTACAAAATAATTTAAAATATCAAAACTTACGTTGCCAATATCATTTAAAAAAAATTAATATAAGTTTTCAAATTAGTTATAATTTTAATGTACCTATTTTTTTTTGATTCTGAATCGAATTTTTTCTTTCTCGAGTAAAGAAAATGTTTTTTTTCCGCTTTTTAGCCGTTTTGCTCTACTGTGCGACGACCTGATAAGCGCAGATGTATTTATTTGTTTTAGTTAAATTGATTATATGAAACAAAATTCAAACAACAAGATAATATATAATTTTTACCGAAAGACCTATTAACGATAATTTATGGAACTAATTAAGAGAGAATGATAATCCAAGCCGTTAATATTCTGCTAGATATCCTGAGTGGCCTCATGAGAGGGGCTAGGCTACAATCTTGGATCTGTTGATTAAGATTCAAGTTAGCGGCTCACCATACAAGACAACCCTCACAGATAATTGCCCATCTCAACATTCAATCTCCTCTCCCATTGTCCTCCCTCCGCAGCTAGATCATTATCGCCAATATCCATAGCCGCAGAAAGAGGATTCATGCCTCACCGATCACCATAGATAGAATAACATGTAAATTTAATAATAATATTCAATCTTACTAAAAATTTAGTACAGTCGAGATGAATTTAAACCGATAAGTTATCAACGACATAATTGTAGTAAACCACATTGTATCTCATTTTACATTTTTCAGATCTGCCAGGATCTGACGATTTTTGGAAGCCAAAGGACATCCTTAGCCACTCTCATTCCCCACTTAGAAACAGGTTTCGTCCTTAAGGGTAATATATTGAAATATTTCAGGATTTAACGGTTTTAATATGGCAGAAGGATATTTCAATATTGTTGTCCTTTTTATTTTTCCTCCTTAAAGATACTATTGTGAAATATTCCAGGATTTATTCTAGGACAACACGAAATGAGGCGCTCCAACATCAATTACTGGTATTTTAGTTAACTCGCATTATCTAAATTTTCGATTCCAATCTTTCAAAATACCTTCATGAATTTTGGGCTTCCTTCGTTATTCCATTAATCTTTTGAGGAGCTTCGGTAGAATGTCTGAGTGAATATATTGAAAGATATAGGGTAGGATAAGTAAAAAAAAAATATTTCGGCAAAGTTAACAAACATAATTTATTCTTTTTGCCAAGCTTTTGGCCAAATCTTTGATTGCCATTATCGCGGCTAAAAAAAAGAAATGTCGAAAAAAAAATGTATACAGGAAAATGAAAACCAAAAAAGAATAAAATATATAAGAAGATGTAATGAATAAGAATGGAGTTATAGCCTGAGCGCTGGCTGACGGCCCTTGGGGAAAAGTGGAGGGAGGGAGGCGTGGCTGGTGAGGGCCAATGAGAGTAGTGCAGGGTTGCCGGTTCTCTCCCCACCTACCTTGAGAAGTTCATTACAGTTCTGCCCTTCAAACAGGTCACATTGAACTTTTGTTTTTTAGATTTAAATTTTAAGTTAGTATTATAAAGTGTCAGGGGAAAGCAGCACATCGCAAGCTCGCGAAATGGTTTTATGCGTCCGGAAATAAATTAAGATAGTATTTCCAAAATTTATTTTTAAAAAACATTGATACATTTGTTATTAATCATGAACAGAAAAAACAAAAATCGTCTCTGGCAATAAGACCTTTTGTGTACACATTATATTGCTAATAAACAAATTAAAAATTACATTAAATGAAAACCAAGAACAAAAATGAGATAAGACAAAAATATTTAAAATTTAGTTACTGGATGAAGAAAATATAAAATAACTACGATCCTTAAAAAAGCTAAGCTGTAGTTCAAAATTTAAGAAGATATTAAAAAAAAAAAAAAAAAAAAAAAAAAACTAAACAAACACAAAATAATAAAAAGAAAGATCTTAGCAAAAACAGAGAGGACCAGGGTGAGGATTAAGGAGCTTTGCCAACTTGGCCAGCCAGGTGCCATCAGCCAGCGCTCAGACTATAATAAATAATTGGAAATAATATGAAAAAAAAGCAATTGGATAAAAATGTTTCCTAACTGCCAAACTAACAACTTTATTTATCAACTTTGTTATTTAAGATATTTTTTAATATCTAATAACATAATAATTACATTTTGAATAAAATAGATACATATTGTGATCACTCTTAGAACAGTCAATAATAAAAGTACAATATCATTAATTTGTCATGATACCTTGCCAATAATATTTAGATATGTCATAGTTACTCCGACAACCTGGTGGAATTTACTATCATTTTTAGTAAAAACCTCGATTACTGACAACAGTTTGCGCATGCTGGCGACATTGAGACGGAGGCTTTCTTGAACATCGAGACAACAGCTTAGCAACTGGGGCCTATCGTTGATGAAAATAAGACGAAACGTTTAGCACCAGATGAATAGCTGAGACATCGAGGATTAAAGTTTACAAGGTAACAGATCACAAAGGAAAAGCGGGTGTCATTGTATGTGTAGAAACAAATAGAAAGTTTATGTGTTCTAACAGATGCTACTTGAATCACAACATTCAAGCACACTCGTACCTCGAACAAGTGAGATAGTTATAGTGACTGCGGGAGCTCGTTAGCGGGGTGTAGAGCTGCATTGTTATTTATCTATTTAGCCGTTGATTCAAAACAAGGTTTTTCCATTTAACATTCGACTTTCATATGAAACCCCAAATATATCCATTAATGAAAATAATAAAAGTAGAAATAAATAAAAAAAAAATAGAAAAAAATATGTAATCATCCTACAAGGTTGTAACAAAAGTCCTTGGAACACAACCCTCAATTCCAACTGTCATTATAAATTCTATTATCGTATTGGTCCAATTATTTATTACGATATTTACTTTGAATAATTTTTTAATTCTTTGAGATTTGATTTGGCTATACTTGATTCGGCTATATAATCTAATAAGTCGTTCTGAAGTACAAACTATTTTAAATTGTAGGCAGAAATGGAAAGAATTTTCTGTTCTTCGAAAGTACAACAGTGTCTCTAGAATTGGTCAGATTTCCAATTGGAGCTAAATAATCGAGTAATGTTTGGCATTAAAATTTACAATTGTTAATAATTTTAACTTTTATTAATTATTTATTTGATTACTATTTTAGGTTCCGTGTACAACAACTCACATATAAAATTTGTTATTAGAATTCTAAATTAGTCGATACAAGTTGTTTTCTTTGAGGAGGGTAAACAGTTTTTTCCAGTTTTCGGGTTTTAAAGCCTCGCAGTATCCTTGGAAATGCAACGAAGTGCTGGAAGGTAAAATTTGGGTGCAATCCTTGATAAGGTGCTCCGTTGTCAGCAGGCAGTTAGTTACAAGTGCTGCATTCTGGTGGAGGATTGCGTTCAAGTAGATGACGGTGGGTCAACTTGCTGTGTCCAATTCTAAGACGCGTTATTACTGTTTGTTCTCTCCAGTGGGAGAGGTGTCGCCGGAAGAAAGCTTTCATAAATCCTTTTCATTTTATTGGTATTAGGTACTTTTGTCCAGATGTTGATCCATGCCTCTCTGCACAGGTTAAATATATATTTATGATAGTCGTAGTGAGTAACATTGGTATTGGGAAATGGGAACATGGTTCTTGCTTCCTTTGCGCTAATGTCTGCCAATTCATATCCTTCTATATTGGTGTGACTAGGGACCCAAAGAAATTTAATGTTTTTATTCATGTTTAGTGCTGATTCCATAATTTTCATGACTTTTAATTTAAATAATACGGTAAAAGTTCAATAAAAACTATTATGGAACTTTAATATAGATATTAAAAAACTTAATACTAGTCAAATAAAAAAGTAAAGCTAGACATTTTATTACCCTGTTTTGAGAGAACTTTTATCGTTTGAATGAAAGTTTTTTCTCGAACCGAAGTTTTGTCATCAATATAACCGTTTTAATTCCATATATATATGTTTGTGTCTACCTATTGCCAATATTATCCCCCCAATTATTTTTACTTATTCCCGGAAAATTTATAATAGAAAAGATGGAGAAATAAATGGTGTTCAAAAATTGGGAGTGAGGAAGGTATGAATTAAGATGGGTAGGAAATTTCAGAACAAGACAGCCCAGTCCAGAGTCCATGCAAAACTTAAATACCCATTGATGAAATGCATGTGTCATTTATAATGTTGTTTTGTGTTATCATTTTTGTTTTATTCATATGAAATCCAAAGATTTGAACATTGAATATTTTATAAAATGTTATTTTTTTAAAATTTATATTTATGCCATACCAAACTTAACGCAGCCTGCCAGCTATCGTGAAATATATACAATTCAACATAACAAGTAAGTCTCCAGTTCTTATATGCAGCTGAAACTTTACTAATGAAAAAAAAAGGCCCCTTGAATGATCTCAAAAATGTCGAAAGAGGTATTCTCAGGAAAATTCATGGACCGACAGTTTTCCCACATGGATCCTACAGACTAAAGGCGAATCACGAATTGTACCTACAATTGGAAACAGCCAACACTATTATGCGACGTAGGCGGCTGGAGTAAGTACTACGGGCATCTCTTGAGAATGGACAACCAAGAAGTAATGGGCTTACCAAGAAGGTCTTCTTACTAATTAAAAGGTATAAGATTCGAAGTCTGTGGCTCAATGAAGTTCATAAAGACCTAAATTCTGCTGGAATTTCTGACCTTGATGTGTTGGATCGGTATAATGAAATCTTGGTTCCCACTACCAAAAGCTAAAACTAGTTGAAAACCCATGACGGAAGAGAAAACGGAAAGACTTTTGGCTGGTCTCAGGAAGTATTGGGAAAAAAACAAGGCATCCAATGGAATTGGTCATAAGCTCTCCTAGATGGGCTTAAAGTAAAAAATAAATAAATTTATACCATGACTGAGATTCAAGAATACACAAATTACAGCAGATCTAACATTTTTTTTTTCCAAAGCACTTTTTCAGAAAACTGTTATTATTTACTTATACAGTCACATTTAAGGTAGTGAAGGGCCGTTCCGACATATAAGTGGAATGAGATTTTACGTTCCGTTCCACTATTGGAACCAGTTCCAGTTTTCGTTCCGTTCCACGTCTGTTTGACTAACCGTTCTATCCCTTGTTGTGAATTCAGGCTATTAATTTCCTTCTATTTTATAATTAAAAATTATATAGAAACTATATATTAAGATGATTTAAAGAACTAAATATACTTATTTTTTAAAAATTTAAACTTTTAAAATAGTTTAATTTAATTTATTTATTTATTTATTTATTGGTTGGCTCTACAGCCCTAGATGGGCCTTGGCCTCACGCAGAAGAGATGACCATTGGAGTTTATCCATAGCTTTTCTTCGCCATCCTCTCACTCCCAGATTTTTCAGGTCCGCCTCCACATTATCCTGCCACCTTATTCTAGGCCTTCCTCTCAATCTGCTACCATCCGGTCTGTCACTCATCATCCTCTTCGGCAGCCTCTCGTCGGGCATCCGTTGGACATGTCCCAGCCACCGCAACCTTCCTTCCTTGATGACCGCCACTATATTCGGTTCCCCGAATAGCTCTTCCAATTCCTTGTTCTTCCTTATTCTCCAATTCCCATGGTCGTTTACTGGGCCGAAAATTTTTCTGAGTACTTTCCTTTTCCACACAAGTATTGTTTCGTTCCCTTTTGTTAATGTCCAGCACTCACTTCCATACATTACCACAGGCCTTAGATATTAAGAGATTATTGCAGTGAAGCAAAAATCGGTCGGTTTTTAAATAAATATTTAATTGATAATAAGAACCTAAGTTGTTCTATAAATGTCTTGTTCTATATAACACCACACCTTTGTAACCTCTCATGAATGGCGCATGCCACCTATCGGTCAATTTTCAAACTTCACTAAGCACCATATATTTATTGATTTTTAATAGCCGTTTAATTAAAAATCTGTAAATTCTAATGATAAAAGTATAGTTGATTATTAAGATGAATGCAGAAGAAGATAATCAGAATGCAGTCAAAGAGGATAATGGAGGATCGTTTGTCTCCTCTCCAGTATGGTTCGGTGGCCCTGAAAAAGACCTGCAAGGTAGGTCGAAACGTTGGCAGGCATTAAAGTATTTCTACTTAGACGTGGTGTTCCTCTTTGACTGCATCCTTGCTTGTCTTCTTATCCATCTATCTGTAAATTTTATTGTGGCTAAGCCATCTTTGACCTCTGAAGATGATGTAGATACAATTCGGTACAGATCGGTTAAGTAATTTTGAGTAAGTAGTTTTCGCGGTTAGTGACCACAAACGAAAAATTTCTTGTCCTTTGATATAATAGTATAGATATAGATATAGATTACCCCGTGGAAACCCCGAACCAAGCTTGTCCCCCCCCCCCGATTTGGGAGGACAAGCCGTGCTCAAAGAGTTCCCAGCGCTGTTCTCTCAGCTGCGTCATTTGCAGAATCCAGTACAACCGAATATTAAGGAAGTAAAAAATAAACCCAGGCATAGATAATAGTTAATTAATTTGAAGTCAAGTTTAAAACAATCTTCTACTACATGATTAAAGTAATGAATCTGATAAATAAAACCTGGATTAGTTTTATTACTCTCGAAGTACCTATGAAGTTGAAAAGAAAGTTTATTAAAGGCAGAGGCATGAATTCAGATTTTTTTTTTTTAAGTCGAGCCGGGCGAGCAGTGGAGTTGCAGGCTGTAAATATGTTCTGCACTTTAATTAAGGATTCTGCGGTGGCGACCGAAAGAGGAAGCAAACCGCTTACCCCCCCCCCCCCCCCACCGGTCTCTGCTTCGATAGCAGTTTCTTTGGAACAAAAAAAATTCGCTCTGTAGCACCTAGCTCTCCTTACCGATGGGTATTTTAGGGAATCGGGTGCGTTTCGTAACTAAAGAACCAATTGATTTTTTTTTTCAATTTTTATCTATACTGTATAAGGACAAGCAAGCCATTCTTCGTTTTTGTGAACTATGGAAACTGCTGACCTGATTTGTACCAAATTTGAACTTGATCATCTTCGTAGTTCAACGAAGGTTTAGCAATAATAAAATTTACAGATTTTGTTATTAAAAAGCAATAAATATGTGGTACTGCATGTGGATCCCAGTGGAGTCGGCCGATATGTGGCTAGCACTATTCATTCAAGAGTTTACAACCCTAAAAACTATTGAACCTATCTATGTCAAATTTGAACTACATCAGCATAGTTAGGAAGGTTCATAATAGAAAAGTTTTCTAAAATAATAACATAAATGTACTGTCATATAGGACAGAAACGAGGTTCGTAACACTGTCATAACACTTTTATGGTTAGAGATTAAAATACAATCAGATAAAACCGATAAAATTATTTCTGTCGCAATAAAACTTACTGTCAAATCAAAATATCGAATGCTTTTTTATATGGTGTGTAAAAGTATGATTCATGGGTCGTTAGTTGTAAGCACTGATGATGGAGTACATTATACGTAAGTTTCTTAAAAGTTTCTGACCATCTTGATTATCAACTCATACATTAACAATTAAAATTTGGATGTTCAATTATGCTTTTACGTGAGATACAACAATCTAAGCAGTTTGAAGCAGTTAGTTCCAGAAATGGAACTTCAAAACTTCAGGGAAATAAACGTTTATGTCCATTTTTAGTCCACGATGCATTGTCCCCCCTCCTAAATGGTACAGAAATTTGACGTTCCATGTCCTAACAGAGGTTGTTCACTAGACGCAAAATATCTACTTACCCAAAATGTACCTTATAAAGTTTTGTTCTGTTCGTCAATTAATACCGTTTATTTCAAGCGATCAGTTCAAAAAAGGAATTGATTTTGGGGTGGAGTTAAGGTTACAGTAGAAATTAATGCAATAAAAAGCCGAATGTAAAAAAAAAAGATCAAAACTGGCCGTTTGAGAGATGCCATGAAGAAGATGAAAGCTACCACTGTAAACGTTTTTGTTGTTTTGAGGTCATATCTAAAAACGAGCGAATGCGTATTTAGTAGGAATTTAATGAAATCGGAGAACACGTTAATTAATACCTATCTGGTCTTATATATGTTGTGTGTGTTGGCGAAATCAGAAATAGGACATGGATTCAAAACCACACCTCTTAGCATAGTAATCGATATGAATAAACGGACACGATTGTCCGCACATTGGAGGATGATAACTCACAAGGTGTCCTGATTTGCTTGAAAGCATTCCATGGTCTTTTCGGTTTTTAAGGGAGGACAAGAAATGAGGATGAATAAGTGGATGACCCGCCAAAACTACTATGGAAGAAATGTTGTCCCAAGGATTTATAGAAATACACTCTTAATAAAGTTTATGAACATGGTTGTTATTATTTAACAAATTTCACAGCCCAAATTATTTTATATATTCAATGGTAAACTTGATTTTGCTGATTTCACTTCATTTCCAATGCATGTGGAAACCTACCCATAATGAAATTTTGATTCTCTTACATCCTCCAATATTTCGTTTCATACATTTATTATTATCACAATTTTTTACGTTCTTCCATCTTCCCATGTTGGAAGTTTTTTGCCACTTCTTATGGTGATAACTTGCACTCATTCTATGAGATTGAGGAAAGGGGAGCACGTTGGCAAAGTTTTAATCATTTTTTTTAACATTATGATGCTGATGTTTTGTCTCTTCGACCTTTGAGAATTGCAGCATTGTCTTGGTGGGAAGTCCTTTCCAAATGATCAAGTATATTTATGCGGACCCTGAACTTTGGAGAAGGGGATGCTAATGTCAAAATTTTGGCTAAACAAAATGCAACGTACACCAATACACTTCATCAGCTAAAATGTCTCTTCAAATATTTTAGTTGATTTTGGCTTAAAATCACCAGTATTGTCTTCTGCCATAAGGAAAATATGATTTAAATTGTATAAGTATTTGAATTATTAATGATTTAAAGCCTTTTGAATTCTAGTCCGTTGTCAAACAAAATAAACTGTAAAAACATTCAGATGAAGAGCAGGAATAATTTTTCTGATACTTTTAACTGAACAGTTTGAATAATTAATTGTTTTTAGTAAAGCATGGTTAGAAGTTTTTAAATGTTTGTCCCACTTTATTGGGTTTCATAATACGGTAAGGGTGGTACTGTAAATTTCACGAATATAATTTTTTTTTATTTTTTATTCTTCAAATAAATCAAATATTCAATCATTTTTTTCTTTTGAAAGTCCTTTATCTCACGGCAGCTTGCATCGAAAAAGAGAAGAGTGAATAAGCTGGATTTTTATGTATTGGTTGTTAATTTATAAAAGCAGACCTCAGGCACGAATTTCTAAATCGTTGAATAAAACTAGTTGAATAAAACACGAATAAAACAAAAAACCTAACACTTAACCAATTACGAAGCGAAACTAATTCTAATCACAATAATTTGTTCTATTGTATTGTTTTATAATTACTTTACCGGCAATATAAAGAAATTTTGCGAAAAAAAATCAAATTGTTTTAAGGTTACGTGGGTTTAAAATATAAAGTTTTCATTTTCAAGGATACGCCGAGAAACGATTACGAGATAAAATTAGGAACCTCTTCAAGTTTATTCAAAAGTTGGACTTTGTAACTGAATTTGAAAAAAAAAAACAACTTCTAAACGCGAAGGAACCTTGCGAGTTGAGGCAGAACAAATTAAAAGTCATTTATAATATTCATTACTAAATATTGTTTTTTTTTAATCCTTCGTTCAAATACAGGTTTGTTTAAAATCTTTCAAAACGATAATCCTGAGTTATTTCCTCAGATAACTCTATGGTAGTCAAACATATGACTTTAATAAACTGCTACCAATGGCTAGTTGCTTTAAATTTCATTAACATCAATATCATTTATTAATATTATGTACACCACCACACTTACTTGATATTATTCTTTATAGAGTCGTAAATGTCAAAAAACAAATATAATAAAAAAAAATTTTCGTCAAGCGCTTGGTTATCTCGTATTGGTTAAATGGTTATGGTTACCATACTTATTTAACCAATGAGAAGAGGTCAAATTGAAGGTGCCACATTTGTTTTTTTAGTGAAATTCTTTCTCTGTTTCACATTAAAAACTACCCAGAAATTAAAAAAATAGGAAAATCGAAATGAGCTTAATGCATTATAATAGGAAAGTAATTAGTGAAATCCAACTGTCTATAAATTTAAAGAATATATTATTAAAAAAACGGAATTCACTTGATTATATTACATGAATTTAACACAATATTCGGTTGATTAGTCAAAATTTAGTTAGTTTATTCCGATCCAAATACAGTGAAACTCCGATTATTCGAATTAATTAGGGCCGAAATTGATCCATATACTCAAATTGACCACTGAATTAGGGTCCACAATGGATAGCTTTTCGGACACAATTAATACAATTTCTTTTAGGTGCAATAACTCTTTAATTTATAAAGACAATTGTGACAGCAATAGGGCCAAGACTGAGCTAAACCAACAACAAGGATGGTTGTGCTATGCTTAATTATTTATGTACGTTTAATCAGAACATGATTGTTATGAGGTGTGTGGACTCCGCCTTTAATCCTGAGACGCAGTTCCGGTAGCTGCCGCTTGGTGTATTTGGTTTTATGTCTTTTATTATGTCATGAAAACTAATAAGACGGGACCTATCGTATTTTACGTTAACTAGGAACCTACAATGAGTGTTAATGAACTATTAAAAAAGAATTTTATGTAAAAAAAATATTTCCATATTTTCAAATATGGAGTTCGGATAATTAAAGTTTTACTATGCATTGGAAATTACCGCGTCAAAAATTAAATATGTTTTGAAGGAGTGGAAAAGGAAATGTCGAGGTATGGGTGTAAGAATAGGAAAGGAAACTTTGTACAGTCTACATTTTGCTGATGATCAGGTAGTTATAGCTTCCGAGGAAGAAGATCTAAGTTATATGCTAAGAAAGCTGGAAGAAGAATATTCTAAATGGGGCCTAGAAATCAGCTAGGAGAAGACAGAATACATGGCCTTCAACGCCTCTACAGCTTCTCTGCTATTAGAAAATTGGTCGTTACATCGCAGTACTATCTTCAAGTATTTGGGAGTTTATATCGATGGCAGGGGAACGCTTGAGAGCGACATAAAAGAAAAGATAAAAGAACGGAAGAAAGCTGATTGGCATGATGAACTCTGTACTGTGGAGCCCAAATGTTTCACTAGAAACCAAGAAGAGGATTTTCCACTCCTTTTTTGAAGGAGTAATCCTTTATGGTTCGGAAATATGGGTGGTTGGAACAAGAGATGCACAGAGCTTACAAGCTGTCGAAATGGATTTTTGGAGAAGAAGCTGTCGCATTTCCAGGGTTCAAAGGGTGACTAATTCTGCCATACGAAGTATCGTCAAGGCGGAAAACACTGTAGTTCACACTATTCACACCAAACAGCTGCTGTGGTATGGCCATTTAAGAAGAATGGGCCAAGAAAGATGGCCAAAAAGGATATTTAACTACCTCCCGGAAGAAAGACGAAAAAGAGGCCGCCCAAGGAAAACGTGGATTCAAGTAGTTGAGGAGGTAATGGCGGCGAGAGGATTACGGGAAGGAGGTTGGGAAGACCGCGAATACTGGCGGTCCAATGTATTGGATCTCGGTATATGACCTAAGGTCGTCAAATCCGAAAAAAAAAAAAAAAAAAAAAAAAAATGTAAACAATACACGAGTAACAAAAAAATTTTTTTTTTTTTTAGAACTTTTATTGAGTAAATATTACAATCTGCCACAAATGTGGGCAATAAGTAATATAGATGGCATATGATTACATTCACACATTATGTACAAAAAGAGAGAGAGAAAAAAATTAATAGTGAAAAAAAAAATTATATATACAAAATAAAATATATATAAAGATAACAGAAAGAACTTCCTATACATGAACAATATACAAATAAATAAAATGAAATACTAAAATAAGAAAAAATAAAATATTGAGTAAGTAAAAATAAATAAATAGTAGTAATAAAAAATAAAACAAAATTAAATTATAAGTTAAAAACACAATCGTACTTTATTTACAATACACACTCATCCTAGGTACCCCCAGCCAGACCCCTCCCTCCAATTATGGAGGGACAAGCCTGGCATAGAGAGGTCCTAGCTCTTCTCTCTCAGCTGCGTCACTGGTGTAAAAAACCCCAGTGGAGGCTGAGTGAGAGCGCTATAGTACATTCACGCCGGACATGAGTGGAGAAGCTGGCCATTGCCAGAACTAACAAAGAAATTATGTGAAATTGTAAGAATATACACGCTATATAGGACCAAAGTAAAATTAAACCTCCAAGACAGAAGTTAAAGCTAACCGGGGAAACTAGGATAAACTGGCGACAGAGTACAGAGCTTTAAACGAAATGGAAATTAATACCCTATGAATGTAGAGTGCCTCCTCAATACTCAGAAAAATATATATTTTTTTGTTTTCGATGATGAAATATAAGGGTTTTGGTGCACTAATCCAAAATTAACGAAGCTCCAGCTATATAAAACCCTACTCCGGCCATTACTAACTCAGAGCTCTGCAACGTGGGTCTGTCCAAGCAACGCCCTGTTCCCACGGCATCATCCAGGGCGGCTCTCATCGGCAGTTGATCTCACTGCAGATCCGGAAAACAGATTAACTTCTCATCGCTGGAATTTCCTCTCACATGAATTGGAGTTTCCGCTATTTATTTAATTAGGGAACGTGTAGGGATATATTTTATTTTTATAATTAGGAAAAAAAGTAATAATTATTACATTATGAAAATTGTTATAGTGACCATATACATGAGTAATTCTCTGATTTAATATAAAAGCCCGGAAAATATTCTCTTTCTGGAATTATATTGTTTATTGTACGCAACATAATGATTTTTTTATTATCATTGTTAAAGGAAATCTACGTTTTCCTTAATTAGAAACTAATATAATATACTTCCGTGCTTTTGGGCTATTCTCAACCATACAATTCATCTCGTACCCAATACCTATGACTAAAATTACATTACATGTCACAAATAAACTTATCCGTAACCTTAACCTTCTATTAGTCGCGTGATCCTGTGAGGTGTATAATAAAATTGTTTTGGCCGTATCTCCACCATCGCGAGCTAGTGGGGGGCAAGACTCCAAGTATGTTTCCTTCAAGCGATAGCAACTAATCCGATTCCACCCTGAACTTTTCTGGTCTACAGCACATCAAAACACCTGGGGGGTGCAAGGCGACTATATATATATATATATATATATATATACATATATATATATATATATATATATATATATATATATATATATATATATATATATACACAGGGTGATTATCTCTTAGTGTTAAAAAAAAAAAAAGGCTGAAACTGGATCAAAAATGTAGAAAAAGGCCTCAGACCTCACCTGTCTATTCCAATTCGTTGCAGAATACTATAAATCTTAATAAAGACTTTTTTGAGGAAACCACGTTGTTTTTTTTTCATTAAAGCTGTAATATCTCCATTTTGTTTAAATGTTTTTCAAATTTTGACCACATTGTCGGATTTACCATTAACTTTTCTATAACAGCTGAGTACCTGTAACCTTGAATTTTAGAAATTAGGTATCTAAAGAACATCTTGATCTTCACCTTATTTGGGGAAGTCACAATGTCTTATATTACTTCAACGCTCACCGTTTTTCAAAAAAAACTATTCACAAAACTGCAAATCTCACAAAAACATGAAAACTTAATAAGCTTTCGAATAATATGTTAAACAAAATGATTTTGTTTTGATTAAAAAGAAAGGAAAAAAAATATTGTTAAATAGAAAATTACGCAAAACTGTCAATAAAGCGACACCAGATCAGAGGATTTTAGTAATCCCATCATTCAGTCTGTTGGGAAAACTATGAGTTTTTAACATAATTCGGCAGCAATACAAAGTTAAATAGACCAACGATACTCCACATGGAACGGTAAAAATGCCTTCCACAGTAAAAACAGACTCATCTACCCACAAATTACCCGCAAAAAGTGGTATTCTTTAATATCATCTGCATTCAGAAGCTAGAAGCAAAATGAATTCTATGTTCATTATCATTGAGCTTTAAACCTTAAATTGAAAATCTAATAAAATAAATCCTAAATAATAATAATAAATAAATAAATGTAATAACATAAGATGATCACCTCTGATCTGGTGTCGCTTTATTGACAGTTTTACGTAATTTTCTATTAAACAATAATTTTCTTCTTTGCTTTTTAATCCAATGAATAGTTTATTATGTTTAAAATGCACATTTCTATTAAGGGATTATCATAATGTTTTATATACACAAGTAACTGATTTGTATGCCAAATGAGAACACTATGTTTTTTCGGTTTCAAAAGTAAATTTCTCCATGAAATCAAAACAAAATCATTACGTTTAACATATTATTCGAAAGCTTATTAAATTTTCAAATTTTTGTGAGATTTTGTGAGTGGTCAAAATTTGAAAAATATCTAAACAAATTGGAGATATTACAGCTTTTATGAAAAAAAAAACATGGTTCCCTCAAAGACATCTGTTATCTTATATCTGCAACGGATTGCAATAGAAAGGTGAAGTCTGCGGCATTTTGTTACATTTTTGATCTAGTTTCACCCAATTTTTTTTTTTTTACAATAAGAGATACTCACCCTGTATATATATATATATATATATATATATATATATTTATACCCTTAAAACCATAGTCATATCGGTATAAGAGGTAATGATATGACTGATAAAGCAGCAAAAGAAGGTCTAGCCCTCCCAGGACCTGGCAAAACCTTTCTAACGGCATCAGAACTTGCACGCCCTCTTAGAGAGAAGGTATCCCAACAGTGGCAAGCATTGTGGGATCACATCCCACCAAATAAACTCAAGGCTATTAAGAAGGACATAAAACCCTGGAGCAGTTTCTACCACAATAATCGCAGAGAAGAAGTGATCCTAACGCGATTAAGAATTGGCCACTCCAGAACAACACACCTTCACCTTTAGGATTGATCCTTCTATATCATAATGCGTACCTCAAGAGACAACTTCACCTTATAACCAAAGAGGCTTTCCCCAATTGTGGAATGTGTGGCAATGTTTTTTCAATAAACCATAGGTTTACTGAATGCCCATACTATACCAAAAAGCTAACCGAATCTGGTATACCTCGAAACATCTCAAAGGCGCTGGGAAACGATGAAAAAATAATTGAAAAAGTGATAGCCCTCCTTAATAGAGAAAAGCTCTAATTCAAATTGTTGATGACCTATAAGTTTTACGCTCACAAATTAATAAATAAATAAAATACCCTTAAAACCAGAAATACATTTTGAGTTGTTTTTATCGAAGAAAGGTAAAAACACCCACAGAAGCTACGCGACAATTCTTATCCGTATTGCACACGAGAATAACGGAAGGTTAATGTTCCATACGTTGCTGTTTTAGGCCAAACCAGATACCTATCATTTCATAGTAAACTCCATTAGTATTCAAATCCATTAGTATATCAAATTGCCATTCTATTCGTAACAAACCTCCGAGACGTCAGAAAAGAATATGGCCTCGGGACCTTCTCATATAGAGCTTTTATTGAAGCAACCAATGGGCAGTTGCTTCGCAATCAATTGTCATGTTATTATCAGATTTACTGGATGTATATATTTTTTTTTTTTAGTAGTAGATTTCTATAAGTGGATAAATAAAATTAAAAAAAAATAACAAATGGTATTAATAATTTTATATTTAGATGGTTAGATGGTCTGATGCATTGATCTTTTCTAAAAAAGGGAGCAGGTAACATCTCGTTTTCAGCTGCACAAACCCTGCTGGAATTCCAGGTTACCGATATCTTTCTATAATTAGATTTCGCGAAGGTGTCCAGGTAAAGCTTGCTTGGTAATAAAACGATAAATTTACTTTAGATTTAGGATGTAAAGTGATAATTTCGGAAATATTAAAAATAGTTTGCTATTAACAATTTGAATTGCAAAAATCAACAAGGCCATTAGTATTCAATTACTTACAGCAGAAAAGTCACTCCAAAAATGATCCCTTAATGAACACGTACCTGGAAAAAGAAATTATTTATAATTATATAATTATTATAATTATTTCAATGATTTATATTATAATAGATATATCAACCTATAGAACAGCTTGATCTTCACCTTATTTGGGGAAGTCACAACGTCTAACATTACTTTAACGCTTACCGTTTTTAGAAAAAAATATCCACAAAACTTTAAATCTCACAAAAACTTGCAAATTTAACCAGCTTTAATATGATATGATCAAATTAATGATACGTGTTGATTTAATGGAGAAAATTACTTTTAAAACCGGAAAAACATGGTGTTTTCATTTTGCATACAAATCAGTTACTTGTGTAAATAAGAGATTATGATAAACGCTTTATAGATATATGTATTATAAATCTAATCAACTCTTAATTGGAATAAAAAGCAAAGACAAAATTGACTGTTTAGCCAAACATAAAGGAAAACTGTCAATAATGCGACACCAGATCCAAGAATTATATGTTATTACATTTATTTATTTATTATTATTATTTAGGATTTATTTTATTAGATTTTAAATGTAAGGTTTAAAACCAATAATGAACATAGACCTCAAATTTGCTATTGGCATCTGAATGCAGATGATATTGAAGAGTACCACTTGTTGAGATGAATTTTATAAACAGATAAGTCTGTTTTTACAGGAGAATGCATTTCTACCTATCCATGTGGGGTATCGATGATTTATTTTTTTTACCGTTGTCAAATAGCGTTGGAAAATCATAGTTCGTCCAACAGATTGAATGATGAGAATTACTAGGCATTATTACAAAATATACTACTGCAACTTTATCACGATATCCCACCTGAAGTTCGGCAAGATATGATTTTTCGACATCATGGTGCTCCTCCCATTACAAAAATAAAAATAAATAATGAATAAAAATTTGTTTTTAAAAGAAATTATAAAACACAATCACACTACATATACAATGTACACAAACATCCCACGGAATCCCCAGATCAAGCTTGTCCCATTTATGGGAGGGCAAGCCAGGCCCACAGTAATCACAACGCTGTTCTCTCAGCCGCGTCACCAGTGTGAAGATTTAGTGGAAGCTGAGAGGAAGCGCCACAGTCGCTCAGGATTTGAGTTTAGAAGCTATCGCCAGAACTCCAATAATATATATTTATCACAATATAAACCATTGATTTAATCTGTGAGGAGGGATATAAGGATGTGTGGAGCTGGATAATGAATGTGCCAATGGTGTAGAGTGGTTGTTAAGGTTTTGATGGAATTTAGAAAATGTAAGGGGTATCAGGTCAAGGACAGAAGATATGAGATCATTATGCAGGATTTTCCGGGCAAAAATAAATTTTAAAAATAGCTTTCTGTTTTATGATAACCATAACCTAAAATTCACTAACACACTAAACATACTATTCACAAGTTCCATTGATATATCACTTTATGATCATCGGTTACCTTTCTAAGTTTTTCTTTCATTTATTAAAAAATTTGGTGATTTTATTTTCAATTTATTTCATCTCGGCTATTGTTCTGAATCCTGGGGTATAAAATTGCTACCCTGTCTCTACTTTTCTTTTTTTTAACTTTTAATATAAACCGTTCATTATATTTCAGTACTATTTTTTCATCACTTTTAATCGAAAAGAAATATTGAAACTACCCGATACAAGCATGTATAATTCAGAATGAGTGATGGAATGTTTTCTACATCTCAATCCATGTCGGCCATTTAAAAGTTCAATTTTATTAAAATTGAAGCGTGTTGACCTCGAACGGAAAAATATTCGAAGAGTTTAATCTATAAGGCCATTAGGGGAAGATAGGGGCCTCAAGCGGTTTATTGAAGACGAATCAATTTGTTCCGAATCATTGAGGACGCTACCAACGCATAGCGACCTCTTCATCGCACCCTTTTGTCTCCTTGGAATTTTCATCTTCATTCATCAATCCATGCCTTTTAGAGTGTTTGATTTGAGTAACTGGGTCTTTATATATATACATGTAAATCCAGACTGAAGGAGAATAAAATAAAATTACAATTATTGCTTTTAAATTTCAATAAAATCCAATTTATACATAAAGTAATCAAATATTTATCATATAACAGATATCTTAAAATGGCAGATTGCTATTTAGTAGCTCATCTTCTTATTATAATTAATTCCTATTATGATATCGATTAGGGATTGGGATCGCAATAAAAATATCGATATTCCGTATCTAACAAGGGAACGTTAGGAGTTGTAGCTCACAGATTTGATGGATTTAGGATTTTTGGATGGATAGTAGGGACCTGTAACTAGAGTTATAGCCGACAATGGGCATTAGGAGCCGAGAAAAAAAATAAAATATGAAAATCACGTTGTTTTTTTTTTCTCACCACTCAGTCAAGATAGTGAAATAAATCTTTCACTTTAAATTGTAGTTTTGTATGCGTTTTGGCATAAAAACACTTTCGTTATGCTCATATACGACTTGGCTTCAGGGTGCTCAAAAACTCCAAACAAATGACAAAATTCCAATAAAATCCGCTGTAAATCATACTTATACTTGTCAGGAAAGTTTTTATTTAACAGAAACCTGATATTATTTTTAGATTATTCATCTGAAGATATATGTAAATAGTGGAATAGGCCGAAACAAAAAATTAAAGTTTTGTTACTCCTGAAAGTTTGAAGAAATTTTAAAAAGTATATGCGAGAATCTTTTTTGAACTAAAAACTGATATCATTTTCAGATTCCTCATCCCAAAAAACACGCAGAAAACAGATTTGGTCCACTATTCCACTATTTACATATATCTTCAGATGAATAATCTAAAAGTAATATCAGGTTTTTGTTAAATAAAAACCTTCCTTACAAGTATAAGTATGATTTACAGCGGATTTTAATGGAATTTTGTCATTTTTTTGGAGTTTTTGAGCATAACGAAAGTATCTCTATGTCAAAATCCATGCAAAACTACAATTGAACTTGAAAGAATCATTTAACTATATTGACTGAGAGGGGAGAAAATAAATAAAACGTGATTTTCATTTGTTTTTGTTTTTCCTCCGCTCCTAATGCCCATTGGCGGCTATAACTCTAGTTTTGCACTATTATAGGTCCCTACTACCTACACAAAAATCGGCAATCAAATCTGTGAGTTACAAGTCCAGACGTCCCCTTGTAAGGTTTTTTGAACTCTGAATATTAATATCCGGTACATTGGTCACCAAAAATAACGATATACAGATAGGGCACATCACTAGTTATGGTCACCTCACCAGTTTGAGCTGGCTAATACAACTATCGCAATAGTAGGGGTATAATCCATTTATTTGTGATATCACCAGGAGAAATATTTCTGAAAAGGATTTAACATTATTTTACTAATGAAACTATCCCCCCTATCCCTTTCCATTAATCATTGAACAATATATTCCTCAAGTCGTTTTTAAAAGTGAGGATTCTTAAGGTACTATAGTGAAATTGCTTCATTAATTTTTAGTTTTTGAGTTATGTTACATTTCATTAGAATTCAGTTTTCCATACAAACTCTATTATGTTGGACTAAATAAAATTTTGAACTGACAATAAACGGTTTATAAAAATATGGGATATGAGTTATGACCCTTCTGCTAATAAAGAAAAAAAAATAGAATTTTCTTTATTTGATTATGTCATTTTAAAACTTGACCTTGAGACTCTTAAGTGACCATTACTACTTAATATAGTTAGTTTTGTTCTGTAGTTCACGGATGGCTACTGCTGTTTTAGAAAACTGGAAATATTAAAAGTAAATAATTTACAAAAATTACATTCAGATATCTTTTAATTCATTAATTTTTTTTTAGAGATGATGATTGCCATATTGTATGCCGTTACAGCTTATGTAAAACAACGAGAAGTGCGGCTATAAATTATACTCTGATAAATATTTATATAAGTAATTATACTAATAAGTAATTATAAAGTTTGTGAATGAGAGCATCAAGTGATTGTGCTCTTAAATATACATTTTACTTTTTTGTTAGACCGCGTTGTATTAGTATTTAGATTATTTTTATAGTTTTAGTTGTTCATTAATTAATACTCATTTTTAAATTATTAAAAACATTGGTTTAAAGATTATTTTGCCACATGACCATAACTGATACAACATGCCCAGAACTGCTATTTTTGTTTCTTTTTGTGAAAAAATATATAAATTTATTTGAAAGGACGATTTAGTGTATTTGCCAATTTTACATTCAATAGAATAAACCTTTGAGAGTCTAAGTATATAACCAAAGATGTCATATTACAAATTGTATCAACGAAATAACCTTTTAAACCGAGTTCTCTTAACTAGTGATTCATCCTATATCGTGATTTTTTAAAACGTTAAAAGCTGTTTTAGTTAGTTTAGGTATCGACATCGAACCAATGCTCCACCAAATCCGTCAAACCCGGATCATTCTTACAGATCGATTTTAACGATTTACTTCGAGTTTCATATTCCTCGATAGCTCTTTCCTATAACTGCACCTGTAAACTTCCAGTTCTGTAGTTTTAAGTTGGATTCTATTGTTTGTTGTTTATTCGGGCTTAACGTCCTTGTGCACTCCAACTAGGGAAGGAAGGACGGGTTACCAACCTATTCTAGACAGGGTGTAAAGGTTGAGATTTATTCGTGGGGCAAGATTGAGTGTGTAAAATGGCTTGATTTTCAATATCTTTAATCATGACTCATTTTTCTAGACCATTTTATTTTATTTTATTTTTTATTTTTTTGCCAAGCAAAACGTTTTCCCACGAGTACGTCCGAACAAGACCTTTTTCGTTTACCTAAACCATTCATTTTTATTTCATAGATCATATCCGGGCCAATGAACCGAAAAAAATACAAAGTTAATATATTAAAATCCTTTCCTAATCTTCAAGAAATCCATTTTGGTGAAATTATATTAGTACAAACAGAAATCTATTATTGATTTATAGAAAATGTGACGGCTGGGAGGCAAGAGAGAAATCGAACTCGCGAACGACCTCTCCCCCCCTGTTTTGCCCACCCTAACACAAACATATTGCACACCCAAAATAGTGTCTCTCCATTTTATTTGGCTTTATTTGTTTACATATATCTTCTTTAAACAATGTCTACTCACCCTTTCTTGTCCTTTCGTTTCTAAAGTTACCTTCGAGCGCATTAGTTGTTGGTACAGATTTCCAGTGATACTTATCATTCGGTTTCAACGAATCATAGTAAAATTGTGGTTAGTTAACTATGTTTTTGTCCCTAGTATGAAAATCATCATTATTCTATCGTCAAAACCATATCAACATTGTTTACACAGTACTCTTCTTTGCAATGAAACTTCTCGCTGTTGGAATATAACTATAAATTTTAAATGCCATGAAATTATTAGTAGGCTTGATAGGAAACACAAATTACATTGAAGTACAAATATTGACCTTTCAAAGTCCACGATTAAGCTGTTATACTAGCGAACCTATAATGTGGTTGTCATATTCACACAGTCAATAATTATGTTATTTAAAATCAACGATATGTAAGGCAACCGTCCGTCATTAGAAATATTATTTAAAAAGTTTTCTATAAAAAGGTCCCTAGGTCACCTCTTCTTAAGACACCTCGGAGGATTATCTGGAATGAAATAGGGAGCGAGTTGATTGACAATCGGGTCTTATTGCTTAAAAAGTTTTTTTTTATGAAAGAATAGGTACCTTCTGACAAATCAGAATTAATAAGATTATTTTAAACAATTTTGTTACTAAAGAAGGAGCATTGAAGTTGTAGATTGTGGAGGAGGGAAAGTTTAGTGGAGCCCCAAAACTCAACTCTTTATGTCCACATAAGTTTGATTATAGTCATGCAAATGAGTCTTACGAAGTTAATTTGAGCCTCGGAGTGTTCGTCATTTAAATGTTAAAGTTGTCGAAAGCAAAGAACAGTTTCTTGCCGCTTCGGTCTTGTATCTGTATATATTCAAGAAGAAGCAGTGGAGTATCATTATTCGTTCACAACGAAGGTTCATGGTTGATACGAACTATTTTTATCAACCAGTTTTACCACATTCTTTAAGTTTTGTGATGTGCGATTGAAGGGATTCGAAAAGGATCATTATTAACTGAAAACACAGAATAATCAGCGTACGTAGATAGATTGTAATGTCAGTTTTATGCATGATACAGGGGATGGGACTTGAGATGACAAGGAAGAATCAGGATTTACAATGATAATTCAATCACTCAGATAGGAACGATAGTAAAAGTAAGAATAAATTGTTTCTCATATCTTTAATGTCGAGGATTATAAGTGGAAGGAATTACAAACAAAACAATGATTAACATCAATTATTTCACTTAAAAAACGACGATTTAAAAAACCTTTCAGAATAGCAACAGTAAAATTGGTGTGTAAAAATATCTTCAAAAATTCACCAAAATAGTTTTAAACAGGATGAAACAATACAAAACGTTAGAAAGTTTATTTATTACATGAAAAAATACAGAAATCGCAATTATAATTGGCTTTTTTAGCATTAGCATAATCTATGTTCCCCCGTTTGGCACGTAATACTTTTACCATAACTCTCTCTGCGTGTCTTCTGATCATAAAAGATCATAAAAGATGCAAGTTGCCTTAGATTGGTATCATCATTGCTATCCACAAGGAGAGGGTCATTTTAGTCTGATGATTCGGATGATGAGTTGTATCGTCTTCTCTTTCGTGCTCCCAACCTTGGACCCTGGTTGGGTTGGACCCCATTTTCAAAGAACTTGTCAACCGACTTGGTCAACCTTGTAGTGGTTCAACTGTGAGTAGTGGTTTCTTGTATTTGAGGACAGGATATATGTCTAACGAAGAAATTTCTCTTGAAGGTCCCGGGGAAATAGGGGCCCATATTAATACGAAGAAAGGGTGCCCATGTTTACACCAACCCCATCTAGGAAATATGGCCTCTATCACATGTTACCTAAAATCGTTCGTGACTAAAGTTGTACTTCAATAAAAATAATTTTTAGAGAAAAAACAAAACCGACTTTAAGATTAAACCTACATACACAAACTTAACTAAAAAATTAGAAATAATATTTTGATTGCTTCAAAACAAAAACTATTAAATGACAATCAACAAAATTATCGACACTTATATACCTATTCACAATTTATGATCAGTTATTTTTGGAGTCGGTGCCAACCAAAACAAACAGAATTTGAAAAGAATTTGTAATTGTAAAGATCCTCCCACTGTTTCATCACCGCCACACCACTGTCTCCGGTCATTCGAAAGTTTATTGCTAAGGCAAGATTAAACTGCCCTTCTTGGCTGGCACCGACCCCAAAAATAACCGATTATAAATTGTAAATAGGTATATAAGTATCAATAATTTCGTTTATTTTCATTTAATGGTTTTTGTTTTGAAGCAATTAAAATATTATTTTTAATTTTTTAGTTAAGTTTGTGTATGTAGGTTTAATCTTGAAGTCGGTTTTGTTTTTTCTCTAAAAATTATTTTTATTTTTCACTTTTTAGTGGTGAGTGTATTTTTGTTTATACAGTCCATTCTCGATCTTCAAGCTTCCCTGAAAAATGGTTTGACTTACTGAACAAAGACTTATCGAGGTTATCATTCACTTACCTTCATGTAATTGGGAAAATTGAACGCAAAATCGGAGTTGAAATCATTACGTATATTTTTCATTAATGGGTATGTGTATGTTGTTTGTACATACATATGAAATCATTGATACAGAAAATTAAATACCTGGTACCAATTTATCATATAACTTTCAACTGAATTGCGCTTTTTTCTGAGGGTGCCTAAAAGTAGACTTACCGTCTTCCACCAGTGGCGATCTTTTCTTTATTCTTTAGGACGATTGAAAGAGAACTACGCGGAATTCGGAATTCACTAGCAACAAACGCCCAACTTCTTTCTCCTTTCTGCACTTTGCATATCAATTTTAACTTTTCGTTAATATTAACTATTTTTTTGATTTTTCTTAAAAAGTGCTGCATTGATTTCAAAATATTTTTTATGGGACTACCTCTGAAGTATGCCCTACCGATCTAAAAAAGAATCATCAAAATTGATTCAGAATTGACGGAGGTTCTCAACTCGTCTGTATTTTTTATTTTATTTTTTGTATATGTTACGCAATTACTCCGTCAATTCTGAATCAATTTTGATTATCCTTTTTTAGATCGCTGGGGCATACTTTAGAGGTGGGCCTATAAAAATTATTTTGAAATAAACTAAACACTTTTTAAGAAAAATAAAAAAAAAAACAGTTAATAAGTGGTTTTATGAACTGTTATTTTGATTTTTCTTAAAAAGTCTTTCTGCACTTTGCATATCAATTTTAACTTTTCGTTAATATTAACTTTTTTTTTTATTTTTCTTAAAAAGTGCTGCACTGATTTCAAAATATTTTTTATGGGACCACCTCTGAAGTATGCCCTACCGATCTAAAAAAGAATCATCAAAATTGATACAGAATTGACGGAGTAATCGCGTAACATAGACACACAACTAAGCACTTTTTCAGAAAAAAAAAAAAAAAATACAGACGAGTTGAGAACCTCCTCTTTTTTGAAGTCGGTTGAAAAGTAGCACAAGATCTCCGCATTCCGGATCTCTTAAGCTGTGGAATTACTTTTAAATAGAGACTATTAAAATTGGTGATATTTTTTTAGAATGGTAAATTTCTAGACTCACCATATTTAAGGAGGTGGAATTCAGAGTGGTAAACATCTTTCAATGAAGGAAGAATAAAACATTCTATGATATAACTTGAGGTAGAAATAAATATAAAGGGTTGAGGGTATTATATATAGCATTATGAGTGTCGGCCTACAAAATTAAGCATAATTGATGTATGTGCTCTAGAAGGGTCATTAGGTTACTTTAACCTAGAATTTTGTGAATACAGCAGTGGATTTCACAATTATTGAATATTTAATTATATTATATCCAATCTAATAGTATCCCCGTAATTTCCGTATTGATAAATAGTAACGTGGGTTAAAATAATAAAAGCCCACATGGCAGGCGATTCGCGGGGCTTCCCGCAGTCATCTGTTTCATGTGGTTCCCTCTATTTGATAAATGGAAGGAAGGGGTGAATTATTATATGACAGTATACCTTACGAGGTTTTTCTGCCTTTAGATTAGTATAATACAACCGCGTAAGGGAACACAGCTCCCCCCCCCTCTAGTTGTAAGCACAAGGTTAAAAAAAAATAAGGGAAGTATAATTTTATTACTTGGCTCCACTATTTTCTGAGGATCTTAACTCCCTTAAGTCCTGGTTTGCATTTATCAAATGAGGAAAACCTTGGATGTTGGTGCTACCTGCCTCATCGCAAACATCTCTCATTGAACCTTCCTTGATTTTGATCATTAAGTTTATTCTTAAATTATTCTTGAATTACTAAAATATCTTTCACACTACTCTTCCTATTTTAGGTTCTCGGAAGAAAGTGAAAAGTTGCCATAGAATTTCAAAGTCATAGTTAGAATAGCGGATGGTAGCAGATTTATTTTCATGCTGAATAAGGTGCATAAATTAGGAAAATGTTCTAGATCTCAATGACCATAATAAGATAAGCGGTCATGTATTGATTGGAACGAGTCCGGAGTAATGACTAAAGAGATAGAGATACTCCTCAAGTTATGGGAAATAAGTAGCCTGTATTCAGGTTCCATAATAATATATTTAAGAAAGAATAATAAATAAAGCTAAACTAAAATTATATATAATAAAAAAGGTTTTATAGTTAAGAGTTAAGAGGCTGGTGGAATTTCGTTTACTTATTCCTTTGTTCTCCCACCCTTCTAGACGGCTCTGGAATGCATGTTTCTTAACAATGTTGTAACATTTTTTTCTCCCTAAGTAATCGTATCTTCGGGTACATGAAATGGTCATCGAATGCTATTATTCTAGGCGACGTGAATTAAATTAATCACATACTTACTAACTTTATATGGATCTAATAGCTATTTGTCGTATTTATAATTCGTACAATCCGAAGCACGTATCAGGAAGTTAGACGGTCCCCTCACCACATCAGTTATGTCACGTTTTATCGCAACTTGGTCAGTTCCAATCAATTGGAAACTTCACAGTAGAATATTTGTGACTGCTCTCCAGTCCCTGATCCCACCGCTCAATAAATCCGGCTTGATATTTTTTTAAAAACCAATGTTCCGAGAGAATAGTATATTGGGGTAAATATTAAAGTCAAAATAAGAGTTCGAAAAACTTCTAAAAGTATCACTTGAGGTACGCATGATGATATAGAAGGATCAGTACAATTAGGATTGATGAATTAAATGTCACTTCTATTGAGATTATTTTATTTGAAAACTAGTTTCGAATGCTAAACATTCATCTTCAGTTCTAAAACATACAAAAAAATTTTCAACACATCAGTACTATGTTACATAGATAATATATACTAAAGTTTTTTAAAAAGATAAGACAAGAAATCAAGCATAGGCACTCACCTTCGAGGAAACTAAAACACTGAATTTGAGAGAAGTAAATGAAAATATAAGAGCATACACTAATAAGACCCAAAATTCCAATTTCGCTATCCATCTAAATGAAAATAACCACAAATTTAATAAAGACTCGGGAGTTAAAATATTACATCAAGTAGAAAATAGCCTAAAATTAAATACTTTTGAATCACTAAAATAATAAAATCGTTTAAAACCAATCCAGATTTTTGTTTAAATGATCAGATTAACATATTCAATAGCCCCATTTTAAATTTGTTTCCCATAGGAAAGGAAAAACCCAATGAGTCATAAGGGAAACCCCGTTGTAAATCTAAAACTTAACCTACCTGCCCCTTTTTACATCTCTCAAATTCAGTGTTTTAGTTACCTCGAAGGTGAGTGCCTATGCTTGATTTCTTGTCTTATCTTTTTAAAAAACTTTAGTATATATTATCTATGTAGCATAGTACTGATGTGTTGAAAAAATTTTTGTATGTTTTAGAACTGAAGATGAATGTTTAGCATTCGAAACTAATTTTCAAATCAAATAATCTCAATAGAAGTGGCATTTAATTCTAATCCTAATTCTAAAAGTATTTTAGTAAACTGTAATATTTTATGGCACAAATATATAAATGTGTCATTTATATCCTGATTACTGCAAGTAGCTCTGCGGCATCTTTGTATGCTTAACCTATCTATTTGCTTTCCGAAATTTCGAGGTTCTTACGTAGCTCTATTTTTTGCACACAATAAATAGTGATTCCCTAAAGTACTTATTAAAATTTACAACTATATAATTAAACGAAACATATCTAGTAAAAGTGAGACATTATGAAGAGAACGAGTGTGAAATTAAACTGTAGGAAAACTACTCATTCTCTTCAGACACATCGGAGGGTTCTCTAATAAGGGATGTCTTCCCAAAAATTAAAAATAGTTTCTTAACTTTCATTCTTGTTTTATTGATTCAAAGTAAAAACAAAAAAAAAGTTTGTCCAAATGATGAAAGGGATTTGATGCGTTTTTGTTTCGTATATATTTTTATTCTCCATCTTCTACACAGTTATTAGATGACTTGCGTCCCCAGTCGCGGCTTCGCTTGCTCTTATAAGTAAAGAACTTATAGGTTTAACTAATAATTGAAGATTTACCTATTAGCGATACCATGTACTGTATCATACAGTTCTTCTCACAATATTTCCAGATATTTTCACGCAAAGCTGTAATTTTTAACCCGGCACTATTGCAATGGTGGTTGAAATTTTCGTAAAAGCGTAAGTTGATAATCAATTGCTAATAATCAGCAAAAACTAAGGTTAGGCCGCTAATTTCTTACAAAAAATAAGAAATCGATATTTTGATAAGGCAATAATTTTTAGTGCGGCAGAAATAATATTATCGATTTCATCTGGTTGGATTTTAATTTCTAACTATAAAAGATAATGGCAGTATGGCAAACCTCTGCCAATTTATAAAAATAATAAAATTATTATTATATTAAACTATACTATTTTTAACCTTCCTTGAACTATGAAGATAATGTAGTTAAAATTTGGTACAGATAGTTTTACAATTGCAAATGGCTGTTGCAGAATGGCGATAACCACATATCATCCGATTATTAAACATCTCTGGGATTCACACGACAAACTAAATATCTATATTTTTTTTTAACAATTTGTTTGAATTAAGCAAATTTTATTATCAATTCCTAGCTCTATATAACACTGTACCTTTATATCCTCTCTTAAATGGCACTCGCCACCTATCAGTCAATTTTCAAACTTCACTGCGCACCACATATTTATCGCTTTTTAGCAACAATTTAATAGAAAATGTGTACATTATATTATTGCTAAACCTTCCTTGAGCTATGAAGATGGCGTGGTTAAAATTTGGTAAAGATCGGTCAAATAGTTTTTGCGGTTAGTGATCACAAACGAAAAATGGCTTGTCCTTTTATATAATAGTAAATATATGTAATTAAAGTGATTTATGGCTCTTTGGGCAAGGATATCGTCGTGATTATGGATAATTTCAACGGATCTGGAAAATGTGTTATGTAGAATACAGTATTACATACGAAACTAAATGTATGCAGTTCTAGAATATGGGGTCTAATTAGGTCATATCAGGAACGTGGTTTGGAGGTTGCTTACACACTTGGGAGGTTACGGGAAAAACAAGAAGCTTCTTGGAGGACCTTGGTATGGAGGTGAGGGATATTGCGATAATGGCCAAAAATATAATATTGGACTCCCTAGGCATTATCCACCACCATATACATGTTACATAGGATGGACTAATGCAATTTATGATTGTTATATATGTGTACCAATTTATTGTATTTTGGTTCTATGTGCACATATGTATATAAATATGTGTATATTAAGTACTAGTGATATTAATTTAAAAAATAAAAACTGTTTGTCTAGTATCTTGTATTACATATTATATCTTAGAATTATTACTGAATTATAATTATTATAATTTACCCTTATAAAAAAAATGTATAAAATAAGAAAGTATTATAGAACTGCGTAATTTGCATTAACTATACGGATTTTTGATCCAGGTATTAGCGATATCCTATATATTTCTCGTGGCGCTAGAACTCATCAAATTTTCAATCTGTAACATACAATTGAATAATAACGACCTCGCATAAATATTCGTTCTTATTCTGAATGGAATCAGAAAACTTTTCACAAAAACTTATAGATAACATTGATTTAAATATTAAAAAAGTAAGTTTTTTTTTGTTTTGTTTTACATAACTGATTTGAAAGAACTTTTAAGATCGATTATTCTATTGAATAATTTAGTTGTTTTTTTTTTTCTTAAAGCAGTTATAGTTGAACTCATTTGAAAAAAAAAAAAAAAAAAAAAAAAAAAAAACTGTTCTAACTCCTGGTGCCACGATATTTAACAATCGTTAAAAAATAATATTTATATAAAGGATAAATTCGAAAATCCACCACGTATACTAAAACATCAAAATGGTTTAAATAAACTAAAATAGAAAATTAATAAAAAAAATAATACTGTTCAACTGTTTATATTTTTAAGAGTTGTCATTTATAAAATTAGCTTATTGTAACATATATTATATTGGAGTACCTATATAGCATTAATTATAAGGAATATACCAACATAAAAATGATTGTAAAAACAATTAATAATAAAGAAAATATAAAATAGCATTATGACACTACGTAGCGAAATTATTAAATAAATTATAACAGCAACAAAATTCAAACAAAAATTATGAAAATAAAAACAATAAAAAAAAAAAAAAAAAAAAAAAATTTAAAATTATATATGCTTAATACGGTCCTTGCGTTTCACACAAGAAAATATCCAGTATTTTTTAGCGTCGTTTCGAAACTATATTGAATTTAAATGATTGTATAGACATTTTTCTGTTTAAAAAAAAAATTAAAAGTGAAATTTCGATGGATTTCACATTAAATTTGTCCTGTGATTTTTATACAGGGTGAATACCTCTTAGTGTAAAGAAAAAAGCAAACATTGGGTGATTCAACTAGATCAAAGATGTAGAAGGATGCCGCACACCTTACCTTTTCAATCCGTTGCAGATAAACGATAATTCAAAGACTTTTTTTGAGGAAACCAAGTTGTTTGCCTGTAATATCTCTATTCTGTATATTTTTCAAACATTGACCACATTTTCGGATTTAGCATTAAATTTCCAATAAGAGCAAAGTACAAGTAACCTCGAATTTTACAAACTTGTGACCTAAAAAACAGATTGATCTTTATGGTATTTAGGGAAGTTACAATGTCTTACATTACTTCAACGCTCACCGTATTCCGAAAAAAAACTATCCACAAAACTTCAAATCTCACAAAAACTTGAAAATTTGACCAGCTTTAATATGATATGATCAAATTAATGATTTTGTTTCGATTTCATGGATTAATTCACTTTTAATACCGAAAAAAAAAGGTGTTCTCATTTGGCATACAAATCAGTTACTTGTGTAAATAAGATATTATGATAATCGCTTAATGGAAATATTAATTTTAAACTTAATAAACTCTTCAATGGAATAAAAAGCAGAGAAAAAAATTATGGTTTAATACAAAATAAAGGAAAAACTGTCAGTAAAGCGATACCAAAACAAAGGATCTTATGTTATTACATTTATTTATTTATTATTATTATTTAGGATTTACTTTATAGTAGATTTTCAATGTAAGGATTAAAACCTAATGATAATAGACCTAAATTTTGCTGTTAGCTTATATATTATGTGCCGAGTAGTGATAGTTGATTGTTAAATTGAATTAATTTAAGGTTCTTACCTTAAGATGGAAAACAAATTTTCCCAAAGCATGTAGTGAAGTCTAAAATTTAATAATAAATGAGTTGAATGCTGGACTTTGAAGATAAGAGTTTTGATGTTCTCGACAGAAAATTATGGTAGTCAAGTTGTTTGAGACTAAGGCATTTGAAAAAGAAGATAAGTGCCATTAGATGAGAATTTGGTTGGAGTAAAGTAATTTTTGGTAGTAATTTAGTGGGGAAAAGGATTACAGAGACTACCTGTATGGTTCTGGTTCCCAGGTAAATTATCTGTTGTGGCAGCCTCTGAGAAACAAACGCAATTTGAAGTCTGAAATGGTTGTTGGCACGCTACCTGTTCACATCTGACTCCATTCTGCCCATCACTTTTATCACCTTCAACGATTAGTTGAACCGTTTTTCTATGGACGATTATTATTTTATTTGTTGTTTTATTTTTTCGGTTTAGTTGAAGCGAAATATCAACTCTAAATCACTGTATACAACATTTGATAAACATGTCACTTACAAGATTTTTTGTTGGCTATTTTAGAAAACTTTAAAAGTATTACCGAATATTCGAACTATTAGGAATTTATTAATTTTTTAATAATGTATGATTGATATAATATATTAGTTTGAAACAACAATACCAAAAATTAGAGTAGAAAGAGAGGGTTAAGGAATGTGATCAAACAGGAGGAAAACAAATCTAATCAAATGTCATCTATGGACTTGGTTAGCTATTGCTTTTTCATAGCCGTAGATCATATTTTGTTATATACTGCGTTTGAGTCATTTTTTGTGAATTTGAAATTTTGATTCCTGCATCAAACAGCTTTCTGAAATAAATATAAAACATTTTAAATACGTGTTACTGTAACTGTACATTGAAAAAATATGATTGTATTTTAGGCATCTTGGAAGCGGTTCGGGTTTTATGATGGTGGGTCAGTCTCGTATAGCTTTTATTGTAAGCCTTGTATGGGCTACTTCTTCCTGGAGCTGTTACAGGGTCTTACATTATTTTTTACTTATTTAAGCATGCTTGTAGGAATTTCATTCCACATTTGTTGCCATTCATTACGAATTCTTGTCTACAAGTTGGAGTGCCGACGATTCGACCTTCCTTGATAACCATCGATTGTCTTCTCTCTTAACTGGTTCGTTGCTCTGAAGAAGAAATGCCAGGCAAGTCGAAATGTCGGTAATTCATAAATGTTATCTTCAATGTGTTTTTATTTTTTCCTTACTGCAAACCTGATCAATCTCTTCTCATACTACATAACCGTTAACTATATTATTCATATCAATTATTTTCTGTAGTTGTAGGGACAAAGGGATTTGATAGTGGCTTGAGTGGAGGACATAAGTTAATTTACTTTCTTTTTTAAGCTGTCTTTACTATTTCTATATAAAGTTATCTAGAATAGTTTACTAATTTAATCACAAAAAAAAAAAAAAAAATTACTCCATTAATAGGTCTTTATTTCCAATCTAATTAAAAAATATATATATATTTTCAGCCCACTTATATAACGAAAAGTATAATAATACAGTGTAACTGATCAAAACATTTAAATTTAATAATTTTGATAAAATCAATCCTAGCAAATCCCACCAAATAACCTTTACCCTTCGTCGTAAACCTACGGCTTCATGTCCTACAGTATCCTTTAATAATATTCCCCTGATCACTGTTGAACAGATCCGCTATCTAGGACACCAACTGGACAAACGTTTAACTTGGAATCCACATACAAGACTAAAACGACAGGAAACTGCTCGTCGTTTTTGACTTCTTCAACATTTACTAGAAAAACGTTTAAACCTTCCGATTCACAACACAAGACTCATTTACATGACAGTTATCAGACCTATTTGGACAAATGGAGTTTAGCTTGGGGCTCAACTAAACCTTCTAATTCTTCCCGTATTCAATCCGAAATCCTTAGAAAAATACTCTATGTTCCATATGTTGCTGATTTAGCCCACACCAGATACCTTTCATAGTAAGCTCCGTAACCACTCAAATCCGTTAGTTTCTCAACTTGCTTCCCACTCCATTCCTGATAATCCACCGAGGCGTCTGAAAAGAAGATGGCCTAGAGAACTTCTAGTGTAGAATAGTTATTAAATTGTTACTTATGAGTAGTTATTTTCAAGTTTTTACATGTAATTATAATCATTAACAACATATTTACTAGATGTATATATTTGTACAGTTGTAAATTTCAATAGATAAATATTTTTATTAAAAAAATAATAATTTTGAAGTATTTAAATATAATGTCTAAAATCAATAATTAAAATATAAGATAAATTCATTTAAAATGTCAGTTCAATTTTATTTTTTTAAGTTATCCTATAAAAAAATAGTATTTTTTTATAATTCAAACTTGATTAAATCAGACAACGTAATACCTAAAATATTTTTATCAACTAATTCAATTACAAAATGTGTTAACATTTTTAATAAATTGGGAAATAGTAATAATCAGCAACCGTTACAAATACATGTTTAAAGATAAATAAAATATTAAAATAAATCTCAAAATGCTATATGATTTCTTAAGTATAAGTGTAAATTAAACAATAGAAGAAGTTTTTTCTCAATTCAAAATTAACTTTTATTGAAATATATGTACAATCTGCCTCAGTGAAGGGGAATATGTAACAGAGCTAATGATGTATTCATTCGTACAATATATATAAGTACACATACACACGCAATTAATAATAATAAAAGATAAAAATAAAACAAATAATCGTCATAAAAATAAAACTAATATTTCTTCAAATATATTTTTTTTTTTATTTAACTATTTATTGATATTTACAACTGTACATCAAGTAAATTTAAGGAAATGATTATAATGACATGTAAATCACTTGTGAAGAACTACTCACTAGTAGCACTTCAAAAAATGTTATAAACTAGAAGATCTTTTGGCCATCTTCTTTTCAGGCGCCTCGGAGAGTTATCAGGAATAGAATGGGAAGCAAGTTGGGAGACTAATGGATTCGTGTGGGAGTTCAGTTTACTTTGAAAGGAATGGTATCAGGTTTGGGCTAAATCAGCAACATAAGGGACATGAAGATCTTTATGGATAAGTTTATTCGTGACAAAGTAAGGATCATTAAGGATTTTCCAAAGGATTTTGGATTGTAAGGATTCGATTCGAGAAGAATTGGATGGTTTAGTGGAGCCCCAAAGCTCAACTCCGTATGTTCATATAGGTCTAATAACTGTCATGTAAATGAGTCTCTTGTAATTTATTGGATGCTTTGATCGTTTGTCAAGTATTTCAAATATTAGTATTAAAATAAGAAACTGTCTGTGTTTTGACTTCTTCACTATTTACTAACGTTAAAACGTGCATACCTTCCGATTAATTAGAAGATGCTCATCTACAGCTTTGGGGCTCCACTAAGCCATCCTTCGTCTCGTATCCAATCCTTACTATCCAAAAGTCTTCAATGCACCTTGCAATGACACAAACTTAACTATAAATATCATAATGTAACATATGTTGCCGATTTAACCCAAACTAGATATCCATCCTTTCATAGTAAGCTCTATAACCATTCCAACCCTCTAGTATTTAACTGTTCTATTCCAGTTAACCTTCAGAGGCGTCTGAAAAGGATATGGCCTCAAATCCTTCCAATAAACAATTGCAATAACTAGATAAAGAAAAAAAAAAAAAAAAATTGTTTTATAATTTTAGTGTTAAATAAGGATTCACCATAGAAATATTAATCACTGATTTTTCACCTCTGGAAAATAAATCCAGGTAATAAAGATAAATCTGAGGGGCCATTTCGGAACCAGAAAGATAAGAGATAATTGAGAATTAGGCCGGAAAGGGAGAAAACCCTGCATCAGAAATCTGTCAAAGAAATATTAAAGAGAACTAGATATGTTTTATATCAAAAGCCACCGGCTCAGAAATATTATAAACCCGGCTTCAAGAGTAAAGAGAAGGGGGTGGGTGAAATGAAAACATAATTTACAACCAGCCGCAGGTACCGTGCAGTGCCTAGCACTGATTGAGATAACAAGTACGCTTGCTGAATTGGTTTTGATTAGGAGGGTGCAGCCAACTGCTAATTGAAAAAAAAAAAAAATATATATATATATATATATATATATATATATATATATTATACATTTATTGAAATTTACAACTATACAAAATATATACATCAAGTAAATGTATTGACAACGATTACAATAACATGCCAAAACTTGGAAAGGACTACTCGTCAGTAGGTCTTTATTAAAAATTCTACACTAGAAAGTCTCTAGGCCATCTTCGTTTCAGACGCCTCGGAGGTTTATCAGGAAGGGAGTGGGAAGCAAGTTAAGAAACTAACGGATTTGAGTGGTTATGGAGCTTACTATGAAAGGATAGGTACCTGGTGTGGGCTAAATCAGCAACATATGGAACATTAAGATCTTTATGGATAAGTTTATTTGTGACAAAGTACGGAGCAATGAGGATTTTGGGTTGTAAGGATTGAATAGGAGATGAATTGGATGGTTTAATGGAGCCCCAAAGCTTGACTCTGTACGTTCAAATAGGTCTAATCACAGTCATGTATATGAGTCTTTTGTAATTAATTGGGAGCTTTGAACGTTTGTCTAGTAAATGTTGAAGTAGTCTGTAACGACGGGCAGTTTCTTGTCGTTTTTGTCTTGTATATGAATACAACACATTTTAAAAAGTATATTAAACCGAGTACTAAGATTTTGATAGTTTCCATTTTAGTTTCAATTTTGGCAAATTATTTGCTGCTTCAATAATGGTTATTTTATTTAAAGACTATTAGATTCCTTATCGTAATTTCCAAACTATTACGTAAGATTATGACTAAAACTATTTTCAAAAATCTCTCTGATGAATGTCATTGGCCGTTTTGAGAGAACGCAAGTATTAATTATATTTAAAAATAACATTAATATTATTTGCTATGTTAAACCCCACCCTAGCCAGCAAGTAATAATAGCTAACAGTAGCACTCAAATAACTTAAGGAGAATAGTATTACATATAATTAAGAAGCATGTGTTTTGGGCAGTATGGCTCCCATTGAAATAACCTTCGGTTAGTCGCGTGCCCAATAGTTCTTGCGTGGGACCTGTGGGATGTTGTTAATTTATTCGATTAAAAACAACTCAAAATGTATTTTATTGCTGTTATAAGGCGCCACTTCTAGAGAGGTGGAAACTTGGGTTCGAATCCCGACGGCGGGTCAAATCTTTTCTCTTCAAAAAATAAAATAATAGATTTAATAATATTGAATTATATCAAGAAAAATTACATATATATTAATACCGGTGACGGATTGTCAATAGGATCTAAATTAATTAATGTTTCAATCTGGACAGTCAATCCCCAGAATCACATCGGCGATTTGCGAGTGCCCGGTTTCTGGATCACTGGAAAAAGAGAGAGGATTTGCCTGTTCGGATACAACCCGGGGGCCTAGTTGGATAAGGCGCCACGCTAGAGAGGTGAAACTTGGTCTTGCGAATCCCGACCGGTTCAAATCTTTTCTCTTCAAAGTAATATATATCATGTAATTAATATTGAAATTATATCAGAACAATTACATATATAGATCTCTATATATATAGATATATATATATATTATAGTCTATATATATATATAGATATATACCCGGTGACGGATTGTCAATAATGCCAAATTAAATTTCAATTTCAATATGAACATTCATCCCCGGCATCACATCGCGATTTTGCGAGTGCCCGGTGGTTATGGATCACTGAAGAATATAGGATTTGGCCTGGTTCGGATACGACCCCGGTTGCCTAGTTGGATAGGCGCCGCTAGAGATGTGGAAAACTTGGGTACGGAATCTCGGACCGGTCAAATCTTTCTATCTCTTCCCAAAAAAAATAAAATAATATATTTAATAAATTAATTATCTCAGAGAAAATTACTATATATATACCGGAGGATTGTCAATCGATCCAAATTAAATGTAATGTTCAATTTAAATTCCTCGCCCGGAATCACATCGACGATTTGCGAGTGCCCGGGGTTATGGATCACTGAAGAGAGAATTTGCCTGCTTCGGATACGACCCCCGGTGGCCTATTGGACTAAAACTATTTTATCTCTCTGATGAATGTCATTGGCCAGTAGCCAGGGTCAAATCTTTTCCTCTTCAAAAATAAAAATATATATTTAATATATTGCATTATATCAAGAAAAATTACATATATATATACTATATATCCGTGACGGACCGGTTCAATATGTCAAATCTTTTCTCTCGAAAAAATCTAAATAAAATAATATATTTAATAATATAGAAATTTATATCAAGAAAAAATACATATGATAATACCGGTAAAATGTAATGAACAAGATCACATCGCGAAAAATGCCTGGTTCATAGACCCCGGGCCTATATACCGGTTGACGTCCAAATCTTTTCTCTTCAAAAAAATAAAATCATATATTTAATATATTGATTATATGTCAATAATGTACCCCGGTGGCCTGTTGGATTACTTTGGGTATTAACCATTTAAACCCAAGAAACAATACGGATATATATATACGGGGTCACACTAGATCGCGATGACTCACCTCCGATTTTGCAATTGGATTAGGGGTATAAAAAAAAAAAAAATTAATTCTCAAATGAATTTTAATGCACCAGTGAAGCCATGCTGAATTCTAGAACAAAAATGGAACCTTCAATCATCGGGGTTCGAATCCCGACCGGGTCAAATCTTTTCTCTTCAAAAAATAAAATAATATATTTAATAATATTGAATTATATCAAGAAAAAATACATATATATATACCGATGACGGATTGTCAATAGATCCAAATTAAATGTAATGTTCAATATGAACATTCATCCCCGGAATCACATCGCGATTTGCGAGTGCCCGGGGGTTATGGATCACTGAAGAGAGAGGATTTGCCTGGATTTCGGATACGACCCCGGTGGCCTAGTTGGATAAGGCGCTACGCTAGAGAGGTGGAAACTTGGGTTCGAATCCCGACCGGGTCAAATCTTTTCTCTTCAAAAAATAAAATAATATATTTAATAATATTGAATTATATCAAGAAAAATTACATATATATATACCGGTGAAGGATTGTCAATAGATCCAAATTAAATGTAATGTTCAATATGAACATTCATCCCCGGAATCACATCGCGATTTGCGAGTGCCCGGGGGTTATGGATCACTGAAGAGAGAGGATTTGCCTGGTTCGGATACGACCCCGGTGGCCTAGTTGGATAAGGCGCTACGCTAGAGAGGTGGAAACTTGGGTTCGAATCCCGACCGGGTCAAATCTTTTCTATTCACAAAATAAAATAATATATTTAATAATATTGAATTATATCAAGAAAAATTACATATATATATACCGGTGACGGATTGTCAATAGATCCAAATTAAATGTAATGTTCAATATGAACATTCATCCCCGGAATCACATCGCGATTTGCGAGTGCCCGGGGGTTATGGATCACTGAAGAGAGAGGATTTGCCTGGTTCGGATACGACCCCGGTGGCCTAGTTGGATAAGGCGCCACGCTAGAGAGGTGGAAACTTGGGTTCGAATCCCGACCGGGTCAAATCTTTTCTATTCAAAAAATAAAAAAATAATTTTATAGTAGTCGCGTGCACCTCACAGGTGTTTGCAAATTCATGAAGATTATTTACAATATATTTCATTAAAAAATATTTACGAAACTCTGTATATGAGCACTAAAAAACATATAAAAGACAATGAGACAATAACAAACAAAAATAAAAAAGAAGAAAAAATTTATGTGTTTAGTCGCCTTGTTTCTCCCAAATGTTTTGATATCCTATGGACCAGAAACGTTAAGGACGGAATCCGATTAGGTGCTAAAACTTGAAAGGAACGCTGGCAAAGGCATACATGGAATCTTGCCCCCACTAGCCAGCTGGGTCAAGATACGTCCAAAACAATTTCATTATGCACCTCACAGGATCACGCGACAAAAGGAAGGTTAAAGAACTAGTCCAATTCATATGGTTTAAACTATGACCCTTGGAAAGTGACACTATATCCTCACATTCATCTATAATACCATTCTTCAAATCGTATTATTCCAACTCCTAAAAATTATCAAAAGCTAAGATGATGCCCAAAGACAAACCATTTGCTGGCTGTCCCATTTTTACAATGACCTACATCTCTCTAAAGGAATATGAGTAAAATTCTTGAATTTTAATTTTGAAACGTTTGCATCCCATCTTGCCACATGATTTCACATCACCATTTTGGATTTCGCATCAGATTGCGGAATGTACTACATCTTCGAGGAGGCTGCTTTTCCGGTACGAAAAAATCGTTTAATCGAGGTTGACCTCTCCGTCAATTCCTTGTTCCTACACACTTTCTTAATATCCGTTTCTATCTTGGCGATATAAGATTTAAAGTCTTGTATTCAATCCTCACAATCCAAAATCCTTCAAAAAATCCTCAATGCTCCTTACTTTGTCACCAATAAACTTATCCATAAAGATCTTAATGTTCCATATGTTGCTGATTTAGCCCACACCAGATACCTATCCTTTCATAGTAAGCTTCATAACTACTCAAATCCTTAAGTTTCTCAACTTGCTTCCCACTCCATTCACGACAATCCTCTGAGGCGTCTGAAACGAAGTTGGCCTAGAGACCTTCCAGTGTAGAATTTTTAATCCAGTGCTACTGATGAGTAGTTCTTTTCAAGTTTTGACATGTTATTGTAATCGTTGTCAATACATTTACTTGATGTATATTTATTTTGCAGTTCTAAATTTCAATAAATGTAACTATATATATAAAAGATTCAAAGTAAACCATAATTTCCTTTCCTTTGCACTTTATACGTGCGGTGTCATTAAAATATTGTATTCAATCACTCCAACCTTTCTAATATATACTATCATTATATACTTTACTATATGATGTCACCAAAACCTCAAGAATGGTAACGAAATTGGAGGATTAACTATAAATCTAAATAAATACATCCAATTACCTTTACCCTTTACCGTAAACCTACGATTTCTTTTCCTAAAGTATATTTTAATGATATTCCACCAAACCCTGGTGAACAGATCCGCTACTAAGGTCTTACAACCAAGACAAACAACTTACTTGGAATCCACAGCGCGAAAATTTTCTGACTACTTCAACATTTACTTGCGAAAGGATCAATTGATTAACGTAATGAATTACAAAGACTCATTTACATGACAGTAATTAAACCTATTTGGAAAAACAGTTGAGCCCCAAATTGTCTCCAATAAAGTTAAAAACTAAAATAAATCTGTTAACCCTCCCCCGGTCGCAAGCCGTATTTTGGACGGGATACAACATTTTTTATCTTTTACTTCCCTAATGATACTTAATGATGATTTTTTTTACTAGAATATATATATATATATATATATATATATATATATATATATATATATATATATTGTTCATTTATAAGCGAAAAAATGTACAAATAAATTTAAAAAATATGATAGTTTATTTAGAATAACATTTTAAAAAAAAAAATTAATTCACATACAATTACTACCTAATACAATTTTTCAAATTAATTATGCTTTATTACTAAACATTAAACAAAATATTATGAACAAGTATAACATATTATTATTTGAATAGTTATTACTTATTGTGAATAAGCAATAATAATGTTATGAACTGCCTTCACTAACAACTATGGCATGTAAGCAATTCTTACGTACTATTTTCGTATGTTTCCCGCATACAAACACAGGTTAGTTTTCATATGTTTTTGTAGTATGCGATTTTCTTGACTGGTTTACTGGTATTTTATCAACAGATACTTAGATAAATAAAAAATTGAGAGAAACAACTCCAATTCCTACATACATTTAGTTGACAGTTTTGTTATTCCACCAGGCGCTAGACATACTACGGAAGGCTGGTCACAATTTTTCACTTTATTTCTATTTTCTTTTAATAACGAAAATACCTCAGCGCCGTCCGACGGACGGCATAGCGACCAGTGAAGGGTTAATATCATAAAGTATTATTATATGTTGCTGATTTTTAGCAAATTAAATACCTAAAATCCCATAATAAGCAAAATACCCCCTCGAATACACAAACAATAAATCATTGAAATATCTTTAAATTCATAGTTTCGCTAATTTATTAATTTTATTTTTATACACTAGTAAATGTGAATAAATTAATAAAAATAAAAATAAAATGTAACTCAGAATAACTTAATATGTAAGAGCAAATTATTTCGTTGAGTTTAGCAACTCATCAAGTATATCTCAAACAGAAACATCCACTCCCACAGCTCCCTCAACTAACTTAGTGTGCATTTGCAATTTCATCATATTTTCTCTTTTTTTTCTGATACGAAAATATCGGAGGAAGAAGATAAAAGAAGCTAGGAAAGTGGGTTCGCTGAAGGAGGGAGAAGGGAGGGTTTGGTGTTAATGCAACCAGCCTCGGTTGACACACATTAATTTCGGACGCCGCTTCTGAGATGTTATCGTTAAAATTTATAGTTGCCAAGTCTTTATACCTAGCGCAGGCCTCATGTAAATTGAGCACTTTCACAGATTATTATGGCTCCAGACTCGGCATTTCCCCTCAACATTATACATTCATTGTTGAACGCTTTTCTTCAAGCTTAATTGATCGTTCATCTTGATTAATTGTCGGCAAATTTGAAAAGCCTTTGATTATGGAAATTTTCCCCTTTGGAAATGGAACTGTTTTGTTACAGAAAATTAACCTTAAAAAAAAAAAAAGAAACATCTAAGTCATCATCAAATAACTGTAATATATAACAGTCATGTGTCGATACCAACATTGTTCGATTATTGGTGCCAATACCAGTACCAAAAAATCGATTATTCTAAACCGTTTCTCGGTTTAAAAATAAATTTATCTATACTATTACATAAAATGACTACCCATTTTTCGTTTGTGATCACTAACCCCAATCTGCTTAGGATTGATGAATTAATTGCCACTTCCATTAGGAATATTTTATTAGAAAACTAGTTTCGAATGCTGAACTCATTCTTCTTTTAAAACATACAAAATTTTCAACACATCAGAACTATGTTACATGGATTATATACTCTAATGTTTTCAAAAATGTAAGAAAAGAAATCAAACATCAGTAATCAGCTCAGGAGGTCTAGGAGATAACTGAAATATACCCATCGTGGGAATTGGAAGAGGGCAGGTAGGTAAATTTTTTTGATTTACTATGGGAAACAAATTTATTTGTAAAATTTGTTTCCCACAGGAACTGAAAAATCCAATGAGCCACAAGGGAAATTCCATAGCAAATCACAAAAATTTAACCTACCTGCCCCCTTCCACTTCTTTTTTCGAGAAGCATTCGAAACTAGTTTTCTAATAAAATAATTCCAATAGAAGTGGCAATTAATTCATCAATCCTATATGCATTGATCCTTCTATACCATCATGCGTACCTCAAGTAAGGCCCAATCTGCACCAAATTTTGAACACATCATCTTTATATTTCCAGTAAAGTTTAGGAATAATAAAATCTACTGGTTTTCCATTTATTTGTTATCAAATAGCAATAATAAATGTAAAACTGAAAAGTTTGAAAATTGAACGATAGGTGGTGATCGGACAAGAGAGGTTACAAATCTACAGTGTTTTATAGAGCTTGACATTGATAATAAAATTTACTTATTTTCAATTAAATTTCTAATAAAATACTATAAATATTTAATGTGACATGAAGTGATCCCAATGAAGCTTAAAAATCGACCGGTATGTGGCGCCATTTCGCAATAGATGTAAAAATGGTAAAACTACCGAACCCATCTGAGCAAAATTTCAACCTTCAGGTTTTAGAAAGTTTTAGCAATAATAAAAACTAAAATGTACAACGTTGATTGGCTAAAACGAAGTTTGCCTCACTGGCATATAATTTTATAGTTACAAATTAAAATCCAACCAGATGACAAAGAAATAATTTCTGTCGAATAAAAATTATTAAAAAATAAAAAAAAATGTCAATTTGGTTTTTGATATTGTCTGTAAAAATATTATCCAAGGGTTTTAAGTTGTGATAATCAAGACAATAATCGTTATAGTGAGAATTTCCAGGGCAGTTTGAGTCGCAAAACTTTGAAAAAATTGAAAAGTGATCTGTTAGAAAATGCTGTTTACATATAATATATTTTTAAAAATGAATTTAGATTATCCGAACCACCCCCGACATTAGTTCGGATAATCGACGCTCTAATGTATGTATATATATTTAAATAACTATTCTACAATATTCAGGTTATACAGCTGTACAGCTGAGAAGTTTGAAAATTGACGGATAGGTGGCGATCTTCATTCTATATGACAGGGTACAAATGTATAGTGTTATATAGAGCTGGGCATTGATTATAAAATTTACTTATTTTCAGTTAAAATTTTTAATAAAAAACTATAAATATTTAATGTGACATAAAGTGATCCCAATGAAGTTTAAAAATCGGCCGATATGCGGCTAGCGCCATTTCAAAATATATTTAACAATGGTAAAACTACTGAACCCATCTAAACAAAATTTTAACTTTCAGGTTTTAGTAAGTTTTAGCAATAATAAAAGCTTAAATGTACAACGTTAGTTTGTTATAATTACTTTGAATGACCTCTACTTTATTTGATGGACTGTCATATTTGAGCGAATTATTTCATTTGCTATCCACGTGACGTTCCCTGTAATTAGTATTTCCGACATAGTATGTGTTCATGATTTTTGTAATTTGTTTATATTTTATTATTGTAAATAAATAATTTATTTCTCATATCATTTGTAAAATATTTTTAAAAATATAAGGGATTAAAAATTGTCATCCACGCGACCTTTAATGTAACTGGATCATAGGCATCCACTCAAGGGTTAAAAAAATTTAGTTACATATTATTTCACATGTTATACTAACAGGGGGACGTTTTGACTTGTAACTCACAGATTTGAATACCAATTTTTGTGTGGGTAGTAGGGACCTATAATAGTGCAAAACTAGAGTTATAGCCACCAATGAGCATTGGGAGCCGAAAAAAAAAAAAAAAAAAATGAAAATCACGTTTTATTTTTTTGCCTCAGGTCTTAGTTAAGATATAGAAACGATTCTGTCAGTTTTTAGTTTTATATGCTATTTGAACTAAGAATACTTTCGTTAAGCTCAAAAGACGACTCGGCTTTAGGATGCTCAAAAACTTTTAAAAAATGACTAAATTCCAATAAAATCCGCTGTAAATCAGTGAAAAATATTTTTCATGAAAAACCGACCTCAAATATCGATTTAGCGCACAGAAAAACAAAACATTATATGTGAAATTTTATCAAAATTAAAAAATATTTATTTTTACCCCTTTAGAGAACGTTAACATTTTAAATGTAAGATTTCATTAACAACTGCTGTGTTCAACCGGTTACATTAGTAATAGCATCACAAGAATCAGCGTACATTCTGTCTTTTGCCCATGCATACAACATTTTGTTTATTCTAGATTTTAGTGGACAAAAACTGATGTGAATAAAAAATTACGAGGTCAACTATAACTTGAGATTTCTAAATAAAATAAAATTTTACGATCTCAGGATTTGAGCTAAACTATGCAGTTTCACGGCTTCTAGAAGCTCTTAATTTGGTTTAAATCGGTGGTACGATCTGTGAGATTATTTACGTTTTACAAAAAATCGACAGCCTCCTTCCTTCTAAAATCCTACAAAATCTTGAGGTTAAAATTTTTTTAATTTTTGATCTTCACCAAATTAGGTTTCTACATGATTTTTGAGATGAGGAATGTGAAAATGATTTCAGTTTTTAGTTTAAAAATTTTCTCCAACTACATTTTTGAAAAAAAAAAAGAAAAAAGATTAATATTTTATTTCAGCCGATTTCGGTACTAACAACACAAATGTCGGCATTCAAATCTTTGATGTAATAAGCCAAAACGTATCCTTGGAAGTATTTCTTAAATGTCGGTGTGTTATTTTTTTTCTTTAAAATTTGAAAATAAATTTTGGATGTTAAAAAAAAAACATAATATACCATCGTACATGAATTTCTGACTGTATATAAAAAATTGTGTAAGCCGGTTAATGAAATGAAATGAAAAATAAACTTTATTCTGGGACAGACTGTCCTAAGAATAATTAAAGTTTATTAAAGACAATAAAAGTTACAATTGTCTGGCTGAGAGTAGTTAAAGCAGCACATCAGTAGTACAATTAAATTAGGAGAAAAAATTAGAAAAAAGAAATAAAAACAAAAAATTTAAAAAAAAAATTAAAGATTAAAGTTAAGTAAAAAAAAAAAAAATAAAAAACAATCAACAGCAAAAATTTTGACATACTTATGTACATTTACATATTTTTTACATTTTTGTGGAAGACTGAAGATCGAGGAGATAGGTAAATAAAAGATGTTTAAAAGAAGTTAAGGAAGAGGCTTTGCGAATATGGATAGGTAAGGAATTCCAAAAAGAGGCAGCACGCATAACGAAGGATTTTTCAAAGGAGGCAGTTCTATGTGAGAGGGTATATAGGTTGGAAAGTTGGGATCTTGTATTCAGGTGGTGAATGGAGGAACGCAGAGTAAGTAAGTCTAGGATATAGGAAGGTTTATTGGTTTTTAATGACTGGAATGGGAAAGTGCCGAGGAAGTATTACGTCGAACATCGGGGAAAAGTCACCCCAGCTCTTTGTACCGGCAAGATACGTGAGACCATCTGTCGACCCAAAAGATAAATCTTATGAAACAATTCACTGGTCTCCTTAGTCTCATTTTTAGCTCAACAGAACTGATAAGGATAGCCTTGCTTTTCTCTGGATTCAGGCGTTGCTTATTTTTCACTGCCCATTTTACGGCTATTAGATGCCCTTAAAATTTGGTTTCGTTCTGTGGCAAAATATGGGAGATAGCGCAAATTATTCATGTTTTTCAACGAATTGCGATTTAGATATTTTTTGGATGATTTGTTACGTGCATAACTACTTGTATTTACGATTTGTTTGTTATACGTAAAATCATAGCTTAACAGCTTGAAAGAAGAGTTGGTAACGACACGCTGGCAATATAGATGAACGATAAAGAGCGGCTTAGCCGGGATTAGAGGAGATCAAGTTTATTATGTAATAAACTTGGGAGAGTTAAGAATCGAGAGAGATGTTGGCTGAGGGCTGGGGGAGAGCGCCGATTCAATAAATTTAACTCGTTATCTTGATTCTAACAAGACTGGATCTAGCCGGGCTAATAACCCTAGCCTAACCACCTCAGGCGGGCTTTCTTCTCAGCAAGTCTTAGTAATTTCATAAATGCCTTCACCAGATATTTTTTTTAATTTTATATACATATTTTCATCATTATAAGGAAAGATACACCCAATTAATAGAGGAAACCTTTGCAAACTCATTATTCCCCGACCAATACTGGAAAATCACGTATGATATACGGAATGTAAGGAAAAATGCAAATATATATAACTAGCATAACTCGTCACAGCTTCTCCCGCTCTCATAAATATACAATATATTTTAAATATTATTATATTAAAATTTATTATTATAAACCTTCCGAGAACTATGGAGATGTTGTAGCTAAAAATTGATACAGTTAGGTTTGATAATTTTACCATTGAAAACTCTGTTGCATAATGGCCACGTATCGGTCGATTTTTAAACTGCACTGGAATCCATATGTCGCTCCATATATTTATAGTTTTTTTTTATTATCAATTGAATAGGAAAGAAGTAATTTTTATCATAAATTTCTAGCTCTATATAACACCGTACCTTTGTAACCTCTCTCGAATGGTGCTTGCAACCTATTGGTCGATAACCAAACTTCACTGCGTAACACATATTTATCGCTTTTTTATGGCAATATAATTGAAAATCTTTAAATTTAATTATTGTTAAATCTTCCTTGAACTACGAAGATGATGTGGTTAAAAGTTGGTTCAGCAGTTTTCGTGGTTAGTGAACACAAACGAAAAATGGCTTGTCCTAGTATAGTATAGTATAGTATAGATGTAAGGAAAAGATATAAATATAAACAGTTTCCAGTAAGCAATCGATATAAAGTCATGTAAAGATTTCACACTGTGTAAGAATCCAGTTGCCCAATCTAAGTGGGAATCTTTTGAAAGGAAATAAAAACTGAATAAAATATCATATGATTTACTATATCCCAGAAATTTATTAAAAGTCAAGGCAGTTTTATTTTAAGAAGTAAAGGATCAAGAATGGGTAAAGTCATGAGCGTAAAGATAATCTTTATCATATCATTGCAATATCTGAAACCTGGCTTAAGCCTTCAATTCCTTCCCTCAGTATCTCCCTTCCTAACCACTATCTGCTGCGTCATGATCGTACTAACCGCACTGGCGGAGGTGTTTGTATATTTGTACATAATAATTTCCGAACCGAAGTCCTAAGCCTACCCCCTTCTTCTGAACATCCCCACATTGAATTCCTGTTTGCCGAAATAACCATGCATTCTCAAAATATCCTAGTTGTAGTAGTTTACCGCCCTCCCAATGTTCCTTTTGACTCCCACTTCGAAACCACTTTTTTCAACATTGTTCCTCTCTACTCACATGTTATTATTGCTGGAGATTTCAATACCAATCTCCTCTCCGATTCCTCTGACAAGTCTAACCTTGAAAACCTTTTTTTTTCCCTCAACCTACATGTGGTACCATTCTCTCCTACCCACCACACATTTACATTTAATACATGGCTTGATCTCCTAATAGTTGATTCTCCTAAAAACCTTATTTCATCTTCCCAGTTACCAATCACGTTTATTTCTAATCACGATTTAATATCCCTGACATACAATATCCAAACTCCAAAATTCATCCCAAAAACCATTTCCTATCGCAATCTTGATTCCTTAACATTTTCCTCAATCCAAAATGATATTGATTCTCTGGACTGGGACTATATATATTCCTCCCACACTATCGACAACATGGTTGACATCCTCACATCCAATCTCTTATCCATCCTCGACTCACATGCCCCTCTAAAAACCATCCTGATCCGACGTGCACCAGCACCCTGGATCAAAAAAGAAATCAAAAACCTACAAAATAGATGAGAGGCCGCCCGAAGACGTTTTCGACTGACTAGACTTCAGGACGACTACGCTCTGTTTAAATCCCTTCGGAATCTGACACAAACTACCATTCGAAAAGCTAAATCACAATATTTTCATGAACCCCTCTCCAGTGCCTGTGTTCCAAATTCATAATGGAAAATTCTATCAAAACTTTCCTTTAGTAAATGCTCCAATTTTCCGCTTTCATCCTCTTTTACTCCTAACGAAATGAATTCCTTTTTCGCTACCTCATCATCAAACTCTTCATCTCTTTCCGCCAGCTACGCTCCAAACGGTCCTCCTTTTAACTCCTCCAATTTTTATTTTTCCTATATCACACCCTCAGACCTCATTGATGCCATTTTCCAAAGTAAAACACAAGCTATTGGACATGATAGTATCCCACTAAAATTAATCAAATTATGCCTTCCTACTATCCTTCCAGTCCTCCTACATATATATAATTATTCTTTGCAAAATTCCATCTTTCCTTCATCCTGGAAGAAAGCTAAAATACAACCCTTACAAAAGAAATCTAACCCATCTTCACTTAACGATTTCCGTCCCATATCAATACTTTCCAATCTGTCCAAACCCCTTGAAAGACTAGTTCAATCACAAATCTCCAATTTCCTAGAAAACTCTCATCTCCTTAATCCGTTCCAATCTGGGTTCCGACCTGGTTATTCAACTCAGACAGCCTTAACAAAAATTACTAATGACATCCATACTGCTCTTGACGAACGAAAAGTAACTGTCCTTATCCTTCTAGACTTTACTAAAGCCTTTGACACCCTAGACTATTCTATTCTCCTCACGAAACTAGAAGCCCCATCTTTTCCCTCAAGCTCTCTCCTCTGGTTTCATTCCTTCCTCTATAGTAGAACTCAAATAGTATCCATACCAAACCAGCCACTTTCCTCTTCTCTTTCGTTGACATCAGGGGTAGCCCAAGGTTCCAGTGTCTCTCCTACCCTTTTTTGCGCCTACATAAATGATCTACCAAATTCCATTCACCATTGTTCCTACCATCTATACGCGGATGATCCCTCTGATTTAATAAAATAATTCTCCCTTATCCAAGAGGACCTTAATAGCATTTGCAAGTGGGCCTCTGATAGCAAATTTAAATTAAATGTAGAAAAAACGCAGGCTATTATCATACGTTCTAATACCCATTTGAGATCCCTTCCCCACCTCCCGATCCTGTCTATGAACTCCCAACCTATTCCATTCCACTCCACAGTTAAAAACCTTGGTATTACCTTCGACCAAACCCTTTCATGGAAACCTCATATCTCCCAAATTTCTCGACGGGTTATATCCATCCTTAAACTATTCCATTCTTCCCAGGACTCCCTTCCGAAACCTACACGTCAACTTTTGGTTTCTTCCCTTATCCTACCTCATTTTGACTACAGCTGTGTGGCATATGGTGAGTTGACGGCAGAACTCGAGAGTAAACTAAGAGAACTAATGAACTGTTTCCTTAGGTTTATCTTTAGGGTTCCAAAAGCCTCCCACACATCACATCTATATACAGAGTTAAAATGGCTTTATCCTTCATCCCGCAGAAATTACTTACTAGCCTCCTTCCTCTATCAAACCATTAATTCTCGGAATCCCTCCTACATCTATAACGTCTTCCAGTTCAGATCCTAGGTCTCCTTCCGCACTACAAGATCTCACTCCTTAGACCTGTTTACTTCTTCCCATAAGAGTACATCATTATATCATAGAGTACTCTTATGGGAAGTACATCATTTGACCACTCCTTCATTTCCCGTGCTACTTCCTTATGGAATTCACTATCCTGTAATATCCGTAATGCTCCATCTATGTCCACATTTAAATCCCTTCTCTTTTAATACCTCCTTTCCCTCCAGAATGATACTGACTAGCAAAACCTCACTAAAAAAAAATTTATTTGTAAAATTGTAAATAGTTAACCAGATTATTAATTTATTTTATTTCATCTTGTGAAAGCTAGACTCATTGCATTTACTTATGTACATTATATTATTCTTTGGGGACATCTCCCAAGAATAAAGTTTATTTTCTATTCTATTCTATTCTAAAGATGGTAGGATCATTGTTTTAACAATATAATTTAGGTTTGTGGGAAAAAGAGGAGCTAGGTAGAGGACAAGTTTATCGACAATACTGTTATTCAAGGAATAGTCACGAAACGCAATGCAAAAAAAAAAAAAAAAAGAAAGAAAAAAGATCAGGCCTGTATTTAATTTTATTTTTTTATTTTTTTGTTGTTCCATTGCTGTTAAGATAGAAGTAATTAGTGACCAGGTGTCATGTGAAGTAACAATGGCGGAAGCCAAAGATGGATCAAATTCCAAATCCATTTACATCCACTTGTGCAACATTAATTTAACATTTTTTTTTAACATTCCATTAATAATATTTTTTTTCATTATGAACGTTCTTTATTAAGAAAAATAAAAACATTCAACTATTTCTAGCCTTGTCCTTAAGCGTGATAATATAGTTAGAAATAGGTGTCTGCACAAAATTTTCTAGTATTTTGTTAAGCTGGATATAAAATCATTCGATGAAAGTGTTGGAAATTTTTCCTATTTAAGGGAAGAATTATTCTTCTACCACAGAATTTGGGAAAATTTTGTTTAAATTGTGCTAGCGGTAATCATACATGAGAATCATAGATTAAATCGATAAATATTACTGACGTGGTTAATCATATAATTAAACGACATTGGTATGATTTTAAATTATTGATTTAACGGGAAAATCTGCGGTAATATTAAGATAAATAATAATTCTTTGGTTGCTCATCGAATGACTAACGATAAATTCTAACCATAGCTATCCGATGGAATTTACATACAGATCAAATGATAACAATAAATGTTGAGTGAGATATAAAATTGCATCAATATTGAGCATATTATGTTGAAATAATTCAACTGCGATCTCATAAGGAGTTGAAACAAATAAATTCAAGATGCTTTAGCTAAATGCCTTAACTGGGTTTAAGTTAAAAACGTCGGATCCTCTTGCCTTTTCGTGTCGAGTCAGAAGGAATACTTGATGTTAACGCTCTTGTAAGTTTTTATTCATACATTCAGTTCATACATTCCAGTTTATGATGAAAAACGACAAATTTATGAGTAAAGTCACTTCTAAACATATATAGGATCTTATGCTAAGTGTAGGCTATGTAGAATACTATTGTTTTGTTTTAATTTATTTTATTGAGTAAGTATTACAATGCGCTTGAAAGACGGCAATGAATAATTTAGATGGCTTTGTAGATCCATTCACACATTATTTAAAATCAGAAATAAATGAAAAGAAATTTTTAAAAAAATAAATAAATTCATAGTATATAATATAGTAAATAAATAAAGCGAAAAAAAAAATAAACCCATATTATACAACATAAAAGGTGAAAAAAATAGATTAAAATAAAAACAATAATAATAGTGAAAACAAAAATAGGAATAAATTAAAAGTTAAAAATAATAATAAAATTCTTTATTTATTCTGGGACCTTAAGTTCCTTAAAAATAAAAAGTAATGTACAACCAAGGGCCTTTAGAGCCTTAAAATGAAATAACATTTTTATAACAAAGTAACAAATAATAATAATAAAATAAGAGCAGAAAATAAAATATTATTAAAAAGTAATAGAAAATTTATAATATTTTTTTCACAAAAACAAAAAGGTTTCTCTGATCTAAATTGTTCATGTTTTAAACAACTAAAAAGTGGCTTTAAACAGTTTTTGAAGGACAGGATTTAGGTGGATAATAAGGTGGTTAAAGAAGTGGTAGTGGCTTTAAACAGTTTTTGAAGGACAGGATTTAGGTGGATAATAAGGTGGTTAAAGAAGTGGTATTTGAAATTGGAAAGGGTAATTGAATGACGAATACTGAGAGGGATGGTGTTCCAGAGAGAAGAGGATCGGATTACGAAAGATCTGTCGAAAGTCGCCGAGCAATGAGCAGGATTATACAAATCTGATTGACGGGAACGGGTCTGGCGGGTAAGAATTGAGGATTTGAGTTGAAGGAGTTCGGAAAATTTAGGTGGGTGATGAAATTGGACGGCCAGGAAATACTGGCGACGGTAAGAAGGAATAACTTTAACTCCGCAAAAAACTGCGAAATGTTGGCGCTTTTCAGGATCCCGAAAATAAAACGGTTAAAGTAGTGAAATCGTCTTTTAATTCTGGCTTCAAGATCCCCAGAAACACCAGCATACACAGCACAGCAGTAGTCGAAGTAGGGGAATGTGAGAGAGGTAACTAGTGACCTGCGGGTTTCGGAAGGAAGAAGGTGGCGAATGTAATTGAGACGGTTTAGTATAGGGTTGCGGCGAGAAATTTCGGATACATGGTTTTTCCAGGATGGAGTTTCATTTAGATAAAAATACTGTTATATTTATTCAGTTATTTACTTACAATATACAATCATCCAAGGGATCCCTCAACTAGACTTGTATCTCCACTTATAAAGAGACAAGGTTCAAAGAGATCCCAGCGCTTCTCTCTTAGCAGTGTCTTTGGTGTAAGAAAATCCAGAGGAGTTTGAGTGAGAGCGTACAGTCACACAGGGCATGAGTAGAGAAGCTGGCCATTGCCAGAACTCCAAGTCGAATGTTATAATAGATCCGAGGCCACAGCCCTTTTTGCGAGGAGGATTATTGGATTGCGTGGAACTAGAGAGGGATTGCGCTAGTGGATTTGGATGTTGAGAAAATTTTTGATGAAATTTTAAAAATTTGAGAGGTTTGGATTCTAAGACAAAGTTATATTAAGGTCAGTATGTAAGGTAGGTTAAAATTTGTAACTATCAATGAGCCATAAGGGCAATAAGCCAATCCTGATCAATAGAAAATTTGTATATGGTACAGATTTTTGGTTTATAATAGTTTTCTGTCAACATATTTTCATCCGTTGCTTTCAACACATGTGCCATCCTCAAATGATAACATATGTATATATTAGGCATAGTTTGCATTTTTAATATGTATCGATAAGCTATTTTGAAAGGTGTAGTAATCATTATTAATATACATCAGACTTGATTTCATTTTATTTTTTTCCCTTGAGATAAGAAGAATTGTCAATCTAATCAAAAGAGTTTTCCAGGATTCTGATTTTTAATTTATAATATTGTATTTATTTATTAATGCATATATTGTATTTGACCGAGATCAGTTAGATTGAAACCTAAAACAGAATAAAGAATAAACAGCGGTAGTATAAATGTTTAAAAAAATATTGAAAATTAACCAATTATTGGAACAAAACACCAGTTTAACTTTTTGTGGGGGGGGGGGCAGAATAAGAGTAGTTTATTTATATTATTCCCTCTCTGGGTTTAAATTTAAACAAAACACACTTCTCTCTAGTATCATTCAATTTGTTTTTGTCTTTATTACGTGATAATTTATGTGCATAAATTTTGATACAAAAAAATTAGGATTAGGCTGTTTAAAAAAGTATAGAGATTATTCGTAGCTGTTACGTCATACATGAATATTGTCAATACAACTTTATTGAAACATAAACAAATGCTACTAAATCCGCTTAAGATCTAAATATCTGTAGGCATGTTTACCATGGAAATTCATTTTTCGATTGCATAACTTTGTGCAACAAATATTTTTCTGCGCAATATATCTTAGGAGATAAGAAGTGGTAAATTCATAGTTAGCACACACAAAAAAAGAATTACCCATTTCTTTATTTTTTTTTTTTTTTTCAGCCACTAGTTCATGCCTACAAAATTTGTATTGTGATTTTAATTCCAGTTGACAAACATAAAACAAACTAACATTATGTGACCTTATGAACAAAATAATAAGTAATTGATTTAATTTTCTTCTTATAAACATGTGACCTAGCCTTCTATGGAAGAGGTCTGAGTTTTTGCTTCGGCAGGCCCATGATCCTCTAAATGAAGCTTGAGACGTCTTGATTTGTTGCTGCTGCACACCCGCTCTTACAGTACTGTGAAGTAATTACAATTTTAAATCGCTGAATTATAAGTTATTGTCCAACTCACACATAAAGGTAATCACATCCAGATATTTATATATGGTTTCAAGACTAAAGCGATAAGAAACTGCTCGTCGTTACAGACTACTTCAACATTTACTAGGCAAACGATCAAACCTCCCAATTCATTACAAAAGACTTATTTACATGACTGTTATTAGACTTATTTGGACGTACGGAGTTGAGCTTTGGGGCTACTAAACCATCCAATTCATCTCCTATCCAATCCTTACAATCCAAAATCCTTCGAAAAATCCTAAATTCCCCTTACTTTGTCACCAATAAGCTTATCCATAAAGACCTTAATGTTCCATATGTTGCTGAGTTAGCCCAAACCAGATACCCATCCTTTCATAGTAAGCTCCATAACCACTCCAATCCACTAGCCTCCCAACTTACTTCCTCCTCCATCCCTGATAATCCTTCGAGGCGTCTGAAAAGAAGATGACCAAGAGACCTTTTAGTGTAGATTTTATTGAAGTGCTACTAGTGAGTAATTCTTCACAAGTTATTTACATGTCATTGTATTCACTGTCAACACATTTACTTGTTGTATATTATTCTGTACAGTTGTAAATATCAATAAATGAAAAAAAATAAATAAATGGTTTCAGTTCGTTATTCCTTCGTCTTATCAAATAGTCAACTTAATATTTCTCAAGAGGCTCCACTAAACCATCCTATTCATTTCGTATCCAATCCTTACAATCCAAAATCCTCAAAGCCCAGATGTTGCTGATTTAGTCCAAAGCATTTGCCTATCCTTTCACATTAAACTCCACATTCAAATCCAGTAGTATCTCGTAATTGCTTCCTATTCTATTGTAGACAACCCTTCGAGGAGTCTGAAATCAAGATGGCCTCGAGACCTTAGAACAGAACTTTTATTGAAGGCCTACCAACGGATAGTTGCTTTACAAACAATATCATGTCATTATGAGAATTATATTAACATTTACTAAATGTATTTTTTTTTTTATTGTATATTTGTACATATTGTATGAATGGATTCTTTTTCATCCATATCATTCATAGCCCTTTAAAGTGGCAGCTTGTAATATTTATTCAATAAAACAATTTTTAAAAAATAAAAAATAATAATATTTTCACATAAACCACCAAAAATTTTCAAGTGCAGTTTTTACATGGAATTTTATTAGCTTTTTGTCCCCAATTCTATACTCCACCTATAGTCTTACCATATAAGCGTCTTATTTGTCACTATTTATGGGGTTTTAGACAGTTAACTACGGTTTAAATATTTCAGATATTCAATCAATGTATTAAACAACAAATATTTTTCATCAACCCAGACCTATGAAGGAAAGCCAACACGAAAAATACGGGGAAAAAAAAAGCGAAAACATACCACACTTTAACCCTATTTATGCGTATTCTAATAATACAAGAGACTAATGTTAAAACGCCTAAAATCTAAGTGAATCAAAATTAAATCTTTTTTAAAGATAATTATTAGATTTTTTTTTTATTTAAATGGTTTCTGATCAGGTTTTATGAAGGATTGTCGACTTTAAAATTCAATACTGAAATTATTGGTTAAATCGATTTTTTTAAATGTAACTTCATGACATTTGCTAAAGTGTGGTTTGTATTGATATATAAAACTGAAATCACTTCTCACATGGATGAGCATAATATTTAAAAGGTTCAGATGATCAGAATTAAGCTGTCCAAATCCAAAAGTGAGATGGATTTTCGAGACTTGACTCTTTTAAGTCGAGGCTGAAGATTGTTGATTGAACTGGACTGCTCAAATAAATTTATTTCAAAGAAAGACAAGCTACATTTTTCTGTAAAGGTATAATAATCCAACGATGGACGTTATAGGTCAACAAAAAGAAAGAAATTTTATTTGATAATACCTCCACATTTTTATATTTTTTTAAAAGTGTTCTGGTACCGAAATTAAAATTCATTTTCCACGATCAAATGTGGAAGACTATTCAAGGCTCCTCTGAGAAAGGAGAAAACCGCATTATATATAATTTTGTTTATTGGAAAACTATTTTTGAATGTTCAACACTCATCTACAGTTCTCAAAGTTAAAAATTGTATCTACTTTTCCTTGCCGAGAAAACATGCATTCGATATCTTGTTTTAAATTTTTAGATCAGTATAATAAATACTCCTTTACTCATTAATTATTAATTAATAATGCTTTAAATATTAGGTACTCAATCCAACAATCATGTACAAGTAGGGAATATTCATCACAATAAAATAAGAATGTTAACAATATAATTTTAACTTTGTTTTTCAATTTATTTTATTGTAACTGTTATCATTATCTCACAAGGGGACTTTTGGTGTTGTAACTCACAGATTTGAATGTCGATTTGTGTGTGGGTAGTAGGGACCTATAATAGTGCAAAACTAGAGTTATAGCCTCCAATGAGCATTAGCAGCCGAGAAAAAAAAAATATGAAAATCACGTTTTATTTTTTCTCAGCTCTCAGTCAAGATAGAGAAATGATTCTTTCACGTTTAATTGCAGTTATGAATTCTATTTTATATAAAAATACTTCCGTTATGCTTAAGACACTACCCGGCTTTAGGGTGCTCAAAGACTCTAAACAAATTTCAAAATTCCAAGGAAATCCGCTGTAAATCAGTGGAAATTTTTTTTCATGAACGACTGACCTCGAATCTCGATTTAACGCACCATAACATCCTTACATGTGAAATTTTATCAAAATAAAAAATATTGATTTTTTACCCCTTTCGAGGAGGTTAAAATTTTGAAGTTTTATCAACAATTTCTAACGGCTTGCTGCGTTCAACCGATTACAACAATAATAGCCTCATTAGAATTAGCATACGTTCTGCTTTCTATCCATGCGTATCATTGGATTTACTCCAGATTTTAGTGGAGAAAAACTGATGTGAATGAAAGAATCCGAGGTCAGCTATAGCTTGAGATATGTCAATAATGGAAAATCCAGCGATCTCCGGATTTGGGCTGAACTATGCAGTTTTACGGCTTCTAGATGACCTTAAAATTTGGTTTAAGGTGGTGAAATGTGCGAGATAGAGGAAATTATTTACATTGTTTTAGAAATTGACATCTGTCTTTTAAAATCAAACAAAAATTTTAAAGGTAAAAAAAAAATTATTTTTAGTTTCGAAAAAAATTAGTTTCCACATGTTTTTTGAGATGAGGAAACTGAAAATAATATCAGTTTTTAGTTTAAAAATTTTCCTTTGCACTATTATAGGTCCTAACTACCCACACACAAATCGGCATTCAAATCTGTGAGTTACAACTCCCAACGTCCCTTTCAGATCAGATCATATTGACTATTTTCAAATTTGACATATTTGTAGCACTGTTTACTATATTCCTTCTTTTTTTTTTTTTTTTTTTTTTTTTTTTTTTTTTTTTTTTCTTCTTTGTTTTATTACTTTATTTTAATTTTTTCTTTTAAAATTTATTTTCATTTTCATTTAATATTTTAATCGTATGTTTTGAATGTTTTTAGGCTGAACAAGAATGAAACTAAATATCGTAGAAATAGCAAATCACTTGACCAATTCAAAATTTTTATAGTTAGATCACATTGGCTGGTACAGCAAGGTAGAAATGTCTAATCACCAATTTAAACAATCTTTATTTTGTAGGTGCGAGATATGGAAGTCGGTTTTAGTCTGGATCAGGTTGGTGGAGTCGGCATCGGGCCTTCGGTTTGGCTAAGCCTTTATTTATTTATTATTTATTATTTACTTGGTATGGATGTTGAAGACCTGCTGGAAAGTTAAATTTTCCATAAATATCCGTAAAAACATTTGATGTTTAACTGAATAGGTTATAATATCCTCAACACCACTGTAGACCTGGAAGCATGAAGGAAACTTATCTACAACTGGGCTTATAATATTTATATAACTAATATGATACAGAACTATCAGTCGTATGCTCAAGAGCCTAGCCCATGTGATTAGTTGAACAAGACCTCAGAGTGTAGAACATCTGCGGTTCATTTGTTAGTGTTATTTCCGTTATTTAGCTAACAGTGGAGGCTGAGGGATTGAGGGGAATCTACTCCTGGCTGGACTGTTTAAACATAATTATCCCGCCCTAGGCCAAGGGTTCCTAGCCCCGCTCCTACCCGCCTGATTAAAACCACAGAACTCTCCTTAAGGTTAAATCACTATATTTATTTTCTAGAATCGCAAACAGTAATTTTTTTTTAGAAAAGAAAATCACTAGGCAATGAACTTAATGAAATTTGATAATGAACGAAATTGTCCTGATTTATCATAATGATGCCAATATAAAACATAAATTGTACTAAATTGTCTCGTTTTAATACAATTTAGGTATTCGAATACTCTTCATATCTCTCTGATTTTATTTTATGACCCTTGGTGCATGTTAACTGCATCATGGAACTGTTAAAGCCCAATAATTTATTTTCTTTTTTAATTTTTTTTTTTAATCCAACTATTATTACACCTTCATTAGCGAGAAAGAAAACTGCGTTTTAATTTATAATAGATAATTTTCAATAGTATAAATAGTATGTATATAATTCAAGTTATGTATTTAAGACTCCAATCCCATATCCTAACCATTCAAGAATGGTGTCAAAATGGAGAATAAAAATAAATCCAAAAAAATCTCACCAAATGGACTTCCTGTCCTACGGTATCCTTTAATGATATTCCACTAATCCCTGTTGAACAGATCCGCTACCTAGGACTTGATTTGGACAAACGTCTTACTCGGAATCCACATACAAGACCAAAAAGACAAGAAACTGCCTGTCCATTAATTAATTACAAAAGACTCATATACATGACTGTGATTAGACCTATTTGGATGTACGGAGTTGAGCTTTGGGGCTCTACTAAACCATCCAATTCATCTCGTATCCATTCTTTACAACCCAAAATCCTTCGAAAAATCCTAAATGCTCCTTACTTTGTGACCTATAAACTTATCCATAAAGATCTTAATGTTCCGTATGTCGCTTATTTAGCCCACACCAGATACCTATCCTTTCATAGTAAGCTCCATAACCACTCAAATCCACTAGGTAGTTTTTCAACTTGCTTCCCACACGATTCCCGATAATCCTCCTAGGCGTCTGAAAAGAAGATGGCCCAGACTGTAGTGTAGAATTTTTATTAAAGTGCTACTGATGAGTAGTTCTTTTTAAGTTTTGTCACGTTATTGTAATAGTTAACAGCACATTTACTTGATGTATATATTTTGAAAAGAAAGTTATGTATTTGTGTATTATTACTCGGGAGATAAGAGGCGTCAAGGGTCAGTCTAGGCCAGACCTCCCTAAAAGGACGAAGTACTTACTCACCGATCTCTAACTAAGAAAGATCATTGGACAAGCAGGCTTGTTGCATTGCATTTTATTTTACCACTGCCCATGGAAGATTGAAGAAGTGGGACTCACCGAATGCTGAGAGGAGACACACCAATAAATACATTAAGTGTCTAAACTCTACCTATACGTAACATGAACCAATTCCACCATAAATAAAAGGAAAAAAAAAAAGATATTCCCAATTTTTATTTATTTTTTAACTTATTAATTATAAAAATAGTTTTTGTAGCAGTACAGTTTTTGTAGTATCTACAGAACTTTGTTTGTGAAATATAATTATTTTTAAGTTGGTGTTCATCGATGGTTTCAGTTTTTGTTTGTTTTGTTTTTTATTTTATTGAATCCTATTCAGGTTAGTTCTATAAATGTTGTTTAACGAGTTGTGTGGAGACAGATAATAAATTAAATTCTTTTAAGAATTAGCAGCGTGAATTGTTATACCATAATATTTAATGTAAACAATATGTTCAATTTTTTTAGTAGCCGATAACGAATTAAGTCACATCTGCTTTATTCAAACGATCGCCTGCGTTCGGAAAACAAAGTAGAAAAAAGCTTTCAAATGTGAGAAACCAGATCTAATCTTTACCTTCACACGTCGCCGGGACATGCAGTTTAATTTCATATAAAGCAGCAAGCCTTGTTAGGAAAGTAACGCTACTCGACTTCCAACAGGAAACTAACCCATTAATCAATGGACCAATCAAGTTAATTGCAGTGATGCTGTTTCTCTCCACGGATAAACCGTACTTAATAGAAAGAAGACGGATATAGACACACAACATTACTATGATATTGAAGGTTATATTTTAATCATTTCTTTTATTATAATTATTATTCTTTAAATCGTTTTATTGAGAAAGTATTAAGATCTACTTCGAAAGGAACAATGAATAATATGGATGGCTTTATGGATCCATTCACACAATATGTACGATAAGAAATAAATGAAAGAACGTCAGCAAGCGTTAGCTTGAAAGAGAATAGAGTATTTAAAACAGAGGTATTTCAATATTTTGAAGGATTTCGCTTGTCTGTTATGAGGAGGAAAAGAATTATAGTATATGATTGAGTGGAAAAGGAAGTATCGTTGGAATACAGAAGTTCTATGGGATGGGGTATACAAATTAGAAATACGGTATCATGTGCGTATTAATTGACCGCAGATCTGAATCGAAGCATATTGTGAATATAGGTAGGACGAAAACTAATTCTAAATGAAGAAGGAGAGTGGCGAAGGATGTCCTTCTGCCGCCAAATAATCGTCAGATCCCGGCAGATCTGCAAAAGCAGTATCCTTAAACGAAAATCCTTCTGGAGGGTTCATTTTAATGATAGCTTCCTTCAGTTGGATCTATACATTGAAGGATTAAACATGGAATATGCTGCAATCGTGATAAGAACACATGTTGGCCGTCCTTGGCCGATGTAAGCCTTTTTATGGTATGTGTTAACTGGTGTTTTTATAAAAACGTCCAAAGCCCATCTGGCCTGGCGTAAAGAATAGCAGGATTGTTTCACATCAATAATACATTGATCACCAATATATTTAGCATCATGTATATAACCCATTTCTTTAACTTTATATATTTTATCAGACAAAAAAAGGCAATATGAAGAAGCTACTTTGAACAAAGTTTTTGAAACCATTAAGAAAACGGTGTTACTTTAAACAGTGTGTTATCGTCTGTTTGGTTATTTAGGGAATATGAACTATTTGTTTCATGCATATTTATAGTTAAAACTATTTTAGATTTATGCCATTATGATATAATTAAAATTTATTTCGATTTGATGATGAAAAAAAGGAGTGTAGTTTATCAGATAGTAGTAAAATAAACAAATCATCAAAAAACAAATGTATTTATATAAATGTATATATACACTATATTGACTACATAAAGCCGTTGTTTCACCAATTGTTATCACTGCCCAGAACTTCTTATCGACTCGACGTTGGCTAGTGAGTGATTGAAATTCACTGTAGGGCTGCCAAAAACCGCTTTATCGATCAGCTGATTGTTTTATTTTTTATAATGAACGTCCTCGTAATAAATTATTTATTATTCATTATGGAAATACAGCAAATTAAACGTAACAGCCTTTAATATAATTTATTCTGATATCAATCGTTTTTATTTTTTTGTAACACTAATTTATTTAATCATTTACGAAGTGTTTATTAGTTAATATATAAGATTTTAAACATATGATAAAATTAGTTGGTATAATTTTGCAGTAAAAAAAAATGTTTCGTTTGTTCTAGTGGAGTTAAATGTTTATGAGTGCTTCACTTTTTTTACACGGAGGTCGAGCTAAGATCTGTCCTCACGCAAGCTTCAATTGTTTTATTAAGCAAATGTTATTTGTAATATTATAAATAGCATTAATTCAGTTATATCTATGTAAATAATTAAATAATTACTATAATTATATGTGTTTATATCTGACATTATTTTTATTTATTATAACTTCTTTTTCTTTTAATTGTTTATTAAAATTTAATTATCACTAGATAGTGGTTTTTTTTAATTGTTATATATGATTTTCAATGATTAAATATTTTACTTCTCAATTATTCTTTAAATTAAATGTGAAACAATTTTAAATAAGGCAGGTTGTATTTGCATTATGTTTTATGATTACGGTATATATTTTTGGTTCTTCTACATTTACGGATTTATATTTTTTTAGTTTTGTTGCATGTGCCTTAAGGGCAGACAAAAAAAAAAAAAAAGGAATGAAATGTGGTGAAACCCCTATTTTGTACCATTATTATTTTATGAGTTTAATATCAGATACCCTCATGTTTTTTTTTTTCAAAACATTTTTATTTTAGTATAAATTATCAGGGAAATTTGGCTGAAAAAGTTTTCAAGAAATGTTTAGACCATCAAGTGAACAAGCCGTTACATATTTTCCAACTCGAAAAACGGAGATACATTTTAATTCACAACAACACAATAAATTTATATCTGAAATATCATGGATCATGAATACATTTTGATGGCAGTCAAATTTTTATATTTGTACAAGTAAATTTTTAAAATTAGCGTTAAGTATATTTGAAATTCGGTTAAACCACTTTTTGAAATATAATAACTCTAAATAGTGGACATCAATGATCTAGAATAAGTAAATTCTATTTCCACCGATATTGAAAAAAAGATTTTTTTTTTTTTAAGTTCAACCATAGAATGTAAATTTTTGTTTCATGTATTATTTTTTTTATTACTTCAAAAAATTCTAAAATAAAAATATCCTAGTGAATTAAAAATTTTTATTAAAAACCTGACCCAAGCGGGAACCCAAAAATTCTTTTTGCATTTCAAAGAAATGCCTATAATTTCTTCGACGTAATGTACTCGATTTATTTCAACTGCTGCGTCTTATTCATGATGGGAAATTTTGAACCTTCTAGGAACACCTAAAAAAATATTGTTTCTTTTTAATTTTGGATGATAATGTAAACATGAAGGTTTTTTTGGGTGTTAGAATTAAAATGTGACAAGGCTTGTTTGAATTTTTTTATGAATGTTATTACTACAAAGTAATAGGATTCGAAAGTCATATTTTTCATTTAAAATATCGTTTTTCAGCACCCTTATTTATTTTTGCACGCAATACATAAAATATACAAATATATAAATCAATCATCATGGATGAGACGACACGCTATAAAATGATAATATTTAATATTTTAATGAACAAGTTAAATATAATTTTTTAAAAAATTAATATACACATACAATAGTAAAATATAATAAACTATGATAATAATAAAATGTATAATAAATGACTTTATATATTGTTTTGAAGAAATAATTTTATAAGAATTAATTTAAGTCGAAAAATTATATTGACTATGAAATATATTTAAGGTAATACAGAATAATAATATTTATTTGTATACATTATATATAAATGAGAAAAAATTGTTGATATTGTTTTTTAGTTTATTATATTATTATTTATTTTCTTAAGGCTTGAAAATATGGCAAAGCCATGAAACGTTCCCCATATGATTGTCGATTTTTTTTTATTAATAAAACTAATTTGGGAGATATCATTGCTCATTATCCTTATAGTTATTATCTTAATTTCCTTACATAATAAATACATACCTATATAAAAACAATGCTGTTTTTGGAGACATATCTTAACAAAAGGGAAGGGGCTGGGACAAAAGTGAAACGCACAATAATTCTACTAAAAAAGTGGTAGAAGTCCATAAAAAAAATCTTCAATTTCATTTCAGGTAATAAAGTTACTTTAAAAGGCACCAATTTGAGGTAAAACGACCTAATCAGGATTATTCCGAAAACGGGCGATCCGAGGAAGTCGGCAAGACGGAAATAGTTGGCTAACTTCTAAGCCCCTCCTAATCCAGAATCCACATTTTAATAAAAGTTACCCCTGACACTTCCGCACCCTGAGCCCAACCGCACCGCACCGAGAATCCTGACACCTCGATTGGTGGACGATCGGTTTTTTTTTCTGCCGACATAAAAAGGCATTTACCAAATCGAATCTGGGGGCACTTTTACTGTCTTGTTCACTAAGATTTATTTTATTTTACATAAATTTATTGAAATTTACAACTGTACTAAAATATACAAAAGTAAATGTGTTGATAACAATTACGATAACATGTCAAAACTTCAATATAAATCTACACTAGAAGGTCTCTAGGTCATCTTCTTTTTAGACGCCTCGGAGAATTATCGGGTATGTAGTGGGAAGCAAGTTTAGAAACTAGTGGATTTGACTTGTAGAGCTTACTATAAGATATAATACATTGAGATATTTATGGATAAGTTTATTAGTGGCAAAGTAAGGAACATTTAGGATTTTTCGAAGGATTGGATATGAGATCAATTGGATGGTTTAGTGGAGCCACAATGCTCAACTGCGTACGTTAAATAGGTCAAATCACAGCTATGTAAATAGTTGTAATTAATTGGGAGCTTTGAAAGTTTATCTTGTAAATGTTGAAGTAGTCTGTAACGACGAGCAGTTACTTGTCATGATACTACCAAGATAGGTTACACAATTTAATTATTCAGTATTATAGAAGTTACCTAATGTATTTTTTGTAATTTTGTTGTTAATATTATAATCTTACTTAATGTTTGATAGTTGATGTATGATAATGGAACTCTACGACAAAAAAAAAAAAAAAAAAAAAAAAAAAAAAAAAAAAGTTCCCATTCCTGGATTTAATAATAAAGATGAATCTAAAATTAAAAAAAGTAATGAATAAAAGTTATAATTTCGATAAGCCTATTTTTAAGCGTAGGAATACAAATGAATACAAATGGCCGACTACAAGAACAGCCGATTAGCAGGCTTTACCGACCTATCTCTTATTATAATAATTATATTATTATAGATAATATTATAATTATTATAGATAAAAAATAGTTCTAAATCCTATTTCATTCATTTGTATCCTAATCATAGAAATATGTACAGGTCCAAAGATGACAGAGATTTAATATGAAACAAATCGTGCGGGGCTGAGTGCTTAAAAAAATAGCGAAATACTTCAAAATTATGTCACCACCTTATTAATAATTTGATTAGATAATATAATTACTATAATTTTTACTATGTTATAAAAAGGACACTATAAATCAGTGATTCTTCCAGAAGCAATCTATGCAGCCGAAACAATAGTAATATATGGTCATTAAAAAATTAGGGATTAGAAAAGCAGGAAAGAAAATTTCGTAGGAAGATTTATGGAGCAGAGATGGCATGAGGATGAAAATACCTCAAAATAAACGATATGAAAAGACAAACATTTTTTGTCAGCAAAACTGCAAAATTTTACATACACATCTACAGGACGGATAAATCCACAATACCAAAGAAAATACTCGACATTATAACAGCAAGTAAATGGGGCGCAGAATGGCTAAAAGAGGTGCAAAGGGTCCTACAACAGATCAACATAGAAAATCTCGCACAAAATATAAAATGCAAAGTTTGAACTACAAATATCGCGACAAACTGGTAAAGATTGGACAGATGAACGGAAGAAGAAGCATACCGAGATTATGAAGAGTTTTGGAGAGATAAAGACAAATAGCATAAGGAAAGTGAAATTTTGAATTAAAGTTCAATCGCTAGCTGACATCCCAACTCATCCTACCACTGTCCTCACTACTTACGCTGATGACACATGTGTGTTATCAGTAAACAACGATCCCTTCATTGCCTCTCAAACACTCCAATCCCATATCCTAAACCTTCAAGAATGGTGTCATAAATGGAGAATCAAAATAAATCCAAACAAATCCCACCAAATAACCTTTACCCTTCGTCGTAAACCTGCTACCTCCTGTCCTACAGTATCCTTTAATGATATTCCACTAATCCCTGTTGAACAGATACGCTACCTAGGACTCCACTTGGACAAACGACTAACTTGGAATCCACATCCAAGACTAAAACGACAAGAAACAGCCCGTCGTTTTAGACTACTTCAACATTTACTAGACAAACGTTCAAAGCTCCCAATTTCTTACAAAAGACTCATTTACATGACAGTTATCAGACCTATTTGGACATATGGAGTTGAGCTTTGGGGCTCAACTAAACCTTCTAATTCTTCCCGTATCCAATCCTTACAATCCAAAATCCTTCGAAAAATCCTTAATGCTCCCTACTTTCTTAAAAACAAACTTATCCATAAAGATCTTAATGTCCTATTTGTTGCTGATTTAGCCCAGACCAGTACCTATCCTTCCATAGTAAGCTTCATAACCACTCAAATCCACTAGTCTCTCAACTTGCTTCCCACTCCATTCCCGATAATCCTCCGAGGCGTCTGAAAAGAAGATGGCCTAGAGACCTTCTAGTGTAGATTTATATTGAAGTGCTACTGATGAGTAGTCCTTTTCAAGTTTAGGCATGTTGTAATCATAATCAATTTATTTACTAGATGTATATATTGTACAGTTGTAAATTTCAATAAAATGAGAAAAAAAAAAAAAAAAAAAAAATTCAATCGCTCTTCTGAAGGGGAACAATCCCAATAATAATAATAATAATAACACTATTGTTATGTTAGTAAATACATTTGCTACAGGCAATTACGAAACCGAACCCTATTCCTGCTGTAGCTCCATCACCACGAAGGACAGAACTACAAGACACTACGTCGAAGTACCTAGCCTACTAGATCAAACCAGCCATTGACGATTAGATCCGGAACTAATTATTATTAGAGTTAGGAGAATTCCAATCCGGACTACGATTACAAATCATGGACGTCACTTGGTAAGGCCCCGGGCTGTATTGCCGCCTCCCCCCTCCCCACGACCGAATGCATCATTATTAATTAATTATGCTAGCCCCAATGACTAATTGTGTCTTTATTACTGTAATAAATCGATATCGGCTAATAAATCAATAAATTATAATACGATCTAACCCAGATAACCGAGGTCAATATTATAATTGCACTTCCCAACAAGACATTAAGCCTTCCCTCATCACACACCTGCCACCTTTCATTTAATAACATCCATGAAAAATCAAGGAGTTGTAAAGTGAATTCAAATATCTTCATTCCCTTGTCATATGTAGAAAGATAGGTGATAATTATGTAGTAGGACGTTGATAAGAAAGATAAAAACAAAGTACAAAATAAAATATAGAGTAAAAAGATATATTATTGTCCATATATGAATATAAATCTCCCGAGGAATAATTTCGCGATACAATTGCATATATAAATAATAATAATTTTTTTTTTTTAATTTATTGAAATTCACAACTTTACAAATATGTAAGTCAAGTAAATGTGTTAATACCGATTACAATAACATATGAAAACTTTAAAAGAACTACTCATCAGCAGCACTTCAATAAAAATTCTATACTAGAAGGTCTCTAGGCAATCTTCTTTCCAGACGCCTCGGAGGATTATCTGGAATGGAGTAGGAAGCGAGCTGGGAAACTAATGTATTTGAGTGGCTATGGAGCTCACTATGAAAGGATAGGTATCTGGTTTAGGCTAAATCAGCAACAAATGGAACATTAAGATATTTATGAATATGTTTATTGGTGACAAAGTAAGGAACATCAAGGAAAAAAACTTTAAAAAAAAAACTGTATTTGCGTTTAAAAAAATTTCCTTTTTTATAATTTAAATGAAAAAAATATTTCATTAAACGCTACTATTATTTTTTTATATATTTGTATATATATTTTGTATATATTATTTTTAATTATAACATTCACATTTGCTAGTTTTTTTTTGTTTTTTTTTTCAACAAAATTTATAATTAGTTAAAAAAATTCAGGTTTAATTTATTAGTTCACGAATTAAAAAATAATAAATTTTCTTTTTTTAAAGCAGGAAAGATTTCATTCTAAACCAAGTTATTTAAGATAATTCTATGAAAAATCAACAGGAGGTTTGTATCTTTTTGTTTTAGCAATACTATATAAACGGAGGTTTCGTGATGGAATTGAGATGTAAGAATACCTAGTTAGACTAGTTAAACCTTTTTCTCAAAATTTTAAAATTATAAAAGTAGAAGAAATTGTCTGTAACAAAGAAAAATATAAATTCCAAGAAGAAAATAAATAAATAAAAAGAAGAAGAAACGGCCGATCAGAATTATGCTATAACCATGCGAGATCTATTGGATTACAAGTGTTTAAAAAAAAAAGAAAAAAGAATCCGTTATCACTCTTATGAGAGTGTGTAAGTGATCGTTGTACTAAATAAAATTATTTAGAAAATAGATCAGTGTTTGGTTTAGATAACCTATCCTATTTCAAGAAAATTAGTTATTCCTCAGTATCTAATAAGCCTTATTGAAAATGTAAAATAGACCTGTCTCTCTAATCATTACAACCTAATCTAACGAGCATGCAATTTGAAAACCGTAATTAATTCTAAACTAATTTTAAAAGTTTTAGAGACTAAAAAAAATTCTTAAGTAATTCATATTTATTGGGGAAAAGACCATTATAGAAAAACGAAATATTGCAACATAATTTTGTTTCATAAATTATCCAAAAGTAATCCTTGCGTTTTGGTTAAATATTTTGTGGAATCCATAATAGAATATTTTTATTATTATATCAGACAATATAATAGAATACATAGCGGTATAAAGCCTGGAGTAATATTAAATACTGAAATAAGACTCGTAGCGCAGTGTTAGGAGTTGATGTAGCTCGAGATCTGTATAATAGGATCAGCCTGGGTCATCGAAAGATTCTTATCCAACATCACTTTCGAATTAGAAGATCCGGCCAGTGCTTCAAGTTTTGGCAGAGCAGGAAGGGTCGCAGAGGAACCAGGAAACAGCAGAAACCATGCTGAAGATGTTCAAGAGGACATTTATGTAAATTCGATTTCTATCTCCAAGAATTTCTACTGCAATTCTGTATTTGACCGGAACCGACCTTCATATCTGACAGAAATACAAAAACTGCCATAAATTCTATACAACTATTTTTAATGACTAAGTAGTAAGATGGAGAAAAATAACTATTATATATATATAAAACAAAATACTTACAACAATCATCTGTTATTCATCCGTCGTGAAATCCCGAAATTTTATTCTAACAATTTAAAATAAAGATTTTAAAAATTTATTTGCTATATTAACGAATGTATATTTTTTTCAATTATCGGCAAAAATATTTATTTAATTTTGCTTCGACTTTGGCCAAATGCTTAATTTTAATAAATAAAATTCATTTATTATTTCTTGCTAGTATTCAGTAGAGCAAGGGTTTTAAACCTTACATAAAAAATTTTATAAAATAAATCCTAAATAATAATAATATATAAATACATAAATGTAGTAACATAAAATACTTTGATCTGGTGTCGCTTTGTTGACAGTTTTCTTTTATTTTTTTTTAAACATCGAATTGTTTCTTTTCTTTTTATTCCTATGAAGAGTTTATTGTGTTTAAAATACATATTTTCATTAAGGGATTATCATAATGTTTTATTTACACAAGAAACTCATACATATGCCAAATGAAAATACCATATTTTTTTCCGGTTTTAAAATTAAATTTCTCCATGAAATCAATATGGAATCATTAATTGGATCATACCACATAAAAGCTGATTAAGTTCGCCAGTTATTGTGAGATTTGCAGTTTTGTGGATAGTTTTTTTTTTTTTTTGAAAAAACGGTGAGCGTTGAAGTATTATAAGACATTGTAACTTGCCTAAACAAGGTGAGGATCAAGCTGTTCTTTAGGTCCCCAGTTTGTAAATTTCAAGGGTACATGAACTCTGCTCTTATAGGAAATTTAATGCTAAATCTGAAAATGTGACCAAAGTTTGAAAAATGTTTAAATCTTTGAATAAACATTTTTAAACTTTTTATGGCTAAAAACGTGGTTTCCTTAAAAAAACACATTGAGTTATCGTATATCTGCAACGGAAGGACACTGTTTTACAGATCAGCCAGGATCTGACGATTTCTTGAGGCCTAAGGACATCCTTGGCCACTCTCTCCTTCCACAATTAGAATTAGTTTTCGTCCTTAAGGGTGCTATTTTAAGATGGCGGAATTTTATTAGTTTTTCGTCCTTAAGGATGCTGCTTCAGCGGTTTTTAAGGATAACTTCCGCCAATGTTGTCCTCCAGGATACTGTTTTAAAATATTTGACGATTTTAATATCCGCCATTGTTGTCCTTATGAGGACACAGTTTTGAAATTTTCGCTGATTTAACCGTTTCTTAAATAATGAATAATTGTAACTACCGTGTCAGAAATTGTGTAACTTACACTTTTTTTTTCTTTCCACGGAAGAAAGGTAATTCGGCATTTTTTATCGTTTTCGATCTAGTTTCTCCAAAATAAATTTTTTCACACTAAGAGGGACTCTGGTATATATATATATATATATATATATATATATATATATATATATATATATATATATATATATATATATATATATATATCTCCAGACCTCTTCAAACATATGTTTATTGTACTATTTAAAATTAGTTTTTTATTGAAATAAATCTTCCTTAGGTGCCTCTAAGATGGAACATATCACGTCACATCATTTTCCTATCCATTGCATTTACTTCATGTATTTGTTTTGTTATAGTTCTTTTTTATATATTTTTTTCTTCTACCGTAAGAACTTGTGAGCTATCGTGAGAGTCGAATCCACAAAATATTCGTTCCATACGGTTGTAAACCTCGATTAATAAATATCACTTAAAATATGTTAATTAAATTTAAAATAACCTTTAAATATAAGATTTCTCAAAGAATGTCCATCATAACTAAATATATTTGTTCAGCTTAGCACAAATAGGTTTTGTACAATGAAAATACTAACTCCATACAATATTTTAAAAAATGTTTAGTTGGTGAAGAAGCTGCTACATGCTATCTAGGAGTCTACTCCACCCTTCCTTTCCTCGCCTTTCTTAATTATAGAGAGAAAATAAATCTAAGTTACTTTTAACGAGTTCTGGTTATTACGACGTTGAACCCAACAGGGGAGGGGGGGGGGTCTCACCGCGCAATCCGTTTGGACCTAGTCCAAGTTGTTTCTTCTTTTTGGCATACGCAACGTTTTCAAATATTCTTCAAGAAATATACCTTTTTTAAACATTAATAGGCAATAATTAAAATTCATATTATAAAAATATAATTCTGCTTAAATAATTGAATATGCTTACATGATATAATTAAGTATTCTCTACAGTGCTTTGTTAGACCCTTGTAATTATGAAAATCAAGAAATAGTAAATATAAATAGCAATAAACAATAAATATGTATAAAAATAAAGATATGCTGCTTATCTCTGAACATATTTATTTTATTGATGCTCCTTTTACTATCTGCTTTGAACAGGTAGGCGTATAGAAGACTCTATCTACCTTTTTAATGTCTGCCCATTAGCAATATTGTTAAAAAGCCTCTAAATATGCTCACTATACGACAGTCTGGGCCTGCCAACTGTTTCTCCTTCTCTTGGTCTGGCTTCCAATAGCTACATAGGCCTTCGAGCTTCCCCTATTCTACATACATTGCCATTCTAACGTAGATTTCGTTTCTCAAGTACTTCTCTCACAGTGACCTGTGGTTTGCATGCTTATCTAGAACCATTAAGTTCCCTTTCACGTACAGCAGCACTGGCAAGAACACAATGTTTACTTTCACAAGTAACTGATTCCCTGCTTTTCCAATTCATCTAATCCAATTCATCTCATATCCAATCCATACAATCTAAAATCCTTCGAAAAAACCTCAATGCTCCTTACTTTGTGACCAATAAACTTATCCATAAAGATCTTAATGTTCCTTATGTTGCTGATTTAGCTCTGACCAGATACCTATCCTTTCATAGTAAGCTCCATAACCACTCCAATCCACTAGTCTTCCAACTTGCTTCCCACTCCATTCCCGATAATCTCCGAGGCGTCTGAAAAGAAGATGGCCTGGAGTTGATAACCGTTTCTAGCCGATGCATTTTGTTTTAGCGTCATTGCAAATCAATTTTAAAACTGTTATTCGTAAAAATATTCAAATTCTTCTACAAGGAAGTTGTTATTACAAACGAGAAGATAGAAGAATCATAAAAGTGTAGGTACGTAAGGGATCTCTACACGTAGGGTCATGACTGGCCGGCTCCTTCCCAAGAAGTAACTTCGTTAGTTCTTCTTTTCACCCTTCCATCGAAGTAATGCCTCGGCCAAGCGTCTTAGTGCTTCAACTTTTGAGCTTAATGTTATGGGGTTACTCCTAGCACTAATGCAATTCTCTCACCCACTCGACTCACTGCGAAATACTAAAACTTTATTTTTCTTGCGAAAGCAAAGTATAAACTAAAGTTACAGGATGAGATTGCCAAGTTTGATGTTTTAACGTATATTAAAAGGAATCCTTATATTTCAATGAAATTACAAATTATCCGTGTATAAAATAAATATTAAATATACGCTGGTTTCAAATAAGATTTTAAAATTCTATATTTCGTATTATATGCATTAACCTTACACAATGTTTTATATAGTCATAAATTCATGTACTTATATTATGTTTTTTTTTCTTGTTTTTTTGAATCTCCAGAATTTATTTTTAAATTTTAGAGAAAAAAATAACACACCGTCATTTAAGAAATACTTCCAAGGAGACGTTTTGGCTTGTCACATCACAGATTTGAATGCCGATTTTTGTGTTGTTAGTAGCGAAATCGGCCGAAATAAAATATTAATCTTTTTTATTTTTTTTTTAAATGTCGGTGAATAAAATTTTGAAACAAAAAACTGATATCATTTTCAGATTTCTCATCTCAAAAACACGTAGAAACCAAATTTTGTGGAAATCAAATATTAAAAATTGTTTGCCCCAAGATTTTGTAGGATTTTGTAATCGTAAATAATTTGGGCTAGCTCACAGATATTACCACCGATTGAAACCAAATTAAGGGCTTCCAGAAGCCTCAAAAAAAAGTCTTTGAATTATAGTTTATCTGCAACGGTTTGCACTAAGAGGTACTCACCCTGTATACAAATCACTGGACAAATTTAATGAAAAATCCATCGAAATTTCACTTTCTTAACAGAATAAAAGACTATACAATCATATAAACAAATTGTAAAAAAAAAGTATATCAGATTGCATTTGACTCTTTTTCTGTTTAAATATTTGTTTCTTCAAAAATAGAACTTTTAATGGATTTTACTTTGAATTTGTACTGCGATTTTATAAATAATAAAGAAAGATAGCTAAACAAATTGCTGAATCTTTATTTTTATTCTTCTTAATTGCTCAATCAAAGCTACTAGCGACGTCAGCGAAATTTAAATTTTCAAAAATCAGAATTATTTACAAAAGGCGCTTACGGGTATGCAGCACTATACTAACCATAGTATTTATTGCACGGTTTTGAGGTTCAGTTAGATGGGCTAGTAACTCCAGCCGCTGAGATAAGGGATTAGAATAGCCGTTAAGTTTTAGTGGCATTATTGAGGAGGCTGGGCTCGCTATCAGAGGCAGCACGCGGGAGTCACCATACACGCCGGATCATCGTACATTCAAACCCTTATAGCCGGATTTTCTTTTCGAAACAGCAGCTAACCACCAAGCTGCAAACATCCAAAGACTGAAACAAAGAACTATCTATTTCACAAATATTATAAAACATTGTACTAAACTTCGACATATGTCTATTATGTATACAGTAAATGTTCATAAGTTTCTGGCCATTCCCCAAGTTTCATTTGTTTTTATAATTTAAATTTTGGTTTAATTTCTTTTGATTTAGGATTTCATAAAGAATTAAACAGTTTTCTGCAAAATAAATGCACTAATTTAAAGGAAATTAACAAAAACAAATAATATATGCTGATGATAGAATTTTTTTTTTTCAATTTTTAATAGTTTTAGAAGATTATTCCACAGTTTTCTTCAGTAAATGTTTAGTAACTCGTTCACTGGGGGTGACGTGAGGGCTCACGTCAAGGATCTTTTATGTTTCAATCGGCTGGGGTTGACGATAGCAAGAGAGCAGGCATTCCATTTTTCTCATCCACTCTCAGTAACGGTTTCAGAACTACCTGCAACAGATCGTTTTTACATTTGCCATTTTTTAACTGTTTTTCAACAGATTTTGTTTCTTGTAAGTACAATTTCTTAGAGATAATTATTGTATTGTTTTAATTTATCTCATTTCATTTTATATTTATTTCAGACGGAGCAGTAAAAGCTTGGGAAAACTTTTTTTTTTTTAACCTTAAAATTCACTAATATTTTTTTGAATATTTTCCGCGGTATATGGAGGTGAAATGAAGTCGATTTAAAAAAAAAAAAAAATTAGACACTGGGAAGGGGTTTCCGATTTTGCGCCCGCACTCAACCTTTGGCAGAAATATTAACTAAACACCGTCGGGACATCTAATTTATTAAAGCCAGAATTCTGTCTCGTCGAATGAACTTCCAGTGTTCAGTGACTTTTTAATAAATTTCATTATGATTTCGGGATTTCCCTGTTTTCAAACTCCGTATAACTTGTCATAAATTTTCTATCGATTTAAGGTACAACTTTAAGCCAGCTACTGGAAAATAACTTTTTTTGACTGGAGCAGCTACTATATCTGGTATGTGTTTTTGATCGTTATTGTGCTTAAAAATTCAACAGAGGCCGCTCATTTAATTTTTATAGGCCGCTAATTTCTTTCCCGCTCATATTGCAGTAAATTGTTTCGCATTATATACCCGAACATATTACTGGTAATACGACCATAAGCGGAAATACACCCCACACCGTTACACTCCTACCACCAAACGTAACAGTTGGAATTTGCTATTGAACATTATTCCTTGTACGTCTAGGTCGTCTTACATAATGTCTCCTATCACTAGCCATCGAAGAGCCTAGGCTGACATTAGCTATGTTTAGCGTCTTAATCTATCAAAGATGTCATCGCCACATCTCTGAGGGTTCATTTTCAAAAGTCTGCTAAGGGCTTAATCCGTATTTTTTGAAGTTTTCGTCTTACTTTCTTTAATCGATTCTCTAGGCAATGATCGCCACGAATTTTACGTAGAAAGTCATTTAATGCTAACTTACAACGAGAAATGTTACGGGAGGATTAACCTTCCTTGGGGAGAGAGAGGATTTTTTCTGGAAGCTACAGACTGGTGTGATAGCCTCAGTGCCAGGCATAACCTTAATTAGATCAGTTTGTATTTAATCCTCTGCAAACATTCACAACAAAGGTTGACTGGAAACTTATGATTAAGAAAATCCTCACCTGTGGACCAGAAATTGCTTTCAGGCCAGGAAAAGGTATATAGTCAGAGGTGTATTTGTTACTAGCATTAGCCCATATAATTTCACATTTAACGGTGTTAATAGAGACCAAATATTTAAAAAAAATTTAAGTGGCTGAAAACGTTTGAATACCACTATATATATATATATATATATATATATATATATATATATATATATATATATATATATATTTTCTTATAATATTAGGACGTTTCGCTACCAAATTACATTATCAAATAAAAATTTCACAATTAAACAAATAAACAAAATTTAAAAATTTATCTTATAATATGTTGATTCGTTTTAAATATAAGTTATTATTTTTATTTTTTTTTACAACAAATACTTTTCATGGCAAAATGTATTTTCCACAAATGTATGGTTGAATACATAAAAATTACACAGAGAGTAAAATATAATCAGCGTAAGACCAAGGCAGTCCTCCAAGACGCCGACTGAAATATTTAACAGCCTCGAAAAATGTTCATCTTCATCCGGTAGCGATTCTTTACTCGCCCTAAAGGCTGCCTAACTTCCTCAGGCTCAACCTGATCAGACTTCCTATCTCGCCAACTCGCTCAGAACCATATAATCGTGGTGCGTCGAAAACAAATTAATGTGATAATTGATAAGAGTCTATTTGAATACAGTGTTATTCAGGTGTACAAGTACTAATAAAAATAAATCAAATAATTAAAATCAATAGAAAAATACACAGTACGTATTTATGTTATAAACATACAAAAATGAATAAAAATTTTCGATTTATCCTATTTTTAATTTTTGCACCACACATTTACTTAATGTATTTTTGTACAGTTGTAAATTTCAATAAATTGTAAATTAAAAAAAAAAAAAAATTTTGCACCTGATGTATCATAATCTTGTTATAGTGAACATGACGATATATCGTATTTATTATTTGTCCACTTGAAGATATCAGGATTCTACTGTAATAGTATTGCAAGTGGATTAAATATTAACAATTTTTATTCTGACGTTTGGTCAAGAAGCTAGCGAGCCTTACATAATAACATGTTCTGATGAATCTCTATGTTTGGGTAGGGTACGTTATGTGTAGAGCCAGTGCAAACCGACCCCATCGAATAAGAGGGATTATGATCGAGGTTGGGTATAATCATTCCCTTGGGGGCGACAACAGACTGGATTTATGTCGAATGGATGAATCATAAATGATGCATAAAGCTAGCAACTTTTTGGTAAACAACAGGGAAAATATGACCCGACATTCATTGTTATCGATAAATTGCATTGTTCCCTAAATAAACAATAGTGATGTTTGCTTTCTACGTCCATATCTTTTGTATAAATACCTTCTTTTTTTTTGTTAGTAAACTGAAACAATTTGTGTAGTATTTGAAAAATATACAAACGAACTCTTTGAAATAGAAAAATGAAAATTTTTAATTTACTCTCACAATAATATTTTATTCATATAAAATCTATTTTTAAACCTAAATTAGTCAAACATCGGTAATTTTTTTTTTATTTTTTATTATAATTTCGATAAAAGTTTAGCTGACTGTTAGGATGAATGGAGTAGAGGATAATCAGAGATGCAATCAACCACAACTAAGTAGAAATACTTTAATGCGTGCCAAAGTTTCGACCATAACAACATAAAATAAAGGCTATAGAAAAGAACAAATACATAAATCAGCAATAATACAAAGCAGCAAGGTAAGGTTACGGACAAGACAGGAATGATAAGGGGAAACAAATGTAAGAGTAGAGAATAAAAGGATAATAAATGAAAAATAATCAGAACAGAAAGAAATGTAAAGTGAATAAAAAAATAAAAATAAAAAAAGGCTTCTTTTCTACAGCCCTGTATCCATGTCATTCTGTATTTCATTTGGCATCTGTTTATTCGGTCTGTTATTTTTGCCACATTTAGTATTTTGTTCATTATTGCCCTGAAGAAGACCTGCAAGGCAGGTCGAAACGTTGGCACGCATTAAAGTATTTATACTTAGATCTGGTGTTCCTCTTTGACTACATCCCAGATTATCTTCTTCCCCATTATTATAATTTCTATTTTTAGTTAAAATTGTACTTTTTGCTTTAAACCCAAAATGGAATCAAATATAAAAGAAAAAAAAGTTAAAGAGAAAAGAAGTGGCATAGATTTAAAACAAAAAAAAAAAAAAAAAAAAAAAAAAAAAAAAAAAAAAAAAAAAAAAAAAAAAAAAAAAAAAAAAAAAAAAAAAAAAAAAAAAAAAAAAAAAAAAAAAAAAAAAGTATTCGAGGAAATAAAATTATATAAATTAAGGTAAGAAGTAAATTATAAAAAAAATAAATGAAAGAATAAATAAAAAATGAGCTTGCTGTAAGGGAACTTTTGCTTCCATTACCACTAAATTATGAGTATTTATTCATATTTTACTCTAAAAATTATTACTTGAGGTACGCATGATGATATAGAAGGATCAATACAATTAGGATTGATGAATTAATAAAGACTCGGGAGTCTTTATTAAACAAATTTAATAAAGACTCGGGAGTAAAAATATTACATCAAGTAGAAAATAGCCTAAAATTAAATAATTTTGAATCACTAGAAATAATAAAATCGTTTAAAACCGATCCAGATTTTTGTTTAAATGATCAGATTAACGTATCCAATAGCCCCATTTTAAATTTATTCCCCATAGGAACGAAAAAACCCAATGAGTCATAAGGGAAACCCCGTTGTAAATCTAAAACTTAACCTACCTGCCCCCCCTTTTACTTCTCACAAATTCAGTGTTTTAGTTACCTCGAAGGTGAGTGCCTGTGCTTGATTTCTTGTCTTATCTTTTTAAAAACCTTAGTATATTTAATCTATGTAACATAGTACTGATGTGTTGAAAAAATTGTGTATGTTTTAGAACTGAAGATGAATGTTTAGCATTCGAAACTAGTTTTCAAATAAAATAATCTCAATAGAAGTGGCATTTAATTCATCAATCCCAACTAAAAATTATTATTTTTAAAATTTTATTATATTTGTTAATATTTTTTTTCATATATTCTTCATCTGGTTATTCATTCAGTAATAATGGTAATGTATGCGACAACGCAATAAGTTACACGAAATCGTTTAGTTAAAAGCGACATCTGTTATAACAATCTTCAGGAAGCAACTGTACAAATTCTTAGAGAGGCCTTTTGGGTACACATGTAGATAGTGAGGGAGGGGGTTAAATTTGATCTGAGAAAGCTTTTAGATGGCTGGAACAAGGCTAGCCATGCCATACTCGACCAAATAGTGAAACATTATCTTTCGAGACCAGCGGTCCCACCTCTGTTATAAAGGCCTATTTCTTTAATGGAAATCCGATCCTACACAAAAATCAAATATTTTTATCATTCAAACGGTCTCGAACAAAATTTAACATTGTGGTTAAAGATAGATATAAAATTTAACAAGGCTACTATAAGTAGAAGGGAAATTCAATAACTTTTATCTAAGCATCTTTATGTGTAAATATCGTTTTTATCTGAATTTTAACTCTACTTGATATCAACATCAAATTATAACTTTGGTTATAATAAATATAATATATTAAGCAGGTAATGCTTACGGGGAAATAATTAGAGATGGGTTATCAATTTCTGGTTCTTGGTTATGCTAATGATTCGGTACTTTTGGGTGAAAACGAGAAGGAAACTATTAAATTAAACGCAACTAGGCTCGTGAAAAACGGTAAAGAAATTGGTCTAGTAATAAATACCGATAAAACGAAATATATGGTTAGTAGTAGAAACGGTAAACACTTTAGTAATGTAGACATTTTCGGGATAAAGTTTGAACACGTTGAGCAATTCATATATCTAGGGCCTATTATATCAAGAAAAAAATGAAATTAAAGAGGAAATAAGGGCTAAGTTAAAACCCGGTAATACTTGTTATAATTCGGTCGCAAAACTATTCAGTTCGCGCTTAGTCTCGAGAAATTTAAAAACTAGAATATATAAGACTATTATACTACCAACAGCTCTCTACGGATGCGAAACGTGGCCGCTAACGTTAAGGTAGGAGCTGCGCCTTAAATTTTTCGAAAATAAAGTACTGCGAATATTTGGCCCAAAAAAGGATGAATAAACCGAAGAATTTAGAACGTTTCATAATACAGAACAGCGCGCGTTATATTCGGTAAATATAGTTCAGGCAATAGCAGCGCGACGGTTAAAATCGGCATGTAAAGTCGTTGGATTTAGTAATGATCGAATTCTGAAAAATGTGACCAGTTTTTAGTCGTCGGGTACCGAGAGGTTGACCAAGACGTAGATTGGAGGATTACGTCAAGGCCGACCTGGGAGATTCGGTTTTTGGGGGAGTGGGTTGGAGAGAGAGGTTTGTGGTCAACGGTCGGTGGTGTCGGCATCGAGCCTTCGGGTTCGCTAAGCTTTTATTAGTTATTATTATATCATTACCAAATATATAATTATTAAAACTATAACAAAGGTGCTATGTCTCTGATCATACAGGCTTTCTAAGGCTTTAATTAGGATCTAATGGCCAATTCAACCGTAGTATTAAAAAAAAAAATTGAATTATTTGAACCAGAAATACAACATAACTTAAGAGCAATAAGTAATAGACATAATATATTACTATAATCTCTATGTATCTATCTATCTATACTAGTATATAAAAGGACAAGCTATTTTTGTTTGTGATCGCTAACTGCGAATATTACTGAATCAATCTGTACCAAATTTTAACTACACCATAGCTCAAGGAAGGTTTAGTAAAAATAAAATTAAAAGATTTACAATTAAATTGTTATTAAAAACGCTATTAATTTGTAGTGCGCAGTGAAGTTTGAAAATCGGCCGATAGGTGGGGAGCGCCATTCAAGAGAGGTTGCAAAGGTACGGTGTTATATAGAGCTAGACATTTATATTAAAATTTACTCATTTTAAAATAAATTGTTATTAAAAGGCTATAAATATAAATATTTGGAACGACGATTGGATCCCAGTGAAGTTTAAAAATCGACCGGCATATGGATAGCACTATTTTGCAATAGAGTTTACAATCGTATTGACCAAGGCTGATAGTTGAAACCCATCTGAACCAGATTTCAACTATACCATTTTCATATTTCTAAGTAAGGTTTAGCTATAGTAAAATATACAGCATAAAAATTTAGATGTATAATGCTGAGTGGCAGAAACGATGTTTGCCACACTGAACTATACTTTTGAAAGTAGAAATTAAAATTCATCCTGATGAGATGAATAAAATTATTTCTGCCAAATAAAATCGAAATGTCGATCCATTGCATTTTGATATACGATTCATGGGTATTCAGTTGCAACCACTGATAAATGCAGTTCATTATCAGCAAGAGTTGCTTAATAGTCTCTGTCCATCTGGATTACCAACCAGGTTTTAAATTACTGCAATGTGTGAAGATATCATTGAATAAATAACGCTCAATTGTATACTTCAATACAAGATTTTTGTCGATAATCAAATAAAACTTCATTTATTAGTTAAAATCGTCTCGGTTCTTTACTTATAGCCTCCATTGGTATTTTCTACACCAGTGACGCAGCTGAGAAAGAAGCGCTGGGATCTCTCAGGACCTGGCTTTAAGTAGAGGGACAAATCTCGTTGGGGAATCCCTTAGATGTGTATATATTGTAAATAAAATATGAATGTATTTTTAAGATTTTTTTTTTACTATTATTATTGTTATTATTTCTTATTATTATCATTATTATTTTTATATCTGTATTATTTATTTAAATGATTATTTATATATTTTTCTTTCTTTCTCCTCTTTATGTATTGTATAGTTTAAGGTACTTTTTTTCTTAATTTTTTTTTTTCTAAGCCGGAAGCCAGCGGATATAGGGGAAAAAAATCCATATTAATATTATATATATGTTGTGAGGTAGATTGTTGTGGTAAGCGGTCTATATATAGCAAAATAAAAAAATATTAATTTATCGTGCGAACATTTTAGCTTACCCTACAATCATTCACCTGCATGTTCGGTCAAAAATTTCCGCTATTTCGGGAAATGTTTAGAAATAGAACACTGTTTGCTTTTAAGTGCAGAAGATAGATTTTCAACAACTTTTGGATCAAATTGAGCGGAAACCAAACTGATATGAAAGAATATTTTGCTATTTATGAGAATGGGTAAAATGCGATTGAGTAGAAATTATTAAAACTTTTTTTTTTAAACAATAGTATCGGTATGTACATAGTAGTATCGGTACAATAATGCTGTATCGGTATATTAAACCTCCTCTCAATAAAATTTTGCTAATGAAAATAACACCAAATTTATGATAGAATAACATACTACCATCGTACAAAGGAGAAATCAGTAAATAACTAATGAAAACAACAGACCAACTATGATATATCCTCACTAATCTCAAATAATGAAGCTTAATAAACAAACTAAAAAGCTTGTAATGCATCGAAAGTAGATGGTTCTCGGATATGTTTTTTTGATCAATGCGAAATGCTTTGATGCATTCTGGCTCATTTCAAATGACTTTATCTATAAATAATTAATTATTTCTAATGGTAACGATAAATTGAAACCAGTGACTAGAAGGATCCGAGATAATTAAGATTACATTATGGATCAAGTTGACTGATCCTCGTGTAGTCGAATCTCTAAACAATTTCACTCGACAAACTGATATGGATTTGATGTTCCTTAAAGGTTCGTTGCGGGCTAGCTGTGATAAAATAATTTATACAAAGGATTCGCTGAAGTATGGATTAACAATCTCCTACCCCATAACATAAATATTTCAGGAATATTCGAAAATTTGATTGAAAACATCAATTGATTGAGTAATACCCAATTAGGTTCAAACATAATAATTATTATTTTATACATAAATGCTAGCTAAGTATTTGTTTTTTTAACTTTTAAAGTAAATAATGAATACTCTGCCTTCTTATTTATAACCTAGAATTTCTTCATTACAAGTTTGCATTATGATTTGCGTACTAAAAACATTATTTGTAAAATTGTTTTATTTTTTTAATAACAATTTATTGAAATTTACTACTGTACAATATTTATACATCAAGTAAATGTGCTGTTAACTATTACAATAATGTGACAAAACTTGAAAAGGACTACTCATCAGTAGCACTTTAATAAAAATTCTATACTAGAAGGTCTCTGGGCCATCTTCTTTTCAGACGCCTCGGAGGATTAACAGGAATGGTGAGGGAAGCAAGTTGGGAAATTAGGGGATTTGAGTGGTTATGGAGCTTACTATGAAAGGATTGATATCTGCTTTGGGCTAAATCGGCAACATATGGAACATTAAGATCTATATGGATAAGTTTGTTGGTGACAAATTAAGGTGCATTGAGGATTTTTCGAAGGATTTTGGATTGTAAGGATTGGATACGAGATAAATTGGATGGTTTAGTGGAGCCCCAAATCTCAACTCCGTACGTTCAGAGAGTTCAGATCTAATCACAGTCATGTATATTAGTCTTTTGTAATTAATTGGGAGCTTGAACATTTGTCTAGTAAACGATGAAGTAGTCTGTAACGATGGGCAGCTTTTGTCGTTTTTATCTTGTATGTGGATTCATACAAAAAATCATAGATATCAATATCTATTATATCCTAATATAATTTAACGTATACAAACTTATCCTAAAATATCATAATATTTCTTATATCTCTGACTTAGCCCAAACCAGATACCTATCCATTCATAGGAAATTCAATAATCATTCAAATCCATTACTATCACAACACGCTTCCCACTTAATTCCAAATAACCCTCCGAGGCGCATCAAAAGAAGATGGCCTCGGGACCTGCTATTATAGTACTTTATTATACCGAACATTTTTAACGCTTAACTACTGACGTGTGGACCCAGAGTCACCAGGTAGCAATTTCTGGAGACTTTCCTCACTATGGATTATAGAAATCTCTCTATGACTCAGTAGCTTCCTATAAAATATAATACAAACAATATGGTGCCCCACGGACCTCACGTCAGTACTTGAGTGATTTATTTTTTCAAGGTAAGTTTTCATTAAATGCTTTTTATTTAAAAGTTAATATTAATTAATTGATTAATTGATACAAGTAATCTTTATAAAACTTTGGGTCGCCAGCTTGTAGAACCATGTTTGACGGCAAGAATGGCAAACCTTCATGTTCCGAAGGCCTTTCAGGCCAGAATTACGAATATATTAGGCACAAAAATAATAAATCCTGATGAATATGAAGTGGTTAAACTACCAAGAAGTGAACAAAAGGTTTGTTACATGTGCCCAGCAGCAAAAAAAAAAAAAAAAAAAAAAAAAAAAAAAAAAAAAAAAAAAAAAAACTTCTTAACTTTGTAAAAAATACAAAAAAACTTATGTTCAGATTGCTCCAAGATACTGTGTGTAAATTGCTGGGAATTGTGAAAATTTAAATTTTGAACAATATTTTTAGTTCGTATAATAGAATTTTAATTGTTTTAAATCAAAATTAAATATATTTTAATTAATTTATAGGAAATACACAAGTTTTAAAAAATGTAGTTTTTAATTTTTGCTCTATTTTTTTTTATTTGTTTATTGTATACTAAAATTTAAAAGATATCATATATTCATTGATTGTGAGCAATGCAAGAAGGTTCATGTAAGTAATAGCAAATAATAAAATTTTTAAATAGTACACTTTGTTTTAATAATAAAATTTTCAAATTAGGATATCCCTGGGACCACATGTCGGTACTAGCGTAAGGAAAACGTATGTCAGTAGTTAAATGCTATTAATGGGTAGTTGCTTTAAAGCAGTTTGCATATCTTTTCTAGAATTATCATGACATTTACTTGTTATATATGAATGAAAGTATAAAGTGAAAATATCACGCCTGGAACGTATATTTACCTTTGTAGAACAGAAACTGCCCATAGATATATTTATGGTATAAGTACTACACACATAACTCAATGTATAAATATGCGGCTAGATAATGCATTTAAGACATAATTCATAAAGCAACATAGATACTTTAGTAATTTAAGAATATCATGTTAAATTTTAGTAGATAGTCATAATTAACAACATCGATTGTACTTTGGTAACCATTTTACTGTAAAAAAAGTTTATTCAATATTAAAACAAACAGTAAACGTTAAAAAAAAACAGGCTAAGACAAAACTTAAAATGTTTTTGTATACTTCTTCAGAACTAAAGTAGTTATTAGTTTCGACTTCAACTGCAAATTTATGATTTGGGTAAATAAAGAAGTGTTAGGGGGCTTGTTTGAGAACAAAGTTACAGTTTTAAACGACTTAGCTCTGATAAACACTCTTTATAAATTAGAACGACAAAGATTTTAATCTGCAAGACAGTAATAAGGCAGAGTGTCATTGCAGAGAATCATGGACCTTACTTTATCTTCATGGCTCCGCAAGGGAAAGCCACTCCGGCCACCTCTGTCAGTTATCTTCCCATTGTGAACTCCATCATGGATCAGGCACCCGCTGCTAGACTGTTTTGGTTGTCCCTTCCGGCTTTTCGACTGAATATGATCCCCAAGTAGCTATTTGTGTACCTCATCCGCATTCATTCTAACCCTCATGGCCAACCAATTTTGATGAAATGATCCTTAAAAAAGCTCCATCACTTCCGGGTTAGATCCATATTGATCCGTCAAGCAAGATTCTTCTTGTTCTTCTTCGTAGCGCTACAACCTTTGGTAGGTCCTTGCCTCCTCAATGAGTCACCGCAATTCAGCTCGATCCTGTGCACCCGATATACAGCACCTGACTCCTAACAGGCTTCGTGCATCCGCTGTCACGCCATCGATTTTAAGCAAGACAGTATCCATGGCTCACTTGGGAATCTCATCGCCCCTCATTCTTACTATGTGACCAGCCCAACTGAGTCTCCCCAGCTTTTTAAACCACATCTATACCTTTATACAGATCATAAAGCTCCCAGTTCCTCCGAATCCTCCATCTATCACTGGACCTATTATTCGACTGAGAATCTTCCTTCCGAATGCTAGAAGATCATTTTCATTTCTTCTGGAGATAGTAAATGGTTGGGAAGCATAGGTAAGAACAGAGAAAACAACTTATAGAGGGTGAGTTTCGTTCCCCTAGTCACAAGTCTTCTGCGGAATATGCTAAGTAGAGCGAAATATGCCCTGTTAGCTGCCACTAGCCTCTTTCCTCTTTCCAATGATAATCATTTACTAGCGTTATCTGAGATCCCAGATATGTAACAAGTAATATTAAGTAAGAAAAATAATTAGTAAAATTACAAGTATGATCTGGGAAACCCAACCATTGCTTTCCTACCAGCTGCTGTTAGAAAAGAGCCATCGGCTGGCACTGAGGGGTAAGTGATAAGACATTTATTATTATCTCAGCACCTGCTAATCCTAAAACACTCCTTTTTATGATATTTTAATTTATAAACGAAAGTAAGGTGAAGATATTTTTAAACATTTTATGTAATATTAAATAACGAATATGAATTTATTTCATTATTAAAGCGCCGTTTTATAGCTTTTGTACCCCGCCTAGCGCTGTTAATAAAATCAGTTGGTCTCATAGATGAAATGAAAGGATACAACAGTATTAGGTTGATGCAAAAATAATGCAGGATTTTATTTCCGTTTCATTATTAACTCCAATTGTGTAAACAAAACTAACCCACAATACTAAGTTATACACATCATTTTAAAGCCTATTTATACTGCTTACTTTCCTATATAATCCTTTTTTTTAACATTTAATTCAGTACATTCAGTGCCTCCAGATAAAATGACGTCTAGGAGCGATTTTCGGCAAATTTACTTGTATGAGTTCAAACTCGGTAGAAGTGCTGCGCAAACGGCTCGAAATATTAATGAAGTTTGGGGGCCAGGTACCATTAATGAATCTACAGTGCAGCGATGGTTTCAAAAATTCCTTAGTGGAAATTTTGACCTCTCAAACAAAGAAGGTGGTGGCCTACACTCTGCCATTGACAACGACCAGTTAAAGGCAATAATTGAAGCTGACCTCACCAAAACTACTCCAGAAATAGCGGAAGAGCTCGATGTTGATTAGTCTACAATCGTACGCCATCTCAAAGCAATTGGAAAAACAATCGATGTTTTTACTGAATACCAAAAACCTGCATTATTTTTGCATCAATCTAATATTAGTAACTTATGAAGAACATCTATCCTCGTTTTCTCGAACGAGCACAGAAGTATTCATTTGCTTTATTAGGAATAATTTTCATTCAACAAACATAAAACTAATTGTATATAAAGTTGTTAAAAGATTAAAAGAAAATAGAAGTGAACTTAAATTTAACAAACACAAAACATATACAAGGTTAGGATTGAAAAATACAAAACGAAACTTCAAAATAATAAGCATTTCGACCTAATAATTAAAACACAAAAAATATTAAAACTAAGCAAATATTTAAAAAAAAAAACATATAATTATTACTACTGTTGATATAAAATTGCGCTAAAGTTCATTATTGTTTTACCAGTAATTCCATTAGAAAACCACGTAAGATCAAAAATGCATGCACAATTACTAGAGCCACCATAAAAACATTGTGCTCCCTAAACATTTGTTTTTTTAAATATTCATTTGTTCCTCGCAGAGAAAAGGGCTAGGGCAAAGGTAGTAGGAAGTTGACTGACGTCAGTTATTAATTAGTCTCATGTTCCACTACAGCATTCCAACCAAATAACTGGGCTTAGGAAACGCACATTTGTTTTAAGTTTGAGCCCAAATCTGTTCTTAGATGAGACGGGATGTATAAAAACAGTGGTCTTCTTGTTATTATAAAAAAAAAATGTTATTCAACATGAATCGATAGAGACTAATACAAACTAGCAACATAGTTCAGTCAATGAACACCTGAAATGGTGAGTAGAGTGCGTTTTCTGTAATCCAAGGTTTTTCTCCTGAAATATATTCAGGGTAGTTATTAAGTAAACATACTAAAAGTCCTTTAGTTTTCGGGCCTAGAAACAGGAGGGAGGAGGCGCAAAAGGTCCCTTTTTTGGCTTTCTCAGCAACTTTTATTCTATACACATTTTCCATTTTGTGAACCGGTTCCGAGAATGGCACGCATGGCAAATGTGAACATTTTCGAGAAAAAAAATTTCAACTCACCTTTTCTGTTAAACTTCCCTCCATATCTTCTAAAACGTTCGTTCTACGGCAAAAGTCCTTATAAATAATATTTTAGAAAATTTAATTTCCTTCAAAATATACATTTATATGCCAATTGTAATTTTGGTCATAGGCATATAAAGTTTTTTCGATTCCGATAAGGCTTTTGATAAGGAAATATGAGAAAGTTGATTGACATCTTCTATTAATTTTTATCATGAGTTGCCTTCAGGGCATCCTCTTATATTATTTCTTCTGGCATTGTACTATATTTGTACCATTTCTTTACAATTTATCAGTAGTTTATGAATTATAATGAGTACGTTACACCGATTAAACTCGAGTTATAAAAAACCGGTGCACATAGAATTTCCAGTCTCTAGTATCGAATTTTCCCTCTTCTTGATTGAATAACAGCCTAGATACTTGCAGGAATGCTCCTTTGAGATTGGCCACTCGGATGATTGATAGTCCAAAACTATAGCTTTCTATAAATACGTCCCGGTGAATAGAACATTTGGTAATTCATTTGTTTTTGAGTAACCTTAAAAGAATAGAAATTTGTTGTAAATGTGGTATTCGGCATAATGTTACATATGCTTTCCTTTAATCATTGTTTGATATAATTTATAGCAGGTCGTAATTTTTTTTTTCTCGATTTTCCCAAAAAATCGAAAGGTTTTTAAGGAGCTAAGATGTTTTTTCATCCTGTCTTTAGATGGTTTCATTCACAAATTTCAAATGTAAATTTGGTCCGCGTAGCTAATGAAACCAGTAAAAATGTCAATCTCAATAGACTTAATCGTTGAAAAACTAGGTCACAAATTTATTTTATAATCATAACTAAAGCATGTGATACTCTTTGGTCATTTTTTAGTGATGCGATTGCCTAATAAAAATTATCTTAAAATTTCATTTTATCAACTTTCAGATGTGAAAATAACAATGTTAGAAATCATGTCCTACATTATTGCGATGCATTGAAATCGTTTAAACTCTAGTATAATATATTTTTAACGAAAAAGCCATCTATTTATAAGATTCATATATGAATACATGAAAACTAAAGGGGAACAGATAAATGGTAATCAAAACTTGATAAAAGTGTAAGTTGTAGGAGGTTTGAACTTGAGAGAGGTTTAGCGGAGTAGATCTGAACAGCTATTAGACGGTTGGGGCTCAGTAGCCTGGAAGAACAAAGTGTTTCCCCTTTTAAGTTAAAGTAAGAGGACTTAGCGGAGATGTAATCATGACCTGGCATCATAATTAACTCAGCGTCTCTTTAACGTGTCTGTCTCTAACTGCCAACTCTACTCAAAGCATTTCAAAGCACACACTAAATCATTAGTAGTATTTAAATTGATAAGAGAGGCAACACCCTCTTCGCAAATTCGGTTCACAGCCTAGTTCATTTATAAATGTTTGAATTTCAAATTGTAAAATTTTTCTCTTTAAATAATATGGAATACCTTAAAATTTATAAAAAAAAAAAAATAATAAATAATAATTGAACACTCAATAAGAAATAATAATTGTACACTCATTAGATCATTTAATTAATGTTGAACATTTCTATTTGGTTAGTATAATAATATCAGGAAAAGAAGATTAAACTCACTAATCCGATTTTACATGTAAAAGAACCAATTTAAATGAGTTAAATAAAGTTTTTTTAATAACAGTATCAATGGAAATTTCAGGTGATTATATATTTTTTTTCAGTCACTAAGTGATGTGTGATAACGTTTCAAAGCTCCGGGGTTTTATTTGCTACCACCGAAAGTATTAGTTACGGAACAAGCAATTTTGTATCTTATTTTAGCAGAAAGCGAAAAAGAATGAAAAGTATCATTAAAATAAATATATATTACTTTCAAAGTTTATTTAAAATGAAAAATAATAAATTTTATATAATTACCGTAGATGAAATATGGCTTAATGCTATAGAACAAAACATTTCCATGTAAAGTATAATACAATAAAATACTATTAAAAAAAACTTTTTTTTTTGGTGGTGAAAATATACCAGATTTTCAACATAAGGACAAACTTATTTTCAGGATTCCAACTAAAAACCTTTAGGGAAGTGAGAGACAAGATGTACAATCAAAAACATTCAATACGACTAGAACTACAATAGGAGAAGAAAAATGGAAGCCAGAAGCCTGAGAAAGAATCATCGGTCCAGTTTTCAAGTATTTTGACCTGGCGGAATCTATCAAGATATTGTTCTTCTTCCGAGCACACAGGGTGTCAAAAATGATATTTAAAACACTCGCTTCTCTGAATGTTAATGATGAAATCTCTAATGGAATAAAAAAAACAATGTATATTACCAAATCTGCAACATTGTTGTCGGGAAACGTGAATTGGATAAAAAGATAAAACTACATTCTCAATACAATTTACATTCCAACCCTATTATATGGAAGTGAAAGAAGTATCACTAAGAAGTACCTAAGAAGAGTGGCGGGCAGAACTCGGAGGTATCTCATAACGAATGAAATAAAACAAGAAATGATCTAGGAGGCCAATGTGTGACATCATAGAGAAGCAGTGGTTTAGCCACGCTTGTCGAATGAGTAAAGATCGAGAACCACGCAAATTTCTTGAAGCTAGGCCAAGAGGCAGACCACGGAACGCGTGGATGGACCAAAGGGATCAGATGGGAGTGATCCAGATGGCTGGAATCCATGAAGGTGTTGGCGAACGACCGTGAAGCTTGGTCATTTTGGGTCGAGGCACCACCACACTGAGAGGCAAAAATGAGGTGGTAAAAGAAGAAGAAAAAAATAGGTATGTGCTAGGCTAGATTCAGAAGGTTTAGATCAACTATGAATCCGATTTTCTTCTAGAGAATAATTCTGGAAAACGGAATGGAGGAATGTTCCTACCGTTGTGGCTAGGAAAGGGAAAATTATTATGTCTGTGGATTACACGAATTGTATAAAAATAAGAGAAAGAATTCAATTTTCTGTAATGAATGCTGCATTTGTAATGTAGCAAGCAGTGTTTGAATTCAATAATTATTTTTTCCAAAAAATCATATAATAAATATTATATTTAATTTTTAATTTAAAAATCAGTCCTGATTTATAAATAGAAATTCCAATTGATCTTTGATGTTTATTGATGTGATTAAAAATTATGATTACTCACTGAGTGATACGGTATTGAATAAATAATAACGATTAAACTGCGATCAAAAAATTGTTGATCAAAAAATAAAAATCACCTTTTACATACAAATGGATTAATATGTTTGTGCACAAAATACTCAAAATACATCTTGGAGATAATTCAAAAAAATTAACTTTCTGATTTATAAAGGAATTACTTAAAAATTATTATTATTGTTAATTGTAAAAATTTTGTTTAAAAAAATGATCATAATTTGATTTTTATTACTTATGATCAAAAATAAAAATTGATCTTAATAAAAATCATCAAATGATTTTTAAAATTTCAGATAATAATCTTGATCGGATTTGATTTTTATTATTATTTTTTTTAATTATCGATTTCAAACCCTGTCAGCAAGAATGTCATTCCCTCTTGGCGATTTCGAATATCATACGTATTCTATAGATTTTGCAGATTTTGTATCTTCACAAATAGCAAGGTGGTGTTTGTGGCATAGTTTATCTGATTTTTTTTTTTTTTTTTTTTATTTAAGCTGATATTTATAAAAGTCGATTGTCGTATCTAACACAGTTTTTATAATATGAAGGTGTGTTTCTTGGTGATCCGGTATTATTTTTGCGTCTTTAGTTTTAAATAGACATGGATGGTTCTTGATAAATTAAAACTGCTAATGCTTGGGATGATTATAGAAGTTAGTTTTTCGCTACAGTTGTTAACTTGTAGCACATAAAGCTATCAGAAAAAATAAAAAAATAACTAAAACATCATCAAAATAAGATATTTAGAGACCGATGTTAATCAGAATACCAAGAGTAAGTGTGTAGAGCTAAAAGTTCAGTAAGTAAGTAAAAATAATAATTTTTTTTCAAGCACGATGGGTCTTGTTTCCAATAGCCCAGGAAACGGGACCCAATACGATTTCAAATGATGTTAGGTCATTATTGCAATTTAAAATTAAAAAAAAAAAATAGTAATGGTTAGAAATGAACGGATTTTTCCAAAAATAAGAAAAATAATAATTATAAAACAAATCGTCGTATGGGTATCTTAAATACAAGCGGTACAGCCCAGAAACAGGCTTCTCGGAATCCCAAAAATCAGAAAACTAGTGCAGGCCAGTCTTTATCATGAACGATAAACAGGCATCCGTGTTTTATACACAGTCTTCAACAAATCCTTGATCAAATTTAAATAATTAACAATGCGTTCTTTTTACCATCATAACCATAAACATATTTAGTGCAATCACATCTAGAATAATGGTTGTTGTATTGCATACCAAATTTCAAAAAAAGAGAGATCTAAAAGTGAATTTAACTGAAATCAAAATTCACATTGGATTTTAATCCTGGGCTGGACATGATTGAGTGTACACGGAACTGAGGAACTGATGGGCCGAGAGATTTGAGAGAGGATTTCCCTCCTCCACAGAACAAATAGCCTTGTATAATTGGCGTTATGGATAATCCATGCTTGATGAGAGTTGAGCAATTTAGAGGCCGATTTGATTCGATAGTCACTTCACGTGCACCCCTAGGCAGGGCAGGATGTTTATTATGAAAGGGATCATCGAAATGTTTCCAATAGGAAACAGTTATTACATTACACTCCATTACACAATTATCCTAGCCGACAGGGATAGAGAAAGAGAAGATGGAGAGTGAAGAAATAGAGGAGAGAGAGAGTGTTTGTGTGTGTGTGTGTGAGAGAGAGAGAGAGAGAGAGAGAGAGAGAGAGAGAGAGAGAGAGAGAGAGAGAGAGAGAGAGAGAGAGAGAAATAGAAAGATCTATTTATAATAGTCAACTAATTTCAATATAACTAGGATTTAAAGTTTTTATGAAAAAATGTTTTCTTGTACAATAATGAGCTACCTACATTGTGTTCTTGTATTCTTTTATACGTGTTTAGTTCATTCGTGTTCTTATCAGTTTGGCGTGTTGTGTTAAAATAAGACTACCCCATTACTTTTTAAACTATTTATTGATATTTACAACTGTATACATATATACAATAAGTAAATTTGAGGAAATTATTACAATGACTTGTCAATAACATGTGTCGAACCACTCACGAGCACCTCTTCAATAAAAAGAAATAAATTCTATATAACAAGGCGTCTAAAAAGAAGTCCGAGAATCTTCTTTTCAGACGCCTCGGTGGATTATCGGGAATAGAATAGGAAGCAAGATGAGAGACTAGTGGATTAGAGTGGTTATGGAGTGAACTATGAAAGGACAGATATCTGGTTTTGGCTAAATCAGTAACATATGGAACATTAAGGTCTTTATGGATAAGTTTATTTATGATAAAGGAAGGCATTAAGGATTTTTCGAAGGATTTTGGATTGCAAGGATTGGATCTGAGATGAATTAGATGGTTTGGTAGAGCCCCAAAACTCAAGTCAATATGTCCAAATAGGTCTGATAACTGTCATGTAAATGTGCCTTTTGCAAATATTCGGTAGGTTTGAACGTCAGTTGATTCCATTATTAAATTTAAATCATTCAGCGACATATAGACTGTTTAAGGGTTTTATATTTAAAAGTAGATTTTGAATTATTTCTGTTCGTTACACAAGCGGCTAGGTGTTATTAAGTATTTTTTAATATCAATTTTGTATTATTTTTTAGTAAATGTAAATGAAGCAGTTTTAATCATTTTCTTTCCTTTACTTTGAATAGCTGGCTGATTGACGGCAACCTTTTTAATTTTATATTTTTTATCGAGACCTTTAAAGTACTCATTTGACAAAAGTTAATTGGGGGTCCTACAAGGCTCGTTATGAAAATAGCTCATCAAAGTTTTCATTAAAGGCGTTCCTGATCCAACCGTCTTGTTACACTTTTTAATCTCCCCCAGAAGCTTTTTTAATGTTTAAAGTTATCATTAAAGACAAGAGAGAAACCGGTTAACTTACACCAAGAGGGAAGGGTTGTAAAGAAGTTTGTATCCCTTCTCATTTATGTGTTTTATTGGACCTTAAAGGATGACAGTAAAATTACAGATATCTCTAGTTATAACTGTCATAAAAAACTTGAAGCCTACAGTCCTTTACATAAAAACGGATATCGCTTATTACTCGGGATTGTCGAAAGGCCTCAAGTCGAGTATTTTATTTTTACTGCCCTATTTATTAAGTGAGTAAAGTTCGGAAATTAAATGCTGTTTCAAATGACCCTTGATAGAGTGAAGCCCTAAATGTTTAAGTATTTTCATCAACGTTTACGTCATTGGGTCATAATCTCTTTTGTTAACCACTCGAAATGGGGTATAGAGTATTCAAAGATTCTACTAGAAAAAAAAAAGTAATAAATAAATTAAGAAGGTCAATCAATGTTTCATACTTTCAGGCTCTGTGTCTTACTATTTTTTCTGTTCTTAACTTAACTGTTCTTTCAACATTTTTTTGACTAATTTTAAGTATACGTCTTCCTCCTCTTATTTACATAAAGAATTATTCCTTAAAACTTTTGAGTAAAAAAATTAACGCACAAACATGCAAGTTCATATGAACCCACCTTCGCAAACATGTTCATACACACAAATTAGAGTCAATATTTTAGTTCCTAGATAACCATATGAGGTTTTAAAATAATAAAATTGATAAATACCTAAAAATATGCTGTTAATTCTATAATAGAAAAGTTAATACCAATGGCTGTATGCAGAATGACTGCCAGTATGCTACGTTTTTTTTATTTTTTTTTATAGGAATAAAACGGCAAACATTTTTCTTATTATAATAATATTTTACTTCACTTAAAAAATAACACTCTTAACTATACATATTACAAATAAAAAAATAAAATAATGTATTGCAGTACACATTCTATCTATCTAAATATAAGCAAACCTAAAAAAAATAAAAAAATAAAAAATAAATGAGAATATACTTCCCACAATAGTTATCACAAAAACTACAAATCACAATAACCATTCGTCGAAAACCTATGTTAGAAAAAAAAGTATATAATAGCATAATATAATAATCATAATTCACCGTATAATGTATATTGTATGATAATAAGGCAGTAATAGTTTTGAAAGGACTAAAAACTTAAAAGGTCTGATTACATAATTTCAAATAGTTTCTAGTGAATTGAAACCGAAAATAGACTTCATTTTCGTAGGTTTTTCACAAATCCAGACGTCATGTCCGTTTTGTTGAATAATATTTATTCGTTAATCCAGTAAAAAAAAGGTATCGTGTGGTTTTAATCACTTATTATTTTAGTGCGTAGTTGATGTAGGCATGCAGCTCAAGGCGCAGCCTTATAGAACTTACTGAGTCTGATTTGCGGATATTTTTTTTGTTCCGGAATAATACTGCTAAAATAATTATATATAACATATAATAACTTATATATCACTGAATGGGTTCGCCAAATAAATTAATCAATTCGAATTATAATGATGCCAACCCAAGCTCCATGAGTGGATCCAATTGAAACCATCAAGGGTTTCGCTCCTTCCATTTGTTGAAATCAACGCTTTCATTCCTACAAAATAAACTAAGCCGATTATCGTCCACCACCAGTCCTTAATATATGAGGTTTTTTGTAAAGAAAGGTGTAAATGTTTACTTTACAGCACAATCAGTTATAGTCGTCTAACGTTATTTTTTCAAAGTTAAAGTAAAAAAAAAGAAAGAAAATATTTACAGCAACTTATTTTAATTGCGAATATAAAAGTTGATTATTTTATTAGCTAATTAACTAAGAAATGATATACCTAGATTTTATCTCGGTAATATATGACAATGAGACCTTACTTCTTAAAAAAGTATGCATTTAAAAACGGGTGTTAGTTTAGTATTGGAGTGTATTTTTTGAAGAAAATGGATATTTTCAAGCCTGTGAATTTGTTGAGTGATCGGCAGCATTGGTCTAATAGTCTAAATTTTTCTCTTTGGTTCAATACAGTATATATATATATATATATATATATATATATATATATATATATATATATATATATATATACATATATATACTATACATATACTATAAATATAAGTATATTTAATATTGTCAGTATTAGGTTGTATTTTACCTAAGTTACCTGTGTCGATGTAATTAAAAACCTTGTCGGAGTTTAACCTCATAAAGCGATTCTGAGAATTTTCGTTAGTCAAAAGAATAAATAAAAAAAACAACATGGATATATAATATTGAAATGCGTAAGTTTTATACTATTGACTGCGAGTACTGTGAATTTTGAATATAGGATGCGTCATCTATAAATCGTTGCTTAAATTTGCAACTTTCCTAATGCGATAACTAGCAATCAAATGATTTGGTATCCTCGAAAACAGCATGCTTTGAGCCTGGTTAAATTACATATAAAATATAAATAGCTGGAAACAATTTTTTTCTTGCAATCTTTAAAGTGTTGTAAAAAAAAAACACCCCCCCCCCCTCTCTCGCACCACTATTCTTAACAATCTTACATTTCAGTCCCGCAGCTTTTTTTAAAAACTTCGTTGTAACATTCGATCAAGAAATATCCTGGAATTACCATATCACACAGATCACTATAAAAATTCATTTGATCCTTAAACAACTTCTTAGGTATCATGAATTATTTCCCTTAAGTACCCTCAAACGCCGAAATTATAATTATGCAAACATAAAAATAGATAAAGAGATAGAAGAAAAGAAGAGAAATCTTCCTATTACTCACTGCTCCTCTGTGAAATAGAGGACCCCTTCCTATCTGTTCTAGTTGGGTGAGTGGGTTTCTACAACACAACAAAATCTACTAAGACAGAAGCGGAATGGTTACTTACAACTTGGAACTAAACAGTACTTAAATAAAGTGTTCTATTTATTATTTTCAAAATTATTTTTATTAAATATCTTATAACGTGAAAGTTTATCCCGTTGATAATACTTTACCGGTAAGGACGTAGCGCACAACGTAAACAAAACTATTTACTATTAAAGTTGATTTAAATTTTTAATATCTCTCTGAAAAATAAAATAATTTAACTATATAATGATATGGAATGATGAGAAAATATTGAAAAAGTATTCGGCAGTCAAAAATAGTGATTAGAAAAAAATCGTTGACGTGGTTTAACAATTATAACTAATCTTGGTCTGTGTTCTTAGTGAATATATTAGTTTTATTATTAAAAAACACATCAGCTGAATTTTGTTGTAAGTTATTTTTCGTTTTGAGTTAAAATTAAGACGAATTTTTAGTTAAAGGATGTTAATTATTAGGAACAGGAAGTTAATTATTGAATTGACGAATTATGCCAGTAATTTTAGAATTAAACGATAAGAATGCGGATGGAAAATGTGACTTCCTTAATTAAATTCACCATCTGACCCAACAATAGTGAAAAAAGCCAATTGAAATATTTTTTATAAACATATTTTATTAAAATGCATGTTTCCAAATATCAGTATGTGCATATCTGTGCAAACCATGAAGCGCAACATATCTTCAAAAATTATTTTAAATATAAGCATACATGGTTTTAGATACATAATATGTGAAAACATGAATAGAATAACTTGTAAAGAAACTACCAATTTGTATTACTTTAATATAACATACATCAGAAGGTACCTTTTAAGTGCTTTTAAGTCACCTCGAAGGGACATTAGGAGTCGAGAGGGAAACCGGTAGTGGATTCGGATGAATATGAAGCTTGTCATGGTTGAATATGTGACTAGTTCCGGCCAATTTTAGATCATTTCGGATAAGTTTATTTGTAACATACTAGAGAGAATTGAGAACTTTACTAATGAGGTTCATTTTAGCCGGAAAGCTTTGAATATTTGTCTGGCAAATAGAGTAGTGAAAACCTACAAGCAGTTTTTTTGTGGTTTAAGTTTTGTATGTCGATTTCAAGTAACTCAATTGTCCAGATGGAGTCCTAGGTAGCGGCTCTGTTCAACAGGAATCATTGGAATATTATTAAAGAATAATATAGATTTGAGTCGTATATTTGCATATAATAAGTCGTAGGTTTGCATCGAAGGGTAAAAGTTATTTGATGAAACATTTTTAGATTTATTTTAATTCTTCACTTTTAACTCGATTCTTGAATGATTGTGATTTGAGATAGGAATATATGAGGTGCAACCTATGAAACATTATTTACTGATCACTTGAGGTACGCACGATGGTATAGAAGGATCAATACAATTAGGATTGATGAATCAATTGCCACTTCTGTTAGAATTATTTTATTAAAAAACTAGTTTATTTTGAAGGTTCTATCGTTGAAGTAGAAAAGCTTTTCCCTATGTTGATCATGTGTAAGGGCGGATTTATCTTCATGTAAGATCGATTCAATCACAGCCGGAAGTAAAAATCAGAAGGAAAAATAATTTGCTCCAATTCATCTTAAGAGGATAAACTGACCAATACTAACAATTCAATACCTTTACTCTAAAGGATAAAGTTTCAGTGCTGTATAACTACTGTCTAATCAGTTTAAATAATTAATTCCATTTCGCACTGTTCCTTAACAAATGCCAGTATTATATATGTTTAGAGTTTACAACTTAAATAATACATTAAGATATTTCCTTTGATTTTATAGGAAGGATCGCAAGGCATGCAGGGTATATGTATTCTTCTTCTTTCGTAGCTGCAGTACCCTGTCTGGGCCTTGGCTTGCCGGACTATAAGCCTCCACTGGTTTCTATCAAGAGCATTCCAATTTGCTACTCCCAATGTTTATGTCACCTAACACCTCCTTACACCGCCAACGTCTTCTGGGACGCACAATTCTTCTTGTGCCAAAGACTAGTAACAGTTTTCTTGGGTCCTGGTCTTCCGGCAATGTCATCACGTAGCCTAACCACTCTATACGCTTTGTCTTTATAAGCTGAACATTTGCCTCCCGATATGTCTATTTTAACTCTTTATTTGTTCTAATACTCCATTTCCCAGCCTCTCCAACAGAGTCATAGATTTTGCTAGTCTTGATAGTTGAATTTTATGATGGATATAGAATTGAGTAGTGGACCTATGATTTTTTTTTATAAATATGTTTGAGAAATAGAATTTCAATTATTACTGTTATTTCAACAAAATAAGTTATATTTACCCCTCCAAGGACTTGTCCATATGATCACACCAAACGTACCCCCACTTAATAGGACACCCTGCTCTTCCACCCTCATATACTTCCGCAGCCCTTCCCCAAGAGGTACTAGTGTTGATTTGTGACCAAACCCGTGACGATTGAAGAACTCTCATCAAAAAAAAAATTAGAAATTTTGAAAATTTTGAAAATCGGTTCTCGCTAACGTTGTGTTATAATTTTTTTGTTTTCATCTGATAAGATTATATGGTTAGACTTATATAGTCTTCTCATGCTTTAGTATAGGTTTCATTAAAAAATAAATATCCTGAAGGTTTTTAAATGGCCGTTTCTATGACTGTGATCAAATGATCATGCCCCCCCCCTTTCTCCACATTTTTCTTCTTTTTTTTTTAATAGTTGATCTATTAATTTATTAAATATGTAATTATAATGATTTTTTAACTTCTAGATAAGTCGCAAACTTGACGAATTAGAACCTATTCCTCCTTTAAGATTATAATGCTCTCCCTAAATATTGTTCATTATTAGGAAAAGCTAAAAGTAGTTAAAATCGTCCAAGTCTCTCAAATTTCATTCCATTCTCTTACCTATCAATCCTTTCAGGTAGCAATGTTACCGTTGACAGGTAGCATTAGTAATGTCCTTTTACTGATGCTCCAGGTAACGACATGCTAGATGTTAGATGGGGTTTCATAAAAAAAATCAATTCTATATTATATAATTATTTATTAATTGTTCCTGATGAATAGTAGTTACAAAAAATATATTTCTATTATGAAATTCCAAAATTTAAAACATATGAACACGGCCAATTATGAGCAAGCGGTGAGTCTGATTTTTTAAAAACAATTTTCCTGAATTTCAACATGTTTCACTAATTTCACAAAGAAAAATATAAAAAAATCTTGATTTGATAGAAAAAATGTTTTCTCGTGCTTGGACGGTTAAATAAACTGGTAATTTATGCGTGAAAGCGTTTTGGTATGATACTGTTAAGCCTTAAACATATATATTTTTTAATCATAAATACTATTGGATACCCTACAGAACGCCACATTTCCCTTGATAAGGCGGAATCCAATATTTTCAAGGTGGTTTTTGTATTGATTGCTGTGAAAAATTCATTTTTGTGAGTTTTTGCTTTTACAAATAATTTATTACTTAAGATTTAATACAATTAAGCTTACACTTGTCATTAAAGTTTCTCTTTGAATCTATCGCTACTAACTGGTAACTGGTCCACTCTACTCAGACACTAGATAGCTAATTAGCTTTCCTCAACACTTGATGCTGTTAGGAGGGGGGTCATAGGAAGAGTGTCGATAGAAGCTTGGAGATCAGAGGCTACTAAGCAGTGGATTAGCAGTTTGTAGCACGTTCTGGAAGGAGCTGCTAGAATATTGATAACAGGAGGAGTGTACTTGTAATGGCTGGGTCATTACCAGTTGAGGCTGGCTGGCCAGTTGTCCTAGAGCCTTAATGACTGTTGCCGACCCTACTTCTCTACTACCCCCCTCTCCCCCTCAAATTAGGATTTGCTACACGTGTTCCAACCCCAACTCTTCCCCATATTCGTTGTCCTTGTCAACAACCGTAGATTATTCCCCTGATGCCCATTTAGAAATAAAGAATCCGAAAGAAAAAAACCATTACAAGAAGAATAGAGACAAGTCATTTCTCTCTTTATGACGACATATTTCCCGAAGATACTTATTAATGAAATCCTCACTACTCTTTTGATTAAAAAAAAAATTATAAACAATATATTGTTTTATATTTATTTATCTATACTATTATATAAAAGGACAAGGCATTTTTCGTTTTTCATCACAAACCAAGAAACCAATCTGCACCAAGTTTCGACCACACCATCTTTCTAGTTCCAGGATGATTTAGCAATAATAAAATTTAAAATAATAAAGATTTAAATGCACAATGAAACGAGGTATGCCTCACTGTCATAGACTTTTATGGTTAGAAATTAAAATCCAACCAAATGAAATCAATGGAATTATTTCTGCTAAAAAAAAATTATTCGAAAATTAAAATGTGGATTTGCTTTTTGATATTATCGTAAAAATATTATCCATGGATCTTTAGTTGTAAGCATTGATAGTGTAATGTAATCTTCCTACACCTTATCAGTGAAACTTAAGCCGGCTTAATAATTACTGCTATGCGTGAATGTGTCATTGAAGAATGCTAAATTTCATATTTGAATACAAGACTTTTATTGATAAACAGATAAAAATTTAACTATCGAAGCCGCGACAGGGGGTGGTTAATATAAAATATAGTAATAATTATGAAATCGTAGCAGTGGCAACACATGAAGTAATTCGAAGATGGCTCAATGAGATTTAATGAAATCTCACTGAATATTTAAATATTGTTTGAACAACTGTTATGATTTTATGAAGGTTAATTGTTTTCCTCTGAAGTACTTTCTAGATTTTCTCATTTCAAAATTATATTTACGGAGCAACCCAGAATCTTTATTTTTTATTATTTCATTTTTTTTTTTAACACCTAAGCCCTTAAATTTACAAATTTAATTATTTGAAAATTTAAAAAACAACATTTAAATAAAGTTCTTTGAAAAACCACACACATATATATATGTATGTATATATATCAAATTGAGTTTATATTTATGCAGAAGTCTATTGTATTTTTGAAACATTTATAATTTTCTCCTAATAATTCCGACTTGATCTTCAACAATACATTGAATGATTTTTATTTGTTCTTGTGATCACATGAGCATCCAGTAGTTTATATATAATAAGTAGTATATATATTTATATATATGCACTGTACACAAAACATTTTTTTAATTAGTTTTAGTATTTTTGGTCATTTTATCCTCTTCTACTATTCAAATGAATTCAGTGCGTCTTCGAAAGCCCTGCTCCTGTTTCTTTTCCTTTATTAACACCTAAAAGAGGTTTTAATAAATTGAATACCAAATTTAATCAACTAATTGTTCGTTTGAAAATAAATAAGTCGGCTGCTTGGAATAATCCCTCCCTCGCGCTCCTCCACTCAGGAATTGGTGTTCCAGTTAGCAAGGGATTTCCTTGTTATTTGCTGTATCATTGGACTATGTCAATGTCTAAATCATACACTGCGCAAAGTTTACATAAAGTTCAACAGCAAATTTAATGCTTTAGGATACCTCATTTCCTAAAACTGGTTCCTTTACCAAAGGAAAAATATTTTAGCCAGTGTTAAAGGACGTAAGGCCCACCTAACCCTCGTTTTTATAAATTCATCTAATAAAAAAATTTAAGATAACTAAGGATAATATTAAATATTAAAGGAAAAAAATATTAAAAACATTTTTACTCGACAAAAAACTATATTGATGCAAAATAATTTACAAATGTTTGAGCTGATTATAATTTTAGATAATTTTTGGTATTTGAGTTAAACGTGAATATTATTATAATTTAAATTATATACATTATTTAAATTTAAATAGGAACGTGCTCGGGTTGACGAAATGTTACATAACCTACCTATTTTGATATTAACAATAAATAAAAAGATATAAAATAAGTGGAATATTGAATTTTTCTTACGTCTTCAATTGACCACCATTTTATTCCGACACTGATCTTGATTGGTAGGATTGTGAGTTTTCTCTTTTAAAAGACAATGTTTCTTATGATTCCCTTCCGAATCACTAATCAGATCACCGAATCAGAGAAACCCATAACTAGAAACATAATATTTTAATAATAAATAAATAATATTTTTTCATATCCTTGAACATATGAGTGTCCTTGTGAGCATATGGTGTGCAAGTGCAGGTGATAGTTTATAATTAAAACACATTGGTGACATTAACATAGAACGAAGTGACTTATAATCTATTTTTATTTTAGGTAAGATTGTTTTTGTTTATTGTGTTTATTTAATAAAGCCATTTAATATATAAAATTAAAGAGATTAATAATAAAGATTCCAATTATATTTCAATTCTCCAAAATTGAGAGGAAGATCCTGAGAAGAATACATGGGCCCAGAAGAATGCCAGAGGGTTTGAGGTTGAAATCGAACAAAGAAATTTACAAGGATACAACGGATATCAGAATAAGGAGGTCAAGGTTTTATGGGCACATGGTGAGGATGAGCCCCGAAAGGTTGAACCACCAGGTCTTCGAAAGATCCGTCGTTATAATGTCTCGACTGGGTACCTTAGACAACTGAGAAGTGATCTGAACCAGATAGGTTTGGGAGACCAGGACTGCCTCGATAAGGACGAGTACAGGAAGATACTGGCAGGGGCGAGGTTTCTTGTGGAGAGGAAACATCGCGGGAGGGGTCGCGCATGGACTGAGGAGAGAAAGGTCAAGCATTCAGAGTTCATGAAAAACATGTGGAAGAAGAAGAAGCAGGCGAAGAGCAAAGAACAAGTGCTGCTCTCATGATATTCGCGTGGTCCCTAGGGCCGTTCCGTGAAGAAAAAAAAAAGAGGTTCCAATAAAGCATGTAATTATTTTTTAGCATGAATTATTTTTTAACGCCCTCATATTTATACCTGTTTTCTTTCAAGTTCTTTCCATTTTTTCCTGCCTCTCAAAGTGGTCAACAATCAGTGAAAATTTTTTTTTTCTTTTTAAAGTCACATAATACTGAAACTACCAAAGATGGAATAAGTTTGATTCTGACGCATCGGGGCGTCTCGGACCTTCCATAACCCCTGTTAAAGAAGGTCTTGCGTTCGACTCCCACATGAATGAATCTCAAGATTTCCACTTCGGCGAGAATGTAGGACGGCCTGTCCTTTTTACCCTAGTTGGGGCCTACAAGGACGTAAAGCTAAGATAAACAAACAAGCATTGAATTGATTTATATGAAATTACCTGCTGTGGCATTGTTATCGATAAAAATGTCCTATATTTAATGGGAATTACTAAATTTGTACATAACAATAACGTTTAATTTATTTCTCTTAAAAAAATAAATACCTACTTAGTCTATAAAGAATTGCAAAATACAATATACCAATCGATAGACAAAATTAGATTAGATCCCTCAAATTTAAAAAATGTAATAAAAATAATTTCAACCAAGAGATATGCTTATGGAAATAAACAGATGACGAACTAGCAACTTTGGCATCAAAGGACCTCTTATCCTATGAATTCCTAGACGCCTATGCCACATATTAAAAAATCGGAAACAGTACTTTCAGAAACTAGAACACGCTATTATAACAAACTACAGACAAACGATAGGGGAATGAAAGGACTTATTTGGACAGAAAGAAAGAAAGCTTTCTTTCAATAAATATTCTATTCTTCAAATCATGCGGGATTATATTGGTTGTCCGTCACCCCCTATTTCAAAGGATAGCCCCGTAACATAAGAGATTGCCGAAGAAAAAACTGCCGAACTATTATTCTCAACGGATCATTATGTTTTTTGGGCTGCTGAATCTGAATCTGATGTTTGCTACCACGGCAGACGTCGGCTTCATACACAAAATCGAAAAAAAACCCGCACGAAATACCGGTTAATTTACTACTAGATCATATATATGTAATTTCCCATAAAAACACCCACAACAGCCCACTGAACACGTCATAATTGTCATATTTTGCCAAAATATACAAATTCAGCATGCTAACGTGGGAGCTTCACGAGATTTAATATAAATTACACATATATGATCTAGTAGTAAATTTAACCAGCTTTGAAATAAAAAATAATTTTTTTTGGTTCGGACAAATAGTTTCGGAGCTATAGTGAAAAAAGTGCAAAAAAGATTTCACAACAGTACGGGGGTTTTTTAGCGTGCTTTTAATAGACATTATTAAAACTTCATATTTAATAGACTAACAGTAAATTTAATCAGCTTTAAGTTGAAAAAAAGTAATTTTGAATCGGAAAAATAGTTTCGGAGTTATAGACAAAACGTAAGATAAATATTTTTTCGCGGAGAAATCGGAGTGCCCGACAGTTGGTCAATTTCTACACTTTTACCCAAGACCATATCTTCGCGGTAAATGGTCCGATTTCGTAGTAGTTCTTTATTTATTTCATAGGTAATAATTCCAGCTATTGTTAGTATTTAAAGATTTTCTTCGAAAAAAAAAGCTTCGTTTTCATGTTATAGGTAAAAACTTAACCGGTATTTTAGGCGCTTTTTTTGTGATTTCAGGTATGAAGCCGACGTCTGCCGTGGTAGCAAACTTCAGATTCGGATTCAGCACACCAATAAACATAAAGATCCGTTGAGAATAAAAGTTTGAGAGTTTGACAGACCACCATTAGTGTTTCGCTTGAACACTTATGAAAAATATTGAACAAATGAATGGAAAATTATATACTACAAACCTTATATATCATTTTAAGGAATAACTAATAATCTCTCAGAAAATAACAATTGTATGGATAAAATGAATTTAACTCATTTGAAATAAAAAATATTTAACAATAAAAAAAAATCCATGAACGCTTTTTTTAACTTTTTCAATTACAAAAGTGAATTTTACTTGCCGATGATACAATCCAATAACATTTACTGGAAAGTTCGTAAAGACAAAAGAAAGATCCAATATAAATATATGTATGTATGTATATATATATATATATATATATATATATATATATATATATATATATATATATATATATAAGTCAAGGTCCAAAGCAGCCTAGTATTAGGCTTAATCCTAGTTTCAGACACAACAAACAATGGACATGTATAAATACAGTAGCCTCAGAGCAATAAAGTCAGTTGATTTCCAACAGTCTTTTTTTTTAGTTCCTTTTCGAGACTGAACTCAAGTGGTGCCGAAACCCGGGAGAACGAGGAGCGGGTGAGTTAGAAATTTTTTCTTTCTCAAGTGTTCGCTATGGAAGAGCAGCAGAGGGGGTATTGAGAGACTGCACGGGACCCTGAGTGACCACCTCCGGATATACCGAGAACTACTCAAGTAAAACTCGAGAAGGGGTTAGAGCCGGATGTCGCGATGGGGAAGGCGATTGTTGCCTAAAACAATTCAATTCATGCGGCAACGGGATTCTCACCCCTAGAGATCATATTCGGGCTCCGAGAAAAACGGAGGGACGTTGGAGATACCGCATCGGATCAGGGAACCATAAACTTCGTGAGAAATCGCCGCGCGGGATTAGAAAAGATCAGAGAAAAGGCGCGAGAGCGCATCATGAGGGAAAAATCGCGAAGAGTCGAGAGAGAGAATTGGAGGGTGCGTGACGTCACCGGGAAGATAAAAATCGGAATTATCGTATACCGGAAAAGTAATTCCAACCGCGGGAAAGAGGTTTGTCGGTACAAAGGGCCATTCCGAGTGATAGCGATAAGAGAGCATACTGTGGTGACGCTGGAGAGCGTCAAGGCACCTAAAAAGCGGAGAAATGTTCACATTGAACAATTAAAGCTCCCGATAGAGGAGCAAGTAATTCTGTGAGTGTTCCGTTGTGACCAACGGAGAAGGAAATTTTTATTTAAATTTTGTTTTAGAAACTTTATATTACGGTATTTTGAGAATTTTTTTTTTTTTTTTTTTGCTGTTACTTTTGTAAAGATTAAAAGGGAAAAATGTTTTTGTTAATTTGTATATCAGTGTTAGTTGTATATAGATTTCGGTTAAAGCAATGTGTAAATTAGTGTGTGAAAAGGAGAATTAATTAGTTTTGTACATAGAGAAGTTTTAGTTTTATTTTGTGTGTGTGTGTGTGTGAGAGATTTCATTTTATGAAGAAGACTTTAATTTGATTGTATATTAGCTGTCAGTTAGTTTTAAGAATAGTGTAAATATAAGTTTAAGAATAGCGAATTTAAGTGTAAATAAAGTTTGACTTTTGGACTATTAATGTTAGTTAAGGATTTTAGAGGTAAAGTTTTATTTTTGTATGTTATCAAGAGACTATGTGCCATATAGGATTAAGATACTGTTGTAGAATTAGATGATAAGACTTTGGACTGGGTAGGATTAAGGTATTTATGTATCTGCTTCGGCCTTTGACCATGAGGGAGTTAGTCCCTGGACTCCTTAATACCGTATTGGTATTAAGTGCCCAAAGTTAAAGTTTATGAAAGATGATTATAAACTGGAGGGGGGAAGTCAAGGTCCGAACTTAATTCTAGTTCCAGACACAACAAACAATGGACATGTATAAATACAGTAGCCTCAGAGCAATAAAGTCAGTTGATTTTCAACAGTCTATGAGTGTGTTACTTTGCCCTTTTTAAACTTTTTTTTTAGTTCCTTTTCGAGACTGAACTTAAGTTATATATATATATATATATATATATATATATATATATATATATATATATATATATTTATATGTTTATTTATTCACTTCCCCATGCTGCAGTTAAGTTTCCTTTATATTTTGATCCTAAACGACCTTGCTCTGTATAAACTCAAGGGGATAAATGAAACCTTCAAAGGGATAATAAACTATAGGGATCACTTAGCGTAGTTTACTATCTGCCTAGTGATTGAATGTAACCCTAAAATTGTTTGCGTACTACTTATTATCTAATATAATAAAGTTCGTATATTTATAACAGCTAGGCGGAGTAAGGGGGGCCTAACAAGTAATATCATTTATTAAATCAACTGCGATAAACCAAACTTATTTACATTAATATTTTTCAAGATTTAACAGCTGAGGAGAATACATTTTTATCGGAAAGCAAAATACGCTTTTTTATTGTTAAATATTTGTTTTTTATTTCAACCGAATTTTTTATTTTATAAATTTATTGAAATTTACGACTGTATAAAATATATACATCAAGTAACAACAACAATGGCGCTACGGTCCATGCAGAACCTTGGCCGCTTCCACAATTCCCCTCTATTTGTTTCTGTCACCAGCTGCTCTCCTCCAATACCTCACACCAAGTGTCTTTAGGTCTGCCTCAACGTCTTCCCTACAGCGCAATCTAGGCCTTCCTCTTTCTCTCTATACATCAAGTAAATGTGATGCAAATGAATACAAAGGCATGTAAATAACATGTGAAGAACTACTCACTAGTGGCACAATAATTCTACACTTAAAGGGCTCTAGGCCATCTTTTCAGACGCCTCGGAGGATTATCAGGAATGGAATAGAAAGCAAGTTGGGAGACTAGTGTATTGGAGTGATAATGGAGATTACTATGGAAGGGTAGGTATCTGGTTTGGGCTAAATCAGCAAAATATGGGACATTAACATCTTTATGGATAAGTTTATTTGTAACAAAGTAAGGAGCAGTAAGGATTTTGAATTATAGTCGAGCCCTAGAGCTCAACTCGGTGTGTCCAAATAAGTCTGATGTCATGTAAATGAGTCTTTTGTAGAAAATCGGGAGTTTTGAACGTTTTTCTAGTATATATAGAAGAATTCCGACGAGCAATTTCCTGTCGTTTTAGTCTCGTATGAGGATTCCAAGTTAAACGTTTGTCCAGTTGAAGTCCTAGATAGCAGATCTGTTCAACGGGGATCAGTGGAATATTGTTAAAGGATACTGTAGGGCAGGATGGCATTGCTGGATAGTGGATTGAGACATTCGAAAACCAGACTGGTGATCTGGGATGATGTGATCGGAATCTAGCGATACATGAGTTTCAGAATAAGTTTTTCCAGGATATTTTCCAGAACATACAAGAGCGATATTGGACGATATGAGGATGGAAGTTGAGGTGGCTTTTTGTGACATAGATAGGTGGTAGGTCTGGGTTAGTAGTATGCTGTGGATTTGAGTTTATATATTACTGGTTGATGAGGTAGGCTCATTGACAGTTGAGTAGGTTGCTAGAGTTGGCTGAAATGTTCTGGCTGCAGAGTTTTTATTGCGGGTTTGATGGTTGGAATTATTGAGTGGCTTTTTCGATTTGGCTGTTTTATTTTATTTTATTATTTTTTTTTTTTTTTTTGTTAGGCGAATGGCCCACTGATCCTGGGGCGGAGTTATTGAGGCGTTTTTGAAGCGGTCTTCTTGATTGGGAATCGGTCTCGCTTATTTCTGAAAAAGGGGCCTCTTCCTCCGATTCGTCGCCAGATACGTGAACGACACCCATTATAATATTAAGAAAAATAGAGTAAAGTGATAAAACTAATTTGGTAAAAATAGAATAAAATTTAAATTTAAATTAATTCCCAAATATCTAAGCTGATACAATATTTATATTAATGGTAGACATTATTTATAAATAAAAAAAATAAAAATCATAATGAAGAAAAAAACAATAAAAAGTGTTCCAGGAAAAAAAAAATAATACTAACTCTAGCTATGTATGAGAGGCTTCAGAAACAAATAAAGCCAGCCTTGACCGTGTCAGATAACGGCTGTATACAAATTCAGCTAGCGCTGGATTATAATACGGCGGGCCTCATCTGTATTATTTCACTGTTACTTTAATTTAATATTGTTCCCACTCACCTCACTTGAATTAAATGTCAGAATGTTTGAATGTCAATAATGTCACTCACTATTAACTAACTATGAAGGATATAATTCAGTTAATATGCAACAGAGAAAGACAGAAAGACAGAGCGTAAGTAGACGTGTTGTGTAGTTGCGACCATCTATCCTGGACTTCAACATAATTTAATGCATTTTATCCATACAGTTGCCATTTTCTGAGAGAGTATTAGTTATTTATTAAAATTATATATAAGGTCTGTAGTAGATAATTTTCCTTTCATTTGAGCTATTTTTTAATAATGATCGACATTTCATTAGATAAATCCAAATAATAAGTACAGTGCGCATTGGACTTACACATAGGTTTATAAATATTTATTCTGCTATTTTCTCCTATAAAAAGGGTTACATATAGCTGTATATAGTTGTGCCTTTATTTCTAAATTGAAAAACCTTGTATTTTATATTCTATATCAATTAGGTGCTGTAATGAATGCTGCTATTGCCAAAGATACAACCTTAGTTTCAGAACATATTGTTAGTTTAATAAAATATAGTTCATTCAGGTTCGTGATAGCAGGAAATGGATTAGCCAAATTGCTCAATTAAAAATCCTACAACATAATTCTAATGCAAAATCTCATTCCAATTATTAACAGCAATTACTCGGTTTTATGTACTATCTAATTTAGCTTTGAAGCAGACTATGGCGTACGCTAACGAGGCTCCTACTGTGAAAGTTCGAAAGTTTCCGCAAGTTACCACAAGCAGTTGCTTGCTCTACTCAATCAGGTGGAACATTTATATTGCATTCTCCTTGCAATAGCCCTTTATATAGATACTCTAACCTCAAGAGTTTGAGGTTTGAGCCTTTTGCTATTCTGATTTTATCCTTCTAAACTTTTAAAAATAGGGTTACTTCGAGCAATATTCATAATGTTAGTATAGTAGTTCATATCGTGGTATAGTAGTGTATGTTAGAGAAATATAAATATTTATTCTGTTATATCACTGGAAGATCGACCCTGAGGTTCAGAGACCTTCCTGTGGTACTCTCATTCTCTATAGAGTCCTTTTATTATACCACGATACCAACGGTTGTGCAACATTGGGAACAAACTATCTCCTTTCACTACCGTTGGCCCAGAAACGGCACATCAAAGTACTGAACCGAAGACCCTTAAAGGGTTGTAGTGTTTTTTTAAAGTTTAAATCCTAGCATTGATTAGTAGTGTTTGTGAACGATAAGCAGTCCGGTGTGTTGAATTAATATAACTGTTGCATTAGTTTCATGTTCAGTATCACCGGACCGTCTCATATATAAGCCCGTGTGCACTAAAATGGCTCTTTCATGATTTCCGATGGTGCTTCCACGATACTTTTCAGTTTCAATAATTGATAATTAAAAAAAAAAACTTTCTATATTCTTTTCTTAATTACTTTGTGTTTCTTCAACAACCTTCTAAATACAAGGTTCAACCTTCTAAATCATTTGAGGTTTGTACAACCTCCTTTTGAAATTACTTAACAATCCCTTTTCGTAAACTTTCTTAGCCATAGGAAATGCCTCAGTCTGGGAGAAGATACTGAGATTGATGCAAAGATCGAACGTTCCCATGTAAGCTGGCAGTGGAGAGAGCTGACCGATAGAATGAGGTTATGTTCGCATATTATCAAGAAGGGGAAAACGAATTACCGTGGGATGAATGAAGCGGAAATATAATTTTGTTCAGATGATAAAGTTAACAAAGGAGGGAATAGGAGCTTGTAAAATTTGCTACACCATAAAGTACGAATAGTACCCTCCATCAGGAAGGTAAGAGGAAGCCATAACAACCACGATGCCGAACTTCCAAGAAGACATTTTCATGTGGAAACGCTTCAAATGTGTATTATTAATAAATATTAGGGAATTATACAGTTTCTTGAATCTCCAGAAAATCTATTTTAATTCAGCTGATTCTAAGATTCCATTATTAATCCAAAAACTAAAACTAAAAAAGTAAACCTATATTCCCGATTTCCTTACCCTGCTGCGTTCCTCCATCAACCTTCACAAACTTGTCTTTAATTTTTTTAAATTTATTTATGCTATTTATAACAAATTATCATAGCCTGGTTATTGCCTCTAGAAATGTACTTTTATGTTAGTCTCAGGGGAAAAATAGTTAATAACTAAAAATATTTAAGAAGAAAATTCTAAAACAGTAGATCATTTAGAGTCGAACAACGTTGAAGATCTGAACTACTTGCAGAACCTAAAATACGTACGCTTAACTTTGTTGTTTTGGTAATGCAGTTATACATTTTGAATGTTAATTAATAATTTATCGAATGCACGGGGGCGATAGTTACAATAATCAATTTACAGAGTGGTCACTTGTAAACGGCTAATTGGCATCTTATTTGAAACAGCTCCGCACTGCCAATTAACACGCGGGTAGTTGAAGCTAATTGGTGATACCACCGGCCATCTTGCCACTACCACTAATTGACAAAGCCCTCATATTGTTGTTAACACGTATGTCATTTGATTGAGTTTAAGAAGCAATTATTTGTATATGCATATATGTGCGTATATATATATATATATATATATATATATATATATATATATATATATATATATATATGTATGTATGTAATTAATAAATAGTATAACATAAAACGCAGTATTCCATTTTAATAGAAACAAAGATTATTCCATAAGGCTTCTTTTCATGATATTTTCAATTCATTCCAATTTCAATTAACTTCTTATCCATTTAAAACAAGGTTTAAAATATACATTAAGGTATAAAACAAATCTCGCGAAATGGCGGTGGGATTTCAGTCAATAAACAGTTCAAAAGGTACCACCTACTCCTTGATAATCTCCTTCACTCACAATTAATGTTAGGAGATGGGACACGAAATACATGTAACTCTGTGTTTGCGTCAAAGGAATTCCAGACCACTTTTGCCAGACCACCTTCAAATCGAGTCCTTCCAATGAAATTACACCCTCAGCTCACAAGTCCTTCAGTAAACGTTCATTCGCCTGTCTGTATAAAGCTTTAAGTTTCTCGATTTATTTTCAGAGCGCATAAGGTTTTTATAAACACGCTCTACATTGTTTTCTGAACAACACCGGCCTTGATGACCAACACTGAGAGCTTATAACCAATTCGGCAATTAATTCTTCAACTTAGCTTAAAAGTATTTGTTACTACTCTGGTTGTGTGACAAATCAGAGCATTCTGCAGAGTATAGAGAACATGAAACCTTTCTTTTACCACATTCACAGTGGAATTGATTTTCAACTATTTTGTAACAGTTATGGGCTGAATGAACGGCGTCCATGTTACCGATATTCAGAAGTAACAGGTATGAGATACTTGCATACTTACTTCAGTACTAGTAACAACATTCATACTTATTACTTTCGTACGTACTACCCTAGACTAGTATTTCTTGCCATCTCTAACTGTTACCAGATACTCGTTTACCTAAACCAGTATTTTTACTTCCACTTAAGTACGAGTATTTTCTGGTAATATGTCAGCCGGTTTTCATTGTATTAGACACTCTTACATTCTTTTTTTATTTTATTATTGTTAATTTTAATAATCATTAACGTACACTCAAATATAAAATCTATAAATAAGCAATTATATTATTTTTGCTAGTCAAAAATCAAATAAAAAATAATAATTTGCCAATTATTTACTATCTTGTTAATAATTCATTAATTTTTTTAAATAAAGTTTTATCAACTGTAATCAGCCAAAAAAAAAAAAAATTCATCTTTATTTAACTACCAGTATTTTGTGAATAAAATGTTTGAGGATAATAAAAAATGTTTCATGGAAAATTTATATTTTATAGAAACAATAAAATTGAAAAGATTTTTCAAAAAATAACCATTGGCTATATATATATATCATTAAAAAGGTAGTTGACAACGTATACGTATTGATTAGAGCCGATACTGAATAGGTAACAGATATGCAAGTAATAGGTATGCTAAAATATCAGTGTAATAGGCTAAACGATTACGAGTATGGAGAGATGCTGACCTTGAGACAAGTAACATGTATTTTGTAACAGATATTTTTTTGGACCTGTATCGGTCGTCCCTGTTACTGAAAAATATCGGTTTAGACCATCCCTAATACTAGCATAAGCAGCGACGAAGTAACCAGTGCCTGAGACAACTAAGGAGTGCTACATGATATATATATATATATATATATATATATATATATATATATATATATATATATATATATATTTAAATATCAATTTATTGATATTTACAACTGTACAAAATTTATACATCAAGTAAATGTGCTAACTATTACAATAACGTGACAAAACATGAAAAGTACAACCCATCAATAGCACTTTAATAAAAATTCTACACTAGAAGGTCTCTGGGCCATCTTCTTTTCAGACACCTCGGAGGATTATCAGGAATGGTGTGGGAAGCAAGTTGAGAAATTAGGGGATATGAGTTGTTATGGAGCTTACTATGAAAGGATAGATATCAGGTTTGGGCTAAATCTGCAACATATGGAACATTAAGATCTTTATGGATAAGTTTATTGGTGAAAAAGTAAGGTGCATTGAGGATTTTTCAAAGGATTTTGGATTGTAAGGATTGGATACGAGATGAATTGGATCTTTTAGTGGAGCCCAAAGCTCAACTCCGTGCGTCCAGATAGTCTTTTGTAATTAACTGGGAGCTTTGAACGTTTGTCTAATAAATGTTGAAGTAATCTGTAACGACGGGCAGTTTCTTGTCTTTTTAGTCTTGTATGTGGATGCTACATGATATAAAAAAAATAAATAGAAGATAAATATTTTTGCTAGAATATTAATCTATGATAAAAAAGAAATTCACCTACTTATGGCTTATTTATCGGACTACGGATGTAATCTAATAAATTACATATTTCTTTAACAAAAGAAAGAAAAAAAAATTATCAAGATGATGATCAAATATGAACATTTATTTTCGGATAGATCTTAATTTAAATCTATAATTATTAGCTTATGTTGGTTCATAGAGGTAACTATTCCTCTAGTTCTAAACATAACAAAGTTCGAGAACAAATAACTGTAAAGCCGAAAAAAAATCTGAATAATTAAGCGAACAGAATTGAGTATTCTTGATAAAATGAAAAAGCTTAGGGTGCCATTGGAAAAGGCATTTCTATTCATTTCAAAAATAGCATCGGCTCGAGGGCCATTGGCTGTAGAGCACCCACATCGTTAGCATCTTATTATTACTAGTCAAGTGCCATTCAAATATCTACATGATGTACAGTAATATTAAACATAGCTATGCTCTTTATTATCTATTCGCTCATTTCTTTCTTTAGTAGGCTTATGAATGATTCTTGTATGTTACTCTATGTAATATACAATAATATTAACAAAGTAAGGACTAATTGAAATTTTTAAACAAAAACTGAAAGGAAAAAATCCAAAACTTAGATAACACTAAAGCTTGTAGCCCACGTCTCTGCCTACTCTTCATAGTTCACTCGTTGGTCACATGTTATCGTTACTCTGAGCATCGTTGGCTTTTTCCTGAATTCCGATGGCAATACTTTCTGGGTACATTCCTATTCCAATCTATGAAAACCAAAAAACCTTCCTATATTCACGGTCTATTAACTCTGCGTTCTTCTATCCACCTTCTAAACACTAGATCCCAACTATTTAACCAGTGTACCCTCTTACATTAAACTGTTACTCATTTGATTCTTACTTCCAACATAATTAATTCTGGTTAGTTGGCCCGTCCTTACTACCCTAGTTGGACCACAAAAAGACTTTAAACCCTAACAAAAAACTAAGTCTTTCTAGTCCCACTACGTATTACGATACGAAGAATCTTCCCAAAGTCATCATCAGTTTAATGTAACTCCAAAGTTCTTAACTGGGTAGTAAGGAGGTTTTCTAGGAGATAAATCCGTCAAAATCTCATTAAAGGGAATTTTTTTATCGTTTCAGTGTAACTCATTATATCACCAACCGTCCGTTTTGTTGTGGTGGTATTAACCACTAGAACTATTTTATTGTACCTTAAGAGAGTTGTAGCATTTAATGTGTTTTTCCAAATCTCAACCCAAAGTTACAATATCTTCAGCGTAGCCATGTTTTTTAGCCCATTATTAGTTCTTTTTTCAGTAAGAATAACTTTCCTTGTGACTTATTTTGGTTTTGAATGCGACTGGGCAGAGTAGTCTTTCTCGGTATTGAACAAAAATATTCCTCAAACGCTTCGAAATAACAAGTAACGAGTTCTACTGAATCTTTTTAATATCCAGATATTCACAAGCTTTGCCAACCTTCTCGGTACTTCCAGATCAGAGAAATAAAGGCGGTCAGCCTATTGTAAGCCTTTTGGAATTCTAATATCTTCTCTAAGATTTATATAAAGAAAGTAATTATATCACGATTGTCATTATTATCGCTCTTACAGATATGCAGAAAGAAATTAAAGATAAAAATCAAACTTTTAAATCATACTTTTAAAAAGTAGAGTAAATTTAAGAATAAAAGTATTGATGGGTCATTCCATGTCTAATCAACACAAGGTATAAACCTGACCATCCAATGCTTTTACCATTTAATGAAATTTAGTATGAAGGTTTTCGTGATAAAGATAAAGAAAAATGCCCATTTTTTTTTCCAATTATCTCAAACGGATTCAAAATTAATGCTGCGTAAAAGATCCTAAAATCCACGGAACAAAGATTATGAAATTTTGAAATCTTTTTGCTAAGCTAGTGAGGTGGAAGTGGTGTCGTTTATTATTATTATTAGCATTATTCAATTGAATGCTCTTTCGACACAATATTCTTTGTTACAAAAAGATTTTTTAGACTCAATTCAAAATTTGGATATTAATTGTTTTCGAAACGTGCCCTTTTGAAAATTTCTTAAAACTCCTGTAAATAGTTCATAATTTTGGTAAATAATTCTAGAAATTTCAAAATAAGAGTCTACTGGTTTCATAGTTAAATAAAAATTTAAAAAAAAGTTATTTTAAAATTGTATGTATAAGTGGTGATTATTTCCATAATCTACTAATGTACATAGGAGATTACCTCTTAGACATCAATTTAGTTACAGTAGAGCGTCGACTGTCCGAACTGAGGTCAGGGTTTGACTAGGGTAATCGAAATTCGATTAAACAAATTATGTATATATACATATTTTTAATTGACGTCTAGAGAATTTGTTTAGTCTCAATTCAAAATTTGGATTTTTTTTTTTTTTTTTGGGGGGGGGGGGTTTGATGACCTTAGGTCATATACCGAGACCCAATACATTGGACCGCCAGTATTCGCGGTCTTCCCAATCTCCTTCCCGTAATCCTCTAGCCGCCATTACCTCCTCAACTACTTGAATCCATGCTTTCCTTGGGCGGCCTCTTTTTCGTCTTTCTTCCGGGAGGTAGTTAAATATCCGTATTAGCCATCTTTCTTGGCCCATTCTTCTTAAATGGCCATACCACAGCAGCTGTTTGGTGTGAATGGTGTGAACTATAGTGTTTTCCGCCTTGACGATACTTCGTATGGCAGAATTAGTCACCCGTTGAACCCTGGAAATGCGACAGCTTCTTCTCCAAAAATCCATTTCGACAGCTTGTAAGCTTTCTTCCGTTCTTTATCTTTTCTTTTATGTCGCTCTCAAGCGTTCCCCTGCCATCGATATAAACTCCTAAATACTTGAAGATAGTACTGCGATGTAACGACCAATTTTCCAATAGCAGAGAAGCTGTAGAGGCGTTGAAGGCCATGTATTCTGTCTTCTCTTTGCTGATTTCTAGGCCCCACTTAGAATATTCTTCTTCTAGCTTTCTTAGCATATAACTTAGATCTTCTTCCTCAGAAGCTATAACTACCTGATCATCAGCAAAATGTAGACTGTACAAAGTTTCCTTTCCTATTCTTACACCCATACCTCGACATTTCCTTTTCCACTCCTTCAAAACTTCCTCTAGATAGAAGTTAAAAAGGGTGGGTGATAAACTACACCCTTGTCTTAGGCCTTTGGTGATAAGGAAACTATTTGTCAAACGGTTCCCCATTTTGACCTTAGCTTTCGCTCCACAGTATAGACTTTTAATTGCGTCAGTAAGATCTCTACTTACTCCGATATTCTCCAAAGCCCTCCAGAGAAGTTTTAATGGAACCGTATCATACGCTTTTTTAATGCCTACAAAGGCTAGGCGAACCTCACGTCCACATGCCAATTTCTTCTCAAGTAATTGTTCAATGGTGAACACATGATCCATGCAAGACTTTCCTGCTCTAAAACCTGCCTGTTCTTCTGATATAAATCCTTCTAGCTCTCGCTCCAATCTATTCTTTAAAACTCAACCATAGAGCCTGCTCATGCTGCTTAAAACGGTGATACCACGATAATTCGAACATAAGTAAATTTGGAATTTGATTTTCTTAAAAAGTGCAACTTTGAAAATGTTTTAAAAATTTCTAATAATAGTTTATACTTTTGGTAAATTGCTCTTGAGATTTCAACATGGGAGGCTAATGAGTTTATAGTTAAATAATAATTTTAAAAAATGGTGTTTCTAAAAACCACCATAAAAACCACTTATTTAGCTCCATTAGAAAGAATGCTATAGCGAGTTCAAAATATTTTTTTTCACGGGATTTGGAATTTTTTACGACCTAATTTTGAAAATGTTTGAGTTATTTGAAAAAAAAAATTGTTTAAAAAGTTTTTTTATTTTTTTATTTTAGTGTGTTGATTTGGTCAGGAATAACTCTGATGTCTAATCAAAGAATTTTATAAGTCAATCTTTTACATTTGTTTAATTGACAACAATGTTTCATTTTAAAAAGGATATAAATTGAATAACATTTTTTTTTTTAATTTAAAAATAGTAAAGCTGAATTTATAGAAGCAATGTGCGCTGTATGAAATCGTTCAATAATTCTGGAATTTATCATCCTCCGATCGCAGCTATGCAAATGAGGCCTTGCTAAAAAAAAACTATAAAGTCTCTGCGGGGCGGATCTCATAGCTGAGGTGATGTAATATTGCAGAATCGAATCAAATCGTTCTCTGTATACAACTACAGAAATTATAGGTTTATATAAATTTATTACAATTAAATTTTGAAGAATAAAATATATTTATATATTGAAGAAATCTGTAGTTTAGTTGTCTAAAAAAAATCCCCAGGTGTAAAATAATCATGCTTGATACTAAAAATCAGTAATGCTAAGGAACATTGACAATTTTTTCAATGACCGCTAAAAAAAAAAAAAAAAAAAAAAAAAAAATTGAAAATAAGAACCTAATATCTAAATGTTATCTAAAACAAAATACAGTTAAACCAACTGTAAACTCCAATTATCCGGATTGATTTGAAGTAAAAAAAAAAAAACATTTATTAAGTTTTCACGAAACAAATAAAAACTAAATAGACCAAGCGGCAGCTAACGGAACTGCATCTCAGAACTCGAGGTGGGGCCCACACACCTCATATATGTCAAGTTCTGAGTAAACGTACTTACAAGGGGAGGAGGACACACTCAGTCTCTCATGTATTTTGCCGTTCCGACCAATGGCCCCAGGAGCCGAGAAAAAAAATAAAATAGCATTAAACTAGTTTATGTTTTATCTCAAGTTTAAAAAATGATATCGACATGACTCTTGCACCAAGATTTTTAGTTTTGATTGCAGATTTAAGGAAAAATACAGTCGCTCCATAGATTTTAGTTAGGTTAATTAAAATCTAAAAAAAAAAATGATTAGTTTTTCAAGCAAACTACCTCTATAAATTTTATACATATATCATTTTTTTCACCCTCTTCCAGGAATATGAAATTTTTAATTCGATTGTTGGTTACATACCTTTAAATTGCCATTATTTAGTCGCGCAATTCACTGGTTGGTATCGTTAGAAAGAGGAGAGCCTCAGCTTTCTTTTGATGTATATAAATGCGAAATTCGATGAACATAAACCTATTAAAAAAATTAGAAAATCCGAAAAACATTTTGATTTTTAACTTGAGTTTGAAACCAGATAAGATGATGAAACCAAATAAATTTCATCCGTATTACCACCCTATATTTTGTGTAAAAAAAATAAAGTTGATACATTAAACCATCTAAGAGTAATTAATGTTTTTATCAATTTAAATAAAAGTTGCCTATATATATATATATGCATATGTTTCCTGAGTTTTAGGGAATTGCAGCACCCTCAAAAAAAGGAATTCTTGGACAATAAAAAAAAAAAAAAAAATTTTTTTTTATATACATATTTTACAGTGTAAAAGCTAAAATTTTTTAAGTGAAGTGGATTCAATATATTTTTTTTTCACAAGGACCGATATTGGATTCAAATTCAGCATTCAAAAGAACCCTTAAATACGAAATTTCATCCAAATAGAAAAATAAAAATTCGTAAGCTTCTAAATTTGCCTGACCTTTAAATTGACAAAAACATGAATTTCGCCTAGACGGTTAAACGTATCAACTTTATTTTTTTACACGAAATAAAGGGTGGTGATACGCTTGAAATGGCTTTGGTATCATCATCCTATCTGGTTTCAAACTCAAGTTAAAAATCAAAATGTTTTTCGGATTTCCCAATTGTTTTAATAGGTTTTTGTTCATCGAATGTTACATTTATATACATCTAAAAAAGCTGAGGCTCTCCTCTTTCCAGCGATACCAACTCGTGAGTTGCATGACAAAGTAATGCCGATTTAAAGGTATGTAACCAATAATAGGTTTGTTGAATTGATTTCGTTGAATAAGCGTTTTTCAATGTTTTTGAGGGTGCGGAATTAGAATCTGACGTCAATTTTTGTATGAAAAAATTTATAGAGGTAGCTTGCTTTAAAAATTTTTAGTATTTAATTAATCTAAACCAAAATCATTGGAGCGGGTGTATTTTTTCATAAATCCGCAATCCAAACTAAAAATCTTGGTGCAAGAATCATGTCGATTTGTTAAACTCGAGATATAAAATAAATTAGTTAAATGCTATTTTATTTTTTTCTCGGCTTCTAGGGCCCTTGGTCGAAACGGTAAAATACGTGTGTAATATTTTTTGACCAGAAACCTCCTAAAAAATTGCCAACAAGATCCGTGAGAGACTAAGTGTGTCCTCCCCTTGTTAGTGAATTTCTGAAAGCATTGAACATACATCCTAGACAGGTTTTGCCCAATCTGGGCCCTATTGCCGTCGCGAGTGATCTCTATATAAACTGAAAGAGTTACGGTACCTAAAAGAAAAGTTGAAATAACTGTGTCAATGGAAATGTGAATCTAAGAAATATATTGGCGGATAAGTTCTACTTTCGACCATCTACAATTTCCGACATGTTAACTAAACTTTGTTGTTACATAAAGAAACAGATTTTTTATTATTTAATAAAATACATAGTTAAAACCTTAGATATGTCTGTATTTTATATTCCCTAATTCAATAGTAAATCTGATTTTCCGGGTTTTTGGGTATCTGGATCGATTTCGGCCCAATTAATCCGGATAATCGGAGTTTACTTATGTTAATTAACTCATTTTTGCAGTTTTCATTTTGATTAAAAAGAATAATAGTTTCATTAAAAGTACTAGAGATTTTATTATCACCCAACTTATAAGTTGATGTAGGGGAAGATGCTGTACCTGTGGACAATTTTCACTTATAAATTTTTGTAATTTTTGGTGCTTTATTTATCTGAGTGATTTTTGTATCATTAGATACGGAAATTTAAGAGGCTATCGAACCCTGGTGTCTTTATTGTGAAAAGTGATTTTATTTTTAAAGAAAATAATGTTTTGTAACCTACTGATTACTGTCCATAGGTACGTACCTTCCCCCTTTGTACCTGTGGACACTAGTGGTTGTACCAATGGACATTCATTTCTTCATACGTTTATAGGGATAATTGAAATGATATTTGAGAAAAAATCAGCAATATTTTTTTATAAAATGTACTAAACAAAATATTTAACAATTAATTTAGCATATGAAAGAAAAACATCACCTTTCAACAAAAATAAATCTTTTTTTATAGAATGTACTAAACAAAATAGAATCGTATCATTAGAGATCGTATCGATGAAAATGGAAGTAGGAAAATGTAATTGTTTACATAATCTCCCAGTACCAGTTATAAAAGATGGTGGTAATTTTCTGTTGATATATCTTATTTCAATTTCATAATCAGTAGCGATGTCCGGAAGAATAAATTTTGGGGTTCTATCATTTGATAAAGTTTTCTTCAAGTAGCAAATGTTGAACGTGAATGAGTCTACTTTTTCTTTGATCAAAGCTATAAAATGCTTTACAACACAAAACATAGCTACCAACATATATTTCTTCATCTCCAATTTCTTTACCTTGTACATAATCTTTCATCAATTCATCCAAAAAATTACAATCTTCGCTTGATGGATCAGTCAAGATCAAATTGTGAAATCACCATCTTCACAAGTTGAATAGTTTGTTATATGTAAATAGTGAGTGGCAAGTTTTCTCCTCTTAAAAAAAAGTTGATACGAATAGTAGGTATCCAAATTTAGGCATTTTATATCACGCGGAATGCCTACAAACTTTTCCGCTATATTTATAATTGAAATAATTAATTAATTAATTAAGAGAAAAATCTGTTGTACCTGCGGACACTTTAACCATCTGTCCTCAGGTTCAACTGAACGCCATGTTGTGCGGAAAGCACTGTTTCACAAAACCCGTAAGTGATAACTGATATGAAAACATATGAAGTTATAATATATTTATCGGACAACCCAATGAAATATTACTGCCTAGAAAAATTTTAAGTGTAGGTCTTAAACAATTTAAAATCACTGGTAAGATTAGTCAGGATTTGCAAGAAAAAAACTTAAAAATAATAATTTCTACTAAACTGTCGATCTGACAATCTTAAAAACACGCCTGCATCTGCAGGGAGATGCTTGCAGAACTACCGATCTAACCATTTCAATTTCCCTCCTCCCATTCTCTCTTTATTAAAAATGTCCACTGGTACAAATGTGCTTTAGGTACAGCACCTTCACCTACAACATGACCGGTTTAAAACATTGTCTCTTGTGGTTATAATTAAAGATAGGAGTGGAGACAAGATGAGTGGATGAGTGTTTTTTTTTTTGTTCTGAAGTTAATGTTAGGTAAAATAATGTCGGGTATTTTAAATCGATTACATGTTTATACGTCCATCTCCAAAGAGGTGATGTAGTCAGCTAATCATGCTCAATCGCCAAGCTTTCCCCCAATTAAGGGTATCCACTTTTTTGAGGCTGGGTGAGCCCGAGAAGGGTCTTCAGAGCCCGAAGTTGACCCAGGGCCTGAGAGTAAGGCACTCACTTAGCTACTCCACTCCCCACATCATTGCATATCAATAAAGCTGCTAATCCAATAATCATTATATTACCTTCTGAATATTTATATATAGTTAATCTTGTAATAAAAATAATGTTACACATCTCAGTTAACATAAGTTTCCGAATTTTCTATTATAGATTAACTTTTGAGTCATGCGGGTATATTTTTATTTTATTTTTTTTTTTTAATTGCATTTCATGAATTCATAAGCCATTTATTATTCACCAACCTAACGAGATCGGCGTTGACATGAAAATATATTTCCCTCATCCAATGGTATTTTCCAATAATCGCCCCACTCTCACCTAGTCCAATCACCTTCCTTCTTTTATAATTCATACTCTAGCCTACCGAAGAAGCATTTCCATTCCATCATATTGTCAATTATAGCGATTTCACGTAAAGAAATATCTAGGCAATCCTAGATCTTGTTATATTCCCTTTCTTCGATCTACTTCAATTTAATAGTGTAGATTCTAAACCTATTAGTAATAATGACCATTCGCAAAAAGTGAACCCAGTTATTTGATGTAAAAGATTGGTCTAATAGTGACCTTACAGCACAGTAAACGAGGGTATTAACATCTATAACATTGCACAAAACAATCACAAATGTATACTCGCAAGGAGACGTTTGCAGTTGTAGCTCACAGATTTGAATGCCGATTTTTGTGTGGGTAGTAGGGACCTATAATAGTGCAAAACTAGGGTTATAGCCTCCAATGGGCATAAGGAGCCGAGAAAAAAAAATAAAATATGAAAATCACGTTTTATTTTTTTTCTCAGCTCTCAGTCAAGATAGAGAAATGATTCTTTCATGCATAATTGCAGTTATGTATGCTACTTAGTATAAAAATACATCCGTTATACGCAAGACACCACCCGGCTATAGGTTCCTCAAAAAAAAAATGACAAAAGTCCAAGAAAATCCGCTGTAAATCAGTGGAATTTTTTTTTTTTTTTTTGAACAACTGACCTCAAATCTCGATTTAACGCACCATAAAACCCTTATATGTGAAATTTAAAAAAAAAATTTATTTTATAAAAAAATATTGATTTTTTACCCCTTTCATAGTGGTTAAAATTTTGAAGTTGAGATTTCATCAACATTTTCTACCGGCCATAACAACTGCTGTGTTCAACCGATTACAACAGTAATAGCGTAACTAGAGTCAGCATACATTCTGCTTTTTATCCATGCATATAACATTGGATTTACTCTAAAACTGATGTGAATAAAAAAATCCGAGGTCAGCTATAACTTGAGATATTTCAATAAGGGGATATTCTGCGACCTCCGGATTTGAGCTAAACTATGCAGTTTTACGGCTTCTAAATCGGTGGCGAAATATGTGAGATAGCGCACATTATTTACATTTTTTTCAGAAATTGACAGCCTCCTGCCTTCTAAAATCCTACGAAATTTTAAAATTTAAAAAAAAAATTATTTTTTTTTATATATTTTTAAAAAATATTTTCGACAAAATCTAGTTTCTAAATGTTTTTTGAGATGAGTAATCTGAAAATACAATGAGTTTTTAGTTTAAAAATTTTTCTCACCCACATTTTTATTTCATATTGAATTGAGATCCTAAGATTTATGAATTATGTAAAATTAATATCAGGTTTTGGTTAAAAAATATATATGTTTTTTTTAAATGATCTTATTTGAAATTTATTGTGTAAAAATTTAAATAATAGTAGAATTAGATCATTTTAAAATTTCTGATTTAAATAATATAGGTGAAAAAAAAATTTTATATAAAAACTGATATTATTTTCATATTTATATTATTATTAAAAAAAACATTCACAACTGCAATTAATCGTGAAAGAGTCATTTCTCTATCTTGATTGAGAGCTAAGAAAAAAAATAAAACGTGATTTCCATATTTTTTTTTTTCTCGGCTCGTTATGCCCATTGGCGGCTATAACTCTAGTTTTGCACTATTATAGGTCCCTACTACCCACACAAAAATCGGCATTCAAATCTGTGAGTGACAACTGCAAACGTCCCCTTGTCGGTATCAATATCCAAAAAGATTCAATATTTTATAACTAACGATGTAATGAAAAAAACAGATCCAAAAGTAGTCAATAAATGATAATAAGGAAAAAATTGACATTATTACTGAGTTGAAGGAACATTATTTTAGTCAATAATAAGAATTTATATAGTTTGGGGATTAACGTCTTTATGTGCTCCAACTAGGGCAGGAAAGACAGGTTACCAACCTTTTCTAGCCAAGGTGGATACGCTACGAAAGAAATTTTAGCCTTCCTTTACAAATTGAAAGGAAGCGTAACCGGTCTAAACCCTAATTTGAAAGACTTGACGGTTTTTAAATTGATAGAAAATATAATTCTCAAAAAATCATCGCAAGAGAGAATTTTCGTTTTAAGAGAGAAGATTGTTTTACAAATTCAAGAAAAACTTGCTTACATTAATATTGCAGATTGAGTTTGACTAGCTGACTCACTGGTCATGAAATGAAAGGAAAATTAAATGAAAAAAAAAGAAATATTTATCCTGCGAAAAATGACTCTTTAGGAAACTTTAAAATACATTTATAAATTGGCCTTAGAAGTTTGGCCATTGGCTATAAGGAGTTTTTAATTAATTGGAAAAATGTTTGCTTTTTAAGCAAAAGTTTGTTTTGCTTTTACATATATACATACAGTATATGTATTGCCAATAGCATATCCACCAGTAACATTGTAAGTAGTTTCCTACTCCTCTATATTTTGTAATTATATGTAATCAATTATTTTAACGCGTTTTTATATATTTATATTGTACCCAACTTTATGTCTGTAGTACCAGTTCGATCCTGGTCGACACTTCACTTCGAGTTTACATTTATCGATAGTTCTTTTATATGACCTCACATGTAAACAATCATTCTTACAATTTTAACTTGGATTGTGTTGTTTAGTGTGTTATATTGATATTAGGTCTTCTTAAATGTAAAAAACTAAAACAGAAGTTAATAATCTGAGTTTTATAATGGGTTTACTGTTTTATAAATTCATATTTTCTTATTTCCTCTTCTCTAATGTGTAAAAGTGTTACAGAAGTTAATACGATTAATTTCAACATGGATTTGGTGTTTTATATGTCTATATTTGTTGTATCAACTTAAGTGAGAAAATTATAGTATACATATTTTGTAGATGGATTCTTTGTCATACATATTACTTATTGCTCTAAAGTGAGACAGATTGTATTATTGATTCAATAAAATACATCGATTTGAAAATAAATGTTAGAAAGTATATCACAGGTTTTATATTTTCTATTTTCCGCTTCCCTTGAGAAAATATAGCAGACATTAACGTCATAACTTTCAACAAGGATTCTGTCTTACACTATTTAATCCCTTATAACATGGAGAACGGACAATGTTAAAATAATCACAGATTAAGAGGTAAATGACATATTCTATAATTGTAAAACTATTGGTGTAATGTTACATTACATTACATTACATTACATTACGGAGCATTTTCTCCGAAACATGTAGCTACAAATGTTAAATGAATAGGAGTTATGACAAATAAATACTTAAGGATTCTGTCTTTTAAATATTTATAATTTGTTATTTACACTTCCCTAACATCACAAAGTTTATCAGGAATTAACATTACTGGTGGATTAGCATTATATTAATTCTGATTTAATATAATATTAATTCAAAATTGATTTAGTGTCCTATATTTTGATATTTTCTTATTTCCACTTCATTGTTTTCCGTAAATAAAGGAGAATAACCTTTCCACTCGAAAAGTAGCGACTAAAACACCGAAATAAATCGGAAGAAGGTTGGAATCGATAAAAGGTATTCTGGGCGCACGTAGGGGTCGGTGTCTCATATGCCAACCGTTACTAGATACCATAATCAATTTTATCATAATATTTATAAATATCTAAGAGGATTAGGGTGGTTGATTTTTAGGAAACCCTAACGTGATTAAAGTCTTAGAACGGACACGCAATTCATACTGGAGAGGGGTTAGGAAATGTTCCCGCTGGAAGTAATTGGTTAATTGGTCCTGAACGAGTCATTCAAGAAGCTTTGAAAAGTTTGGTAGGATGGAAATCGGATGGTAATAACTAGGAAACGTAGGATTAGAGGTTATTTTAAGAGATTTCTTCCAGGGGGAGGACAAAATTGAATTTCGAAGAAAAAAATCGTAAATGTGTAATAAAATAGGTTAGTAAGAATGATATGATTAGCTGTTTTTGTGAGATCTGCGTGCAAAGAAGTATTTTAGGGGAAATATAAGAAATGTACAAAAAAAAAAAAAATGTTTTGGGTCGAACTGGGTATAATAATGATCATAACAGCAAAGAAGGTAGGAATGATGGTACTAGAAAAATATCTTTTAAGTTATGACTTTAGTTTTGACTATTAGTGAGGAACATGGCCGCTACTGCTATGCAGCTAACTAAAGCATCTCCGTATTTACTCTAGTGATTCTTGTGGTATTAACTAACGTATCAGCTCGAGACTTTGTGTACATTGTGTATTTACAAACTACAACGATCTGTGAAGTTTTCCGGCTAGGTGAGTTCCTAGAAACTGATTTATTAAGGTGGTCTTTAAGTGTAAGGCGAGATAGTTGGGCACAGCGTGAGTAGGGCAGTTTCGACCTGCTGACGGCTGGGACTGGCTATCACTTAGATAGGCCTACTTACAGGTATCAGCTCTGGTGGTGTAGTGGATTGGGGCGCTCGTCTACTGTTCTCACGCACCTAAGATCGAAAACGTATAAACTTTTTTTTTTTTTTTTTTTTATTTTTTTTTTTTTTTTTTTTTTTTTTTTTTTTTTTTTTTTTTTTTTTTTTTTTTTTTTTTTTTTTATTATTTTCCACATGTATGTCTTTTTATTTATATTTATACATCTTTTTTTTTTCTCTCTTATTTATTTTTATTTAATTAATATTAAATTTTAGTATATATTTGCGATAATTATCATTAATACTATGGAGTACGAAAAATCATCGTGCTTCGACTCCGATGAAGATATGGCGTGTTCCGACTACAGTGAGTCTGACTCGAAGTTTCTTAAGGGCAGAACTTTGTCAAAAAGACAAAGGAATACTGCACTTGAGCCTCCTGGGAACTCTCCCGACAAAAAAAAAAAAAAAAAAAGGAAACAAAAAAAAAAAAAAAAAAATCGAATGAACCTCCCACTCCACCACAAACCCGCAGTAAGACAGTCGTCACTGCAGACACACCTATCGAAACTGCTAACAGATTTCAGCCATTAATTAACATGCCTTCAGATATCACAGTAGTTCATCCACCAAAACCTCTAACAGATATAAAACCACCTCCAATCTACGTTATTGGCGTAGATAACTACATCACATTTTGTCAAGACATTTCCGAATTAATTGGTCAAACCAATTTCGAATGTTTCACCAGATATCACGACATAAAAATAAATACACAGACTAAAGAACATTACAAATTACTGATAGCCCATTTAAAAACTAAAAACATTGAATTTCATTGTTACCAATTAAAAGAGGAGAAGGCCTACAGGGTAGTACTTCGTGGACTTCACCAATCAGTGCCTCCCGATGCCATTAAAAGAGACCTGGAACAGTTAGGCCATAACGTCAGGCATGTCTCCAACGTGCTCCACCGCTTTGAAAAACGTCCACTCCCATTGTTCTTTGTGGATCTGGAACCAGCTGAGAACAATGTGGAAGTCTTCAACATAAAAAGACTCGTGTACTCCGTGGTCAAATTTGAAGTTCCACGAGTGAAGAGAGAAATTGTTCAGTGTACGAGATGCCAACATCTGGGTCACACGAAGACATATTGCAATCGCCAACCCAGATGTGTCAAATGTGCTGGACCACATTTAACAACAGCTTGCATAAAAACAAGAGATACTCCAGCCTCATGTGCCCTCTGTGGTGAGAGCCATCCTGCTAACTATAAGGGTTGCCAGGTCTACAAATATAGGCAGAAGCAGAGAGCCACCAACTCCACAACAAATAAAAATTCCGTTCCTCAAACATCCGAAACAATAGTAGCATCCTACCAGAATCAACAGACCATTTCACTCAATAATAATTTTCCTAAACACTTTCCACCACTGCCATCAACATCAAAGCCTCAACAACATCAGAATCAACAATCCATTGAATCAGCAGCTCAACCAACCGAACCCCAGCCATCAACCTCAGCAGCAGAATCTTCCCAACTTCTTCCTCCAAGCACCGAATTCACGACAGTCTTACGAAGAAACCGTCGACTACAAAATCAGGCGCCTCAAACATCCCTCCCATCCCGACCTCCCAAAATAATCAATCTTTCCTCAACAACTACCCAACAGAACCCACAACCAGTAAACCAACAGACCAACACCCCAATTCAAACTCTTGAGCAAACCATACCTCAACAAAATCCTAGCCAAATTCCATTCCAAGTACCATCTTCAAGACAGTTTAACCTTCCGCCTCAAAGATCAGAACCCTATCCTATTTCCTCCCAGGGTTCTAGTGATATCTCATCTATTCTTTCCTCCTTCCTCCGAGAACTCCAAGATACGATCAGACCCTTAATTACCCTCCTCACAAGAGCCCTGTCAGATATCACGTCTATTGTTCCTCGATGATCCAAAACTCCTTGGCAGTTCTTTTATGGAACGCAAATGGTTTGCTCAATCACAGGAACGAACTAGACATATTCTTACACGACAATAACATTCACGTTGCCCTAATTACCGAGACCCACTTGACGCCTACCCATTATTTCCACATCAAAGACTACATCACTTACAGAACTGACCACCCCGATAAAACAGCCCACGGTGGTACTTGTATCCTTATCCAAAGATCGCTAACTCACACTCTGATTCCTTCCTCTCCAACTGACACCATTCAGTCCACCGCACTAATCCTATCCACTTTCCTATTTACCCTTACTCTTTCAGCTGTATATTGTCCTCCAGGAAATAGCCTTTCCCAAAATATTCTACAATCCTTATTCCAATCCTTTGGGCAGCGCTTCATTGCAGGTGGGGACTATAACGCTAAACACCAGCGATGGGGCTGTAGAACATCCAATCCCCGAGGTAGTGTTCTATCCAGTGTATCATCCTTAAACAATTACCCTATACTTTCTCCTAACAATCCTACCTACTGGCCTACATCCCTTAAAAAAACGCCCAGATATACTGGACATATTCGTTACCTCGCAAATACCTACTTCCCAAACTACAATAGATTCCTTAGATGACCTTTCCTCAGACCATAGCCCGGTTCTGCTAACCTTACATTCTACTCCTATAATCAAACCTTCTCCTCCATCCTTAATAACTGGACGGGTGGACTGGGACAAATTCCGTTCGGCTTTAGAAAACCATATTGACCTCAAAATTCCACTAAAAACTTGTCAACAAATAGATGCAGCAATAGAACATCTTACTAAATCAATAGAAACTAGCATAACAGAAAATACCTCACAAAATAGATTAAGACACTCAGAAGGCATGATCTTACCTCAACATATTCGGGTATTGCTAGTAGAAAAACGTCGAGCTAGAGCCAAATGGCATAGAACTCGATACCCATCTGACAAAACCATTTATACCAAATTAACTAACAAACTTAAATCAGAACTTAAAAAACTAAAATTTCAAATTTTACAAAAACAAACTGAACAACTATCTGTTTCCGACAAATCATTATGGACCACTACCAAAAGACTATTAAAATTTAAATCCTTCAATCATCCTCTCCTTACTCCAGCTCAAACCTGGACCAAATCTGATTCAGAAAAATCTGAGGTATTTGGTGAACAATTACATAATACATTTATACCTCATTCTGACATCCTAAATCCTTACCACATAGAATTTATTGAAGCAGAACTGACTATTCCTCTCCAAATGACCCTTCCTCCTAAAGCCTTCCACCCTTCAGATATAATATCCATAATCCATAGATTGCCCTCCAACAAAGCTCCTGGACATGACCTTATTACCTCACGAATCCTCAAAAGCCTACCAAGGAAAGCAGTATTACTCCTAACTTACATTTATAACGCTGTCCTCCGTACAACATATTTTCCCGATTCCTGGAAATTATCAATTATAAAAATGATCCCAAAACCTAAAAAACCACCAGAAAATCCTTCCTCATACAGACCTATTGCTCTCCTGCCTATCATGGGCAAAATCCTTGAAAAGCTCCTTTTGAAACGCCTTTATCCCTTCCTTGATTCCCATCACATTATTCCTGATCACCAATTTGGATTTCGTCAGTTTCACTCCACTACCCAGCAGTGCCATCGCGTGGTGGATGTTATCTCATCTGCATTGGAGCGCAAGATGTATTGCACAGGTGTCTTTCTTGACGTTGAACAGGCCTTTGACCGGGTTTGGCATCCAGGACTGCTTTATAAACTTCGCCAATTCCTTCCATCTACATATTTCCTCATCCTCCGTTCCTACCTTTCTGATAGAGTATTTAAAGTTAACCATAATTCCACATACTCATCTATCTTTCCTCAGACTGCTGGTATTCCACAAGGTAGTATCCTGGGTCCCATTCTTTATACCGTGTATACAGCTGATATCCCAACTCATCCTAATACTATCCTTACAACCTATGCTGATGATACCAGCGTGTTATCAGTCAATGACGATCCTTTAGCTGCTTCCCAGACACTCCAGTCACATATCACTTCCATTCAAGAATGGTGTCATAACTGGAGAGTTAAGATAAATCCTAGCAAATCCCAGCAAATAACCTTTACTCTCCGTCGAAAAAACCTACCTCATCCTGTCCTCCTGTATCCTTTAATGGCGTACCACTGAATAATGTGGAACAAATACGATACCTGGGATTTTATCTGGACAAGAGACTTACCTGGAACCCTCACACAAGATTGAAAAGACAAGAAGCTGCACGTCGATTTCGACTGCTTCAACACTTACTAGACAAACGTTCAAATCTCCCGATTCACTACAAGAGACTCATCTATATGACGATTATCAGACCTATTTGGACTTACGGAATAGAGTTATGGGGATCCACCAAACCATCGAATTCTTCCCGCATCCAATCACTCCAATCCAAAATCCTTCGAAAAATCCTTAATGCTCCTTACTTTGTCACAAATGAATTAATCCATAATGACCTGAATATCCCATATGTCGCCGATTTGGCACGAACCAGATACCTATCCTTTCATAATAAACTTACTCCCCATCCAAATCCACTTGTAGCACAACTTGCTTCCCATTCCATTCCTGGCAATCCTCCGAGGCGTCTGAAAAGAAGATGGCCTCGTGATCTTCTTCTGTAAATATTCATTAGAGTACTACCAATGGGTAGTTCCTCTACAAGTTCTAATCATGCTATTATTTTGCATTGTTTACAGCATATTTACTAAATGTATTTTTATTAATACAGTTGTAAATTTCAATTAATAAAAGAATAAAAAAAAAAAAAAAAAGTTTTGACTATTGATAGTTTTATAAAAATAGTTTCTAAGAATGATAAACATTCATCTTCAGTTCTAAAACATACAAAATTTTCGACACATCAAGACTATGTTATAAGGATTATATCTACTAAAGTTTTTCAAAAATTTAAGATAAGAAAACAAATATTGGTACTCACCTGAGAAGATCTGACAGATATCTGAAATATATCCATCGTGGAGGGGAAAAGAGGCCAGATATGTTGAATTTTGAAGTTTTTAGCTTGTGTTTTTACTAATGATTCATTGGATTTTTCCGTTCCATTTGAAAACAGATTTAAAATAGAGCTATTTGAAATGTTTCTGGTCATTTTAACAATTTTATCAATTTTAAAAGATTTATTTATTTCTAGTAAATTATAAATATTTAATTTTAGGCTATTTTCTACTTGATGTATTTTATTTTTACACCCGAGTCATTATTGAATTTATGGTTATTTTCATTTAGATGAATCCAAGCGAAATTGGAATTTTGGGTCTTATTAATGTATGCTTTATTATGTTCTTTTACTCTTGGATTTACCGAACATCCAGTTTTTCCCGTGTATTTAATTTCAAAGTCATTGCATTTTAGTTCAAATGCACCGCTGTGAACGTTGACTGTAAAGCTAAATACACATTTTATTTTTCCTAATTATGAATCATTGGAAACAATAAAATCGTTTAAAACCGATCCAGATTTTTGTTTAAATGACCAGCTAAACATTTCAAATAGCTCCGTTTTAAATTTGTTTCCAATAGAAACGGAAAAATCTAATGAGTCGTAGGGGAAATCCCAAAAAATTAACTGCTCTCGTCTCTCTGCCTTCCCCCTTTTACAGTGGATATATTTCAGATATCTGTTAGATCTCCTCAAGTGAGTACCAATATTTGATTTCTTGTCTTACATTTTTGAAAACTTTAGTATACAGGGTAAATACCTGTTAGGGTTAAAAAATAAAAAAAAATAAATAAATAAATAAAAAATAAAATTAAAAAAAAAGCCGCAGACCTTACCTTTCTATTCCAATCCGTTGTAGATATACGATTATTCAAAGACTTTTTTGAGGAAAACACAATTTTTACCATATAAGCTGTAATATCCCCACTTTGTTTAAATATTTTTTAAATTTTGACCACATTTTCTCAAACAGTGAAATTAAAATTTTGGGTCATATTATTGTATACTCTTGTATGTTCTTTTACTCTTAGATTTACCGATCGTCCAGTTTTTCCCGTGTATCTAGCTTCACAGTAATTACATTTCGGAAAGGGTTTATTTTGTCTTTAGGTGAAAAAAAAAATAAGAAGAGAATGGTTTGGGGACTCGATGGCTGAGCGGGTTGGGGCGAGGGTCTTAGCGCGCTTGTAACCAGAAAGTCGTGGGTTCGAATCCTACCTGGGCGGGTTAAAATTTTATTTAGTGGCCACGAAATGAATCTTGCCTTTCCCACCCAGGCCAGCATAGAACTTCAATGGAAGTCTTGGGCTAAAAAAAAAAAGACAATGGTTTAGCTATTTTAAATGCAGGATTTAGACTTAATTTTTTTAATTCCTTTCGGATATTGGACCGTAATTTAGAACTGAAGATGAATATTTAGCATTCGAAACTAGTTTTCCAATAAAATAATTTCAATAGAAAAGGCAATTAATTTATCAATCCTAATTGTATTGATCTTTCTTTGTTTCAATCGTGCGAACCTCAAGAGAGAAAAAAGATAACATTGAATATGCAAATGAATGTAGCATTGCGATACATAAAATATGTACTCACAAGCGGACATTGCCAAACTTCTATAAAAAGCGTATGTAATATTTTGTAAGCGTTGTCAATTAACTTCTTTTTATTTAATTATTTTAGTGATTTAATCTTTATTCACTTATTGCTTTGTAATTTGTTAATTATCGTTACTTATAGAACATATCATTTAATAAATCAGTGTTTCTAAATGTTATCCACTTCTAGTCATCCCTGCTGGATACCTGGGACATGTAACGGCACAAAAGAACGGGAGAGTATTGTATAAGGAAAATGTTTTAAAAATATATATGTATCCGAGTGAATGTGAATAAGCTTGAAAGAGTAACACCAATCCTGTTAACTGAAGCAAAGGAGGTTAAAGAAAAAAATATTACATTCGCAAAAGCATTTTCAACTGTAAAATAATAATAATAAAAAACATTCATAATGTTTTGACGAGTTAGATGTGGTCTGAAAACGAAATAATTTTAAACAGTTTTATAAACGAAACTCTAATGAAGCTTAAAGAAAACGATTATTAATAAGAATGTAGGTTCCTAGAGAGAGATATATGCTGTATTGATATAAAGAAAAAACATAGTGCTCCCCAACTTTATCGGGTTGCTACATACACAGTATACTAATCTATCTTAACTAAATATAACACTATTATATGACAATAATTCATGATATTTATAATTTGGTTATAATTCTAAGATAAAATATATCGCTCTTGAGCTGCAATAGTGACACAACTCAAAAAATCTTTTTTTTAGATAAGTAGGTTTAAAGTTTTCAATGCTAAGGGAATTGCATAGGAAATTGTTTAGTTTGCTTTTAGCAAATTAACTTCAAGTTATAACTTCTCTCTTTTAAGTAAACTAAAGCATTTCCTATGCATTTTCCTTAGCAATGAAAACTTTAAACACACTTATCTCAAAAAATTGATTTTTTTAGTTGTGCCACTATTGCAGCCCATGAAGCGATATAATATAAGATGAAATGAAAAAATAAACTTTATTATGGGACTTACTGTCCCCTAAGAATAAAAATAATGCACAGTTAAAAGTACAATTGTCTGGCCTATTATTTACAAATTAAATGCTCCGGTAATTACTGCATGCATTTTTGACAGGAAAAAACAATTAAACTATATTAAAAAAAATAGATATCTGAAATAATAATATTAACATAAAATACAATCGTATATATATGAACATATAAAAGAAAGAAAGAGGAAAAAAAAAAGTAATTCTAAGTATTTATTTGATTATTGACATATTTGCGGAAGATTGATTGTATAAAAGGTACAGAAATAAATTATTTTTAAAGGAAGTTATGAAATCATGCTTTACGAATAGAAGTGCGTAGGGAATTCCAGAAGGAGGAAGCACGAATGATGAAGTCAAAGGAAGCTGTTTTATATGTGTGGATATACAGGTAAAAAGGTTGGGGTCTAGTGTTTAGGAGGTGGATAGAAAAGTGCAGAGTTAAAAGATCAAGAATATAATAAGGTTTTTTGGTTTTTAGAGATTGGAATGGGAAAGTACCCAAAAAGTATTGCCGTCGGAATTTAGTAAAGAGCCAAAATGCTAGACAAAATAATTTTTTTTCCTCTCTTACTTTTTTTTTTTTCCTATTTATTTTATTTAATTTTATTTCCCTCATAATATTTATATGTCTCTTCCCCCCTATGTTTGTCCCTTCTCTTCCACTCTTTATACAATTAATATTACTACTACTTAATACTACACACACATATGCACATAGAACTAAAAATAATAACAAAAATAAATTTCACCAGGACTTCCTCCATTTAAAAATATTTGGAATTGTCATAGGTCATTTTATTTATTTACCGTGATGCCTCAGAACGTCAGGGGGATTGTCTATGGCCAAATTTTAAAAAATATAAATATTTCAACGAAATTAATAACTAATAGGTGGAAACAATTTTAAAATTGATCAAAAAATTTTTTTTTTATTTTTTTATCTTATTTTCAGATCGGCCTGCTAAGCCTTACAAGGATGTCTTAACGATAAAAGTAAATTTATTTTGATGACGCAAACTGCATATGTTGTAAGCAAAACTGCCACTCCTTGAGTTATCTGGAAGGAATGAGTTGTTATAGCGTGGACGTAGGCGTGTACCGAAGGAGTGGAATTGTGAAGGAGAACTAATCACTAACAAGAGTAAGACCTTGAGGACTTAGCTGTTGAGAACTGGAGAGTATCCCAAGTTGGAAGTACTCACCCAAATGATCGGATCTTCTCCCCAACTAATAACACTCCTCCAATCTCTAATTAGCTGCCTCCAGAAATGGACGTTTTTCACATTTCATGTTTTATTAAAAAGATAGATTTGTGTCCATCATTTTACTATTTCTATTTTTTATTTCACAATTGTATACTTGTTGAAATAAGGTATATTAAAATCAATAAATAGAAACTTAAATGTATGTTTCCAGTTAAAAGACATTCATTTTTTTTTATTTCACAAATAGTCGAGCAAACTCGAATTGATTTCTAGTGATTTATAATTGGATGAAATTCTTTAACGGGCACTTATCAAATAATGAAGGGACTTTAGATTGATACTTCGAGTACTGTAGATGTGCACTTCAGATACATGGAAGCTACCGAGGATTAGTGGAGTAAACGATAAGTTTCGTTTATAAGCTCCCAATTCATTACAAAAGACTTATTTACATGACTGATTGGACCTATTTGGAAGTACGGGGTTGAACCTTGGGGCTCTACTAAACCATCCAATTCATCTCGTATCCAATCCTTACAATCCAAAATCCTTCGAAAAATCCTAAATGCCCCTTACTTTATCAGCAATAAGCTTATCCATAAAGACCTTAATGTTCCATATGTTGCTGATTTAGCCCAAACCAGATACCTATTCTTTCATCGTAAGCTCCATAATTACTGAAATCCATTAGTTTCTCAACTTGCTTTCCACTCCATTCCCGATAATCCTCCGAGGCGTCTGAAAAGAAGATGGCGTAGAGACTTTTTAGTGTAGAATTATTGTGCAACTAGTGAGTAGTTCTTCACATGTTATTTACATGGCTTTGTATTCACTTTCATCACATTTACTTGATGTATATATTTTATACATTCGTAAATTTCAATAAACTAATAAAATAAAAATTCATTTGAAATAAAAGACAAATATTTAACAATAAAGAAATTTTCCATGAACGCTTTTTCTATCTTTTTCAATTATATTATTTAGAATTTTTATTTATGTGCTACTGATGAGTAGTTCTGTTTAAGTTTTGACATATTATTGTAAACGTTATCAGCTCATTTACTTAATGTATATATTTTTACAGTTGTAAATTTGAATAAATTGATAAATAGAAAAAAAATTTAAGTACTAATTTTTAAAATTTCTTTTTTAGTCTATTTTCAAATTGTTCTGCCATATGAAAATTTTGTGTGATTAGCTTAATTATTCAAACATTTGATAAGAAAGTTTTAAAATATTTTAATTAATGATACAATTGCAGTATAATTACTGAGGGTAAATAAGATAACACGAAAAAAAAAATATTATCTCTTACACGATTTTTTATAATATCAACTATTCCTGGCAGAAACAAAATAACTTGACTTAAAAAAAAAATTAAAAAATGTATATATGACACATTAACACCTGATGTCGATTGGTAATCAGGTGAATTATAGATATTTTTTACATTTTTAATTTTTCATACCCATCAATTTGAGAAGAGAGGAATAACTTTAAGGGAAAAAAATTTATTTTTCGTCGTGAGGGATCAGTACTTCTTAACTGAGGACAGTGGAAGCCATTTTACCCAGTAAAACCATAACCGAGGCCTGGTGGCCGGTTTATGTATGATTACCGCACCAATGCACTCCTACAGAAGATTACTTCAATTTATTTAAACTATTTGATTTAATTTAATTATTATATTAAATGAATTTAATATGATTAATTTAAAATGACCGATTTATTATTTAATTTTTTTTACATTTATTGGAAAGCCAAATTTCAATATTTCTGTATGGTCATAACATCCAATGCCTTCATTTTAACAAACCACAGTAACATTTTTTTTTTTTTTTTTTGCATACTGAACTGCAATTTTCCACTACTATCAGATTAATAATAGCATTATTGGTCAAAATGCATATATACAAGGCTATATACCTTCCGATCCTAACATACGGCGGCGAGAGCTGGGTAATACTTGATAAGCATGTCAGCCGTATCACTGCTGTTAAGATGAAGTTACTACGCAGAGCAGCAGGAAAAACTAAGCGAGATTGTATTAGGAACAAATTCAGAGAACGGTTAGAGGTGCTTCCATTAAAGGAAATCATCGAAAACAGACAACTTAACTGGTTTGGACATGTCTGTCGGATGGAAGAAGTGAGAGAACCCAGAAAGACCATGGAAGCAAGACCACAAGGTCGCCCAAGGATCTCCTATCAGGAATACGCCCACAGGATTGGGGGAAAAAGGAACAAAACCCTCGCCGTAATGAAGTTGCAGTGCAGGGACCGAGAGTTTTGGCGGCGCTGGATCGAGGCCCCTCTACGCCAGGAATAGCTCGAAGAGGAAGAGAAAGATGAAGAAGAAGAAGAACTGCAATTTTCTTACTAAATTTCTTTGACCAATCTTGTATTTAAATTCCAATCTTGTCCACTGGTGGTACTTTTTCTACCTTTTTATGACTTCTTAACGTGTCCTAAACCAGGTCACCATATGTTCCCATGGTCCATATTCATATAAATATGTATAAGACTAGCAAGTAAGTATTCTTGAAGTTTAATTTAAACCCAAAAGATCAGTAACAGGGACACAAAAAAATTCGGAAGCATAAGTGTAAAATAAAAGTATAAAAAATATATATTGCATGTTCATTCTAGTTGTTATAAGGTTATATAGTTATGTAGTTATTGCTACTTTACCTTATGTACATATTTTTATGTTTATTTTGTATAGCTATATTTTCTAAAATTATATTTTATATTGTTATCAATGATATTATATGTTGACTTTTAAATATTAAAAAAAAAAAATTAGCTATAATTTTATAATTCGCATGGTATCAATCGTTGTTTAATGGTCAAACAAATGTTGTTTTTATTTTTGTGCTATATTTATTTGGTTATTGAATATTGTCAAATTTAAAATTGAGATTGATTGAAGTAAGTATGCTGGTATGTAGCAACCCATTAAAAATGGGCAGCACCGCTTAATAAAGTCTCTCTCTCTCTCTCTCTCTCTCTCTCTCTCTCTCTCTCTCTCTCTCTCTCTCTCTCTCTCTCTCTCTCTCTCTCTCTCTCTCTCTCTCTCTCTCTCTCTCTCTCTCTCTCTCTCTCTCTCTCTCTCTCTCTCTCTCTCTCTCTCTCTCTCTCTCTCTCTCTCTCTCACTGTCTCTCTCTCACACAAACACACACACTATGTCTCTCTCTCACTCTCACTCTCACTCTCCCTCCGTTATTCATCTCCCTACTCCATTCAGCATTTTTTTTTTTAAATTCATCAATGTTTTGATAATGTATCTAACCTATCATTACATAAATATTTCCACAGCATAGGCCTCTTAATGATGGTGGTAAATCCGATAGGAGTCCTTCGTACTAAACCCCAGACAATTAGGTTTAGAATCGCATGTTTATTTATTCATAGTGGTTGGATAACTTGAACTTAGCTTTAACATAGAATGAGATGAACAATAAACCTTGGAGGTAAATTTTATTTAAAATAAATTTAACATATATACATTATATTTTTCTGTGTCTAAGGCAACTAACAACAAAGAATTCCGGCACAAAGGTCTATTAAGGGCTATCCAACTTCAAAAGCTAATCACACGGCTCTCATTTTTAATCGCCCTCTTTAGCTCGCTCCTTACTCGCTAAGTTCCTTATCAGATTCCTTTTACACTAAACGGATTAAACCAGCTAGAAGATTAGAAACTTTTGATACTCACAACACGTAAAAGTAACTCAACCAGGTATAAATAATGCAAAGATTATTTAAAAACTCGTATAAAATTTAAAATCAGAACTGTTCAGTTGATCCTTCCCCAATATCATTTAACCAAATTAAATATGACGGCCGATATTTAATATAATAAACTGAAATGTGATAAATACATAATGGACTCGAATTTACATATTTATATTTGTGATAATGCAAAGACATTTTAATAAATATAAATGCAATATAAATATAAATGCAGGTTAATGAATTCATTTCATTTCAGTGTTATTTAATAATTAATTGGAAGTTTATTCTAATTGCTTTCAAAATGCTTACACTTCTTCTAAGAACATTCCAATTATAAATCACAAGGACAATTTACCAAAACAACTAACAATTAATTGAGTAAAAAATTATTCTAAAAAATTATATGAACAAAATTCATGATTTTAAAAGTTAACTTTATAATATTTTACAATGGATCTAACGCCGCACAGGAGCTAGAGTGAAAAAAAAAATTCTATAATTTTTTTTTTTTTTTTTTAATTCCCATGATTTTTGAATACCTAAACAAATTTAACATAAGGATGTGGAACTGATTTTTCTATTATTTCATTACTAGGGTCAGTACACGTTATTAAAACTGCCCTTTTTTAGAATAAACAAAATAACACGAGTTTGAAGTTATGTTTAAATAATTTTTTATGAAGCTGAATTTTTGCCAAAATTTTTCAAAACCTTTTGAACTTCACCACTGATGTGTACCATGGCTATTATCACTCAGTACCTCAATCCACTGCTGTTAAATAGCATATTTATTTATTTCATTGTTTTAAATCAAGAAATATATGGTTCGCTCCATATGTATAACTAGATTACAAGCTTTAAAATGAAATTATATTAAAAAAAATATTTACGTGATTACGTAATTTTGACTATCGTTAGTTTATTATATGTTATATTTTAAAAAATGTAGATTAAACTACTTTGTTAATATAAGATTGACAATCGTATAACTGTCCATATCATTCAAATGAGTTCAAATTGATTATAACTTATTAAAAATTGTATTTAAACATTTTTTAAAAATGTTATTAAAAAATAACTTAATAATGAATTTTAACATAATTCATAGAATCATTGTCTTTAATATAGCTTTATATTTAATTTCATTCAATTTAGCACACCAATGAAAAACATGATATTTCTTTTGTTATTTATAAACTGAAAACTTGGTTCCATGGTAATGATGAAATTACTTTAGCTAATGTTTCATTCGACTTAGCTGCTTTAATAGCATATACTCGTACATATATGCTAAACTTGTTTTGTTTTTTAAGTTTCAAAAATTTAATTCTAATTTTTTTTTTCACTTCCTAAAATTTTGCTACTTTACAAACTTAAATTTGAGGAATAATTATTATAATAACATGTTAGTGACTGTTAAACCAATAACCAAAGAAAAGTTTTATATTACATGGGCCCTCGGAGAGCTAAGAAATCGAGCTGAGAATACAATATATTTTAATGATTATAAAGCTTACAATAAATGAGAAGATCCGCTCTGGGCAAACCAGCGAGGTGTGGAAGATTATGGTCATCGTGGAGAAAAAACATTGTGACGTAGTGTAGAGCAGAATTTCATAATATAACAAAAAAAAAAAAAAAATACTACAAGATTAGTAACTTTGAGTATTTTTATAACCTCTTCAAACAGAATATACACAAATATTAAAATAAAATGCCAAATGACTTCTGAATTCGCTGCATTATCTCAAGTTCAGAGATCTTTAAAAATGATAAAAAATGTTAAATAACCAGGACCATAAAATACACTAATAGATTTTTTTAAATAGGTTCAAGAGATATAAAGGCATTAGCAGACCTTCACACCTCGTTTTAAACCGGAAAAGCCAGATTATTGGTAGACAGGGCACTTTACTAAAGTTTACAAAAAAAAAGGCAACAAAAATTATTTGTCCAATTACAGGGGCATAACAGTTACAAATAGCTTGTGCCAACTGTATGGAAGAACGGTTATTTAAAAATATTTTATTTATTTCATTTTCAAAAACATTACAAGTCAATAGGAAAAATTAAATAATGTAACACACAGATTACATTTAAGCATATTTACAATATTTACACTAAATCAGGTCTACCCTCAAAATTTTAGGGCTACCTGGTGAGTATGAGATGAGACAAAAGCACCCAATGAATTGTTCCGAAAAATTCCTCTTCGCAGCCTCTAAGTGATCTCTCGTATCTTATTGATAGGGCTGTTAATTATATGCAATGAAAACTATAATGCATATATATAATTAACAATTCAAATGTCATATGCAAATATGCCGTATATTTTGATATATATTCAATTAAAGTTCAAAATACGTATTTATGGGAAAATTTACAAAATAATAATACTGGATATAAAGGGTGACTATCTCTTTGTGTATTTTATTTTATGATTACAGCAAGAAACCAACCAGCAAGTACCTAGGTTCCGTAATGACGGAAAATAACATAATAAAAACTGAAATTAAAGCCGGAATTACAGCAGGTAGCAGATGCATGTACGCTCTTAATAAAATACTGAAGTTCCGAACATTATCACGAGCTGCAAAAGTTATCATGTATAAAACAGTCCTAAGGCCTGTGGTAGTGTATGGAAGTGTGTGCTGGACACTAACAAAAGGGAACGAGACAATACTTCAAGTTTGGGAAAGGAAAGTTCTCAGAAGAATTTTTGCCCAGTAAACGACCATGGAAATTGGAGAATAAGGAGGAACAAAGAATTGGAAGAGCTATTCGGGGAACCGAATACAGTGGCGGTCATCAAGGAAGGAAGGTTAAGGTGGCTGGAACATGTGCAACGGAAGCCGGAGGGGAGGCTGCCAAAGAGGATCATGAATGACAGACCGGATGGTACCAGATTAAGAGGAAGGCCTAGAATAAGGTGGCAGGATAATGTGGAGGCCGACCTGAAAAATCTAGGAATAAGAGGATGGCGAAGAAAAGCTATGGATAAACTCCAATGGTCATCTCTTCTGCGTGAGGCCAAGGCCCATCTAGGGCTGTAGAGCCAAGCAATAAATAAATAAATAAAAATTCTCTTTGTGTAAAAAAAAAAAAAAAAAAAAAGGCTGAAACTAGATCAAAAATGTAGAAAAATGCCGCAGACCTCACCTTTCTATTCTAATTCATTGCAATTATACGATACATCTTTTTTCAGGAAACCACGTTTTTACCATAAAAGCTATAATATCTCCATTTTGTTTAAATATTTGTTAAACTTTGACCTCATTTTCGGATTGGGCATTAAATTTTCTATAGTAGCTGAGTACCTGTAACTTTGAATTTCAAAAACTTGTTACCTAAAGAACATTTTGATCTTCACCTTATTTGAGGAAGTCACAATGTCTTAAGTTACTTCAACGCTCACCGTTTTTCGAAAAGACTATCCACAAAACGTCAAATCTCACAAAAACTTGCAAATTTAATTAGCTTTCGAATGATATGTTAAACGTAATGGTTATTTTTTAAACCTTTTGAAACCGAAAAAAACATAGTGTTCTCATTTGGCATACAAATCAGTTACTTGTGAAAATAAAACATTATGACAATCCCTTAATGAAAATGTGCATTTTAAACATAATAAACTCTTTATTGGAATAAAAAGCAAATAAAAAAAAATATTGTTTAGTAGAAAATAAAGAAAAACTGTCAATAAAAAGACACCAGATCCGAGGAACTTATGTTATTACATTTATCTATTTATTATTATTATTTAGGATTTATTCTATAAGATTTTCAAAGTGATGTTTAAAACCCAATGATAATGAACGTAGACCTCAATGTTGCTGTTAGCTTCTGAATGCAGATTGTGTTGATGAATACTACTTTTTGAGGTGAATTTTATGGGCAGATGAGTCTGTTTTTACAGGGGAATGCATTTCTACCGTTCCATGTGGAGTATCGTTAGTTTATTCATCTATATATTCGTTAGAGAATTTAATCCAAAAATGTGGTCAAAATTTGAAAAATATTTAAATAAACTGGAGATATTACAGCTTTTATGGAAAAAAAAACGTGGTTTCTTCAAAAAAGTCTTTGATTTATTGTATATCTGCAACGGATTGGAATAGAAAGGTGAGGTCTGCGGCATTTTGCTACATTTTTGATCTAGTTTCCCCCATTTTTTTTTTTTTTTACACTAAGAGATACTCATCATGTATAGATAATTATGCAATTACAGTCAAAAATATGTATTTATAGCGAAATATGCACACTTATACAAAAAAAAAATAACTTAAATTGATTCCAAACGCCTTTAAATATACATATATTTTTATAATAGATGTTTAAGTTGGTTGGAAGAAATATAAAAATGCATATATTTTACAGCCCTACTTATTGGCATTCTGAGCTAGGATGGCGTCATACTCACTCGGAAACATACTATCCCATCCCTTAAAAAAAAACTAAGTATATTTCTGACCTACTTTTTAACAAGTACATCCCCCCAAAAAAGAACCATAATATTTTTTATTAGAAAGAAAAAAATATTTATCTGAATAGTTTTTATCGTATTAGTTGAGGAATCTTCAAAACACACCTATCTCATTTTTTATTTTATTATTATTTAACCAGTTTTACTGTATTTATAAAGAATATCTCATAGATATATAAGCAGAGTGCTAGAAAACTCTTCTTGAGACATCCTAAAATACGTGACAGTTGTTACAGTTAAGACCAAGTTTTACTTTGTTTCAGTTTTGTTCAGTTGAAGCGAGGTCTACTAAAGTTCATCGCATTCAAGCCATGAAACGTGTCGCTGTAAAATTTACGCCATAAAAATTTAAACCATTCAACTTGCGGTGAACTCTGAATACTTTTAGATCGTGCAGTTTTATGATAGGACATCAACTAAATATTCTATACCACCAAAGTTGGAGGTTAAACAATAGTTAAGTTAATGAAAAGTTTTGGTAGCGAACTATTATCAAAGAATTATATTAATTGATTTTTTATGTATTCTGTATTTTATTCTATTTGTTCTTTTTATGGAGTTTAGTGTAGCCCAGAAATTGTAATTCGTGTCAGAAACTGGTTAGGAGTAGCTGGAAAAGAAATTTTATGAAAATAAGAGCCTAGTGGAATGTTAGAAGCAATTAGTTAAAAACAAGAACAGCCGTCCCAGAGAGGCTCGCCGATACTAAATTCTGCAATTTTTTTTTTAATAACTAATTGAAACTAATTTTTTTTTTTTCAAGCCAGTGTTACTTTTTTTCTTGAAAATTTTGAACTATTTTCCATGTACCCTAAAAGCTGCTGAAATAGACTTAAAAAAAGAAAAAAAAAAAGTGTTTGACTATGAAGGAAAATATGTTTTTATTTTATATCAATTTATTGTACGAAATATATACATCAAGTAAATGTGTTGATAACGATTACAATAACATGCCAAAACTTGAAAAGAACTACTTATCAGTAGCACTTCAATAAAGATTGTACTCTAGAAGATCTCTAGGCCATCTTTTTTTTCAGACGCCTAGTATGACTATCGGAAATGGGGTGGAAAGCAAGTTGAAAAACTACCTAGTGGATTTGAGTGGTTATGGAGCTTACTATGAAAGGATAGGTATCTGATGTGGGCTAAATAAGCAACATATGGAACATTAAGATCTTTATGGATAAGTTCATTGGTGACAAAGTAAGGGGCATTTAGGATTTTTCGAAGGATTTTGGGTTGTAAAGAATGGATACGAGATGAATTGGATGGTTTAGTGGAGCCCCAAAGCTCAACTCTGTACATCCAAATAAGTCTAATCACAGTCATGTATATGAGTCTTTTGTAATTAATTGGGAGCTATGAACGTTTGTCCAGTAAATGTTGAAGTAGCCTGTAACGGAAGATATCTAGTTTGGTTTAACTCAGCAACATCTGGAACATTAAGATCTTTATTGATAAGTTTAAGTAAGGAGCATTTAGGATTTTTCGAAGGATTTTGGATTCTAAGGATGGGATACGAGATGAGTTAGATGGTTTAGTTGAGCCCTAAGGAAAATAAGAAACTGATTCGTGCTAATAAAAGTTTGACACCTGAAAAAATATCCAAGCCAGGTGTGGACTGATCTTAAGAAACCATCCACGGAGAGTAAAAGGAAGCGATAAGGTAGAAAATTCTAGCTGGGAGCTTAAGAAAGATTTTAATTTTGAGTAAACCCTCTACATGCTATCGTTAAAATCATAAGAAAGGTAACTGTGTAGTTATTGATTGATTTGATTGATAATCAAATAATAACTTTCAAGATGAGGAGATCGTTAAGACTTCTGTAATTTTTAAGCTAACATTTATCGGTAATTCATATAATCATTTAATAGGATCTTTGTAAGGAACTAATAAACTGGCAAACGCCTACTACTAAACAAATTTTATTGAACTTCATCAAACTCAGTAGTCTTAGACAACGGCTTCTATGAAAGTAAATAAAAAATAGGATTGAATCCAATTGAGAGCGCTATGACCGGTTTAAAATCTTGACCGATGACCACGGTATCAAATCCCAGAAAAAATTAAACACCGATAAATATAATTTACTAATAAAAGGTATTTTTAAAATCCGGAGATTAAATTGACCCTGGTAGAGAATAATTATAAAGCAATTAGGATTGATTAATTAAGTGCCACTTCTTTGAGATTATTTTATTTGAAAACTAGTTTCGAATGCCAAACATTCATCTTCAGTTCTTCGAGGTAACTAAAACACTAAAAACGAGGTAACAGAGAATTATAAAGCAGTGAATTTTGTATTACTCATCAGCTTTCAGGTGGTGGCTCACACAAAAACGTATAACTTATGGATAGGAATCATTACAAAGCCGAGTAAAGCTGCGGAGTGTGTTAGAGTACTGAGTTAATCCTCAAAAATTGAAAACAGAAATTGAAATGATTATGGCTTTGCTGTAACAATGCACACATTTTGTTTTACATCAAACTTTTTTTCTCGTTTAGTTATTGGTGCAGCTTACAAGCGGTCATATCTCCGATTATCTTGTGAATAAACTGCTTAGGTAACTTCATATTAGAGAATGAAGAATACCCATGATTCATTTTTGAATTCAACTCCCTAATTGCTTCGCGGCTACGCTGGTTTCAAATTGATGAGAAGCCAAAATGCTGGTAAACATAAAAATAAAATTGCAAAAACATTTTTTCAGTCGGTTTTAAAGTTGTCATCTTTGCTTTTCAGTAGCCTTTTTCTGGTGCATGGCCTTTTCTTTCTAGATTAAAGTGGAAAAGCCTCTACTGCCATTTCCCTACCATATACAAAACTGGTAGTTGTCAGTTGATATTAGTTGAGGGAAATATCTCCGTCGGAACATAGAGCCCTGTTTCTTTTGTAGCTTGGCTCTCAGTTCACTGGCTGTAGAGAGGTAAAAAGACCACTCCTGTTTTCCACCGTACCCTATGAGATTCAGTGATCCGGGAGTACGCAAGTTGCTGCAAGACGTAACCTGATGGAAGAAAAAAATACTTCCTGAGGGCAGCCCTTTTGGGGTTGTAACCAACCGCCTTTCCAGTCTTTAGCTACCACCCAAATAATTTGAATCTAACTGGTATCCTTGTCGATCGGCAAAAGCTTTATTGAACTCAACATTTTACAGTATATTTCAAATTTATAACAGAATTATTTTAAGTGATTTCACAAAGTATAAAGATAAATAGGATAAATAAATAGGAAAATAAATCTTTAGGAAATTTTGGGTTTTTAAATTATACTTGGAAGTTCTCTCCAATATTAGTACGACTTAAGAAATATAATAAACTGATTAATTAAACTTTTCAGTTCTGACTTTTTAAAAGTCAGAACTGAATATTTTGTTTGGTATGATCTGTCTTCAGCTGGTACGAACGCCTTAAGGTTGTTTTATATTATCTGGCACGACACGTAGTGGACCATAGCGTTTCAGACAAGACAAATATTAGTATATTTAGTTTTATAGTGCCTGCGTATATATAGGGAATCGGATCCGGCAAGATACGGTACGTTTCAGACAAGACCTTAAGACATTTATCGAAAAGAATATTTTGTCGGAGCCGGCCCGTGCCGGACCGTGTCTGACCGTGTCTTAAGGTGTCTTTTTCGTAGTATTCTTTACTTTCCGACTGTAACAGTACTGCACTGACTTTGCCCCGTTCCAGTTATTTTTCTGTGTTTAAATTCGATTCCATTTTTTTTTTTTTTTTTTTTTTTTTTTTTTTTTTTTTTCCAAAACTGGATGTTGAAAAATTAATTGAGTGCGTAAGGAGTAACACATTGAACATTTTATATTAATATAAGATTATAAAAACAGGAATTTAACATATGAAATTATAAAAAAAAATCTAATCAAAACAATTTGTGTAAATTTCTACTCAATGTTCAGGACTTGTAGGTTTTCTAAATTTAATGCATGCTTTCTTAAATTTTTTTATCTTTTTCTCTTGGACAAATAACACACCAGGACTAAACCTAATGACTAAACACTAGTATGAAGTAATATACTATAAATAAAAAGTCATTAAAAAAAAATCTCCGCTTTGCCTGTGCTCCCGGCCCGTGCTGGAACCCGCTGTGACTGATAATATAAATACACCATGTATTTGTCTGACCGTGCCGTGTCTGATACGCTACGTGTCGTGCCAGATAATATAAAACAAGCCTTAGCCCTTCGCCGGTCGCCAGCCGTATTTCGGACGACCTACAGCTTTTGTTCTCTTTCGCTCCTCTATAATTTTATTTACTAGAATTATAAGTTTGTTCATTTATAAGTGAAAAAAATTATTAATATAAAAAAAAAAGTATTTATTTATGATAAGATAAAAAAATTAATTCACAAACAATTACTAATACGTTTTTCAAATTAATTGTGATATATTACTAAACATAAAAAATATATATATATTATGAACAAAAATAACATATTATTTACATAATTATTGCTTATTCTTAATAAGCAGTGATTATTTTATAATGTGCCTTCACAAACACATTCTATGCCATGTAAGCAAACCTCACATACTATATTCGTATTTCTCCGGTACTCAAACACTGATGAAAACTTACCAACGGCCAAATTGATAACCTTTTTTACTGAGTAATCAGAGCATAACTTGTCAACAGTATCTACAGTCAACACCTCCTTTAGACATATTATAAACCCATATTAATTTCAGGCTTATTGGTTTCTTTGTCGATACATTTATAAATACTAGTTAACATTTGTATCAACAGATAGATAAATAATCATGAATAAAAGCTTGTGATAAATAACACGCTAACTCCAATTCTAACATTTTGTTGGCAACTTTGTTATTTACCAGGCGTACTACGGACGACTGGTCACAATTTTTTACTTTGTTCCATTCTCTTCACTGTTCAACTGAGATTTTTTTTTACACTGGAGACTAAAGCGACAAGAAACTGCTCGTCGTTACAGACTACTTCAACATTTACTAGACATAAGATCAAAGCTCCCAAATCATTACAAAAGACTTATTTACATGACTTTGATTAGACCTAATTGGACGTACGGAGTTGAGCTTTAAGGCTCACATTTCATAGTAAGCTCCATAACCACTCAAATCCATTAGTTTCTCAACTTGCTTCCCACTCCATTCCCGATAATCCTCCGAGGCACCTGAAAAGGAGATGGCCTAGAGATCTTCTAGTGTAGACTTTTTTCATTACTATTCCTTGGGTCTGAGAAAGCCTTAGATAGGATTTTACACGTCCTGATACTGCTGACACCTGAAAGGGAAGGGTATTACAAGGTAGGATGTAATTGGCGGTGAGGAAAGGGCGCGGAATGAAAGGTATGAGATATAGTGACGGCCGCACTTAGCCAGGTTATCTGGACCCTGGCTATCAGGCTAATGAGAAGTAATTAGGAGAGGTAATTAGGATGGCGGCAAACAGATTTATCCACCCCCACCCCAACTTTCTACATTCTTGCCCAATCAAACCGGCATTTCCCTCCTCTCCTCACCTAATGCAGACGCTCATCCGCTTCACTCTCTTAACGCTTGATTAACTAACCTTGAGTGAGCTTAATCCACGACTAAGGCTAGAAAAGGTTTCCTTGGTCAAATCAACTATTGAGACGCTAAGATGCATAAAATTCAGATAAGAGGCATTGAATATTATTAAATTAGTATCAGATAAATCTCATGTTAGTAGACGTCTGACTGGGTTGTGAATTGGTAATAGGAACACCTTAGACATTGGACATCTATTTTTAGGCCATTCAAAGAGAAATCTCCTATAGCAGATGTTTATAAGACAGAGTTCCAAGTGTAAGGAAAGAGGGAATTCCAGATGTTAATGGAACAGGTGATGAAAAAATGAAGAAGAAAGTTTTATGGCAAGGTGTTAGGAGTGGATAAAAGGCTTAAATTTAAATTAATAATGTGATCAACAAATGTATCTAGAGAAGAATGTCAATAGGAGGATGGATAGACCCACTTTAAAGCAGTATGAATGTGAGAAACATGAGAACACCGAGAGGATCCAGTGACAAATCTTATGTCCACCAGCAGTCTATTCCACAACGTAGCTATAAGCAATGCAAGCGAAAATGAAACAAGGAGTATGGGTTTTTATAAAAGGAAATGGCAGGAAATATAAAATAGCTTTGAGAGTTCCTATAAATTTCGTGATATCTAGGCAATGTAAAGCTTACAGAAAAGGTTTGTCTATACATACAAGGTTTTTAAGAGAGGAACATAAAGTAACTGATCCATCTTTCAGAATTTAGTTAGAAAATATTGGATCTGAAAAGGAGACAGGATCCCATCTAGGGCAGTCCTCCAGAATGTCTTACTGTTGACCCTTTTCTTGGCATGGTATCCCTTGAGATACCATCCCTTTGTAAGTGTTTTTCACAAATTCCAGGCATATTCTAAAATATTTGTTGATTCCTTACCAATATTTCACTATCTCTGAGATACTCTGAGTGATTATGCACCCCAATCTTGGTTTAGTATCTCAGGAGAAACCAATTTTTAATTAAAATATAAATAAATTTTGGTCAAATGTTTTTATATCAATTTCTTATTTGATCACGTTTAAAGGTATTTTACTGGGAAATTTTCTTTTTCTTTTAAAAATTATCTTGCCAAGAAAAGGGTTAATTGTATGTTAGTGTATGTTATTGCATGTCGGTGGACTTTTCTTTGTTATATGATATCTAGGGTAAGTCGGGTATGGCCTATTCCGAGTCTAGTTTTAACAACTTCTCTTCTGTTACTGCGATCAGAACTGTTACATATTTCTATTAATTTTTTAACCGTTTTCAGTTTCTCAGTGTTTTCCCGAAGATATGCTTCAGTACAGTTATATAGGAAAAATGAGATTCAACGGGTTAGTTACTATTGGAAATTTGTAATGCTTACACTATGTAGATAAAAGATTAATTGATCTATGGAAACAAATGGTTTGTAAAAATCTAAAAGAATAATGGGAGTTACTTTTTTTACTACAATTGTATGTTAGTATGCCATTGATAATTTTGATTAATGCAGATTGTTTGAATAACCAGATCGGGAACCATATAGATGAGGATCTAATAAAAAGGGATCTTAGAGGAAATTAGAGATTTGGGAATCCAACAACGGTTATGTTTTGCAACCTCTCAAAAGAAGATTGGGAGTTGATCTTTTGAAAATACAGACATGGAATTTCGGTTCATAGGATGCACATTAGCCTATTTCCTGATAATCTGAACATAGCATTCCAAAAGGAGAAATTATTGAAGAAAATAAGGATTGGATTTGTAGGAGCACAATTTATAGTTGGAATACCATCTGGCCCTAAAGAATTGGTATAAAATGTCGTAATGGAAGAGACAATATCAGAGAAAAAAATGAAAAATCATTGCTATTGAATAATACTAATAGAGAAAATAGGAGATGTAGGAAAGAGAAGAGTTGAATGCAGGCGAAAGAAAATAAAAGTTTACGTTATCAAATAAGAATGGGAACATTGCTAAAGCAAATGATTCATAAAAGGTCGTATAGGAAGATTCTAGACTTCTAAATTAAAAAAAAAAAATACTCATTAAATATCGTGAGGCCACCATAAAATATTTTTTAACTCACCAAACGGGATTCGAACCCACGACCTTCAGCACCGAGCTCGCTAAGACCCTCTCTCCTACCCACTCGGCCATGGAGTCCCCTTATATATATTTTTATCTATCCCAGAAGCAGGGGTGTGTTTAGACAGCTGTGTTTAACTGCCGTTACGTGGCTATGAAAAATTATTGCTGTATCTTTCTGGCAAATAAAAAAACAAAAAACATAAGCAATGGTCAAGCACAAAAGCTTTAAATTGAAATGAATTTTACGAAGCACTACTTTTAAGAATATACATTTGAACCTGGAATAAGTCAATAGTTAGAACATCAATAAAAATCTTGTTGCACAGTTACATAAACTATGAGCGTAGAGCAGAGAATTCCATTCATCGTTCAACTTTAAAGAATACATAATTAAATGATACTCATATATTACTCAAAGACTCATACTATTGTAGTGTTCATCGCAAGCCTGACATCCTCATCCCTATACATCCCTGAGATCCAAGTTACAATAAAATCAATAAATAATTTTTCCTCGTATTCCATTCCTGTAATAATTTTCTTGCATTCAAGTATTGCTCAGTAAACTCGGAATATAGGAAAAGAAAACTTATGATTTTGAAGAAAAAAAAATCAGCGTCCGAAATTCTACTTAGAACATTCCAAGAAAAACATAAATAATAACACCACGAAAACTAAGGGGAATGAATTTTCTCAGGGGAAAACATAGAGCAAGAGCAAACTGGCACATGACCAGATATGAAATAAAATTGACTACAAAAAATTAATTAATGAACTAAATGAAGAAATTATAAAATTCAAATTTGAAAAATAGACTTCAGTCCTACCTATAACTTTATGAGTACTAAAATCTTCAGAACAACAATGATTGTAATCAACCTATTTTAAGAGATTTTCGAGATGTCCAGCCCTTCTAACAACTTTTAGCCATAATTCAGATCCATTGATCCAACTCACCCTAAACATATTAAAACATAATTTAATACTCCACATCAAAAGCTAACTCCTAAAGCTCTTCTCCTCATTCCATCTAACATCAAAAGTCAATTATAAATTAGCTTTCAGCAATGACATACTAGACAACCCGTTGTTTCCGACCACTCCAACATTTATATGGCAAGCGTTCTATAAATTAAAGACTTAAATAAAAGAAAATAAATAAAAGACTTATTTACATGAAAGTAATTAAAACCATTTGGACATATGGTGAGCTTTGGGTCTCTACTAACCCACCAAATTCATCTCGTATCCACTCCTTACAATCCAACATTCTTTGTTAAATCCTCAATGCTCTTCATTACGTCACAAACAAACTTATCCATAAAGATTTTAATATTCCATATGTTTACTGATTTGCCCCGAACCAAATACCTATCTTTTCATATTGAACTACATACTCACTCGAATCCACTAGTCTCCTAACATGTCTCACGCTCAATCCTCGATTATCCTCCGAGGCGTCTGAAAAGAAGATAGCTAAGAGATCTAATGCAAAACATATATTGAGTAATTCTTTACATGATATCGATATGTCATTGTAATGCCATTTTCTAAAATTTTACTAGTTGTATAAAATGAATACAGTTGTACACAACAATATTTAATATTTTTTTTAAACCTTTCAACAATGCCCTGAACAGGACGTAATTACACTCTCTATTCCCAAGTGATTTTATTTCTCAGATTCGCATATAACAGTGTGAGCCACACTACATGTATTCCAGATATTTGAAATAAGCCATTGCTAAGGAGGCACCTAGAGAATTCATTCTCATACGTTTTTCTAGGAAATGTATAAGATATATACAGATATACGCGGAAAAGAAAGTTTCGAAGATCACAAACCCAAGATCACAGGTTTGAATTCTGAGCATCTCATTTTATCTCGGTGTAGAAAAGAGATTTTTTCGGGCATATAAAACTTATTTGTTACTACCATCAATATATATATATGGCAGATAAATAATACAAAAAAAAAAATTAAAAAAAAAAAAAAAAAAACAGTAGGAATTTTTGCAGAGGTATAATATACCTTTACCAAGTTTACTTAAACATTTTCCAGAAAGGTTAAATAATTTTCTAGTTATGTTTAATCCTTTTTCGCATTTATTTAACCTTTCTCAGTTATATTTAATATTTTTCAAATTTCATTTATACTTTTCCATTTGTATTTCAACTGTTTATTCATATTTAAACATTTTCCAGTAATGGTGAATCTTTTTCAATTTTATTTTAAATATACTCGTATATACTAACTAAAATATATTTTTAGTCATTTTTCCATTATGATTGAACCATTATCCAGTTTTATTTATACTTTTTTCTAAATCGAATAAGGTACCTAAAGTATTATGGGAATTCGAAAAAAAAAATATACTAAAACACCATATTCTGGTAATATTTCATTCCATTATTCTAATGAATAATTAAGTTAATAAATAAATAAATTATTTATTAGGCCGAAATAAAAAATTAAAGGTTTTTTACTCCTGAAATTTTGAAGAAATTTAAAAAAATATATGTGAGATAAAATTTTAATAAAAGGCGTTTTAATAATTATTATCATTTATCTCCAATTTCCTATAAATTTAGAGCCCTAATTTTATTTAGATAACGTTTAAATAAAATTGGAAAATGGTTCAACCTAAATGGAAAAATACTAAAAATATATACGAAAAGGATTAAATATAAATGGAATAGTTTAAAATAAAGTGGAAAAAGATTAAACATAATTGGAAAATGTTTAAATATGAATGTGAAAGTTGAAATAAAAATAGAAAAAAAGATTAAATAAAATTGGAATAGATTAAATAAATGTGAAAATGGATTAAAATATTCTGGTAAAGATGTGGGTAACTTTAGGAAAAGTAAAATCCTGCTACGGTTAGATGTGGTGATTTTTTTTTAACATTTTGTTAAATGCTGAGATGTTACTTTGGAAGGGATTCGTCAATATTACAAATAAAATATAACTTTATTAAAATGACAGGCTTCGGCTACAACGTTGATTAAACGTCAATGTAAATACAATTAAACAAATGTGTAGGGTAAAGTAAATAAGAAAGTAATACAAATAATCAGCTTTGATGAAAAATTAAAAAAATGTAAACAATACAAACTTTGAGTGACATTAAAGAAATGTAATTCTAAATACATACAGTTAAAGAAATTATCCATTGTTTAAATTTGTACCAAGTCTTACGATGTTTAAAAGGTTTAAAAGGTTATATACTATAAAAATTGCTTGAAATCCTGTACAATTAAAAAACGTTATTTAAAAAAAAAATCAATCACTAAATATATATTAAATATAATACATGAGAGCGTTTTAATATTATATAAGACATAAAAAAAAACTGTGAATCAAATAAATTATTGTATATTTGAACTTTCATCCAGGGTCAAAGGTTGAAAACTCTTCTGAACCTTGAAAATGGATGGTTGAGTGTGGAAAATGGTGAAGCTGGAAAATTCTCAAGGCTACCTTTAGCCTAAGTCTAAGAGCGCTTTTCTTCATTTATCCTTGAAGAGCTTTCAGAAAATTTTAGCCTGGACCATCGTCCGACCACTGGGAAAGTAAAGAGGTGTGTTACTTATCAACGAATCCCCGGTGTTCCTCTGAAGCCATAGGTAGTATCAGTTTGGCTGGGGGCTCCTCTTTCGCCATATAGGTACCAATGACCAATGATTAAGGGCTATATAGTAGAAAACATGCATTCTAGTAATTTTATTTATCCGTAAATAAAAATATTTAAAAAAAAAAAACAAAAAGAATAAAAATATAACGTATTTTCAATTATTAGTTAATAATTTTAAGCATATTATAAACACTTAAGTACAGGATATACTCCTTACATAAATTCACTTCTTTCCACTACATTTTTTTGGAAAATAAATTTTCCATTCCCAAGTAAAACCTATATTGCAGTGTTACCACTTTGTCCTCTTATTTAAACATTAATAATATAAATAAGTGGACAATTTGTTAACACAGGAATATTAGTCTTACCTGAGGATGGGAAAGTTGTTTTCCCAAACGTGTAGTTGAAAGAAGTAAAATTATATAAAAAGTATATACTATACTTTTTTGTTTATACTTCTTTTATAATGCAAAGTTTAGCAATACGGTTTTGTAGTTCCAGTCTTGTTGGCAAGCTATTTCTTTAATCTCAATAGTTTTAGTTTTTAGGATAGAAGAATTATTTGCTTTTATTAGATTTATTTATTTAAATAATAGTTTCGAATATTCAACATTAATGCTTGTCTTTATAAAATTAATAAAAGAAAAATATGATCGGGATGCAGTCAGGAATATGAAATGAAAATAAATTTTATTCTGAGGCCTATAATTATAATGGAACAATAATTATAATGAGGCCAATAATTATAATTTTAAGAATAATTATAATGAACAATATAATGGCGATTTAGCTGCCGTATATATAATTATATATTTCTAATGTATATTAATATTTAATTATAATTAAGGACATAATACAAACAAGATTAAAATTTAATTACAGTATAAAAAATAATATTAAATGTTATAAATATTACAGGAAAAACAAAATAAGCTCTAAGAAAACAAATATAAGGAAAACTAATTAAATGAAAAAATATCCTAAACAAGCTCAAAAATATATTTTATCCGGAGGTTATGTATGTATTTTAATAATAATAATAAAAGTTTTAACAAAAACAATAATACAAATTAGTAGTACAGTACAAACATAATACTAAATTAATCAAAATTACATTGGGAATATTAATATTTCATTATACTAAATACTTTCTTCCTCAATCTCATTGTTAGATTGCATACCTAATAAGTTAAGTCGAGATTAAATCTATTGAGAAAGATCAAACAAGTCCATGTAAAAACATTTAATGGCGTTCTGGGATTAAGACCTCTTAATTAATAGGGAGAACGAACTCATAAGTTCGGTCTCCCTGAAGAAGACATGCAGGGTAGGTCGAAACGTCAGCACTCTACTAACGTTATTTACTTGGACGTTATTTTTTGTTTTTTTCACCTTACTGCAAAAATGAACTCTGGTCATCATATTATGTTAATTGGATGTGTAACGTTCAAGACTAGTTAGACGAATGGAAAAATTATAAATTGGCAAATAATTCGTCGTTCCTAATTGCAGTGAACATTCTTTAACATCATGCGTTCCTTAAGTTGTTGTCGTATTGCATCACAGTTTAAAGCATTATTAAAAAAATAAAAATGAGCTAGATTACATTTTTATAATGCAAATGTACAAGAGTGTGATTTTGGGTGATCTAATTATTTAAAATTTAAACTAGTTTAGCTGATGATTCGAAATTCTTTTAGTTTACACCATGTTTGAATTTACTTTGCGAATTTATTATTAAATGATGCACTGTGAGCATCTTATTTCAGAATTAAAGGCCAATAAAAAGACTGGAGACCTCAGATATTTCTCTTGTAAATAGCTGCACAGGTAACAGTTGTTATTGAAAGAACTAGTGAGAAACAAAAATAAAAATTTAATTTAATTACATAGCCCCAATGATTTGAAATAACAAATCTCATATTCCTTCGAACTTACACATTAGATACCAAATATATTACTATTTTACTAAATATAATATATAATACAATAACCCTAGTCGTTGCTTCGCCCGATCTTATGAGTAAAGAACTTAGATAGGTTTAACTAATAGTTGAAGTTTTATTTTTTAACGATAAAAATATTTGACTGTATCATTCAGTTGAGAATTATTTTCTTACAATATTTCTAGGTATTTTCACGCAAAGCTGTAATTTTTAACCCGGTACTACTGCAGTCAGGTGGTTGAAATTTACGTAAAAGCATGACTGGATATTCAATCATTAATTCTAATCTATGAGCTGGTAATTCAGATGGACAGAGACTTTTTAGGAAGAAACTCTGGCAGATAATGGCCTGCATTATCGGTGCTTACAACCCTAGCAATAGAGATATTCTCGCCTGTCACAATTTACCTTTTTGAATATTAATGTCATTTATTTTCTCTGTCATAGTATTTATAGATAAAATTACTGATCTTTCACATAAACGATGGTACGATATATTTAATAAACCTGAAACATCAGAATAAATTTCAGTCTTTTAAAAAAACTCCTGCAAAAACTAAGATTAGGACACCTATTTCTTACACACAATATCAAAAAATAAAGAATCGATATTTTAATAAGGCAATGATTTTTAGTGCGGCAGAAATAATTTTATCGATTTCGTCTGGTTGGATTTTAATTCCAAACTATAAAACTTAATCACGGTGTGGCAAACCTCTTCACTTAACACTGTACATTTAAATTATTATAATAGGGTTTATATAAAAAAATGACCGTTTCTTAATCAAATATTTGTATTATTATTTCTTTGATATAAAATACAATTAACACCCAAAGTATAGTTCATTGTTATCTAGCGTCATAACCATCTGCTAGCCAATTGCTCGATGCCACGCTGATACCATTCCTTGGGATGGCTGTCAAAGAACTCTTGGACAGCATTTTCAACTTCCGCAAAATTATCAAATTTTTTTTCCCTTGAAGAAAATGGGCCATGAATCGAAACAAGTAGTAATACGAAGTTGCGAGGACTATATGGTCGATGAAGCAGGAGTTCATACCCATGAAGTTCTGTAAACATTTCTGCTGATTTTTGAGGAGTAAGTTCGTGAGGGAGCGGAGAGGATTTGACTCAACAGCTTCCTTCAGAACCTTATCAATATCCATTAATGGCCGCCCGGAGCCCTTCTTCTTTTCCAACGTCGTTTCTTCACTTCTAAATTTTTCAAACCAACGCCGCGCAGTTTCAAGGACAAGGACACCTTCCCCTTCATATTTAATAATTTCACGAGTTGTTTCAGCGGCTGTGAAATTTTTTTTCCAGTAATGTCTTAAAATTACGAGAATTTCGTAGGACGCTGTCACGTTTCTTCTTTGAAATAAATAACTGAACTGAGGCTTTTTTTGAAGATGTCCAGTGTTAGTAAACAAGCTTAGAGAATGATCTAAAGGGATTTTTTTAAGTATTGGTAAATAATAAATAGCATTAAGATATTTACAGACTTTCGAACTCTGGAATTTGATAAAACGGTCATTTTTTTTTATACGCCTTATTGGTATAGATATATTTTAAGCTCACTATCGCTAACTGCGAAATATGTAATAAACCAGCTAGTCAATATAACAAAATTATCTGCCTTGCGTTAGGCGCCAAAATTTCTTTATTTTAAGTGTACTAAGCTTGATATTATGGTTTCATAAGGATAATATTAAAGAAACTAAAAAATGTTATATCTGTTCTTAATATGAATTAGCGGCACAGCCATCAACTTCTAATGAACCTATGATCGACCTACTGAAGGGCTTTCAGGGAAGGTGAAAGGGATGAAGATTAAGCTCCACGGTACAGAGGAATTAAAAGATACTCTCAATGAGCAATCAAGAGCTCTGTTTTGAGAATAAAAGCTCGCCAAAATCAAATACCTTTTAGTGGAACAAAAGAATTAGATCGAGATACTGATCTTAGTAAATATTTAACTCAAAGGTAAAATATCAGAATCGGCGGGTCAAATCAACTTTGCTGTGCATCAAATAAGGAATACCCTTAAAATGTTAAAAATCAGCTTACGTGTTGCGTTAATGCAAAAATCCTGATAAGTTTAGAGCACATACATCAATTTTAAAGTATTTTAAAACTATTTGAGGTTTTGAACTTTTGTTGAAACATAATTTTAGAATTGATAAATTAATAGCGACTTCTATTGGGATTATATATACGTGAATTATATGTTTCATACTTTTTTTTTTTTTTTTTTTTTTTTTTTTTTTTTTTTTTTTTTTTTTTTTTTTTTTTTTTTTTTTTTTTTTAACTATTTATTGATATTTACAACTGTACATAAATACATCTAGTAAATTTAAGGAAATGATTATAATGACATGTAAATCACTAGTAAAGAACTACTCACTAGTAGCACTTCAAGAAAGTTCTAAACTAGAAGGTTTCTTGGCTATCTTCTTTTCAGACGCCTCGGTGGGTTATCAGGTATGGAATGAGAAGCAAGTTGGGAGTCTAATGGATTCATTTGGGAGTGCAGTTTACTATGAAATGATTGGTATCTGGTTTGGGCTAAATCAGCAACATATAGGAACATTGAGGTCTTTATGGATAAGTTTATTCGTGACAAAGTAAGGAGAATTAAGGATTTTTCGAAGAACTTTGGATTGTAAGGATTGGATTTGAGAAGAATTGGATGGTTTAGTGGACCCCCAAACCTCAACTCCGTATGTCCATATAGGTCTAATAACTGTCATGTAAATGACTTTCTTGTAATTTATTAGAAGCTTTGATCGTTTGTTTCATAAATGTAAGACAAGAAATCAAACATTGGTACTCACCTGAGGAGATCTAACAGATATTAGAAATATATCCATCGTGGAAAGGGAAAATGTTTAGGGTTTACTATGGGATTTCCCTTATAACTCTGAATTTTTCGGTTCGTATTGGAAACAAATTTAAAATAGGGCTATTGAAAATGTTAATCTGGTCATTTAAACAAAAATCTGGATCGGTTTTAAACGATTTTATTATTTCTAATGATTCATAAATATTTAATTTTAGTCTATTTTCTACTTGATGTATTATTTTTACTCCCGAGTCTGTATTGAATTTATGGTTATTGTTTTTAATGTTCTTTTACTCTTTGATTCATTGATGTTTTTCTCGTTTATTTAGCTTTACAGTCATTACATTGTACAAACACCACTTTTTTTTTTAAAGGGTCTATTTTGTCTTTAGGTGAAGGGAAATATATAACTTTGTTTATAACATTTAAACTTGAATGTAAAATAATAGAATTCTAGATGAACATACTTCATGAAAACATGAAAACAATTAATATTTTAACAAAGGTAAAATATCAGAATTGGTGTTTCGAATCAACACGTCATTACATTTTAGTAACCAGAGTTCCGTACAAACACCACACTTTGTGTTTTTTTTTTTGGAAAGGGTCTATTTTGTCATCTTTTAGGTGAAGGGAAATATCTATAATTTGTTGAAACTTTTTTGTTTTTTTGTATTGACAGTTTTCTGTATAGATTAAGTTTATAACATTTAAACGTAATTGTAATGTTTGAATGTAAAATAATTGACTAGAATGTGAAAACATGTATATAATTAAAAAACGATCTTGTACGATTAAAGGAATACTCTTAGATATTTAATGATTCGTTGTGATTTATAGACACACATAATCGACAAGGAGATCAGAAAGGAACTTACTGAGATATATAAGACAAGAAATATATCGATCTAAAGATGTATTGCGGGTCAAGCCATTTAAGGAGAACCGCTCTGTCTTTCCGCAGCCTCAGTAATTCCTGATTTCGCTCTTTCGGAAATTTTTATAATTGAACTCTTGCTAAAGCAAGGCTAAGGTAAAATATATATTAACGGAATATAGAGTCTATAAGTCATTATACATAATATTATTTTTATAGTCGTAATAATAATTGTATTATTATGTAACAAGGGCGCAGTATGACATCATGGTTAACTCAGTCCTTTTTTAATTTGACTACAATGCCTCTTTTTTTTATTTAATCTCAAGTGCCACGATCTTGAGATTAAATAAAAATCAACGACAGCTGTCGTTGGTCGTTGGACGTCAAATCGCTAGAGGAACTCAAGAATAATCGATTTTTTTTTTTGTAAATATTTGTGAACAATTTGGCTAGTTAAGTTTTGTTCTTGTTATAAAACTAATGATTCCTGTAAGCAAATTTTAGAATTCAGATAACTAAAAAAATAAGAAGTTTTTAAGTATAATTTTGATATTATTTCAAGCCTGATATGAAGGTTATAGACGGTTTATTATAAGGTAAATAATCTGGAGACATTTATTTAAGTCTTTTTTGGGATTTCTCCTATTATATTTTAATATATGTTGCTACACATTTCGGAACATTGTCCCATCTTCATGCTTCTATTTGTCTGGGTTTATTTTCACTTTGTTCTTTCGTCTATGTCCATGTATACCAGCCATTTTACTGAACAATGTTCATCACATGTTTATTTGATAAACAGTTCACAAATCTTTTACAAAAAAAATAAAAAATTATATAATCGATTATTCTTGTGTCCATCCAGACAATTTGACGTCTAATGACAGCTGTTTATAATGGTGGCACATGAGAGACAAAAAAAAAAAAAAAAATCTTACACTGTTCTCCACTTAACCCTAAGTTCACTTAGGATCTTTAGATGAACTCCAAGAATGATATAAACATTAACTTTTTAGAAAAAAGTTAGTCTTGATGAAATTGTGCTCCTTCATTATTGTCTATACTTTTAAAACTCTTTACGTTTTCATTCACCTACATGAGAATTTTTTGAAGCATTGAACTTCATATGTTCTGCACAACCTAAGACAAAGAAGTATTATTATTATTTATTTTTTTATAGATATTAATTGAAATATACAACTGTAAAAATAATATCTGACGTTATTGTAAACTAAAAATATACCTAAACGATGGGCTTAGTAATGATGGAATTACGAAAAAAGTGACCAGTTTTGTGCCGTCGGGTAAACGACCGAGGGGTACCGGGTATAGGGGAGTCAAGGCCGACCTGGGAGATTTGGGTTTTGGGGGAGTGGGTTGGAGAAAGGTTTGTGGTCAACGGTTGGTGTTGTCGGCATCGACCCTTCAGGTTCGCTAAGCCTTTATTTATTTATTTATATACAATATAATAATATAATACTTCAAGTAAGTATGATGATAATGATAAAAATGAAGGGTAGAGGTTTTTTTTAAAGAAAAATTAAATTCTTACCCCAGTCCCCAAAAGCCTATTCGCTTAAAACCTCGCTCATATGATATATATATATATATATATATATTTTAAATTTAGATTAAAACAAAAAATGATCTAAATCCGTGACTCGCCATCTTTAGCCCCCTCTTGTAGAATGTTAGAACAGAGTAATTTGGATTCAAAGTAGCCTAAGTCTTATTTTATAAAGGTGATAAACCGGAAGCCGATAGCAGCGTGCGGGGGCGGTTGGCAAGGGAGTCCTATCCCGGAGGAGGCGGAACAATACACTTCTCCCTCCTCCAATAGATAATCCGTTTCCGGTTATTTACTGTAGTAACATATCTCTTTATAGTGACTTTCTTTATCTCTCTCCTTCTTCGAGGGTCTCTTCTTTATCAGGAGTCGTTAAGGTTTGAGGCTATCCATCCCGAAGGTAACACAGTAAAATTTCTCAAATATCAAAAAAGAAATTAAGAAAAAGAATGAGAGTAATTGAATGGATGAGAAGAACATGATAACAGTTAACTAAAACTAAATTTTCAGGAAAACACACAAAAAAGGATTTATTCTTGCCAAAATTAATTAAAACGAATGATTTATTTTTTATTTGAAACCTTATGTTACAACAACAAATTATCTACTATCCGTCAAAAGTATTGCAGCAGCACCCATAATTCTCGAGATTTTCCTGGTTTTTACCTTAATCCGTATTAGGTTTATATCTATATTAATATTATTTATCAAACGTGAGACATTAAGGATTAGACACATCAATGTTTTTCCCTGTTAATAACAAACTATGGAATTTTAGATTATTTTTTTCAAATTTTCTTCAGACCATGTTTATCGTTCGTTTCGTTATTTACAAGTATGCTAAGACCAGTGGAAGCAGTCATCCAAGCCAGATGGGGCAATATGTCTTATTAAACATAAATTAAAAATTTTAAAGTAAGTTTTCTAACTATTTTGTTTATCGAAAAGAAATATTGTAATTTATATATAATAAAATTGTTTATGTCTAGTTTAGGAATGTTTATTATAGGCTTCAGAACCTTTCTTTACTTTGAAAAAAAAATACGTTTTTTATAAAATTCAAATATTTCTAAATGTTGCGATACTTTTGACGGGGAGTTTATTTGATAAGATTTTCATTAACAGAAATTCACGCATGTAGAAGGGAGGAGGGAGAGAAATGTGAAAAAAGTTTTCTTTTTCCACTAGGTGGAAATTAAGACTATTGTTTACTTTAAAATATAATATATTTTATTTATTAAAAAATAACCTTAATCATTTGTGAAGCAACAAATAAAAGTTTTTAATTTTTAGACAAAACAAGAACTCTTTCAGGAGGTTCGATGGCCGCGTGATTTGGGGTGATCTCAGCGCGTTCGGTACTGAAGGTCGTGGGTTCATATCCAACTTGGGCAGGTTAAAATTTATTAGAACTAGAATAGGTTGGTAACCTGTAGGATAACCCGTCCTCCCTGCCCTAGTTGGAGTAGATAAGGACGTCAAGGCAAAATAAACAACAAACAAAAAAACTGTTTATGAGTTAAATGTAAAAAAAAAATAAAAAAAAATAATGACATCTTGGAAGAAGCTAAACCAAAAAAAATATAGAAAATGTAATCTTCATCATAATGCAGGTCTCCTGTGGTAGTAGGCCAGGTTATTATTTTGTTATGAAATAGTTTGTCATCAGGATTGTTCATAGGGTGTATATATATACACGAATGTATTTTAAGTTATTATTGTTTCATATTTTTTTTTTAGTTTAATTTAATTTTTTTTTTCCTGTCGAAAATGTATGCCGTAATCAGTGAAGCATTTGATTTGTGAATAATACGGCTACACAGTTGCATCTGTAACTGTACATATTATTCTTAGGGAATCGTAAGTACCTGAATAAAGTTTATTTTTTCATTTCATTTCAAGATTGTACAGGAGCAGCTTGCGGACGTCTTCAAGTATTTTTTCAAGGGTACCACTATATGAAGCAGATCTTGTTAAAGTTGTCCGTTACATTTCAACATTCTGAAAGAATCCTCCCAAAGGGCATCAATAAATTCACTTGCCTCCATATAACCTTTGCACTCTGCTTTGAAAGTTAGGTGTCTGTGCTTACTGCAATTTTTTGGCTCTGTTGACTACCTTTGGGACTTGTTTGAAAAACCTCGGTCGCCATTGCTTGAAACCTGGATTTCTTCGTTCTCCATTTTTATAAACCGATGACACGGCTTTGAGCTTTGACTCCAAACCGTTGGGAGTGAGGACATCTTGCAAGCGGGTGGAAAAAGAAGGAAATGAAATTGTTACCGTTTTCCGCACAACAGAACTTGTCTTGATTTTTTAAGTCTTTAGTGATCGAAAATTGTTTTGATATTCCTCTCGATAAATGCAGTTTGGGATGGGGAATATATTCCAGAATAAAACACGATGTAGATAAAAATTTTGATTGTTTTCTTTTCCCACTCAGCCATTTAATTGGACATTAGAAATTTGCAAATGATAGTCAAGAAATAGGTAACAATGGAAGTCTTTATACAAATACTAAATTATCAAAATAGTTTTATTAAAACTAATGTATAATACAGTACTACCCAACTTTACATAACTATATGTTATTAAAAAATCGTTTTTTTTTTCGCCATCAAATCTTTCAGGTCAACTTTGATTCCCACTAATCAACGGCTGCTGATCCTATCAAATGGATTGATTTTAAATTTTTGGATACTATGAATCTTTTTTATATGTCAGATAAAATGTTTTCCCACGGTTATACAAATATAGAAGAGAAATTTCCTGAAAAATGTTCGAAGCTTAGGCGGATATTGGATGAGGTCCGGTGGAGGGATTTTTAAATGTTGTCAGAGAGAATAGGGATAAGATAAAAGGTAGGGATCTGCACGGGAATAAATGTGGTAACAGGAGAGTGTAAGGCAAAACAAAATGCTAGTGATTGATTAATTTTAGAAATTAGAAATAAGTTCCTTGATAGTACTAAGAGAGAAACTGTTTCATTGAAACAAACTATTTGCTACGTCATATATTAGTCTCATAATACTAAGGATGAGATTTTTACTGTATTGATTTGTTCGTGGTAGGGATTGTTGAGAACAAATGTACAGATTTAGAGTAGCAATCAAAAGAAATAGTTTTGTCAAGATTTCAACAAATAAAAATAAATTGGGCATGATTAGGAGGTTGCTCAATCGTGCTAAACATATTAAAAATAATAATGATTAAAAAAAAAAAAACGATAGTACTAGTGGAAAATATTCTATCTATTTTTAGTAACATTCCTGCTTTGTATATATTGCTATGTTTTTAAACCCTTATCTTCTTGCTATTATCATCTTCTTCTTTAACTTCCAACCATTTGCCTCTCTTTGGAGGTGCTTTTAGTTATTTATGCCATGCCTCCCTGTCCCTGGTGAGATTTCTCATTTCTCCTTGAGTCTTTCCTCTATGCCTCCCTATCCCTTCTGTATGGTGGATATAGAAGGTTCTTGGCCTTCCTTTTGGTCTTTTTCCCACTGGCTTTACTTCCATAGTTTTTATGGAAACCCATAAAGTTAAATTAATAATAGGAAATATGCGCGATGATATGCAGCGAGTCAACTCCTCACAGCTCTTATAAAAAAAATCAGGGAATCCCAAATTCTTCTAGGAAATAGAAAACAGTTGGTCCGTATTCAAAAGATTTAAACAACGTATAAACCAGTTTATATAAAACAGGTTCAGGATATATAAAACACTGATTAAACCTGTGATAACCTATGCCAGCAAAACCTGGACCATCAAAAAAGACAAGCGATCCACTTGACCGGTTTGAGGGAGGAATACTAATAAATATTCTGGGAACTGTACGCCAGAATGGAATATGGCCGAAAAGGAAAAATAAAGACCTGTACATCAAATACAAAGACCTTAATATCTCGGCGAGCATCAGACTCATGAGATTGAAATGGTTTAGTCACCTAAGGAGAATGGAGAGCAATAGGATACCAAGGAAATCTATGAAGACACACCAGTGGGAAAGAGGAGTATGAGGAGACCCAAAGGCCTCGGGAGAGAGTGGACTCCAGGACATACGGCCGATGAAAATGGTGTTGTATGCAATGAAACAGAGAGAGATGGAGGGCAGAGTTGAAAAAGCCAGGGGCCGCCATATGCGCCTGTTAAGCTTAAAAAAGAAAGAAGAAGGTAATTCCTTTAGCCACCTTAGGTTAACTTTCAAGCACAAATTAATTTCTAAGAAGATTGGAGGCGTGTATCCGATTTAGGAAGAAGAGGATGGTTATATAAAGGTTTAAAACATCATTGCCTTCTTTGGTTTTTTTATTCTTTTCTTTATTTTCCACTGGTACCAGTTGTGAACTTGTAGACATCGTAATTCCTTTATGAGACCTCCATATTTAACTTAATTATCCTTCCCGTATGTTTAACCTTGCGAGAAGAAATTATATTTTTGTTCAAATGCGATAATTTCGGAGTTCAGTATATTAAATAATTAAGAGAGAATATTCCGAATTTTTCAGGGATAGTCAGCTGATCTGAAATCGACATAGCCACACCCGACATAGCAATTAGTATAAAACTTTAACAGCATCCAGGCTTTGGGCCATACAGTTCACTTTTCTGACACTCTGCCGGCGTTAACGCTTTAGAGAGTTTGCGAGTGTATATTCTATTTTTAGTTGTAATACATTATATCTATTGTGTAGAGTTTTTCATGCCATGATGTACTCATGACTTAAATTAAATTTTCAATTTTAATTTTACAGTTTTTTTAATTAAGGTTTAATAATTTTTTTTTTTTTTCAATCCCATCTAGATTCCTTTAGATATGATGTGTAGTTGCAACAAAATTCCAAAGAGTCATAGGGGAAATCCCAAGGTAAATTCCAAAAATTTAACCTACCTCGTCCCTTTACCCTTCCCCGATAGATATCTGTCAGATCTCCTCAGGTGAGTACCAGAGTACCAATATTTGATTTCTTGTCATCCATTTTGAAAACTTTACTATATATAATTCATGTAACATAATGCTGTTTTGAAAATTTTTTTATGTTTTAGAACTAAAGATGAATTTTTAGCATTCGAACCTAGTTTTCTAATAAAATAATTCCAATAGAAGTGAGAATTAATTCATCAATTTCTTGTGTAATATTTATTACTATTTGTTTAAACAATATATATATATATATATATATATATATATATATATATGCATCAATCTATACTTTTACAATACAATTTAACGTTTATTGGAAGAAAATTAATTAAATTCCCAAGGCTGTAAACAGAACATATAAAAAACCGAAACTAAGACCTTAATGAAAATGGTGGTGGTGAATTAGTTCTAGATAAGAAGGTGGGGGGGGGGGGGGGGGGGGGAGGTTAGGGATGGGGCTCACGTAGCCCCCGCTCGGGTCACATCAAATGATTTTAACAGGAGTAACTTTTTTCAGATATTTTTTGTCCTTGGAGTCGGCAATATAGTGCTCCCCTTATATGTGGACTCCAATTAATTTTTATCTCTCGCCTCCTACCACGGCAAAAAATGTTCAAATAAGGTATGTTTTCTGTACATGATATAAGGTATAGAAGGGGAGCAGATTACTGGGGAAGGCACTAGGCTCCTAGATCTGGGTTCAAGTACATCTCGCAAAAAAAAAATATATATATGAATTTAATCTAGCCCTGCTTAAAGCAATAAATAATTCGGAGTCTGGTGGGACAATGGCGAGTCGAACCTACCAAACTCTTGGGTATGCTAATGATATTTATGGTACGGAAATTGACTCCGAAAATATAGTGACCGATGAGGTTAAAAAAAGAAAAAAGTGGCAATAGAGCTTACTTTGGCCCTACATAGATGATAAAATCAAACCTGCTATCCAAAAGAACAAAACTCAGGCTGTACAGATCTCTTATCAGACCCGTTGTGTGCTATGACGCAGAGACATGGACACTAAAAGCAGCTGACCAGCAAGCATTAAGGAAGATATTGAGGCGCGTGTTTGGCCATGTGTACGCTCAAGGAACATTGCGAATTAGGAATAACCAGGAAATAGAAGATCTTATACAACATGAAAATATAGTACGATTCATAAAATCTAGACGGATCAGCTAGTTAGAACATCAGCCAGACACAAGAATGCCAAAACAAGTTTTCCAGTCGACCTACCCTGGAAAGAGAAGAAGAGGACGCTCTAAGAGCTGGATTGCTGACTTGGAAATGATGAACTAACTGGGGACTAATTGACAGGGAGGCCCAGGTTCACCACGGACTGTTAAGCCGAAGAAGAAGAAGAATGAATTTAATCACATACTACAAAATTTAATCCATTCTATTAAATTCGTTTATATAAAGTATTAAAATTTACTGATTAAAATGTATAACAAAGTGGAAGAAACTTGATTAATTTCATTTGATTTATTATCACCCAAACTTACAAATATATTATCCATACTAATAGGGCGTATCAAAAATATGACCGTTTTATCAAATTCCAGAGTTCAAAGGTCTGTAAATATCTTAATTATATTTATTATTAACCAATACTTAATAATCCCTTTAGAGCATTCCCTAAGCTTGTTTCTAACACTGGACTTCTTAAGAAAAAGCCTCAGTTCAGTTATTTACTTGAACGAAGAAACATGGCAGTGTCCTACCAAATTCTCGTAATTTTAAGACATTACTGGAAAACAATTTCACAACCGCTGAAGCAACTCGTGAAATTATTAAATATGAAGGGAAGGTGTCCTTGAAGAGTGCACTGCGCGGCGTTGGTTTCACAAATTTAGAAGTGGAGATACTACGTTGGAAGGAAGAAGGGCTCCGGGCGGCCATTTTAATTTGATAATTTTGCGGAAGTTTAAAATGCTGTCCAAGAGTTCTTTGACAGCCATCCTAAGGAATGGTATCAGCGTGGCATCGAGCAATTGGCTAGCATATGGGTAATGACGGTAGATAACAGTGGACTATACTTTGAGTATCAAAGAAATAATAATACAAATATTTGTTTCAAAAACGGTTTTTTTTTTTTTTTTTTTTTTTTTTTTTTTTTTTTTTTACACCCCATTATTATATAAAAGGACAAGCTATTTTTCGTTTGTGATCACTAACCGCGAAAACTACTGAACCAATCTGTTCCAAATTTTGACCATATCATCTTTATAGTTCAAGGAAGGTTTAGCAATAATAAAATTTACATATTTTCAACTAAATTGTTGTTAAAAAAAACGATAAATACGTGGTGCGCAGTGAAGTTTGAAAATTGACCGATAGGTGGCGAGTACTATTCAAAAGAGGTTACAATGGTACTGTGTTATATAGAGCTTGAAATTGATAAATAAATTTACTCATTTTTATTTAAATTATCAAGAATTTAAAAGATTTAAATATGTGGTGTGACGTGTGGATCCCAGTAAAGTTAAAAAATCAAACATAATGTAGCTATCACCATTCTGGAACAGAGTTTTAGTAAAAATATTTAACAACCCATCGGAATCTAATTTTAACTACATCATCTTCAATGTTCTAGAAGGTTTGCAATAGTAAAGTTTACTTTAATTATCATTTAAATGTAGTGTTAAGATTTGTCACACTGCCATAAACTTTTATGGTAAGAAATTAAAGTCCAGCATGGTTAAGAAATAATAATATCTACTGATGTTCTAATAATTTGTTATTAATGCGATAATAAGTGGATAACAGTGAAGTTTAAACATTGACAGGTGGCGACCAACATTTTAAATAAGAGGTTACAAAGGTACAGTGTTAAATTTAGAGCTTTTTAATAAAATTTACCTATGTTCAGTTAAATAGCTATTTAATAAGCTATGTGTGACATGAAGTGTTCCCAATGAAGTTTAAAAATAGTTCGGTATGTGGCTGGAGCTATTCAGAAACATAGTTTGAAATGGTAAAACTATCGAACCCATTACCAAATTTTAACGTGAAAATATCATTGAGGAAGTGGTGCTTGTTATTTGCGTGTTACAATTCAAATTTTTTAATGATATAAAATAAAATTTCCATTAATAGTGCGAGGGATTAGTAATATATATAGTTGTTAATTTAAATAAATGAGTATAACAGAGAAATGAATTTATTTTATATAAGTTCTATATAATGAATATACTGCAACTGATCAAAACAGTTACATATTTATTTTATTTGTTTAAATGAGTTTATGCAAAAAAAAAAAAATTAAAACTTTAGAAGCTCGATATCCTTAATCCGTACAATTAATATCTAAATATTGAATTAATTAATTTTGTTTAAAATATTCTAAAGTTTAATTATATTTTCTTTTCCTAGGGAAAATGATATTTACATTACATTTTGAAATTAATAATTTACTTGAAAAGTCAGTGGCATAATTAAAATATTTAAAGCTTTTTATAAACTCCTCTAATTCTAATTTTCTTTTCCTAGAGAAAATAATATTTACATTACATTTTGTAATTAATAATTTAGTTGAAAAGTCAGTAGCATAATTAAAATGTTTAAAGCTTTTTATAAACTCTTCTAATAACAAACGTTGTTTACATTTCTCAAATAATTATGAAAATGTTTCTATAAATAATTATTAATCCGTACAATTAATATCTAAATATTGAATTAATTTAATTTTGTTTAAAATATTCTAAAGTTTAATTATATTTTCTTTTCCTAGGGAAAATAATATTTACATTACATTTTGAAATTAATAATTTAGTTGAAAAGTCAGTAGCATAATTAAAATGTTTAAAGCTTTTTTAATAAACTCTTCTGATAACAAACGTGTTTACATTTCTCAAATAATTATGAAAATGTTTCTATAAATAATTATTAATCCGTACAATTAAATATCTAAATATTGAATTTAATTAATTTTGTTTAAAATATTCTAAAGTTTAATTATATTTTCTTTTCCTAGAGAAAATAATATTTACATTACATTTTGTAATTAATAATTTAGTTGAAAAGTCAGTAGCATAATTAAAATATTTAAAGCTTTTTATAAACTCTTCTGATAACAAACGTTGTTTACATTTCTCAAATAATTATGAAAATGTTTCTATAAATAATTATTAATCCGTACAATTAATATCTAAATATTGAATTAATTAATTTTGTTTAAAATATTCTAAAGTTTGATTATATTTTCTTTTTCCTAGGGAAAATAATATTTACATTACATTTTGTAATTAATAATTTAGTTGAAAAGTCAGTAGCATAATTAAAATATTTAAAGCTTTTTATAAACTCTTCTGATAACAAACGTTGTTTACATTTCTCAAATAATTATGAAAATGTTTCTATAATAATTATTAATCCGTACAATTAATATCTAAATATTGAATTAATTAATTTTGTTTAAATATTCTAAAGTTTAATTATATTTTCTTTTCCTAGAGAAAATAATATTTACATTACATTTTGTAATTAATAATTTAGTTGAAAAGTCAGTAGCATAATTAAAATGTTTAAAGCTTTTTATAAACTCTTCTAATAACAAACGTTGTTTACATTTCTCAAATAATTATGAAAATGTTTTTCTATAAATAATTATTAATCCGTACAATTAATATCTAAATATTGAATTAATTAATTTTGTTTAAAATATTCTAAAGTTTAATTATATTTTCTTTTTCTAGAGAAATAATATTTACATTACATTTTGTAATTAATAATTTAGTTGAAAAGTCAGTAGCATAATTAAAATGTTTAAAGCTTTTTATAAACTCTTCTGATAACAACGTTGTTTACATTTCTCAAATAATTATGAAAATGTTTCTATAAATAATTATTAATCCGTACAATTAATATCTAAATATTGAATTAATTAATTTTGTTTAAAATATTCTAAAGTTTAATTATATTTTCTTTTCCTAGAGAAAATAATATTTACATTACATTTTGTAATTAATAATTTAGTTGAAAAGTCAGTAGCATAATTAAAATATTTAAAGCTTTTTATAAACTCTTCTGATAACAAACGTTGTTTACATTTCTCAAATAATTATGAAAAATGTTTCTATAAATAATTATTAATCCGTACAATTAATATCTAAATATTGAATTAATTAATTTTGTTTAAAATATTCTAAAGTTTGATTATATTTTCTTTTTCCTAGGGAAAATAATATTTACATTACATTTTGTAATTAATAATTTAGTTGAAAAGTCAGTAGCATAATTAAAATATTTAAAGCTTTTATAAACTCTTCTGATAACAAACGTTGTTTACATTTCTCAAATAATTATGAAAATGTTTCTATAAATAATTATTAATCCGTACAATTAATATCTAAATATTGAATTAATTAATTTTGTTTAAATATTCTAAAGTTTAATTATTTTTCTTTTCCTAGAGAAAATAATATTTACATTACATTTTGTAATTAATAATTTAGTTGAAAAGTCAGTAGCATAATTAAAATGTTTAAAGCTTTTTATAAACTCTTCTAATAACAAACGTTGTTTACCATTTCTCAAATAATTATGAAAATGTTCTATAAATAATTATTAATCCGTACAATTAATATTTAAATATTGAATTAATTAATTTTGTTTAAAATATTCTAAAGTTTAATTATATTTTCTTTTCCTAGAGAAAATAATATTTACATTACATTTTGTAATTAATAATTTAGTTGAAAAGTCAGTAGCATAATTAAAATGTTTAAGGCTTTTTATAAACTCTTCTAATAACAAACGTTGTTTACATTTCTCAAATAATTATGAAAATATTTCTATAAATAATTATTAATACGTACAAATAATATCTAAATATGAATTATTAATTTTGTTTAAAATATTCTAAAGTTTAATTATATTTTCTTTTCCTAGAGAAAATAATATTTACATTACATTTTGTAATTAATAATTTAGTTGAAAAGTCAGTAGCATAATTAAAATATTTAAAGCTTTTTATAAACTCTTCTAATAACAAACGTTGTTTACATTTCTCAAATAATTATGAAAATATTTCTATAAATAATTATTAATACGTACAAATAATATCTAAATATTGAATTAATTAATTTTGTTTAAAATATTCTAAAGTTTGATTATATTTTCTTTTCTAGGAAAATAATATTTACATTACATTTTGAAATTAATAATTTACTTGAAAAGTCAGTGGCATAATTAAAATATTTAAAGCTTTTTATAAACTCTTCTGATAACAAACGTTGTATACATTTCTCAAATAATTATGAAAATGTTTTCTATAAATAATTATTAATCCGTACAATTAATATTTAAATATTGAATTAATTAATTTTGTTTAAAATATTCTAAAGTTTAATTATATTTTCTTTTCCTAGAGAAAATATATTTACATTACATTTTGAAATTAATAATTTACTTGAAAAGTCAGTGGCATAATTAAAATATTTAAAGCTTTTTATAAACTCCTCTAATAAATAATGTATTTATAAGGCATCCGAATAAATTACATTTCGAGTTTTTTCTCCCGATATGACATTGGCTTGCTTTGTTTTCCAGTTCTGGAAACTCCTAAATATAATTGACTGTGAGAGAAACAGTCGAAGATCTATTACAAAGTTTTATAAGTATGGCCTTGCCAATTGATAATTGTAATATCAAAAAAAAAAAGAATTTATTGGAAATTTTAATCTTTTAAATTGAAATAGTAGAACAGCAGAAATCATTGGGATTCCAGAAATAAATGCGATTATTTCATTTTCTCCAGTCGCTAGTTCAGTGAGAATTATAGACTCAATAATATTTTCACGAATAGCTGTAATTTTTAAACTGGTTCCATTGCATAAATAAGGTAACATAAAGTTGAATATCACTTTAAAAAATAATTTTTATTTTAAATGTATCAGTAGAAAATTCAGATAGTGATGAACATTGTTCAGTGAATTTAAAAGGTATTGAAATGTACTTTAAATAAATGACAATGTGAATAAATCACATGAAAGAGAATGCTGGGGATGGAAATAATGTCCCTGAACATATTGAGAAATACAAAATAAATGAGGAGTTGTGCCACAAAATTATATTAGTAAATCATTTGTTTTTACAGATTTATTCAATATTAGACCGATAAAAAAGAAAAAAAAAATGAATTTAAATGTTTTTAAATATCTATGCTTGCTCTGAAGAAAGTTAAAGAAAATTTAATTGAATATTAAGAACTTTTACTATTACTTTCATGCTCTATATATAACGACGTACCATTGTAACTTTTCTCGCAGAATGGTTCTCGCCATCTATCGGTCGATTTTCAAACTTTTTATATTTTGATAATAAAAAAAATAAAACAAAAAAATTAACAGCAAGCTCTTTTTATCAGCCACAAAGTTCTAATTTTATTTTTCCAAAATTAAAATATGACAATCACTTCGTTAATACCATTTCATTTATTTATTTGGAAAATTTAGCTTTCTTTCTACACGTCTTATAAATTCAATAAGATTTCTTTTAGGTGAGGAACTAATTATTAAAACATCTTTCTATTATTTTCACTCAACAGAAATTGAGTTTGTTTTTTTTTAATTTGTGCGCTATCATTCTTTACTGGCTATTCTACAAAAACTCTTATTTTATTCTTCAATAAAATACAAATAATTTAAGCTATCAATCGACTTAATATGTTTTATATAACCTTTAAAATAAGAATTTGATATATTTTTAGGAAAAAACATACTTAATGAATAATGCCAATGCCGTTATTTTCTATCAAAATAGAATATTGAGTTTAAACCTATTAATAGTTAATCATATAGGTAACGAATGGTAAATAATTTTTGCATCAGTAATGGCAAATTAACTTTCGCTGATAAAGTTCTAATCAGGTATGTATTGTTTTATCACCATTACATGTGTCTACATATGATATAGAATTCGGTATCTATCGTCTTAATAAAACGTTTACAACTGATAAAAAAAAAAAAAAAAAAATAGTGATTTAAATTGAGTAAACATGATATTAAACAATCACACCAATCTTATATCACAAACCTTTATGAATGGTGTCAATTATTAAAATAAATTCCGCACAGTGTGAAAAAAAACGATGATTATTTGGACATGGCATTATAATTGTTTTATTTTTTAAAAACTACAATTTTTTCAATCGATCATATCCTTCGTATTTTTGTGTGTAGAATTTAATCATGAAAACTTTTTCTTGATATGAATGGTGATAATAAAGCAACAATAACTTATAACAACATAAAATACATTTTATTAAGAAATTACTGAACACTTTTTTTTTTCTTTTACCTTCCATTATTTTAAATTGTATTATTCTAAAAATATTTTATGTATTATTAAAAAAATACTTTGTATAAATATTTATTTAAATATACGTTAGGTCGAGAAATATATGCACCCATTTCATATTACTATAACTGCAATGTGGAAAAATTGAAAACAAAAAATAACTGTATAATTTTGAAATTAACAAATACAATTCTAAACTAGAAATTTCAAATATTGTTTTGTTTTTCATAACTGGAAAGGTACAAATAATAATCGAGGTTGATAATTTAATTAGGCCGAACTACAATATTAGAAATATATAAACAATGACTAAAAACGGACTAATTTGGATAGTAATGGGATGTATTTCTCTGATAAAATTCCTAAGGTAAAAACCTGTGAAGTCCATTTTTTGGAAGAAATTTTAAGTTTTCTTCAACACGCAATAATGTACTAGAAATAACATGAAAGTTACTCCAAATATCATTGTATTATAAGATCCTAAATTATTCTAATAATAAAGCCATCACTACTAATTTGTTCTTGGTTTTAATAAACTTGTACGAACTAGAAAGTAATTGGTTATTTGAGATTATGAGATAATAATATCATAAAAATTGAAAAACTTACAGAAACTATCAACATCACTAGTTACGATTTCGTGCATTTTTATGTCAATTTTCATTATTTTTTCTATCTCAAACACAGCATTTTCGCTACGTATTTCTGGAACATTATCACATTTTCTTATCTTCAAGAGGTCAGAAGATGGGGTTGAAATAAAAAAAAAGTAAATTTTTCGTACTTGTCGGAGAATTCAGGCCTTTCGCCCCACTGTGTGGCGTTGAGATAAACATACAACTTCCTGTGCTGCAGTATCCTATAATAATATTCCTGTGAACCCTGTTGATCAGATCCGATTACATGGAATCTAAATACAAGACTAAAACGATCAGAAACAGTTCGCCGTTTTAGACCACTCCAAAATTTACGAGACAATCATTCAAAGCTTCCAGTAAAGTACAAAAGACCTATTTACATGACAGTAATTAGACCCATTTGGACTAACAGAGTTGAGCTTGGGGGCTACACTAAAACTTCCAATTCTTCTCTGATCCGATCACAATCTGAACTCCTTCGTGAAATCCTTAATGCTCCTTATTATGTATAAATAAACTTATCCATAATGATCTTAATGTTCCATATTTAGTCAATTTGGCAAAAAAAAAGATACCTATCCTTCCATGACAAGCCACCCGAATCGCACCTAGCCTCCCAACTTGCTTTAACCGATATCCTTCCGAGCCGTCTGAAAAGAAGATGGTGTAGGATTTTCCTTGAGACTAAAACGACAGGACACTGCTCTTCGTTTTCAAATACTTTAACATTTACTAGACAAACGTTCAAACCTTCCGATTTACTACAAAAGACTCATTTACATGACAGATATCAGACCTATTTGGACATATAGTGTTGAGCATTGGAGCTCAAATAAAATTTCTAATTCTTCCCGTATCCAATCCTTACAATCCGAAATCCTCCGAAAAATCCTTAATGCTCCTTACTTTGCCACCAATAAACTTATCCATAAAGGTCTTAATGTAAACTCCATAACCTAACTAATCCACTAGTCTCTCAACTTGCTTCTCACTCCATTCCCGTCAATCCTCTGAGCCGTCTAAAAAGAAGATGGGCTAGAGACCTCCTAGTGTAGAATTTTTATCAAAGTGCTACTGATGAATAGTTTTAACATGTCTTTTCAAGTTTTAACATGTTTAAAAAAAAAAAAAGGATTTTTGTATCATAGAACATTTATTGCTACTAAGAGGTGGTTCTTCACAAGTTATTGACATGTCACTGTAATTATTTTACCGTACATTTTCTTATTGTACATCTCGTATATAATTTTAAATGATAATGATCAATATACAGTGATCCGATATGTTGTTTGGCAATACATATTTTATTACTTTGTTTAAATTAAACATTGTTTACTTTTTTTTTTTGTAATCGATTTCGTGAGGTTGCATTGTACTTTTAAAATCATCTATTAATAATAATTAAAAATCCTTGCAGCTATAAAATAGTAAGTACGAAGCAATTTTTTTTTTTTTTGGTCAATTCTGAATCAAATACAAAATATTAAATTACAGTTTTTTTTTATTTATTTTTTTCCTACAGTGAAACCGACATCAGAAAATATTCAGAAAGCAATTATTATAAATTAGCTTCAAAATGGAGTTTCACAACGTTCTTTAAGTATCAATTACAGATGCTCAGTAGGGACTATAAGTAACATTCGAAAAATGAATGCAACCCATTTGAAAGGGATTGAAAAGAATAAAGCAGGTTGTAAGTCCTTACTCTTAGATACTAAAAGCGCGGTATTAAATAGGGCGTTTAAAAAAAAATGACCGTTTTATCAAATTCCAGAGTTCAAAAGTCTGTAAATATCTTAATGCTATTTATTATTTACCAATACTTAATAATCCCTTTAGAGCATTCCCTAAGCTTGTTTACTAACACTGGACTTCTTAAAAAAAAATCCTCAGTTAAAGTTATTTATTTCAAAGAAGAAACATGAAATGTCCTACGAAATTCTCGTAATTTTAAGACATTACTGGAAAAAAAATTTCGCAGCCGCTGAAGCAACTCGTGAAATTATTAAATATGAAGGGATAGGTGTCCTTGAACCTGCGCGGCGTTGGTTTGAAAAAAATAGAAGTGGAGATAAGACGTTAGAAAGGAAGAAGGGCACCGGGCGGAAGCTGTTGAGTCAAATCCGTCCACAAGTCCTCGCGAACTTGCCAGGGAGTGTGGTGTGTCGAAAGATACTGTTAGTCGCCATCTTCTCTCAATGGGGAAGGTGAAAAAGACCTTTAAACTGGTTCCTCACGAACTTAATCCTCAAAAATTTTACAAAAGTTGAAAAAGGTTTACAGATCTTCATGGGTTTGAATTCCGGCCTCATCCACAATATAGTCCAGACCTCGCACCTTCGAATTACTACTTGTTTCGATCCATGGCACATTTTCTTCAAGGGAAAAAAATTGATTATTTTGCGGAAGTTGAAATGCTGTCCAAGAGTTCTTTGACAGCCATCTCAAGGAATGGTATCAGCGTGGCATCGAGCAATTGGCTAGCAGATGGGTAATGACGGTAGATAACAATGGACTATACTTAGAGTATTAAATGTATTTTATAAAAAGAAATAATAATACAAATATTTGTTTAAGAACGGTCATTTTTTTTTCATACACCCCATTAATAGTTCAATTCGGTAAGGTGAAGTTGATAATGCCGTTCAAATACAATGAAAGCTTAGACGGTTTGATAATATCAACATCAGGGCTGAAGGAGTGCCTTAAGACAAGATGGTTTGTGAGGAAAGGAGAAATTTAAAAATCCATTGATAACAGATATAAAAAACTAAAGTTGGCATTTGCCAAAAAAATATGCCCACTATACTGAAATGATTAGTCAAATATCATATGTTCTAAAGGATCAAAATAGATTTGGATCTGATGGGAAATAATCGATATGGAAAGGATGAAATGAACAATCTATTTCCAATCATATCCGATTTGTACGATTTCGTGAGTCACTATAGAAAACAAATTTTCTAAGATTGGTTGAAAAATATGATATACCAGGAGACTAAGAAATGTTTTTTTTCCCCAATAAATAAGGCCACGAGGGGACTAAGCTTGTAAACGTTGCCATAACGATTTATCAAAAGACGACACATAACATTTAAAAATAATTGAAGCGCTCAACTTGATTAGCCCTTCCTCTTCGTTAACACACTTTTAAGCAGGCACTAAGTTGGAGCTGGCGGTTCTCCGCTCCCTAATCCACTTAATGGTGCCCAGCTCTGACTTAAATTGCCCGCATTACCTTGTTATGCCGTGTAAGGGGCAATTAGGCTAGTTACAAAAAATCACAAATTCTAAAGGTCAAAAGGGAAAAAAAAAACTGTTTTAGGTTTAGATACATATCGGGAACCATTATTGAAACTAGTTGGTGAACCACTAATCTTTAAGATATACAAATATTGTTAATCTTCTCTCTTATCACTTCTTTATTATCTTAAAATCGAATTTCATTTTTTCACTAATTTAGGATCAAAATTTAACAGAAGCATTCATTTTATAAGACTGTGTACTTGACAGTGAAAACTAAGAAAAATAGCATAGAACCTCTGACGTAATAAATATATCTATTTAATAACAAAATAATGCTTATATAAATAAATAAAAACGTTTATGAGAAAAAATCAGTTATTTTCGATTTGTTTAAGTACGGACATTCTATCTGCCGCACTCCAATGCCTATAAACCATGAAATCGAACGATGTTGGATCAGTCATGCACTACAGATATCCAAGTGTCTTCTACAGCCCAGCGAACCCTTCATGAGAGATTGTTAATGACGATTCTTTTCCTAGTAGACCAGCCTCACTATCCTTCAGACTTCTCATGGCAATGCTAGTGCAGAGATTGTCGAACTAGATGTTTTGAAAAAAAAAATAATAAAGCATAAAGAAATAAAATAAAACAATAGAAAACTCGATTGCTAGGTTGGTATAGCACCACATCGCACTGTACCACCACGGCCAAAAACACCTCATATTATCTAACCGAGTCGTCCTATTAGCATGTAATTTGGGAATCATTCATTTCATGTGGCGCTGAATCGAATGAAACCATAATCAGCTTCATCAAATGATCAAAAAGGGTCAACATGTATTAACAAAATGTCAAAAGAAAAAGAAAAAAAAAAAAAGCAAGTTTAGCATATATGTATATGTAATACAAACAGCTGAATCGAATGAAACTTTAAACTCAGTTTAAAAATAAAAAAACATAATTTTAATCGGCGTACAAACTTGAATGAAATTAAATACAAAGCTACATTACAAACCAAGATTCTATGAATTAGGTTAAAATTCATCATTAAGTTATTTTCGTATAGAAATTTGAATTTTTTAAAAAATTGTGGTGCAAAACGGGCAAAAATGGGCAAAAACCTTTTATTATTTAAACGACTCGTCCTATAAGCATGAAATCTTGGAATCATACATTTTATGATGAGGTGAATCGAATTAAACCATAATCATCAGATGATCAGAAAGGGTCAAAGTGTATGAACAAAAAAAAAATAAATAAATTTATCGTAAATGTGTATGCTATATAGGTAGCTGTATCGAATGAACCATAGTCAAAGTAATCTGATAATTAGCAAGTGAAGTTTTCCGGTTTAAAAATAAAAAAATTAAAAAGTATGTTTGTTATTGTTTTATATGTTTTGTGAGGTTCTAAATTGAATAAAATTAAATTAGGTTAAAATTCATTTTAAGTTTGGGTAAAAAATTTTAATGACGTAGATTGTTGGGGTATGCAGTCATAGATACACAGCAATTAATAATAATACATTATTTTAATTTATACTGCCGACGTTTCTATTTTCATTGCAAGCCTTTATCAGGGTTTCTTTCAGAGAGAGTGGAAATCAGAAACTGGTTTATAAAAGTCCTACTAAAAACGTAAAAAAAAGATATTAATAATTACTTCAGATTAAATAAAGTAACAATGATTTATCTTATTGAGGAACTGATCACAATAATATACAGTTTGCAAGTGTCTCCAAGCAGGTTTCGGACGCCTGTAGACACAGGATTTTGGTCTCTATACCTCGAACCTCACAGTTAAACAGTCCGTTTACAGATCTACAAAAAATGATACTAATTGTTTTCGATTCCTTGAATACCCTATTAAGTTTAAGACCCCTTATGTCTATATCTTGTTTCAACTGATAGCAGTGAAATTCATAGTTATTACATGACAAATAGATTACTTTATTTGTGTAGTAGCTGCATTTAATTTGATGCATTTGACCCGCTATAGACCCGCAGTTTCTTGATCAAACGACATAAAAAATCGAATGTTTGGAACGGGGATGAAAAATGCATGTGTTTCAGGAGACATGCCTGAAGCATTATGCAGCAAATTGATAACTGGTCAACAACTGCTGTAATATCTATTTTTTCGGCTGTAATAGTTTTATAGTTTAGTTTAAGTTTTTTATCAAGTTAAAAACTAAATATCACTAGATTTTATTGTAAAAGGATTATTTATAATGTCACTGATAACAGTCTGGTAACAGGATTTAAGATAAAACTTGGTTGATAAAATCCCAATTATAGAGCGTATGTTAGAGAGAACTTAGTAGTGGCCGTAACACGTGCTACGTAATCATAAATTAAATATATATTTATTAAATTATTTATTTAGAAATTTCAAATAATTGAAGATAGGTTGATATATTAGCAAAACTTATGAGTACTGAATATCTCAATATCTCATAAGTCGAGTATTCGGAACAAATGAATTTTACAGTAGTTTGCAAATCGCCGGAGCGAACGGGTTCTGGCTAGTTAGCAATAATTTATTGGCAACAGTAACTGCCAAGTCCCAAGGATTGCCACATTAATTATTCTCCTCAAAGCTAACAGTTTCAGAACTTTATGGATTTCTACATCTGAGGTACCCCAGAATCAAAGCACTGAGTATCACCCTTGAATATACCCTACCTACTCAACAGAAACGGAACATTTATCTGATTTCTCGTTCATGAATTAGAGTGCCCAATATTGAAACACATAATTGTCCTGCTATTTGATTCAGCTAATAGGGAAACTGAGACCTTTGGAGATATAAACGGAATATAATAAAAAATATCCGCAATCAACTCTGATAATGCAAGAGAAAACATATAATTACGTCATTATATAATTCATTTTTATGTTTTAGGAAGTGCTGAATATAACGAAATATTTCAAAATATTAGCAAATCCTCATATTTTTTTTCAGTTTTCTTGCCTCCACGTATAAAAACGAAAATTAAATTTTCAAAACATTTTTTTTTTTTTATTTCCATATTTTATTATTATTATTTTTTTCAATTTCAAAGAGTTTATTCCTTTGTATGCTAATGGATGTTGGTCAAATGTAAGTTTAACTACAAACTTAAACTAGACTAGAAATCTATTTTTCATTCTTTATCCCATTTCAGATGGGTCCTACGGACTACTTCAACATTTACATGAAAAACGTTCAAAGCTCCCAATTAGTTACAAAAGACCCATATACATGACTGCGATTACACCTATTTGTGCGTACGGATTTAAGCTTTGGTGCTCCACCAAGCCACCCAATTCATCTTGTATCCAATCCTTACAATCCAAAAACCTTTGAAAAATACTCGATGCTCCTTACTTCGTAACCAATAAACTTATCCATAAAGATCTTAATGTTCCATATGTTGCTGAGTTAGCCCACACCAGATACCTATCCTTTCATAGCAAGCTCCATGATCACTCAAATCCATTAGTTTCTCAACTTTCTTCCCACTCCATTCCCGATGATACTCCGAGGTGTCTGAAACGATGATGGCCTAGAGACCTTCTAGTGTAGAATTTGTATTGCTGTGCAACTGATAAGTATTTCCTTTTAAGCTTTGACATGTTATTGTAATCGTTATAAACACATTTACTTGATGTATATATTTTGAGATTGGCCCTTATTTGAAACGACATACCTATTCAAAATTTGATTAAAGATGTAGTTTGAAAATGTAATCCTTCTTGAATATTTTTTTTAATTTATTAAATAAATTTTTTTTTTCGAATTTAATCAATATAATAAATCATTAATTGGTTGCGATAAAGCAAGTACATGAGAGCAGTTTAGTATCAGTTAATTTTATTATTTAGGCATTTAATAAATTGAAGCAGCGTTAAAGAATTCATTAATAAATTATAGATATGAGAGTCCAAAGAAAATACTGTGGACTGCTCATCGCACTTCATTTCATTTGCTTTATTTTCATTACACATTTAAAACATATGTAGCAAAAACAACAGAAGGGCAATAAACTTTGATTCTAACATCAATTTCAGATCTAACTTTAAGAGGTTTAAAACACTCTTAAATAAAAGTTGATAATAAAGTACCCCAATAGTAGTAAATGCACCGTTGCCAAATTGCAGAAGAGAACGACGAAATCGAAACACTTACCATAAGATTAGATGCAATGTTAATTTAAAAAATATGAAATGCAGACCTGGATAATGATATTAAATGAATGCACTCAAAGATATAATAAAGTGGAGCATGCGCAAAAAGGATTTTATCCTAATTTATTATTTGAAGGATAAAATATCTATCAGACAAAAAACCTAATTAGATTAGATAAAATATCCAATTTCTTCAACAGAGAAATTAATACAATATGCAGCGTATAACAATTTAAGATTAAAAAAACTTTCCTTAGAAAATGAAATAAAATAAAAAAATTAAAATCAATAAAAGTTTTATTTAAAAAAAATAAAATAAAATAAGAAATCAGATATAGTTCAATATACACGTTTAACTTGAAATCCACATATAAGACTAAACGGAGGAATGGTGTGGGAAGCAAGTCGAGAAATTAGAGGATTTGAGTGGCTATGGAGCTTACTATGAAAGGATTGGTATATAGTTTGGGCTAAATCTGCAACATATGGAACATTAAGATCTTTATGGATAAGTTTATTGGTGACAAAGTAAGGTGCATTAAGGATTTTTCGAAGGATTTTGGATTGTTAGGATTGGATATGAGATGAATTGGATGGTTTCTTCGAGCCCCAAAGCTCAACTCCGTAGTCCAGATAGGTCTAATCACAGTCATGTATAATAGTCTTTTATAATTAATTGGGAGCTTTGAACGTTTGTCTAGTAAATGTTGAAGTAGTCTGTAACGACGGGCAGCTTCTTGTCGTTTTAGTCTTGTATGTGGATTCAAAGTTAGGCGTTTGTCCAAGTGGAGTCCTAGGTAGCGGATCTGTTCAACAGGGATTAGTGGAATATCATTAAAGGACACTGTAGGACGGGAAGTCGTGGGTTTACGACGAAGGGTAAAGGTTATTTGGTGAGATTTTTTTGGATTTATTTTGATTCCCCATTTTTTACACCATTCTTGAAGGGTTAGGATATGGAATTGGAGTGTTTTGGAGGCAATAAAGGGATCATTGTTTACTGATAACACACATGTGACATCAGCATAAGTGGTGAGGACAGTGGTAGGATGAGTTGGAAAACTAAATTACAAAGCAAGAAGGATAGGAGACAGGTATCGGCTTTAGTGATGTAATAAAAGAATATTCTTTATGTAGATTAAGAAAAATATGCAAATGAAGGGACATTTGTTTTAAGAAACTGAAACTGCAGGTTGAGCTAGAGGAAATTTTAAAACATATATTAACGTGAATCCGTAACAGGAGCGCCTTCAGCTAAGTAATTGTATTTAAATAAGGTTTAGGAGGCGCGGTAGCTCAGTGGGTAAGGCACTTAACTACCATGCTCCCGGGCCCGAGTTCGAGTCCGACTGTGAAGGCAGAAAATTTATTTTCTGTTATTTCGGCCGTGGATCGAATTCGAGGTCGGGAGACCCTCCTGGGGCACACCCAGCCTCCTAAAAAGTGGGTACCCTTAATTGGGGAAAAACCTGGCGGTTGAGCGTGAATTATGGCCAAATCACCTCCTTTCACAACCGTTGGCTTAGAAACAGTACAGCCTACCTAAGTACTGAACCCAAGACCCTTCATGGGTTGTAAGTGGTACAGTTTTTTTTTTTTTTTTTATTTTTTAGTCAGTTTCTTTTTAAAAATATCTCATTTAAATACTTATATATTAATAAATAGGAGTAGATATTATATATATATATATATATATATATATATATATATAATTTTTTTTTTTTTTTTTTTTTTTTTTTTTTTTTTTTTTTTTTTTTTTTTTTTTTTTTTTTTTTTTTTTTTTTAACGAGTAGTAAGTGAAGCTGTAAAAGTTTCTCGTGTCTACGGTAGTAGGAAGTGATACAGCCCAGGTGGTGTAATCCCTTCAGTGGGCGTCAGGCCCTGACAGTGGAAGTAAGGAGACAAACGATCTCCTAAGATCTCAACTTACACACTTTATATCTTATTCCGTTTTTATTTATTTTGTCTACATCTTGTCTTAATCCGCTTACAACTCTAACCACATTGAATGAGATATGAGTGGTGATGTCAAGATTCAGACCATAAATTAAAAATACAATTATTTTTAATGAAAATTATTTTATTGAGAAAGTATTACAATCTGCCTGAAAGAGGCGAGTAATAGCTAGAATAGGTAGGTCCTGTAAGATAAAAAGACAAATAAAAAAGTAAAAATAAACCAATGAATATTATTTTTTAACTATTGCGATTTCAATTATATTGTAGTTTTCAAAGACATACCAGGTATGCAAGTTTAAAATGTCGTTTATTTCTTAAAATAAATACACAGTAATTTAAAAAAAAAGTATAATATATTTTATTCAAAGTACTGAACCTCGCTTTCTACACATTTTGCCCATCTCTCGGGCAATATATGGATACCATTCCAAAAGAATGCTTCATCTTTATTTGAAATCCATTCATCGAGCCATTTTCGTACGTTTTCGAAATTGTTGAAGTGTTGCTCCGCCAATGAGTGTCCCATCGATGAGAAGAGGTGATAATCAGAAGGCGCCAGGTCAGGTGAATACGGCGGGTGGGGTACGAGTTCCCAACCAAGCGAAGAAATCGTTTCCTTAGTCAATCTGGCTGAATGTGCAGGAGCGTTATCATGCTGAAGAATGACTTTGGCGTGCCTGTGAGCCCATTCTGGGCGTTTTTTCGATCAATGCGTGACTCAAATTGATCATTTGTTGTCGGTAGCGTTCGGTATTGACTGTTTCGCCGGGTTTGAGAAGCTCGTAGTAGACTACTCCCTTCTGATCCCACCACACACACAGCATTGTCTTCTTCCCAAAACGATCCGGTCTTGCACTCGATGTGGATGGTTGTCCTGGCGTTACCCATGATTTTTTTCGTTTGGGATTCTGAAAATAAATCCATTTTTCATCGCCAGTTACAACTCGATGCAAAAAACCCTTTCTTTCGTGGCGTAAAAGCAGCATTTCGCACACAGTTTTTTTTTTTTTTTTCCATCTGTCGTTCGTCCATTTCATGTGGAACCCATTTTCCAACCTTTTGAATCTTTCCCATAGCTCTCAGGCGATCGGAAATGGCTTGCCTAGTGACATTCAACTGTTCTGCCATCATTTGTTGGGTTTGGGTATTGTCTTCGTCTAATAAACATTGCAATTAGAAGTCCTCAAACTTTTTTGGTCGATTTTCTCGTTTTTGATCAGTAACATCAAAATCACCACGTTTGAAACTTTGAAACCAACGTTCACATGTCCTGACGGTTGGAGCAACATCGCCATAAGTCTCAACAAGAATTCGATGACATTCAGATGCCTTTTTTCTTTTGATTAAATAAGAAAATCATGACATGCCGCAAATGCTCTTTATTTAGCTTAAAATTAGACATTTTTAACACCAAAGAAAGGTATGATACGTCCACGTAAACGACTTAAAAACAACTGACTTTTGTAAACAAATGACTAACAAACAAAATAGCGTTTAGAGATAAGCAAATCCTTCAATAGGCTAAGAGCGCATTCTATTGGAATTAAAACGACATTTTAAACTTGCATACCTGGTAATTGTAAACACATTTATTTTATTTATTATATGATTACACATATATTCCTAGAAAAGATATGATAACTGTCGAAAAAAAATCTTAAAAAAATACATAGTTCAAACAGATGAGAGTTTATCATTACAAAATATTTTGGAATATAATAGCCGAGAAAAGACAAAGAATGTTCTCATATTTATTTTGAATATTTTAAATGCTTGCAAAATGTAATTGATTTTTTTAAATCATTTAAATAAACTAAATAAAGGTTTGGATTTTATTGCAATTTCTGCTACAAATTTTGTGACCTTACGTATTATTGTCATTATAAAAAATATCAATTATTTAAGTTGTAAATTTTTTTTTTTTTAAGGGTAAATCACTAGTAATGGTCACCATTAAGAAAATTCCCAGGTGTTTTTTCTCATAAAAATAAATAATTGAAATTATTGGACGATCGAGGAGCATAAAGAAGTTCAAACAAAATATTTATAAATAAAAATATTTATTCTTTTAATGTCAAATAAAACGTGTAACGCAAAGTATTGTAAAGTATTATCAGCAAAGTATTGTAAAAGTATTATCAGCAAATACAATCTTTAGAATCGCCAACTTCGTCCTCATCATCGATACATAAAGAGAAAGGACAAACAAATTCGTCACCATCTTCTTCATCCGGTAAATTTGCTTGGAATGATTTTGGTAAACATTTGTGGTGGTAAATACGTTTACATTCAGTGCATTTGTATCCACTCCGTTTGACATTTGAGCCGCATTGAAAACAAAGCCCAACTGCTGATGATTTTTCTGAAAAAAAAAAAAAAAAAAAAAAAAAAAATATATATATATATATATATATATATATATATATATATATATATATATTACTATTTTTATCCCTATCGCCTTCTTAGACACAAATCAGTTAACTTACTTGGAGCTGTTTTTTTTTTTAAATTTTTCAGTCTTTTTCTAGATATGCATTTTTCGTCTGTCTTCTTTTTCGATAGGTTCTTACTCCTTCTTTCCTTTCTTTTCATTGTAAAAACGTTTCCAATGGCTTGAAGAAACAACAAATGGCCATCGCTCAACATTTCTTTTTCCTTTCCTTTTAGGTGATTCTGGCCAAAACAAAGGTTTAGCTAACTCAGATCCCTTATTTAATGCGTCTGGGAATAAATTTCTACGAACGCCTGATGTTGATGGTACTGCAGAAATGTAATCGGGACTTGAACTATCAAGAAGCGAAGTTAAAGGAACTGACTGATTTAATGTATTATCAAAATTGGATTCATCTGGACCAAATGCCCTGGAAATGTTATCTGCTAGTTCTGGAGGGAGTTTACTCCCCTCTTCAAAAAACTATGTATGTTTTTTAGGCAAGTTTCTGTTTCATTTAATAAATTATTTTTCTTAATTTTTTATAAGTAGACTCACCCCGGACTAATCCCTTCAGATTCATTTTTACTCAGAAACTTTTCTGAATCACTTGGTGTGGGGTCACCTACATCAAAATCCATCGTTTTAATAATGTTAGGCTCAGGTTGAGCACTTGTGAGAAATCTTTCATAATTTATTGAATCTTGATTCCACGGAAGCCCATGGCTTTAAATCCGTTAATTATTACATCTGGCTTAATTTTTTCTAGTACCGTTTGCAAAAGTGGTGCAAAATCTTTTTTGGTTAGCTGTTTACCCAGATTAGAAAGTTTCCATTCGTTAACTGAAGATATCCAAAATTTTTTTAACGGCTTAAATACTGAAACATCTGCAGGTCGCAGTAATCTTGTTGCATTTGGGTACAGGGAAATCAAGATAATTCCAATTTCTGTGCATAATTCACTAAGTTGGCGGGTCAAATGGCTCTTGTGGTCATCGACAAATAAAATAACCGGTCGTTGAATGTTATTTTTCTGCAAAAATGGACCAAAAATATTTGCGATGTATTCATAGATTACTTCTGCTCGCATCCATCCCGACTCACTACGCCCTATGCCCCAATCACCGGGAACTGACTGCATAATGTCTGAAGGAATGCGTTTATAGAGAAATATTAAATATGAAGGTGGAACCTTCATGCCAGATGCTGAAAAGGTAAACAAAACAGTAATGGCCGACTTAGGTTGGCCTGTGTCTATTTCACGGACATTATGGCATCCCTTTTTAGCCAAAACTGGGGCTGAGTTCTTTGGGCAAAGCAAAAAGCCGCTTTCATCTTCATTGAATATTCTGGATGGCTCTGAAAGAACATCAATATCTACATTGATATCTTTTTCCGACACACATGCACAGATATTGGTAACGGATTCGGATGCACGGAGCGATAAAATTGGGTGGAGTTATAAAAAACCCCTGCGCCACCCATCTCCAGGTAAGTCATTTTTAAATACGCCAGTTCGATCATTTAAAACCATCATTTCCTTAACAGATAGTAAAAGATCAATTTTTCTTCGGGGGAAACCTTTTCTCACACATTCAAGTACCCATTCTTTTAAAAGTTTTTCCTCGTCCTCTGTTAACAACGGCAACGGGACACATTTTGTTTTTTCCAATCCCTTTTAATCTGCGAGTGAGTGTCATTCTTGGAATCCCATATCTACATAATAAGAAAAGAAATAATAGAAATACCAATTTAATTGGTACATTAAATGAACAAAGTAACTTCGATAAGTTTGAAAGATGAAACATACTTGATGCTGGCCGATAGGACAGATGTTTTTTCCTCTTATTTGTTTTATTGCTTGAAGAATGTCTTCTTCATTATATTTATTAGTTTTTTTTTTCCTTTTCAAAAATATATAATTCTAATTTATTAAAAATTACATTGAATGTGTAAGATGTGCCCATTATGCATTTTCGTTGCCTAGTACTAGTTATGGGCACATTCTTCTAGTAATGGTCACCTATGACCATAACTAGTAGCACTGATCGTAAGTAATTTATTTTAGCATATTTGAAATCAGAACGAAAGTTAGAGTCTAATGGTGGTATTTTCACTGAAAAATCCAGTGACACCAGTGACCATAGCTAAATTTTACAATCAAAAGAATCCAGTTATGGGCACATCTATTTTTTAAATTAAAAAATTGGTTATTTTATATAGTTATTATAACTAAAAAAATCACGATTTAATAAAGAATCAGCATATACCTTTAATTCCAGGATTAAACTGGCCAAATACTCAGAAGATCCTTAAGAAGTCCAGGTTTCCAAACGGTCACGCTTAACAAAAAAGCAACTCGGCCGTAGCTAGTTTGGGACTGCGTCATATTTCATTTTATCAAGAGGAGAGGGTTTCGCGGAAACTTATAACAAGTCGAGGCTTATTGTTGAATTGTATTGTTAACAATTCATGGAAAAAAGCCGACTCATAGGACTTATAGAATTCTTATTTTTTAGATTCAAAATAAACATTTCCCATAACTAGTGAGCTGACTATGACTAGAGATTTACCCTACTACTTTTTTTTTTTTTTTTTGTATTTATTATATATAAAAAAATATTTTGTTCGTATTAATTATTATCTGTCGAAATGATATTTCGTTATTGTTAATTATATAACATATACAAATATTCTTCTGTTAGTATTTATTGTTTATTTATTATTATGTAGTTTTGATTTTTTTTTTTTTTTAATTGTAAAATGTGAATATTATTGGCTAACTCAATTGCCGTAAAGTTTATACTTTAAAGCAGTTTAAAAAAAAAAAAAAAAAATTTAAAAAAATAAAACAAAAATATGTATATGTATTTCTAACGTTATAATTAAATACAATACAATTTCATTATTTAAGGGGATGTTCCTTAATCTAAACTATTATATAAAAGGACAAGCCATTTTTCGTTTGTGATCACTGACCTCGAAAACTACTGAACCAATCTGTACCAAATTTTAGCCACACCATCTTCATAGTTCAAGGAAGGTTTAGCAATAAAAAATTTACATATTTTTTATTAAATGTTAGTTTAAAAAAGCGATAAATATGAGGTGCAAAGTGAAGTTTGAAAATTGACCGATAGGTGGCGAGTGCCATTCAAAAGAGGTTACAGTGGCACTGCGTTACATAGAGCTTTAAATTAATAAATAAATTTACTGATTTTAAATTAAATATGTTGTGTGACGTGCGGATTCCAGTGAAGTTTAAAAATCCAACGATACGTAGCATATATCATCATTCTGCTACAGAGTTCTAGTAAAAATATTTAACAAACCGTCGGAACCTAATTTTAACTACATTATATAATTCTAGAAAGGTTAACAATAGTAAAATTTACTATAATAATCATGTAAATTTACAGTGTTAAGGGACAGAAAGGAGATTTGTCACACTGTGATAAACATTTAAGGCCAACCAAATGAAGTAAACGTCAATTATTAGTTAAAATTATCTAAGTTCCTGACTTATATGAGCGGGCGAAGCCAAGACGTGGAATCCTAACTAAAAAAGTATATATTTCTCAATTGATATTTATTTACTAACATTTCGTCAATTACAGAAAGTCGGCATCAGTCTATGGAGGCTGCAAGCACTTCTATTGTCGAAATAAATGATTATAATTATTATCTCTATATAAAAAGGTAGGCTCATTCAAACTTCACAGTTCAAGTTATAATATTGAAAACAGTTCAACTTTACTCGGAAAGTTTTTGGCCCCCTTTAATACTTAACGACTTCCCTTGTCTGATAAAACGTTAAGCGATTGTCATATTATTTATTAGGTCTTCACAATCGATGAGTTAATCTCATTCATTTAACTCCTTCCTATATTCAAACATAAAAATCTTATTGATGATTATTGATAGATGTTGTTTAATTAGGTATCTTATTAAAGAAAATTTAAATTTTACATAATCCCTACGAATAGGATTTATGAATTGTTTCCCTCTTATATTGATTTTCAAAAAAGTTCTAAAAAAAAACATATGACAAATTACACATATTAAATTTTAAAATATAAGAAAAGCCTGAGGAGGCAAAATCGAAAGGATTCTAGTTAAGAAACGAAATGGGAAGTTAGGTAAATACATTTTGATTCCTTTATTTATTAGTCAGATAAATACATTTATCCATTAATGATAAGCCATTAATCAAATAAATGGCAGGTTTTCCCTATTACCAGACAGTTTTTCTGTTCCAACCAGTAACAAATTTAATATAAAGACTATCTGAAATATTTATCCGGATATTTTATAAAAAATTGGGTTGGTTTTTGTTTGTTGTTTCTGATGATTCGTAGATATTTTATTTCAAGCTTTTACGTAGTTATACTCCGATTCTTAGTTGATTTCATGGTCATTTTTATTTACTTGTATGTTCTTTTTAACATTTGTTTTACTGATATTTGTTTGTTTTTATATTTGATTACAAATGAATAACCTTATTGTGTTTTTTTAATTTAGATAGATCGTACAGATCACTTGATGCACGCATAATGGTAAATAGAAATAAATACATTTGGGATGATGAAATATTTTCCGCTATTATATTTTTTATACGAAGAATAATTTTAAATGTTCATCATCAGATTTAAAAATATATAAAACATTCAAAACATCAGTAAATCAAGGATCTGTACTTTTTAGGATGGATGAATATTACGGGCAGACATTAAACAAGGTTAGAAAGAGATCAAAACGATTACGATTAAATCCTGCATTTTTAAAATCATTTTATCCTATCTCACTTCACCTAAAAGCGAAATAGATTCTTTCAAAAAAAATAGATAATAATAAATAATAAATCAAAGATTAAAACAACATTTAATAGTCCAGTCTCCAATGTAAAGTGTATCAAATATGCAATTATTTTTTAACTCAGGCTTGTTTAAATATATATTTGTCGAACTTTCAACGGTTTTCAAGCTATAAGTGTTTAAAAATCGATAATTTTCGAGGGGGGAAAATTGTCAAACATTGGCTTCAAGTACCGAAAAAACTTATATATGAAATTAATGTTAATTTAATGATCTACAACTTTGATTCAGACATTTATTCTGAGAAACGATCGAAGAAGACACTAGAAGCAAATGTTTTAAACAAAGTGAGGTAAAATTTAGTTTCATGCGAAAATTATCGATTTCAATAACTTATATCTCGAAAACCGTGGATGTTTGACAAATATGTATAAACTAAATTGTATAGTAAATTTAATAAGCTTTAAGTTTTAATCTACTAGTTTTAATCTCATAACTTGCTTTCTACTCCATTCCTGATAATCCTCCGAGGCGGCTGAAAAGATGGCCTAGAGACCTTTTAGTGTAGAATTTATTGAATTGCTACTAGTGAGTTCATTACATGCCATTGTATTAGCTTTAAACACTGGATGTATATATTTTTTACAGTTGTAAATTTCAATAAATTTATTTTAAAAAAAAAAATTAAAATATATGTTTCTAGAGTCAACCGTTTTCGAGATATAATCGAAAAACCAAAATAATTGAACTTCTCACCTCTCAGAAGCGGGGACTTTTAGTATGTTTACCTTCCAACTACTCCTAATGAATCTATGAAGTAAAAAGTTATCGCATATTCCATGCACTCTATACCTCACCTCAGACTGGACTATCAGTAAATCAAAAATAGGTGACTGTATAGAAGGATCAGTACGATGTAGAATATATGAATATTACGGCCAGATATCCAACAAGGTTGGAAAGAGATTAAGACAATTAGGATTAAATACCATATTTTTAAAATTTTTGTTACCCTATTTCCCTTCGACTAACAATGAAACAGAGTATTTCCAAATTTAATGACTGTCGATAAATCAAAGATTAAAAGAACATTTAAGGGCATAATAAGACTCAGAATTCCTACTTTGCTAATCACCTAAATGAAAATAGCCGTGGATCCAAAATATTCGTAAGTAAAACTAATGCAACAAGCAGAATGCAGTCTAAATTGAAAGATTTCCGAATCATTAGAAGCAATGAAATCCTTAAGTGGTAATCCGTACAATATTATTACTATCTAATAATACAAAAAAAAAAAAAAATAATAACAAATTAGGTTGTTAAAAAAAAAGAGGAAGAATTAGAGCAACAAAAAAAAAAAAAAAAAAAAAAAAAATTACTAGTGTAAAGGAAAGGATCAAATATCGTTTAATGTGATTGCTTGCTCCAGGTCAGAGAGTCTACGGTGTCGGCCATCATGACAAGAGACAAGACAGCTTGAGACTGGTCCGCTTATCATCAAATATGAAAGAGGACATTCAGTTTATCATTCAACAGGTGGCAAGGCAATGCACCCGAGAAAAATCGAGTGGACCAAGTTGTTGAGTGTCCTTGTGATGTCTAACATCTCCCGGCTTTTAAAATCCCAGGAGCCGGCTTTAAAAATTAGAGATAATATTAAATTTAATTTTTTAATCATTTTCAACCGACTTCAAAACAGAGGAGGTTCTCCATTCGTCTGTATTTCATTATTATCATTATATATATATATATATATATATATATATATATATATATATATATATATATATATATATATATATATATATATATATTTTTTTTTTTTTATGTTTGTTACGCGATTACTCCTTCTATTATGAATCGATTTTGATAATTCTTTTTTTTTCTTAAAAAACAATTAATAAGAAATCGCAGTTATATAACCGTCCACTATAAAAATATTTCTCCATGGTAGCTAAATCTAAATTATTAATTTACATATACAGTCAACACTAAAGTGCCAAGAAATTGCTCGTCGTTAAAGACTACTTCAACATTTACTTGTCAAAAGATCAAAGCTCCCAATTCATTAAAAAAGACATATTTACATGACTGTGATTAGACCTATTTGGACGCACGGAGTTGAGCTTTAGGGCTCTACTAAACCACCCAATTCATCTCGTATCCAATCCTAACAATCCAAAATCCTTCGAAAAATCTTAAATGCTCCATACTTAATCACCAATAAACTTATTCATAAAGACCTTAATGTTCCATATGTTGCAGAGTAAGCCCAAACCAGATACCTATTCTTCCATATCAAGGTCCATAACCACTCAAATCCATTAGTTTCTCAACTTGCTTCCCACTCCATTCCCGAAAATCCTCCGAGGCGTCTGAATAGAAGATGGCCTAGAGATCTTCTAGTTTAGAATTTTTATTGAAGTGCTACTGATGAGTAGTTCTTTTCAGGTTTTGTCGTTATTAACACATTTACATGATGTATATATATTTGAAAGGTTGTAAATTTCAGTAAATTGATATTTAAAAAAAAAAAACATATACAGTCACCTCTCGATGTGTCGAATTTCGATAAGCCTATTCCTTAAATATGTCGAACAAAGTATGAATCGAACTATTGGAAGTTATCACCTCTTTAACTCAAACTCTAATTCAAAGAATTTCATGGGTAATTTGTTTTCTTGTTTTCTGTCATTGTTTACCTTTTTAGTTCATAGGTACGCCAGTCACTTATTGGTTATTCACTCAAGTCGTTTTACAATGGCTTCACGAAAATTTAAAATTCTCTCAATTAACGAGGTGAAAACTGATTCGCGAAGTAGAGAAAGGAGAAAGAAGTTAGGCGGTTTGGAATTCCAAATTCCGTGCAGTTCTCTTTTAACCGTCCTAAAGAATAAAGAAAAGATCGCTATTGGTGCAAGACCGTAAATCTACTTTTAGGTACTCCCAAAAAAAAGCGCAGTTCGGTAGTATTGATGTATATTTAAGTGGTTCCAGGTATTTAATTTTCTGTTTCAATGACTTTATATTTATGTAGAAACAACATACATTTACTCATTAGTGGAAAATATACGTAATGATTCCAACTGCAATTTTGTGTCCATTTTTCCATTTACATGAAGATAAGTCGGGTGATAACATCGATGAGTCGTTGTTCATTAGGTCGGACTGTAGGAAATCGATAGTTGACTGTATAAACAAAAATGCTATCACCACTGAAAAGTGAAAAATAAAATTTTTTTTTTTTTGAAAAGAAACTCGACTTCAAGATGAAACCTACATGCCCAAACTTCGACTAAGAAATAAAAGATAAAATTTTAATTACTTCAAAACAAAGAGCATTAAAATACATTATATTCAGGTTTGTCTTCAATAGTCTGCGGCGCTCCCTTGTTTCCCACCTCTCCTATCTTTTGGAGACAATATTTCCTAGGAACATTCCTATACCAAATTATCTTACCTATATTTATAATATGCTTCGATTCATTTCTGCAGTCAATTCAATACATACCGGATCCTGTTTTCCTGATATGTATACCCCATATCCCACAGAACTTCTGCATTCCAACGCTCCTTCCTCTTCCGCTCAACCATCCTCTGCAATTCTATTCCTGTTGATATCCGACAACTGAAAACAATCAAATATCTCTATTTCTAATACCTTATTCTTACCGTTGATGACGCTTGCTATCTACCTACTCAGTTAAAATATATGTTCTTACATTTCTGAAATCAGCTTCAGATACAGTTCTTACATGATTAAGATTCCACTTAATATAAATTTACTCCTTCAGAATATAAGGATAAAATATAAAATAATATATCATAAAATAATATAAGTATAAAATAATATATCATCATTATTTTTACTTTAATTTCTTCATTTTATTATGTCTCTGACCAGATGTAACAGCTTTTATTTCTGTACTTATGTGTACTTCTATTCTATTTTATTTCATCACTGCCTCACTGCTGTCTCATGCCATTGCAAAGTCAGGATTAAAGTACCCTTCATAGCTGGCACCGACTCCAAAAATAACAGACAGCAAATTGTAAATAGTAATTAAAATATTATTTTTTACTTTTTAGTTCAAATTTGTACGTCAAAGTTCAGTGTTGATGTCAGTTATTTTTTTTTTTTTGTTAATTATTTTTTGAACGCTCCTTTTGGTCTACGTATACGTTGGTGTCAGTGGACCGTCGATTTAGTAGATATTTTAGCTACATCACCATAACGTCGTGCATGACTTCGCATCCGACATCTAAATGGTCTAATTAGGCACCGTAAATTCTTAAGCGTGAGTTTCTATCGCACCCAAATTCGGTCTGCACGAGTTAATAATATTTTCGTTTTTTGGATTTTTTGATATCATGGTGCTCGATATGAGCTTGCCCCTGATGATCCTTTGCGTCAGACTAATTGCCCCCGTATCGAACCATGATTAAGTTTGTGTTACTACTTGGTTACCAGTGTATAGACAAGGCTTGAGTTCCCTTTATTTTGCCCAAAAGGGGGCGCCTGCGCTTTTCGTAACGCGCCGAACCCGAAAGCCAGAAGGTTGGCACATGTCCTCTCCTTTCCTGCCAAGCGTGTGCCCTAACGTCTATGACCAAACGCTATATCCACGACGTTTTGAGCTCTACGTACAATAATATCGTCCCTGCAAAATAAAAAAAAAGGTTTTTGCAATTTGTGCCATGAGCTCAGGCAAATTCGCTGTCTAATTTGTTTGATTGCTAGTGTTGCCGAGGTGTTGGCACGAAGTACCCGCCTTGTGGTACTCCCCATTCAGGCCAACACAGTATTCGAACCTTTTGGTTGCCTAAAGAGAACGCGGAACTTCCTCTCTGTCCCGAAAATTTTTCCACACCCCCATCTGTAACTTACCTTGGCAATTCCAATTTATTGAACGGTATTGCTAATTATTGATTTCCAGGCAAGAGTCACCGGCACTCTCTCGATCTAAAACCAAAGCGCTCCTCCATGTTGATTGTTATCAACCGCTGATTTTCGGGTAAGCATGAAACTGAGAAAACTTGATGATGTGTAGCTCTGATTTCCGGAAACCACAATGCCTAACATTTCAATTAAAAGTTTTCCGTTTTTTCTAATTCCACAATACGGCGTTTATTTTATGATCTTTTAAATTGTAATATTACACATAACAGAGGTCAGAGAATATTGGTCTATAATTTTTCTATTATTTCGGATCGTTATTCAGATTTAATGTAAACGGTTAATCCTGATTGCAGGAAAGCCCAACATATAGGAAAACCCTATTAGTCCAGATGTTGTTCAAAAGATTTAGGAGTAAGTATAGGACAGACGGAGAGTGCTGTTTGATGGGGGGGGGAATTCAATATGAAGTTGATCGAGACCTGGAGCTGTTGGATCGCGTACTATTTATACGAAACTGCAATTCTTCCCACGTGAGACGCGAGTTATATGGCTGCTGTGTGATCCTGAAACAACTTCCGACGCAGTTCAGGACTTGATTCATATTGCAAGAGCGTTCTTTGAGAGACCTAAACCAATATTTCGCCAATGGCATTAACTATATTATTTAGATAAATCGTATTCCATTTTACACACTTCATATAATTGATTTTCATTCGACACGTTATATTAATATTATAAATACACAGAGAATATTCAAGATGATACTTACCCTGCACTGATAGGTTTTATGCAAAATAATTTATTTTATTCTGCATATTGTTTATGAAAAAGTAAAAACTTCGTTATGTTGCAATGCGTAACAAAATCATCCCATTTATAGCAAATAATAAATAGAGTAAGCATTGTATTTCGCTCTTAAGTGAAACGCGACATAAAAATTTAAACTCCATGAATATCCTAATACATGAGGGGGTTTGACATCGAGACATTTCAACAGAGCGCAACTCAAATTTAATGTTAGTAGTCCCCAGTCTAGTTTACAACATTATCATCACTACACATTTTCATTAATATGAAATAGTTTAAACATTAAAGCAAGAACATGATAAATAATAAATTTCAGAAGTAATATAAAACTAAAAAAAAAAAAAAAAAAAAAAGTTTACTGAACAAATTATACCTAGAAATCGTAAACCAGCTATTGCCACATTCTATTACTAAAAATAAATCTCTAGGTAATATAAATAAAGTACTCATGAAACCATGATTCACTGTTTTTTTTTCTACATAAAAAAAAAAACAGTGAATCGAGCGAGAAGGGGCGAGGATCTCAAATACAGAAATAAGGGTTCTATTCCCATCCTGGTCGATTGGTAATTATTTAGTGGTGTTCCTGTGAAATAAACCTTAGGAGTCTCACTCTTTTAATTGTTTTAATAACTATTCATCACGTTATGTAAGATTGTAAGACTGTCCATTAGTTTATCAATTTACATTAAATCAATCCCCGCAACGAAACTGGGAGCTATTTCATTGCTTGCAATGTAACTATCACAGAGAGTTAGAACTATGAAGTTGCAGAAGCGGCCATCTTGGAACTAATATAGAACTTAAAATTGAAGTGCCACAAAGGTTCGTTGCTTTATTGCAAGTAATTGACATGTCATTGAATCTACAATTCTCTCCTAATTTACAGATTGTATTACAGTACCTTGATACAGTAAATATGAATTAATATATTTACAAAAAAATAGAGTATTATTTCAGAATTATAATTTGTTTGACAGCCTGTCAAATTTATCTGAAATAGTTGTATACTATTTAAGACTATTCACAATTTCGATTATATAACTAAGATAAACAACTAATGAAAATATTAAAAAAAAAGTTATACAGAGGAGAGGACTAAGGTGTGACAAGTTGAAGTGAAGGAACATGTCGAAGTCATATCTCACCGGAAACAGCAACTTCTCTTAGCTTGTATCGTTTTTCAAATCATCATAAAAAGTCCGCATACCATGCAACTGCCCATCAGACATAAGTTGGTCCTCATCGTTAAAAAAAAAGTTTGGAAATTCTTTCTGCTTCCTATTTATTTCACGCAACGAAGCCCAGGTCATTCTAATTGTTACCTATTTTAACGAATAAAATTTCGATTGATACACATAGTTAAGGTTCTATTGAGAAGTTTGGCATGTACATATATTTGGTAGGCAAATAAGTTCTTTCGGTTCTTCTTTTTATTTTTATATCATTACGGTCCATTTCTTATATGATGAATAAATCACTAAGGTGGATTGTTTACTCTGTTTGTAATATGTCAACAAACGTTCTTGCAAATTCTTGTTTAGTATTGTGATTGCTATTGTACTTTGAACATGGAAAAAAATATCATTCATGATCACCATATTTTGCTGTATTATTTTAAACTAGGTAACCGTGCAGAAGCCCATAAAAAAAAAAATTTGAAGTGTTTATGGGGATGGTTCCTTAACCGAACGAGTCAAAATTGGTTTGCCAAATTTCGTTCAGGAAATTTTGACATCAATGACTCCACGGTCTGGTCGCCCAAAAGAAATTGATACGAGCTATTGCCATCTTGTCGTGATGATTCAACTCAATACTGTTCGCAATTAACAAAGTTGGATTAATTAATTTAAAAAAGGGCCCAGAAATGGCAAATTGAAAGGGTACTCCAAGTGACTACTAGTCATTCCGCTCTCTGCAGAACTCCATGACTGGAAAGCGATTCCAAAACGAACAGGACATCAAAAACCGCTTGAATTAATTTTTTGACAAGAAACCCCAGATGTTCTATGAACGTAGCATCATGCAATTGGTCGAAAGATAAATATATTGTAGATTTTTTATTTTTATTTATATCCATTTATTGAAATTTACAACCGTACAAAATATATACATCTAGTAAATGAGTTGATTATGATGACAATAACATGCAAAACTTGAAAAGAACTACTCATCAGTAACCCTCAAAAAAAAAAAAAAAAAATTACACTAGAAGGTCTCTAGGCCATCTTCTTTTCAGACGCCTCGGAGTATTATCGGGAATATAATGGGAAGCAACTTGAAGGACAATTGGATTTGTGTGGTTGTGGATTTTACTATGAAAGGATAGGTATCTGGTTGGTATATCTGGTATATCTGGGCTAAATCAGCAACATATGGAACATTAAGATCATTATGGATAAGTTTATTTGTAACAAAGTAAGAAGCATTAAGGATTTTATTGTAGATTAAAATTAATTTTATGTATATTATACACAGAGTTTTATTTCACCCTTAAAAAGCGAACGGACTTATTTTACAACCCAATACATACATCCACTTATAGCGGACACATTTTCGAATGAAAGTTTCTTACTTTTTGTAAGCCACGAGTTTCCCTGCGAGTAACTACTTATCTTTAAATTTATTAAATTATATAATGTATGTAATCATTATATACAGCCTTGAATATATTTAATTAATTTTAAATGAGCCTAATATTAATAGATAGACAATAGTTTGTATGATTTAAGTAATAGCCTATAAAACGAATCTGAATGGTTTTTTTGGTTTTTTTTTTACTTTAATTGGTTCCAATAATCCCTGTTGAACAGATCTGCTACCTACGACTCCACTTGGACAAACGTCTAACTTGGAATCCACATACAAGACTAAAACGACAAGAAACTGGCCGTCGTTAAAGACTACTTCAACATTTACTAGACAAACGTTCAAAGCTGCCAATTAACATCTTACAATCCAAAATCCTTCAAAAAATCCTCAATGCTCCTTACTATGTGACCAATAAACTTATCCATAAAGATCTTAATGTTCCATATGTTTCTGATTTAGCCCAAACCAGATACCTATCCTTCCATAGTAAGCTCCAGAACCACTCCAATCCGCTAGTCTTCCAACTTGCTTTCTCCTCCATATCTGATAATCCTCCGAGGCGTCTGAAAAGAAGATGGCCTAGAGACCTTTTAGTGTAGATTTTATTGAAGTGCTACTAGTGAGTAGTTCTTCACAAGTTATTTACATGCCATTGTATTCACTGTCAACACATTTACTTGTTGTATATTATTTTGTACAGTTGTAAATATCAATAAATGGAAGAAAAAAAAACAACTTTAATTGGTAGAATTTAAAATCGTATTCTTGTGGTTCAATATTTAACTACGTCTTTATAATGATCTTTTTTGATAGTTAAATTTTTTGCTAACGATTGCTAATAGCAAAGGAAGTTTGGCTGTTCGATCACGCCTGCTGTTTACTAACCCAACGATTGAAACATGCTGCATTAGTGAACAAAATCAGTGGTAAGGGTCAAAGATGTTCTGGGGTCAAAGTAAGGGTCAAAACTATTCTGCGGTCTCATTAGATTACTTAGGATCATTCCTTTATAAATGGGGAGTCGAATTTCTAACTGAGATGGTTGTGAGGGTTGTAGGTTTTGCAGGTTTCAGTAGTTTTACAGCGAGAACTACGTGTTGTATTATTTTAGTTAAGAAGTAGTTTTGATTTCACTGATAAAACATCCCCTGATACTATACTATAGCATGGTTGAAGGCTGCATCTTTTAAGATAATTTCAACCCGTTTAGCTTATTTTTGAGAATAGTGTCTCTCATCTCAGTACTGCTGAATCGGGTAATATTACACGTTTTGGATTTTGAGTAGTTTCCTGGTTACTATAAATACTAACAGGTTATTTCCTTTTAATCTTGTTGGTGGATTACAAGGAAAACTTTTGTCCAGATGGAGTGCTAAGTAGGAAAGGATGTCGTAGGATGAAGACGATTTTTTTCTTATTGTTTAAAAAAGAAGGATATAAACGGACAATATCTCAAAAACACTTCCAAACAATGATACCGCTTTTAAATAACCGAAAGTAATACCCGAAAATCTAGAGTATCGATTAAAGCATTGGCGAGTATATTTTTTGAGAAAATGAGTATTTTCAAGATTTAACGGGAGTAATATTTGTTTAAGTAATCAGCAGAACTAATCTTCATCCAAGTCATCATCCTAAGTTACGTAATATACTTGAATAAAAAAAATAATTTATTGCTCTAGAGATATAAGAAAATTAAAAAAGAAATATTAACTGAAGAGTCTGGGTAGCTGGAGGGGAATTAAGGACCTGACCTTGCGATACTAGAGAATAACAAAAGTCCTTGGTGATTAGGGGCGGCCACTTGAATTAATTCATCAAAACCTTTTACAGTTTATTGTTTTGATATTCACTCACCTTATAAGATGTGGATCTATGAATGTTCAATAAATTTTCTTTTCTTTATAACACACCTGTAGGTATTCCGTTTCAAGAATGTCAAAAACAATGAACGTTAAAGCTATAAAAGTAGTTGTGATTGTCAAATATATATTTTTTTTATTTATATACATTTATTGAAATTTACAACTGTACAAAATATAAGCATCAAGTAAATGTATTGACAACGATCTCAATAACATGTAAAAACTTGATAAGAACTACTCATCAGTAGCACTTTATTAAAAATTCTACACTAGAAGATCTCTAGGCCATCTTCGTTTCAGACGTCTCGGAGGATTTTCTGGAATGGAGTGGAAAGCAAGTTGAGAAACTAACGGATTTGAGTGGTTATAGAGCTTACTATGAAAGGATAGGTATCTGGTGTGGGCTAAATCAGCAACATATGGAACATTAAGATCTTTATAGATAAGTTTATTGGTGACAAAGTAAGGAGCATTGAGGATTATTCGAAGGATTGAATACGAGATGAATTGGATGGTTTAGTGGAGCCCCAAAGCTCAACCCCGTACGTCCAAATAGGTCTAATAACAGTCATGTATATGAGTCTTTAGTAATTAATTGGGAGGTTTGAACGTTTGTCTAGTAAGTGTTTAAGTAGTCTGTATCTTGCCAAATATAAGTAATAAAAATATAGACTATAAATTAAAAAACTATTGAAATTTTAAACCGAAATAAAATACTAGCGATATTAATAATCACAGTGAAATCTAACAGAAAGCTGACCATTGCGAAGAATGCAAAGACATTCCTACTTAGGTGCAGGGCATGAGTATGAGAAATTTTGTCTCGAAACATCGCCAAAATAAGTTGTTAATTTATTGACGAACCTCAAGAGTCTTATTTAACATATATATGCATATACAGAAGAATCTGTACATGTTAAGAATTTGTAAATGCTGGTTATTTTTTGTTGTTAAATTTATATAATCCCAGTCACTCCAATCCCATAACATAAACCTTCAAGAATGGTGTCAAAAATGATAAATCAAAATAAATCCATATAAATCCCATCAAATAACCTTTACCCTTCGTCTTAAACCTACGACTTCCTGCCCTACAGTATACTTTTATGATGTTCCACTAATCCTCGTTGAACAGATCCGCTACCAAGGACTCCATCTGGACAAACGTCATACTTGGAATCCACATACAATACTAAAACAACAAGAAACTGCCCGTCGTTTTCGACTACTTCAACATTTACGTTCAAATCTTCCAATTAATTATAAAAGACTCATTTACATAACAGTAACTAGACCAATTTGGAAATACGGAGTTGAGTGGAGCTTTGGGGCTCCACTAAACCATCCAATTCATCTCGTATCCAATCCTTACAATTCAAAATCCTTAGAAAAACCCTAAATGCCCCTTACTTCGTCACAAACAAACCTATCCAAAAAGATCTTAATATACCTTACGTTTCTGGCAGCTCAAACATACATCCTTTCATATCAAACTCCAGAACCATTCAAATCCATTAGTATCATAAATTGCTTCTTATTCCATTCCAGAAAACCCTCTGAGGCGCCTGAAAAGAAGATGGCCTCGGTACCTTCTAATATAGTACTTCATTATATAAAACCTTTATAAGTGCAACCAATAGGTAATTGCTTTAAAAACCAGTGACGTGTCATTTTTATCATTATCATCACATTTACTCGATTTATTATATTTATATATTGTATATAAAGTTGTAAATTTCAATAAATAACTTTTTTTTTTAATTATATAAATAACATATAAATAAATTATTTATTCTTTGGCATGAATCTTTCCATCAAGAAACATTCCCTTGTTTGTTTAGAAATAGTTTTCTTTTATCAATGGAATATAGCTTTTAAATAGAAAATAGCTGTGATAAATAACTACATATAAAATTACATAGAAAGCCGTAATCAAAAGCCTCATCTTGGTACATCATATAATAATTGGTTTTACCTTCAAGGTAGAAGATGATATCCTTAAAAGATCTATCATCAAAGAAAAAAAACGCCCTTTCTTCAGCCATCCCCAAAGGGGAATTGATAGGGAGGGGGGAACAGGAAGGGACAGGGGGGGAAGGGGGTTAATATTAATACTTAACCCTTTCATAAGAAGTTTCATAAGAGATAAATTAATTATCATCGCCTTCTACAGCCCCTATTCATCGGGCTCTTCCGTTGCAAAAAATAAGAAATGTACTTGATGGAAAAAAAATCACAAAAGACATTATTTTCTTCCTTTTCTTCATAATGTTGTCTTGTGTATTATTTGACCTAGATTTAAATATTAATAAAATAGTCTATTATTATTCAGATCAAAGGAAAAGAAAAAGAAATTCATGATTTTGTATTACTCTAAATAGTAGCCTTGTATGAAGGTTCCATGTAAGTCATTTGTATTGGAAGAAGCCTTAATTTCGTAACGTGTCTGATATGGGCAGTGGAATTCGTAGAGAAGGGTATTCTCTATAAAACCATTCTTCGGGGATTAAAACAGTAGTGGCCCCGAAACCTTTGGTAAAAATGTATGATAGAGTTCAGCAATTCCATCTTCATTACTCATGTCCTGAGAGAGTCAGTTGCTTCTTCGTTCTCACACTGCCACTTCTGGATTTTAACATCAGTGCCATAGTTAAACGAGAAGCGCTGTAATATCAAAGAAGTAAGTTGACGAAGGGTAGTGGTTATTCTATGGAATCTGTTTGAATTTATTTCATTTTTCGATTAATATAATTGACACCATTCTTGAAGATAGATTGTGATATGATCGGGGCAACTGGGATTCAATGAAAGGGTTATAATTTACTGACAACAGGCATGTGACATCATCGTATAAATATCAGCTGTAAACAACGGGTAGAGAATAGGCAAAATTGAGTCATACTTTGTGTGTTCTGTCATCGAGATAACGGATACAAAACTGTCAGTAAGGAAGTATATAAGAATGGTGGAAGGAATGCACAGAGTTTGTCACTGATTTCATACTAAGTCAAAAGCAGGCTCTACATCGAGAAAGGTTCCGTGCTCTAACTCAACATTTAAATAAATACTTAAAAACTAATAATTAAGGTGAATTAAGTAATTGATTTATTTCAAGTAATTCTTGTAACAATCGACTACCGCTGATCAAACCAAATCATAAGCTAGGCCCGCACGACACAAATCTCACGGAAAAGTGTAAAAACCTTTTAAATATGCCTTGTACAGAAATAGTCATGGCTTATTTTAGAGATAGAACTGTTTCTAATATTTGTTTATATTTTAGGTGCACCACTATTAATGTTATGTGATATATCTAGTGGACTTATCACTTCAAGAGGCAGATTTCAATTTCCGCTCGCTAAGCACGCTCAAGAGATAGACAGCAAAGTTCATCACTTAAAGAGACAAATAATGAAAAATATTAAGCGCAGACCGAAGCCAATTACAGCACGAGATAAAATATTTTTCGCTAAAAAGGTGGCTCAAGCAGTGGTTTGCAACCGTGTGTGTAAGAAAATAATTTCTTCTAGTGCACTGCATTTTTTTTTAAAAATTAATCATCAAGACTTAGTGGTTACGCTGGAATCGGTTGCTCTGCTATATCACCATATATATTAATAAAATTAAACAATATCTATCAATAAACGATATTAACTTTTTTTCGTGGTAACATTAATACAGAGATATCGACTTTAAAAATATTTATCTACATTGCAATTTAATATAGCATTTTGGGGCGTCTATGGTTCAGTGATTGATTCGAGGGATCTTCATATCCCGGCTAAATAACTGAGCACTTCTTTAACTGAGAAACAAAAAAAATCATGAACAACAAAAAGCTTTGGATGTTTTCACCAAATCTGGAAAACCAGCAAAACTCTCGGTAACCTATATTGATACCATAGTACCTATTTACATTACGCAGTCAGTACGTTCTCTTTTTAATGTACCGGACAACTAAGAAACAGCAATTATACAACTCATATGTTGAATGGAAACTGTGATTTAAATTAATTGATTTTTGCTTTGGAAAGCGAATTGCATCGCTTGTTTCGTGAGGCTAGCCGTTTTAGATATAAAAATTCGTATCGATAGTATTCATAATATATTTTAGCTATCACAACCTCTTAATTTATATATAGAATAATATAGAAATGAAGGTGTTAATTGAGTGCAACATTTCACTAAACAATTTATTTAAAAATATTATTATTTATTTTATAAATAATCTTTCAACGTAATATAATATACTGAAAAAAGTTAGTTTTAAACAATAATTTATTTTTTTTCTTTAATGTTACCTAAAATTAATATTTAAAATATATTCCATTGCGGTGAAATGCTTTTCCCCAAAATCAGCCATTAGCTAATATATTTGAACCACTCTTTGGAATGGCTTTGAAAAAATTTTTGAACATTTTTTTTCAATTTCAAGTAGTGTTCGATGGGTCGAAACAAATAAAAATATGATGGAGCGATGACCGGACAATGTATAGTGGGTGTGAGAGAACTTCGATACCATCAAGATTTTACGGCTTGTTGCGTAAGCTCGTAAGGAACCAGTCAACTGCCCTTTTTTTACTTTACCCAACATATACGGTATCTTCAAACACTTCACACTCCTTAAGCCTTTCTGCTTTTCGAAGGACCCATCTCCACTAGAAAATTTTTGAAACCAAAGCACAGTGGGAAAATCAGCGATTCTAGGAGAGCATAAGTCAAAAATCGAAGGTATGATTTTGAGCCCGAAATGGTTAGGAAGGTAACCATAGGTGTCTAATAGAATGAAAAAGAGAATTCGCACTTGGAAATTTCTTGTTTATAGGTAAGAGTACATAAACTATTTTTAAGGGACTTCTCAGTTGCGTTTGTAGCACCCATGACTTAACGGCCAAATTTAAAAAAAAAAAATCGACTAGATGGATAAAGTTTTGCTGGAATCGTTTGATAATCATTTAAAATGGGTATTTTTTTCTAATTAAGAATGACATCTTCAACCAAAAGTAACAGAAATAATTAGCTTAAAAAATATAAATGTACATAATTATTTTTTAATTCTTTCGTTTGTATTTAATTAATGCACACCCGGTAAGATTCGCCTGGATTCGCTTTGCTATTTATGCAGACTTATTCTAATAGAACCAAAGAAGTATAATTACAAGAATTACCTGCTACTATTTGCAACTTTTAAAGTTATGTATTTTTATTTAAGAAAAACCAGACTCCTCCAAAAGGAAACTTTATGAATTTTGGCGGAAAAATTCATACTCCAATAAAAATGACGGAGTAAGAGAATTCATACTCTACTTTTTAGGGCAATACGAAGATACTAAATTAAAAAGAACCGTTATAAGACGGTTTGGTGTAATAATAAATATAATGTCGAGTGGATACAATATTGACACCGCTAAGGTCCAAGTATATACAAATGAAACTGCAAAATTGTTTGCTAGTTTATATTTTTGGTATCACATGCCTTTCAGTATCCACAGAATTTTGAAACATGGAGCAGATTATGGAGTCAACTATTCTTCCTATTTGGTTGCTCATAGCAAAAGCACAGACAACATAACTGGAGAAAATGTTCCCGTGATAGTAATTTAGCTGTTGTGTGGGATTCATTACATATTCTCCAGACCCTTTTTTTTATCTAATTTGTCCAATTAGACAAATACAGCCAATAATTTTGTAAAATATCGGTGTTTGAAAAGGATATGAGAACGATAGGATGGAAGAAATCAAATCCTTTAGAGCTTCGCAGGATAGCAGACGCTTTTTTCAACGGGTGAATGAGGGGCGGACGGCATTTAAAGCAAGAGTGACATCATGCAAGGACGAAGAAGGATGTCTCATAACTGAAAAAAGTTACATCTTGGAGCGATGGGCGTCACAATTTCGCAAGACACTCCAAAAAGAAGATGAGGAGAAAGATGCAGAGACAGTAAGAGAAGACTCGGAGGATGATGCAGAGCCACCTGATGAGGATGAGGCAGCCATTGCAAAACTTAAAAACAATAAGGCACTAGGACAGGACGGTATCCAAGCAGAGCTACTGCGGTATGGCGGACCGGACTTCAATAAGGATCTCCAGAATCTCATCCTTACTATTTGGCAAGTAGAAAGAATGCCTGAAGAGTGGACGATAGGCATTATCTTCCCGCTACACAAGAAGGGAGACCAGCTGGAGTGCAGCAACTATCGGGGTATTGTCCTCCTCTCATCTGCTTACAAAGTGCTCTCAAGTATCCTCTTCGAGAGACTAGTTCCTCATGCAGATAGAGAGATAGGGAAGTATCAGGCAGGGTTTAAAAGGGGAAGATCCACTACGGACCAGCTATTTACATTGAGACTGATACTTAAAAAATGTAAAGAATATAGAATCGTAACCCATCATCTCTTTGTCGATTTCAAGTCTGCCTATGATACTGTCGACCGACCGGAGCTTTATCGAGCCCTAAAGGATGAACGTTCCGATGAAATTGGTCAGACTGATAAAGATGACAATGGCAAACTCAAGGTGTATGGTGCGCGTGGGTGCTGTTCTTTCCTACCCCTTTGTCACAAATTGTGGTGTTAGGCAGGGAGACGCTTTGGCCTGTCTTCTATTTAATTTTGCCGGGTAGAAGGCTGTGAGGAAGTCTGGGATTCAACTGCACTCGACCCTATTCAACAGTACAGTCCAGCTTCTGGGATACGCCGATGATTTCGATATAGCTGCCAGATCGGAACGAGCCCTACGAGAATCATTTTTGGCTTTGAAAGACTCTTGGAGGGATCTTGGCCTAGTTGTTAATGAGGCCAAGACAAAGTACATGCGGATTGGAGGTGCCGGACCAGGAGTTGATTATTTTGAAGCAGGAGACTATCGATTTCAAAGGGTAACCAGCTTCACCTATTTAGGTTCAGAAATCAACTCCCAAAACGATATATCACAAAAAATAAAAAAGAGGATTGCAGCTGCCAACCGATGCTACTTTAGCCTTGCCAAATATTTTAGAAGTAGGATGCTCTCCAAGAGGACCAAAATCAAGCTGTATAAAACACTAGTCCGCCCAGTCGTCACTTATGGGTCAGAAGCGTTCACCAAGGCGGATGCGTTGAGGCTTCTTGTCTTCCCAAGGAATATCCTCAGACGAATTTATGAGCCTGTTAGACAGGACAACGTCTGGAGAAGAAGGAGTAATGGAGATTGTAATGGAGAGCCTCTACAACGATGTTGACATAGTCAAGTTCATAAGGCTCGGACGACTTCGATGGGCGGGACATGTGGAAAGGATGGCTGCTAGCGAGATCCCGAAGATGCTGCTGACAGAGGAGCTCTACGGGAAACGGCGGGTTGGACGACCGAACATTCGATGGATGGACTCGGTATCTGCGGACGCGCGGGCCCTCCTTGGAGCCCGAAACTGGAAAGCTGTGGCAAGCGAACGAGCGAACTGGCGGAAGCTTTTGGAGGAGGCCTAGTCTCGGTGACGGGATGTCGCGCCACCTATGATGATGATGACGAAAAGGATATGAAGACCGGAATCAGACGAACATCAAGATGAATATGACGATGATGATGATAATGATGATGGTGACGACTATAAATAATGAAATCGTTTTAAATGTTCATTTTGCTATGTTTATTCATTTTTGTTTAATTGTTAATAATACATTTAATAGATATATTTATTAATGATTATTTTTTTTATTTATTAATATATTATGTTGATTTATTCATAAAATAATTAAAGATGAACATTTTCTTCCTCTTAGAAGTTTTTTTGTTTTGTTTTTTTTAACCTAAAAACTAGACCCAAATGACGCAAACCTTTCTTGATAACTTCCTTTGCATTTTATTTGCTAATTCTTAAATATTTTCAATAAAACCGCTAAATTTTAAATAATCTAGTGGCATTAGAAGACACGGGATTCCAAAACTTATTGTTTAGTGGAGATTATGTCTTTTGCACTCCTAGACTGGCAGTTTACCCTTTAAGTGCAACGCCGCACAGTGGGGAAAAACAGCTAAAAGACGGAAAAAAAACTCTTTTTCTCGAGAATAATTAATCCTATCAAGATGGAAATAGTCTCATTCAATTCAAACTAAAAAAAAAAACACATTAGAATTGTAACTAATTTGAAGAATCATATCATTTTATTCTTTAATAATATTGACAACGCATGTGCAGATATTTTAAATTATTTTATAAAATTTGATTTAACATAATTTTATTCTAATATAACTTCATTTTAATAAAGCATTCCATTTTTCGATTTTCACATTTTTATGTCAATTCCTTTTGAATAAGCTGGTTCAGAATGGGCCAGAATAATTAATTATTTACCTATATAATGTAAAGAATGATGGAACGGATCACATTATCAATTAGAGTGCTTCGTTACTGATGGTAAGGTGTTTATATTTTAGATTCAAGTTTCATGTATGTTATGTAGGCGTCTGAAGATTTTAGTAGCTTATAAAATCCATCCCCGTTCGTAGCTGTGCGGGAACATTTCCTAGTAAAGGGTATGCAGACCACAGTACTTATGGTATTTGTTCATAACTAATTCATTGCTAACTTGAGCTACTTATGCAGTTAAAGACGGATTTTGGAAAAATATTCTTGATATATTTCCGGGGTTACTAGAACCGTTTCCTTTTTTTTTTATTTCAAAACCAACTTTTATCCCTAATTCAGTGTTAGACCGTTTTTTATTGGCTCCTATGTAGTTTCTTTTATTGTGATAGTAGTTTTGATAGTTTTCCAACTAGGTGAAGATTATATTTCATAAATTTACATGAAGTAAAAAAATTCACAACTTAACTGGTTCTTTTTTGGGACACTTAAGTTAGCTTATCCCTATTAAATTAAAACTTATTTTAATTTTTGTTTGTAAAGAGGAAAAATAACATAATCATTGTACCACTAATTGAAGTTGAAAGCATCCGATGCCAAAGTATACTACCCGAAAATAAAAACTAAAGTTTATAATGATCAGTCACTAGAAACTGCCTCACATGCATCGGAATATTTTTTTTATTAGTCTCAATAATGAGAATATCCAAGTTCATACTGTTTGAGAAGAAAGCAGACTGATAACTATTTAATAACTGATAAATAAACATGGAGACCACGAATGTACTAATCCCAACTTTCTAAACAAACCTTGTTTTTATGTGCAGTTGTCGATGAAATTTGTAGGAATATTAAGTAGTAGTATAAGCTTTATGAAAATGGTAATTTTTTACCGGAGCTCAGCGGAGGATCACACATGTTAAAAAACTCTGGTAACTTTTTCGCTCTCACTCAGGTGTATTTTTTGGTAATATATTAAATACATTGGACCAATCTAATATTTTTACACTATTCTTCATTCTATGAACTACAAGTCTGTCAAGTCTCATAGGTTTATGTATAAAAACAAATCCACAGTGACCCAAATTGTAGCTCAATAGAAATAGGCCACTTTGGGGTGGTGTAATATTGTCCAACTTTAGAAGGACTCAGAGTCACAAATAAAAATGAAATTGAAAAAAAAAAAAACAAAAAAAAACTGTACATGTTTGCACCCACTAATAATGAATACAAAATAGTCCATCAAACACCACAAAAATAATGAAGTCATTTTAATGTAAAAATATTAATGTACAGATATTTTAAGATTAGAAGATTAGTTTATAAGAAATCTCAAATTTTTGGTCATAATCTTTATTTTATTTTATTTTTTTCAAACAAGAAGTCATCACTAACGAGTTTGTGTAATTGGAGGATTAGAGAATTTAAAAAACAAGGCTTCTTTATCTTGCGATAGAGAGGAGGAATAAATAAAGAGAGCGTTTAATCGGCTGTGTAATCAATGACTACCGAAATAATCTATTCTGAGCAGAGATGAGGAAAGTGTGAATGAAGCCAGGAAGAATGACTAATGACAAAGTGGTGTAGCTCAAGCAAAGCCTTCTCCCCCCCCCCTCCACCCCTCACCCTTAACAGAAGCATTCTCTTATAATTGAGGATCCACTAACTAATTTAACAGCTCCCTGCCTCTCAATGAAACCGCGAAATCAGCTGACGATCCGCGTCCCATCAATGGCTACTCAGTGTAATTTTAAGTTTGTATAGATAAACGATTTATTTCGTTCGTCGACCTGTAATACAGTCTCGTAGCTGGCTAGAAATTTCATGAAAATAAAATTTGTCTACAGTCGATGTTAACAATTATAAAACTGTAAAGGGAATGTACATTAAGACAAAATCCTCTCAGAAAGAGGACCCCTGATTTTGTTCTTCATTTTCTGAATTTACTCTGTGGTATAAACTTTCAAACGTTTGGTCATAATCTTTCATTGTTTTTAAATAACGGTATGTGGTGGTGAAGGAAGAACCTTGAACTATACAATTTGTATGGTGGCATGCCATTGACGTTCTTCATAAGGGTCCAACTGCTCTAATGGATGAGGTATGTCTACCGGATGGGCGAAAGCAGAATGTCGAAAATTGTTCTGGGATAGACCGGATGGAGTAAGACCTCGCGGAAGACCTAAGAGAAGATGGTTCGATGGTGTCTCAGAGAGCTTGAAACTATCGAGGATTTATTGAAGGTGAGCTGCTGATCGGAACGATTAGAGGAAGGCTGTAGAGCAGGCCAAGGACAGCTTCATGAGTCGTGTCTGCCAATAAAGAAGAAGAAAGTGCCATTGTTAGCCAGTATTGTTTAATATCACGCACACGTCGAACACTTCACATGTTCTTTTGCCATCTTATACTTGTGCTCTTTTGATTACCTTGAATTGGTATGTAGCGAGGTTGATTGTTTTTGGACACTCAACTTCTTATGTAACTCAAACGTTATGTGGTTTCAAAAATGTGATAATTTTGTCAATATTGCATTTGTTATCTCCAAGCATTACCGAGTGTCTTCTTTCCAGCTTTTCCAGTTCAAAAAAAGTTTCCTACAGCGGGCATTCTTCGAGAATATGTCTGATCGTTAATTGACACTGGCAGTATAAACATTTCGGTGAGGCCTCTCTCATTATAAGGTAGCCATATGTGAGGCAAGTATGGCCAATCCTCAATCTTGTGATCACAAGTTCTTCTCTTCTATTTCTCCGATGTGATGTATACCATTGTTTGATGTATAATGATTTAATTATTTGTAATCTTTGAGTAGGTCAGTGTCTTTCGATTTTAGCATTTCCATCCACCTAAGCTCACAGAATATCGTCATCCAGGGTAAAAGTCCTGCCACAAACCTTCTTCTTCTCAATGCTAAAGTTTTTAAACCATCGTTAAAAGATCCAAATATTAACGTTACGTCACCCCGTACGTTATTATAGTTTCTGGCTGTTCAATCCCTTTTCCCATCGAGATAAACTCGTAAAACGAAATTATAGGAAAATCGCTTGTAAGCTTGTGGGTAAATATTGAATCATTTCCAAGTAGTAAAATGATAAAGAGGTAAAAAAAAAATATATATTTTGCAGATGAACAATAAATATTTACATCCATCAAATAATTTATTAAATGTAAACAGTTTCTTACGCAGAGGAGTAATTTAAAGAAAACAACGAATCCTGCGATATTTTCCTGACAACCCAATAAAATAAATATTACATGAAGAATTTTCATACTGCCTTCTGTTTTTTGTTTTTATTTTTGGTCAAAAACGAAACGAGGATCTGCACTTTCTGTAATAGTAAGAAAATGGTCTCGGTTAGTGAGCAGCTTTGTTGGATAGGGAGGTAAAAGATCGTTGACAAATAGAAGTATGTTTGCTTTGTTCAAAGAAGGTTTACTACCGATTATCAGTTAAACTAATTAATAAACCAGATTTTTTTTTTTCAAACTCTAGATTCCAATAAACTTAATTTGACTCACTTGAAGTTTCTTACTGGAAAATAAAAAAAATAAATAAAAAATTGCTAAATTTACTTCTTAATATAAATCCTCTTATTACTTACTCGACACATAAACAAACAAAACGTTTGAAAAGAAGATTATCTCGAATCTTTCAAGAACAGTAGGCTTTGCAATTACACTAACAGCTCTCGATGGATATAATGACATCCATGTTATCGTGCCCAAGATGAAACTTCTTACTAAATCAATAACGATAGAATATTCTCATCGCCAAATACTGCACACAAAAAGAGGGCAAAAAAGTTAGAATTAAGTCAATCAGGCTATAGTTTAGAGGTGAATAGGGAGCAATGTAGCGAAGACAGGGTAAACCCGTCCAATAACAGTAAGCCTGAATTCGTTATCTGCCTAAAAGGGCGGGGAAATGGTTATGGGAGCTGTTGCGGCCTTTGTATTTATGCCCCAGCTCCCTCCCCCCACCTCCCACCCACCCACCGAGTACCTTTTACACTCTCTTCTTTCCTTTAATGGCTCTCCCCAGCATCCAATAGAGGCGAACATAAGGAGATGCACTCCGAGAGCTCCGTGCACCACCAGCCATTGCATCTACCAACAGTACTGCATTCTGTAACAAGGATCGTCGACAAATGGTTCGGTACTGAGATAACAATTATGGTAGATCACCAGCGAAGCTCCTAGGAGGATTTGAGGATTTGGAATTCTGCTTCAAAGAATCATATTAACAACAAACATTTATGATGCGACTCATCTATATAACCATCAAAGTAGGGTGTCTAGGAGTATAAAGTGGTGGGGTGGGTAGGAGCGCTAAATAAAATAGTTAATGGTCCTCTAATATATATGAATTGATTTCAAGCATTCCACCTAGACAGGCATGTGGAGCGATAGTTTTTTATTTTATGTTAATAATATTTATATATAATTAAGTAGGTAAATAGTAACTGTACTGGTTTATGTTTTGATATTATGGTATAGAATCATCATCATCTTATGGCGCTTAAAGAACACTGGCCTCTTCTACAATTCTCTGCCATTCTGACCCATATGTGGCTGCCCTTCTCCATTCTCTCACTGCCAGAATCCGAAGATCGTTCTTTACATCTTAAAGCCAACGAATTCGAGGCCTTCGTCTCCAGATCTTTCCACCGGGGTGTCCCTTCAACATTATTTTAGGGAGCCTACTATAGCTTCCATTTTTAGCATCTCTAGCCATCTTATTCTGCCTCATTATATTGGCTACAATATCTGGGGCTGAATATCTTGAATTCTTCATTCTTCCTCATTCGCACAAGATTCAGTCCATATTTAGTTGGACCATATATTTTTCGTAGGATTTTCCTTTCCCATATGTTTAATACTTTTTCTTCATGTGATGTCAGGGTCCATGTTTCCCTTACATAACAACCGGGTGATCATTCGATAGACTCTTAATATTATAGAGTAAACGACAGTAATTAGACCTATTTGGACATACGAAGTTGAGCTATGTGACTCCACTAAACCTTCCGATTTTTCTTTTATCGAATACCTAAATTCTTATTATTATATCGCAAATGCCCTTATTAATAAAGGTCTTTATGATCCATACGTTGCTAATTTAGCCCAAACCAGATTCCTATAAGTTCAGTAAGCAACTAAATATTCTAGTCTCATAACTTACTTCAACTTAATGCAAGAGGTTCCTTGGCCGGAGGAGGGCTCGCTAGCTGTGTGTTAGTTTACTATCTGCTACAATAGGAGCGTTAATTATCCTCTTTGAACTGGGTTTTTAGTTAAGAATAAATATCTTTCCGCTTTAAGTGAAGTACAGTTTATTACTAATTGAACATCGGTGGCCATATTTCAGAGTCGGTAGTTTGAAATTGCAACTATATTCATTCTTCAACCGAGGATCCCGAAGATAAAGTAATATAAGAAATCTATAGAAAATTTGATAGGGTTACGATAAACTAATAAGATATATGTAAACAATATTAGAATATGCGAACGCTGAATTGGAGAGGCAAGAAAAATAATAACAAACAATCGTAAATTATTTTAATACAGCAATTAAAGTGAACAAAATCTTATACTTAAGGTAATAATAAAACGTACAACTTTAAAAACATATATATATTCATAAGTATACATAGAATCATCGGATTCAGAAAAACAAAATCAAATTGATAATTCTAATGCCACGATGATGATAAAACCATATAAGTAACGTGAGAAACTATCGTGGGAATGAATTAGGTTCAGATCATGGACTATAGATCGTGAAAATACATAATAATACTAGAAAAAAGAAAACAAGTATTTTTCCCTACATATTTGTTTAATATGGTTCTTGAGGTTCAGTTAATAAAATAACCACATATTTTGGCGACGTTTCGAGACTATATTATCCTACAGTGGAAAAATACTGTTTATTTCAAAACATAAAGTTAGCTACAATATAAGTATATAAAAACATGCGTTAGAATAATTAATTACATATAATTACAAAATATGGAGGAGTATGAAACTACTTACATACTGATGATTATGCTTTTGGTATTTACTACTAAATTATAACAATTATAGTACACAACTGAACTGGGGAATTTCTGAAAAAAGGTAAGGGTTGAGAGGGTTGGTATTTCCAAAACACCAACCCTTTTTATACCTGTATCAGAAGATAATCCAGTTTTGAAAATACCAACCCTCCCAACCACTACTACCTTTTTTCAGAAATACCCCAGTTCAGTAGTGTACTAGAATTGTTATAATTTAGTAGTAAATACCAAAAGCATAATCATCAGTATGTAAGTAGTTTCATACTCCTCCATATTTTGTAATTATATGTAGTTAATTATTCTAACGCATGTTTTTATATATTTATATTATAGCTAACTTTATGTTTTGAAATAACCAGTATAACTTATATAGTTTTATTGTGAATTATAATAAACTTTTATTACATTGTGAAGGGAATGTCAAAAACTTTGTACGTTAAAGCCCACTATTTGTGATTGATAAATATAAATAATAAAAATATGCATTCTAAATAAAAAAAAACAATTGAAATTAAAAACCGAACTAAAATCAGGACTACCCGAATCACAGTGATGAAGGAACTAAAGAACTCTAACAGAAAGCTGGCGAGTGAGAAGAATACTACTAGGACGTTCCTACTAAGGTGCAGGGCATTATGAGAACAATATAGTCTCGAAACTTCGCCAAAATAAGTTGTTATTTTATTGACTGAACCCCAAGAATATTATTAAACATCTAATAGTAACAGTCAAGAATTATATATGTATATATATTATTTATTGATATTTACAACTGAATATAATATCTACATCAAATAAATGTGTGTAAAACGACTAAACTTGTATGTCAATAACTTGTAACTTCAATAAATGTTCTACTTTAAAAAGTCTCTTGGCCATTTTCTTTCTCTTTGCTGGAAGTTGTTCGGGGACCGAGTGGGATGCAAGTTCGAAGACTAGTAAATCCGAGTGGGTATAGAGCTTATTATTGGAGGATAGGAATCTAGGTTGGGCCAATTCAGCAACATATGGGACACTGATAACATTGAGATCATTATGGATGAGTTTATTTGTGAAGGATTCAATGAATTTAATTTAGAATTAATTAAAAGTCTCATTGATAAAAAACGATTTTGACTAAGAAGTAAGAAATAGGCAAACTCTTAAATAAGCAGAAAGTTATGTAAACTTTCTACAGATGGTTATACAGAAAAAATGGGTTAATCTAATAAAGATATGCTATTAAAAGTACTCTACCAAAGATTTAATAGAGCACGAATCGCTTCATTTTATTCCGAAAAGTATATAACAATAGAATTATGAACAGTAATGCATTCAGGAAAAAGTATAAATGTGATTATTAAGCTACAGTGATGATTTGGTATAGTTGGGTCTAGATGCAGAATCTAAGCAAACACAACGATGCTCATAAAATCCGTTAAATTGATCGTTAAATTAATAGACTCCAATAAAATAAAATAACGGATTGTAGCATTGAGGATGGTATTTTTGAAGTATAGATAAATCAGGGATTAACATTGAATAAATTGGTAGGAAAAGTATCAAGGGAAAACAATATCTAGGCACATAACATTTAAGAGGAAATAAAGGCCGGAAAAGCTTTATATTTTTTTTCTCGCAAAACTACTAACTACAAAAAAAAAAAAAAAAAAAAAAAAAAGGATAAGCACACAAAAGAATTCAGAGGGCTCCACAATGTGGAATTGCGGGGCATTATCCGGTGGGTATAGTTAAGTTTATAGCTGCGCGACAGTTCAATGAGGCATTTAAAGGCGTTGGATTTAATAATATTTGAAATCCAAAAAAAGGCAATCAGTCTTGAGCGAAAGGGAGGCCTAGAAGTAGATGGGAGTATTGTGTCTAATTTTGGAGTTTCAGAATACGGTGGTGTCGGCATCGAGCCTTCAGGTTCCCGATGCCTACAATTGATTTGCTAATCAACGAAGCCGGTGTGTATCGGTCGCCATGTAAATGAAATGGAACTACCCATCGCAGGCATGTATTTATTTAACTTTAGCGACATGTGAAAATATTAAGAAAACGAAAAGAATGAATACGCTGTAATTTTTCGATGGGGAAAAACGCGCTGTTGAATAATCGACAGCCGTAGAACCAGGAAATGTCAGTTTACAGTTCACTGAGAATATGAAAGAAGGTTTTTTTTTTTTTTCTTTTGAGTAATGAAATCCTTGCCCTACCCGGACGAATTCGTCCAAATTAATAATTTAGAAAAAAAAATGATGAAATATCTTTTCCCTCTGCTAAGCAGCTTTCTCTTCATTTGCCTCGAGACAAGCCTCCATCCCGACCAGACCCAATTTCCAAGAGGCATTCTTCGCCTCGGTTATATCCACAACCGACACACTACTCCGCGGATAGACTGTTTACCTTCAGTAGTTCCTTTCCCGCAGCCCTGATTACTTATTGGATTTTTTCCTAAGAATGGATTATGCAAATCCCTCGAAGGGCGCTATATTAAATCATGTCGGATCATTTACATTATATTCAATTTACTTGTTTGTACTGCGGCAGGAAACAGGATCTAGGGCAGGTCTTTTTTATATTATCTTGGTCCTTACTACAATCTCCTCATTCCTCATTCTCAAGATCGATTTTCATTTTGAATATTTAAATATAAATATATACATTAAAATTATATGGTTGAGTTTTCATAAGACGAATGTTGCCTATTTTCTGTCTCACTGCCACCTTTATTTCTGTTGGATCTCACGTTCATTTTTCACACTTGAAACTTATTGCTAAAAGATATTGAATAACACATTTTTATATTAAATATCAATTCACATTTTCAATAAATCTAACTTCTATGTGTACAAACAGACGTAGTCGAAACTAGTTTTCAAATAAAATAATTCTTATAAAAGTGGCAATTAATTCTGTGATCCTAATTCCAAGATAGATGTTTGTATGTGGATTGGACTCTGCATGAAATATTTTGATTTCTATATTCTTCAAGGCAGAGGTACTGACTTCTTTAGGAAACAATCTTGATTTCAGGAATAGTCTGGTAGGATGAATAACTTTGCAACTTTGTTTACTGATAGGTATATTCACCGCATTTGCAAATGAGGTTGGTAGATACAGGCATTAAACGAAGGAAACTCTGTATCCTCTCTAATCTATTTCTAAGACATTGTTGCGAACTGAATCCAACGGTCGTAAAACAGTTTATCATGCCATTCCATAGCCCTTCTCTCGATAAATCAATTATGATTTGAAGGCATGTCGGAAGGTGAGGAGAAATTTTCTATCAGCACTTCAAATGGTGATGGGGCCATGAGAAATAATTTTTATACCGTGTTAAAGTAAAAATTTTGATAACAGCCCACTAAATATATCAAAACTGTCATGTTTTGCCAAAAAAAACACATTTTTCGTGGTGGCATGGGTATTTGAAGGAATATAATTAAAATTTGAGATATGGGATATAATAATAAATTTAACCAGCTTTGAGATGGAAAAAAGAAATTTGGGATCGGACAAATATTTTTGGAGTTATAGCCGAATGTGCCGAAAAAAACGAAAATATCACAACAGTACGGGTTTCTCAGCGTGTTAGCAAGGTTGTTGTACAGGACTTCATTAAAATTTCATATACTGGGTCTAACAGTAAATTTAACCAGCTTTCAGATGAAAAAAAAGTTTAGATCGGACGAATAGTTTCGGAGTTAGAGCCAAAAGAGTACGGACAAAACATGTTTTCACGGAGAAGTACGACTTATCGCAAGCATTCTACCCCCCCCCCCCCACCACCATATCTCCCTAAGCATAGATCCCAGTAAAAAATTTTATAAAACCTTTTTTGTAGAAAATTTTATTTAAATTAATTTGGTATACTGACATTCTTTTGGTAGACGGAGTAGTTTTTGACTTATTAATAAAACATGAAAAAAAAATTACCTTTAGAGACTCCTCACCCTTAGCTCCCCCCACCCCTCAGTACTTTTAGTATGTTGTTAAGAACACCTTCCCCTACAACTGTGCCGAAATTGGCTTCTACATGAATTATTTCCGCTGTTTGGTTCTTTTTTTTTTGGTCTTTGTCGCCTGCCCTACTTGGTAGTCAAGTGCCTTAACCACTTAGCTACCGCGCCTTCCTAGTAAATTCACATTGCTATTATAAACAAAGTCACTCTATGTAGCGAAACAAGTTCACAATTTATTTCATGTTCCGATAAGATAAACCTGGCAATCCTGACGCTAATAAATGCTAATACAGTTTTTAATGTAATTCAAAAGTTCTCTTTCAATACCTTAGAATTCTAAAATTCTAAAACACCCAACCATAGCATTTTATCGTAAACTTTCTAAAAATTAAAAAAAAAAAAAAAAAAAAAAAATTAGACGTTCTAATCTTTCAAATACTTCTTGAGTCTCAGAGAGTTTTTTGAAATCCTGGTTCATCTTGTTACCATTCTTGTGTAAATTTTCATGAAGTACATTTTTTTTTAATTATGATCTTTCCGAAAAAAATTAGAGGTTTCGTTTTTAGTTCAAAATACCTAAAAAAAATCGCAAACAATAGCAATTTTATAGTTTAAATGGGAGAGAAAGGCATTTGCAATCTTTTAACCTAGGCCACAATATAGTATTTTTTCAAAGTAGCAAAATATAATACATAATTTCCGTCATTTGTAAACATTGTAGTAGATTTGAGAGAACTAAAATGAAAAAAAAATATCACTTTATATATGACTAATTATAACAATGATTTTTAAAAAATACAAGAAACAAGTATTCATGTTTTCTAATTTGTTTTTGTTACTTAAGAGTAAATTTTTTCTAATTGAAATTAAAAAAAACATACAAATGCGTTACAAAAAAAGTGGTGCACTTAGAAAATATTGATTTGTTGAGATTTAACTCAAACAATCAGCAATTGTTTTAGAACAATTATTTTAATTTATTAAAAAAACATTAAACAGCACAGGTTTGAATAATAAATGAATGAATTAATGGTTTAATTGGGAAAATAAAAAAAATGTATAAAACTAAATTTTATGTGTTTTTTTTTACTGATGATGTTATCAGTAACGTTTATTCTATAGATTATCTTGCAGTCAGTAAAGATTCACGCCACAGAAAGCTATCCATGTATTTGTTCATGGTGTAAATACTTATTATTTTTTTTTTTTTTCAATTATTGCGACTAATATTTTTTTCATCCATCTTTTCAATGATCCATTATACTTTATCCATTTTCAAAGAAGTTTCCTTTCTATTTTTGTTTTAAATTTTAAGTAAGTGTTTATCAGAATTATTTTGTATTTTTGGAAGTTAATTGAAATATATCTTCCTTTACTATATTATTATATTATATTATTTCTGACAGTGCGCTACATAATAACATTTGACTTCAAAACATTGAAAGAACCAACCAAAATTAATTACATATCAAAGAATGCTGTATATAATTTTCAGTATTTTTTTTAGTGACTGACTGAATAATAGTAGAAAGTGGATATGCTATCATGTTTAAAAATCCCATTTTCGATTTTTTTTTTTTTAATTTATTATTATAGTAAAAATCAGATAGTTTCTTTAACGTATATCAATAGCGTTCGAAATTTTTCTTTTACCTTTATCGATATAGAACTAATATTTTACTTTCTCTCTGGCTTGCGATACTATGGTTTTTTTTTTGTTGTTTTTTTTTAATTGATTTTTTTTTTTTTTTTTTTTATGTGAAGAGAGCTGATAACAAAAGTTAGTTACAAAAACAAGCAATCCTTTGCAAATAAACCTTAATGTTTCTTGTATATTTGAATACTTGTTGAAACGTATGTTATTTGTTAGCGATACATGATTGTTGATAGTTTTGTATTAGGATATGTCTTATCACAAATATGCTTCCATATACCATTCAGTATGCTTTGCTTTTGTTAACAATAAATTTTCACAAAAAAAAGATCATTAAAACTTTAAATTGTGATGAATGATTAGCAGATATGTGTTGAAGTGAATGGTGACAAGGTATAATTAAATGGGAGTATTTAGTGAATTAAATCAGAATGTGGAAGTTAAGTGGAAGTGAATAGAGATACTGAAGCCGCTCATTTTGTTAATTTGGGTTTTTAGTGGGGGAGGTGTGACAAGGGCTGTGCAAACATCCATTAGGCTCCAAGGCACTTAGCTCCTCGCCACTTCCTCCGCCCTACCTCCTTGCAATACCCAACACCTAAATAGCATACCCAATTGTCATCCTCACAACTCTAACCCAACCATACTTCATTCATTTTGATTCCTGTTTGACGGCCAATTCATTACATCCCTGTCTTTCTGGCACTATTGCTTCGATATGATATACGATATAAATACACCATGAAGTTCAGCGTACGAATTTTGGAGCGCTTACCAAATTATATATATATATATATTTTAAATCTGTTCATACTCTATCTAAAAATCAATGAATACCGATTCAATACTTTTTGATACGGTTTGATAGTTCACTAGTAGCTGTCACATTGTAAATGCTAAATTAAAGCATGATCTACACGATTAGTCATAATCCATTTTGAATTTTCAACAGATAAATATCTATATGAGAACGGAAAGTATAATATACAATAGTCCAGGAGCCGACGACACTAAACCTGTCATGATAGATTTCCCAAAAAAATCAATGCCAATCATCAATTTTTGTGTAAGAAAAACCACTTCTGACGTTTCCAAATACGGTCAAGATGTTGGCAGCAAGCAGAAAAAGATTCCAGGAGGCCGTTTTCAGGAAAAAAAAAAAACTGCTGCACTTATTTTCTCAACGGATCTTAATGTTTTTAATAGTTGCTGGATCCGAATCTGAAGTTTGCTACCACGGCAGCCGTAGGCTTTATACCCAAAATCGCAAAAAAAAAAAAAACCCGCCCAAAATAGCGGTTATTTGAGGTATTTTACCTATAAAAAGAAAAAGAAGGATTCTTCGAAAATAGTAAATTGTAGCATGATTTAGTACATACAAAATTAAAAAAAAAAAATACAATACCGAAATCGGACCATTTTTCACAAAGTTATGGCCTTGGGAACATTGTAGAGATTGTCTAACTTGCAGTCATTCCCACTTCTCCGCGAAAACACATTTATAGGTACTCTTTTGGCTGTAACTCCGAATCTATTTTTCCAATCCAAAATTTATTTTTATTGTCTTAAAGCTGATTGAATTTGCTATCAGACTCTGTATAAGAAGTTCTAATCAAGTACCTTAAAGTACACATACTAGCACGTTAAATCCTCGTACTGTTGTGAAATCCAAGTTTTATTGAAACATTTTTCGCTATAATTCTGCATATATTTGTCCAATCCCAAATTTCATTTTCAAGGGTCGATAACAGCTAATCGTAACACTGTTGGCCGGATAAGACCTGATATTTTTTCAAAGATAAGATTCCCACCCTCCTTTAGTAATTTAATGAATTATATATTTTATTTTAGCATACATAAATTTCAAGTCACTATAACCATATTATGTTTATGTTTCTGGAATATTACTTTTAAAAAAACAAAGAAAAAAATCTAATCAATTTGATCTAGCCAAAGATTGAATCGCTTCAACAGATACAGCCAGGAAAAAGAGGTGCTCATAATTCAATGTCAGTTGCAGCTATGGCGGTCAGTGACCAAACCGCTTTTCTAGTATCCTTCAACGTCTCCCTCCAGATTCCTTTTATTATTATTGTTATTATTATTATTATATTGTTGGCATGAAATTGCTTTTATTAACTATCGAATTTCTAAAAGAAAAGGGCAAACATTTGTCAAGTAATTTGCATAGCTACATATATCGTTCTGATTGCACTCGATTGTACTTTCACGTATATCTATATGTCATTACATACAAATTTTATTTTTTATAAACGAAATAAAAAACAAAAATATTTCATGCAATACTTTTATATACAACGATACGAACAAAAAATCGTAATATTTAAATTAATTTTGAGTATTTTGGTTATATTGGCATTTATCAACCAAAAACAAATGTTACTATTTGTGATCTATTTTGCCATAACTAAAATAGTTCTTACGTTGAACACTTTGTTTTTGTTGATAGCTCAGAGTATGAATGACTTTGGTCTCATAAATAAAAAAAATAAAAAACCTCGATCTCTTCTTCACCCTGTCCCTTACAGAAGATGTAGGACATCATTCAATCACTGCTGTATAGCTCTGTATTTTTCTTATAAATAAAGACAATTTTAGTTGATAGATACATTTTTTATTTTACCAGAATATGTAAGAAAAAAATGTATTTTTTTTTCTGTTCCAAAAAAAGGCCAGTGTTCCATCGCGCCACTCAATCGCTCCACTTCATGAGGATTCCCCACGCACGATCGGTTGGAGTCATGGACTTTTGGCGTGATGAGATGGAGTTGGGTGCCGATTGGAATTCCAACATCTTCACGCCACCCCAAAAAATTTACTCGAATTTTCAAACGCACGGTCACTCCAAGGTTCATTTGGCGTGGAGCGATCCTCAGAGGTCATCTTTAAGACTGCGTAGGTAACCAACGAGAGATGGAGGCCCTGGCTTTGTTCACGATGGTGGATCGAGCGGCTATACGGTACTTTGCCTTCAATGATGAAAACTAATGTATTTCATGTGGGATTTATTCATGCCGATTCATATCCGGGGGTGGAGGAGGTGTAAATACGGTGCGGGCACCACTGTCACTAACAATGCCTCGATTTCATTTTTTGTCGGGATAGACTAAGCTACTAGTAAACCGTTACTTAAGTACATAAGAGAAAACGTAAAATCCTTGGCAGGATGCCCTTATTCAAAACATTTCAAAAAATGTTTTTTCCCCTTTGCAATGCCATGCTAGTTGGCCAAATTGAATGAATCGGAGATGTCTTTCAAAGGGAACCTTCCCCCTCGCTCAGCCATTTATCCTGCCAACTAGAATATGATTTTTATGGATTTTGTCACCTGATCGATAGATAATACTACTAAAGTTTTCTAGGTGCCACCATAAGCATTACAAAGAGTGATACCTTGCTTGAACAATTTTTCGCGTTAACTGTCAGCTGTGTATTAATATTGGAATCCCTTTATAGCGTAATTCGTGATCCCATACTTGGAATTTACTGTTTTAACATTACACACCAGGTCTAGAATTGAAAACGATATAAAGATAAATAAAAGTCACTGTTTTAGAAATGAAAATATTTCATTACTTAATTTCTAGTTTATTGCCTATACTCCTTAAGAAACGACTTGGTAATTTAACGGGGCAACATTTTACGTCCAATATAGGCTCAAGTACCTGGAGCCAGCTGAGTACCAGATTTCATATAAGCATATAGAGAGAACATATAACCTAGGCGTAATGTTATTGCTCCTAGTCGGAATTTACAGAGACTATTTTCCTAGAAATAAATAGTAAAAAATCAATAAAAACATTTTATATTAATTAACCTATAAACTTCAGTTATTATATATATGAGGGACGCCATTAAAAGAAATCAATGAATTGCACACTGTGATCATAAACCACTTTTCTATAAAGACTTTGGATAATTTTGTTTTTATATAATTTTATAATCATACAAGACTTAAAAGACTAGAAACTGCTCATCGCTTCCTATTACTCCAACATTTGCACGGCATGCGTTCAAAGCTCCTAATAAATTACATAATACTTATTTACATGACGGTAATTAGACTTATTCGGACATATGGAGTTGAGCTTTGTGCTCCACAAAACCTTCTAATTTATCTTGTATCCAATCATTACTATTCAAAATCCTTCGTAAAATCCTTAGTGTTTCTAATTAGGTAACAAACAAACATATCCATAAAGATCTCAAGGTTCCAAATGTTGCTGATTTGACCCAAATCAGATACCTATAATTTCATAGTAAGCTCCATTCCACTCGAATCTAGTAGTCACCCAACTTGCCTTACACTCAATTCCTAATAATCCTCCGAGGCGTCTGAAAAGAAGATGGCCGGGAGACCTTATGATGTAGAACTTTTATTGAAGTGCTACTAGTAATTAATTTTTTACATACTATTGACATGTAATTTTAATCGTTTTCATTAAATTTACTAGTTGTATATAATGTATGCAATTGTAAATATCAATAAAAAGTTAGAAAAACAAAAACTATTAATATAACTATTTTAATTATTTTGAAATGGGTATTATCTTATTACATTATTTTTGTGATTTAACTTTTGAAAAGTATTCAAAAAGTTACTTGATACTGTTGACTATGTCCGTTTAACAGTAATTTAAATCAGAACCGACTGAGGGAGGAGTTTGGTAGAAGGAAACCTCGTATACTTCTTCTTTCAAAGAAGAATATATGATTATTCTATATTCTTAAATGTTTATCGACTAGTTTAAAGTAATTGCTATATTTTATCATACCAGTAGTAGTTATATTTTACTGACAAAATCCTTACTGCCAACAAAAGTCGAGAATCAAGGAACCTCATTAAAATAGTATTCAAGATTAAACTATGTATTTTAAATCATACTTTGTTCAGTTGCAGTTCTAAAGAAACGAATTAATCGTTGTATTAATCGAACGATGTCAGTAAAAAACATGAGTTTCACTTGTGCATGTTTATTTTTATAAAAATCAATTGGCAATGGTCACTTATATATTGACAATAGAAACCAAAATTTACGATAGACACATGCTTATACCAACATTCAATATAGACACGAACAAATACCATCATTAAAAATAGACACCGACAAATACGACAAATTTAAGTTATACTCGTAAATGTAATACTAGTAATGCCATTTTTTCACCTAAACATCTGTATCTTTTTCGTTTTTGTTTTCAAAATTTAAAAGGCACTGTAGTATTCTTATAATTTCTCCATTATTCCAATAATTAAACTTAGATAAAATTGTAACTACAATTACCATCGTAACGAAATGCACTAACCTATGATCTAAATCAAGGTGTAGAGTGTTATTTTCCGATGCTTGTCATTTTCACACAAACTAACACCAACATCAGCACCCCTGAATGATTCCTACAAGAACGATAGAGAAAAAAAAAATACCTGAAAACTAAAGTCTACGCAAATGCTAATAAAACAAATGTGTTGAAAATCGTGTAAATTTTGTAGTATAAGTGTTCTTTTGGTTTTTTATTCAATGCAATATCGGTGCTCTTAAAAACATTAATTTTATAAACATAAATAAAACATATTAGATTTAAAACATGTCGTTTCCTAGGTTTTCTGATCACTTCAACTGTTACATTTGTTTTTTTTTAGACTTTGTGATATTCAATTTTTTTATCGCATTTATCCACATACAAGACTAAAACAACAGGAAACTGCTCATCGTTGTCCACTTCAACATTTACTTGACAGACGTTCAAAACTTCCGATTTACTGAAAATACTCATTTACATGGCAGTTATCAGACATATTTGGACATATAGAGTTGAGCTTTTGGGCTCTACTAAACCATCTAATTCATACCGCATCCAATCCTTGCAATCCAAAATCTTACGAAAAATCCTTAATGGTCCTTATTTTGTCAGAAAGAAATTTATCCATAAAGACCTTAATGTTCCGTATGTTGCAGATTTATCCTAAACCAGGTACCTATCCTTACATAGTAAGCTCCATAACCATTCAAATCCACTCGGCTCCCAACTTGCCTCACACTCCATTCCTGATAATTCTACGAGACGTCTGAAAAGAAGATGGCCCAGGGAAATTCTAATATAAAATTTTTATTGAAGTGTTACCAGTGAGTAGTTCTTTAAAGGTTGTTTACAAGTTATTGTTATCATTATGATCAAATTTACTTGTAGTATATTTTATACAGTTGTAAATATCAATTAATAGTTTAAAATTTAAAAAAAAAAAAAATGGTTGCATTTATTGAAACGATCTTAACTCTTCAAAAATAAACGAACATCCAACACATTTTTCCTATACGTATAATTACTAAATTATCTTATATAAGCTCAGTGTACATATTACATAGCAAAACAAGAAATAATAATAATAATACCTTGTTTAGGAGATAATAACAACGCTGGTTCATGCAATATCATACCTGAAAAGGAAAATAAGAAATTATTTTAATGAAATAAACTTCAATAGTAACAATAACTTCTAACCAAAATATGGTTAAAACGGTTCAATGGTTAACTAACCATCTGTATAGAATAAATATGATTAAAGGGCGGAAATAGTAAAATGTAGAACTTGATAGTGTACCAAGAGGAAGGGTCTACCATGGCTGGCTCGAACACATCCCTTGCTGATGGAGAATTTAAACATAATCTCAAAAAAAAAAAATTCTGTTAGTCAAACGTTGCATAAGAACTCACTGAATTGTAGTTGCAAATTCCTAACTTTTGTATTATTAATTATAAGCGTCTAAATAAGGAAAATAAATTTACATATCTATCACTATTTATTTATTGGTATAGTCACATTTCAATGTCTGCATAATCTAAAGAAAGAAGAGCTTTTTAACTTTTACAAATTAGTTGGGTTTGATTGCTTTGTATATTGTAGTGGTACAATAGATGACCTAAATAAATTTTTATCTGATACATGTAGATCTTAATCAGAAAATGATTGCATGACCTAGTTTGTGTGGAGGCTTCGTCAAACCCCATTTAGTTTGCGACACGAGATCTCGGTTTCTTATTTTTATTTGTATTTTATTTATTACAAACAAATAACATTTAGATCTCTTTTAGACGGTTAGTTATGTTATATGTTTAGACTCGAATTCCAATCGATGAATAAAACTTCATAATAAATAAAAACGGAGGTGTATTTATACAGATAAATATACAGAGTTGTATTTTTCGTGTTATTATGCATCATGTTCAAAAGACTTCATGTTCTTACCGAATATTTTCACTAGTCTTAACATTGACGAAGAAACGGCTGAGAAAATGAAATAAATATTTTATTTTATTTTATTTAGTATTTCGTATTTATTTTTAAATATATATATATATTTAATTGAAGTTATATAAAAATAATATAACTTCAACTCAAAAGCACTTGGATGTGGGTAGAAGAAAGAACGAATTTTTTGGTTCTTTTATACCTCAATTTATTCCTACAATCAAGAGATAAGCTACTGTCACCAAACTTGAAGAAATATGTTCCAAATCCGTTGGTGTGTACATGCCTTCTTTGTTTATTACAAATAGGGGAGGATTGAAAAATATTCAATAAGTCTTTATTTCAGAATGTTTGGAGCACAATACAGTTGCCTTTTATGTTTTCCAGAAGAAACTTCTGTAAATATTAAAAAAAATAAATAAATGCCATTACCTCTTAAAAAAAGCTTGAGCTCTCTAAGAGCAATAGTTTTTTAATGGCGTAATTCTGAATATTGTTACGGGCCACTGGGGGTATGACTAATCAAATCACAACTTAAATACTAAACACTAATTTATTTACAACTTAATAAATACAAATAGGTCCCTTAAGCTACTTAATCTAATAACAATTATACTTAGGTCTAATTACACTAATATGTATATTACACTATACTTATCTTTAATAACTTAATACTAGATGTCACAATTATACATAAGAATCTATTACACTGACACAGAGACTGTTACTACATTCACTGACACTGTTTATCACTGTCACTAACTCACAGACTGAACTGTCACTGACACTTGACTGGTTGATCGTTACTTGATCACTGACACATTGATACTGACTCAGGATATCACAGACTCCTGACTGACACTTGCCCGACCGATCACTCACTGACCACTGTCACCTCAAGACTGACTCACTGGGCTAGGGGTCGGCCTATTTAAAGGTACGCCGAACATTCTAGATCGTTCTAGCCAGATTACAGGTCTAGGGCCTTCTGGGGCGCCGTGACCCTTCCAGGCCATTTGCCGCCCCTTTTCGGCTACCTGCTAGCCCATGCCCACGGCCCCACCAAGTCTAGGCCACCCTGGCGGCCTTTCCAGCTACCTGACCCCGGGTCGCCCAGGGTACCCTCAACCTCACCAGACCGTAACAATATATTGAGTGAGGACAGAAAACAGTTGTTTTTAAAAGATTATAACTCAAAAACCAAAAGTCGGAAAAATGTGATATTTTACATTTTAACTAGTCTTGGTAAGTACAACTTCTATGCCAAACTTCATAGAAATCCGAGAGGTCAAGGTCCAAACCATTAGTTGATTTGATATAGACCCAAATGTGGGATACAGGTAGGTTTGTCATACCTCCCGGTACACCGGGACATGTCACCGGTATATTCTGTCCGGGTTGACCCATCATTTGTCCCAGTCCGAGAATATACTTACAGTAATTACGGTGTATTTGGTTAACCCCTTCAACGGTGTAAAATTCAGCAGCATAATATTATATCTTCGGTGCAGTTGTAGTGCGTTCATAATACCTGGAGCGATCTTTGATGATGTTATGCGTCTCGAAGGGAACGCTGTCTCGTGTTTCGTAGCGTTGTTAGGGAGCCACTCTTTATTTTCCTTACTCTATGCTCCCAACTCCCTACAGTTTGTCAGTATTCGTTGTAAAGTCCATATCAGACTGCGTGAAACACTTTGTACCTACTAATTTTCTTGAGTTTAGAATTGTGTCCCGATAAGTACCTAGACTGTTATGGCAAACCTAGATATAGGAGATTTGATGAAGAGTATGCGGGGCACAGCCAAACTAAATGGAAATAAAAACAAAAAAATAAATCATCTAAATAAGTTGTGAAATTGAGTTAGAAAGGTAATAAAAATTATGTCACAGAGTATAATCGAACCATTCATATTTGAAACAAAATTCGAAAACAAATAATTTACTTTTTGGAAAATGAGTTGTTTACCGAGTTTTTTTTTTTTTTTTTTTTTTTTTTGTTTTGTTTTAATTTGCAGAAAAGAAACTCAACCGAATATTCGGAAGAAGGTTTTTTTAAATCTGAAAAGATTTTCAATATGAACAAAAAAAAGAAAGCTGAAAAGATTTGAAATTGGAGATCCTTTGTATGTCGGGAGTCGCAGAAAGTTGGATAAAGTAAGAGTTGGCCAATTCAAGATCTTGAAGAGAATCTCTTTGATGACTTACAAAGTTGCATGCGGTAAAAAGAAAATAAGTGTCAAGTAAGTTTCACAGCAACAAGTAGTCACTTTATTTGGCTAAAAAGTGGCAGGTGAAGGAAAGGTGTAATTGAACAAATCCACAATGAACTTAATGTTTCTTATGTGTAAAAATTGTTTATTTAGCTAGCTTCCCATTCAGTTGTTTATAATCCAATGAGATGTTAACAAGAAATTTTTCTGATTAATTTATTGAATCGCATTGGATATAAAGTATAAGGGACCTTCCAATATGGCAGTACTACCTCATATGAGAGCTGCCAAAGACATATGTGAGGTTTTGTAAAGTCATTTTTGGCCAATATATATATTTATAGTAAATTTCAATGAATATATTAATAATAATAAAAATAAAATACTGTTTGCTAATGAAATTCAATGTTAACTATTGTATTTTCTCAGATTATTTCTATTCCAACTAATTCCACTTTTTCTCACTAGATCATACGCTAACAGACATTTACTTTTTTCCTACAATATTCATGATAGTGGTGAGGAACTTATAATCTATACTAATATATAAAAGGACAAGCCTTTTTCGTTTGTGATCACTAACCGCGAAAACTAAAAAACCAATATGTACCAAATTTTAACCACACCATCTTCATAGTTCAAGGAAGGTTTAGCAATAATAATATACAAAGATTTTCAATTATATTGCCACAAAAAAGCGATAAATGTTTGGTGTGCAGTGAAGTTTGATAATCGACTGATAGGTGGCGAGCACCATTCGAGAGAGGTTACAAAGGTACGGTGTTTTTTACTGCACGATTTTTGCATATTTTGAAGTTTTTACTGCACGATTTTGCATATTTTGAGGTTTTTACTGCACGATTTTGCATATTTTGAGGTTTTTACTGCACGATTTTGCATGTTTTGAGTTTTTTACTGCACATTTTTTTATTTTTTACTGCACAAAAATCCGATCTCTACTTATTAAAAAAGCTATAAATATATGGAGCGACATGTGGATCCCAGTTCAATTTAAAAATCGACCAATATGTGGCCATTCTGCTACAGAGTTTGCAATGGTAAAACTATGAAACCCAACTGTACCAAATTTTAACTACAACGTCTTTATAGTTCTAGGGAGGTTTATAATGAGAAATTTTACTCTAATAATGATTAAAATGTATAGTCTTAAGTGCAAGAAACGTGGTTTATATACTATAAACTATACTATATACTATGGTTTATAACTGTCATATACTTTTATGGTTATAAACTAAAATCCAACCAGATGTATCGTTAAAATTATTTCTGCCATATTATATGTTATATGCTTTTAAGTACTCTTCAAACACCTAATCAATAAATTTTAACCAGGTTAAATATTACTGTCATGCGTGAAAATATCATTGAGGAAATAATGCTTAATTCCCTATTTCAATACAAAAGTTTTATCGATAAAAAAATGAACTTAGTAATTAGTTAAAATAACTTATTTGTGCATAGCAGCGGGCGAAGCCGCGATGGAGTATGCCTTGTTTACTATAACTCTCTCAGGATTACTAGATTGTGTTGCATGAAATATTAGCAATGCCAATTACTAGATATGTGTTTGGTTCTACTAGTAATAGCACTATCGACTATTTAGTAAACTCTCGAACTGCAAAGGAACTCAACTCCCCAAATAATGTAAAGGCAAGTAGATGTGACCCGTCCATTCAATAGCTAACTGACTATGCAAATCTAGTCGATGACTGTTTATGTTATACTCAAAATATTATTATTCAAATGACTACTCTCTAAAAGAATGAGGTTGTCGAGAGAAATGAGAGATAAGATGTACAAGTGGAATACGAAGCAGTCTACCATACTTGTCGTCCAGTACCGCTTTTCTCCAGATGATGATTGTTGTCCTTCATGACCAATGGTCCTCGAGAGAAAAGGTTACCGAACCCCGAAGGAAAAAATATTTTTCAGTTGGAATTGTGATCTATTGTGTTCAAGTGAGAGAAGGTACTGTATTGTAGATGCCCACACACTTGGCAACAAGCAACAACTGGTATAGCATCAGAGGAAATTATTACAAAAACCAAGACTGTATGATGGTAATATCCTTAATTTACCAATGGTTTCGCATCAACGCATTTCCCCCTTTATCAATGAAGTATGTAATGCATACATTTATAAATAAATCTATCAGTTGTTTAAAGTTAATGTGTATTGAATTATAAATGTATGATCCAGACGAAGAACGCGCAAGATATTATTCTAGAACAAGATAAAAGGGTAACGTTATCAGTGACCTCCGAAACTTAGTATTTAACGTGACAGAAGATAGAACTCACTAGGATGAACTTATTGAGCAAGTTAGGAAATTTTGTTAAATGTATCTTTTGTGTCACATAAAGGGTATTTTGCATTTATGAATCTACTGGTTTTATCGTTATAGACTTTAAGTGCAAATCGTAAAACTTTTCAGGAGGTACTACAACGCTTTAAGTAGTTAGGAAATACTTGGCGGACCATAATGCAAATAATTTCCTTGTCATTCATATCTATGAGTAGGACTCCTATTTACTTAGATATATTGCGGTAATTTTTAACATCAAATCCAAAATTTTCAAATTCATTTTCACTTGAAAGAAGATATCTGTGTACAGGCTATAGTATCTCTATGTAACTAATCTATAACTATGCACCCTTTATATAAATGATAGAATGCGTTTTTAAAAAATAAAACTCGTATCCAGTCCTTACAATCCAAAATCCTTCGAAAAATCCTCAATGCTGCTTATTTTGTCACCAATAAACTTATCCATGAATCCATCTGAATGTTCCATATATTGCTGATTTAGCCAAAACCTGATACCTTTCCTTTCTAATAAGTTCCATGACTATTAAAATCTACTAGTCTTTCAACTTGCTTCCCACTCCATTCCCGATTATCCTCCACGGCGTCTGAAAAGATGTCCAAGGACCTTCTAGTATAAAATTTTTATTGAAGCGTTACTAGTGAGTAATTGTTCACAAGTTATTTACATGTTATTGCTATCATGATTATAATTATCATTATAATTTACTTGTATATTGTGTTCAGTTGTCAAGAAGAGACAAGATGGCAGGAGAAAAAATAGGAGTAGGGAAGAGTTGCGTAGAATTGAAGTACCTAGGAAATAAAATCACCCACGAAAATAAAATGGATTAGGATATTAATAATAACATAAAAGCAGGAATTGCGGAATTACGATAAATAAAAAAGCCAATCGTCTAATATATGAAACTATTGCAACATATTTTTTTTAACTTTTGACTAGTGTATAAAGATTACTTACCACTGTAGGAATTTTCTAAACCACTTATTGCTATGATCAAACTTTTAACTAAAGTTATTCCAAAACGAAATCAATCAACAAATCTGTTAATCCGTGATATAATAGTTGAGCCAAGATTATTTAAATATGACACAAATTTGTTTACAGAATTATTTGAAATATTGAACGAAACAAAACTGCATTTTAAGTGAAGAGCGCTTGCACCCTTGGGCCTTGTACCACCACAAATTATTTCACCTCAGGCTATAAATTTTCTATATGTCCAGATAGTAAATTCTATAAACTATGGTTCCGCCGGATCTGGAGATATTAATTCTATCGGGTTCTATCAGCCGAAATGTATATTCAATACATCATGTTGTGGCTAATAAAAATATACAGTGGAGAACCATAATTGATGTTATGAATCGTGATATAAAAAATAAGCAACACTGTTTAAGAGTTGGACCAGAGAAAATAGGAAATTGAGGTTGGTAGTTAGATCATTTACGGTTATTCAACATTTCATTTCTTCAGTGTCCTGTTTTCAATATATGGTTTTCTTATAATTTTATAATTTACTTTATTTTATCGAAGAAATAGAGTTTTTTAATGCATAATCATTTTTTTTATACTAGTTTTGCTATCTCCCGTCATTTATGAGAGGTTCCTTTCTATAATTTCCAGCCAAAGCCTATGTCTATTTGTATTGTATAAATATATTTATATAATACATAATATTGTTTGACAAGCAAAATTTGGTGTTGGCTGTAGCGTCATCAAGGTCTCCACATACACCTTAGCATGCCTCTCGGCTTATCTCCTGTTTTTGAGTGAGGAACACTATTCAAGTCTTACCTTTCTAAGGGTAATATCCCTCCTCACAACCTCGGCTAAGGAAGGATTCCAAAATATCTACTAAAAACTAATATTTTTAGTACTAAAATCAATCATAAACTATTTTACTTCTTTTCTTTTTTATTTACAGGGTCCCTTTTAATTTGTATTAGCTAAAAAAAATTTAAGCTTTTAAAAAAATCAGATACCAATCCCTTCATAGTAAACTCCATTCCCACTCGAATCGATTAGCCTCCCAACTTCAAACTCGATTCCTGATAACCAACCTAGGCGTCTGAAAAGAAGATGGTTAAGAGACCTTCTAATTGTTAAACTTTTATTGAAGTGCTACTGGTGAATATTTTATCGCAAGTTATTTCAAAAAACATACATACATGTCATTATAATGTTTTTCCTCAACTTAACTGGTTATATATTGTATAAATTGTAAATATTAGTAAATAGTTAAAAATAAAACGTTTTTTATTATAAATTTTATTTTTAATTTTATTCTAAAATATTTCAATTAATTGTAATTGTGTGATACTTAATATGCATTTACGTTGACCGTTTACGGAAGAACGTTGGCCAGAGAGGTACATAGGGAGGTTCATTTAGAACCTATTTAAGGTCACTTACCAATATTCAAAGTTAATTAAACGATAACAAGATTTAACGATTTCCCGTTTTTTTATTTATAAATGTTTTGGAAAAAAACAAATATTTATGCCTTATTACTTCGTTGTTTACTGATATATCAACACTTTTTTTTTTTTTTTTTTTTTTGCTGTAATTACTAATACATTGTCCATGTAAAATAAAAATGATTTGTTGCGAAAACAAAAACAAAACGGGAGATCTTTAAATCTTGTTAAAGGCAAAAAAAAAAAAAAAAATTACGAACTTTAAGTTTAGGTTCAGTTTTTAAAATAATTCGGATTTGGGTGTTGAGATTTAACAATCTCCCGTTTTTTTTTTTTTTTTTTTTTTTTTTGTATTTCTTATTTGCATCAAATCTCTTTTAATTTACATGGACAATGTATTAGTAATTAAAGCAAAAAAAAAAAAAAAAAGTGTTGATATATCAGTAAACAACGAAGATGTAGGGCATAAATGTTTGGTTTTGGCCATTTTTTTCAAATAAATAAAAAAAAAAAAAAAACCGTAAGACTATTTTTATATGTATGTGACCTTAAATAGGTTCAAAATGAACCTCCCTACCCTGAAAATATATATATATATATATATATATATATATATATATATATATATATATATATATATATATATATATATATAGTATTGTATATATAAATTGTACCTTTAGGTGTCCTAAAAAAGAAGATGGCCTAGAGACCTTCTAGTGTTTGAATTTTTATTGAAGTGCTACTAATGAGTAGATCTTTTCAAGTTTTGACATGTTATTTTAATCATTATCAATACATTTATTTGATGTATATATTGCAGTTTTAAATTTCAATATTAGGATAATAAAAATGTTTACTTTCTAATTGATTTTATATTAATATTTACAATATTTTGTATCTTGTGTATTTAGAGGATATTTTTTATTTTTAGTGTATGAAAGGATTCTTCATTATTCATATTATTCCTTTCCTTTTAGAGAGGCAGCTTCTAATACTGATTCAATAAAAGAAAAAAAAAATTATTAAATCATAATCGTTTAATTATTTTAATACTAATTTCAATTCTAAAATCTAATTACATTGTTGCAGTAAAATATATAAAGGTAATACTTATATGGATCAGTTAATCATAATAATCTATTCAAATATTTTAGCGGCTGAATAAATTTTTATTTGTTTCAATGCGTCATCAGGTGCTTCACTCTAGCTCATAGATTAACACCTAGCGCTCTTAAAAAGGATTAAACTCACGTTAATGTGAGGACTAAATGGTTTTTCAGAGGCCGGTACCCTGAGACCAAAGCTGTCAAGCTCAGTGTAATGAGATGAGACTGGAAAATGTGGATTTAGAAGGAAGACGATGGGAAAACAGTGGCCGCTAAATCTGATCTGCCCCTCTTATCGGGAGGGCACGTATGTCAACAAAGCTGCTCGAGCCAAGATAGCTAGCCACCTCCCCAGTCAGATAAATTGCTTCACTCCCTTAATTAATTATAAAGAATAATCATCACAAGTCTAACCTCTAAAATATATTCAAAAGCGGTGTCTTTCCGGTTTGGCGGTTTTTAAATGAGGTTCTTAAACTTCCCGTCGCGATAACAACAAAGAACAATGAACAGCGATTAAACTGGACATATAATTATCCTTAATACTGGTTTAAAGAAAAAATTAATTTGAAAAACCAATATTTTTCAAAATTATAATAATACTCTATTTACTTATTTATAATTTGATAAGCCATATTATCCCACTGATCCCTGTTAAACAGACCCGTTACGTAAGACTCGAACTGGACAAACGTTTAACTTTGAATCCACAAGACTAAAAGGACAGGAAACTGCTCGTCGTTTTCGATTCCTTCAACATTTACTAGACAAAGGATCAAACCTTCCGATTTACTACAAAAGACTCCACTGTCCGATTTACTTGACAGTTATCAGACTTATTTGGATATATAGAGTTGAGCTTAGAAGCTCAACTAAACCTCCTAATTCTTTCCGTATCCAATCAAAAATCGTTTATGCTCCTTACTTTGTCACCAAATAACTTATCCATAAAAATCCTGATGTTCCATATATTGCTGATTTAGCCTAAACCAGATACCTATCCTTTCATAGTAAAATCCATAGCCACACAAATCCACTAGTCTCTCAACTTGCTTCCTATTCTATTCCCAATAACCCTCCAAGGCATCTGAAAAGAAGATGGCCTAAAATGCACATTTCTATTAAGTGATTATCATAATGTTTTATTTACACAAGTAACTGATTTGTATGCCAAAAGAGAACACCAAGTTTTTTTTCGGTTTTAAAAGTAAATTTCTCCATGAAATCGAAACAGAATCATTACTTCTAACATTTATTCCAAAAGCTGATTAAATTTGCAAGGTTTTGTAAGATTTGCAGTTTTTTGGATGGTTTTTTCGAAAAGCGGTGAGCGTTGAAGTAATATAAGACATTGTAACTTCCCTAAATAAGGTGAAGATCAAGCTGTTCTTTAGGTCACAAGTTTGTAAAATTCAAGGTTACATGTACTCTGCTCTTATAGAAAATTTAATGATAATTCTGAAAATGAGGTCAAAGGTTGAAAAATATTCGGCATTTTTCTACATTTTTGAATTAGTTTCACCTTTTTTTTTTTTTTTTTGTTACACTAAGAGGTACTCACCCTGTATATTGGTACAGTTGTAAATTTTAATAAATAAGTCATATAAGTATACAACTTTCCCCCTTACATCCTCTACATGATTAATATTGTTTTATACTATAATAAATAGGTTTTATAGTTTAAATTTGTTTTTTGAACAGTAGGAAAAATTAAGAAAAATGCACACAAACAAAATAAATAATAATTATAATATACTTTTTTGGCATGGATATTTTAACGAAAGCCTCTCACATAAGAAATTTAAAAGTTAGCTACAAAAAAATATATTAGTTTCAAATATCACTTCTTTTGAAATAAAAACACTTTCTAAATAGTATAACAATTCATGTTACAAAATAAGAAAAAAAAATCCTTAAAAAACGGAAAAGGAAACTAAATATTGTTCGGCCCTCCAATGTGTCTGAAAAGAAGATGGAAAGAATTTTAATACAGTACTTTATTATATAGACATTTTTTAAGAGCTACCAATGGATTTTTTTACAAGCAATTTACGTGTTATTTTTAGAATTATCATCACATTTACTTTATGTATTTTATTTAATATTGTTGAATTTATTTTATACTTTTATGAACAGTGAACAGGAATGGTATAATGATTATTCAGTATTGAGATTGAAAAAAAAAAACGTGTTTAAGAAACAATTCAAGCTATTTGTTGAGAAATTGCAAAACAAAGGCAGATAAGGTTACTTTCATCTTCTTGACGAATTCATGGAGAAGAATTATTTAAGGGACAGTGAAAAATTGCCGGAAAACATATCGCTCCCCCCGTTTCTTATATATGTATGGGAAACTTTGTTCGTAAAATGGGCAGTCCGATAGCGTCAGTACGATTATACTATCGCAATACGAGAGTTAAATCCTCAGAGAAGTTGAACAGTTCTAATTGTAGCTGACTCAGTACCATATAAAGTAAAATATAAATATATTTTTTGATGTATTTATACTTCTTTGATATTTACAGAATAAGTAAAATGCTATAATTCTCACTGGAATAGCGACAGGAGAAATCACATTTATTCCTATAATGCAAGTGATGCCTACTAAGCTACTTTTTCAATTCAAACAAATATAATTCCCAATTAAAGTTTGTTTTGCTATGAAGATGCATATTTAGGCCATCTTCATTTCAGACGCCTCGGAGGGTTATCAGGAATAGAGTGCGAAGCAAGTTGAGAAACTAGTAGATTTTTGTATTTACGGAGTTTGGTATGAAATGATAGGTATCTGGTTTGGGATAAATCAGCAATGTATGGGACATTAAGATCTTTATGGATAAGTTTATTTATAACAAAGTAAGGAGCATTTAGGATTTTTCGAAGGATGTTGGGCTCTTAGGATTGGATATCAGAAGAATTAGAGGGTTTAGTTGAGCCCAAAGCTCAATTGCCCATATGTAAATGAGTCTTTTGTAATTATTTAAAAGCTTTGAGCATTTGTCTAGTAAATGTCAAAAAAATCGAGAAATTCAGTTTCTTTCCGTTTTATTATTGTATGTGGATTCTACGTATGGCATTAGTCTGTTATTCATATAATTAACATTGAATATTTTCTGTAGATAACTCTTCAATATAAAGTAGACTCACCCTTCTCCAGCGTTTCTTGGTCCGACACTGCGTAGGGCAAGGGAAACGCCGGATAAGGGAAATTATTAACTATAATTAGAAAAACATGAAATTACTCTTCTACTTCTATCGCAGTGCGATGATCGAGAATAACATAAAAAATAAAAAAAAATTTATGCTAGAAGCTTATCCGTAAAAAATATGATGTGCCCAGTACGTAACCTCTTAAGATTAAACATTTATATTAAAAAAAAAAATAAAAAAATCATTGGTTATTATAAATTTTAATTGGATATTTATAAGTACTTTTTCAGGTATCTAATAAAATATTGTATCTCTGTAAAATTTGTAAATTTTAAAAATATACTGTGACTCAATAGGCAATAGAGTGGGGTCTCAGCGTGCTCTGTAATGAAGGTCGTGGGTTCGAATGCCTCATAGGAATAAATAAAACAAAAGATTTATTCAATTTCATTCTAATATAATGATGATTTTTCACTAGTTGCTGGTATTTTTGCTGATCTTTCAATAATTGTGTAGCTTTTTTTTCCATATGTCAATGTATTATAATATCTCAGCAGGTGACTGAAACATTGATTTTTTGACGGGTTTTCCTGGAATGTTTAAGGGAAGTAAAACGGGGTGACGTGACGTAACCTGCGCCATGTATTTGTATAATGTCAAGAATATCGAGGAAAGGGTGGGATTTCGAGAGTTTTATTCCCCTCTGAAACTTTATTTTGGTCTGAAAATTAAAACTTGCCTCTACTTGAAAATATAAATTAATAATAACGTTTATGTTGGTCACTATGTAGAATATAGGCTGGAAATTACAAGACTATTTTTTTTTTTGTATCTGTGAGTGCCTAGTAAGCAGCAAAATAAAATTAAGAGAAATTTAACATTATTCATAAGCTATAATATAATTAAAATATAAAAATGATAATTTAGGGTCAAAAATATTGAATAGGAAAACATCAGGGTATTTTATTTAAAATTTTCTTTTTTATATCAATTTATTGAAATTTACAACTGTACAAATATATACATCAATCAAATGAACTAATACCGATTACTCTAACATGTCAAAACTTGGAAAGAACTACTCATCACTAGGACATCAATGAAAATTCTACACTAGACCATCTTCTTTTCAAACGCCTCGGAGGATTATTGGGAATTGAGTTTGAGCAAGTTGAGAAACTAGTGGATTTGAGTGGCTATGGGGCTTACTATAAAAGGATTGGTATCTGGTTTGAGCTAAATGAGCAACATATGGAATATTAAGGTCTTTATGGATAAGTTTATTGGTGACAAAGAAAGGAGTATTTAGGATTTTTCAAAGGATTTTGGATTGTAAGGATTGGATACAAGATGAATTGGATGGCTTAGTAGAGCCCCAAAGCTCAACTCCGTACGTCCAAATAGGTCTAATCACAGTCATGTAAATAAGTCTTTTGTAATTAATTGGGAGCTTTGAGTGTTTGTCTAGTAAATGTTGAAGTAGTCTGTTACGACGAGCAGTTTTTGTCGATTTAGTCTTGAATTTAAAATTAAATTTAAAAAATAATAATAATAATATACAGTAAAATATAGGATTTGTTTGTAACGTATGGATTTCGGAGGAACATTTTAAAATTAAATGAGCTTAAGTTTCGTATAATAATTTCGTTCACATTTTGTTGCTCGTTTTTAGCTCATTTTAAACCTAGATATGCCTCTCCGTTCTGCGGCATTAACTTTTAAATTAATAAATCGCGTTATAAAAAATAAAAATACTTTTTCCCTTATTAAATAAATAAATGTGTGTGTGTGTGTGTGCGTGCGTGCGTGCGTGCGTGCGTGCGTGCGTGCGTGCGTGCGTGCGTGCGTGTGTGTGTGTGTGTGTGTGTGTGTGTGTGTGTGTGTGTGTGTGTGTGTGTGTGTGTGTGTGTGTGTGTGTGTGTGTGTGTGTGTGTGTGTGTGTGTGTGTGTGTGTGTGTGTGTGTGTGTGTGTGTGTGTGTGTGTGTGTGTGTGTGTGTAAGAGTGTTAGTGCATGTATATACACACATATTTGAACTAATCATAAAATGTTTAAAACAAAAATACTGTTAAAGCGTCTAGATTCACTAAATCGAATACTCACTTAGTGAAGAGCACTTATAAGCTATAAGTCAGTTATAAATATGTGTAGTTCCCCGGATTATTTTTACGGACCAACCAACCAAAATAAAATAATTAATACGTCCCACTTGTTTTCCAAAATGGAAATTCGATGTCGGATAAAAACAGACCCAGAAAATGTAAGACAGACTTATAAAGACAAACATAGGAAATCCACCGCCTTTCTTATCTTTAAGTTTCAGCCTCGCTTTAACAACCTCGCGTAATTAGCACAGTTGCTTATAATAGGAGAAGCGAAATTTCTAATTTATAAAATTAAAAATAAAAACAAAAAAAAATTATTTACATAGGCATCTATTTATATCATTGTGTTCAAATTTTTTTTTAATGAAGATCATAATGAAATTATAATTAGATAAATAAGTGTGCTGCTCCGAGGATCTTTGAGCAATATAAATGCTTACACTAACATATATATTCCCACACTCAACCCAGTCCAAACATTGTATAGTTGTGAAAAAAAAAATATAAAAACCATTTTATCCTGCGATATAAAATCTTAAGAATAAAGAACAAGTACAGTAGTCCAGTAAATAAGCATATTGTAAATTGCAAGAAATATGCGATTATTTTTGACTTAAAGGCTTCGTTAGGAGTAATTAGAAGGTTATAGTGATAGAACATTCAATTTACTTTAATTTAATATATACGGCACTTGAAGCAAACTTTTGAGCAAAAGTGAGATAAATATTATTTTTTCGAAAATTATCAATTTTCAATAACGTAAATCTCGAAACCCGTTAAAAGTTCGACAAATATGTATAGACAAAATTGTATAGGAAATTTGATAAGCTTTAATTTTGATCGGTAGCGTATTTTTCTAGAATCCACTGTTTCGAGATATAATCCGAAAATAAGATCTTTTCCCCTCCCCCTTACGATGGAGCTCACTCCCCTTGGGGTGGGGACTTTTAGTATCTTCACCCTTTAACTACTAACGAAAGTTTAATTTATTACCATTTACCAATTAATTTATTTACTTTTTTAAGCCATACCTCCATTATCGAACTTCTCCAGAAACGTTAAAATTCAATATAATACTCCAATCAAATTATATAACAAGTTTTTATTTTTGTAATTGATTTTTAATTTACAGTTGGTGGAATCGTCGCTGCATAATGTAATTTATATAAACTATGTAACAAATAGTAGTTCATAACCCAAGCCAAATTGATTTTAGGGCTATCGATGAAGACAATTGTAAACTTTTTTTTTTTCCTTTATTTGTTTAATCCACACCTGTCACTTATCATGTGACAACAAGCAGATCTTGTTGTATACAAGATAATTGGCATGTCAGGCAGGAGGGAGGACAGCACCCAGCGGTACTTACTCCTAACATGAACATGATATTTAATCAGTCTTAACGGAGTAGATCCCTCAACCAACTCCTTTTTAGTCTCCTTTGGGTATTATCTGGCAAGCTTATGGAGGCCATACTTTGTATTAAATTATTGATATGTCCGTGAAATTTGTATTTTATATAAAGTCTGGATGTGATCTTATACCATGGGTATGTGTAAGTCTGTGTGTAAAGTTTTGTTATTGACATACCAGGGTGATTGTGTAATGAGTCTTAAAGTTTTTGACTGGAAAGTCTCTATTTTTTGGATGTGTGTTTTTTTTTTAGAAGAATTCCGTAAATTTGTGAGGCGTACGTCCATAGAGGTTTTAATAAGTAAGTATATGTATTTAGTCTTTGCGTCATTTTCAATTTAGATCGTTTATGTAGACTAAATAAATAAAAATAATCACCCATGAATGCCGACTTTGTTGTGATGAAAGACAAAAATAGTTTCAGAAGGAGCTCATGGAGGAAAAAAGTTTTCAATAAAGGAGTTGGATAGTGGGAGAGTTGAGATAACGGTTAATAATACGGGCAGATAAAAGAAGATGAAAGGTTGGCGGAGTGGAGTATGGGGGCTGCAAGCGTCAGCGACCATACACCATCCCCTTCTTTCACTGTTCATCCAAAACCATTCAACACTATCTTATCACAACGAGGAACATAATATCGATAATTTTTTGATAGAGGATACTGGAATAATATATCTCATTCTATAGCGAAATAGTGAAGGAGTTTCTGTATAATAAAGCTTTTTTTCATTCCTCTAGTCAATCTCAGTTTCAGCCCTCTGAGTTCATACTATGATAGTTTATTAAATGTAAGAATTATTCTCTTATAATTTAAAAAAAAAAAAAAAATTTATTGATGTCATTGGAGGAACTAACGACCATCTGCTGCAAATAAAACAAGTGTAAAAAGAGAACACAGGGCGTCTTGAGCTAGCGATGAAGTCCTAGAACCACTTTTCTTCGTTGAACTATTAACAAGATTTGAAAAAAAAAAAAAAAAAATATATATATATATATATATATATATATATAATATAACTTATCTAAAAATAAGTCCAGTTTGTAGGAAACATCGTCCAAAAGTGGTATAGTAAAATGTCACAATTATTATGCAAGTTTTTATTTGCCTCAAATGCGGTAAAATGCACATAACTGAAGATTATCCAAAGCTGCGAGAAACAACTGCCGTGCGTTCCTTGTGGGCATTGAACTGATTACAAGGGTTCCAAATTAACAAAAATATAATTCCTTTACAGAACAAAATTACAATCCATACATAATAACAATTGCCACATCAACATAGTCTAGCCAAATTATAAGATCGTGCATGCAAAAGGTCTTGTAGTTATCATTTTTTTAATATGCTGTAACGACCTAAATGAATAGTAATAATCCAAGTTCGTAGTTTCAAAAACAAGTAAGACCAGCATAGCAGCCAGATAACTAGGATAATTTTACGCTTTCTTCAATTTTTACTGGTTACCATAAAGATATGCGTCAGAAAAAAAATATTTAATAAAAAATAAAATTGTCTTTAATTTCTAATAAAAAAAGCTCTGTAAGATCGTAAATTTTTAAGATACAGCTGTTCAAAAATTAGACATTTTTTTCCAAAAAGTGAACATTTGTCTTAATCACCTACTATTTTACAAAATATATTACACTATATTATATATATATAAATATATTACATGTTATTGTATTCATTATCGACACATTTACTAGATGTATATATTTTGTACAGTTTTAAATTTAAATAAATGGAAACAATAAATAAAATAAAAACAACTAATAATGTAAGTTTTATTTATTTAATAATAAAAATCTTGTATTGTAGAAAGCAAGCTAGAAGGACAAATTATTATTTTTTTTTTTTTTTTTATTCTTTTATTAATAGAAATTTACAACTGTATTACAAAACACATCTAGTAAATATGCGGTATATACGAGATATAATGACATGAATACAATTTGCTGAGGAACTACCCATTGGTAGTACTCTAATGAATATTTACAAAAGAAGATCACGAGGCCATCTTCTTTTCAGCCGCCTCGGAGGATTGCCAGGAATGGAATGGGAAGCAAGTTGTGCAACAAGTGGATTTGGATGAGCAGTGAGTTTATTATGAAAGGAGAGGTATCTGGTTCGTGCCAAATCAGCGACGTATGGGATATTAAGGTCATTGTGGATGATTTCATTTGTGACAAAGTAGGGAGCATTAAGGATTTTTCGAAGGATTTTGGATTGGAGTGATTGGATGCGGGAAGAATTCGATGGTTCGGTGAATCCTCATAACTCTATTCCGTATGTCCAAACAGGTCTGATAATCGTCATATATATGAGTTTTTTTATAGTGAATCGGGAGATTTGAACGTTTGTCAAGTAGGTGTTGTAATAGTCGAAATCGACGTGCAGCTTCTTGTCTTTTCAACCTTGTGTGAGGGTTCCAGGTAAGTCTCTTGTCCAGATAAAATCCAAGGTATCTTATCTGTTCTACATTATTTAATGGTACTCCATTAAAGGATACAGGAGGACAGGATGAGGTAGGTTTTCGACGAAGGGTAAAGGTTATTTGCTGGGATTTACTGGGATTTATCTTAACTCTCCAGTTATGACACCATTCTTCAAGGGAAGTGATGTGTGACTGGAGTGTCTGGGATGCAGCAAATGGATCATCATTGACTGATAACACGCTGGTGTCATCAGCATAGGTTGTGAGGATAGTATTAGGATGGGTTGGGATATCAGCTGTATACACTGTATAAAGGATGGGACCCAGGATACTACCTTGAGGAATACCAGCGGTCTGGGGAAAGATAGATGAGTATTTGGAATTATGATTAACTTTAAATACTCTATCAGAAAGGTAGGAACGGAGGATGAGGAAATATGTAGATGGAAGGAATTGGCGAAGTTTGTAAAGCAGACCTGGGTGCCATACTCGGTCAAATGCCTGTTCAACGTCAAGAAAGACACCCGTGCAGTACATCTTGCGCTCCAGTGCAGATGAGATAACGTCCACCACACGATGGCATTGTTGGATAGTGGAATGAGACTGGCGAAATCCAAACTGGTGATCAGGAATAATGTGATTGGAATCAAGGATGGGATAAAGTCGTTTCAAAAGGAGCTTTTCAAGGATTTTGCCCATGATAGGTAGGAGGGAAATAGGGAAGGGTTTTCTGGCGGTTTTTTAGGTTTTGGGATCATTTTTATTATTGATGATTTCCAGGAATCGGGAAAATATGTTGTACGGAGGACAGCATTATAAACGTAAGTTAGGAATAATACTGCTTTCCTTGGAAGGTGTTTAAGGATTCTTTAAGTGATAAGGTCGTGTCCAGGAGCTTTATTGGAGGGCAATTTACGAATGATGGCTATTATTTCTGAAGGGTGGAAGGCTTTAGGAGGAATGGTCATTTGGAGAGGAATGGCCAGTTCTGCTTCAATAAATTCTACATGGTTAGGATTTAGGATATCAGGATGAGGTTTAAAAATATTGTGTAATTGTTCACCAAATACCTGCGATTTCATTAAATAAGATTTGGTCCAGGTTTGAGCTGGAGTAAGGAGAGGATGATTGAAGGTTTTGAATTTTAACAGTCTTTTGGTGGTGTTCCACAATGATTTATCGGAAACAGTTAGTTGTTCAGTTTGTTTTTGTAAATTTTGAAATTTTAGTTTTTTAAGTTCTGATTTAAGTCTGTTAGTCAATTTATTATAATAGGTTTTGTCAGTTGGTTACCGAGTTCTATGCCATTTGGCCCTAGCGCGACGTTCTCTACTACTAATAAAACGCGAATATTCTGTGGTAAGATATTTTCTGAAATTTTAATTCTATTTTGTGAAGTGTTTTCTGTTATGCAGGTTTGAATTGAATTTGTAAGATGTTCTATTGCCGAATCTATTTCTTTACATGTTTTTAGTGGAGTTTTTAAGTCAAGTTGGTTTTCTAAAGCCGAACGGAATTTGTCCCAGTCTACTCGTCCAGTTATTAAGGATGGAGGAGAAGGTTTGATAATAGGAGTAGAATGTAATGTAAGCAAAACTGGGCTATGATCTGAGGAAAGGTCATCTAAGGAATCTATTGTAGTTAGGGAAGTAGGAATTTGAGAGGTGACAAATATGTCGAGGATATCTGGGCGTTTTCTTAGGGATGTAGGCCAGTAAGTAGGATTGTTAGGTGAAAGGATGGGGTAATTGTTTAAGGATGATACACGGGAAAGTATACTACCTCGGGAATTGGATGTTCTACAGCCCCATCGCTGGTGTTTAGCGTTGTTTAGCAATGAAGCGCCGCCTAAAGGATTGGAATAAGGATTGCAGAATATTTTGGGAAAGGCTATTTCCTGGAGGACAATATACAGCTGAAATAGTAAGGTTAAATGGAAGGGTGGATAGGATTAGTGAGGTAGACTGAATGATGTCAGTTGGAGAGGAAGGAATCAAGGTGTGGGTTAGAGATCTATGGATAAGGATACAAGTACCACCATGGGCTGTTTTGTCGGGGTGGTCAGATCTGTATGTGATTTAGTCTTTGATGTGGAAATAAGAAGTAGGCGTCAAGTGGGTCTCGGTAATTAGGGCAACGTGAATGCTATTGTCGTGTAAGAATATGTCTAGTTCAGTTCTGTGATTGAGCAAACCATTTGCGTTCCATAAAAGAACTGCCAAGGAGTTTGGGATCATCGAGGAACAATAGACGTGATTTCTGACAAGGCTCTTGTGAGAAGGGTAACTAAGGGTCTGATAGTTTCTTGGAGTTCACGGAGGAAGGATGAAAGAATCGATGAGATATCACCAAAACTTTGGGAGGAAGTAGGATAGGGTTCTGATATTTGAAACGGATGATTACACTGTCTTGAGGACGGTACCTGGAATGGGATTTGGCTTGGATATTGTTGAGGAGATATGGTTTGCCCATGTATTTGTACTGGAGGCTTGATCTGTTGGTTCACTTGTTGTGGTGTCTGTTGACAAGTTGATGGGGAAGGATTGATTATTTTGGGAGGTCGGGATGGAAAGGATGGTTGAGGCGCCTGATTTTGTGACCGTCGATTTCTTCGTTCGACCGTCGTGAATTCATTGGTTGGTTGAAGAGTCTAAGATGAACCTGCTGCTGAGGTTGACGGCTGAGGTTCAGTGAGTTGAACGGTTGAATGGCTGGGTTGTTGATATTGAGGCTGTTGTACTTTTGATGTTGAAGGAAGTGAAGGAAAGTCTTTGAGAGAGCTATTGATGACTGGGATGTTTTGATTCTGGGAGGATGATCCTACAGTTACGGATGTATGAGGAACTGAATTTCTATTAGTAGCTGAGTTGGTGCTTCTTTGCTTTTGCCTAAGTTTGTAAACCTGGCAACCTTTATAATTAGCGGGATGGCTCTCACCACACAGAACACACAAGGCTGGCGTTTCACGTGTTTTTAAACATGATTCAGTTAAATGTGGTCCTGCACATTTAACACACCTTGGTTGCCGATTGCAATAGGTCTTTGTGTGTCCCAGGTTTTGGCATCTGGTACACTGAACTATTTTTTTTTTGAGTCGAGGAACTTCAAATTCTACGACGGAGTATACCAATCTTTTGATATTAAAAATCTCAGAATTGTTCTCTGCCGGCTCCAGATCCACGAAAAACAATGGGAGTTTGTGCTTATCAATACGGTGGAGAACTTTGGCGACATACCTGACAGAATGACCTAACTCCTCTAGGTCTCTTTTGATTGCGTTGGGAGGAACAGATTGATGAAGCCCACGCAGTACTACTCTATAGGCCTTTTCTTCTTTTAACTGGTAACAATGAAATTCTATATTATTATTTTTCAGATGCGCTATCAGTGATTTGTAACTTTCTTTTGTTTCCGTATTTATTTTGATATCTTCATATCTGGAGAAGCATTGGAAATTGGTTTGACCTATTAACTCGGATATATTTTGACAGAATTGTAAATAATTTTCTACGCCGGTGACGTAGATTGGAGGTGGTTTGGAATCCATGAGAGGTTTTAGTGGTTGAAGTGCTGAGCTGTCAGTTGGCATATTTGTTAGAGGTTGGAATCTATTGTTTGTTTCTATGGGTGTGACTGCAGAGACTATAGTCTTACTGCGGGTTTGTGGTGGTGTGGTGGATACATTTGGCTTCTTATCTTTTTGTTTTTTCTTTTTCTTTTTTTTGTCGGGGGAGTTCCCAGTAGGCTCAAGAGCAGTATTCCTTTGTCTTTTAGACAAAGTTCTAGCCTTGAGAAACTTAGAGTCCGATTCACTGAAGTCAGAACATGGCATTTCTTCATCAGAATCAAAACACGATGATTTTTCATACTCCATGATGATATTAAATGTTTAAATTATTTTTAATAATTATAGAAAATAAAATAGAATGAGAAAAAAAAATACATATATGAATAAATATTTATATATGCGTAAAATAAATTATTAAAAAAAAAAAAAAGTTACTTTCATGAGTAACGAACTAGACTTCGTTAGAACAGCGGTCAAGCGCCTAATCAACTACGCCACCAGTGATGATAGTGAAAGGTAGGCCAATGTAACTAATAGCCGAGCTCCAGACGTAAGCAGGTAGAGACCGCCTAGCCACGCTGCGCCCAACTATCTAGTCTAACACTAACAGACCACCTTCATATATTAGTTTCTAGGAACTCACCTAGCCGGAAAACTTCACAAATTGTTATAGTTTGTAGACACACAATATATACAAAGTCTCGAGCTGATACGTGAGCTAATTCCACAAGAATCAAGAGAGTAAACACAGAGCTGATTTAGCTGGCTGCATAGCAGTAGCGGCCATGTTCCTCACTAAATTAAATTTATAAGGCGTCCAAATAAACTATATTTTTAGTTTTATACTCTAAATTATGAAAAAAATTTGATTGTTAAGGTTTCAAGTTCTGGAAAGCCCTACATAGTCCGAAAATCCACTACGGTTTTGCAAGTCCAGTAGATTAGTGGGCATCATTCGGTTTAAAGGAATCAGGATAGGAATCATCATAGGAAAAGATGCGATTTCCCCTGTTGCTGTTCCAGTGAGAATTATAGCACCTCACATAGCATATATAATGATATGTCCGCGCATAGCTGTAATTTTTGTTCAGGTACCATTGCAAAAATTGAATGGTTGAAGGTCACGTAAAAACGAGATTGGACATCCCATTTTTATTTTAATGTATGAATTTGTAAACCAGATGTACACAGGGAATATTCGCTATATAATTAGTGATAAATCAGTTAAACTCCACTGAGATACAACTTTATCGCATTTTAAAAAACAATTTAATTAAAAATCAGAAAATATTATTATTGTTAAACCTTGATTGAGCAATGAAGATGATGTAGTTGAATTTCGGTAAGCATTGGTTGAGTAGTTTTCGTCATCACAAATGGCTTGTCCTTTAACATCTTAGTATGGATTAATAAGTGTTGAGACAACACTGAAAATATATAGATATTATGGATTAAATAAAATAAAGTCAGATAAGAAATCTGAATAAGCCAAACAGAACATACAGCCAGGTTCCATCGCACATTAGCTACCGATTTTCTCATCTTGAGTTTGCGAGAAAGTTGAATAAGCACACGTGCTCTACCATCACTGTTCTCTCTTGCTCCAGACAATCATCCTTCCTTCACAGAAATCTCGTGGAAATCCCAAGCTAATATCAGTTTCAAAACGAAGTTTCTATTAGAAAGTAAATTCGGAACTAGACCCAACTAATTTGCAGGTTTATTATACCTTGTTTTACAACTGAGGGTTCATTGCTTAAGGAAACGAGAAACTTAGGGCCGCAAAACGTGACGAGGTTGGCGCACAACTTGACAAACTCATTTCTCTATGAAACCAGTAATTGGAGTATCACAAGAAAACTAAAACAAGTTACTCCTGATTCTCTAATCCTATTTTTTTTTTTTTTTTTTTTAAATTATTATTATTATTGATTGGATTGAAATAGCATACAATTTATTATTAATGATCTCTGAGTTTTTTATATGAAATAAGAATGTTCATTATTCGCACCTTTTTTTATAAGAAATAAAGTTTTAATTGTAATTTTTATCAAAAGTTAGCACAATATAAAATAATAACCTGCTCCTCGATTAATAATGGAACCTCCTTCAAACTTTTTTTTTCTAACTAGTAATGATTTAAATTAAAAATATTTTAATTGCTTCACCATATGCAACAAGTGTTTTTACACAACAGGGTGCGGTTTTCTGCTTGTTTGGCAGTATGAAATATGCCATATTAGTTATTCGAATTATGTATTTTCCTTTTGTACAAACATACTGAAAAATTAAAAATAAAAGGCATTTAACGATGAGATCTACAGAAAAATCAAAGACCTCGAAGCCGAGATAAGAATCAGAAGGCTGGTGCTCTATGGGCACATGAAAAATATATAGGAGGAAAGATTAAGCAAAAAGATCTTTAACAAAAATTTTAGCTACAAAAGCATAGCATAGGATACATGAAGCAACTTAGAGAAGAGGTGTAGAACCTTAAAATTTCAGATGCCGACTGTCTGAATAGAGACACATACAGGAGAACACTGAAAATTCTCACCAATATGGAAGAGGAAAAAATTAAAATAAGATAAAAAAAACCGGTTATACATTAAATAAAGTTTAGTTAACTAACTCTTTGAATAATATCCTATTATTGATTGATAATATTTTAATTATATTATTTATTATTATTGATATGCAAATACAAAATATAGGACATCCCTCATCCAATTCTATTATACGTCCATTTAAAAGGATAAATGTTCACATATGTATCAAGGTTTCCCAGAGGGATAACAAAAGAGATCTGAACAGTTTTAGTTTTGTTCTTTTGACAAAGAGTTATTTCGAGTGGATGTGAGCAGCATCTCTATCAGGCTCTGAGTCATCTCTCAAAGTGAAATCCCCGCGAATTGGCTACTCAACAGCTAAACCATCTCAACAACTCTTGCTGCACACTTACAAGACAAAGCAGTGAAATATACTTCTATGCTAATAATGAGCAGTACTGAACGAAAAACAAAACTTAGAAATATAAGTTTCTATCGGTAAGTGTAAAAATTGTAATAAACCAGATACCACGTATATCATCAACAAAGTCAATAAAACGAATATTAGAACGGTCATATTAAATGATCAATGTTATTTTTTGTTTATTTGGAATGACTATCATACAGGTTACTGACATATTTTTGCCAGGATGGGAGAGAAAGATAATTTGATAGAATTAGCGTTGGTTCTGGAATGGTCTATGCACAAATAAATGTCAGATTAATAAATATTTCGTTTAGATTCGTACCATTGTAGAGAAATCATTTTTTTCTCTCAGCAGATGTTGCCCGAGTAAGCGGAAGTTTGTCTTCTAGCAAGAAGGTGGAAGCACAGGAGTGGTCTCTAGACCGTGGACCAATGCGGAAGAAACGCTTAGCCATCCTCCACCTAAAAGAGCTAAAATGTTTTGAAGACCAATTGTACAGACATTACAGGTTTGCTTAGTACCGAATTTAAATAGAATATTAAAAAAAAAAAAAATCAATGGAGCTAGGCGCCTGCGCTGAGAGACTAGATAGTGAAAGAGAAGGATTTGTAGAACTGCCGTGTAAACCTAACTTTATTATCATAAAAAATACATATTAGACTGTTATGTAATATTTAAGGAAGATTACCAGGGATTCAGTTAGGTAGAATGAAATAATCACGTCAAACTAAAAAATCTATAAAGAGTGCCTACGTTTTGACCTCTCTTGCAGGCCTCCTTCAGGGCAAATCCAACAGTAAAATTCCCTTACCTTTTTTCTAGTCATCGACGGTCTCCTCTGCTCAGTGGTTCTGTGGATAAGTTAATATTTTGTTATTTCTTAACTTTTAATTTTCCTTATTCCATCCTTCCTTTTTTTTATTTATTTTTTTTGTACCTATTTTTATTTTCTTCCTTTCCTCTCTTACACCATCATTATTAATTACTGTATAATTTCCTCCCTTATTCCCTGGTCTTCATTTTATTATCTAACTCAAGCCTTTCCTTCTGTACTTCTGTATATCTGTTTGTTTTTTTTTCATTTATTGGTATTTACAACTGTAAAAAATAATATGTATCAAGTAAATATGTTGATAGTGAATAAAGTCGAAAATAAATAACTTATGAAGAACAACTCACTCGCAGCACTTCAATAAAATCTACACTAAAAGGTCTCTAGGCCATCTTCTTTTCAGACCCCTCGGAGGATTATTGCGAATGGAGTGGGAAGCAAGTTGAGAAACTAGTGGATTTGAGTGACTATGGGGCTTACTATAAAAGGATGAGTATCTGGTTTGAGCTAAATCAGCAACATATGGGACATTAAGATCTTTATGAATGGGTTTATTGGTCACAAACTAAGAAGCATTGACGATTTTTCGAAGGATGTTGGATTGTAAGGATTGGATAATTGAATTAATGGTTTAGTGGAGCCCTAAAGCTCAACTCCGTATGTCCAAGTAAGTCTAATCACGGTCATGTAGAGTCTATTGTAATAAATTGGGAACTTTAAACGTTTGTCTCCTAAATGTTGAAGTAGTCTGTAACGACGAGCAGTTTCTTGTTGTTTTATTTTTGTATGTGGATTCCAAGTTTTTAATTTACTTTTATATTTTTTTCATTTATTTGTTTTATCGTTGTCTGATCTTTTATTTGTTTATGTACTTATTTTATATTTCCTCTCTTATCTTTCCTGTCAAGTAAACGTTTTTTACTTATAAATGTTTTTTCTTACCTGACTACATCCCTGATTAACTTCTTCTTATAACTTCATTATCCTTTGAAGTTAATTATTTCATAAATATATTACTTTCATAAATTTTATTCCTGATCGAACCAGTAGATTGTAAACGACAAGAAACTAAAGGTATATTAAGTACCCTATTTTTTTTTTTAAATATAAAAGTTGAAGTTTATCTAATACTATAATGTTTCCCGTTCAATTTCAAGATCAGTGGTATTCATAACTTTCAAGTCAAAAAAATAATATTAAAACTTGATAAATTTGCATACGTTACAAAGTTATGTTAATAATAACCGCTTTTGTATATTCTTAATAAACGCCCTAACTATGTAGCTAGAAATTAATTTATAAAATATTTTGAATCTAGCAAGCCTTTTACCTACACCACGGCACATCACTATTTACGAATTCACTTGGTGCGAGACTCTTAAGCATGTTACATTCCAAGTGTGCTTAGATTAGTAATAACCATTATTAAATACTACAATTCCGTAATATAACAATTTTTATTTATTTTGACTTTCGTTTAGTCTGAACGCCAAATGCTTACGATTAGCAATTATTACTAGTAACCGTACTAACCTATTAATTAGAAAACGAAAATTAAGCGAGGCACCCGCCCGTGAATGAAAGTCAGCAGGATTTTTTTTTTTTTTTTTTTTTTTTTTTTTTTTTAACGGCTCCCATAATTTTCTTTCCTTGCGGGACTTTTATGAAGTTATTTTCTTACAAGGCGAAACGGAACAGTAAATCACAACTGGAAGGGGCCACATCGCTCGAGTATTGTTAAAGCAACCATTCCGTATAATTCCAACCAGGCAACCTCCGCTCATACTGCAAACCCACTCTTATTTAAATAAACCGAGCACTCAAGCACATACATCTTTCACCAAGCAAAAGAAGAGATTTAAAAAATGAAAAAAAAAAAAAAGTTTATTCACTATTTTTATGAAAAGAAAAAAAAAATATAGGAAAATAAGTCATAATAATAGGGTACCATTGTTGCATTCGATGTTGCAAACCATATAGTTGATACCACTACTTTATAAATGTATGATTGAAAATAGAGAATAATATGATAGATAAATATTTATTTATATGACATTATCTACACCGTTTGTTTAATAGCAGTATTATTATAATTCTTTATTACCCATTTCACCAACCTTGTTCTCCCAGTTCATATATTTTTTACATTTCTTTAGTGAAGTCCGTCGTGGCCCACACAGTTTCATGCTATCTGAAGAAATATTCTTTCATCATCTTATTTTCAGAAATTGATTCATGTTCTGAATCGGGTTCCTGCTTGTTTTCACTATTACGTTCCTGGTCAGAACGATCAATAACTTCATCTTCGCAATCATAAGAATTAAATTCCATTTATTTGCCGGCATTGCCAGGTATGTCTTCAGTTTTAATAAAAAGTGTTCTACCAAAATATAATCCGATCAAGAGATGAGGAGCAAAATTTAGAATAAGTAGAAAGCAGAAAAAAAAAAATACATAACTGGGCGCTTGTTTGACCTTGTTAACCAAAGTTTGGCTTCAGATAATCAATTACGAAAATTGGTACACGTGCTCACTTGACAAAACTGACTTGACTGGAAGCAGATCGGTCTGAATTCAGGAAGACTGGAGAGGGAAAAAGCATCCGGCTGGTTGACAAAAGCAACTAGCGCGCCGGGGTTAAATTTTATATATGAAGTAAGAGTGCTCTAAAATGATTGCACTGGAACCCAATCAGTGAATTGATCCTGCTTGGCAACATCGCTTTAAGTCTCCTGCCGGTTCCAAATTAATATTTTCCTCATGGTAAATGCAGTAGCGTTTATTATACAACAAAATACAATACATGTAGTTACAGTTCAGATGGTTTACAAAAAGAGTATGTTATTCAAATTCTTATCTGGAAAAAAAGATCATTTTCAGACAACTCATCACCCAATGGTAATCTGGTAACCCCCTTTCCTGTTCCCAGGCTCGAAAACTCCAGGACTTTAAGTATGTTAACTTCCTAACTACCCTGAATATGTTCCTGAAGAAAAACCTTGGATTACAGACAGGGCACTCTGTAATCCTTTATTGACTGGACTAAATAATATAACTGTAAATAACAAAAAATAAAAGGCAACCACGAAAGAAATATTATATCAGATTAAAAAAATTGTTTTTTTGGAGGAAGGTAAACAGATTGTTTCAGTTTTAACTTTTTAAGGCATGGCGATATTCCTGGAGATGCAACGTAGTCCAGTGCACTTATCTAAAAGGTGCTTCGCCGTCTGCTGACAGTGGCAGGTGCTGCATTCTGGCGGAGGATGGCCTCACATAATTCGAACACCCAATTAACGGTGTTTTTTTCATCACTAGGCTATTTGTTTAAATTTGTGTTGATATATTTGTTAATATCATTGAAATATTATTATTAATTAGTTGCATGTGTTACTATTATTGGTTGTATTAATTATTTAGTTGCGTTTGCTTTTATTATTGCTTGTATTATGTGTTACCATAATTCAGGTATTATAAAAAAAAAAAATTGTAAAGTTGTCTATAACAGTTTAATTAATATCTTTGTTTATTGATGTTATATTTTGTATTACATTGTAAGTTCACGGCACCTACATCTGTAATAAATAAATAATTTCGAGGCAAAAGTATAGCAACACTGAAGCCTGATCAGTATCAAAATTACTTACCGGCAAGATTAGTCAACTTCGTAGCTGTCAGTAAATATTATGCTTATGATGGGACTGATTCTGAAAATATTCACAGACAAAATGCTCTAATCCTTGTCTCATTGGCGATGACATTTTAGTTATGCAGTTAATCTGTAATTATTTTTAGAACTACAATCATATTTTGTTTCTCAAAATTTTTCAAATTCCAATCAATTAATGTACCCAAAAATATAATTAATATTCTAAATATAGCAAATTATCGGGTTACATATTACTAATTGTTATTCTAGTTATTTCAATTAAGTTGGAAATACACTTTATTATAATTAATACATATATATTTATAGTAATTTCCTTTTGCCATGAAGTATGATTTTTTTTTTTTTATTTATTTACTATATTCAATTAAGTACAATTACTAATCTTTACCTTTTAAAAGACCACTTTTTAATCTTAGGTTATGAACGGTTTATTTTTGTTTTTCTCTTTTTTATATCTTATTTCTAGTTCATTGTAGCATAGATAAATTAGGCTAACAATATCAGCGATTATGAATAACAAAAATAAAAATACATATACAAAACAAAAATCAAATCGTTGTTGCGTTATTAAATAAAATTAATTGCGCATTATGCAGTTTAAGCATTTTTTTAAAATGCAGTTTTAACAGCCAGATTTAAAAAATCACAGTTACTCTTTGCTCCTTCTCAGTTGTTTATTAGTGTAGATACCCTCTTATGAATAAAATTGGCACCAACCAAACCTTTTGTTTTATATCAATTTATTGAAACTTACAACTGTACAAATATATAGTACATCAAATAAATGAGCTGATAACTATTACAATAACACGTCAAAAACTTAAAAACAACTAGCTACTCATCAGTAGCACTTCAATAAAAACTCTACACTAGAAGATCTCTAGGCCATCTTCTTTTCAAACGCCCCGGAGGATTATCGGAAATGGAGTGGGAAGCAAGTCGAGAAACTGGTGGATTTGTGTGGTTATGGAGCTTATTATGAAAGAATAAGCTGCTTTGGGCTAAATCAGCAGCATATGGAACATTATGGTCTTTATGGATAAGTTTATTGGTGATAAAGTAAGGGGCATATAGGATTTTTCGAAGGATTTTAAATTGTAAGGATTGGGTACTAGATGAACTGGATGGTTTAGTAGAGCCCTAAAGCTCAACTCCGTACGTCCAAATAGGTTTTATCACAGTCAAATTTAATAGGTCTTTTCACTTGCAAATATAATTCCTTTTATTGGATTGAATCTTCTGTTTCTTTACTTCTTTTTATGTTTTCTATTAGATATCGTTAGGTTTTAGCCTAAAGTATTCAACATTATTTCAAGCCTATCGACCATAATTCATTCCTCGTAATCTCAAGTTTGTTTTCGTAACTCCTACTGCTTCTATTTTAATCAAGTCGTTAATCAATTATCTTCTCAAGGCTAATTGGATCTCTTCTCATCTTCTGTATCCCGTCTGGGTCTCCATCTTTCAAAAACAAACTCCGTGACAGAACTGGTGAAGAAAGTAAACAACTTTTATTTCCAGTTCAATTCATTTTTAGGAAGTGGGAATTAACTATATAAAAGGCAATACAGCAGTCGATAGCTTTGCCAAAGAAGCAACAAAAAAACCGATTGATAAATGTCGTGTACCATTTTCGGATATATTTCACGAATTAAAAATTTCCATGAAGATGGAATGGCAGAAAAGTAATGCAAAAGAAGATAAGGGATTGTTTTATAAATCTCACTGCCCACTGGTCTCAATGCAACCATGGTTTGGTAATAGCGATGCTCCCAGATCATGGATAAGATCAATGTGTAGATTGAGAATTATGCTATCTCTGGTACATACTTATACAAAATTAAAAGAAAAGATATGGATTACTGTAAATTGTGCGAGGTTAAAGACGATCCAAAACATATAATGATGTCATGCATAAAATATTCTGCCGAGCGATACCATTTTATAAATAAAATTAAAAATAAAATAAATAACGACAACCCTTCTTATATCTAGATAATATCACACCCTAATTCTGTACTAGAAGCGTAAGGCCATTTTATAAATTTCACTGGCATTAAATTATAAAAAAGCATGGATTTTCACTGATTAAGAAAAAATAAAAACAAACAATTATTTTGAATAAATATTATTTTCAAGTTGGCCAATTGCGTCTAGCTGAATCCTGAAAAATATAAATTAAAAAAAAAAAAAAAAAAAAAAAAAAAAAAAAAAAACGAAAAATTAATATCGTTCTAAGTACTTCTTTTTACTGTTCTATGTACTATGAAAATATATTGCCTGTCCTATCAGATGTGGATTGATTCTGAGGTCACTTCACCCTAAAACAATGGAATGAGGGAATCAAAATCTTCAGTACGTTGGAAGATTAAACTAACAAATTACATTTGCTAAAACACCTTCTAAGACAACTAGAGGTATAGATAAAATACGCCAATAATAAGATATAACCTTATTTTCTAAATAAACTATTTGTGTGGTGAATAGCTATGGGGATGCTTCAGTTTATATAGATCCAGAAAATTCCCAAGCCCAAAAATGAAATTATATTTCAATAAGACAGAGAATCGAAGCTGTTTTACAGATCTGCTAGGATCTGACGATTTTTTGAGGCCGACGGACATCCTTGGCCACTCTCTCCTTCCACAATTAGATATTAGTTTTCGTCCTTAAGGATGCTGTTCTAACGGTTTTTAAGTTATCCGAAGGATAACTTCCGCCATTGTTGTCCTCCAGGATACTGTTTTAAAATATTTAACGGTTTTAAGATGGCGGAAGTATTCATTCGTTGTTAACGCATTCTACGGGAGGCTGGAGATAGTTTTTTAACGCTAACGACCCCTTCCCGTTTACTCTTTTTGCTAAAAAGGTACGATATAGGAGCAGCCAAGCAAGCAGCCATTTCCTCGCTAGAAATCAAAACAATCTATACCCGTTTGCAATTTTACAAAGTATTTTGCCAGGTGTACTTGGATGGAATTATGGCATGAAACCCAGACAGATAATAAATTAAAAGAAATTAAAAGGGACATCAAACAGTAGTAAATCGGAGAAACAGAAGAGAAGGAGTATTGATCACTAGATTGAGGATTGGCCATACTCGCATCACACATGGCTACCTTATAATGAGAGAAGCCTCACCGAAATGTTTATACTGCCAGTGCCAACTAATGGAATGCCCGCTTTACGAAACGTTTTATGAACAGGAACGGCTGGAAAGAAGAATCTCGGTAATGCTTGGAGATAACAAAAACAATATCGACAAAATTATCACATTTTTGAAACAACATAACGTTTTCGGAAAAATATAATAAAAAAACAACTAAGGAACCAGGACGCTAAAGACCATGGAAGTTAAGTGTCCAAAAACAATAAACCTACCTACCTATCAGAGAACCGAAGCACGTGGTGAAATCTGTGCAATGATCGCCACCTAAAACAAAGATTTCAAACCGTGGAATGGCCGAAAGAGCCCTGTTTGAACCCAATCGAAAACCTAATAAGATTACACAGTGGGTATAATGCACCGTCAACTTCTTTTGACAGTTTATGGAAAAGAGCGGTGGATGAATGGGAAATCATCCCCGGAGGTTACTGCGACTCACTGTTCAACAACCTTCCCAGAAAAATGAAGCAGGTGATGGAAACTGAAGGTCTGTGGACCAAGTATTAACGTTGGACTATTATTAAAAATTGTGCAAAAGTGATTTTTTTACCAAAAATGATAAATCCTTTCATGCAGAGTTTGCTGCAAGCAATTACAAGACAGAATTTTGTATGATAAAAATTGTTTAGTAAAAATAAGTATTATTTTTTTTTAATTTTGTTTTTGAGTATCTCAAATTTTATTAATAAGCAAACAGGTGTGATTTCTTTTGTTCACACATACGTCACTTCATTCAAAATCCTGATTAAAAGAAAATAAATTATAAAGTCTCCATATTACTAAACATTACTCCGATCTATAAAGTGTCCAGAATGTTAGAACCAATCACTGGGAACCCTAGGAAGCACGATCCCTTGCCTAAAATTGTGACAAGTTTATTGGGTATGCTGCTCCTTAGCACATAACTTACATTCCGATTTGAGATTGGCTTTAAACGTACAGGCATTTGTATTTTGTCTAATATAGAGGAGTGGAAAGTTGAGGGGAGGTGGGTTATTGGTTGGCATGCACCCTCTGACCAGGACATTAATCGCAGAATAATTAGAGAAGCACTGGTAATAACAGAGGGATGCAAATCTGGTGACTTATACCCTGCCGTGACCGAAGCCTCTTCTGCCTGAATTATTCAAGACTCGGGCTAGCATACCCCTCCCCCTCCCCCTTACCAGTAGGCTATTTCTCGACTGATAAACAAACACAAATGCTGTCTTTCAGTATGACCTACAGCCGCCTGCCACTCCCATGTCGGTACTCAGTCTTACACCATATAAATGAGTATTCGATGGTTTTATAGAACATAAGTGAAACAAAAGTAAAATTATTTTGTAAGGAATGCTGATCATAACTAAAATGATATTTGTAAAACAACCAACAAACAGAAACTCAGAGTACGAGAAATATTGTTTTGTACTTTGAGTTTGTATTATCTGGACACATCCCAATCAGTAATTTTTTTTTTTTTTTTTTTTTTAATATCAAATAAGTAAGATGAATAAACTATATACTGTATACATTCTGTAACGGGGTTGGCTTATGAAAGATGGAGACCCATCTTGATTAGAAACACTATGACCATATCTATGTCTGTTTACTTTCTTAGAATACCAAACCATTGTCTTGCCAGAGCGGTGCAGTAAGAAAGTATCAGTTTCCAGTAAGGTAGAAAGGAGGCTGCCTTGAGAACATTTCAAAATTATAAACCTTCTAGGAAACCTTTCGTAATAAGAGTGCAGCCTGTTTAACCCTTTAACAGGCAATGTATCCTGGAGGAGACACACATTTAATGCTTTTGCTCAATAAATGACGTAATGTCCGACGCATTATCCTACTCATTATCGTCTAATATCCTTTATTCAACTATATCATTTATGATACATGAATGGGGGTTAGCGTGGCTATAGCCATTCAAAGGGGAAAAATAAAGAAATGTGTTCCAAAATCCTTCCGTCCGACCGTTAAAGCGTTAAACATGAGAAAATAAGTTAATGCCCACGGAAGTATCTATATAAGCATGGACCTTACACCGCTGTGCGCTAAACAGGAACTGAGTATGATGGTGAAATAAAAATAAAGAGAAGCATAATATTTCATCTTACGTTGACTAGATGTTATAAATAAAGGAACTTCAGAGAGTCTGATAAGAGAAATGCATTAAATAGTCTTTAAGTTAAGAGAGCACCCTGATCTAATGAAGGACTATGATTTAATAAGTAAGTAATAAATATCGATATGCCTGGTAAATAGCCACAAGATATTCAGCTGTAATTCACCAAAACTGCAAGAAGCCTGAAATTGAAGGTTTCCTGATACATGGGAGAAGTACATCCTAAAAACCTTATTTTGCTGATACGAAAGAAACATTCTACACATAACACATTTCACCTCGAATATAGAAGTTTTTAAGTACAGTAAGCTGATAATAAGAAGACTTGCTAAGAGTTGGGGGTTCGATGTCTGAGTAACTGGGGTGAGTGTCTCAGCGCGCTCGGAACTGAAGGTCTTGGTAACAAATCCCACCTAGGCGGGTTACAATTTATTTCGTGGCGAACCCACGAATAAATTTTGACCTTTTCATTCTGGCTAGACCTGGTAACATTCCAGCCCTAGTTGGAGGTTAAACCCAAATAAACAAAAAAACAAAATGTTGAGAGGAAAAGTATGTAACAGAAAGCTGTTTATGAAGGCAATAATCCTTTAATATCATAAATGCTACATTTTTGAGAATATGAGAGTCCTTAACTCAGATGAAAAGGCAAAGTAAACAATATTTAAATGCAAAGAATAAAAATGTCCATATTACTACTTGGTCCTAGCTCTTATTAGTCGGAGGTTCGTTAAAAGCCTTTAAAAGATTTATAAATTTGACATTTTTTTTATAATAAAGGCATAAGACGTTCCAAACTTTATATTTAAAAAAAAAAAAAAAAAAAAAAAAAAAAAAAAAAAAAAAAATCAAACAATTATTATTAATCCATCATTTGGCTACTACTAATGAAACGAGTAAGTAATAGTCTTCAACAAACAGTGGACCATATTACTGGCGTTAATAGAATAATCCCATACATTATTGATAGCCTCCCACCATTCGATCAAGTTCTCATACCGGCTGTTTGCCTATATTATGAAAAAAAATGATTTTTCATTGTGTATCATTATTAAAATACTCTGACGATAATTTAAAAGTAAAATTAAATAATTGTAATGTATTTAGCGGGTATACAATTTATAAACAAAGAAATAATCGTTGTATATAAAAATGTTTCAGAGTTCAAAGCGGCGCCCTTTTAAAATGTTAGGTTAAAGAGGCTTAGGCAAAGGCTTAGCGGTGTAGGACTATGCCTACCAGTACAATGCTACCTGCCTAATACGATGGACAGGTATATCCTATGTCGGCAAGGAACAAAAAGTATACACAGTTTTATGCTGAAGAATTTCTAGAGTTGAATTTGCAAATGGGCGGAAGAGATATATATCATAAACCGGAAAAATAGAATGAGATCTTTAGATTAATAATGCCATATACACATTAATGAGGAATAATCTAATCATAGTAGGATTGATGAACACGATACATATTGAGAAAATCAGCCCAAAAACTCAGACAGATAAGGTACTAATAGGTGGGGGCAATTGTACCAATAGGGACAATATTTACATTAGTAAAGTTAAAATGTTAAACCCCCAAGTTGTGTAAGAATATAACAAATAAATTACCAAAAACCAATTAATAAAATTTATATTTTATTATTATTATTATTATATTTATCGCAGGTCTTCTTAATCTTCTTGACTTAGGCATCGTTCCTCTCCTCTCCAGTGTTGTTCGGTGGCCCTGAAGAAGACTTGCCAGGCAGGTCGAAACATTGGCACGCATTTAATTATTCTACTTAGACGTGGTGTTTCTCTTCGACTGCATCCCTGATTATCTTCTTCTCTATTCATCTTAACAGTTTACTAATGAGGAATTTCGAATTCAAAACCAATATTTGGATGTGAGCATTGATGTTAGCTATGCTGCAGTAGCTTAACATATCCCTCGATAACCTCCTGTCATATCCTTATTTCAATCTCCTTACATATTCTTGTTTTCGAAGATGTTAATCAAAATCTAAATATGTTAAAATGTTAATTTCAAAATTACACTGTCTTATCTCTCCGAGATGGTAAAGGGTCAATATGCTTATATCTTGCACTTCCTTACACCTTCCTGAGGAATTTTTAAACTTAATTATTCATACATATTAATATAAATATATAATGGTGCTACTATCACATTCAGAATGCTCCAGGCCAACAAAACCTGGATCTAACGGCCGAATATACAGCAGAAGATTTGGAAGGAATATACACAATAAATTCACAATACATATAAAACATTCTTTTGTACGTTATAGAGAACTAACGATCATTTCATCTCCTACACCCCTCAAACACCCATACACTCTTTTGTCAAAACAGAATACTTTGTGGACAAAGCAAGGGTTCTTACATACAAAAAGGATTCGGATGTCAAGGAATATAACTTTATTTCCCATATTTTCGTACTGTGATATGAAAATTCCTCTAATGTAATAAAGGAGTATATTAAATTTGATTACAAATAAAATAGACAACTACAAAGAATAGCAAGATGTAATATAAAAAAAAAAAAAAAAAAAAAAGACTTGACGGACCTTTTAAAAAAATAAAAAGATAATTAACTTTTATTTAAATTTTCTATAGTAGGTCTCAAAAATTTTTTTTCACGACCATTTTTACTTTTTTACACTACTTGTGTCGGAAGCTTTGTCATTGGTATTCAATCAGAATAAGGACGTCGTCATTTTCACTTGGGATCTGATATTTATTTTTATGACACATCTGTACATATAGGCTAACTAGGCGAGGGTACTGGCTTGTTAACCTGCGAGGAGGATTATAGGATTGCGTGGAACGAGATAGGAATAGCTCTAATGGATTTGGATGAAGAGAAAGTTTAAGTAAAATTTAAAACCAAACTTTAAATCCATCAGAGTCAACACACGGAGTTAATGTGAGATTATTCACGGACGGTCCAGTTTAGAATTATAGTTTTGTTTCATTTATAAAATGCCATATCCTTTTATAAAAGTAGCTTGAAATTTCTTTGAAAATAAGATATTAAAATTTAGAAAAATGATTTTACATGGAGAGAATAACAAATGAATTTGAATAAATGACGAATTTGTTATACATAGCTCAAAGCATGCATATTAATAAAATCTCCATCCAATAAAAGGTTCAAAAATTTCCATCCAATAAAAACTCATACTCTGAAAAATATCGTTTTATGCAAAATCGACAAAATTTAATAATTTGGGATTAATTATTTTCATTTTTCTGTTTAAACTTCCACTGCTAGTGCCGTTGTATTTTGTACAACACCCGACTTGTTTCCCTTCTCTCTCTTTCGGTGAGCTTTTGAGAAAATTGGCTTCAGTTATTCCTCGAGATAATTTTATATTTGCCACCAGTAGTTTTTCACTGTGGTAGGAGGGATAGTTTCCTGCATATATTCAGTCCTCAATGTTGCACAAAATACAACAAGCGACCGCTCTCGTTTTGATTTTTTCTCGTCCTTTTCTGTATTTGACATAATGTAAGTAGGATTCTTTTGAACTTTTAGTTTTGTTTATTTTAGTGAGCAAAGTATTAATTATTCGTAATGTTTTCATTAGATTGAAACGTATAAGATTATAAGATATTCCTAGAATGGAGCAATAGTTAGAGGAATAAGGAAAAATAATAAAATTTAAAGGTATGAAAAGGATGAAGATGACTTTGCAAGGAATTTCTACATTTTATATGTAAAAATCATTCGAAAAAAAAAAAAAAAATTATTTGCAATAGTAGTTTAAAAAACAACCATTTTAGAAATGCATATAATTATATTTAAATATAATATTATAAGTAAAAAATGTATCTAGTTATCAATTTGGTTTTCAATATTTTCATTAACTTCAAAATATTATTCTTGAAAGTTATATAATGTACATATATTCTATTTTAAATGTAAAATGGCTAAAATATTTTATGTAATAGATTTAATGTAAAATTCCACAGCCCACCAAATAAACTCAGGGCTATTAAGGACATAAAAATATGGAGCAGTTCCTATCACAATAATCGCAGAGAAGTGATCCTAGTGCGATTAAGAATTGGCCATTTCAGAACAACACACTTTCACCTTATAACCGTAGAGGCTCCCCCCAATTGTGAAATGTGTGGCAATGTTTTTTTAATAAACCATATGTTTACTGAATGCACTTACTACACCAAAAGGTTAACCGATTCTGGAATACCTCGAAACATCTCAAAGGCGCTGGGCAACGATGACAAAATAATTGAAAAAGGTGATAGCCCTCATTTATAGAGAAAAGCTATATTACAAAATATAGATAAATTTCTATCAAGAACAGACGAGCGTTGATAACCACAAGCTTTACGCTCACAAAACTCTCAAATAAATAAATAAAATAAATGTAATATTTGGACAAAAACGGATAAAAAACAGGGTGTTGTACTTTGTACAAAGCTCGATCGCTTGTGTTTCCGAAATAGGCGCGGTGGAAGGTTAATGCATGAACATAAACAGCAACACTATTCACAGAAATCTTGAGGATACCAAAACCGATAAATTATTCTGCTTGGCCTTTTAATCAATAGTCTTATAACCACTCTATTGAAGAAAGATTAGGTTTTGTAATTTTAATGGTCACATCTCAATAGAAATCAACTTTATCAAAAGCTTTACTTCAAAGCGTTCGTCATTTCCTTACATAAATTTCTAAAAGCGTGGTCTCCCCCACCCCTCCTTCATCCTTAGCGTCCTTTCGTTCAAAATCTTAGTAATATTTAATAGAATTTAGCTACAGAGAAGTGTTCTACTTTAGCCAATCTTGGTAAGCATTGAAGGCTGAAAGTGGATTCGCTGGGTAATAATTCATAACCCTTTTGAAAATTTGTTTAAACTGACAATGTTAAAGTTGCGCCCCTTGTCAAATGCAATGAGGAAGGCGTGTCCTTTTGAGGAGGAGCTAAATTGAGATTTACAACTCTCAAAACTTTCTTCACTATCAAGGGGGTATTAGGAGTTCTATTTAAATTTTTAGTTCAATTTTCTTCTCTTTTTATAAGATGGACATCATTTTCGGCATGCATTACATGCCTATTGATGAAATGAAAATTTTTATTCATATAGGGAGATATTATAGTCCTTAATTAATACTTAACTTTGAGTTTTATTCACAATTAAATTTACAATTTTAGGCTGAAAAAAATTATATTTGCTGGAAAGCCTATGTATCAATTTATATATATATATATATATATATATATATATATATATATATATATATATATATATATATATATATATTTCTTTTTCTTCATCACTAAAATAGGTTAAGACAATGACTATGACTTTCGAATACGTTATATCCAATATAAGGACGTCCTTCCAGCCACGACCTTAGCTGACTATTTAAAATATTTTAGTCATGATGTGATTTTTACTAGACCGTAAGTCCTATCCCATTCCACGCACCCCTACAATCCTCCTCGCAGGGTAACAAGGCAGTGGCCTCGCCTATTATGAAATTCTACATGGAGTCCTGGAAATGGCCTTCCTTACTCATGCCCTTAGTGACTGCACTATATCGCTCTCAATCACTCTCCTCTATGTTTTTAAACAAGTGGTACAGCTGAGAGAAGAAGCTCGAGGATCTCTTTGCCCCATACTATGCCAAGACTTTAAAACTTTTAATAGAAAACGAGCTTTTAATTTACAAGACTATCCTAAAGACTAGAAATTTGGGGAACAGCAAAACTCTCGAACATCAAACATATCCAATCCTTCCAATCTGAATTCCTGAGAATCATAACCCCCTATTATATCTTCAACAAAACCTTACATAACGATCATAATATACCTTTTGTCATAGAATCCATACCTGTCAAATTTTCAAAATTTCATGAAAACTTTCGCTTCATCCTAATTCACTAGCACAATCCCTGTTCAGTTTCACTCACCTCTATGATCCTCCTCGCAGGTTAAAAAGGCAGTGGCCAGCTTCCCAACTCATGCTCAGAGTGACTGGGCTATAGCGCTCTCACACAGCCTCCATTGGTATTATCTACACTAGTGACGCAGCTGAGAGAGAAGCGCTAGGATCTCTTAGGACCTGCCTTGTCCTAAAAGTATAAGGACAAGTTAGTTGGGGGATCCCTCGGATGTGTACATATTGTAAATAAAGTATGAATGTACTTTTAAGATTTAACTTAATTTTAGTTTTTCTATTTTTACTATTATTACTGGGTTTTTTTTATAACTCTATTAATTATTGTTTTTCTTCACTTTATGAGCAAGTCCATTCTTCAGTGTCTTCTTGCGAAAAATATCCCTATTGAAGGCGTCTTTAGGTTTTATGTGCACCATTTCGAGGTCTTATTTGGTGTTCGAAAACCAGTGCATTACGGTTTTGGGTTGGAGTGCAAAAAATAGAAGATCTGTCTAGTCAGCCTATTTCCGTCCATTCGTTTGAGATGGCCGTAATCGTGCGTTCTTTTACTAATTGTGTCTGTAATTCTCTATATTTTACTGTAGACTTCTTTGTTGGACTTTTTATAATGGATGCTATTCTTGTAATTAGATCTCATGATGCCTCTAATGATGTTGCTATTAATTTTTATTTATTACACTTTTTTTTAACCCTTCTTTTTATATTTTTTCTTATTGTACATATTGTGTTAATGGATTCATTGAGCTATCCATATTACTTATTGTCCACATTGAGGCAGATTGTAATACTTTCTTTTAATAAATATTAAAAAAAAAAAAAAAAAAAAATCTCTTTGGACCTGGCTTATCCCTCCATAAGTCTGGTTGGGGGATCCCTAAGATGTGTGTATATTGTAATAAAGTACGATTGTATTTTAACTTGTAATTTATTTTAATTTTAATTTTTACTATTATTATTGTATTTATATTTTCTTTTTTACTTTATATATTGTATTATATATTATGAGTCTTTATTTTTCTTCTATTTCTTATGGTACATATTGTGTGAATGGACCCATTAAGCAATTTATATTACTTATTCCCCTCTTTGAGGCAGATTGTACATTCTTAATAAAAGATAGATTAAAAAAATATATATTTATAACAATAGTTTTAAAAAAGTAGATTAGAACACTTATTATGCTTACAGGCACCCATGTTGCTATCCTACCTAGAGCTCATTCTATCTGGAAGCATGAGAGAGAGATATATAGTGGCTCATTAGTGGATGAAATTAACCACCAGAACGTAGCTTAGATCGAAATAACGATTAGTCTTCGAAGACTGATATTGTCCAGGTGGATATAAATCTGATAATTATTGACATTAGTATCAGATAGTATAATGGTTCAGTCATATCTACCTAATCGTTTCCAATTGGCTCCTCCTACTAGTCCGCATTCTCAGCCATTTCTACATTCTCGTGGTGTTTCACAGGGATCATCCCTTTCGCTTCCTCTTTTCTCTATTTACATAAATGATATGCCTAAATCGGCCATTTTAGTCATAACATTAATAAAGATTATTGTCAAATTTACATTACTTTTCATACATTTTATGGACTTATTAACTAAAAATCATTTTGGTGATCTCAACAGATTTAGTTATTGAACCATCAAAAGCTTTCCTATCCTAAATCCAAAGCCATTTTTACCGGATCGGGTCTCTTTCTGAAATTCAACCCTTCCTAACAGTTCTCCAAAATAAAAACAAAATAAAACGTAAAATTGATTTTTTTTTATTTGAATAGGTTTTTTTGTAACAATTTTAACAAGATTCGTTTTTTTCTATTAAGAAATAATAAATTTGTTGATGTATCCAATGTATTATATGAAAACCAATACATTTTTATCAAGTTCGTATTCGAAAATAATTCCCTTATTACTGACTTTTTCAATACTATAAAACCTAGAGTAGGGTAAATCTCTAGTTATGGCCATAGTTAAGGGAAACTTGTCGATTTAAAAGGGAATTTCATTGATGCAGTTTGTAATATTATATCTTTGGCTATAATATTATATACAAATATTATATATTTGGTTAGATTCTCAAAAGTTTATTGAATGCAAAATTGAAAAATACACTAAAACTTCCTTTCAAATAAATGTATATATATTTTTTTTTACAAAAAGCTAAAGATACCAGTTATGGGCATGTTGTATCATTTAAGGTCATAGCCGAAACTAGTTATGGCCATGTGGCAAAATAATCTTTAAACAAATGGTTTTAATAATTTAAAATTAGTATTAATTAATAAACAACTGAAACTATAAAAATAATGTAAATACTAATACAACTCGGTCTATCAAAAAAGTAAATACATATTTAAAAACACAATCACTCGCACAATTCACAAACTTTGTAGTTACGTATTAGCTTAGAAAACCATCATGGAATGATAGTTGAAAAGGAATTAAACAACTATCAGAGTATAATTTATAGCTGTACTACTCGTTGATTTTTCTACATTAGCAGTAATGGCATACAATATGGTAATCATTCCCACTAAAAAACTAACGAATTAAAAGAAATCGAAATGAATTCTTAGTAAATTATTTTCTTTCAATATTTCCAGTTATCATAAACAGCAGTAGCCATCCTCGAAGTACAAAATATAACGAGACGTAAGGTCGAACATGACTACTACTACGAAGTAAGGTTGGGCGATAGTCGATAGTTACTATCGATATATCGATAGGTCATGCCTATCGATGGTCACTATCGATAGTGCCGACTATCGATAGATCTTTTTTACTAATTTCAAGTTTTGAAACTCTCGGAATTATGCTGATCTGTCTCTGTCCAGTGTCTAGTTCTTTTGAAGTTGAATTCGGAATTCCTAGAGCTCAAGGGTTCACTCAAAGATTAAGCCAAAGGAAAGCAGAAATTCTAGTTTTTCTTTCGGGAAATATGTGGCTCAAGGAGCACACTTGACTCTTGAGATTTGATTTGTTCATTAGTATTGTAACCATATAAATTGTAAATACCTTTTTTCAATTTAAATTCAAATAAATTAGTTTTTTTCTCTAATCTTTATGATATAATCTTATAATTTATAATCCTGCAAATTTCAAACAGTATGCAGATAATTGAATTTAATTAAATTAGTTGAAATTCTTTATTGAATAGCTTTGGAAAAAAAAAGAAGAAACTATCGAAAAACTATCGATAGCAATCGATAGTTCTCAACCTATAGTATCGGCCTATCGATAGTGCTAACTATCGACTATCACCCAACCCTACTACGAAGGGATGTAGAATATATGTTTTGATATGACATACTCAAATGAAGAAAATTCTATATTTTTTCTTTATTTGGAGAAAGAACGTTTGTACCATCAAAGGTAATGGATAGGGATGAACATACCTCGTATCTCGTATTTTTATACACCTGTTATGGTGAGCTAAAAATGATTGTTAATTACAATAAGATAGTCCAACATAATGAAGCTAGTATGGTAGCCTGAATTCTAATGAATATTTACATAAACTCAATAACTCAAAAATTAACTAAGCAAGTTCACTATAATTCCTTAAGAGTCCTCACATTTAAAAAACGATCTTACTAAAAAAAGAGGTATTTCAGGGAAATATTTTTTAATGGCTACTGGAAAGGGATAGGAGGGAAAGTTTTATTAGGAAATGAATCTTAAATACTTTTCAGAAATATTTCTCCTGGTGATATCACAAATAATTGGATTATAACCTTATTATTGCGATAATAGTATTAGCCTGCCCATAACTGGTGAGGTGACCATAACTAGTGATTTACCCTATTCCAGCTAATTTCGATTTGAATGCTTAGCCGCAACAATCTATTTAAAATGTTTTAAAAATTCTGACAAGTCTAACCGTATTGAAGTCCGTATTGATAGTACATGAGGAGACAATTTTTGTAACAGTTGTTTCTTCCATTTCTGCTTTTTACATTTCAGCGTGAAGGATCACGGACCCATGAGTTCCATCCGTCAAGTCCTTAAGCTGTTTTCCTCTTTTCTGTTCTACTCAAGCCATCTTTTTACCCTTGACATCCTTCATTAGCCCCTTGGCTTTTTTGCCGTTCGTTTTGATCCTACGCATTTTTTGCCCCACGAATTCTTATACATTCTTGAAAACTCTCGGAACAACTTAGACTGTTCATTTTATAATCTGACTACTTGTGGTCCTACCCTCAAATAGTTCTCAATTAAATCGGAAATTGATAAATGACACGTCAATAGTTGTAGATTTCCTTGATTAGAAAACTAGTTAGGAATATTATACATCTATTATTAGTGCCAAGAACATCAGAAACATGACGAAAGTTTATAATTATAATAATGCATATAGATATTCCTTTCCTCAACGACATATCTATCTATATGAAAATAGTAAATATCAGGACATATTAAACCAAAGGTTATTGACACACTAGTGGACCTAATGACTGACTGCATTTATCAATTCTTTATTAATTTTTCTTTTTATGTTATCCGAAGTATCACAAATAATAGCTGAATTGGTGATGTTACAAAAGTATTTTCATCTTTTAAGCATAGCATATTTTACATTTTTGTTAAAAGCATGGAGACTAAAACTATTAAATAAAAAAAAAAAAAAAATAAACAACTTTACCAAGAGATATGAGCAAAAAGGAAAATTAATTATAGTCCTATTTATTTAGGGTCCACTACGAAATAATATCATTTATATATACTGATACAAAATAAAAAAATAATAATCAAATAAATTATTGATAGTGAAATCAAATTCAAAATAATCATGAATTACTTAACTGAATTGAGAACAATACACTAGTATAAATATTTGAATATATACCTCATTTTTTTTTTTAATATATATTAGATAACTTTGGACATGAGGGAATTGAAATATTAACATGTTATACAGAATGATATAGGGTCTCGACCACCGTGTAACTTTAAAGTTACAATTTAATTTTAACTTTTATTTATTTTTTATTTTTAATATTTATTGTATTCATTCGTTTGTAAATTATATCCACTACAACGGTTATGACCTATAGTCATTAATATATAAATTCGTAAATCATATGCTGGGCTTTGTATTCAGATTCATTAAATAGCCAATAGATGTGTATTATTTATTGTAAAGTAGATCCAATTCATAGATGATCTTATAGCATTAAAAATGATGATATACTTATAATTCCTTATTAATAATTAATTCTTAAATACTACTAATTCTAATGGTAAACACGACACCTTTAAGAGAAGAAGCCAAAGAAAAATATAACTAATATCAGATACAGTTGGAGGGAGGGCTATTGTATGCAGAATTTAAATTAATACTTATAAATTATTAAATAACCCCCAAGCTTATATATTTGTATAACAATACATATATCAAATATTTAAAAAAAATCTGTTATCTTAACTCATGCATAAATGGGCCTTTACACTACGGGTTCAACAATTTCCTATGTACACTTTAATTTGTGGTAGGTAGGAAGATCTAGGATAGATCCTGGGCTCATTTACATAGCTCGTACCATGCGGTCCTTGGGGGGGAAGGGGTGGGGGGGGGCACGCACGGAGCAATTTAGTTAAGTAGCCTACGCCTCTTAGTGCCCTCTGATACACTGTGTCCTTTGTCACCAAATAGAATTAGTTTTAAACTAACATAAACATCCAACTTCTGGGGAATTTCCACCCATATTCAGGTAATAGCGAACCTACGAATCAGTCTCCATACTTCCTGAACAAGAGGCTATACTACGCACATGGCCAACAATCGGATAATAATCAATATATTTTTAACTAATGAACCTATCGACTTAGTCTTGATTAATTCAGCATATAAAATTACATTGGAATTTCACCCTGAAAAAATTATTGCTTAGGCAAAATCCAAGAAAAATTGAGAAATTATAAAAGAAAACCATATCAGTACCATTCCACTTCTAAAAAGGTTTACAGCAGGGGTAAAGCCTTAGCCCGTTAATTTTTATTGTTCTTATGTAGTTTGAATGGAATGTAAAAATTAGGAAGGTATGTAAAAGGAGAACCCCAAGAGCAGCGGTAGGATATTGGAACTTGACCCCGGTCCTAAGTCATTATATATGCAGAAGATATAGTCCTGATAGTTGACTCTCAAGAGACAGGAAGAATTCCAGCTAAGAGGACTGAACATGAATCCAAACAAAAAGAAAGTCATGTGTGTTGGAAGAAACAATGTGGAGCCTAGAATCGTATGTAATGGAAAACCCCTGGAAATAACTAACACATACACGTATTTGGGGACAATCATAAGCAAGGATAGTAAAATAGACCAAGAGGTTCTAAGTCGGCTGATGAAGGCCAATGGACTATTCTGTCAAATTTCAAGAACCATCATAGGCAAGCAGTGTGAAGCGGTGTTTCTTCCAGTGCCTCTGAATGGATCGGAAATCTGGACAATCCTCAAAAAACATATTAATAAGGTAACAACGGCTGAAATGAGGTTCCTCAGAAAAATAGTTGGAATGACCTGCGTTAGAAACGACAAAATACGTTGCCATCTGGAAATGATGAAGTCTGTACACAGCATCTTGGAAGAGCGGCAATTAAAATGGTTTGGCCACATTTGCAGAATGGCAGATACCCGAAAGGCCAAGTGGTTCATTGGAGCTACATCGGAAGGTAGACTTTTCGCGTGGCAGACCTAGGAGTATGTACACTGACTACATTGAAAAACTGGGGAAAGCAAGAGGATGCACCATACCGGAGATGATAAGACCAGCAAGAGATAGGGACCACTGGGTTAGTGGGACAAAAACTGCAACTCCACGCTCATATGAGCCAGAGAAATTTTTAAAAAATCACTCCGAAACCTTAATTTTATTATTTCTAAAATTCGATTAACTAAGTAGAATTTGTTCATTTATTTGGGATAAGTTTAATTGAGTTATTCAGCAATTTCTATAAGAAAAAAATTGAGATTTAAAACAAAAATAAATTATTTAATAAAAACAAAGTTAAAATTGAGAATAAATACAAAGAAACTTAAATAGAAAATTAATTGATACAATTGTATTTTTTTTTTCATTTATTGATTCATTAACTGTACAAAACTATATACATCAAGTAACTGTGCTGATATTGAATACAATGACATGTAAATAACTTGTGAAGAATTACTCACTAGTAGCACTTCAATAAAATCTGCTCTAAAAGGTCTCTAGGCCATCTTCTTTTCAGACGCCTCGTAGAATTATCGGAAATGAAGTGGGAGTAAGTTGGGATACTAGTGAATTGGAGTGGTTATGGAGCTTATTGTGAAAGGACAGGTATCTTGTTTGGACTAACGCAGAAACCTATGGAACATTAAGGTCTTTATGGATAAGTTTATTTATCACAAAGTAAGGAGCATTGAGGATTTTTCGAAGGATTTTGGATTGTAAAGATTGGATACGAGATGAATTGGATAGTTTAGTGGAGCCCCAAAGCTCAACTCCAAACATCCAAATAGGTCTAATCACAGTCATGTAAATGAGTCTTTTGTAATTAATTAGGAGCTTGGAACGTTTGTCTAGTAAATGTTGAAGTAGTCTGTAGATACAATTGTTAAACCTAAAATATTGGTACAAATTTGCTTAATTGTTTTCTATTTTAAAAATAAAATTTATTTTACTGCTTTTGATATCTTTTTTTTTATAAAAACATTTTTATGTGATTGACTAGTTCTTTTACGTAATAAAACTTTAACAAAAAGTTCTATTGCATATAATTACTTTCATAATAAAAGTTTGAACATTCAAGTGAAAATTTCCACAAAAATTAAAATAACTACCAATATGCAAGAATAAGCAGATGAAATTATAGGGATATTTTCTCCGATATCAATACAACGCCAACTTCAGCGGGTTAACGCGGGTTCTATAATCTTGCTCCAACTTTGTTATTCAGCGCATGTTTCATATATTTAATGGCTTATATCCGGCAGCTACTATAATATATGTTAACTTTTACATATATGCATGTATGCTCTGAAATACTAATCAAATGCATGTATGACAAATATAAAATTATATTTTTAAAAAAGGTAGATTAAATTGACAAAGAAATATTTGTATATATTTTTTGTTAAGGAAATAGTTTTTAATTATTTGGCTATTCAACATTTAAAAACAACTATAATTAATTATCATATCGATTGTTGGATTTTTAATTTTTCCGCGTTTGCCCCACTGTGCGGCGTAAGAGATATATTTAATAAATTATTCAGTATGGTCTGAATTTTCTTATTTCTAGTAACTGATTGTTTCTAATAAAATACCTAATTCATTTATTGATATTTACAACAGTACACAATATATACAACAAGTAAATTTGTGAATGGTGATTATAATTGAATGTCAATAACTTCTAAAGAACTACTTCTTATTTGCACTTTAATAAAAATATTACATAGAAGGCCTCTAGACCAACAATATTTAAATAACTCTGTCTTTAAAATTAATGTAACATTTTATTAATGTCTATGAAATATTTGGAAATGTCTCTTTCAGTTACAGTGCCTCTTTGATATACAAGAGCTTTATTTACAAAGCATCAGCTTACAAGTTAAACACTTATTAAAAAACTAAGTCCCTCTGCACGCTTCAAGGATTCTTGGAATTCTGAAATACTGATTGTGTTTCTATACGTCCCAAATTAGGGGACTTGATAAAGTTTAAGATAAAGAAAGAATCTCTCAAGTACGGGAAAATTTTTTTTATTATTTGAAATTTACAACTGTATTACAAAATACATCTAGTAAATATGCGTTGTATATAAGATATAATGACATGAATAAAACTTGAAAAGGAACTACCCATTGGTAGTACTCTAATGCATATTTACAAAAGAAGGTCCCGAGGCCATCTTCTTTTCAGGCGCCTCAGAGGATTGACAGGAATGGAATAGGAAGCAAGTTGTGCAACAAGTGGATTTGGATGAGGAGTGAGTTTATTATGAAAGGAAAGGTATCTGGTTCGTGCCAAATCAGCGACATATGGGATATTAAGGTCTTTGTGGATGATTTCATTTGTGACAAAGTAAGGAGCATTCAGGATTTTTCTACGGATTTTGGATTGGAGTGATTGGATGTGGGAAGAATTCGATGGTTTGGTGGATCCCCATAACTCTATACCGTAAGCCAAATAGGTCTGATAATCGTCATATACATGAGTTTTTTGTAGTGAATCGGGAGATTTGAACGTTTGTCAAGTAAGTGTCGTAACAGTCAAAATCGACGTGCAGCTTCTTGTCTTTTCAATCTTGTATGAGGGTTCCAGGTAAGTCTCTTGTCCAGATAAAATCCCAGGTATCGTATTTGTTCCACATTATTTAGCGGTACACCATTAAAGGAAACAGGAGGACAGGATGAGGTAGGTTTTCGACGGAGAGTAAAGGTTATTTGCTGAGATTTGCTAGGATTTATCTTAACTCTCCAGTTATGACACCATTCTTCAAGCGAAGTGATATGTGACTGAAGTGTCTGGGATGCAGTAAATGGATCTTCATTGACTGATAACACGCTGGTGTCATCAGCATAGGTTGTGAGGATAGTATTAGGATGGGTTGGGATATCAGCTGTATACACTGTATAAAGGATGGGACCCAGGATACTACCTTGAGGAATACCAGCGGTCTGGGGCAAGATAGATGAGTATTTAGAATTGTGATTAACTTTAAATACTCTATCAGAAAGGTAGGAACGGAGGATGTAGATGGAAGGAATTGGCGAAGTTTATAAAGCAGTCCTGAATGCCATACCCGATCAAAGGCCTGTTCAACATCTAGAAAGGCACCCGTGCAATACATCTTGCGCTCCAATGCAGATAAGATAACATCCACCACACGATGGCACTGCTGGGTAGTGGAGTGAAACTGACAAAATCCGAACTGGTGGTCAGGAATAATGTGATTGGAATCGAGGAAGGGATAAAGGGAAAAGGAGCTTTTCAAGGATTTTGCCCATGATAGGTAGGAGAGAAATAGGTCTGTATGAGGAAGGATTTTCTGGCGGTTTTTTAGGTTTAGGGATCATTTTAATAATTGATAATTTCCAGGAATTGGGAAAATATGTAGTACGGAGGATAGCGTTATAAATGTAAGTTAGGAGTAGTACTGCTTTCTTTGGAAGATATTGGAGGATTCTTGAGGTTATAAGGTCATGTCCAGGAGCTTTGTTGGAGGGCAATCTACGGATTATGGATATTATATCTGACGGGTGGAAGGCTTTAGGAGGAAGGGACATTGGAGAGAAATAGTCAGTTCTGCTTCAATATATTCTACATGGATAGGATTTAGGATTTCAGAATGAGGTTTAAAAGTATTATGTAATTGTTCACCAAATAACTGTGATTTTTCCGTATCAGATTTGGTCCAGGTTTGAGCCGGAGTAAGGAGAGGATGATTGAAGGTTTTGAACTTTAAAAGTTTTTTGGTCGTGGTCCATAATGATTTGTCGGAAATAGATAGTTGTTCAGTTTGTTTCTGTAAATTTTCAAATTTTAGTTTTTTAAGTTCTGATTTAAGTTTGTTAGTTAATTTGGTATAATTGGTTTTGGCAGTTGGGTATCGAGTTCTATGCCATTTGGCTCTAGCTCGTCGTTTTTCTACCAGTAAAACCCGAATATATTGAGGTAACACCATCCCTTCTGAATGTATTATTCTATTTTGTGAGGTATTTTCTGTTATGCTGGTTTGTATTGATTTAGTAAGATGTTCTATTGCCGCATCTATTTGTTGACATGTTTTTAGAGGAGTTTTTAAGTCTATATGGTTTTCTAAAGTCGAACGGAATTTGTCCCAGTCTACTCGTCCAGTTATCAAGGATGGAGGAGAAGGTTTGATAATAGGAGGAGAATGTAATGTAAGCAAAACTGGGCTATGGTCAGAGGAAAGGTCACATAAGGAATCTATTGTAGTTTGGGAAGTAGGTATTTGAGAGGTAACGAATATGTCCAGAATGGGCGTTTTTTTAGGGATGTAGGCCAGTAGGTAGGATTTTTAGGTGAAAGTATACGGTAATTGTTTAAGGATGATACACGGGAAAGTACACTACCTCGGGAATTGGATGTTCTACAGCCCCATCCCTGGCGTTTAGCGTTGTAATCCCCACCTGCAATGAAGCACCGCCCAAAGCAGTGGAATAAGGATTGCAGAATATTTTGGGAAAGGCTATTTGCTGGAGGACAATATACAGCTGAAAGAGTAAGGTTAAATGGAAGGGAGGATAGGATTAGTGCGGTAGACTGAAAGGTGTCAGTTGGAGAGGAAGGAATCAGGGTGTGGGTTAGTGATCTATGGATAAGGATACAAGTACCACCATGGGCTGTTTTGTCGGGGTGGTCAGATCTGTATGTGATGTAGTCTTTGATGTGGAAATAAGAAGTAGGCGTCAAGTGGGTCTCGGTAATTAGGGTAACGTGAATGCTATTGTCGTGTAAGAATATGTCTAGTTCAGTTCTGTGATTGAGCAAACCATTTGCGTTCCATAAAAGAACTGCCAAGGAGTTTGGGATCATCGAGGAACAATAGACGTGATTTCTGTCAGGGCTCTTGTGAGAAGGGTAATTCAAGGTTTGATAGTATCTTGCAGTTCACGGAGGAAGGAGGAGAGAATTTTTGAGATATCACCAAAACCTTGGGAGGAAATAGGATAGGATTGAGGCGGAAGGTTAAACTGTCTTGACGACGGTAACTGGAATGGGATTTGGCTTGGGTTTTGTTGAGGCGTGATTTGCTCATAAATTTGTAGTGGAGTCTTGGTCTGTTGGTTTACTTGTTGTTGGGTCTGTTAGGTTGTTGTTGGAGTAGAATTGGTTATTTTAGGAGGTCGGGAAGGAAAGGATGGTTGAGGCGCCTGATTCTGTGTCCTTCTATTTCTTCGTTCAACCGTCGTGAACTCATTAGTTGGTTGATGAAGTTGAGATGACACCGCTGCTGAGGTTGATGGCTGTGGTTCTGCAAGTTGAACGGCTGAAGAGATGGGTTGTTGATTCAGAGGTTGTTGAGCTTTTGATGTTGATGGCAGTGGAGGAAAGTGACTAGGAAAATTGTTGACTGAAATGTTCTATTAATTCTGAAAGGAAGTTAATATTGCTTCGGATGTTTCAGGAACAGGATTTCTATTTGTAGGAGAGTTGGAGGCTTATTGCTTCTGCCTGTATTTGTATACTTGGCAGCCATTATAGTTAGCAGGGTGACTCTCACCACAGAGGACACACAAGGCTGGCGTATCTCTTGTTTTTAAGCAAGTTGCAGTTAAATGTGGCCCTGCACATTTAACACATCTTGCCTGACGATTAGAGTACGTTTTCGTGTGGCCTAGGTTTTGACATCTAGTACATTGTACTATTTCTTTTTTAACTCGAGGTGCTTCAAATTTGACCACCGAGTACACCAGTCTTTTGATGTTGAAAATTTCTACATTGTTATCTCCTGGCTCCAGATTCACAAAGAACAATGGGAGTGGGCGTTTTTCAGAGCGGTGGAGAACGTTGGAGATATGCCTGACGCTATGGCCTAGCTGCTCCAGATCTCTTTTGATTGCATCGGGAGGCACTGATTGGTGAAGTCCCCGTAGTACTACTCTGTAGGCCTTGTCTTCTTTTAATTGATAGCAGTGGAACTGAATGTTTTGAGTTTTTAGGTGGGCTACCAATGATTTATAATGATCTTTTGTCTCTGTGTTCATTTTTATGTCGTGGTATCTGGATTGACATTGGAAATTTGTTTGACCAATTAATTCTGAAATCTGTTGACAAAATTGAATGTAGTTATCTACGGCGGTACCGTAGATAGGAGGTGGTTTTATATCTGTTTGAGGAGGTTTTGGTGGTTGTTGAACTGAGCTATCCGAAGGCATGTTAGTCAATGGTTGAAATCTGTTAGCTGTTTCGATGGGTGTAACTGCTGTGATGACAGCTTTGCTGCGTGTCTGTGGTGGAGTGGAGTGGGAGGTTGATTTTTTTTTTTTTTCTTTTTGTTTCTTTTTTTTTTTTTTTTTTTTTTTTTTTTTTTTTTTTTGCCCGGAGAGTTCCCAGGGGGCTCAAGAGCAGTATTTCTTTGTCTTTTTGACAAAGTTCTACCCTTAAGGAACTTCGAGTCCGATTCGCTGAAGTCAGAACATGGCATTTCTTCATCGGAGTCAAAACAGGAAAATTTTTCACACTCCATATTAATAATTATTATTATTGCTAATTGATATGAATAATATTATTTAAAGTAGCGAGAAAAATAAAGAATAACAAATATATAGATATAAATAAAAACACATCTGTAAAATAATAAACAGAAAAAAAAAAAAAAAAAATTCTGTACTCAATGAGCTCCGAACTCGAGTGCGTGAGAACAAGAGACAAGCGCTTTACTCACTACGAGGATGACAGTGGCAGGCAGGCCTATGTAAGTAATAGCCAGCCACAGCCGTCAGCAGGTCGAAACTCTACCTACGTCGTGCCCAACTATCCCCAACAAAGTGTATGACGGGATAGTTGGGCACTACGTCGTAGTGCCCAACTATCCCGTCATACACTTAAAGTCCACCTTTATAAATTAGTTTCTAGGGACTCACCTAGCCGGAAAACTTCACTAATTGTTCAATTTTGTATACACACAATATTTGTAAAGTCCCGAGCTGATGCGTGCTCTAATACCATTGGTATTACTTGAGTAAACAGGGAGCTGTTCTAGATAGCTGCATAGCAGTAGCGGCCATGTTCCTCACTCAACCCGGGAAAATGTAAGCTTTTAAATATTAAAAGTTAATAACACTGGGAAGGAAATTTTTTTTTTTTTTTCCAATTTTTGTAGAAGCTCACATACTACAAACAGTACATAATAAGTAAATGATAATTACTTTCAATATAACAGAGGAATATGGTATTTTTTTCGTGTTATCCAGGACATAACATCTGAAATAAGCAATATATTAATAAATAACGTTTTATTATAAACAAATGATCTATGTGGATTCACCGGTTTCTCAATTCATATATACAGGGTGAGTCCCTCTTACTGTAAAGAAAAAAAAAAATTGGTGAAACTAGACCAAAAATGAAGAAAAATGCCGAAGACCTTATTCTATTCTAATCCGTTGCAGATAGAATAGAAAAATAATTTTATTCTGGGACCAAGTCCCTTAAGAATAACAAATTGTACAGAAATAAATGATATTAGATACATCTGGTCAGAGACATGATGAATAAATAAGATGAAAAAAAAAAAAAAAAAAAAAAATTAAAAACAAGAAAATAAAGAAGAAATATTAATATAACAATGATAATGTATACATAGTAATGTAATATATGAACAGGAAAATAAGAAAATATTCTATTAATGAAATAATAAATAGGTTATTTTGATACAATGCTATACAATATAAGAACCCAAATGTTGTATTCGAAATGAGAAAAGATTATTTTAATTGGTAACACTGAGTGTGTTTTAGAAAGACTTACGATATCGTTTAATTGAAAAAATATATTGTTAGTAAGCGTCACCTTGGATTAGGAGGAGGTACTGGAAATAGAGGAATTTAAAGGTTTTTAGAGATTTCGCTTGTCTAATATGGGAAGGAATGGAATTCCATAGGATGGTTGAGCGGAATAGGAAAGAGCGCTGGAATGTAGTAGTTCTATGGGATATGGTATATAGATCAGAAAGACGGGATCTTGTGTTCAGTGACTTGATTGCAGATCTGAATTGAATCGTATTGTAAATATAGGAAGGATGAAGGGTGCTGATGATTTGGTAAAGGAATGATCCGTGAAATTATTTTCTACGGAATATGGGATAAAGCCAGTTTAATTCGGTATAGAGGAATGAAACGTGGGAGCGCCTCGGTTTATCGAAGACAAATCTGGCAAAGCAGTTCATAATTAGTTTCAATCTGACTTCGAGAACCGTCGAGAGACCACCATAAACTAGACAGCCATAATCAAGGTAAGGGAATATTAGGGAGGACACTAGAAGCTTACGAGTTGATTGGGGAAGAAGGTGACGGGATCGGTGGAATAATTTAAGTAGACCTATAGAACGGCGGGAAATTTGGGCAATCTGAGATTTCTAAGAAAGGGTCTGATCAAAAATAATTCCCAGATTTTTAACAGACGAGTAGAAAGGGATAGGATGATCATTAACGATTAAGGGAGGATAATGGGTGTATGCACTAAGGAGGGAGCTAGATCCTATTATAATGGCCTGAGTTTTCTGTTCATTTAATTGTAATTTGTTTAAGGTCGCCCAGGCACTAATTCTATTCAGGTCTTCCTGAATTTTGGCAAAAGCTGAAGGAAGCTCGGAAGGAGGAAAGGAAAGATAGATTTGGGAATCATCTGCGTAGAGGTGATAGGAACAGTGCTTAATTGAATTAGGTAGATCGTTGATGCAGATATTGAAAAGGAGAGGAGAAATGCTGGACCCTTGAGCAATACCAGAAGTCATTGTGAGAAAAGTAGATAAGGATTGTTCAGGTATTTTAACTGCTTGGGAACGGTGAGAAAGGAAAGACTGAAACCAGCGAATGGAACTGAAGGAGAAATTTAAAGATTCTAATTTGGAAAAAAGGATAGTGTGGTCCAGGGAATCAAAAGCTTTAGGAAAATCCAGAAGAATCAGTACAGTCAGTTTTTTATCGCCTATTGCAGTAAACATGTCATTTGTGATTTTGAGGAGAGCAGATTGTGTGGAGTAGCCGGGTCGAAAACCTGATTGTAGGGGATCGAGGAGATTGGATTCTTCAAGGAAGTTAGATAACTGAGATTGTACTAATCTTTCTAAGGGTTTAGAGAGGTTAGATAAGATGGAGATCAGGCGATAGTCTTTAGGAGATGTGGGGTTCGATGTTTTAATTATAGGATGAATTAGGGCTTTTTTTCCAGGGGGTAGGGAATACTGAATTTTGAAGGGAGAAATTGTATATGAATAAGAGGACTGGGGTGATTTCGGGAAGACACAGTTTTATCAATTTTATAGGGATTTCATCTATGCCGGTAGAATTTGAATTGGACTTCATTATTGAGGAAATAAGTTCAGAGGGGGAGATGTAGGAAAAATAAAAATTTGCATCGTTGTATGCAGGAGCTGAGGTAGAATGGGAGAAAGGGTGAAGAGAATCGGAAGAGCAGGAAGAAATAAAATATGAATTTAGTTCTTCAGGAGATACAGGATAGGTAGATGGATATGTGCGTGAATCAAGAAGGTAAAGTTTACGGAGGAGATGCCATTTCGATCTGGAATCAGGAGCGGAAGAGAGGGCTTCATGGAAAAAAGTAGATTTCGCTCGACGAATCGAGGCTTGTGTCAAGTTACGAAGCATCCTGAAAGTTTGGTAGTCGTCAGTCATCCTCGTGCGTCTGAATCGTCTACGTGCTGCATCTCGATTTCGTTGGAGCTGTTTGATTTCTGGACTTATCCAAGGAGCAGGAGGACGACGAAAGGAGGAGGATTTGAGAGGTGCATGGATGTTAAGTATATTTAAGAAGTTTGTGGTGAGGATGTTTACCATGGAGTCAATCGAGGAGGAGGTATAAATTTCAGTCCAGTTCTGAGCTTCAATCTCTGGAAGGATCTTTTCACGGGTTAGGGATTCTATATTGCGGAAGGCAATAGTTTTCGGACGGAAAGAAGGTGCTTGGATATTGTAAGATATTTGGATTAGATCATGGGAGGATAGGAAAGGAACAGGTAACTGAGAAGAAGAGAGGAGGTTCTTTAATACATATGGATAATATGATTTTAATTTTATTGATATCTTTAATAAGATATGGGATAATACAAAGAATTTTTTTAGGAAACTACGTTTTTTGTGGTAAAAGCTGTAATATTACATTTTTCAAATTTTGACCACATTTTCAGATTTAGCATTAAATTTCTAGATTTGCATAAATAAGAGCAGAGTACTTGTATTCTTGAATTTTACAAACTTGAAATCTAAATAACAGTTTGATGTTAACCTTATTTAGGAAAGTTACAATTTCTTATAATACTTCAACGCTCACCGTTTTTAGAAAAAAACTATCCACAAAACTGAATCTCACAAAAACCTTCAAATTTAACCAGCTTACAAATGTTTTGACCAAATTACTGATTAGGATTTTATTTTATTACATTTATTTATTATTATTTATGATTTATTTTATTAGACTTTTAATCAAGTTTTAAAACCCAATTATAATGAACACAGATTTCAATTTTGCCGATGGCTTCTGAATGCAGATGATATTGAAGAATACTACTTTTTGGGGTGAATTTTATGGACGGATGAGTCTGATTTTACAGGGGAAGGCATTTATGTACTACTGTCGAATTCTTTTTTTTTTTGTTTGATGATTAATAAATACAATCTTCAAATATTTATTGCGTTCGTTGTAAAATGAATTAATTATCTTGCTTTTACAACTTATGGAAATCTCTGGATGTATAATTCTTTCAACACTTCCACAGCTATTGCCACTGTTTAACAATGACTATCACAAGTAAATCTCCTCTCCTCAAAAGTTCCTCAGTTCCGTTTGATAGTAAATAATATTAATGTGTATTTAATTATTTTGATTTTGATTACACAGGTGTTATTTAATTACAGATTTATATAGATTGAGGATGGTATAATATAATATATAATAACTTATAATATAATATCATAATGACATGATAACTACTTCAAGCTCTTGATGACGATTAAGAGATTATTTTAAATATACGTAGTTGCTTTCTGAGGATCATATTGTGAAAAATTCAAAACTAATCGACTGCTCATTAGAGATGCCCGAAAAAAAACACTTTATTTAAATTTCGGGATTAGAATAGCGCGGAAAAATTGAGAATTATATAGACAAAAAAAAGTATTAAAAAAAATTATCGAAATTGGTTGAAATCTTCCGGTCGCGAATAGGGTTTAAAATTTGATTAAATATGAAAAAAAACTTTAGTTAGTTTTGCGATATTTTTTTTATTTTTGAATTAAAAGTTTTCTTAATGTAATAGTTCGTAACGTTTTTAAATAAAGCCTAAGTAAAATGTGTTTTAATTTGTTTTAGATCTGTTGGTATCTTCCGTTCACGCATAAGCACCAAAATATTGAAAATTTCACATTTTTTTTTTTTTGCTATTTGTTTCCGTCAACCATATCGAATGTGATAAGTGCTCATGAACTTATACAGCGAAATCTCCTTTCCAGGTTCATAATTTTATTCCCTTTGAAATATCAAGTAGGTATTGATGATCTTTGCTAAGCTCGTTCCTAGTACTGGCTTTCAGAATATACTAAGAACTATACTGTAACTTAAATATTTGAGCTTTTTAAATTCAAAGAAAGCTGAAAAGTACGAAGCCCGTCGTTACTGTTATCACCCAGCTTATCATAGGACTATTTATTATTTTTTAAGTACTGTTTTTCTATAGCACTGAAGTCATTGCCCGACCGGAAGATGTTAATTTATTGACATCATAAGAAAACACAATGTTCTTTTGTTCAAAAATGAAAATACAGTAACTAATACGATTTAAAAATCTATATTAAAGATACAAAAAATTCGAAAAATGTGAAATTTTCAATATTTTAAGACTTATGTGTGAACGGAAGACATCAAGTGATCTAATCCAAAGTTAAAATAATGTACTTAGACTCTATTTGAAAACGTTACTAGCTAAAGGGGCGTATAAAAAAAAATGACCGTTTCTTAAACAAATATTTGTATTATTATTTCTTTGATATAAAATACAATTAATATTCAAAGTATAGTCCATTGTTATCTACCGTCATTACCCAGCTGCTAGCAAATTGCCACGCTGATACCATTCCTTCGGATGGCTGTCAAAGAACTCTTGGACAGCATTTTCAACTTCCGCAAAATTATCAATTTTTTTCCCTTGAAGAAAATGGGCCACGGATCGAAACCAGTAGTAATACGAAGGTGCGAGGTTTGGACTATATGGTGGATGAAGCTGGCGTTCAAACCCATGAAGTTCTGTAAACTTTTCTGCTGATTGTTGAGGAGTAAGTTCGTGAGGGACCCGTCTACAGGTGTTTTTCACCTTCCCCATGGAGAGGAGATGGCGACTAACAGTATCTTTCGACACACCACACTCCCTGGCAAGTTCGCGAGTACTTGTGGACGGATTTGACTCAACAGCTTCCTTCAGAACCTCATCAATATCCATTAATGGCCGCCTGGAGCCCTTCTTCCTTTCCAACGTCGAATCTCCACTTCTAAATTTTTCAAACCAACGCCTCGCAGTGCGCTCTTCAAGGGCACCTTCCCTTTCCTCTTTAATAATTTCACGAGCTGCTTCAGCGGCTGTGAAATTTTTTTTCCAGTAATGTCTTAAAATTACGAGAATTTCATAGGACACTGTCATGTTTCTTCTTTGAAATAAATAACTGAACTGAGGCTTTTTTTGAAGAAATCCAGTGTTAGTAAACAAGCTTAGAGAATGCTCTAAAGGGATTATTAAGTATTGGTAAATAATAAATAGCATTAAGATATTTACAGACTTTTGAACTCTGGAATTTGACAAAACGGTAATTTTTTTTTTTTTATACGCACTATTATTACATTAAGAATACAACCAATTCAAAAATTAAAAAGTTTATCGCAAAACTGAAGTTATTTTCACATTTTGTCAAATTTTAGGGCGTATGCCCGACGGGAAGATGTCAACCGATTTGATTTTTTTTTCCCCCCTTTTTCTTGCCTATATAATTCGCTAATTTTCTCTGCTATTACAATTTCGAAAAAAAAAAAATGTTTTTCAGCCCACTCTACTGCTCATGTTTCTATTAACCTTCGTGATTTTTTTTTTTTTCACTGAAAAACATTAATACCATTTTTTAATCACGCCAAATTCTGCTTTTATTGTTTAGTTCTTCTCTTTCAGCGGCCATATTCATAGCGGAAGGAAGAACAAGTGCATGGCGACCAATGCCAGCCGAACCCCTCCCACACCTCCTAATGGACAGAATCCTTTCCAAATCGATGAGAAGGAGAGGGCATTATTTCCGACAATGAGGTATTCTATCGCTCCATTACCTCATCTCTGACTTTTGTCTTACACAGAGCTCCTCCTCCTTGCCTCACTTCGCGGGGTAATTGCGGTCTCAAAGAAATAAGAGCGTGTATTGACCGCTAATGATGCGACTAATTGTGACTTTCCTTTCCTTTCACCAGCGGTGAAAATCTGTTGAAGGATATGCCTTGACATTTTTAAGATCAGGCAAAAGATTCTAAGAAGCTCTAGGAGGATTTATTCCGATCCGTGTCAGAATAAAACATTTATCAGCGTTATGGGCTTGGCATTTGCTGAGAACGTTTCTTTAGCCATATTGCTTCCTTATTGCTGCAATTTCGCTGCCTGATTTGTGGCCAACGCTCTAGGTCTTACATTCTCAAAATTACAATTTTATTCGATTTTAGCGGAATATAAATTTTACTCAGTTGTCATTAAAAATAGTTTAATGATATATAAATTGAAACCGAGAAATATGTTATTTATTAATTTCAAACTGAATAGAGAAAATACTTATGACCGAAAACTCACCGGTTGTGGCCACTACTAACATACAAATTTGATCGGCGGATCATATCTGTTACAATGAAAAATTGTGCTCTAATCATTTCCATACAATATTTACGATATTTATATAATATGAGAATGAATAGTGCATAAAGTACAGGTATGCTATACTTCATTTCCATTATTAAAGTGTAATTAAGATCTGAATATGTTGCTAGAAATATTGATAATATTGTATAGTCCTATATAACTTGCCTCGCCATCTCTGACAATAGAATCAATTATTGTGCTATGAATGGAAGGCGTTTACTCTGTCGAATTTAAGATTTATATGATAAACTGCTCATTAATTTTAACTGTTGTAACATATTTTAAATTATCCACTTATTCAGAAATTCAGGATGAAACAAACACATATTTAATAATCAAATAACTGTACAAAAATACTGTTTAACAATTGAAAATTTTTTGGCACAGATTTTGGCAAAGAAGTGTTATTAGCTACTTTATGATTAATGTTACGTCATCTAGTAACTAGCCAAAATAACTTGAACAAATAATATTAATAAGATGAAATTTGGTGAGCTGAATTATCTGTAACAAGAAAAAACACATCAAAAAAATGCAAACAAAATCACAACGTAGGATGCACTAATTCATATTTATTTGTAAACGAATAATAACAGGAAATTATTCTCAACCCGACGGAAAACACAAATATGTTATATCTTCGACTGGTAACATACATGTGCTCGGTGCATGTGATAACCAAATATTATATGTCGTCATTCCTACCTATTCATTTTATTCCAAGTTCGGTTATCTCCTGTTGAGAAAAATATTGCGCACTACTAATACATAAATACATGGCATCAGACCATTCAAAATCATTGTAAAAACTGATAGTTTTTCATTATGATAACATTAGTTTTATCACGTATCGTTACCTTATCATTATTATTACAGATGGATTTTTTTTTTTTTTTTAATTTCAAAACAAATAGGTAACTTTTTCATGGAATGATTTTTATTAATTAGTTGGCATTTGATCTTAGTTTTTTAACAGGATAATTTTCGGGATAAGCTTCCGTTACAAGTTATTGACTGTTCATTAAAAGAAAAATAAATATGATTATGTTTGTTTCAACAGTCATATTCGAACAGAAACTGAGGTGATTTCTAGAAGAAAATCTTGAGGAGAAAAAAGCAGCATTCAGACCTACTATGTGTTAAACCCATACATCTTAAATTAAACATAGGAAATATTTGCCAATATTTTCAGCAAAACACAAAACTCAGAGCATTCATAAGTGTAAGTATCAGTATTCAGGTGGACACATTTTCCTCACGCTTCGCTTCGCCTCTGAAATGGGTATTCTTGAGAAATAATTTATAGAAGCAGTCTGCTGGAACTCTATTATAATAAATGCCAATTTTATTTATTTACTTTAATTTGTTGTATTGTTGTTTTTAATTCTTCTAAATCATCCTGGACTTTGAACCAATTGTTTTTAGCTTTATCCTTCCAAGAGTAGTCAAATAGTTGTTTCAATAGTTTGGATTCCGTTAATTTTGATATGTGGCTGAAAAAGGCGATTCTCCTTTTCCTCATTCTGTCTACTATTGACTCACTCTTCTGATAGACCACTTTATTAGGCAGCAATCTCCATTGTCCATCTATTTGGTGTTTCTTATGGATGATTGTCCAAATGGTTCTTCGGTCTGCCTTCTGCAGTTTGTCTGTATAGTACATAGTTTATCTTTATGGAAATAAATGCCAATAATTCATGTTAAATTGAAATACTTTTAAAAATAATAAGAGGAAAGGTCTTTTGTATCTAAATTTAGATTTCCGGTCGAAAGGTAGAGGGCAGACCGAGAAGGAAGTTCGGTAAAATATTTTAAGTGAAAAAAAAAAGATCCATTGTTGCTTGATTCGAACATCATAATACATTTCCAAGTTAAATTAAACGAGAATGAAAAAAAAAAATATTAAACAGGAAGTGGAATTAATTTTAAATAACATGGCGTTTCATTCTTAATTTGGTTAATTTTTTTCAAGTTTAGAAATAATCATAATCTCATAATAATAATAATCACCATCGAAATAAATCATTGGAAATTGAAATGTGTAAAAAAGGCTTAATTGGGCACTCATATAGATATTTATTGAAATTTGAATAAAGTAGATCTTATGAAGTGGATTAAGGCCTAAAACCGTTATTTCTAACTCCAAATGCTACAGAGCGATTTACGTATTCAAATAGCATCCTCCTATCGATTCTTATACAAACGATAAGTGGAAAAAAGATGGAAAAGAGGGGGATTGGCTAAGAAGCTGAGCCGTGACCAACATCCACAAGCCGGCTCGGACTTGATGCCCCAGCAGTTGCAGGCAGCTCAATCATATTGCCCTGTGTATAAATAGGCAAAAGGCAAACAGAAATCTTCTCTAATGTAACCCCTTCTTCCCTATATCTCTAACCTCCTTCTACAGTCAGCCTACATCTACACAATAATTTAATTATTTAAATAAACTTTATAAATAAACAAGTTTAGGATGTTAAGTATATATTAATTACGCACTGCTACTTAATTTTATCAAAGTAAAGAGAACTAAAATAGCCAAGATTATATTTTTCACGAAACTGCTAAAAACTAGGCGTAAAGACATAGCATAATTAAGAAGTTTTCTACAAATGAAAATCCCAAGGAATCGTTTTCTTTGAATTACCTTAAAAAGTAAATAGTGATTGATATTGAGCGTATTTTAAGACAAAAAATAATACAATTTCCAATGCATAAAATGTGTACAGATGTACTGATCATTGAATGTACAAACGTACAAAAATACAATTTTGATTTAATTTTTTTTTCAAAAATCCTTAATGCTCCTTACTGTCACCAATAGACTTACTTATCCATAAAGATCTTAATGTTCCATATGTTACTGATTTAGCCCAAACCAGATACCTATCCTTCCATAGTAAGCACTATAACTACTCAAATCCACTAATTTCTCAACTTGCTTCCCACACCGTTCCCTATAATCCTCCGAGGCGTCTGAAAAAAAGATGGCCCAGAGACCTTCTAGTGTAGACTTTTCATTATTATTATAAGTGCTAATGATGAAACTTGAAATCTTTTCAAGTTTTGTCACGTTATTGTAATAATTAACAACACGTTTAATTGATGTATATATTTTGTACAGTTGTAAATTTCAATAAATTGATATAATAAAAAAAAATTCACTGAAAATAGTTATTTATTTGACAAGAGTGTAAAGAAGTACTTTTACTTACTCGAGGCTGTAAAATTCTTTATACTCCAGTTAAATATTAAATTTTTTTCTGCAACCGTTCAAAAAAAAAAAATAAGAAATTTGTTTTATAAATTTCATTCAGGTAGCAATACAAGTACTCATATTATTATTTATTATAAATGTTTATTGTAATATCATAATTATTGGCGTTAGAAATAAATAGTTGATTTGAATTATTTGGATTGAAGTTGAGATTATTGCTGAAATGAGTACTTATTTAATGAATATTTATGATGAGGGATTTTTTACTCACTAGAGAATAAAATAGAACGTTAATCAGCTGTTTTTAATTGAATAATGTTCCCATTTTTTAACGATTGCAGAAAAAAGTATTTTGTATACTGTACGTACGGTTGGCAACTGTAATCGATATAGTACATTTTTTCAAGGTTGTCAATCGATTACCAACGGATTGAAAATACGATACCAAAGGTTTGCATCAAATTCATTACATGCTGCTTCCTCATATAGGCTAACATTTTTCTGCACTTATACGCCATAAATTTGTCCCGGCACTTCCTGAACATTGCAGAAGGTTTCGAATATATTTAGGCACACTCCTGCCAACGAACATCTCAAAACGTATGTTTCTAATTTTTTAATTGCTCTATACTCATGCCGCTGATATCCATGCTACTTTTGATACCTTCCTGTCTACATAAGCTGACGATACAGTAATTCTACAAGCTCTCCCTGTTTCCTAAATATCTTCCGATAGCACGTATTATTTAATGTAGCCCTACAACCCAGGAAAGAGTTTTAACTTTCCCAAAGAACAAGTGCTATACGTCTCTGGCCTGTGCTGCTATGATTCAGTTGCAAAGGTAACTCACGTCACCAGTTACGCAGTCCGTCCACCGCAGTCTGAGGCTTCCAGCTCTTTTTCCCTTTAGCCTTTCTGTGAGCTCCCTCAGCGCCACCGAAGTCTCCTAACCTTAATAGCTGGTACCACATCAAGGCCATCATAGATCCTATAGACCTCCGAATCGGTGCGCCGTTTCCACTCATCTCCGACACACACAGTTCCAAGGATTAGTTAATGAACTTTTCTCTCGAAAACGAAAAGTGTCTTGTTATCAGACCTTGTCGTTGTTCAAAAATATCTACATGTGAGGACAAAATTACAGTTTTTACTGTAACACATATATTACTTCAGCTATAAATAATATGCGTAAAACTCCAAATTATTTTTGGTAATTTGTTTTTTAAACTTCTGTTCGAAGACATTATCAGCGGGTACTGTTTCCCAGAATATTTATAAACTTTAATTATTTAATCATACAGTGCAAATAAATACATATAAATTTATAGATTTTTTTTATATAAAAGTACACGTCAGGATAAGTGGCTTTATTAATATATGTAAAATGAATAAACTGAATTTTTTTATAAATTAACGCTATTGAAACACACCCATCAGAGGAATTGTTTATTGCTAATAATTTGTTTATTTTGCCTTTTATTATCTTTGTACAGTATCAGTAGTTTAAAAATAAATAAAAGCCAAGTGGGGCAAGGTGGGGGCCCTGGTGATTGTAGAGACCGCTTTAGATCGGCCGGTATTGATATTCAAAATTGAATCTTTCGCATTCATATATTCCGCCTGTAAATTTATACCTGACAGTTTCTAATAGATGATAGATTGATAACAAAACATCAGAGTTTGATGGCGAACCGCAGTGGTGTTTGGGGGAAAAATCACGTGCCACCAATCATCTGCCGGTGGTGGCCGCGGCGGGGGCGTTCTTGGATCCTGGCTCGGTTCCACCTCACTTACAGCTCCTTCCACCTATTCTATACTATATATTAGATAGTTTTGAAACCAGTAAAAATATTTTGATTAATAATCCCATCCTGCAATATCCGGACTTCAACAAAACATTTTGTTTAACGACAGATGCATCAAACGTAGCCTTGGGCGCTGTATTGTCACAGACGCACGGAGGACGAGATCTTCCGATAGCTTACGCGAGCCGTACTTTAAACGAAAGTGAATCAAAACTGTCCACTATTGAACGCGAACTTCTAGCTATTGTTTGGGCTACAAAATATTTCCGACCATATCTTTATGGCAGAAAATTTATCATTTCAAACGGATCACAACCACTTCAGTGGTTACAATCATTAAAAGATCCAAACTCAAAATTATATCGTTGGAAACTAAAACTCGAAGAATTTAATTTTGAAATAAAATATAAGAAAGGTCATGAAAACAAAGTCGCTGACGCACTATCGCGAGTAGAAATTAATTTAACAGAATCTGAAGACCCTGATACTATTATAATTGATTTAATAGAACAATTTTACCGCGAAAATGAAACATCGGAAAATGCATCTCTTATCGTAAATTTGATGAAAATGAAAATTTAGATAATATAACAGAAGAATCTGAAACAAATCCGTTCACTCTAATACTTTAGGAAATACAATAATCGAAATACCAATAGCAGACTCTCCAGTAAATTTAGGAAAAATCAGATTATTTTAAATTAGTTGATATTAATCCCGCGAAACCCAAAATCGAAAAAACTGTTTAATATACTAAAAACAGAATTATCGCTCAGATATCAAAGGAAAATTTCGAACAAGATATAATAAAATTAATTAAAGAATTCGTTGAACCAAAAGTTAAATATTATTTATTCTTTTGAAACTGATTTTTATACCCAATTTTATTGAAACCATGGTAAAATATTTTAAAACATTCGGAATTAAATTTTGTAAAAACTACAAGTAGATTAATCGATATTCAAGATCCTGATGAACAAAATAGTTTAATAAATGATTACCACATTGGCAAAACAAACCTATTATATATATATATATATATATATATATATATATATATATATATATATATATATATATATATTTGTGTATGTTTGTATATATACCTTTTCTTCATTTACATTAAAATTATTAAAATATAAAATTGAAAAATAACACAATAGTCAAAGTAAACTTTTTTCTGGCCTTAACAATTCTATTCGATAAATGAACTGAAACAAATCCATAATAATAAAAGAAAATAACACTATATGATGGTCAAGGACACCTTTACCTAGAGTTAGAATAATGTTTCGTGCTGACTCAATGGCTATCCCCCCCCCTATTTTTTTATTTTATTTTTGTTAAATTTTTAATCCTCTATCTTGTATAACATGTTTAGGTTTTATAATTTTTTTTTATTTTTTTTTTTTTATGATCCAGTGATATTACCACGAGTGACTGATACAGTTCACACGTTTACAAAAATACTGTAAAAATTATGAACTATCAACTATTGGAAGGTTGTCTTATTTAAAAAGTTGACTGCTACTGATGAATAGTTCTTTTCATGTTTTGTCACGTTATTGTAATAGTTAATAGCAAATTTACTTGATGCATATACAGCCTTGGCCAAAAGTATTAGGCACCAAAAATTTTCTCACCAAACGTTTCTTTAAAAGGAACAAAATAGTTCTTTTTAATGGGATATCCCTCAATCCTTGCTAGTTAATGCTCTTAGAGAAACTTTTGGTGAGAAAATTGTTGGTACCTAATACTTTTGCCAAGGCTGTATTTTGTACAGTTCTAAATTTCAATAAAATGTTCTTATTAAAAAAAAAAAAAAATAGGTGATGTTTATTGACATTTCTTTCTTCCTCAGTTAATTCAAATGTTGTTATTAATGGTATCTTTTTGATCCTAATAATGAATCATTTAGAATCTCATTCTTTGGCATTCTCTCAATCAAAATGATGTGTTTGTGGTTAGAATTTCAAGTAATTCTGTGACTAGGAAAGAAAATATATTGCCAACAGAACTCCATGTTTTTTTGCAAGAAATTTAACCTTTATGATTAGACCTTGAGGTTATGGTTTGCCATTCAGACCGTATTACTTAGTGCCAGTGAATAGTGGCGGTTCAGAAATGCTGGACCTGTTACTTGTATTTGACATTATTTTTTGTTTTATTAAGATTAATAATTTTAATTTTAATAATCATTAAAATACACTCAAATATGAAATCTATACATAAGCAATTACATTATTTTTGCTAGTCATTAATCAAATAAAAAATATGTGTGCTGTTATAAAAGATCCAACATCATAAATAAATGATAATTTTCCAATTATTTACTATCTTGTTGATAATTCATCAATGTTTTTAAATAAAGTTTTATTAACTAATCAGAAAAAAAAATTGATTTTCATTTAACTACCAGTAGTACATTGAAGTACATACTGAAAATTCAAATACCCTTTTAATAAAATATACCAGAATTACCAGAAAAACTTTCAGTTGAGGTGATGATGTATCAGTGAACTATTCAAATGAAATTGTATCAATTTTTTTTCAAAAATCTTATCTTTTCAGCTATTTTCTTTCTAAGATTATCTTCAAGTACTCGTGTAATTTGTTTTTCCAGCAAAAAGTAACAGATATGCGAGTAATAGGTATGAAAGAAATAGGTATGCTAAAATATCGGTGTAATTCGGTAAACTATGAAGAGACGCTGACCTTGAGACAAGTAACAGGTATTTGTAACAGATATTTTTTGAACCTGTATCGGTAGTACCTGTTACTGAAAAATATTGGTTTTGACCATCCCTACTGGTGAAGCCTCGACCAAGGCTCGAAGTAAACACCGGTCATCATAACAATCGCTAATGTATATTACAACAACAAAACTAGTTTTGCTGATATTCTTCTTAATATTTCGTTGAACTACAGCAGTTTAGAGATTATAATCATTGTTTTCTAGTTATTTACAGGGAGATTTCTGAAAAGGTCATAGGAACAGAGCTTAAAACTCCATTGAACAAGTGTCCCAACAGCCGGCAAGCGCTGACGACGCAGCTCCTTGTCATCCACAATATGCTGATTCGTCGAGTTTCCGATAAACTAATATCTTCCACCTTACGATCACGCTCTCGCCCATCCATTATTTATAACAGACGTCAAATCAATAGTGATCTATAAATTTCATGTGTTCCCCAACTTTTTAATATTGTTCTCGTAAATCTTCTTCACAGAGTTTATAATAACAAAATTAACTGTCATCGTGATTTTATAGTAACGAATATTCTTAAAATATATCAATAAGATCGTTTATTTTATTCATTATTTTATTTTTAAATTTTATATATTCAATAATACTTTGTAACTTTCAGTTCAATATTTTTTTTTTTTTTTTTTTTTTTTTAACATTTATTCAGTAATTATTACAATCTGCCACAATTGTGAACAATAAGTAATATATATGACTTCATGATTACATTCACACATTATGTACAGTTAGAGAAGAAAAAAAAAAGCAAATAAAAATAAAACAGAAAAGAACTATGCTATACATAAACAATATACAATATAGAATATACATACTAGTGAATATATGAATAAAAAAATACATATGTGTGTTTATATATATATGGATAAATTTATAATAAATTTATGTTAACATATCGAGTCAATACTGGAAAATATCAATAGAGGAGGAATGGGATATAATGAAGATATCAAGACAACCCACGTTCCTGAAGCAATTACAGTGATGAAGGAACTCCAGAAATCCAACAGAAAACTAGCAATTGTGAAGAATACTAGGACATTCCTACTAAGATGCAGGGCATGATTATGACAACAATAGTGTCTGTTGATTTCTTGCCTTTTGAGTCGAGTATGTTATATTCTAAATAATTTCAAATGTTTCGTTAGTTGGCGATTTATTATTTATTTAAGTTTGTTTTAGCCAAACGGCTATCATGTATAAATAATACGAATTTCTATTTTGACACGAGTTCCATTTATTTTTTCAAATTAAATCTGTTTCTGCTAAGAGTAGAGGAAAATATAGGAATTCCATGAAAAGAAAATTGCTATTTCCTGATCTACTTCATCAAACAACAAAGGTTTTTCAAATCTTTAATTAACTTTTGTGATTTAGGTCTGGTTGTTTCCAATTCATCGTTGTACGATCGAGTTCATTTAATACTCTATGAAGCAAAAAGGGTTAAAAGAATGATCGGCATTTTATTTATCGCAATTCCAGGCAGTTACAGTAACATAGAGCTTCTAAATGTGATAAAAACTCTTCTTTGAAATAGCGTCGGGTTTGGGCGGGAGAGGGGGAAAAGGGTTAAAAATTGTATTGTATTATATTTGATTAACTAACTCAAAACACATTTAGTGTTTAATACATTATTAAAGCAAATAAAATTTGCAATAAATTTGGTACTATTCTTTGTTTTGCTCAGATCAATAGTTTTAGAGCGGTTCGCCACCAAAGATTGGCTAATTTGAGTTAAGTCGCACTTTTCCGCGGACACACGTTGTCCGGTACTGTTTTGGCTATAACTCCGAATCTATTTGTCCAAATCTAAATTTTCCGAAAGCTGGTTAAATTTGCTATCAGATAATAATAATAACCACTTTATTTGTTAAAGAAAAAGATCTTGTACAAATATTTCAAAATATAAACAATTTAGTACATACTTCTTATGAGTAGCTGACCGCACATCTTAGTAAAGTTTGCATTGTGAATAAAATAAAATATTACTCCTACTATATACATACTACACATTATTAGATTCTGGTATAAATGCATGATTTTACATAATTAAAAATTAATAATTAGTATACTTATATATATATATATATATATATAATATATATATATATATATATATATATATATATATATATATATATATATATATATATATAAATGAACAAAGATTAAATAAATAGTAATACTGATATATCATATCCATAAAGCAAATAATACTTAAATAATAACATCAGAGCAAGTAACTAGTTAATTAGTAATTTCGGGAACAGTGTATATCTTAGCAACTGATAATAAAAATAAGTAAATATAATTCTCTTTTTCAATACTGTCTATATTGAGAATGTCCTCTATATTTGCATAATGAGGTGAATCAGTTATATATTGCTGCAGATATCTCTTCCTATATACGGTGGATGACGGGCACAGAAGAAGATGACGTAGGCTATTAGATATATGTTGCTTACAGGCACTGCAGATTTCTTCATCTTGAATAGTGTAGGATGTATTTTTTAAATATATATTTACAGCGTGTGGGTTTAAAATTCTTAAACGGCTGACAACTCGTGTTTTGTGGATGCAGGTATTAAAAGTTAGATACTCTTCTGGAGAAAAATCCAGACGGCTGATAGTTCTGTAGACGGGGTTAGTATTTGAATTTAGAGCTCTATTAATGTCCAGAGACAGGAAATGATTTTCTATTTTTTCTATGATATTCTTATTGTGGTATAGCAGTTCCAATCTGTAGATATCGTTAAGTTCATTGAGGGTGTTAGTTGATGTGGCTATATGATAAACTTGTAAGACCCAGTTAAAATCGATGTCAACTTCTTGCATTCTTCTTAGTCTATTGAAGCGCATTCGTGGATACCTGTTCTCTGGCAGCGTAGAGAGTCTTGTCCAAAAGTTAATTACTTTTTTCATGACCATCATTTTCAGAAGGCGTCGACCAGTCTCAAGTCTAACTATATAATTCGGAACACTTTTTGGCCAGAGGAAAAGATTTTTAAGAATTTTTAACTGGATGACTTCGAGTGCTTCTAAATACCTGAGGCTCCATATCTCAGTAGCGTACAGCAATGTAGTCGAAACCATTGAATCGAACAGTGTCATTTTAGTTTTCCAGGAATCACTCTTCCCTTTTCTAAGGATTTCTGAAACCCTGCCACTCGCCACGGATGCCCTTTGAATAAAATGTTTTGTTGCTTTATGGAATTTTCCAGAAGATGAGAATGGTACCCCTAAATAAGTATAGTTCTCGGTATATTCCAGTCGAGAGTTCTGCCAATAGAGAGGTTTCAGAGTCTTGATTTTGGGAGACTTATGGAATACAACTACTTTGGATTTTTCTGGATTTAGTGTTAGGTCGTTGATTCCGCAGTATTCTTCAAGTATCCTCAATTTCTTTTGTGCGCCTTGCCATGTCAACTTCTAGTGTCAAGAAGAACAATGTCATTTGCAAGTAACAGCATTATTACTTCATGGTTTTGGTCTATGGAGATACCTTTAGCCTCTTTGTCTTTGAAGTAAGCGACAATATCAGAAATAAATAATATGAAGAGCGCAGGACTCAGACATTCTCCCTGTAATAAACAAGATGTAACTATTATTTCTTCAGATAAGGCCATTCCTATTTTAATTTGCATTGCCGCTTCATCGTAAAGCGCTTTCAACAATCTGATAAATTTCCCGCTAACGCCAATATTGAACAGTTTCTTCCATAGAAGGTTATGGTTTATAGAATCAAAGGCTTTTTTGAAGTCTATAAATATTCCGTACACATAGCTACCTTTCCTCCTCAGGTTAATGTTAATTAGTGAACTCAGTGTGAAAATATGATCCACGCAACCTCTACCAGTTCTAAACCCTGCTTGCTCCTCTGGTATTATATTTTCTGATTCCGCCCAAAACATGATTCTGTTAGTTAATATGCTTGTGAATAATTTAGTGATTGAGTTTACTAATGAAATTCCTCTGTAGTTATCGGGATTTTTCCTGTCCCCTTTCTTAAAAAATAAGCGCAATATAGAAGTTGCCCAACTTTTGGGTGGTTTCTCATTTCGTAGGACATTATTAAACATATGTAGAAGATAATGTTCCCATTCCGGTGTAAGAATCTTAAAAACTTCGTTCTTTAATTTGTCTATCCCAGGGGATTTATTATTTTTACTGTGAGCTATACAGTGCTGAAGTTCTTCCAGAGAGATTTCTGTATCGAGGAAGGGATGGGTTACTGAGAAAAAATGAACTTCTTGGATAAGCGATCCACGATAGAGGGCATTATAATATTCTGTCCATTCTCTCAATTCAATTTCATTCTGGTCGGGGTTAGCTGGTTTTAGCATATTCGTAGTTTTCCAAAATTCAATGTTATTTTTTACATTTCTTAATTTCTCTATCATTGATGTTCTGTATTCCTTTTTTTTTTGTATTTACTAGATTTCTATAGCATTTCCTACTTTCCAAATATTTTTCTAGTGCATTTTGAGAATATCTGCTCTTTAGCCAGCCCCTATATTTTTTACGTAGTTTTCTTTTTTCATTGGCACATTCTGTATCAAACCAACGCAGAAGTGGCTGTAACCTTGGTCTGCTTGGATTTTTTTTCTTTACCATTATTCCTGCATTAACCATAGCTTCGTTCACACCTTCAAGGAAATTGTTATAGAGGGCATTATTATCATCACTGTGAAAATATATTTTATTGGAGTGAGATAGGTGTATAATTAAATCATTTATTTTGTTTGGATTCCAAATAGTATATTTTGCTTGTTGAGGTAGTGGGCTTTCTGCTGTAGAGTTTAGATTCTTGTGATCGGTGATTTTTAAAGTAGTAAAACAAGCCAGATGGCTGAGAAGCTCAGAAATACATATAATTTCCATATCCTGGAATATCGATGAACAGCTATCGTTTATCTATGTTAAATCAATGGTACTTCTTCCTGATGTTGATAGGTATGTATACTTTCCAGGTCTGTCTGATCGAGTTCTCCCATTACATAAGACAAACCCTAGGCTCTCCATGGTTTCTACTAACAGTTTACCTCGTCTGTTTATATTGCTGTGAAGGGTAATCCTTGTATCGTAGAGATTTGAGTTCATTGCTATCAGATCCTTTATATAAAATTTTAATTAAATACAGTGGAAAATCTTTGGAGTTCAGAGTACAATGCTAATTTCCCTGTAATAAAGGTACCAAGCTCAGGGTTCGACTTCGGAGTACAGAGACCCTCCTGGGGCACACCCAGTCTCTAAAAAATGTGTACCCTTAATCGGGGGGAAACCTGGCAGTTGAACGTGATTACTGACTTCAACACCTTGTACAACCGCTGTTCAAGGGTTACCAAGTAATGAACCAAAGACCCCTTTATGTTTTTTTGTTTTGCTTTGTTTTTTTCAGAATTAATATATCACAATCTCAAGAATATATTTTTTTCCTTTGCTTAAAGATTCTTACAAATAATAATCAACTAAGAAACAGTTAATACAAGTACTCAAAGAGTAAACAAGACAATTATTAATACTTTTTTTTTTTATATGCATTTATTGAAATTTACATTTGAATATATACATCCAGTAAATCTATTGACAACGATTATAATAACATGTTAAAACTTGGAAAGAACTACTCATCAGTAGCACTTTATGAAAACTTCTACACTAGAAGATCTCTAGGCCATCTTCGTTTCAGACGCCTCGGAGGATTATCAGGAATGGAGTGGGAAGCAAGTTGAGAAACTAACGTCTTTGAGTGATTATGGAGCTTACCATGAATGGATAGGTATCTGGTGTGGGCTAAATCAGCAACATATGGAACATTAAGATCTTTATGGATAAGTTTATTGGTGACAAAGTAAGAAGCATTGAGGATTTTACGAAGGATTTTGGATTGTAAGGATTGCATACGAGATGAATTGGATGGTTTAGTGGAGCCCCAAAGCTCAACTCCGTACGTCCAAACAGGCCTAATCACAGTCATGTATATGAGTCTTTTGTAATTAATTGGGAGCTTTGAACGTTTGTCTAGTAAATGTTGAAGTATTCTGAAACGACGGGCAGTTTCTTGTCGTTTTAGTCTTGTATGAGGATTTCAAGTTAGTTTTTTGTCCAAGTTGAGTCCTAGGTAGCGTATCTGTTCAACAGGGATTAGTGGAATATCAATTAATACTTTAAATTTAAAAATAAGCTTTTATCAAAGAGTCAGTTTCAAACACTGGTAAGGAGGTTCCTTATGATTCATAGAAGAGAGTAATGTAAAATGATTTTCAAGAGAGAGTCTTATTACGAGTATATTGGTATAATGGACCAAGACTGCAGTTAACTCCAGCCAACTACACTACAAAAACAGTATAATTTGTCTATTCCTATAATCAATAATTTATATAAACTGATCAAATTGATAGCTGAACTAAAATATTTTAATATCCTTAACATTCGGAAAAGCATTCATTAAAACTGACCTGAAAACACACTAATCATAAAGCAATTTAATCAAAATCAAACGCGTGTAAGAAAGACTTTCTAGCACTCACATGAAACACATTTAAAACGAACCTTACACGAAGGAAGGCAAATACATAGTTAAATTAAAGCCACTCTAATGGCGAGAAGGTCTCTAATCAAGAAGTTTTAAACCTAAAAGAAAAGGTTCATAAGAAATTAACATCACACTTAACCGAATTCATAGAATGTATGTATTTTTATTACAAATTACACGAATACAATAACAAGAAGGTAAAACAAAAAATAAATAAAAAAAAATGTGGATGCCCTAAATAAAACTCTAAAGAAGTATCATGATGGACTCCATCAAGTCAATAGGATCAAATGTTGTACATTTCATTCCTTAGTTATCATGTCATATTATAGTTGCAAATAAAATGGAGAAGTTAAAAATAATACTTATTTGGTGTATTATTACTGCCGGTTAAAACCGCTTCCTTTGACAAATCCTTCATCATTCGTGCTAAAGCAGCTTCCATTACTTCCTTTAAAAATAATTTATTTCTGTACCTTTTAGACAATCAATCTTCCGCAAATATGTCAATGATCAAATAAATACTTAGAATTTTTTTTTTCTCTTTTTCTTTCATTTATATATTCATAGATATACGATTGTATTTTAAGTTATAATTATAATTTCATATATATTTTTTATAATTTAATTTAATTTTTTTCTGTAAAAAATGTATGCTGTAATTACTGAAGAATTTAATTTGTAAATAATAGGCCAGACAATTGTACTTTTAACTGTGCATTATTTTTATTTCTAGGGGGCAGTTAGTCCCAGAATAAAGTTTATTTTTTCATTTCATTTTCATTTTTATTTCATTTAATAAAAACCAGTAATGAAAAACTTCAACCAGTAAAACACCAAAGAACCAGTAAAAAAAAAATTCAAATAATGTATTTTGTGATATTTAGACGAACAAGAAAATTTACACCAAAAAAAAAAAAAAAAAATCAGTGCTAATGATATGAAATAATGTCCACAAAATCAAACCTTCTATCATATCATGAGCGGAAATGAAATGCTTGCGCTATATAAACAAAGCATGTTACTAACATTTTTAGTATTTTTGGTAACGTTTCAAAGTATGAATTGTAAAAACATAATTACTTTCCAATAGCCCCATGACAAGACAAATTTCTGGTTCTCTCAGCAACAGCACAGCGAGTAATGAAAAATCTCTTTATAAATTAATTTATAATTTATAATTATTTGAAATAACATTTTTTTCATATATTTTTGTTGGTTTTTTATGAAAACAAAATTGTTTAAATGTACGAGAAAAAAAAATACTTCTATTATTAAACTAATTTCTGATTTAAAAACATTTTTTTTTTTTTTTGTTAGTTTTTTAGAAAAAACTTTTTGAGTTTTTATTAACTTTTTGAATCAACAACCCTATAACTATGACACCGCCATATATCGTGCAGTACGAAGTCAAAGAAAGTCCTGAATTCGATATTGCAATGAATAGAGAATAAACTTGTGTAAAATGGAAATTGAGGAGGAAAACTTTTCTCAACTTCTTCTGACTTCTCTTACCACTTGAAGGTCGCTGTTGGGGATTCCACATCTCGAGGTCTTTTTCAGTTGTTAGAATAAGAAAATTATTCCATTTTCTTCAAAAGGATTTTTAAAGGTGGCAGACGGTGGGTATACACTCGCCCACACACACAACCTATGTGTATACAGATATACATATATAAATAGCCTTAGTAATATTTTCACTGATAGCTGTAATGTTTGACCTGGAGTTGGTGGTTGAAGATTACGAAAAACATAATTGCCTATCCAATTTTTAATTTTACTGTATGAGTTGGTAATCCAGATGGACAGAGAGTATTTGCTATAATTTATTATATACGTATCGGTCAATTTTCAAACTTCACTGGGATCCACATGCTGCACCACTTATTCATCTCTTTTAAATAACAATTTAATTTGAAATAAGTAAATTTTATTTTATCTATTTTAAGCCAGATAACACAGTGCCATTTTAACCTCTCTTGCAGAATAGTGCTCCGCCACCTTTTGGTCTAATTCCAAACTTCACTGGAGTGCACACATTTATCGCATTTTTAATAAAATAAGTAAATTTTATTATTATTATACCTTCATTAAAAAAAAAAAAAAAATTGTTGCGGTAAAAAAAAAATAGTGTAGTTAGAATTCTCTAAATTTCATCAAAATCTATCCACTCATCCTAATTCTCTAGCTCAATCCCTATCCAATCTGAATCAATCTTATAACCCTCCAAGAAGGTTGAAACGGCAATGGCCCCGAGACTGTAATATAAAGTTAGGTTGGAGTCCTGGTAATGACCAGCTTCTCTACTCAGGTCCTGAGCATCTGTGGCCATAGCACTCCCACTCAGCCTCTACTCGATACCAGTGATGTTAATTTTTTTTTTTTTTTTGTATTTCTAATTTTTTTATTTAATTTATTTTTGGAAATTGTAAGGAATTATTAGTATCATTTTTATAATGATTATTTGTTTTATTTTTATCTTTTATTATTCATTAATTTTGTGTGTATCATTAGCACTGTTACTTATTGCCCTTCACTGAGGCAGATAGAACATCTATTCAAATAAATGTTTAAAAAGAATTCGAAACAGATTTGTTCTGTAGTTTTTGTGGTTAGTGATAACAAACAAAAAAAAAAAGGCAAGTCGTTTATTAAAGTATTTTGAAAATAGAAAATTTAAAAAAACAAAAAAAAAACAGGAGGAAACGAAGAAGAGAAAACAAATTGCCATGTAAACCCATTTGAAAGGAATTTTATGAGTTCTTGTATAAATTATTATTTTATTATAATATGTTAATCAATAATAGTATCAATTCTTCAATGAAGGAGTTATATATATTGACCAATAATAGTATTATAAAAAGCATTCAACTCCTCTTTATTAATAGAAAAAACATGTGACATGTTTCGGGAAACAAGGTCCCATCATCAGACTTTTTTCTGTTTCCATTTCTATGAATAACCACTTGAAGAATTATAGTGAGGAAGAAGGTAGAATAGAAATGGAAACAGAAAAAAGTCTGATGATGGGACCTTGTTTCCCGAAACATGTCACATGTTTTTTCTATCAATAAAGAGGAGTTGAATGCTTTTTATAATACTATTATTGATCAATATATATAACTCCTTCATTGAAGAATTTATATAATATGTTAATATTATTGTAGTTAGAATTTCTCCAATTCACTATTTTTCGAAAAACTATAAATTATTGCAACTAAGATGCCTTCCCCAGAAGGCTACTGTCGCCATTAGCTATACAATTTACAATTGAGATACAATTTACAATCTAGGAAGATGAAGTATCTCTTTGTAGGCCCCACTCCTGCATCCTTTCAGAAAAAAACGAAAAAATTGTACTAGCTTGACGTTAGAAAATTCAGATAATACTGCATCGAAGTTGATTAAGTTAATTTTTTTTTTTTTTTTTTTTTTTTTGAAATTATAAAAAAAATATTTATTTATTATCTATTGTTTTATTTCGTACATTTTAAAATAGAAATCATACTACAATCGATTATATTTCGTCTATGTATAATTTGAATTAGGTATTGGTAATGTCAATCTCTTCTCTAGCCCCTTGATTTACAAAGTAAATATAAGGTCCAAGCACAGTTGTATTCAATTTAGGTAGGATATATGAATGATGAAGTATCAATAAATATATTGATATTTTTATTCGAAGTCTAGCTTGGAATGATAAATATTCATCGTCAGTTTTAAAAGCATAAAAAAAAAAAAAAAATCAACGCAACAACAATTTGATATAAAGATTACACATATTAATTTTTAAAATGTCAAGTAAGAAATCAAACATGTTAAAACTCAATAGAAGAACGACTTTTTAAAGCTATTTGTTCATAGAGTGAACTGTGGGTTAATAGGAAGAAAGGAAGATAATTAAAAAATAATCAGGTAAATTGACAATTTCTTAGTATTTCTCTATAAATTTGAAATGATTTTAAACGATTTTATTATTTATAGCGACTAGTAAATATTTGATTTTAGACTATTTCCTTCAAAATGAATAAGTTTCGCTTCCGATGCTTTGTTGAATATTTGGATATTGTCATTCAAGTGTATTGTTGAACATCTCCATCTCATTATTGCTTGCCCTTACATGTTCCATTTATCTTTGATTTAGTGATCGTCAAGTACTTACCATGTATTTATTTTTACTGGCATTACAGTTCAGTTCGTTTTTGTAAATGGTCTGTTTTGTTTTAAGGTGAGCGAAATAGAACGATAAAGGTTTTGTTTTTTAAATGAGGAATTTTTATTTTGTTTTTTAAATTTTATATCAATTTATTAAAATTTACAACTGTACAAACATATACATCAAGTAAATGTGCTGAAACCTGTTAACTAGCCTATCAGGCTAGTTGATTTTTTTCTATGATACAACATAGGCAAACCTATGATTGGCCTGTTCTCCCTAGGCCATACGCCTATATCATTCATTTAACGATTCCAGTGAATGATGGGGTGGTCAAATTTGGAGGTTTCTGATTGGTGGATTTTTCGTTTCGATTTGTCCAGAAAAAAGTCGGCCTGTACGGACGAGGGAGGGATCCCATAGGTAAGCTGTATTCCCTTTCATGGATTTTATTTACGAATTGAAAATACTTATTTGTATGATTTATAATTTATTAAACTAATAATTAATTTGATGCAAACTGTCATAAAATTGTAAAAATCTAATTTTTCTGATGGCGGTAGATTAGACCAGAAGATTAGTTCTTCTAAAGATTCTATGTTTTCTGTTTGTGGAGTACTCGTGAACAGACTCGTTAAATCAAAAGATATTAATTTGGCGGAGATTGAAATTTATAAGTTTTTAATTTGGATGAGAAAGTCTATTGAGTTGTTTATCATGTGTTGTGGGGAAAGGGAAATTTTAGTTTGAAATGAGTTGTTCGAATAGTGGGTAAGTTTGTAAGATATAGGTAACAACTGGTCTTACCGGGATGTCCGATTTATTTATTTTGGCTTGGCCGTGAAGTCGAGAAAACAAAGGCTTAATCTCGATGAAGTTATATGTATTAAAATGCTATAATTTATTAAGTCACGAACTTTGAATTTAAATTTATCACCTGGATTTTTTTATATTGGGAAAGACTAAAATATTATCACTAAGATTATATTATTACTAAGATATTGGGAAAGACTAAATGCACATATTTTTGTCTACAACAAACGGGCTATTTTGTGTTCTATCTATTTGTTCGTTTTTTTTTTTTTTTTTTTCTATTTTAGATTTCATTACAAGACTAAAACGACAGGAAACTGCTCGTCATTTTCGAATTTTTCAACATTTACTGGAATGACGTTCAAACCTACCAATTAATTACAAAAGACTAATTTACATGACAGTTATCAGACCTTCCAATCCTTGAAATCCAAAATCCTTAATGCTCCTTACTTTATCACAAATAAACTTATCCATAAAGACCTTAATGTTCTATGTGTTACTATCCTAATCCACTAGTCTCTCGACTTGCTTCCCATTATATTCCCAATAATCCACCGAGGCGTCTGAAAACAAGATGACCGAGATACCTTCTTGTATAGATTTTTTTTTTTTATTGAAGTGCTTCTAGTGAGTGGTTCTTCACATGTTATTGACAAGTCATTGTTATATTTTCCTCAAATTTACTTATTGTATATATGTATACATTTGCAAATATCTATAAATAGTTAGAAAAAAAAACATATGAAAATGAAATGAAAAATAAACTTTATTCTGGGACTGACTGTCCCCTAAGAATAATTAAAGTGCACATTAAAAGGTACAATTGTCTGGCTGAGATTAGTTACAAATCAGCACATCAGTATTACAAACAAAATAACAAAAAAAAAAATTAAAAATTAAAGTTAAAAAAAAAAAAAAAAAAAAAAACCAACAATAAAAAAATTTAACACACTTATGGATTTCTAATATTTTTTTCTAATCTTACTTCAGTATGGACTGCAAGATTTTCAAACATTTTTAAGTTCGAGAGTGTAAAAGGCAACTGTAAAGAATTTTATGTTAATATGGATTCTAATTAACACGCGCACACGTGTTGTTTTATATTCTCGGTTAGTCAGTAACTATTACGTTTAACACAAGAGTGACTTTATTTGATGTTTTAAACCTTTGCTATTGCACCTCTGTTGTACCGTTTCCTGATAAGGTGAATATGCTATGAAGTTGGGAAAATCGATTATTAATTATTGTATTTTTTAAACAATCAGATGGGCAACTTATATTATTTTTCATAACATAGATTATTGTAACAACCTAGACTTAAAATCGATATTCAAATGTGTAAATAATAGAGGTATATAAATAATATATTCAACTCTTTATTTAATTTGTAAATCGAGAATGTCAAACTAAAGAGAATGGAGTTTAAAGGCTAATAGCTGTAATTTTATGACACCTTACACCTTATTTGTGTATACAGTGACTCACGAAATTCATCAAATGTTTGTTGTAATATAAAAAAATTGTAGTCTGTCAATACCTATTTTATTACTTTGTTTACATAAAACATTGTTAACTCTTTTATTTTAATCATCTTTCCTTGCATTGTAAACATTCATCATTTAGTCGTTTTCATAATTCTTCCAAGAACACTTGATCAATTTCGTGAGTTTCCATTGTACTTTTAAAATCGTGTATTAATAAACATTAAAAGTATTAATTAAAATACAGATGCGCAGTAGGGACTATAAGTAACATTCGAAAAATGAATGCAGCCCATTTGAAATGGATTGAAAAGAATAGAGCAGGTCGTAAGCCTTTCCTCTCAGATACTGTAAATAGCGGTATTATTCGTTCAATTCGGTCAGGCGAAGTTGATAATGCTGTTCAAATACAGCGGAAAGCGCTGTGACTTGTGACAAGCTGATTTTTGAGGAAAAGCAAATGTTAAAAAGTCATTGCTAACAGACAAGCACAAAAAACTAAGGTTAGTATTCGCAAAAAAAATATGCCCAATATAGTGAAAATCATTGGTCAGATATCATTTATTCTGCCGAGACCAAAATTAATAGATTTGGATCCGACCGGAAAGATTGGATATAGAAAAGACGAAATGAACAATCTATATCCGTCAATTTCGAGAGTCACTATATCTGAGAGTGATTTCCTATCTCGAGCATGCAGTTCTGAACCAAGTTTTTTTGCTGGCTATGACATATTTCAGTCTTACTTTTTTTTATTATAACAATTTATTGAAATTTACAACTGTACAAAATATATACATCAAGTAAATGTGCTGTTAAATATTACAATAAGGTGACGAAACTTGAAAAGAACAACTCATCAGTAGCACTTTAATAAAAATTCTACACTAGAAGGTCTTTGGGCCATCTTCTTTTCAGACGCCTCGGAAGATTATCGGGAATGGTGAGGGAAGCAGGTTGAGAAATTAGGGGATTTGAGTGGTTATGGAGCTTACTATGAAAGGATAGATATCTGGTTTGGGCTAAATCAGCAACATATTGAACATTATGATCTTTATGGATAAGTTTATTGGTGACAAATTAAGTTTTGAAGCATTTTGGATTGTAAGGATTGCATACGAGATGAATTGGCTGGTTCAGTGGAGCCCCAAAGCTCAACTCCGCACATCCAAACGGGTCTAATCACATTCATGTAAATAAGTATTTTGTAATTAATTGGGAGCTATGAACGTTTGTCTAGTAAATGTAGAAGTAGACTGTAACGACGAGCAGTTTCTTGCCGTTTTAGTCTTGTATGTGGATTCCAAGTTAGACGTTTGTCCAAGTGGAGTCCTAGGTAGCGGATCTGTTCAACAGGGATTAGTAGAATATCATAGGGACTATAAGTAACATTCGAAAAATTAATGCAACGCATTTGAAAAGGGGTTGAAAAGAATAGATAAGCCTCTACTCTCAAATACTATAAAGCGTGGTATTATTCGTGAAGTGGGACAAGCTGATTAGTTTGGAAAGGCAAAAGTTAAAAAGTCATTGCTAACAGACAGGCATAAAAAACTGAGGTTGGCATTCGCCAAAAAAAAAGTATGCTCACAATCTTGAAAATGATTGGTCAAATATCATATGTTCTAACGAGACAAAAAATTAATAGATTTGGATCCGACGGGAAAGAATGGATATAGAAAGGACAAAATGAACAATCTATTTCCAATCCTTTCTGATTTGATCAATTTCGTGAGTCACTGTATCTGAGAGTGATTTCCTATCTCGAGCATGCAGGATTGAACCAAGTTTTTTTTGCTGGCTATGACATATTTCAGTCTTAATTTCAAAAATAAATAGATAGCATGTTTTTTATTTTCATTTTCCAACTCGGTTGGAGCTTTTGATAAGGAATCAATTTTTTTTATTGTGTATTCAATAATATTTGAAAGATGTTGGAATCCACTATCATAGAACGTTCATGTCCACTTCATTCCGAAACTGTTTGTTCAATTATATTTAGCGAATGATATTGTGCTTGCTAAGAATAGATTCAATCACCTTATTTGAATTTCTTTGGAATGACCGATGATAAGCATCATAAAAGAAAACAGAACCTGAAAATCACAGACTCGGTCGCTCGAGATTGATTTTAGGAACTGTTTTAAAGCTTTCTATTTCGAAGGGCGAAGGTGACGGCTTTTTCATTTCAAACTTCATAAAAACAATTATAACTCGCCAACTTCTTTCGTTGCGTCGCCATGATGCCAATAAGGCTAAGGCTGAAAAACTTTCTCAGTTCTTTTCCTTTGAAGTATTTCATTTGAATAAAGAAAAAAAAAAATCTATCCTATATTATAAATAGAAATAAATTAATCTAAAATCATTGTTAATACATTACCTAAAATAGTTTTATTCTAATGGTTTACTAAAAAATAACAATTTGTGTGTCCCTCCATATCTATACTATCATATAAAAGGACAGGCCATTTTTCGTTCGTTCACTAACCGTGAAAGCTACTAAATCTATCTGTACTGAATTTTAACCACACCATCTTTATAGTTCCAGGAAGGTTAGCGATAATAAAATCTACTTATTTTCAATTCATTTGTTATTAAAAAAGCTGTAATATGTGGATAACAGTGAAGTTTAAAAATTGACCGATAGTTCGCGAGCATCAGTCTACATGGGAGGTCACAATAGTACGCTTTTATATAGCGCTAAAAATTGTTAATAAAATTTACTTATATTTCATTAAATTATTAAAAATATTTAAACATTAGACGCGAAATGTGGATCCCAGTTAAGTTTGAAAAACGACCGATATGTCTATTCCGCGATAGAGTTTATAGTGGTAGGACTACAGAGTCCATCAGAACCAATTTTTAACTACATAGTTTTCATTGTTCTAGGAAGGTCTAGCAGTAATAAAATTTTAAATGTACAATGCTAAGTGGCAGAAACGAGGTATGCCACACTGTCATATACTTTTAAGGTTAGACATTATAAACCTACTAGATGAAATCAGTACAATTATTTCTGTCGAATAAAAATTATTACCCTTCATAAGGTATTAGTTGACTGTAATGTATTTAGTGATGTAGATTGTTGGGTTATGCAGTCATAGATTCACAGAAATTCAAAATAATATTTTAATTTATAATGCCGACGTTTCGACTTGCATTGTGAGCCTTAATCAGGGCTAGAAGAAAAAGAAAACAAGGAAAAAGGTATGAATAAATTGTAGAGAATATATAAAATAAACACACACAAAAAAACAAAACAACAACAAAAGTATGAAAATAATAAATGTATAAGAGTAAAGACAGTAACATAAAGGCTTTATGTTACTCTCTTTACTCTCACAATGCATGTCGAAACATCGGCATTATAAATTAAAATATTATTTTGAATTTCTGTGTATCTATGACTGCCAACACCAACAATCTACACCTCTAAAAATTATTACCATATCAAAATTTTGGTCCTTTGTTTTTTGTTACTGTGTGTAAAATTATGATTCAATCAGTTCAATTTTAATGAGTTTAAAAATTACTGCTATGTGTAAATCATTTACCGATATAATTGAAGAAATTATGCCTAATTGCATGGTACAGCAATAAATTGTTATAGTTAAGCAAATACAACTTTAATTATTAGTTGTATAAGCGGCGGAAGTAGCTAGTATATATAAATATATATTCTTTAAATTCTTTGTATATTCTGGGCCACCATGCTTAAAAAAATAACTAATAATATTTATATAAATAATAATATTATGTGGATAAAAATAAAACTATAACATCCAAACTTTATCTATTAGTGTACTATCATATATACTTATAGATAAAGTCAGAACAAATAGAGAAGAAAAAAAAAAAGAAAAAAAAGTTCTATGAAATGGAAAAGTATATTTTGCAAAGCCTTTTGTCATACTGAATTTTATGGGGACTAGAAAAATATTTAATTTATCATATGAATAAAATCAATTCCTAATGAAAAATTATTTCAAAATAGAATTATTATTATCCATTGCTGTCTCTTGCCAACCAGTGGCCCTCTCATACTGTACCTGAGTTGTGTGATCGGATATCGCTCTCTCAAAGATTTCGTTTCATTATTTTACTCAAGTATTTAATTAAATAGAGTATCGAGGATTGTGATTATCAATAACCTCTTTTTTTTATACATTTATTGAAATTTACAACTGTTCAAAATATATAAATCAAGTCAATGCATTGACAAAGATTAAAATAACATGTAAAAACTTGAAAAGAACTACTCATCAGTAGCACTTTATAAAAAAAATCTAGACTAGAAGGTCTCTAGGCCATCTTCGTTTCAGACGCCTTGGGGGATTATCAGGAATGAGTGGGTAGAAAGGTAAGAGACTAATTTGAGTGGTTATGGAGATTACTATGAAAGGATAGGTATCTGGTGTGGGCTGATTCAGCAACGTATGGAACATTAAGATCTTTATGGATAAGTTTATTGGTGACAAAGTAAGCAGCATTGGGGATTTTTCGAAGGATTTTGGATTGTAAGGATTGAATACGAGATGAATTGGATGGTTTAGTGGAGCCCCGAAGCTCAACTCCGTACGTCCAATAGGTCTAATACAGTCTGGAGTGAGTCTTTTGTAATTAATTGGGAGCTTTGAACGTTTGTCTAGTAAATGCTGAAGTAGTCTGTAGCGACGGGCAGCTTCTTGTAGTTTTAGTCTTGTATGTGGATTCCAAGTTAGACGTTTGTCCAAGTGGAGTCCTAGGTAGCGGATCTGTTAATTTATTATAAGTAAATTTTATTATCAATGTCAAGGTTTATTTAACACTGAACCTTTGTAATCTCTCATGAAGAATGGCCACCTATAGGTCAATGCTAGATTTGTACCATGAACTTCTTCAGTGAACACAGTTAATAATAGTCGATCTTGCATTTCTAGGTATGAAAGACTAGCAAAAGGTCAATGATCAGGTATATTAATTTTTTTTTGTAACAGTTTCTTTTACCGTTTTCGGTTCCGTTCTATAAATAATAAGACTGCGTAAGGATCGTTTCGCTCTACGATAGTCGACGGGTATAAATAAATTCTCGAGATTATAATTAAGATGCCAGATAAATGAATGATCTTTCCATAAGTTGGTCGTTTCCCGGAGGGCAATTTGTTATCGGTGAGGTCTTCTTCAGGGGTGAAATAAGTTTGGAACTGCATTGATACAGATTTTATGATTAATCGCAGGAGCAGTGTGTGAGGGGCCAATTACTGGAAGACACGGCGGCCACTAATTATTAGGCCCTAGGTTTAATTAAGATTTTAGACAGCCGTTGCAGGAGTCACGTCACTCAGTCTTTCTTAATCCTATTAGCCGCTGTGTCTCCAGGCAGAACCTCCTTCTCCATTCTCCCCTGTCGGCGCCCTTCTTCCCTTCCCTTCTTAACTTTACCTCTTTATCCTCCTTGTTTCTCCACTTATTTCGTTTTCTTTAAAAAGAACAGAATAAAAAAAAAACGCTACTCTTTCACAAAAGCTGAAATTCAATTTAAGAAATTGTGTTATAAAAATCTAAGTTTGATAAAAATGGTTAAGGCAGAGTACGGGTACTGAAACCTTCTTAGTTTAGTATATATATATATATATATATATATATATATATATATATATATATATATATATATATATATATATATATATATATACCGTTCCGCAAGCCGATCTCCAGCCCCTAAGCGCGCCCAGAATACCTAATACCTCAGATCGATTCTCACTGTTCCGATTTATTTCGGTGTTTTTGTAGCTACTTTTTTAAGGAGAAATGTTTTGCTCCTTCATACACTCTAAATCCCTGTTCAATGTAATATTAACTTCTGTTTTCCTTCTCATATTAAAACGATAAATGAGAAAATAATTAAGTGTCAATATAATCAAATATCAAAATATAAGACACTAAATCAATTTTGAATTAATATTATAATAAATCAGAATTAATATAATGCTAAACCACCATTAATGTCAACTCCTGATAAACTTTCTGATGTCAGGAAAGTTTAAATAACAAATTATAAATATATAAAAGACAGAATCCTTGTTTAAAACTATGATGTTAATCTCTGCTATATTTTCTCATATGAACTGGAAATAAGAAAATATAAAATCTTTGATATACTTTCTCACATTTATTTTTAGATAGCCGGCGTTCCTCAAGGTAGTATCCTAGGTCCCATCCTTTACATGGTGTATACAGATGATATCCCGACCCATCCTAGCACCATCCTCCCGACGTATGCTGATGACACATGTGTGTTATCAGTGAATAATGATCCCTTCATTGCCTCCCAAACACTCCAATCTCATGTCATAAACCTTCAGGAATGGTGTCAAAATGGGAGAATTAAAATAAATCCAGTCAAATCTCACCAAATAACCTTTACCCTTCGTCGTAAACCTACGACTTCCTGTCCTACAGTATCCTTCAACAATATTCCACTGATCCCTCTTGAACAGATCCACTATCTAGGACTTCAACTGGACAAACGTTTAACTTGGAATCCTAATACAAGACTTAAACGACAGGAAACTGCTCGTCGTTTTCGACTTCTTCAACATTTACTAGACTAGACGTTCAAAATTCCCGATTTTCTACAAAAGACTCATTTACATGGCAGTTATCAGAACTATTTGGACATACGGAGTACGCTCTGGGGCTCAACTAAACCTTCTAATTCTTCTCGTATCCTTAATATTTAATGCTGCTTACTTTGTTACAAATAAACTTATCCATAAAGATCTTAATGTCCCATATGTAGCTGATTTAGCCCAAACCAGATACCTATCCTTCCATAGTAAGCTCCATAACCACCCCAATCCACTAGTCTCCCAACTTGCTTCCTATTCCATTCCTGATAATCCTCCGAGGCGTCTTAAAAGAAGATGGCCTAGAGACCTTTTAGTGTAGAATTTATTGAAGTGCTACTACTGAATAGTTCTTCACATGTTATTTACATGCCATTGTATTCACTTTCAACAAATTTACTTGTTGTATATATTTTATACAGTAGTAAATTTCAATAAATTTATAAAAAATGTTAGATCGATATGTTTTATTCAATTAATAATACAATCTGTCTCACTTAGTGCAATAAGTAATATGACAATGAACCTATTCACAATCTTATCCTTAATGAAACTCATGTTGTTAACTTCTGTTTCACCTATTTACATTTCAGAAGACTAAATATCAATACAACAAACTAAACAACACAATCTAAGTTGAAACTGTAGAAGTGATTGTTTACATGTGAGGCTATAGTAATGAACTATCGAGCGATGTAAACTCAAAGAGAAGCATAAGGATCGAACTGGTCGGTGTAACGCTGGTCAGGTAGGTTTCGTGGAGACCGGCTTGCGGAACAGTACCAAATCTTGTATTGTAGAAATTATGCAAAAAGGAAAAAAATAAATTCATAAAACATCCAAATAAACTAAATTTCGAATAATATCTCCCAGGGTTATAACAATGATTTTCGTTGAAAGTTTTTTTTTTTTCATATATTTTTCTTTCATTATAAATTAAGTATTCTAAGTTGAGTCTGGTTTATTTTCTTGGTACTGCTTGTAATTTTGTAAATTGTAAAAACAAATTATATAACAAATAAAGGAATTAAAAAAAAAAATAATATTAAATAAAAAAAAAAACAATGATTTGATTTTTTGTTTCCAGTTCTTGAAAGTCTTGCGTACTATTAATAGTGATGGAAAAATAAGCTGCAACGTTTTTGTAAGTCCAGCCTTGTGATTTGTTAATTGTAGTATTGAAATAAGCTTTAATTGGAAATTTTATTTTAATTGAAATTGAAATACTAGATAAGTAGGAATTAATAATAATAATAATAATAATTATGGCTTTATTGTACAATATAATATATAAATACATGTACTTATATTAGTAATACTAGTACAATAGATGGCATTTGCCATCAGAGGAGTCTTGAGAGGAGTTTGACCTTTATGACTTTACTTTTTAAGTATATGATATTAATAAATAGAGAAAACTTAAATACAATATAAATCATTAAAAAAAAAATTAACTTTTGTTTTAGATTAATAAAAAACAGCACTATAAAAAAAAAATTGGACAATTACATTCTACTTATTAACATTTTTTACATTTTTTTTAAACATAAACAAATTCTTAACTATAATTAAATTCTTAGACTAAACTTAAACGGTACTTCCACGGTGCAAGACAATACTTTGATAAATATAGCCAACATTTACCATTTAAAATATTCAATGCCTCAGCTTCATTATGGAACGGTTTTCCCAGAAATGTTACTATAAATTCCCCCGCGATAGGTTACACCGCTAGGAAATTATATACATCCTCTCTCTCGGATCTATCAAATATCTTTAAATTGTTGGGCACTATTTATATAAATTTTGCAGGTAGGGTTATGATTACAAGTTTCTTTGTAAAACAGAGGAAATGGATGTTGAAGCCTTCAAAACTTGTTCTGAGTAGAAATTTAGTATTGATGTCTTTCTTATTTTTTCAAAAACCATTCCCCGATCTAAAAAATTTCCGAAATAGTATCTTCACCATTTCCTTTTTATTCTTTGACCAAAAAGTATTTTTCCTGTCTCTATAGCAAGTAACTTAGGGTAACGGTGATCGGGTATATTAAAAACGTTTTGCAAATAATTAGGATGCATTTTCATAGTATGTATAAAGATTGGGAAGAGATTTGTTGTTGGGGAGAACATATAATTCATCTCGTTCCTAATCCTTAAAATATAAAACCCTTCAAACAATCCGCGCAGCAGAACACTTTAAATACTCATGTTTTGAGATTGTTTCTGTTACCGAATTTTCTCGATTTAAATAAATAATTTCTATACCTCATGCAATTGAAATATTTTTGACATGGACTGTATTTATTATCGTTGCGTTTTCTTCACCCTCAAAGTGTGTAACTTTTTTTCACACTCAACAATGAACTATATTGACTAGCTCTGCTGGTCTTGTTTGAATCGAAAATTTGACGGCAGTGTCTTGATCAGAATTTTAATGAAGAATATTTTTTTTAAATATTTATTTACATAAATTCACAAAGGTATAAAGAAAAATGAATGAATGCAAATGATTCGTAAAGAAACTACCCATTCTCAACACTTTAATTATAGTTCTATATTGATGGGGATCATGTTGTTAAAAAAGTTGGTTTGATTTGGCAAGAAGTTCAAAAGGATATCCCCTATCTAGTTTAGGCTAAACCAAGAACATACAGAGCCTTATGATAACTTTATTGATACAGATAACTTTATTAATAACATAGACAGGTCTGCTAAGGATCTGAGATTGTGAGGATGGGATATGAAATGAATTCGATGGCTTAGTGGGACCTTCAATTTCTTCGATAAAGATTTTATATCTTAGTTTAAAAAGTCCTTCCTTCTTCACCCAGATGTCACCCTGAAATTTTAATATCTGGTGTATTGTGACTTTCCTCTTCTTTAAGCTGGACCATTGTTAGTGGGACAGTTTAAACTTTGTTACTCACTTTGTTTAATATCTAAATATCTAATCGATTACCGGACATTTCAGTTGTATGGTGCGATTTCATCTATAAGCATCTATAAGCAGCAGTATAAACTGACAAACTTTTGTGCCTATCTTAATTTTAATTTAATTTCCTGTAATACCTTTTTTTTTTCATTGCAAATATAAAAAGCATTTCAGTAAGGGTCTCGAGTCCCATTCCAGAGGTTTTTAATATATTCTTCAGTTTAAAACCAAAAGAGTCGTGCAAAATATTATTTCCGATCAATTCCAAGGTTTCCAAAATATATTATCTAATTACATTTTATGATGAAGTAGATTTAATTAATTATTCATGTCTTTTTTGGCATAAACCCTATTATATTTTAATATATGTTGCTACATGTTTAACATATGTTACATGTTTAACATATGTTGCTACATGTTGTACATTGTTCCATATTCAGGCTTATAATTTTTTTTAAATACATTAATCTGCATAATTATACTAGTCAGTTTTATAATTATATACAATACTTATTTTACCTATTTATCTGTGATTATTTTCACTCTGTCTTATAACATAACAGTGTTGAACATTGTTCAGTGAAATGTCTGGTAATATGGACGTATATGTAAAGACAATTTGAAAAAAAATCACATGTAAAGAGGTATATAACATTTTAGAACAGATTAGTATAATTATGTAAATTAATATATTTAAAAAAATTTGAAAATTAAAAAAAAATGAAGATGACATCATTCATTATTTGTCATATTGTACAGCCTTCCTCAATGAAAGAGATTCTTTTTTTGTCACAATACGTAGGACTTAATAGAAGCGAAATTCAAAACTTGGAAAATTTATTAATTTGTAATCAGCACTATCAGAAGGAATGTCTGAATTGTATTTAAAAGTATTTAATTGCTATAGCATATTGAAGTCAGTAAATATTAAACAATGTGATTAATAAGGTGCTTTTCAACACAGAGGAGCCTAAAGTGAGACTGGTCTTCCATGAGCCGTGCAACAAGAATCCCGATTCTCAACCACCCACCATAGAGGAATTAGAAAACATCATCAAGGAACTCAAAAACAACAAGACTGCAGGTGAAGATGGAATAACCGGAGAGATGTGGAAACATGCAGATGAACAGTCCTTGCAGAGCACCCATCAGATCATAAAGGACATATGGACAACATAGACATTACGACAGAATAATGGACAGAAGGATGAACGTTAGCTTTGATTCACCCACTGCACAAGAAGGGTAGCAAGACAGATATCAACAATTACAGAGGCATCTCCTTATTACAGACCGCCTACAAGATCTTCTCAGCGGCCTTGCTGACTAGGGTCACAGACCAGTTGGACTCACAATTAGGTGAATACGAGGCCGGCTTCCGCAACTGTAGATCTTGCCCTGAACAGATACAAAATCTTATAACAATCCTCACCTACAAGAATCGAGGTGGGCACTCCTGGGTAGTCGTTCTTGTGGATTTCCAGAAGGCATACGACTGTGTGGATAGAGAGACTCTCTTCTCTATATTGCGAAAATTTGGCCAGGATAAGACAACCGTGAGGTTGGTCCAAGCCAACATGAAGAACACGACAGCCAAAGTGAAATTCAGAGGTGAGCTGTCCGAGAGCTTCCCTATCAGAACGGAGGTCGGACAGGGTGATGGTCTTTCGTGCATTCTTTTTAACTGCGTCCTCGAGAAAATTATCAGGGAATGTACGTCACTGTTACCACCGGGAGCTGGACTGAAGCTTGGTTACAAGAAAGACAACCTTAATGAGCCATGCCTAGCCTTTGCCGATGACCTCGCTTTGCTGGCTAACAATATTAAAGAGGCTACACACATACTACAGAGCCTGCTCAGTGTAGCTGTTAAGACAGGCTTGAGGATCAACATCCAGAACACAGAATCCATGACTAACATCAAGGAATCTCCCTCTAAAATTCCCTTAGAAGACAACAACATTCCGAAAATACCTGCAGTGAAGTATTTAGAAGAATTGGTCTCTGCGAACCAGACCGAGAGCCTAGCCATAGACTCAAGAAGTGCCAAGTTTGAAAGGGCTTATCACTCCTGCCGAGATATTTACTCATCTAAATGCCTCTCAAAAAATCTAAAAATAAGGCACTACATCACTGTAGTAAAACCAGCTGTTCTGTATGCCTCCGAGTGCCTTGTAATGGCCAGGAAGGGCCCTCTCAGAAAGCTAGAGATCAAAGAGAAGAAAATCCTGAGAAGGATACTAGGACCAGTCAGGGAAGAGAATGGCACCTACAGGATATGGCACAATGGTGCGTTGTATAAATACCAGGAGGATATCCTGACATGCATAAGGAAAAGGCGACTGGCATTTTATGGACACTTGGCCCGCATGAATCCTAAAAGATTATCAAACAGAATATTTACTGTGGCAGGTAGAGGCAAGGCTTCCAAGAGCAAGTGGATCACAACAGTGAAGTCAGATCTGGAACAACTAGGGATCCCACTGGATAAAACAAAGGACCGACTGCAGTTCCGACAAGCTGTCCGAAAGGGAGTATTTCCAGTATCCCTTACCATTAAGAAGGACACAGGAACCAAATGGACAGAAGAGAGAAAGCTGGCTCATGGTCAGAAAATGAAAGACTTCTAGAAGAGAAAGATCCTCGCCGAAAAGTAGCTACGAGCCCGTGGTCCGTGGTATATATATATATATATATATATATATAATTAACTGTTTAACAATAATCGGGTTTTTGGTCCTTTATAAAGGGTCGTCAAAATATAATTTTTATATATATATATATATATATATATATATATATATATATATATATATATATATATATATATATATATATATAAAATAGGCCCGTGGCCTATATATAAAAAAAAAAATAAAAAAATGTGATTAATATTATTCAAAATCTTTTTTTTTTGTTTTTTTTTTTTTTTTTTTATGTTTTGTTATTTTCAGTCGATTTGTACAAACTTTGTTTGATGTTAAAATACTATTATTTACATTGAGATTATGAGTATAATTTTATTGTCTGCTAGATTTTTAACTTTTATTTTGCATAAAAGGAAAAAAAAAATTTATTTTATATATTTTATTATATTATATCTGGCTCAAAAGAGCCAGACCTCCTGCTGTAACTGTCATTCATTCGTTTAAAAAATTTTAGAAGCCTTAAGATGGAACAATGTTCCGAAACATCTTGCAACATATATTAAAATATAATAGGAGTTATACCAAAAAAACTTTAAAATTTTATCCTATTAATGATATATTTGAAAAGCCTGACTCTTTGAATTTAAACCAATATAGGTCTTAAACAGTGGTTCCTAGCGACAAATTTTATATTAAAAAAATATTCTTCATTAAAATTTTGATCGAGGAACTGTCTTCAAATTTTCAATTCCTAGAACACCTACAGAGTAGATATGAGAGATAGCGCGTGTCAAAATGTTTCAATGTTGAGTGTGAAAAAAATGTAATCCAAATAAATACATAGATGGTATATTATTGTTATATTTTGTGCAATTTCATGAAGTATTAAAATTATTTATGAAAAATCGGGAAAATTCGTTATATGACGACGAAATGAATAAATATAAATATAGGTTACTAATAAACAATAAATAATATTAAAATATTAAATATTATGAATTATTTATTCTTTATTATTACCACAAATCTATTTTTTACAACTCTATTTTTTCTTCAAGATTTCCTAAAATGAAGTCGAAGGTGTTTATCATTTTGAATAGTTGATATTATTTGGTTCAGCTGTAATAGTCTAATGATTTCATGCAATAAATATTCATTAAGAATAACAAAAATGTATGATATAATATAATGTACAAAGCTTCGGAAGTTTAAAATTATAAACCTATTTATTTTTTGGTAGTGAATAGATATCTTCAAGCATTTAATGTATTGCTTGAAGTTACAATTTTCTGTGTTTGAAAAGAATTGTTATAAATTCTGTACCGAGTAACGTTGTGTAGGAAGAAGAACCGATGGGTGATATTTTCATAATTATCGCAGAGGCATTATATAGGTATCGCAAAAATATCGTTGTACCGATCGGTTATTGGAAATCGACTTCTCGATCATCAGTTCTCGATAATGGTTTATTTCTCAAGAATAGGTGGAATCGAGAAATGATATTAGGAATCTACACATCCCTAATGGAAATTGTAGAAATCGATAAGGCAAAGAACGCATGCATCCTACTGAATTTTTTTTTTTTTTTTTTTTTTTTTTAAAACATAAACTTTGTTATGTTGTTAAAACATATAGAAGTAAATCTCATGTTCATACTCCAATAAAAAATAAACTACAGCGAAATAATGTCTTTACTAATTAGGTTTAATACTAATGACTTGGATTTTGTTATTTGGTAATAAGAAAGTCCTTCGTCTTTTCTGTATAAATAACATTACTTTTAAAAATAATTTTAATTATACTTACTCTCTAATGAATATTATTAACGAACTCGTTAATAGGATTTTCCTATTTTTAATAAATTATAAATAATTAATATTATTATATTAAGGGTGTTTGTACACTGATGGTGATGTTTATATAATGTGCAATATGATTAAAAATAAAATAATTAAATTTACTTTATTTAAAAATAATTAGTTTCGTTCATATTAACAACCTAAGCTCCTAATTTCGTTCATAACTAAATGTAGTCCTATTACAGTAATAAAAAAAAAATAACAGTTAATATTAATGATAATCATGGTTAGAAATGTATTTTTAGTAATGAATCCTATATATTTTTTTCTATTTTTACTCTTGCATCTAAAAAATTTAAAAATTAAAAAAAAATGTTTAAATTATTCTAATTATCCTCTTCAACATATGCACTATTCATTCCCTTTCACAAATGTTATTTGCATTAGGATCCAACGTAGGATGGGAACCTTCAGAGAAAAGCACTTATTTGAGGCTTAGTTTAAGGAGATAAGGTACTTACTAAGTACTGCCACAAGGACTTACAAGTCCGGACTAAGTCCTTATACTATAAATACTTATTAAAACATTTATCCAAAGAGCAAAATTTGTTTCTGTTATCAGAAGTGAGTAAACCTCAGGAAAACAGAAGGAGAAAACTAAAAGTTATATTTTTCATGAAAAATTTGTGAATTATACAAATTTTCCTGTGAATATATAAATCTATGACCGACAATGTTACCAGTCATTTTTTTTTTCAATTAATTGTTTTTTCCTAAATGTTTAATTTTTTTTTTTTTTTTTTAAATCATACTTAACGTAAGAAAAAAAAACTGTTTAGAGTAACGAAATAAATAAATGTAAAACAAACTTTTATAAAATGTTTAATTCACTGAGAGCATTATAGGATACTTAACCTAATTCGCAATGTATTTTTTTAGCGATAATGATATAATCGATAAATTTCTATTTAAACATAATTTTATCTTATGATACTTTTATTAATGTTATTTTTTTTTAATTCCACAGAACTGGGGCGTATGTGTTAATTAATAAATAAATTACGAAACTCAATTTATTCTCTTGACAGGCATGAAATCAATCAACCCTCAGGTGCCAAAAAACTATTTAATACAACAGGGTGGTATAAAATCAGAAAATTCCCTTCTGATGACTAGGGATAGGTGAATATCCTTTAAATTGTTAACTCACTTATTTATATTAGTACAACTATATCGCCCAAATTTCCAGAAAATATTAATCCTCAAACAGTTTTATAATTTTCTTGATTATTTTATTTCAATGTACCCTTCAACTTTTGTTTCGTCTCTTACAATCCCTTGCTTCGACAAATGTATATTGCAGACTGTCTGGGGAGCTCGAGATGAGATTGAAGAGACTAATGAATTGTTTCATTAGATTCATCTACGGGATCCCCAGACATTCACACGTTTCTTTCCTCTTTCCCGATTTCCGACAGGAATACTCCCTCGGTACTTTGTTCAACCATTAAAAACATTAAATAACCTTCATACACACATAATTTATTTCCCATTTCCAAAATATCAGTCTCATCTAAATATGGAAATATAATATATATGTGTGTAGGTATTCTTTTTTTGTGTGCCTCAATTACTTAAGTATTGATTGACATTCTTTTTAATTCTTGGGTAATAGTATGACCCTGAATTATATTAATTTTTAATTATTCTTTCATTCATTTTATTCACTCAAATACACAAACAGAAGATGTCCTCGGGACCTTCTAATATAGTACTTCATCATATAGAACCTTTATAAGCGCTACCAATGGATAGTTGCTTTAAAAACAAGTGACGTGTCATTTTTATCATTATCATCATATTTACTTGATGTTCTATATTTTTATATTGTATGTACAGTTATAATACATAAGATCTTAAGACATAAGACATATATAAGTCCTTGATCAAACCTTGATATAAGCATCTGAGACAACAACAAAGTCTGATGATAAGACACTAAGAATTTTTGAAAGGAAAGTTCTTCGGCGAATCCTTGGAGCGGCATGTTTTGGGAATGAATGGAGACAGTGCACTAATGCGGAGGTGTACACAATCTATGATGAACTTGATATGGTCACGGTCATTAAGATTGGAAGACTCCGGTGGGTTGGACACGTGGCAGGTATGTCTGGAGGAGACATTCCCAAGAGTGTACTAACCGTACAAATACTTGGAAAGAGAATAATTGGAAGACCCACACTGCGGTGGACGGACTGCGTGTCCGTGCGGATGCAGGATCCCTCGGTGTCAGGAACTAGATTACAGTTGTAAATTTCGATAAATATACATTTAAAATATACACAAACGGTTGGTTAAAAAATAAAAAAAAAAGTAAAAAAACTTTTGTTTTCATCAACTGACTAACTTTATTTTTAGAGAAAATAAGTCAAGTCTTAATAGAACAAAATGGGAACTAGCAGTCTGAAGAATAAAGTGATTTCGTGAAGAATTTGGGTTGAGATATGTAACTCTTGCAGTGAATTGATAGTAGTTTAGGAACCAATCTGATCAATGGAAAAACCCCTTTTTTGAGGCAATAAAATTGTTTTACATATTTCCAGAGATTAAGATTTTCATGTATTTTCTCAATGTAAATTAGAATAAATATATTGTGGAAAAACAATTTTTTTTTTAATTATATTTTTTAGGCTTTAGCTAGAAGCCATTGGCCAACTTTAAAATAATATATAACAATGGCAGTGGATTTTATAAAATGGCCTTACGCTTCAAGTACTGAACTAGGGTTTCATATTATCTCTAAATAAGAGGAGTTGTCTTTATTTATTACATTTTTTAGTTTATTTATAAAATGATATCGTTCGGCAGATTATTTTATGCATGACATTATATTTTTCGGATCGTCCTTAACTTCACATTTCACAATGATCAATATCTTTTATTTTTATCTTATATAAGTATGTACCAGAGATAGCATAATTCTCATTCTACACATTGTTCTTATCAATGATCTGGGAGCATCGCTGTAGGCAAACCATAGTTCCATTGAAACTAGTGGGCCGTGAGATTTATAAAACAATCCTTAATCTTCTTTTACATATCTTTTCTGCCAATCGATCTTCATGGGAATTTTTAAATCGTGAAATTTATCTGAAAATGGTATACGGTGTTTATCAATCGGTTTTTTTTTGTTGCTTCTTTGGCAAAGCTATTAACTGCTGTATTGCCTTTAATACCTGCGTGGCCGCTAATCCAAGCAAACTTTATAGTTTTACCTTCTCTTAATTATCTATAATAATAATTAAAAGAACTTTTTTCCAAAACCATGATTATTAAAGAGGATATTTTGGAGTTTATAATACAACAATTGTAACTGTTATTACTCTAAATATATTTATTTACGATTAAATAACTCAAAAAATAAATATTGTGAACATTATTATTATAAATAGGAATGAAAGTTGTTTTGGTGTTATAAGTGGACTGTACCAAACATCTTTTGACAAGAGTTTATTCCTCAGAACTGATACGGCAGTTTCTTTCAGACTGACACTAAGCTATCGTGGGAAGGGAGGGTAGAGGGCTCACAACCAGCCTCCCCCACCACCAAGAACTTCAACTTTATTTTATTTTTTCCTTTACATTAAATAAAAATTATAATTTATAACATATATAATAACAATTATAATAACATACATTAGAATTACAGATTAGTTATAAAATATAGTTATTTTAGCAATGGTATTGAGATGGCAGCCAGTGGGCAGTATATATGAAGAAAAACAGATTGTGGTTTTGGGGTACCTTAAGTGACGGCTATACCTCAACAGGGGAATCGAACATCCTCCCATCTGCATAATACCGGAGGTAAAGGATCGAATCCAACATTATGGCCAACTTTACGATGAAAAGGATGCCGGGACACATTGTTACCTTCCTCCCCTTTATATTCTCCCAACCAGTCAACTTGGGAAGAAACCTTTATTTCCTTTATGATCTGTATTTCGGATACAACTTGTGCCGTTTTTGGAAGTAGGTCGCAGCATTACCTTAAACAAGGTTTCTTACTTGATAGAAGTACTGAATATAAAAAGCAAATCGGATATACATAATATCTTTATTTCATTTAAACCATGGTATAGAGAATTTCACGTACAAAATATCAGTTTGGCTCCTAACTTTCATAGAGTGCAGACAAGCTTTGCAGTAAAGTGAATTCCTAAATATTTATATTACTGGGCATTATCCACCACTTTGTTGTTATTATATATGTGCACCGATTTATTTTATTCTTGATTCTATGAGCATATATGTATATAATTATGTGTGTGTTAAGTAATAGTAATATTAATTTTAGAATGGGGGAAAGAGAAGAGAAAAAAAGTGAAAGAAAAAAAAAAAGAAAAAAAGACATGCAAATATTATACGGGAAATAAAATAAAAAGGTCAAAATGAAATGAAATAAATATAAGAAGGAAAAAAAATTAGTTTGTCTAGTACACGGTATTATATAATATATCTCAGAATTATAAATATCATAAATTATTGTCATATTTATATATTTATAATAGATTTATTTATATATAATAGTGTTATTTTTAGATAGACAGATTAGTATGCTGTGTATATAGCAACCCAAGTTGGGCCGCAGTATGTTTTTTATATCAATAAAGCATATATATCTCTATTATCAGTGAGGGAATATAATACAAGCCACGAAATTGTAATTATACATTCAGGTAGAAAATTTTTTTTCAAAAATTAATAATAATGACAATAAATTTAAAATACAACATACAATTAGAGTACTTATCAAATATGATTATTTTAGCAAAAGGCATGGTGATGGGTCCTATCCTGGGAGAATAGAATAGAAAAATAATTTTATTCTGGTACAAAGTCCCTTAAGAATAACATGTAAGTAAAGAAATAAAAGCAGTTACATCTACATCTGGTCAGAGACATAGCAAAATGAAAAATTAAAGTAAAAATAGTGATAATATATACACAGAATATAGCTAAACATATTAAAGGAAAGTAAAGGAACACTCTTCAAATATGATAAAATAAGAAAAATAAAATCTTTTGGTACAATGATTAGAGTTGTTGTAAAATAGAGGTACCTAAATGTTATATTCGGAGGGAGTAAATTTGTAATAAGTGGTATCTTAATCTTGGGAGAACTGTATCTGAATCTGATTTCAGAAAAGCAAGAACATATACTTTAACTGAGTAGGTAGATATAGTTAGCAAGCGTCATCTTGGGTAAGAATAAGGTATTGGAAAAAGAGATATTTGAATGTTTTCAGGGATTTCGCTTGTCGCATATCAACAGGAATAGAGTTGCAGAGGATGGTTGAGCGGAAGAGGAAGGGGCGTTGGAATGCAGAAGTTCTGTGGGATGGGGTATACAGATCAGAAAGACAGGATCTGATATGTATTGCATTGACTGCAGATATGAATCGAAGCATATTATAAATACAGGTGGGATGAAGGGTATTGATAACTTTGTAAAGGAATGTTCCGAGGAAATATTGTCTACGGATAGAGGCAATTTATTTTAGAGTAGAGATGGGAAACATGGGAGCCCCTCGAACTTTCGAAGACAAACCTGACGAAGCTTTGTAATATGTGTAATGTAGTTACAAAAAAAAAAAAAAAAAAAGGCCGAAGTTTAGGTCTGATTCAGGGCGATAAGTAACAAAACATTATCGAACTTGGATGTAAAAAAATTAACAGGAAATATTCCAAATAAGAAGTAATTAAGGTAAACTGTCACAATTTAATTGGATCATGAATAAAAAATGTGTATTTACAGTAATAATTAATGTACATTGATTCAAAACGGAATGAGGAAAAAATTCATAAAGTATATATAAAGCGCTTTCAGGAAAAGTAATGAGCTTAGACTTAAAGCTAACTATTGCCGATAGCGCTTGTGTAATACAAATAATAAAAATTATGGGCAGGAAAAACGTAATAATAAATAAAAATAAATTATATCATGTAAACTTGAATATCTTTAAAGAGAGAGAGAGAGTCAGAGAGAGTGAGAGAGAGAGAAAGAGTGAGAGAGAGAGAAAGAGTGAGAGAGAGAGAGAAAGAGAAGGGAGAGGGAGAGAGAGAGAGAGAGAGAGAGAGAGAGAGAGAGAGAGAGAGAGAGAGAGAGAGAGAGAGAGAGAGAGAGAGAGAGAGAGAGAGAGAGAGAGAGAGAGAGAGAGAGAGAGAGAGAGAGAGAGAGAGAGAGAGAGAGAGAGAGAGAGAGAGAGAGAGAGAGAGAGAGAGAGAGAGAGAGAGAGAGAGAGAGAGAGAGAGAGAGAGAGAGAGAGAGAGAGAGAGAGAGAGAGAGAGAGAGAGAGAGAGAGAGAGAGAGAGAGAGAGAGAGAGAGAGAGAGAGAGAGAGAGAGAGAGAGAGAGAGAGAGAGAGAGAGAGAGAGAGAGAGAGAGAGAGTGAGAGAGAGAGAGAGAGAGAGAGAGAGAGAGAGAGAGAGAGAGAGAGATCATGATCAAATTTCTAAATATCTATATTTTACATCTTATTGTCCCTATTTTTTCCCCTTTGTTTTGATAAACATCGTTTGGTTGCCATTACGTTAAAATAATTAATGAAGGCAGTGAAGATGGCGCATACGTAGGTACTCCAATAAGTTTTTTTTGTTTCTTTTCCACCTGGATCTACTTTTTAAACCCCCCTTAATACATCCCTGACTTTCTCCATTATTTTCTACAATTTTGATAATTGCTATTCTGCTTATAAATTTCTATAAAATTAATGAAAACAAAAGATGAGGTAGGTATTATCACTGCTTGTTTCTCAAAATTGCTAACTTCCTTCTGAAAAGCTGCATGAATATTAAGTTATAGGAGAATCTCCTTCAAAGAAAAGAGTTTTAGAGGTTTTTCCGCAAAACCAGTCCTATGCTAAAAATCTGTTTAAATATTACCAACATTTACCAATGTAGTAAGCAATAAATTTCAAACATCCAGATCCACACCTCGTAAATAATAATTTATCGTGTTTTAAACCTACCACGGCCAACGACAATATTGACACTAGAAGTGCTACCTAAAATCGACTTAACCGACCTCAATTCTTAGTTGTTTTTTTTAAACAAAATTAACTGGTCATAACAAAAAAAAATCCTTTACTTATTAATATTAATATTGTTTATTAAACGTGAGACATTAAGGATTAGACGCTTCAATGTTTTTCCTGTTCATAACAAACGATGCAAATTAAGATTTTTTTTTTTTCAAATTTCCTTCAGTCCATGTTTATCATTCGTTTCGTTATTTAAAAGTATGCCAAGACTAGTGGAAGCAGTCATTCAAGCCAGAGGGGGCAATATGTCTTATTAAATACAAATTAAAAAGTTAAAAGTTTAAATTGTAAAAAATGAAAATTTTAAAAAGTATGCTTTCTAACCTTTTTGTTTATTGGTAGAAATATTGTAATTTATTTTTTTTAAAATTGTATATATCTACTTTAGGAATGTTTATTATAGACTTCAAAACCTTTCTTTCTTATTAAAATAAATACGTTTTTATGAAATTCAAATATTCCAAAGTGTTGCGATACTTTATCTATGAATCATTAGAAATTACAAATCCAGATTTTTGTTTATATGACCCGATAAACATTTCCAATAGTCCCATTTTAAATTTGTTTCCAATAGGAACGGAAAAAATCCCGTTAGTCATAGGGAAAACCCAAGGAAAAACCAAAAAAAAAAAAAAAATTAACCTACCTGGCCCTTCCCCTTCCACTCTTGATATATTTTAGAAGTCCGTTTGATCTATTCAGGTAAGTACCAATAAATGATTTCTGGTCTTACATTTTTGAAAACTTTATTATACTTAATCCAGGAAACTATGTTCTGACGTTTTGAAAACTTTGTTTGTTTTAGAACTGAAGATAAGTAACATTCGAAACTAGTTTTCGAATAAAATAATTTCAATAGAAGTGACAATTGATTCATCAATCCTAAAAAAAAAATCCATTTGTCTCTCGTTTACCGAAGAATCACACAAAACTACCATGACGAAAAAGTCGAATATCAGGCTTTAAAAAAAATACACTTAAATTGTTACTAGAAAACCTACTTCCTAATAAACAAATAATTGTCCTCATATCTGTGGAGCCAAAACACAATACAATGATTTAGTAACGTGCACAAATTCACGAAGATCTAGGGTAAACGATGCCTTTGTGTAAACGATAGGCCATCTACTGTTACTAATGCCCTCCTAACCTGTTGTAACCTGCCTATTTCTGTTTTTGCTAATGTTACCATATTTATTCTCATCTATAGCTTCTGAAACAAGAATATTAAAACTCATAACCTCTCTTGCTCATGGCATTTCCTTGCATAAAAGTGAATTAAAATCTTTCTCCAATCAAACTCCATCGTATATATCTTCTTTACCTGAAGCACACCTTCCGTAAAATATATATATATTTTTTTATATTATAACAATTTATTGAAATTTACAACTGTACAAAATATATACATCAAGTAAAAGAGCTGTTAACTATTACAATAACGTGACAAAACTTAAAAAGAACTACTCATCAGTAGCACTTTATTAAAAATTCTACAATAGAAGGTCTCTCTAGGCTATCTTTGTTTCAGTTGCCTCGGAGAATTATAAGGAATGGAGTGGAAAGCAAGTTGAGAAACTAACGGATTTGAGTGGTTATGGAGATTACTATGAAAGGATAGGTATCTGGTGTGGGCTAAATCAGCAACAAATGGAACATTTAGATCTTTATTGATACGTTTTTTGGTGACAAAGTAAGGATCATTGAGGATTTTTCGAAGGATTTTGGATTGTGAGGATTTGATAGGAGATGCATTGGATGGTTTAGTGGAGTCCCAAAGCTCAACTCCGAACGTCCAGATAGGTCTAATCTGGAGTCTTTTGTAATTAATTGGGAGCTTTGAAAGTTTATCTAATAAATGTTCAAGTAATGTGTAACGACGGGCAGTTTCTTGTCTTTTTAGTCTTGTATGTGGATTCCAAGTAAAACGTATGTCCAAGTGGTGTCCTAGGTAGCGGATCTGTTCAACATGGATTAGTGGAACATCATTAAATGATACTGTAGGACAGGAAGTCGTATGTTTACGACAAAGGGTAACAGTTATTTGGTAAGATTTTGATTCTCCATTTTTGACACCATTCTTGAAGGCTTAGGATATGGGATTGGAGTGTTTGGGAGGCAATGAAGGGATCATTGTTTACTGATAACACACATGTGTCATCAGCGTAAGTGGTGAGGACAATGGTAGGATGAGTTGAGAAGTCAGCTGTATACACCCATAAAATATTAAGTTTAACATGCAAAAGAAATGAGAAAAGATCTAAATAGTACAACAGCTTCCGGTGGAGTAGTTCTTGTTTTAAAAAATAATATCAGTTTCTCCAAAAATATTATCCTTGATGTATATAATATCGAAAGTATAATAATCCGGTCTGGGTACAGACACCGTGTATAGACTATCAGCCAGAAGATCAGGAAGGAAGGAAATCTTAAATTATAACCCAGGATAAACTTACTTTAGTCTTAGGTGATATAAACAGTAAACGTATCTACTGAGAGAGGGTCTATAAATCAAACACAAACAGCAGTAAGTTGCCAGATATCTGTTCCAGACATAATATTCAAATTATAGGACCTTCTGAACCGACTTTTTTTTAGAAGAGGGTGTACACCTGATATTTTAGATATGCTAACAAAAAATATCAGTTTGTTCAGAGCAATTCAAACACTACCTGATTTAAATTTTGACATCCCCACATCCCAATATTTATCCATTTTCCTCTCGAAATTCAGTGATAAAAGAATTAGTTTACCTAAATATTAATTGATGAAAAAAAGTCTGTATGAAAAAAAAAGTCCACTCTACCCTCACGTTTTCATTTTCATTTTCATTTCATATTGAAAGAATATAGGGAATATATAGGGATTCTATATTGAAATAAAACCTTCATAAACTTCTATTCTTTAGTAAAAACTAGATGAGATATTTATATTCATATCAATTTATTGAAACTCGCAACTGCACAAATAAAGTAAATGTGTTGATTAGGATTACAATAACATGTCAAGACTTGAAAAGAACTACTCATCAGTAGCACTTCAATAAAGATTCTACACTAGAAGATATCTTGGTCATCTTCTTTTCAGACGCCTCGGAGGATTACCGGGAATAGAGTGGGAAGCAAGTTGAGAAACTAGTGGATTTGAGTGGTTATGGAACTTACTATGAAAGGATAGGTATCTGGTTTGGGCTAACTCAGCAACATATGGAACGTTCAGATCTTTATGGATAAATTTATAGGTGACGAAGTAAGGGGCATTTAGAATTTTTCGAAGGATTTTGAATTGTAGGGATTGGATACGAGAAGAAATCGATGGTTTAGTGAAGCCCCAAAGAAAAACTAGATAAAAATATTTGTCTGTAAACGGTGTATGAGAACTAAAATTCCTGACTATAAAAGTAAATGGAACAACTTGAGATAAATAAGCGAAATCTAATTAGAATAATTCATCTTACTTCAATATAAAAATAATGTTGCTAACCTGGACCCAAAAGATCTATGAAAAGGTACCAGACGGCTTTTAACACTCGCACCGCGATCAGTAAAGAAAGAGACGGCGGTAGGCGTGTCTTTTGAAACGTTTATTGATTCAGCAAGTGGATAGGTGATGTTTAAGAAATTATATTTTCATTTCAATGCTTTAATTTTATTTACATTTTATTAATTCATCATTTTCTAAATTATCTATGTTCTAAAATTCTATTTTCAATGTCTTATTTTACATTTTTATTAGTTAGGAATCCCTTAAACAACTTCCTTATTCGCGTTTTTTTGCTGCTGTTGAATTTTTATAACACACAAATTGTTTGCATATGACACATTTAGTAAAATATTTATTGTCTTTAACCGAGAAAAGAAAACATTGTCCCCGTTTTATTTATCCCGAGCTTTCAAAATTCTTTTCATTTTAAGTCCTCAAATGTTCGATGTAGGTGTGGCTTGCATGCAATTTTTTGGTCTCTGATGCTTTTTATTCGTTTGTCTATATTCGGACCGATCAGCTCCGTGCACAACAGTTACATAAATGCTTTCCTTTTGCTTGATTCGTCAAGTGACGGCTTTCCCGTTTAGTTTCCGATGTTGAAAAATATGTGTTACCAAATGCACTACCAGAACATATGTACTGGTAAATAAAATAGGCGCTGTCCGCGGTCGGTTGGTCATTCAACCATGTTTTAGTCCACATATTTCATGATTAGAGTTACGCATTTGTTTAAAGTTTTAGATAAAAATTATTTTACTTTAAATATAGACCTAATTGAGAAATATGAGAATCAAAAAAGGTATTATTTGGTCTAAATATGTTAACTCATGCCCTGAGTGACTGTACTATAGCGCTCTCACTCAGCCTCCACTGGTATTATCTACACCAGTGAAGCAGCTGAGAGGGAAGCGCTGGGATCTCTTGGGACCTTGCTTGTGCCTCAAAAAGAGGAGGGACAAGTCTGGCTGGGGGATTCCTCAGGTGTGTATATATTGTTAATAAAGTATGAATATATTTTTTAAGAATTAATTTTATTTTTTTACTTTTACTATTATTAATGATTTTTTTTTATATCTATATTATTTATTTTACAGATAATCTTTTTTTCTTTCACTTTATGTATTGTATAGTTTGAGGTACTTTATTTATTTAACTTTTTTTTTTATTATTATTTTTTCTTTACTCACTTATTATTATTACTTTTTCTTTATTTGTTGTGTTATATATTATGGGATTTTTTACTTATTCTTATTTATTATTTACTTTCTTTTTTTTTTCTTTTTTTTATCTCTTCTGTGTGTTTATTTCTTATTGTACACATTGTGTGAATGGATCCAAAAAAAAAAAAGAAAATGTTAATTAATCACAAGAAATTCTCGGCCTTATAAAGAAGAGATCTTTGCATATTATTTCGAAAAAATGAACCAATACGTAAATAAGGTCCGTCAATAACACAGACAACAGAACGACTTCAGCTGAACTTTGATCCAAATGATGTTCTCTTACTTATTACAAGGCTTGAAGAGAAGTACTAGTTGTGATCTGCTTTGCTATTGTTTAAAACATTACCTAGAAAAGCAGTTGTTTTAAATAAAAATTTTTAAATGATTTCCCTAATACCTAGAAGAAAGCTAAACTGATCGTTATTCATCAGCCAGGTGAAAACATTAAACAAAGCAGGAGTTACTGACCCATAGTTTACCAATTTCGGGTAAAGTTCAAGAATTAGTTATAAATATTTTCTATTTTTTTCGGTATACAACAATTTTTCCTTAAATATAATATTGCTTTCAGCTCAGCCATTCCACCGTCCACTAACTGTCGATATCATCCAAGTAATTTGTTTTGAAAAAAAAAAAAAAAAAAAAAAAAAAAAAAAATAAATAAATAAAAAAAAAAAAAAAAAAAAATATATATATATATATATATATATATATATATATATATATATATATATATATATACGTGTTGTACTTTAATAACCCAATTCAAAACATCAAACCAATCCATGCCGGTAATCAAGGTTCAGTTCTTTAATTTTGAAAATTCTCCATAAAAAAGATAAAATACCAAAAAAAATGTCAACATTTCTTGGGTCTCTCATTCATATTTAAAGGAGGTTCATGATAAAAATTTGTTCATATAGTAAACAAAGCGAAAATATTTGACTTTAAGTCGCCATTTTTATTTCTGTGAATTTTAATAAGGAAACGCTATTAAAACTACAAAGGTTAGTGCTGAAACAAAAGTTATTTATAAAATAACTTATTTTTAAAATCCGTCCTACATCTGCACGTCTATAATTGCATTTGAGAGGAGTGAGGTTTAGAGAAGAAGTGCATATTGTGACCTAAATAAAAATAAATTATTTATTCTAAAATAAATTATTATCTATTATAAATAATAAATTATTATTCTAACTAATTTCAGGGATATTAAAAACATATTCCCGGAAATTTTATATTTAAAACGAAGTCAAGTAGGTAATTTATTAAAAATTTAATTACTTGAAACGAAATTAAAATAGGAAGGATAAACGAAATGGTGATATTTGACTATTAATTAATCTATGCCAGTATTACATTAATATATACAATGTATATAATACAAGAGAAATATAGTTGTATAAAACTATATTTAACTATATATTGTTATTTTCGACTGTATACATTGAAATAAAAAAAAAAAAAAAAAAAAAACTTTATTCTAGGACATATTATCCCCTAAAAATAACAAACATGTAAAATAAGGTTGTATAATAGTCTGGCTATCTTAAGTTCAAATGGAGATAATAATATGTATAAAAGATGATATATGTATGTACAATTGAAAATAGAACTTTTGGTATAAATATTTACCTAAGAAAAAGAAGTAAGAAGAAAAAGAAATAATACTAAGAACAATATGATGATGTAATAATTATTTCCTTATTTAATAATTACAATGCGTTCAAGAAAAATAAAGAAAGAAACCAATCAAATAAAATAAAAATAATGAATAGAAACGAAAAAAAATATACCGAGAAAAAATTTAAGAACTAATGAATGTTGATGAGGCAAAATATTTAAATACATAAAAACATATATTCATACATATCATACTTCCTCTGCACCATATACAACCTCATACATCTACATTATATACAACAAGTAAATTGTATAAACAAGTTAGGAGACTAGTGGATTCTGGTTTAGGCCAAATCAGTAACATATGGAACATTAGGATCTTTCAGGATACGTTTATTTATGACGAAGTAAGAAGTGTCTAGGATTTCTCGAAGGATTTTGTAATGATGTAAGGATTGCATAAGAGAAGAATTGGATGGTTTAGTACAGCCCAAAGCTCTACTCCGTATGTTCAAAGAATACAACCGTTTTATGATAAGTTTTTCCAGGATTTTACTCATGATTGGCAAGAGTCCCCAAAAGCTCAACTCAACTTTTTTGTAATTTATTGGGAGCTTTGAACGCTTGTCTAGTAAATGTTGCAGTAGTCGGGAATGACGAGCAGTTTCTCATATTTTAAGTCTGATATGAAGTTTTATTTATTTTTTATATAATTTTATTGAAATTTAGAATTGTAAAAATATATACATTAAGTAAATGAGCTGATAACGATTACAATAACATGTCAAAACTTGAAAAGAACTACTCATTAGTAGCGCCTCAATAAAAATTCTACACTAGAAGATCACTAGGCCATCTTCTTTTCAGACGCCTGGGAGGAATATCGGAAACGGACTGGGAAGCAGGTTGAGAAACTAACGGATTTGAGTGTTTATGGAGTTTACTATGAAAGGATAGGTATCTATTTGGGTTAACTCAGCAACACATGGAACATTAAGGTCTTTATGGATAAATTTATTGGTCACGTAGTAACAAGCATTAAGGATTTTTCGAAGGATTTTGGATTGCAAGGATTAGATACGAGATGAATTGGATGGTTTAGTAGAGCCCCAAAGCTCAACTCCGTATGTCCGAATAGGTCTAATCACAGTCATGTAAATGAGGCTTTTATAATTAATTGGGAGCTTTGATCGTTTGTTTAGTAAATGTTGAAGTAGTCTGTAACGGAGAGCAGTTTCTTGTCGTTTTAGTCTTGTATGTGGATTCCAAGTAATACGTTTGTCCAAGTGGAGTCCTAGGTATCAGATCTGTTTAACAGGGATTAGTGGAATATCATTAAAGGATACTGTAGGGCAGGAAGTCGTAGGTTTACGACGAAACGTTCATATTCAAAAGTGTAAAATAGATTTCTTATTTATTTTTATTTCCCTAAAAAAAAAAATAATCTGATAATACATGGTGCTTTTAATTAATTTAACATGTTTAGAAGATATGAGATTTCAAAACTTATGGTTTTGTGGAGAATACGTCTTGGTGACGTACGTGAAAAAGTAAGAGGAATTTAGGATTTTTCAAAGGATTTTAGATTGTATGGATTGAATAAGAGATGAATTGGATGGTTTAGTAGAGCCCAAAGCTCTACTCCGTATGTCCAAAGAATACACCCGTTTTAAGATAAGTTTTTCCAGGATTTTACTGATGATTGGCAAGAGAGAAACAGGACGATATGAGAAAGGATGTTCCGGTAGATTTTTGGCCTTGGGTATCATTTTGACTGTGGATAATTTCAAAGAATCAGGGAAATAAAGTATTCGGAGTACCGCGTTATATATGAATGTTCGGAATAGGATGGCTTTCTGAGGAAGGAGTTTTAGAATACGGGATGAAAGAAGGTCATTTCTAGGGGCTTTTTTTGGATGATATTTAGTATTTCTGAGGGATGGATAATTTATATTATTTTATGCTTTAGGAGTAGAGGGCATTTAAATTGTGATATTCAATTCTGTTTCAATACTTTGAAGGTGATTTGGTTAGGGATATTTGGATATTAGGCCCCAAAGCTTAACTCCGTACGTCCAAATAGGTCTAATCACAGTCATGTAAATAAGTCTTTTGTAATTAATTGGGAACTTAAAAAGTTTGTCTAGTAAATGTTGAAGAAAACGACGAGCAGTTTCTTATCTTTTAAGTCTGATATGAAGTTAAAATTTAAAACAACTTCTCGAGCATATATAATAGTAACACGAGAATAAAAGAGTAGAGTGTGAGAAAACAAAATTATACTACATAAACATTAATCAGAAATAAACTAAACAACTGCACTAAATTATTACTAAATAATTCTGCTGCTAGCGGATTGTATCCTGAGCAAGGTTTGGAATTGAATTAATTGAACCTGCCTGTATTGATACACTGTTCTATTCAATTTATTGTGGTAGCCTTTAATCGACATATTAACTTTACATCTCAACAAAAATGATATCCTCCCTCACCCCTGCCTTTTTTGGGAACCCACCGAATGCTGAGGAGACTTCCACCAGCAAAGACGTCTATCAAGTACTTGAACCCTATTTTCTTGTGCGTAACTTGAAGCAGACTCCGTTATAGTTAAATTTAAAATTCATTTAATTATTCAAATATTTATAAAATTAATTTTAATTATTTTTATTTAATTTCAATTTCTGCCGATAATTGTAGGATTTTTTTTTTTTTTTTTTGTTTCTAGTTTGTCATCTTTTATACATATTATTATCTCTGTTTGAACGTAAGATAGCCAGACTATTATAAAACTTTGTTACTCATGTTTGTTATTTTTAGGGGACGATATATCCCAGAATAAAGATAACTTTTTCATTTGATTTCATTATGTTATTTTTCTGACCACAACTTTTTTTATTTTTATGTATGTATTTAAATTATATTCACTATAGGAGATTATTTTGTTTATAGTTTTATATTTCTTCTTTTTTCTCACCATCTTTTTTTTAATTATTTTTGTATGTATATATTTACCTAAGCTACCTAGGCCTGATCCTGACAAGTTACATGAAACCTTCATATATGACTTACACGAGAGGGAACATTACGATTTGTAACACTTTTTACCAGGCTAGTCCCAACAGTTATTTCCTGCTTGAAAAACTTACATTCTAATGTTTGGATCTTTTGTCGAAATGATGTGTAATGCTACACTAGTAGAGGAAAAGGTGTAAATATGGGCACCCTATTTTGTTTTTGATTATTTGTGTTATAAAAATATATAGACAGGTAAGAAATATAAGAATAAAATGATATGTAATACAGTCAGAAGAAAAGAATAAAAAAATGCCTGAGTTTCGACCTGACATGCAGATCTTCATCAAGGCTACTGGACCAGCTTAGGATAGGAGACTATCTATGACTTTCGATAAGTCATAGATTCGATACACAGTTTTTAAAAATGATATTCCACTAATCCTTGTTGAACAGATCCGCTACCTAGGACTCCACTTGGACAAACGTCTTACTTGGAATCCAGCTCCCAATGCATTACAAAAGATTTTTTTTCATGACTGTGATTAGACCAATTTGGACGTACGGAGTTGGACTTTGGGGTCAATCTCGTTTCTAATCCTTACAATTCAAAATCCTTCGAAAAGTCCTCAATGCTACTTACTTTGTGACCAATAGACTTAACCATAAAGATCTTAATGTTCCATATGTTACTGATTTAGCCCAGACCAGATACCTATCCTTCCATAACCACTCCAATCCACTAGTCTTCCAGCTTGCATCCCACTCCATTCCCGATAATCCTCCAAGGCGTCTGAAAAGAAGATGGCCTAGAGATCTTTTAGAGCAGATTTTTATTGAAGTGCTACTATTGAGTAGTTCTTCACAAGTTATTTACATGCCATTGTATTTACTATGAACACATTTACTTGATGTATGATGTATATTATTTTGTAAAGTTGTAAATATCAATAAATAAATAAAGAAAAAAATAAAGAAAAAGTTTTAAAAATATAATTATTTTACAAGTGGTATTCTTCTATAAAGCCCCCCCCCCTTTTTTTAAAAAATATTTTAGTTAAGGATTCCCCACTTTAAAATGCAGTAAATTGGTAAAATTATTTTTATTCTTATCTTGTTTATAATTGGGCATCTTTTGGCTGTAAATAAATTTTTAACAACACTGACTTGGGGAGGTGATTGTATATCGAAAGAGAAAAGCCCCCTCCCAAACAATGTGTATACTTTTGTGAATGCTGAGACAAATATGAACCAATGACGTTTCAGACTTTCAGATTTCCGGTAACAACAGCCTTACTGAATGGATAAAGGGAGATTTTAGGCTAAAAGTTTTAATATCTAAAGCGATTTTGTTTTTATGAAGGAGCAGGGTGCACATCGGTCGGCGAATTTTTCAATAAAATGAATGCATAATTCAAAGAGACATCGACCCCGTCCTCGGTAAGCGCCTCTCTCCTTCAGCCCTCTCTCTCCCCCCTCTCCCCATCACTTCTTTTAATATCCCTCTTGTCTTAAGGATTAATTTCTCATTCATTATTTATGACAGAATCCGTGGACCGGTTGCTTTACAATGGAAAGCAGAGCGAACATCATTGGAGGGGGAATTATGGAAATCAGCTGCAAACTATGGGATATTTTACATTCCATTTGAAAGGAGATCACTAATAATACAAATATATACAAATATTGATCATTAGGTACACCGTACAATCCTAATTAATTTATTTGTAAAACAGGAATCATGAAAAAAAAAAAAAAATGTTGTATGTACACTATCAATGAAAAAAAAAAAAAAAAATAGACTAACAATACACAAAAATAAAATAAAAATATTCTCAGTTTTCCAATTTTTTAAGAATAAATGACACGGTAGCATTGAAATGGTTTAGTCAAAGTGGTTGGGTCAAAAATTGTTTATAATTTAAAATATATATATTTATTTTATATACATAGGATTTATGAAGAAGAGAAGGCAGCAAGATCAGAAATGATGAAGAAGTACTGGAAGAACAGGAAAACAAAACACGACTCAGTAACCGCTGATTGATTTATCGTACCCCAAAGTGGGTGTGGAAATAAAAAAAAAAAAAAAAAAAAAAAAAATTATAATATATATATATATATATATATATATATATAGATATATATATATATATATATATATATATATATATATATATAATTCCGAAGAGTAGAGGATCGAACAAGGAAGGAACGTTGGAATGCAGTACTTCTGTGGGATGGAGTATAGAGATCGGAAAGACAAGATCTTGTATGCAGTGATTTGATAGCGGACTTGAATTTCAGGTTACTGTAAATAAAGGAAGGTTACTGTTAATATATTTTCAGGTGACAGGTGTTGATAACTTGGAATAGGTAGGTGCCTAGGAAGTATTGTTCCGAAGACAAACCTAACGAAGCAATTCATGATGCGTCTAATCTGTCTTCAAGAACCGTCGAGAGCCCGCTATATATCACGCAACCATAGTCAAATTGGGGGAAGATAAGGGAGGATACCAGGAGTCTGCGTGTGGATAGGGGAAGGAGGTGACGGGAGCGGTGAAATAGTATTAGGATACCGATTGACCTTCGGTAGATTTGTGCAATATGGGATTTCCAGGAGAGGGTTTGATCAATGGTTAAGCCTAAATTTTTAACAGAGGAATGGAAAGTTATTGGATGACCATTAAGGAATGATGTGGGAAAGTTGGCATTTGAATGAAGAAGGCAATGTGATCCTATGGCAATTGATTGAGTTCTTAGTATGGCAAATACGTTCTCAACTATTTATTTTAAGTGAAGTTTAGAAGTAGGAAAAAAAGTAATCACAATTCTCATTAAATAAAAAGTAAAAATTCTTAATCAAATTCGAAAATATATTAAAATAAACAAGATAAAAATAATAAGGTAAATAATCATTGTATATTATATTTTTTAAACAATAAAATTGCGTTTAAACCACAAAAATTTACTTTGTCCTGAATTATTTTATTCTGGAACCGTTTATGAATGTGAATATGAAAAAAAAAATTCCTTATCCGAAATTGTATTGTATTTTTTAAAAAAATGACTTCAGTAATAACCAATTTTAATTCTGATAAAGCCACTCCCACAAAGATATCCTCCGATACACTTCCAACCCTTGCATTATCCACCATGTCTTTTAAACTATCCTTAAGGTCTCAATTCAGAGTTTTTCAAATGGTTAACATAAAATAGAGTAGGTTTTGCTAAACAGATATTATCTCAAGAATGCTTTTTTTTTTTTGTTTATTTCTTACATAATTTTACAATTCACAATTTTAAATGCTGTTCCAAAACATAAGCCCGTATCAAACTTAAATAGAATATTATTAAACAACTTAAATCTATGCTGATATAATCATAATTTATAATAAAAGAAAAATATACATAAAAAAAAAAATTCAAGACTTTTCAAGATTTTTTTTTATTTCTTACATAATTTTACAATTCACAATTTTAAAATCACAAGAATGCATATTCACTACAATTACCTGCTATTGCATGTTACATTTTTTTAAAAGAATAACATTGCATTTCAATCACAAAAATATACTTGATCCCGAAGTATTTTATTCTGGAAAGGTTTATGGAAAAAAAATAATCCTTATCCAAAATTTTAGTATATTCAAAAAAATTCCTTCTGTAATAACCAATTTCAATTTAACAAAGTAACAGAAAGCATTCAATTTCTTATAAAATATTTGCATATCTTTATTGACTTGAGCTCAGTTTACCGGGAATCTAACTTATTTTTTTGTGACTATTCTCTGATTAGCTAAAATATGTGAAGAGCTTCAATACGGACTTTTGAAATTTTCTAATTATTTCACTGCTGGCTTAAATAATTTCGAATAAAATGTAAATCCAATAAAATTCTACTCTTCTTAAAAAGAAAACAATAATGGAATTGTACTAATTACCGACATTAAATAGGGGGATAATTAATAAAGCAGAGTAAAAATTAATAAAATTAAGTGAATAAATTCTCTTCAGAAATATAATCGTTGAAATTCTGGAAAAGCGGTTCGTTTGTTTCATTAAATTCGTAAAATATTTTTCAATTTAAAATGCTTATTTAATGCTGATTAATAATTATGGACAATCGATTCTACAACCAATTAAATTCTTTTAGCAGTTATAAAACTTTTACAAAGTAATACAAAGCTTACAGATGTTTAAGGATATAAAACATATCATTTCATATCTTTATTCATAAAGAGTTAAAACAGTTTATCTAAAAAATGCATAACGTCTATTTTCTGAAGATGGGTAAATCATCTATAAGTATTGACTAAAATCTGAAGTCAAACTTTCTCTCAACGACTCACAGTGAGGAAAACAGCTAGTCAAAAGAGTGCAAAAGACGTATTCTCCACAAAACCATAAGTTTTGAAATCTCATGTCTTCTAAACATGTTAAATTAATTAAAAGCACCATGGATTATCAAATTATTTTTTTTTTTAGGGAAATAAAAATAAAAAAGGAATCTATTTTACACTTTTGAATATGAACGTTTCATCGTAAAACTACGACTTCCTGCCCTACAGTATCCTTTAATGATATTCCACTAATCCCTGTTGAACAGATCCGATACCTAGGACTCCACTTGGACAAACGTCTAACTTGGAATCCACATACAAGACTAAAACGACAAGAAACTGCTCTCCGTTACAGACTACTTCAACATTTACTAGACAAACGATCAAAGCTCCCAATTAATTATAAAAGCCTCATTTACATGACTGTGATTCGACCTATTCGGACATACGGAGTCTAGCTTTGGGGCTTCACTAAACCATCCAATTCATCTCGTATCTAATCTAATAAAAAACCTTAATGCTCCTTACTATGTGACCAATAAACTTATCCATAAAGACATTAATGTTCCTTATGTTACTGATTTTGCCCATACCAGATGCCTATCCTTCCATAGTAAGCTCCATAACCACTCCAATCCACTACTCTCCCAACTTGCTTCCCACTCCATTCCCGATAATCTTCCGGTGTGTCTGAAAAGAAGATGGCCTAGAGACCTTTTAGTGTAGATTTTATTGAAGTGCCATTGTATTCACTATCAACACATTTACTTAAGGTATATATTTTTGTACAGTTGTAAATATCAATAAATGAAAAAAAGAAAAAGAAAAAAAAATATGAACGTAAAATTTTGAAAGTATTGATACAACTAGATTAATAACATTTCGCAGCTTTATTGAAGAGATAATATGCCAAGGAAGTTATCATGGAAAGTTTGCGTTATTTGGGTCTGATTTTAGGGTTTAAAAAAAAAAACTTTTAAGTGATAGAAACTGTTTATCTTTAATTATCTTATCTGAAGAATAAATAATGAATGCCACAAATCAGTTATATTACTAAAAGGGGAGGACACTCTCAGTCTCTCACGGATCTTGTTGGCAATTTTTTTTTGGATGAAATTTCGTATTATAGGGTTCTTTTTAACGCTGAATTCGAATTTGATGTCGGTTCTTGTGAAAAAAAAGTATATTGAACGTAGTTTTATGAAAAAATTATATTTTTTGTTTTTATTGAATAAACGTTTTTCAATGTTATTGAGAGTACAGAATTAAAATCTGATGTCAATTTTTGTGTTAAAAAATCTATAGAGGTAGTTTGCTTGAAAATCTAATCATTTTTTTATAATTTAATTGATCTAAGCCAAAATCTATGGAGCAGCTGTATTTTTCCTTAAATCCACAATCAAAAATAAAAATCTTGGTGCAAGAATCATGTCGATGTAATTTTTTAAACTCGAGATATAAAATATTTTAATTTAAAGCTATTTTGGTCTCAAGTGTCATGGCCGCTATTAACAATACGTTGTCGTGTGCTCAGTGCTTGTGACATTATTAACAATAGTATTAGTGAAAATCCTGTTGCCAGATTCTGTAAACAGTTACAGTATATGTAATGGATTACGTAGACAATCAGATTGGTGAGGTGAGTTCGTTTGTTGTTAACTAAAGACAATTAATAATAAAGACAGTTCTCAGTTGAATAGCTCTACTGTCAGCCGATAGGGGCGCTACCTGTACTCCCCTATCTCCCAAGGTCTAGGTCAGTTCTGTTGATAAACGATTATTGATATTATTTTTATTTTTCCTAAAGGACATAAGTTTTATTTAATTTAATTTTTTTCTTTTTTTTCGATTTTTAATTATTATTACCTTTAGTAATGTATTTTTTTCTTGTTACTGTTTTTTTTTCTTTTGTATATAGTACTGTAAATAGCCTAGTTTATAATTGTTTATTACGGATATGTATTTTTTTTTAATTACCTTTAGATTAAAATTTGTATTTTAGATTTTCGTATTTTAAAATGGATCTAGATAATACATCAGGAACTGAATCAGAGGATGAGACTCCAATGTCTGAAATAAGTGAGACTGACTCACAATATTTAAAGCGCAGACAACCACAAAAACGTCAGCGAAATGCTAATCCAGGTTCCGCTGGAACCTCACCAAATAAAAAAAAAAAAAAATAATAATAAAAAACCAACCTCACCACCTATAACTCGCAGTAAATCAACTGCAGCCAATAAAACAGAAGTAATAGTAAACATACCTACCAACAATAGATTTTCCGCCCTGGACAACAACACCTCAGAGCCACAACAAAACCAATCATTTCAGGACCCTGTTCCACCACCAATATTTGTTTCAAATATCAAAGATTTTATGTCGTTCGGTCAAGAAATTGCCAACTTGTTCGGACAAACCAATTTTAAATGCTTTTCAAGGGTGAAGGATATAAAAATAAACACCAAAAAACAAAAACAAAAGAATATTATAAAAAGCTAATTAATCATTTATCGGCCAATAATTACGAATTTCACTGCTATCAACTGAGGGAAGAAAAGGCATACCGCGTCGTATTGAGAGGCCTCTATAGCAGCACCTCGACCCAGGCAATAAAGAGGGATATAGAAGAAATCGGTCACACCGTAAGAAATATTTCAAATGTTCTCCATCCCACAGAGAAATATCCACTTCCGTTATTTTTTGTTGATTTGGTGCCAGCCAAGAATAACATTGAAATATTTGAAATCACCAGGCTGGTCTATTCAGTCGTCCGATTTGAACAACCCAGACAGAGACCAACAATCGTACAGTGTACTAAATGTCAAAATTTTGGTCACACTAAGGCTTATTTTTATCATCCGCCATGGTGCGTGAAATGTGCAGGTCCACATGCCACAGAAACGTGTCTAAAGACTCGTGATACTCCTGCAAAATGTGTTTTATGCAATTATGACCACCCTGCAAACTACAAAGGCTGCGTAGTTTACAAAAACACCAAAAAGCAAAGATTACTTAATGCAGCCTTTAAAAATCAACCTCAAACTATAGTAAGTCATGAAAGTCGACAACAGGACTCTACGAAAATTCATTTTGAAGAAACCCAAAATCCTATATTAGAAAATCAACCCTCTACTACACCAGTCACTGATACTCCACGCAGGGAACAGCGCGCTTCGTACTCAAACACCACCACACGTCCGCAGCAGCAACGACCTCAACAACCTCGTAATCAGACGCCTCAAATCTCCCAACCTCAGCGTATGATTTCCAAATCCCAACCTTCCCGTCAGCATCCAAGTCAGTACCATTCCCATCATCAACTACCCCTACGGGTAAAACTACCTCCTGAGATCCAACATCCAGTCCCTTCCCAAACTTCCTTTCCAGACTACCCTTCAACCTCAAAAGACCATGTAATTCCTAACATCCCAAGGTGGGCTCCCTCCCCAGCAAACCCTCCCGGACACACAAATCCTTCTCATTCTATCCCCAACCATATCAACCATAATCCACCTGATATAAACACTATCCTCTCATCATTCTTAACAGAACTGAGAGAAACAATAAGACCTCTCATTTCCCTTCTCACTAGAGTCCTTTCTGAAGTCCCATTTAACACCCCAAAATGAGCAAAAAGCCCCTAGCTGTCATTTTGTGGAATGCAAATGGCCTTCATAACCATCGAGACGAACTTGACATATTGCTACATGACAATAACATAGACATATCCCTACTGACGGAAACACACTGTACAAAACGATCCTATTTTCAAATACCTGACTACATCACTTACAGATCAGACCACCTAGACAACACAGCCCATGCCGGTTCTTGCATCCTAATTCATAAATCAATACCTCATTCTCTTATCCCTTCTACTCCAACTGACACCATTCAATCCACTTCAGTATCCGTCTCCACTCGCCCTTTTAACGTAACGTTTTCAGCTTTGTACTGTCCTCCTGGTAATTCCCTCTCTTATAACCATCTTCATTCCTTATTCCGATCCCTCGGTCCGCGCTTTACTGCTGGAGGAGACTACAACACCAAACACCAGCGATGGGGTATAGCCCTGTTCCACTTATCTTGCATTCATACCCCGTCCCTAAACCCTCTCCTCCTAGACTAACTAATAACAGGACGAGTAGACTGGGACAAATTTCGTTATGACTTAAAAAATAAATTAGACTTAAAAATTCCACTAAAAACATAACTTGATATCGACTCTACCATAGATAACCTCACCATTTCAATATCCAGCAGTATTAACGAAAACACATCACACAGGAAAAAAAATAATTCTCATCAGACTAACTTACCACAACATATTTGTGTCTTGTTGAGAGAAAAGCGTAAAGCAAGAACGAAGTGGCACAGGACCAGATATCCATCAGATAAAAATAATTACTGCAAACTTACAAACAAACAGACAGAAATTAAGAAATACAAACTTTAAAAATTACATGACTACACAGAAAAACTTAATACAACCGACAAATCATTATGGAATACCACTAAAAAACTACTTAACTACAGAAACTATAATCATCCCCTACTTACCGAAGCCAAAACCTGGTCAAAATCTGATAAAGAAAAATCTCTCATTTTCGGCCAGCACCTTTTTCAAACTTTTAAACCACATCCTGATATCCTTAATCCTACTCATTTAGAATATATTATATCAGAACTTAATATCCCACTTCCAATGTCCTCTCCCCCTAAAGAATTCAGCAATGTCATCGTGTGGTGGACGTTGTCTCCTCTGCATTGGAGCGCGGAATGTACTGCACGGGAGCCTTTCTTGATGTAGAAGAAGCGTTTGACCGAGTCTGGCACCCGGGACTGCAGTATAAACTCCGTCAGTTCCTACCTTCTACATATTTCCTCATTATTAGATCTTATCTCAGTGACCGAACCTTCAAAGTAAATCATAAATTTTCCTGTTCTCCCCTCTTTACCCAGTCTGCCGGAGTGCCTCAAGGTAGTATTCTAGGTCCTATCCTCTACACAGTGTACACAGCTGACATCCCAACTCATCCTACCACTGTCCTCACCACTTACGCCGATGACACATGTGTGTTATCTGTAAATAATGATCCCTTTATTGCCTCTCAAACACTCCAAACCCATATCCTAAACCTTCAAGAATGGTGTCAAAAATGAAGAATCAAAATAAATCCCATTAAATAACCTTTACCCTTCGTCGTAAACCCACAACATCCTGCCCTACAGTATCCTTTAATGATATTCCACTAATTTCTGTTGAACAGATCCGCTACCTAGGACTCCAATTGGACAAACGACTAACTTGGAATCCACATACAAGACTAAAACGACAAGAAACTGCCCGTCGGTACAGACTACTTCAACATTTACTAGACAAACGTTCAAAGCTCCCAATTAACTACAAAAGACTCATTTACATGACTGTGATTAGACCTATTTGGACGTACGGAGTTGAACTTTGGGGCTCCACTAAACCATCCAATTCATCTCGTATCCAATCCTTAAAATCCAAAATCCTTCGAAAAATCCTCAATGCTCCTTACTTTGTGACCAATAAACTTATCCATAAAGATCTTAATGTTTCACATGTTTCTGATTTAGCCCACACCAGATACCTATCCTTCCATAGTAAGCTCCATAACCACTCTAATCCACTAGTCTTCCAACTTGCTACCTCCTCCATCCCTGATAATCCTCCGAGGCGTCTGAAAAGAAGATGGCCTAGAGACCTTTTAGTGTAGATTTTATTGAAGTGCTACTAGTGAGTAGTTTTTCACAAGTTATTTGCATGCCATTGAATTCACTGTCAACACATTTACTTGTTGTATATTATTTTGCACAGTTGTAAATATCAATAAATGAAAAAAAAAAAAAAAAAAAAAAAAAGCTATTTCATTTTTTTTTCTCGGATTCTAGAGCTCATTGGTCGGAACGGCCATGTGTCTGTACATTCGCTGGTCCCTCTCACGGGACTCGAGTGCTTCTACAATGAGGAACCCAATAGGATAGAATAGCGGACAATCTGCCCATGTATCAGAATTCGGTGGATACTACAGAATACGGCATGTAGTACCAAAAATATAAACTAAAAAACAATATTGCAGTTTCATTATCGGTCTCAATATTGAATCCATAGGACATCGTATTTATTATTACACCAAACCGTTTTATTAAGTTAAATTTTGCATAGACTTTAACGACTCTTTCGACAGTTCTACTTCTGTACCTTCGTCTTGCCTTAACAAATTGAAAACTGAATAACAAACATAACTTTAAAAGTTGCAAGTAGTAGCAGCTAATTTTTGTAAATATTGTTCTTCGTTCTATTAGAATAAATCTGTATAAATGGCAAAGCGAATGCAGGCGGATCTTACAGTGAGTGCATGGATTAATTACAAACGGAAGAATTATAAAATCGTGTACATTTATCTTTTTTAAGTTAACTTTTTCTGCTACTGTCGCTTGAAGATATTCTTAATTTTAAAAAAAGATATTTAAAACGATTATTGAACAATTCTAGCAAAACTTTATCAATCTAGTCGAGATTTTAATTTGGCCGTTAGATCATGGCTGCTACAAACACAACTGAGAGGTTAAAATTAAAAATAGTTTATGTACTCTTACCTGTAAAGAATCTCCAAGTGGGAGTTCTGGTTACATTCCTTAGTATTTCGGACACAAAATCGTACCTTCTACTTTTCCTCTCCTAGAATCGCTGTTTTCACCACTGTTCGCAAAGGGCAATTTACTCATCCTGCTTGATCACATACTTCTGCAGATAAGAGATCACACAATGCACATATCTATTTCTAGGCAAACACTGATGAATACATCGATCTACGTTTGTATTTGATTAATTAAAAATGAGACATTATTTTTGTTTTTATAGATAATTCATATATTTCTTTGATTTCACTTGATTTATCAAAAATATTACAGATAAAAAAAACAAAAAAAAAAAAAACAGTGGGTAACTATCCTATGAACGAGTAAGTGTAGAAAAATCCCTTTCGAGCAGCATGGCCATCTAGAGTGGCTATTATTTCCCTGAGGGTGGGTTGATCGGGAGGGGGGTGGGAAGGGGTGGAGGTTAGGGCCCTTACGGAAAAACCATTTGAATCCATGAATACATTATACTTAGAGCGAGCTTAAGCCGCATCCAACTGCTTGTAATAAACTTGTTAGTCCGACTGGCCCAGAAACGCCTCGTAAACTGCATCACAACCGCTTCTTTCCTTGCAATTCTCCGCGACTTCATCCCCTCTTTTTCTTTTTTTTTTTATTTATTATTATTCGCCAGCCCCTAGACAACGGCTCTTCTGCAAATAGCGTAGTAGTTAAATATAATACTTTCTTCATATAAAAACTATGTTTCTACTAGCACTGGTCCACATCCTTAACAGTAGGTCCTTCAGTGCTTTCCTTTATTTTTTTAATATTAATTTTATTTTTTGTGAAAACTTAATAACTGGTAAAATAAAATAGGTAATATTATTATTCACTGATTTATATTATTTTATTTTATTTTATTGCCCCCCCCCAATCCCATGCAATAAACCTTCAAGAATGGTGTAAAAAATAAAGAATCAAAATAAATCCAAGTGAATCCCATCAAATAACATTTACCCTTCATCGTAAACCTAGGACTTCCTGTCCTACAATATTCTTTAATGATATTCCACTAATCCCTCTTGAGCAGATCCGCTACCTAGGACTACACTTGGACAAACGTCTTACTTGGAATCCACATACAAGACTAAAACGACAAGAAACTGCTCGTCGTTACAGACTACTTCAACATTTACTAGACAAACGTTCAAACCTTCCAATTAATTACAAAAGAATCATTTACAGAACAGTAATTAGACCAATTCGGACATATAGAGTTGAGCTTTGGGGCTCCACTATAACCATCCAATTCATCTCGTATGTAATCCTTACAATCCATAATCCTTCGAAAAATCCTAAATACTCCTTACTTTGTCACCAATACACTTATCCATAAAGATCTGAATGTTAAATATGTTTCTAACTTGGCTCAAACCAGATATCAATCCTTCCATAGAATATTCTACAACCATTCAAATCCATTAGTATCACAACTTGCTTCTAATACCATTCCAGATAACCCTCCGAGGGGCCTGAAAAGAAGATAGCTTCGGGACCGCCTAAAATAGTACTTCATTATATTGAACCTTTATAAGTGCTACCAATGCGTAGTTGCTTTGAAAACAATTGATGTGTCATTTTTATCATTGTTATCACATTTACTTGATGTATTATATTTTAAATAGTATACAGTTCTAAATTTCAATGAAAAAAAATAATATTTTTTTTTTCAATTTATTATTAAAAAACAATATTAAAAAAATGTGGATTGACTAAGCAAATACTTGCAAGCATGTCTACTTGTCGCTACTTAATCCTAAACTATACGACCACTTAATAGCTCATACGAAATTAAGTATGACTACAGGAACTATTGTAATTGGATATAGTCCAGTCAATAAGCATATTGTAGAGTGCATGGAATATGCGATAATTTATGAGTTCATAGCTTCGTTAGGAATAGTTGGAAGGTAAACATACTGAAAGTCCCCGCCCCTGGGGGGGTGAGCTAACGGTGGGGGGGAGGGGAGAAGTTCCATTTTTTTGGTTTTTCTATAATATCTCGAAAACTGTTGACTCTAGAAAAATATGTTTTAAATAAACATAAAAGCTAATTAAATTTACTATAAAATTTATTATATATAAATTTGTCGTAATTCTAACTGTTTACGTGATATACATTATTGAAAATAGGTGATTTTTGGGGAAAAATAAATGTCATCTCACTTTTTGTCAAACTTTTGCTTCTATTACGTTCCACAATCGTTTCTCAGAAAAAACTTAAGGATTAAAACTGTAGAGCATTAAATATACTTTAACTTCATATATACGTTTCTGGTATTTGCTTCAAATGTTTAAAAAAAAGTGAGGTAAACATTTTTTTTATTTCTAAAATTGTCGATTTTTAATAACGTATATCTCGAAAACCATCCAAATTTCTACGAATATGTATATAATTAATTTTATATGAAATTTAATGAGCTTTAATTTTGATACTCAACATATTTTTCTAGATTCCACCGTTTTCGAGATGTAATCGAAAAATTAAATTGGGACCTTCTGCCCTCCCCCCACCTTTAGCTCACCACCCAGGGGCGGGGACTTTTAATATGTTCCCCTTCTAACTGCTCCTAACAAAGCTGTGAAGTCAAAAACTATCGCATATTTCAGGCACTCTACACCCTTCATTTCGGCACTTTTTATATGGGGTCGAACTTCTCTGAAAAAACACGTTTATTAATACTCATTCCCAAACTAATTATTCGATTCAAAATTCCTAATTTTTATCTGAAAGCTCCTTAAATTTACTATAAGAAACTATATATGAAATTTATGAACGGGGGACTCTAGAAAAATATGTTGAGTATCAAAATTAAAGCTCATTAAATTTCCTATAAAATTAATTATATACATAATCTTAGAAATTCGAACGGTTTTCGAGATATACGTTATTAAAAATCGATAATTTTAGAAATGAAAAAAATTTTTACCTCACTTTTTGTTAAACATTTGAAGCAACTACCAGAAACGTATATATGAAGTTAAAGTATATTTAATGCTCTACAATTTTGATGCTCAAGTTTTTTCTGAGAAACGATTGTGGAACGTAATAGAAGCAAAAGTTTGACAAAAAGTGAGGTGGCATTTGTTTATCCCCAAAAATCACCAATTTTCAATAATGCATATCTCGTAAACGGTTAGAATTACGACAAATTTATATATAATAAATTTTATAGTAAATTTAATTAGCTTTTATGTTTATTTAAAACATATTTTTCTAGAGTCAACAGTTTTCGAGATATTATAGAAAAACCAAATAAATGGAACTTCTCCCCTCCCCCCCACCGTTAGCTCACCCTCCAGCGGCGGGGACTTTTAGTATGTTTACCTTCCAACCATTCCTAACGAAGCTATGAAGTCAAAAATTATCGCATATTCCATGCACTCTACACCCCTCATTTCAGCACTCATTGACTGGACTAATAAGGAAATATGCTATATAATAGAAAATAAATTTTCTATATATGAATAACAACAAATAAATGACAGAAAATAAATCACATCTGGCCGAAGTATTTTAAATAAAATAATGAAATAAGATAGCATAAAGTAAATACAAGTTTATAATAAAATAACATAAAGGGAAAAAAAATCTATAAACAAAGGATAGGAAAAACTATTATATGCAAAGTGAAATTCGTTATAAAGCATTCGTCTGGAGGAAGATAAGGTGGTGGAAGAGGTATCTTTTAAAAATTTTAAGGGAAGATGCGTTACGAATAGAAGGAGGAAGAGAATTCCAAAGAGTAGTGGAATGGGCAAGAAAGGAACATTGGAATGCATTAATTCTGTAGAATGGAGTGCAGAGAGTAGTGATTGGAGATCATGTATGTAGTGACTGGATTGACGACTTGATATGTAGGATGTTATGAATAAACGGCGGGTGATGTGTATTAATAACGTGAAAGAAGAATGTACCAAGGAAGTAATCTCTACGGAAGGAACGGAAGAGACAATTTAACTCGGTGTAAATAATATGATTTTGCAACATATTGCAAGTTGGGTAACCGAAAAAAGATCTCTCTTACCCAGATACTCAGAATGTAAGTCTAATTAAAATAAGAGTGGAGAAATATTTCTTGGAAAAATTTAGGACTCTTCAATAAATAAGTAAATACTGACTACCTTGAAAAGTTTCAGAGATCTAACATTGTCAAGAGATTGCCATAAAAGTAAAATCTACTCTATCATTCCATCTGTTTTCAGCTAGTATTGAAAAACAGAAATATAAGTCATTTATCTGCCCAAATTACTTTACATTAAATATCATTTGAATTTCAAAACACAATATTTTATGAGATAATTATTGAATATTGTATTATTAATTCAGTCGCATCAAATCTTCAGAAAAAAATTTCTTTGCACTCTTACTATTCCTTAATAATTTCTACAATTGTGTGTTGTTTTTTTTTTTTTTTCATTTTAACATATCAATAAATTTATCTGGTAATTTCCTTTAGGTACAAACATCTGATAGACTTCCTCCATTTTACTCACTGTATGGATCCATCCAATGCCAACTTTTAAAGCATTAGTATCGCAATCCAATGTCTAATTCGCCTCTGATAAGCTCAGCCATTGGCAGCGTTATCAAGTTAACAACATTAGGGATCCATCATTCCGGGAGAGGGTGGGCCGTGCGATGAGACAACAAGCACACGGTCCAGCACACAATCCTAATTGGAAGGTGAGCGCGCCAACGCTTAAAGCAACTGATAACACTGACCCTAATCAACGGCCTCAGCTTTGCAACAGTTGGCTAATTCAGCCGTCATCCGAACCAACGGATCCTTCCTCATCTCTCGGCCACTCCCACAAAGGTATCCTCCGATACACTTCCAACCCCTGCATTATCCACCATGTCTTTTAAACTATCCTTAAGGTCTCAATTCAGAGTTGTTCAAATGGAGCTTTTCCAATGGTCAACTTAAAATAGATTAGGTTTTGCTACAATTACCTGCCTACAAACTAGGAGAAACAATGTTCGATTTGTGAAAATTGAAGGAATTTTTTGCCAGGCAATATTGGTCCAGTATATAAAAAACAGTTATATAACTGTAGAAGAATAAATATATTTCATATTAGTTTTTTTTTTTTTTCTTATCATTAGAGAGAAGGATCGATGTATCATAATTACATGATTGTTTATTACGACTCTATCGTCGATGTCAACGAAATCGATCGATACCAATAAATCGAGTTCGGCTACCGATTCTTTCCTCAAGAGCCTGTGGAAAAGAGAATTAACTTTTGGAATCTACACATCTCTACTATTTAGTATTATTTACTCATTTATTTAACTTATCTCACTACATATTGTTATAACACGTCTTAAATGGAACCCTCATACAAAACTAAAACTATAAGAAACCGCTCGTCACTATGGACTACTCCGACATTTAATAGACAAACGTTCAAAGTTTCCAATAAATTACAAAAGATTCATTCACATGACAGTAATCATACATATTTAAAAATACGGAGTTGAGCTTTCGTGCTTTAATTCTTCTCATGTCCAAAATCCTTCGTAAAATCCCCAAGGCTCCTCATTATGCCACAAATAAACTTAACCATAAAGATCTTAATGTTCCATATGTTGCTGATTTAGCCCAAACCAGATACCTATGCTTTCATAGCAAACTCCATAACCACTCAAATCCACTAGTCTCACAGCTTCACACTTCATTCCCGATAATCCTTCCAGGCGTCTTACTAAAGTGCTGCTACAAGCTTTACAAGTTATTAACAAGCAGTTGTAATCGTATTTCACATATACATATATTTGTTGTTTATGTTGCATACAGTTGTACATTTCAATAAATAATATAAGAAAATAAAAATATATTATAACAAATATTAAATGAACGAATAATTTATTAATATATTAATAAACATATATATATATATATATATATATATATATATATATATATATATATATATATATATAATATTTGATTTTTGAAGATAAAAGATTTGACCCCGGTTGGGATTCGAACCCAAGTCTCCACTTCTCTAGCGTGGTGCCTTATCCACTAGGCCACCGAGCTCGTATCCAAACCAGGGAAATCTTTTCTCTTCACTGATCCATCCAAAAGATTTCCCTGGTTCGGATACGAGCTCGGTGGCCTAGTGATAAGGCACCACGCAAGAGAAGTGGAGACTATATATATATATATATATATATATATATATATATATATATATATATATATATATATCCCTAAACTTGATATTAATAATATACCATTGATAAGTAGAAAATTGTTTCAGTAGGTATTTTTTACATAGGTACTGGTTTCAGCCTATAAGTTGTTATTCGCTCACTAAACACTGGTACCTTCTTCGCCAAATAAAATAAATTATAAAATTTCAAAATATTTATTAATTTTTCTGAAATGGTCATATCATTTATTGCTTTGAAACATTAATAAATGAAATTTCATTAAGGCAAATGAAGAAATGTTGTTGTTGTTGTTCTTTAAAGTTTTAGAGCGTAAAACATCTAGGTCATCAACGCTCAGTAAGTAAGAAATGAAGAAATGTGATCCGACAATTAGGTGTGTAATTTGTTAATTTCAAATCCTGTACACGATACCATTATAACACAAGAGCTTTCCAGGTGATGTAGACCTCTCAGCGACTAATAAACCAGTTTAACATATTGAAAGGTACTTACGACAGGGTAATTTGTCTGTTGGACATTTCAGAATAATTCAATAAACAAAATAGACTTACTTATTATTTTCCATTTATTCACTTTCGGAAGACCCTAGTTTTAAATACAGTCTATCAAAATTTGAGATGGAAGCAAAAAAGATGATACTCTCAAAACTTTTATTCAATCTCTAGTGAATTGTGAACGTTAAAATTAATAAGACACACAGCTGGTGAATTGATCTAAAACCATCAGTCGCACCACAGATGCAGTGTAAGTGGATAGCGGCGAAGATTGACTCTTAGTATAGGATTGACAGGTCGAACTGGAAGGATCATTGGCTCAGAATGTAGTAGAAGAGCTTATAGTAACAGTCTAAACGGTGTAAGGTCTGAACCTTTAAATGTTTATGTGTGTGTGTGTGTGCATTTGTACATAGAAATTGAATGAAAAGACTTCTTGGAAGAAAACATGAAAAGTTCTAAAAAGATGATGTCGAATATTCAAAAAAAAAAAAAACTTTTATCAAAGAAAAATTATTTTAATTAAAAGCTGTAAGTCATTTCCCTAAAACCCGAATCACAATTAAAATAATTAAATTAAAATTGATAAATCCTCAATTTGCAAATGACAAAACAATTCATTACGGTAGCCCATTAAATTTAATATCAAATTAGTAGGCCATCAATAATAGGAAATTAATTTATGCTGATCGAGAAATGTTTTGAAGGGCTTGTAACGTTGCGGGGAAGAAAAAGGGATCAGAAAATACCCCCCCTCCTTCTTCGGGGCGGAGGGCCGTTGAATTAATTTTATTGTCCCATTGTGTCAACAGCCTTCCCCAATCATCCAGCAAATTCACTCCATTCTCATTCAAGGTCTCCCCACAACCCATACAAGTTATTTTAATTATTTAAACTTAATTATATCAACATTGCATAAGAATATCAACTTTAAAAAAATCCTGAAAGATATTACTTGTCCTTTTCAAGTTTTTTTCATTTTCTTTTTTTTTTTTTTTTACGATGGTATGGAATAAATATATCAAGCTGCCCCAAAAAACCAAAAAGGTTTGTCTTCGGAACCTCGAGACGTTCCCATGTTTCGCAACTCTACACCGAGTTAAATTGGCTCTCCCCCTCCTTTTGCAGAAAATACTTCCTAGGCACCAACATATTCTAAGTTATCAACACCCGTCACCCTCCCTTTATTTACAGTATCCTGAAATTCAAGTCTGCAATCAAATCACTGCATACAAGATCTCTTCTTTCCGATCTCTATACTCCATCTCACAGAAGTACTGCATTCCAATGTTCCTTCCTTGTCCGATCCTCTACTCTTTGGAAATCCCTCCCACCCTGCATTCACAATGCTTCTTCCCTCAGAACATGCTGAACCGAGAAGTCGATTTAGTTTCCGATGGAACATGAAAAAGAGAAAGGACTTCGGATTCTCTTAGACTTATTTGTTCATCATTAAATACATTAGGTTTGTCTTCGGAACCGCGAGACGTTCCCATATTTCGCAACTCTACAACAAGTTAAATTGGCTCTCTCCCTCACTTCGCAGAAAATACTTGCTTCATACCTATTACAAGTCATTACCACCCGTCTCCCTCCCTTTACAGTATCCTGCAATTCAAGTCCGCATTCAAATCACTGCATAGAAGATCCTGTCTTTCTGATCTTTATACTCCATCCTACAGAAGTACTGCATTTGAACGGTCCCTCCATGTCCGATTCTCTATTCTCTGGAATTTCTTCCCTGCATTTGCAATGCAGCCTTGGAACATTTAAAACACTCTTCTTCCTCTCCAACCTGACGCTCTCTAATTATATGGATGCATGTAATTATATAATTTAATCACAAAGTCTGTCAGACATAAAACATTACCGTAAATTATAGTTTAATTATGGAAATGTTTTAATTTTCGTGATGATAATTTTTTTTTCTATCATTCCTTTTTCATTATCATGTTTCTGTTTCTGTTGTTGTCATACATATTTGTATTCACCTTTATCTATGTTGTTTTATTTTTAAAAGCTCTCGGCCAGTTATGATTTTACTTTGTGTTATTTAAAGTTATTGTTAAGGGACTTTGTCTCAGAATAAAGTTTTTTTCTATTCTATTCTATTCTAATATGGATGACAATGAATCCAATTATATAATAAGAACGAAAATAAAATTATGAAATAACTCAATAAGATACATAGTAAAATATAATAAATATACATATAAAATGATATTGACTCCAGTGGAAGTTGAGCAGTCGCTGATTTACTTGTTACGGAGTAGCCATTCGCTGTTAAAACAATTACCAACGTTCTCGGAAACCATTCAATTACAATCGAATTCAATCAAGGAAGATTAATTATTGAAATGGGTGGATATATGTTGATAGATTTAGAGTCGAAGGACTTGGGCGATAAAAAAAAAAAAAAAAAAAAAATTGATGTATTTCTCTAAGTTTTAAAAGTATTAAAGTTGATGAGAAATTGTCCTGCCTCCTCGTTTGAGCCCTAAACTCTTTCAAGTCCTAATTCGTGGGCTCTTCAAGACATTGATGAACGAGATGCTTGACGCTCTAAAATGCAATAGAACAAACAATATGGAACCTCAATATTAAGGGATCACGCTTGTATATTTGTATATAAGGATTTTTAAAACGAAAATATGTTAGATCAGCCATCGATTGCTCTAAACATAATCTTTGATGATTACAGAGAACAAATTATTAATGATTAAAATATTCAATCATATTTTCTTTTAAGATGGTGGGATAGTGTGCTATATTAGCGATGAAGAAACCTAGAGGAAAAGACGATTTTTTGTAGAACACCCTCCTCGATTTATTACCTTGAAATACATTTTACATACATTGCTTAAAAGACATTCTACTATTGTTGATTGTACATCCTCTGCACTTAAAAGCAAGTAAAATGTCGCGTTTTGGAAAGAAGCCTAAACTCTATCAGCTATAGTACGACGCGTCGCGGTGAAAAAAACCTCAAAAAATCTTATCTATATTTTGCTCTGTTTTTTTTGGGTGCGATGTGTATTTGATATGGGCTGTTCATTCCCTGTTGTTTTACTTTTAAAACCGAAAGCAAAAACCTGGAAACTCGTAGTAATTTATATACGCGAATACTTTTACGTGAAAAGTTTTTTTACTCATTTTGACAAAAAATGAACAAAGAGGGGCAGGATTGAAACTGGTGTAAAATTATAACGCAGTTTGAAAAAATACCTAGCTGTTTTAAAAATCACTTTTAAGTTACCCCTCCGTCTACCTCCGCAATGTTGCTTATGTGGATTGAAAATTCATATTCAGATCTACAATTAAAATTTATAACTTTCATCGTCTAAATATACCGTCTGCAAGGGTTTTTGCAAATTTAATTTATTTATTTATCTAATTTATTCATGAGGTTATTTTTCGATTGCTTTTTTGTCAGGCGTACGTGCGTGAGGAAGCTAAAAAAAAAAAAGAGAAAATAAATAAAAAATAGCAAAACCAACTCAAGTTTTAACCAATTTTTCTTACTCTGTGTCAAAATGGTATATTTATTTTTTTTTTCTACACTTGTATAATAAGTTAAGATATTGAAGAGGAGACGCCCTTGTCAATAAGAAACACTTTTTATGATTTATTTATTTTCGATTGATATTAGTTTTTTTTCTACAGCTTGTATAATAAGTTAAGATATTTGAAGAGGGGACAGTATCAGCATACCTTGTTGAATGTTGAATATTAGTAAACATTAAAATATTATGTGCGTCAAAATAGTTGGCACACTGTCATTTTTTACGATTTTCATGATCTTGAAGTTGAGACCAATAAATATCATTTCCACCTTAGAACTGTGTTGAATTTGTAAGAAAGTAGACGCAACTAAACACGCCAATTATGAGGGAAAATTAGTGTTTTTAAAAAGAAGAGTCCTTAACGAATGAGGATGGGATGAGTTCTCGGGAGATCGTCCAATCAATTGAATAGTCATCAGTAGAACGCAACCATTTCACTTAAAGGAAACAACATTTGTACTTTCTGTGTGCATTTTGTGGAGGACTGCGTGAGCCAAGGAAAACCTACTGGCAGGCCTTTATAACGGACACCTGTGACATTGTCAATATTTAAAACATTTTAAATATTACTGAATTTCGATAAAATACACATTATTCATAATTATATCAGTACAATATCAAAACATATGAAAAACAGTATTTAAAATTTGTACATGTATCTACAAGTGTATTTAAACTTTCTTAGATGGACTTAAATAGATACTGAATTAAAATTTTCCTTATATTTATTTTTATATTAATTCATTTATTTGTATATAAGTGTATTTTTATTTCATACTTTCCTTCCTATTGCGTAAATAGATTTATAATTGTCTGAGAATGTACCAGCTCACATTTGTACAAGAATTTTCTGTTATAAATAAAATTATTATCTAGCTTAAGACTGATTGTACATATTGAAAATATGTATGGATGTGTTTGTGTATTAATGGAATTTTTTAGAAATGGCATCGTTTGCGTTTTTCTTATTATATAATATTTTTCTTTTCTTATAAAGATACAAAGAATACTTTTATTATCATAACAGTTGTATTATGATTACTTTGACATGCTTGTGAATAATGTGTTAATGCTCACCAGTGCTACTCATTTCTCTTAATTGTAGCAGATCATAATATTTGTCGAAATCAAAGAATCCAAGATTAAAAAATCTATAATATGTGAGCAATGCAATTGAATATTACCTTCTAACGAATTTGTATCTAAAAAAAACAAAAGTAAGCATAAAGACACGAAAATATAATTAAGCACTAAGCATTTTAAAATATCATAAACTTTTCTAAGGACTACTAACCTCCTGTTACAAATTGAGTTAATAAATATCTTAATACTCGGGATTGTTTGATAACTCTCTCCGGTTCCAAACATAGTTCAGTGTTTACACCTCGGGCGTGGGGTAGAGATAGTCCCTGGAATCTGACTCTAATTAATTTCTCATCAATAATTTCCTAATTTAACAATAGCCTTGATAAGTTAAATAAATTTCAATTGTTATTCTGATTGAATAAATAATAAAGACATATTAAAAACTAACGGCAATATTTACAGTGAAGTATCTTTCTAAAAGGGTACACTAATATTTCAATGGGTAAATTTACGATCGGGCGCCCGAATGGTTTATTCATTGGGATCCAATCTCGAAAACGCGTACGTGTATCTGTTAAATAATCTTAAAAAATGTATTTCACCTTGATTCGAATCAATGGTACCTGTTTAAATATTATTCCGCTTCGATCATCGCTTACAAAGCTTGATTTCCATAAACACTTTCTTCAAAATAATTCTACATAATTCATTTAAAATTTATTTAGGTAACATATGATCTATTATTTCAGAGTAGTATATTGCGTTCTGTTATTTTAATTAAACATTCTTAAACTAGACATAAACAATTTTTATTAAAATAAATTATTTAAAATTTTAACTTTTAAATTTTTAATTGATATTTAATATTACATATTACCCATTCTGTCTTGAATGACTGCTTTCACTACACTTGGCATACTTGTAAATAAGGAAACGAATGATAAAAATAGACTAAAGGAAATTTGAAAAAAAAATAATCTTAAATTCCATCGTTTGTCATAAACAGGGAAAAACATTGATGTATTTAATCCTTAATGTCTCACGTTTAACAAACAATATTAATATGAATATAAACCAAGTATGGATTAAGGTAATCTATCCAGAGAGAGAGAGAGAGAGAGAGAGAAAGAGAGAGAGAGAGAGAGAGAGAGAGAGAGAGAGAGAGAGAGAGAGAGGAGAGAGAGAGAGAGAGAGAGGGAGGGAGGAGAGGAGAGAGAGAGAGAGAGAGAGAGAGAGAGAGAGAGAGAGAGAGAGAGAGAGAGAGAGAGAGAGAGAGAGAGAGAGAGAGAGAGAGAGAGAGAGAGAGAGAGAGAGAGAGAGAGAGAGAGAGAGAGAGAGAGAGAGAGAGAGAGAGAGAGAGAGGGAGAGAGAGAGAGAGAGAGAGAGGGAGAGAGAGAGGGAGAGGAGAGAGGGGAGAGAGAGAGAGAGAGAGAGAGAGAGAGAGAGAGAGAGAGAGAGAGAGAGAGAGAGAGAGAGAGAGAGAGAGAGAGAGAGAGAGAGAGAGAGAGAGAGAGAGAGAGAGAGAGAGAGAGAGAGAGAGAGAGAGAGAGAGAGAGAGAGAGAGAGAGAGAGAGAGAGAGAGAGAGAGAGAGAGAGAGAGAGAGAGAGAGAGTCTCTAACTATGACTTTACATTTAAATTTAATATTTAAAAAAAATATACACACAAATTATTAAAATATTTCATAATTATTAAATGATAAACTTAACAATGATACTAAACAATAGGTCGAATCAAAAAGTTCTTGGAAGTACTTTACGTACAAAGGAAATTGTAAATGAGATTTGAAAACTTTTAGACACTTTAATTTAGAGATAAATGCTTTATTTCATTCTAAAGAGGAAAATATTAAATTATATTCATAATTGAATTTATTCAACGTTAGAAATTGCACAGGAAAGTGAAAAATTGCAATGCTTTCAATAATCATCGCGATTTCATTCAATAAGATCGCGAAGCTTTCAACCTTCACCCCTACTTCCTTCTCCCCCTCAAGGGTCATGCAAATTTTTCACATTTACTAGTCAAGAATTATCAGGAGGCATTTTCAACCCAAACCCAAACCCTTTTATCTCACCATGCAATCCTGTAAACGTAAATTTTTCGTTACTTACTCGATGATACTTCGGATCCATTCCGAAAAGAATTCTTAAACAACTTATTTCTTAAATGGAATGGACTATTTTGTGAGATTCATCTTTGGAAATTCCCGAGACTATCCTACCTCTCAAAGACAATACTTCCCCTGCTCCTTCCTCTACCAAACTATACATGTTCCACATGATCAAAGATATTCAAATCATCTATGATATCCAGACCACCAGAGCCCCACAGTACCATGTTATCAATCCTTCCCGACTCGCTCCTCAATCCTTGCGAATTCTCTCCCACTCAACATTCATAAGGCGTATTCATTCATATTTTTCAATATCCCTTCTTTTCCATAATCTATTCTCCACTAAAATAAATGTAAACTAGTAATTACATTTTTCACATGCTTTCAATTTAATTTTATATTTGTAACAGATTATTTTGTAAACTGTAAACTCTGAGGTAAAGTATCTTGTAACTAATTGGAAATTTAAATATTTATAATTACTTCCAGATATAATATTTATATTCTATTTTATTTACTTATTATTTATAATAAAAGATAAGTAAAAATGTCCTTTTTTTTATCCTGGGATCTGAAGTCCCTTAAAAATAAAAAAAATATTGTTCAGACAGGTCCCTTCAAAGCCTTAAAATGAATAATATTATCTATACTATTATATAAAAGGACAAGCCATTTTTTGTTTTTGATCACCAACAGCGAAAACTACTTAACCAATATATACATATATAAACTGCGAATGGTGAACGGGATGGAGCTCCATAGAGAAAAGGATCGAATAAGGAAAGCTCTGTCGAAAGCGCAGGAGCATACGAATCTGATAGGCGGGACCGGGTTTGGCGAGTAGGAACAAAATATTTGAGTGGAAGAAGTTCAGAAATGTAAGGTGGACGCTGGGAGTGGATAGTTCGGTAGAGAAAGGATACCAGAAAATACTGGCGACATTAAGAAGTGAAGAGCCAATTTATAACACCGCATAAAACTGAAACGTGGGGGTCCCACGGGATTCCAAAAACAAAACGAATGAAGCAGTTAAACAGTCTTATGGTTAACCGATCAAAGTTTATATTAAATTTCAATTATTAATTGGTTCAAGGTATTTTCTTGTATATGTTTACTCCATTGTAGTAATGTTGCAAACATATGTTGTCTAGTCTACTGTTTTTATGAATACTTTTTAGTTATTTTAGGGGGTAGCGTCCCAGAATAAAGTATGTTTTTAAATTTCAATTTTTATTCTTTGTCGTAAACCAACAATTTCTTGTCCTACAGTGTCCTTGATATTCCACTAATCCCTGTTGAACAGATACGCTACCTAGGACTCCACTTGGATAAACCTGGAATCTATATACAAGACTAAAACGGCAAGAAACTGCCGGTCGTTACAGACTTCAACATTTGTTAGACAAACGTTCAAAGCTACCAATTAAATACAAAAGACTCATATACAAGACTATGATTAGACCTATTTGGACGTATAGAGTTGAGCTTTGGGGCTCCACTAAACCATCCAATTCATCTGGTATACAATCCTTACAATCCAAAATCCTTCGAAAAATCCTCAATGCTCCCTACTTCGTCACCAATAAACTTATTCATAAAGATCTTAATGTTCCATATGTTGCTGATTCAGCCCAAACCTGATACCTATCCTTTCATAGTACGCACTATAACCACTCAAATCCTCTAATTTCTCAACTTGCTTCCTACACCATTCCCTATAACCCTCCGAGGCGTCTGAAAAGAAGATGGACTAGAGATCTTCTATTGTAGAATTTTTATTGAAGTGCTACTGATGAGTAGTTCATTTACTTGATGTATATGTTTTGTACAGTTGTGAATTTCAATAAACTGATATAAAAAAAAAAAAACAATCCAATTCTTTGACCTAGGTTTAGCAATACCTAAATCTAGGCAACATGTGTATACAATCTTATCGGTTAATGTTGAATCTATAAGTAAAATTATAAATGAACAAATATCAGTTATGAGTTAATGATCTATATTCGCCAGAAAATAAATGTAATCTAATATTTATAAGTACCCGATAATGTAATAGTTGTAATATGAAGATAATTGTGCATTTTGTGTTGGTTTTTCAGTATAGTAATGGTGAAGCAATTATAGTTTCAGATTTTTTGGACCGTTATATTAATAAAAGTGTATAAATTAATATTAACAATTATTCTTTGCCTCATCAATAGATTGTATGTTAATATGTTAATATGCTAACATTAATATTGCATTTATAAACCCCTCCCCTTCAGTATGGAACATAGCAATTATACATAAATTACTGATTATTTATTCATAGTACAAGAGGAAACAAACTACGTGAAGAACAATGAAAGCTACTATACCTTTGCATTTTCTGAATTGATGAAGGAGAAATAGAAGTAAATACCTGAAGAAAAAAAAAAATTTAATAAATAATTTGAAGAAAAAATCATTAAATTGTTATATATATGTGTTTAGTAAGGTTCTTGAGGTTTAGTTAAGAACTATTTCAAGAAATATTCAGTCAAGACATATTTATTGACTGAACCTCTAGAAACTTACTGAACATTTAATAGTAACATTCAAGAAATTTATCCATATAATTCTATATGTATATATATAAATATATAATTTATACAAAATCTACCTTGAAAACCTTTTTTTTTCCCTCCACCTTTTTATTGTACCATTCAATCCCACCCACCACTCCCGCGGGTCTGACACTTGGTTGGACCTGCATGTCATAGATTCTCCAAAAAACCTTCTTTCCTCAAGTCAACGACCTGTTTTATTCCTATCCTCTCATGACTTGATACAAATATCATATGATATCCCAACATCTCGTTTCCTTCCTAAAACAATCTCGTTCCGTAACATAGACTCCCTCACCCAAGATAAGATTCTATCTGATCTCGAAACCATAGACTGGAATCCAATTTACTCCTGCTCCTCAATTGATACCATGGTTGAATTACTCACCACCAATCTCCTATCTATCCTTGATACCCATGCTCCTCTTAAAACCTCAACATTTCGCCGGCGTCGCCCTGCTCCTTGGATGAACCAAGACATTAAAGATTTGCAAAGAAGACGCGAGCCTGCCCGAAGACGCTACAGACGCACCAGGCTTGAAGAGGACTATCAAGCGTTTAAGTTTCTCAGAAGTTTAACACATTCCACGATCCGGCGAATCCAATTTCTTCCACGAAGCCCTTTCATCTGCACCCGATCCTAAATCCAAATGGCTGCTCCTCCGCAAACTTTCCTTGTGTGATCCTCCTAGATCCTCTCCCTCGGGAGTCTTTCCTGTCACTCCGGATAAGTTAAACTCCTATTTCGTTTCTTCCACTTCATCAGATCCTTCTCGACCCTCCCAGCCCTTACCTCCGCCTGCATATAACGATAATAATTTTTATTTTTCTTATATCACTCCCTCCGATCTAATTACCTCCATTATGAAGTCTCAATCCAACTCATCTGGTATAGACGGCATTCCCGTTAAATTATTGAAATTATGCCTTCCTGAAATCCTTCCGGCTCTCCTCTTCATATATAATTTTTACCTCCAAAACTCTGTATTTTCCACTTCCTGGAAAAAGGCCTTAATTCATCCCATCAACAAGAACCGAAACCCTATATCCCCAAAGGACTACCGCCCTATATCCATACTTTCCAACCTTTCTAAGCCCCTAGAAAGATTGGTGCAATCCCAAATTTCCAATTTCCTAGAAGATTCCAAGGTACTTGATCCCTTCCAATCTGGTTTCCGTCCCGGCTTCTCAACACAATCCGCACTCATTAAAATTATCACTGACATCCAAGCAGCGATGAACAAAAAAGAACTGGCCATCCTGATCCTCCTTGATTCTCTAAAGCATTCGATTCCTTAGACCATAGTATCCTTTATTCCAAATTGAAATCATTGAACTTTTCCCACAGCTCCCTCCTTTGGTTTCAATCTTTCCTTTCCCACCGCACCCAAGCAGTTGCCACTCCTAACCAAGGCCTATCCTCTTTCCTCACTCTACAGTCAGGAGTAGCTCAAGGTTGGAGCATTTCCCCTCTACTGTTTAATTCCTACATCAATGATCTTCCCCATTCAATTCACCATTGTTCTCACCATCTTTATGCCGATGACTTCCAAATTTACTTCTCCTTTCCTCCATCCGAAATGTCAGCTGCGTTTGCTAAAATTCAGAAAGACCTAGACGAAACCTGTGCCTGGGCAAATCTGAACAAATTAACATGAAACGCAGCTAAAACTCAAGCAATTGCCATTGGATCACATTCCCTTCTCCATTCAAATGCCAACTTTCCCACATTATTCCTTAATGGTCATCCAATAACTTTCCATTCCTCTGTTAAAAATTTAGGCTTAACCATTGATCAAACCCTCTCCTGGAAATCCCATATTGCACAAATCTCCCGAAGTCAATCGGTATCCTAAAACTATTTCACCGATCCCGTCACCTCCTTCCCCTACCCACACGCAAACTTCTAGTATCCTCCCTTATCTTCCCCCAATTTGACTATGAGCGTGATATATGGCGGGCTCTCGACGATTCTTGAAGACAGATTAAAACGCATCATGAATTGCTTCATCAAGTTTGTCTTCGGAACATCCAGACGTTCCCATGTTTCGCATCTCTACACTGATTTAAATTGGCTTTTCCCCTCCTTCCGCAGAAAGTATTTCCTAGGCTCCTACCTATTCCAAGTTATCAACACCCGTCACCCTCCCTTTATTTACAGTAACCTAAAATTCAAGTCTGCTATCAAATCACTGCATAGAAGATCTCGTCTTTCCGATCTCTATACTCCATCCCACAGAAGTACTGCATTCCAACGTTCCTTCCTTGTCCGATCCTCTACTCTTTGGAATTCCCTCCCCCCTTGTATCCGCAATGCTTCTTCCCTTGGAACATTCAAAACACTACTCTTTCACAATCTTCTTTCCCTCCAACCCGACGCTCTCTAATTATAAGGATGTATGTACTATGTATGTAATCGCCTAATTTATTTACTAAGACCGTCAGACATAGAACATTAACCAAAATTATAGTTTGACTATGATAATGTTTTGATTTTTTGTAATGCTAATTTTTGAGTTTCTATCTTCAATTTTCCTTTAAGTTTCTGTTTTGTTTTTGTTTTTTTCTCTTCTGCAATTTTGTTTACAGTATTAACCTCTTTATTTGTACATTTATTTTTTCACTCTCTTTTTATTAATAGTTTTTTCTTTTTCTAGTATTTCTATGTATTTTTTTCATACATATTTGTATTTAATTTTACCTATGTTGTATTATTTTTAACAGCCTCTTGGCCAGTTATGATCTTACTTTGTATTATTTAATGTTATTCTTAAGGGACTTAATCCCAGAATAAAGTTTTCTTTCTATTCTATTCTATTCTATATATATATATATATATATATATATATATATATATATATATATATATGTATATATATATATATATATATATGTGTGTGTGTGTGTGTGTGTGTTCAATAAGATTCTTGAGGTTCAGTCAATAAAATAACAACTTATTTTGGTGACGTTTCGAGACTATATTGTTCTCATAATCATGCCCTCCAGTGATAAAACAGATTACAATAAAATTAATATGAGTTACACAGGTTATTTCAAAACATAAATTTACCTACAATATAAATTTATATAAACACGCAATATTTAACTACATATAATTTCAAAGTATAGATGTGTGTGAACTACTTACAATGGTACCGGTGGATATGCTATTGATATCTACAACTAAATTATAACAATTCTTGTGCACAAATAAACTGAGGAAAGTTCTTGAAAAAGTTTAAGGGATGGGAATTTCCAAATTGTTGCTACCATATTCCCATGGTAGAAGACATTTCCGTATATTATAAATATTTGTATTTGTATAAAATTATGTTTTGAAATTGATTATGAGTGAAAATAAGTTGTTATTTTATTGCCATATAAAAAAACTCTCTGTGAAAAGTATCGCAACACTTTGAAATATTTGAATTTTATAAAAACATATTTTTTTTAATAATAAAGAAAGGTTCTGAAGTGTATAATTAACATTCCTAAACTAGACATAAACAATTTTTATTAAAATAAATTACAATATTTCTTCCAATAAACAAAATAGTTAAAATTAACTTTTTTGTTTATTATTTTTAATTTATATTTAATAAGACATATTAAATATATCTGCCTTGAATGATTCCCCCTCTGGCTTGAATGACAGCTTCCACTAGTCTTGGAAGGAAATTTGAAAAAAAAAATAATCTAAAATTCCATCGTTTGTTATTAACAGTGAAAAAACATTAATTGATTTTCTTATCCTTAATGTTTCACGTTTAATAAATAATATTAATATGAATATAAACCAAGTATGGATTAAGGTAAAAACCAGGAAAATCTCAAAAATTATGGGTGTTACAATACATTTTATGGGGAGTTTTATATATATATATATATATATATATATATATATATATATATATATTTCTTGATTGTTACTATTATATGTTAAGTAAGGTTCTCAAGTATTACTATTATTATTAAGGAGTATAAATATTTTTATTTATTGACTGAAGCACCTTAATTAAAACACACACACACACACACACACACACACACACATATATATATATATATAAATTCAATGTAGAGACTATACGAAGATCGGCTTCCAAATATGATTTTTAACATAATAAGTTCAAGCAAATAAAAAATTAATTCGCTATGAGAAACACAAAATGACTTTGATCAATACAAAATTTCAGAGGAATATATATATAGTTATATACAAGATAATAAACAAATGTACACTATCCCCTCTCCTAGATAACTGTATAAAAGGCCACCTCCACCTGCGCCCGGTGACACTCTGATATAGTCACTCGTAGGACTCACAGATGTTCAACACGCAGTTCTTGTACTAGGCTGTAAATTGTGCTTTATCTTGTATAATGTATGTCAGTCAATAAAAACCTCTTTTTAAAAACTCAGTCCCGCGAACCTTTTATTTAGATATATATATATATATATATATATATATATATATATATATATATATATATATATATATATATATATATATATTATTAATAGACTAGATTTACGTAACAAAATTAAAATTGTGAAACTGGTAGAAATAATTACAACTACTGGAAAGAAATAAAATAAAAGGAATAATCGGAAATAATAATAATAATGTAAAAAATAAATTAATGTTAAAGTAAATATTAACTATATGTTACTATGTTTTCAAACGATATTGAACATAAATATTGCCTTTGATAAAATTAAATTTCACAATATAGTTATCACTTTTGATAACTTTTTTTTTTCAAACGTGAAGCAATAAGTCTAATTTTGATTTAGTCTATACTTTATCAGTTCACTAACATAAAAAATTACAATGTGTGTGTGTTTGTGTGTAATAAATAAACATTATTATTTCCTTATATATGGAGTATTGTTATAATGAACAAAAAAATGTCGTATTCAGCATTTATATTCGTTATCACATATATAAGGAGGAGCGCTCTGCCGGTGGAGCAGCGATAATATCTAAGCGAAATAATTGCGTGTGATGGGCGCTTTATCTTTGCAGCACAGATGCGGTTAAATAAAAATGTTTTATTGTTTCAATCTGTTATCGAACCCTACCAGGGCTTGTTTCTTTTTTTTTTTTTTTTTTTTTTTTTTTTTTTTTTTTTCTCTATTCTTTCAGGTTTGCCATCTGGTTCCTCTGATTAGGTTAAACAAAATGTAAAGTAAAAATATAATTAGATATCGATAATGCAAAAGAATGTATACAAAATAAAATGTTTCATAATTATTATAATACAACAAAGTTTATATATGTATATATATATATATATATATATATATATATATATATATATATATATATATATATATATATATTGATTTTTTTTTTTAATAAAAAGAACAGTTTCATTTTTAAAAAGTATATGGAAATCCCTTTTTATTTTTTTTTTTTTCTCAGCTTTCAGTCAAGATACAGAAATGATTCTTTCACGCTACATTGTAGTTCTGAATTTTATTTGAAATAAAAATACTTTGGTTGTGCTCAAAACACGACCTGGCTTCAGGCTGCTCAATAACTCCAAAAAAAATGACGAAATTCCAATGAAATCCGCTGTAAATCAAAGGAAATGTTTTTTAATGAAAAGAATAAAAAGTCAAGTATCAACCATAATCATGTGCAACGGATTGATGCAGGAAGTTAAGGCAAATAAGGAAAATCCATTGACAAATTAAAAGCGGGGAGATAGCGGCTCTTTTGAACACGACGACAACTTTATGGAAAGTTCTAAACTTACAGGCTCTTGGTTGGTGATGTCTTCTAATGACTTATTTTTATTTCAGCCCCGCTTTGCGTGAGAAAATAAAAATAATAATTATAAGACCTAAAAATAAATTTAGAAGCCATAAAAACTTCCTATTGCTAGACATGAAATGAAATGAAAATGAAAAAATAAACATTATTTTGCGACTTATAGTCCTCTAAGAATAATAAAAATGCACAGTTACAAGTACAATTGTCTGGCCGCATTAATGACAAATTAAATACTTTAGTTATTACAGTATACATTTTTGACAGGATACAAAAAAATGAAATAATAATAATAACATAAAATGCAATCGTATATATATGCACATATAAAAGAAAGAAAAAAAAAAGTAATTCTAAGTATTTATTTAATTATTTACATATTTGCGGATGATTGATTGTCTAAAAGGTACAGAAATAAATTATTTTCAAAGGAAGTTAGGGAAGCTGCTTTACGAATAGAAGTGGGTTGGGAATTCCAGAAGGAGGTAGCACAAATGATGAAGGATTTGTCAAAGGAAGCAGTTTTATGTGAGGGGATATATATGTTAAAAGGTTGGGATCTAGTGTTTAGGAGGTGGATAGAAGAGCGCAGAGCTAATATATCAAGAATATAGGAAGGTTTTTTGGTTTTAAGAGATGAGAATAGGAAAGTACCCAGAAAGTATTACCGTCGGACTTAAGGAAAAATCCACCCAAACTCAGAATATCGGCAAATAACGTTTGACCACCTGGGGATCCCGAAGATAAATCTAATGATGCAGTTGGAACATGAAACATGTTAATATAATGGAATATCATACTGATTGAGTAAAGTTATCGAGTTTGATTATTAGTAAATACACCAGTCAGTAATCAGTGCTGAACCGAGAAGTAAGTGGGAAGATTGTTTTAGGAGAGATTTAGTTCCCGATCGAACATGAAAAAGAGAAAGGGCTTCGGATTCTCTTAGACTTATTTGTTTATCATTAAATACATTAGGTTTGTCTTAGGAACCTCGAGACGTTCCCATGTTTTGCAACTCTACACCGAGTTAAATTGGCTTTCCCCCTCATTTTGCAGAAAATACTCCCTTGGCACCTACCTATTCCAAGTCATCAACACCCATCACCCTCCCTTTATTTACAGTATCCTGCAATTTAAGTCCGCAATTAAATCGCTGCATACAAGATCCTGTCTGTCCGATCTCTATACTCCATCCTACAGAAGTACTGTATTGCAATGGTCCTTCCATGTCCGATCCTCTATTCTCTGGAATTTCCTCCCTACATTCGCAATGCAGCCTCGTAACTTTTAAAACACTCTACTTTCACCATCTTCTTTCTCTCCAACCTGACGCTCTCTAATCATATGAATGTCTCATAATGTAATCACAATGTATGTGAGACATGAAACATTAGCATAAATTTAAAGTTAGTTTATGATAATGTTTTAATTTTTTGTAAGGATAATTTTTTATTCTTGATCTTTTCCTTTTTAATTCTCATTTTTCTGTGGTTTTCTTTGCAAATTTTGTTTATAATATTAGTCCTTTAGAGATTTGCTCGTTTTTGCTTAGTTTTAGAGAAAATCGCAAAAGAAAAAAAAAAAAAAAGTTTACAGGTATCGATTATCACCTTTCAAAGTTTGTCAGATTAGGCAGTGAGATATGTAAACACTTAATGTTATCCTTTACATTCTTTTATTTGTTTAAATTTTGGCTTCCTTCTAGGATTATAATTCCTAAATCAGTCTTCAGTAAGTTACTCAGATATTTTTGTGTGAATAGCATCAGCCACAATGCCGCATACATATTCTAATGCTGAATACGCTGATATGATTTTTGTGTATGGTTTCTGTAACGGTAATGCTTTAGCAGCGGTGCGGGAGTATGCGCGCCGATTTCCAAATAGATGAGTGCCTATTCGACGAGTCTTTTCGTTAACTTTATTACCTCAAGATTATGTCAAGAAATTCAATTTTAGTACCTGGTTTCTTGACAAAATTCGCGATGATAATTTATTTCCATTAAAAATTATATGGACCGATGAAGCTACCTTTACAAGAGGAGGAATTGTTAATCAAAGAAATTATCATCCCAAAATCCCAGAGCTATTAGAGAGAATAGGTTTCAGCATGAATTAGCTAACGTTTGGCTTGGAATTTGGAACGGATTACTAGTGGGACCATATTTTTTACCTGGAAGATTGAATGGTATCACATTTTTTGGATAACGACTTTTCTACTTATTTAGATGACATTCCCTTACAGCAGCGGATTGAAATGTGGTTCCAACTCGATGGATGTCTAGCTCATTATAGCAGAGTTGCTCGAGCTTGGCTGGATATAAATTATCCGCAACGACACGGATAGGACGTGGAGGAGTAGTACCTTACCCACCCAGATCACCTGATATGACACCCATGGATTTCTTCGTATGGGGAACCTTGAAGCAGAAAGTTTATTCGGTGTCAATCAACTCAAGAGAGCAATTAAGAGACCGAATCATAGATGCAGTGCACCAAATATCATCAGAACAATGTTTAGCTGCAATTTATCGAGTGCTAGATGTAATGCTTGCATTGGTGCAAGAGGACAACATTTTGAGAAATATTTACATTAAGGAGAACATAACATAAATATAAATGTAAATAAATAAGTATAAAAATGAAAACTTGTTTTGTTTCTTTTTTTGGGATTTTCTCTAAAACTAAGCAAAAACGAACATATCTCTAAAGGACTTTTTGTCTTAGTTTTTCGGTCCCCTATAAGTTCCTGAAGTTTTGTCCTTTAAATTCGGGACACCCTGTATAATATAATAAAGGAAAAAAAAATTAAATAAACAAAGTACCTCAAACTATACAATACATAAAGGGGAGAAAGAAAAATATATAAATAAGCATTAAAATAAATAATACAGATATCAAAATTAAAAAAAAAAAAAATTTAATAAAAATAAAATAACAATACCTATAATACCTATTTATTTTTTCTTTCTTTTTTTTCTTTTATTCTATTGTTTTTTTGTACTTGTTTTCAAAAAAATTTGTATTCAATGTTTTAATTGATTTATTCAACTGTTTTTTTGTACTTGTTTTTATACACATTTTTATTCAATGTTTTAATTGATTTATTATATTGTTTTTTTGTACTTGTTTTTATACAAATTTGTATTCAATGTTTCAATGTTTTCAATTTTATCAATGTTGTTTTATTTTTAAAATCTATCAGCCAGTTATGATTTTACTTTCCGTTATATAATATTATTCTTAAGGGACTTGGTCAAAAAATAAAGATTTTTTTTTCTATTCTATTCTATTCCATATCGTTGAATATTTTTTAAAAAATACTCGTCAAGCCATCCAAATCCAGTATTTTCCATAAATTGTAGAATAACTAGTGTCAGTAATCTGGAAATAGCAAAACCATTCCTGGGGAAATCCAGCCCTAGTTAAATATTTCCCGAAGTTGTACGCCAATCAGAGTGACTTAATTGCAATAGACAGGTACAGGGTTAGAGTAGTGGCCCCTAAACCTCAGACCAACTCTAATTTGGAACAGACTATTTCGATTCAGGTCACGGTGGGTCGGGCTAGGCCTCTGATAGAGTAGGCGCACCACTTCAGCGAAATATCAATTAAAGAAAGTGCATTTAACTTATTGCTATTCCAGCATTTGAACATTCCACGATCCAACTTTTTTCCCCATAAACTGAAACTATAAAGGGCAAATTAAGAATGGAAAATTATATTTTTCTCACATGCTTAAGTGAGGCCTGAGGTTCGATGCCGATGCTGATCTTTCTACCTCGACAGGAATCTGGCAAAAATTATTTTTCAAACCATATATAACTCAGTGTTCTCATCTACAGGGTGAGTACCTCTTAGTGTAAAACTAGATCAAAAGTGTAGAAAAAATGCCGCAGATCTCACCTTTCTATTCCAATCCGTTGCAGATATACGATAAATCAAAGACTTTTTTTGAGGAAACCACGTTTTTTGCCATAAAACCTGTAATATCTCCACTTTGTTTTAATACTTTTCAAATTTTGACCACATTTTCGAATTTAGAATTAAATTTCCTAAAAGAGCAAAGTACAAGTAACCTTCAATTTTGCAAACTTATGACCTAAAGAACATCATGATCTTCACCTTAGGAAGTTAAAATGTCTTATGTTACTTCAACGCTTGTTATTCGAAAAACAAATCTCACCAAAAACTTGCAAATTTAATCAGCTTTCAAATGATATGTTGAAAGTAATGATTTTGTTTCGATTTCATGGAGAAATTCACTTTTAAATTCGAAAAAACATGGTGTTCACATTTGACACGCAAATCAGTTACTTGTGTAAATAAGATATTATGATTATCCCTTAATGGAAAAATACATTTAAAACTTAATAAATTCTTCATTGGAATAAAAAGCAAAGAAAATAATTATAGTTTAATACAAAGTAAAGGAAAACTGTCAATAAAACGACACCAGATCAGAGGATCTTATGTCATTATATTTACTTATTTATTATTATTATTATTTAGTATTTATTTTAGTAGTTTTTCAATGACAGGTTTAAAACCTAATAATAATGAACATTTTTTTACACTAAGATGTACTCACCCTGAATACACACATCTTGACGTTAATCGTATAACTAGACGTTTCGATATTTCGTTTAGCTAATGTAATGATTTTCGATAAATAAAACTGAATCCGTAAAGGTATAACTCTCATATTTGAACTCAATCCTTCCTCCACTAATGAAATATTTTTTAATTAATAGGCAACGCGTAAAATTGCAACATTTCTCGTAGTTCGTGCTTTATATAGACCAAATATTTTTATTATATTTGAGGATATTAAGTCATTTCTGCACACTACTGGTGCAATGAGAAAATACCGCATTGTACCCACCTCAAGGTATCTAATATTTTATGTATTCGAAAAAGTCTTTTTTTCCGAAAATGAGCACATTTAGCCCAGTGGCAAAAATCTTAGCAATAATGTGGTTTGGATTGGCATATCAGAAGACAATTAATACATTTTTCCTTTAACAATCTTCGTTTTATTACCTCTTTTTTCTACATCACATGAATTAGGCTTTATAAAATAACTATTTTACTTTTTCTTTAGAACCCGTAAATATATTATCGTATTAAGTCTAAAAATAAAGACATACAAAAAACGTGAAAATGCTCATACAAGAATGAGATAATGAAAATAATTCATGCAAAAGCCATACTAGTGGCCACAGGTTAGCAGTAAGATATTGAAGTATTTTAGATTAAGTCTTTCAATGAAGTGTTTCAAATGTTCGATTATTGCTTATATTTCTTTTATAATAACCGCAGATGACTAATCGATCGCAGTAAAAAAGCAAAACACCTACGTAATAAACGCCTATTAAGATATCTTCGAGTATAAAATGTCGGGGAACTTCTCCGTTGTAGCCAACCGTCTTTATGCCAATCCAATCTACCATCTTTATGCCAATGGATTCAATATGTCACGAAAATTTATTTTTCTTCTACGTACAAGATATTTAATAATCAAAATATAAACCATTGTGCTCTATGGTTTGACGCCACCTGGAAGCCAGAATTCCTTTACCACTATTTGGGTTTTGAAAAACTCACTAACCCCATTTTCAACTTCATTTAAATTTTTAAATGTTTTTCCACGAAGGAAATGAGCCGGTGATCTGAACAGGTGGTAGTCTGATAGTACTAGGTCTGGACTATATGCCGGATGAGCGAGAAGCTCGTTTCCATCCAAATTAACTATTTTTTCTTTTGTAAGGCGAGAGGTGAGGGGTATGGCATTATCATGTTGGAATAAGACTTGCTTCCTGTTGACTAAACCTGGATACCGCTTAACCAAAACATCGTACATTCTCTGCAGTTCTTCTGAATAGAGAACTGAAGCGCAGAGCGTCCTGGTTGACTACTGAAATACGCCCTGGCCCTGAATTCCGTTCAAGGCTCAAATCACGTTCATTAAATTTTTGGAACCACCTTTTCTCACTGTCCTTTCATTCAAAGAGTCTTCGTCCTCAAATTGAACCGCTAAACGAGTGGCTTCAGCTGCTGAAAACTTCCGTTTCCAATAATGAAGCAAAATTACGAGAATTTCGTACTTTGCTGTGAAGAAAGGAAAGCTAAAGAAGTACTGCGCCCGGATAGAGGCATGCTGTTTACCAAATGATTTAGACGGGATCAAACACGAACTTCTTATCACAATTCTTAGCTCACGAATGCATATAAGAGAGATATTACGATGCAAAGTTCAAACACAAAGAAAACGATCACTTTTTCTGACTCATCCCATTAAAAATCTAATTTATTAGAACTTCAAATCGATAATTATGCTTTAAATTGAATCAATTCAAACCACTAAACGGAATATTCAGGGAATGATCAGTTTTAATATCTAGTGACTGATTTTATAGCAATTCGATCAGGACAAAATTTCACTAAGCCACCTTCAACAAAACTAATCACCCATTCCGAGTCGAATTTAATTTATAATTCAATCCTGAAATATAAACATATTAATTAACATTAATGTATTCAGAGAACAATTTCGGATTATACTCGTAGAGGGAAACAGTTAAGGGGGGCATAAATCAATTACTTATTAATTTACTGTGAGCTCGGACTGGGCAGGACTGCACCCAAGGGTGTTATCGGGGACTAGCTACACCGCTTAGTCTGATCCATGGAATATTATCGTCATTTTTTCGGTAGGGGCAGTTTGGGATGAGAGTTGCTACTTTACAAGCTACCAGGGACCAGTTTCAATTTGTTTGAGCCCAACTAATTCCAGCTGTCTTTTAGTAGCACAAGCCATTTACCTCTAATGGGGTGACCTCAACCAACTGTGTACACTCTAGTTGTATGCACAACTGGGATTCTGCTCTCGCTTTAATTAATACCTTGAAAATTATTGGATCAATCACTAACCTCAACCATCAGTCTATCCATCTCAATAATAATAAAATAAAATGTAATATTTTATTATTTATTTATTATTTCCAACCTCAGTTATAAAGATATTTTGTTTTGTAAAGAGAAACACTTTATTAAGCAGTGCTAACCATTTCAAATGGGTTATTGAAAACACAGCATATTTAATCAATCTGAGTTAGACTTCTGTTATTATTCTCCTTATAAATAAATATAGTTAAAAAAAAAGCAGTATTAGTATTTTTTTTAAAAATATAAAAATCTACAAGTTAAAATGATCGACCGCATGCTAATTATAAAATTATAGTTTTTTTTTTTTTTTAAATATTAAAAAGATAACACACAATCTTATAGATAACTATATAAAATATAACTTAACAAAATAAATATAAAACCGACCAATTCATTTCCAAAATTCGATTAAAAATCTGGGAGTAACTTTTGATTTACATCTTTCTTGGAATAATCATATTTCTCAAAGAACGGGGAAATCTATTGTTATTCTTAAACAACTTTTCCATCACCGCAATTCATTACCACTAAGTATTCGTCAACTTTTGGTATCATCTCTCGTTTCTTCCAACTTTGACTACGGATGTAAAGTATAAGCAGGACTGTCTAGTGAACTTAATGAGATGTAAAAAATTAATGAACTGTTTTATTAGATTTATTTTTGGGACCTCTAGACGTTCTCACATATCTCACAGGTATACTGAAATCGGGTGACTTTACCCCAGTTTCCAACGTCAATACTTCCTAGGTGCTCTCAAATTTCAATCTTTGAAAGGCAAAAAAACCACCATTATTCATGGCCTCCTTACTCTGCGCTCCTCCATCCACCTCCTAAATCCATCAACCTGTACACTCGTGCTCATCGAACTACATCCTTTGAAAACCCCTTTATTATCCGCGCTTCCTCTTTATGGAATCCATCTCAATTCGAAAAAGCTTCTCTCTTACTCCATTAAAGCATCATCTATTTCTTTACCTCCTGAATTTTCAATCTTCCGAACAAATGTAAAACATGAATATTTATGTTGTATACATTATTATAGTATACATAATATGTATCCGTTTACAAGATTTCTCATTTATTTTGCAACTCATAATTTAATTATTAATCAATTTTTATCATTATTTATTATTATTATTTATTATAATTAATTATAATAGCCAGAGGATTGTTCTATGTATTGTACTCATTTGTTATTCTTAGGGGATAAGTTGTCCCAGAATAAAGTTCATTTTCTTTTTCTTCTTAAGAAAAATGCATTTTAGTCCCCGCGGTAAAATGTATTATTTTTTTCTCCAAGGTCGGCAAAAAGTCTTAGAATTCGTATTTTTCCGTTGAATTGAAGTAATTCATCGAGAAAATCTCGTTTATTCGTATTAAACCAATCCCCTTGGTATTCATATTTTTCCCCTATTAAGTCGATAAAACTTCAAATAATTCGTATTTTACCGTTCAAAAAGAGTTATTGATTTAATATATAATTGGGTTTTCCAGGGTTTCGTTTGTTCTAACCGGATATTGCCGAGTCATGTTAAGAATTATGCAGCTTAGTCCTTATCATGTCATCTGAAAGAAAATGTCTATCTGTGAAAACAAAAAAAAAAAGTTAGATCAGCAATAAAAAATGGTAAAAAAAATTTAATTTTCAAAATGGATGCTACTGTATTTAAATACAAGGTACACTTACAGAAGCGGGGCTCTATCAGACCAGCCGAACTAGTCGACATGTACGAAGAATTAAAAAAAAAAAATTATTTCAATCCTCGACCACTTAGCGCCATCTAACCTCTTAGGAATAAGAAAATGTGGGAATGTTACAGAAATTTATAGCGGAAATGCTGTGTTAGAGATAAAAAAAAATTTGATAATTGACATAAAAATACACGTAATCCTATCAAGTGATTTTGATTGTTCATGTAAGTTATTTAATTTTACTGATATTTATATCTCATAATCTCAAATAACCAATTAATATCTAGTTCGCACAAGTCTATTCAAACTAAGAAAAAAATAGTAATGATGGTTTTATAATTAGAATAATTTAGGATCTTATAAAATAATCATATTTGGTAGCTTTCAGGTTATTTCTTGTACATTATTGCGTGTTGAAGAAAATGTCCAAATTTTTCCAAAAAAATGTACTTCACAGGTTTTTACCTTAGGTATACTTCCAATAGTCCCAGTTTACATCTGTTTTCAGTTATAAAAAAAAACAACCAGTCATATGGAAAACCAAATGGTTTAACCTACCTACCTTGTATGTTACAAAACCTGATGATAAATGTTTAACATTCCAAACTATTTAACAAATAAAAAGAATTACAACATAAGTTGCAATTAATTCCTCAATCCTAATAGATGATTTTGTTATATGCACGGAAACGATAGTTTTATGAAACATAAAATTAAACTATTAGAAATTGATTCTGCACCCTAAGGATTAAAAAAAAATAACATGAATTCAGAGACTGGAAAATGATACTATTTCATCTACAGCAAGAGAGAAACTTTGATAACTTATGTTAAAACTCCTTGGTTGACGATTTAAGACTAATGTCATACAATATGAATCATTGTCACTTAAAGGAAAACGTCTGCATTTTAAAGATATTTGTTCCTTTTGGAGAATATTCAAGTTTGATAACAATTTTCAATTGGAGAAGGGGAAGCACGAACTCCAGGTAATGACAGTAAAAGAAAGGGCGAGTGGCATTGGGTTCAAATTCAATTTGGAATTTACGAGACCTACGGAAAGAATTTGGATTCAAGTCTTAGAAACAAGTTGCTCATATTAACTGAAAACAATTCGTGGTTAATTATCTTGGAATACCCCCATCTACAGTGTTTAGTAAAATATTTTTAATGACAGATTGATACCAAAATATTAGTCGATATAAACAAAAATCATTTAAGAAATTCCATTATACTTTTATTGAGTTTTAATCATGTGCAAATATAATTTATTTCAGACAAGCGGAGATCTCTGGTTCCTGTTTACCAAATTATATATTTATTTATTAAAACCTTTTTTTTCGTTTTTAAGATCTGTTAATTTCTCTTCAATCACAACTTCATTCAAAGCTCTCAATACATTACAAAAGACTTATTTACATGACTGTGACTAGACCTATTTGAATGTACGGAATTGAGCTTTGGGGCTCCACTAAACCTTCCAATTCATCTCGTATCCAATCCTTAAAATCCAAAATCCTTCTAAAAATCCTCAATGCTCCTTACATGTTGTTAATGAAAATTGCCGGTGCGAATAACTCGCCTCGGCGCAGTAAAAATGGACTGTATAGATTTTAATCAAAACGAGGTTCTGCAACTTTGGGGAGATGTTAGCGGGAAAATAATTCAACCAAAAAATACAGATAAGCGCACTCACCTGGTTACGGACGCCTTCTAGCTCTCGCGGGGCCCCGGAAGTCCTCACAGACAAGCGAACGCTCCTTGTGGCCTGTAAAACTTGATTGAACTCTCCTCCTCTGCTATCACCACTCATTAAAGTCAAAAGGAAAATTTTACTGGTTTTAGCACGAAAGGAAAACACTTTTAACATATAAAGATTCTCGGAAGGCTATGTGAGCCTTGAGCATGAAAACTAGGAAGACTATGAAGTCTTGGACAAAAGTAGGTGCATCCAGGGCAGAGTGCAGGAACAGAGTGGCCGAGAAGGGTCCTGAGGGGATTAAGATTGCGATTAGAACTCCCGCATATTAAACTTTGCGAGAGTTAATATAGTCAACTGCCCTCTGGTTGGCAATAGGAAAACTAAGTAAAGGGCCGGTTAATGAGGGAAGTCGGTAGAGGGCGTCACTTGAACTAAGTTACAATTTTCTCATTCCCCCTTAACACAAAAGCGCGATCGGCGCGAACATACCGCCCACCAAAATTGGGATGTTGCCCAATTTTATTCCAAAAGTTATACAATGAAAATGGAGGGCGGCAGCAGCAAATTTATACAATAAAATAAGAGAAAAGAAAGCTCAGCTTGAGTAAGGAGAAAGATAAAAAAAAAAAAAAAAAAAAAAAAAAAAAAAAAAAAAAAAAAAGAAATAATAAAAATACTGTAACAAGAATGGGTGCACAATTATACAATGTAAAGAAAATGGAATCAGCCCAACTGAGCAACAGTTATATAATGTAAAGAAAATAAAACAGTACTACTGTGTAAACAATTATACAAAGTAAAGAAAAAGAATCAGCCCAAATGAGCAACAATTATATAATGTAAAGAAAATAAAACAGTACTACTGTGTAAACAATTATACAAAATAAAAAAAAAAAAGAATCAGCCCAACTGAGCAACAATTATATAAAATAAAAAACATAAATGGCACAGACGTCATTCCGGGAGCGGAATGAGCTTGTTGATCGGCCTAGTGAGAGTACCATTAGAGGTCTCAAGGATGGCCACTCGAGGTACACCGTCGAGCCCAGACTTGAGTTCGGAGATGCGGGCTATAGGCCAGGAGAGGGGAGGGCTATTCACACCCTTGATCACAACAACATCGCCTTGCTTTATTGGTTTGGACACTGCGGTCCACTTAGTACGCTGCAGCAGCGAGTTTAAGTACTCCCTGGACCATCGTCGCCAAAAATGCTGCGAATACTGGGAAATGATCTTCCATCTAGACGTTAAATGATGATCCTCAGAAATAGGAATCTCGGCAACGGATAAAAGTGGAGCCCCAATGAGGAAGAGTCCCGGACTTAAGTAAGCAGCGGCATCCGCGGGGGCAGAAGGCAATGAACAGATAGGACGGCCATTTAGAATAGCCTCGATCCGAGCGAAAAGAGTGGCATATTCTTCGAAAGTGAATAAAACTTCGGTGGATAACCGAGATAACAAAGGTTCTGCGGATTTGACTGCGGCATCCCAAAGACCACCGAAATTGGGCGCTAAAGGAGGATTGAATACCCAACTTATCTCTCGACTCGACAAGACATTCGACATTTCCTCGTGATGAGCGCGGAGGAAAAAATGCACGTCTTTTAATTGCTTATTAGCTCCGACAAAATTACGACCCTGGTCAGATAGAATGGAATGCGGAAGACCGCGGCGTGCAACGAATCTATCTAGAGTAGCCAGGAAAACGGCAGTGGAAAGCTCAGAGGCAAATTCGAGGTGCACGGCCTTGGTGGCGGTACACACAAATACGCATAAGTAACCCTTGGTAAGAGCAGATTTACGAAGCCGCGACGCGCGAACCTGAAATGGCCCCGCGAAATCAATCCCGGTGTTGAAGAAAGGTCTGCTGGGCCGAACGCGGCACGAAGGCAGGTCAGCCATAATGGGTTGCACGGTAGGAGCACGGAAACGAAGGCATGTGGTACAACGGTGGATCACCTTCCTTAACAGCTGACGCAACGAGATAATCCAGTAACGGCTACACACGAGGGCCTGGCAAGTAGTAGGCCCAGCGTGTAGGGAGGAAATGTGAAAGTGTTTGCAGATTAACAGAGATAGATATGCGGACTTCGGAAGCAAAATTGGGTGACGGGAATCGTACCTTAAATTGGCGTTCTTAAGTCGGCCGCCCACCCTGAGAACACCCAGGCTGTCGATGAAAGGCGTCAGGTTGCAAAGCGACTTTGCCGGCTTTCCGGTACGAATTTTGAGTAGAGAATCCTGAAAATGCTCGGAAATAAGAGCTAAAGGCCGGGAGAGTGAGGAGCTGTTCAGTACCTTGCTCACAACAACGTCGCCCAGTTTCTTGGTTCCACAACGGCGCTTGGAATTTGAAGTCCACTTATAACGTTGTGAACAATAATTAGGAACGGCGTTGTCAAGTATGCCGCCCACCCTGAGGACCTCCAGGCTACCGAGGAAAGGAGTAGGGCAACAAGGCGGCTTTGCCGGCTTATCGGCACGGATATTAAGGAGAGACCCAGAAAAATGTTTAAAGGTATGGTCAGGTTCATTTGTGATGAGCGCAATGGGAGTAGACTTAAGATCCGGTAATGGCTTGGTGCTTAAGTCGGGGTCACGATAAGGAGGAGGCCAATGCTCCTGGCAATTGGTCAAAGAGGAGGGATCTTGAGTCCCTAAACATAAATTGTTGGTCTGCGCGTAATGAGTACGGGTAAGACCCCTAGAGTCAATATGGGCATGATTAGCGACAGAAGAAACATCAGTAAGCCCTACTGGGGAGAATTTGTCGAATATTGAAACTTTAGAGCGTACAGACCCTTTGATATCTAAAACTGGTGGTTTTAAAAAAGTAGATTCAATAGGATTCGAGACCGGAATTTTACTTGTTACTCTATCTTGGTTACCTTGTGAACATACTGGTTTCTTATTGTTTTTATTTTTAATAAGAAGGAATTTTGAACAATGTTGATTGGCTAAAGAATAGCGGCTATTTGAGGATGAGATGTAATTATCCTCTTCTGCAAGAGAAGCAAATGACCTTTCATCAGATGAATCACTGACAGTGGTATCAGCACCACCTGTTTTATCTACGTGATTAATTATTGAAACTCGATTTGAGCATAAAGAAGCATCTAGATTGGTGATTTGCATGTCCTGGTGAACGTTATCACTGGTTAGTGCATGCCTACATGTATGGATGTCAATAGAAGGGTCAATGTTTTCTGGAATGTCAGAAACATTTGAGTCTTTATGGTCTGTACTCGCGGATTGTTCAACTGGGAGTTTTTCTATATTTTCAGTTTCCGAAGATTTCCATGATTGATGATTGATAGGTGTTAAGGAGACAGCAGTTTGAGCCAAATGAATAGGGGTGGTAACCGGTGTTGAGGTTATACTGGGTTGTTCTATTTTTAACTGAAATAATTTAGCCTTTATTTTACGCGCTATATCATTGAAGGCTATAGCTGGGGCTTGGGTATCTACTTGATTCTGTTTTGATAGGATAAAATTTAGGTCACTGATTTTTTCATTTACCGTTTCAAATTTAGCTTGAAGAGAGGGTAAATCCTCGCAAAGAGCCTGAACATAAAAAAAAATATCCTCAACAGAAGAAGCTTTTATTTGGGCCCAACTGCTAGTTATAACAGCAAACACTGTTTCCCTCCTTGCCAATAATTGTGTTTGCAAAATGATGTTTTTGTCTTCAGAAGGCATTTTGTAAAATATGGAATATATAAATAAACAGATAAAATAAAATTGTAATATGCAAAGCAGTAAGGGAAAGGAGAGAAAGTGGCTAAATTAATTAGACTAATTATTACGTTATTGTAACTGACGTTACAATAAGGCAATATGGCGGGAACTGTTACGAGACGCAGTAACGAGTACTTTACTAGAGAAGTGGGAGGTGGTGACGTCAGCGACCAGCTGATCAAATTAATGGAGACAAACTGGCTGATTATAGGGTTAGCTAAAAACCGGCAGAAACTGGCAATCACGTACTTTGAACGGAAGGTGGTCAAAAGTTCGTGATTTCTGGAAATTTGAAAATAATAACCAGTAAAATAAATCAAATTGAAAAATGAGCGGCCGATAAATCGCCCCAAAACTGCAAAAATTCTCGCTTCAATGCGGTACAATATATACGGCCCGGATCGGACCAAAAATGTTAATGAAAATTGCCGGTGCGAATAACTCGCCTCGGCGCAGTAAAAATGGACTGTATAGATTTTAATCAAAACGAGGTTCTGCAACTTTGGGGAGATGTTAGCGGGAAAATAATTCAACCAAAAAATACAGATAAGCGCACTCACCTGGTTACGGACGCCTTCTAGCTCTCGCGGGGCCCCGGAAGTCCTCACAGACAAGCGAACGCTCCTTGTGGCCTGTAAAACTTGATTGAACTCTCCTCCTCTGCTATCACCACTCATTAAAGTCAAAAGGAAAATTTTACTGGTTTTAGCACGAAAGGAAAACACTTTTAACATATAAAGATTCTCGGAAGGCTATGTGAGCCTTGAGCATGAAAACTAGGAAGACTATGAAGTCTTGGACAAAAGTAGGTGCATCCAGGGCAGAGTGCAGGAACAGAGTGGCCGAGAAGGGTCCTGAGGGGATTAAGATTGCGATTAGAACTCCCGCATATTAAACTTTGCGAGAGTTAATATAGTCAACTGCCCTCTGGTTGGCAATAGGAAAAACTAAGTAAAGGGCCGGTTAATGAGGGAAGTCGGTAGAGGGCGTCACTTGAACTAAGTTACAATTTTCTCATTCCCCCTTAACACAAAAGCGCCGATCGGCGCGAACACATGTCAATAATAAACTTATTCATAATGGTTTTAATGTCCCTTGTTGCTGATTTAACACAAACCAGATACCTATCCTTTCATAGTAAGCACCATAACCACTCAAATCCACTAGTTTCTCAACTTGCTTTCCAATCCATTCCCGACAATCCTCCGAGGTGTCTGAAAAGAAGATTGTCTAGAGATCTTCTAATGTAGAATGTTTAGTGAAGTTCTTCTGATGAGTAGATCTTTTCAAGTTTTGACATGTCATGGTCATCGTTATTAAGACATTTACTTGATGTATATATTTGTACAGTTGTAAATTTCAATAAATTGATAGATAAACAAAGAAAAAATAACAACTTATCTCTAAAACAGTTTTCATAATTAAATAAGTGAGGATCAATTATTTTTAAATTATAATTATATTTTTGCACTTCAATTTTCCTCGTGTCGTCCTCGTGGTACAAGAACTGTTGCCACTACATAATAGGGGATGTCGTCTGCTAGTGATTCAAAACTTCACCTCTATGTCCTATTTCAACTCCCACCTCAGGGCAGGGGAGGACATTGCAAGTAGAAGATTGGATGTAGCGGCTTTTATTTCCACCTGATGAAAGCTCTTTCTTGGTCAGGAACCCATAAAATTGCGTTCTCATGGCCTAAAGATGATGTTATATGATGAAAATTGTTTTATATTTTCTTTTGGAGATGGATATATAAATATATTTGTGTGTGTGTGTGTGTGTGTGTGTGTGTGTGTGTGTGTGTGTGTGTGTGTGTGTGTGTGTGTGTGTGTGTGTGTGTGTGTGTGCGCGCGCGCGCGCGCGCGCGCGCGTTTGTGTTTGTTCTGATTGCCTTTCCAGTTATAATTAAGTTATTTAATCTTTCTCTCATATCGACATATTCTCACTGGCAAATGGTAAGCTCATCACAAATTAAAGAATTGTTTAAATCCATTTTTGAACAGCTTACCACCTCAGAATTTGAAATAGGTGGCACAAAAGATAGGATACGAAGAGCCATTTTTATATTTAGATCGATTTTTCATCACTGAAAACTATTTTCCAACGTCTTATTAATAGTTTTTGTCACGTAGGAACACAATGCCAAATGCATAACGAAAATTAGGATTTGTTAAAAATCGTAGCTATGACGATGGTCTGTTTGCGTAAATACCATCATAGTATATACTAGGAACAAATTCCACCCGATTCAGTTTTGATTTTTATCGGCCAAAAATGTTATTCCTTTAAACCTCGTGGGTTTAATTAAAATTGAGTCCAAGATTTTTTAATAAAGTGTAGAATTTTCAAAGGGGAAGCATAAAAAGCAAAGTTTTGTGGAGGTGACTCCAACCAATTGCATGCGTTTTAGTTCTTATCCACAATTTAACTTTAACTCCGAAGTCCAAAAAATGTATTCTAAAAGTTTCTATTGAATACAAATTATTTTTTGGATGAAATAGATGGGTTGTTGGATAGGAAAAATAAATTTTGAGAGTGGCTCTGCCTAGAGATAATACCAGTAGCGATGGACAGGGCAGCTAGCTAATTACATTGAGGGGAAATAGTGTAAGTCATTGTATAAATTTACAATATTAACTTTAAATGTTAAAGCGAAGTAAGTTGAAGAGCGCACTAATTGGGTGCCCCACTGAGATGTTGTTCATTGCCGGCTATTGTTGCAGAACACGATAAAGTCGTTTCTTAAAAGTTGAATAGAAAATATAGCTCCTCCCTATGGCGTTTTATAATTTTTTTTATCATCATACGTATGGAAGAAAAAGCAAAACATAGACTATTTCAATAAAAAACAAAAATTATTGTAGAAAAAAAAAAATTTGTAAACAGCAAATAGCTTTTATTATCTACGTAGCATATTATATAAGTTGTTATCTATTATATTATTGTTATGTTATATTCAGACAATGAAACAAAAAAAAAATTATTTTTTCAATATTTTATTTAAGAAGATGAATATTCAGAAAGTTTTTGGTTTCAGTTATCATTAAAAAAAAACTTGCATATGTTTCTATAACCTTTCATTAGACACCGTAGATACAAGGTAGCACCGATATTTCTTAGGAAGTTGTTTTCATGATATATAAAAACCAGTGTGAATATGTATGAATATATGAAAATCATGAATATATGACATTGGTATGAATATATGAAAATTGTTGGAGTTTGAGGTATTTAGACGCATTAGAAAAAGTAAACTCTAATTTTTATAAAACGTTATAGAAATTTGTCAGTTTGTTCAGATCTACACCAAATTGGCTTGGGAGGCTTGAGACTGGGTCAATTCATGCAAGTTGGCTAGCTCTTAAAATAGATTTAAATTACTTTAAAAACATAGTCCAAATGAATGTTGATAGACTTGCAAAGTTGTGTTTTTATAATTTAGTAAGGCTCCCTTATCCAAGTAGAAATGCTAATTCTAAATATAATTGGTGTTTAAAAATAAAACATTTACTGGATAAAGTCGGAAAAGCGGAAATAGTTTTGGAATCAAATATAGTTAGACTCAAAGAAAAAATCAAAAGAGTATTAAAAAAATACAAAATTTATCTATTTAATTTACATTTATTCTCTAGCCAGCAATCGAATATTAGCTCATTCTACAATAGCCAAATAATATTTTTACTAGAACTCTAGGACAATTAAGAACTACAGGAAAACATATAATAAAAATAATCACTCCAGCTAAAATCACACAAATTGATCCACAGGAAATCTGTATTATATATTCTTTATACTCGCCCAATGTTTAATGACTTGCGTGACACTGGCATTGATTCAAATGACAGTTTTTATATACTTATTCCACAATATGAAATAAAAATAAAAAAACTGGCATATTTATTATAAATATATTAAAATCAGATTTTTTTTTTTCAATGACAAGGTGAGGACACACTCAGTCTCTCACGGATCTTGTTGGTAATTTTTTTTTTGAGGTTTCTGGTCAAAAAATATTAGACACGTATTTTGCCGTTCCGACCAATGGGCCCTAGAACCCGAGAAAAAAAAATAAAATAGCATTAAATTAATTTATTTTATATCTCGAGATTAAAAAATGATATCGACATGATTCTTGCACCAAGATTTTTATTTTTGATTGCATTTAAGAAGAAACACAGCCACTCCATAGATTTTGGGTTATGTTAATTCAATTCTAAAAAAAATGATTAGATTTTCAAGCAAACTACCTCTATAGATTTTTTATCACAAAAATTAACGTCAGATTCTAATTCAGCACCCTCAGAAACATTGAAAAACTTTTATTCAATAAAAACAAAAAATATCATTTTTCAGCCTCTTCGAGGGGAAGAAATTTTTAAAACGATTATTGGTTACTTTCCTTTAAATAGATAATACTTTGTCACGCAATTCATTCATTGGCATCGCTAAAAAAAGAGAGCTTTAGCTATCTTTTGATGTATATTAATGCAAATTTCGATTAAGAAAAACCCATTAAAAAAATTGGCCATTGGAATGGTAATTTCAAGAGTATTACCACCCTATATTTTGTATAAAAATATGAAGTTGATACATTAAACTGTCTAAGCGTAATTCATGTTTTTGTCAATTGAAACAAAAATTGGTAAGGCACATTTTGAAGCTTACGGATTTTTATTTTTATTTTTGGATGAAATTTTGTATTTAAGGATTATTTTTAATGCTGAATTCGAATCCGATGTTGGTTCTTGTGAAAAAAGTATATTGAACGTAGTTCAATAAAAAAATGATATTTTTTGTTTTTATTGAATAAACGTATTTCAATGTTTTTGAGGGTGCTAAATTAGTATCTGACGTCAATTTTTGTGTAAAAAAATCTATAGAGGTAGTTTGCTTGAAAATCTAATAATTTTTTTATAATTAAATTAACCTTAACCAAAATCTATGGAACGGCAAAACACGTTTTTAATTCTTAGTTATATTTAAAGTTCTTAGCTACATTTTCGGTATAATTGTCTGTGTAGTATTATAATGTACATAATATTTGTATTTGTATTGTATTTCCTGTTACAAAACAAATAACCGAACTCCTTTGTATAGGGCATCGCCAAGTTTACAAATAAATAAATAAACAAATAAATTTTTCTTTATTATTAGGGAAAAGAATCTGTGTATAATATTTACACAATTAGCTATCACAACACCATCGCCAACGTCAGCGGTATCCATCGCTTCCTAGGAATCGGAAATTCGGAGGAGTCGATACATCCCTAATTAAAACTAAACATTATACCCATCTCAAAAACAAATATTCGAAAATACAGAATAATTATAATTAATTATACATAATTACACATCCGTTACGAACCTCGGCATTGTTCTTGACCATACCCTTTTCTAGAAAGATCATGTTTCCCTTTATTATCCGCCAAACAATTTCCACTCTTCGACTCCTAAACCTCTCCCGTTATATCCTTCCAGAATCAACTCGTCAACTATTAATTTCTTCCCTCATATTCCCCTATTTTGGTAGTGTGGTTTACGGAGGTCTCTCTGAATCTGAGGATGCAAGATTGAAGAAGATTATGAACTGTTGCCTCAGATTCGTTCTAGGGAAATCACGCCATGACTATGTATCTCACCCCTGCACAAAGTTAAAATGGTTATTTCCCTCCTTCCAAAGACGATACTTCCTGGTTCATTCCTGTAAACTTTCCTCTCAATCACTTCCCTATATTCTCAAATCATTAACAGTCGTCAGTGAGTTCCGCAATCAGATCCCGTCCCTCGGACCTCTGCCTAACTCCCTTCAACACATCCTTCGAACGCTCCTTCATTTCCAGAGCATCCAATTTCTGGAACTCAATCCCTTCCAACATCCGCCATTCCTCCACTCATAATAGCTTTAAATTTACTAGTTAGGTATTTAATCAAACAGTCATGTAAGGGAAGATTTTTTTTTTTGAAATTTACAACTGTATATACAAATATAATACATCAAATAAATATGATGATAATGATAAAAATGACACGTCCCTTGTTTTTAAAGCAAGTACCCATTGGTAGCACTTATGAAGGTTCTATATAATGAAGTACTTCAGGAGCCTCGGAGGGTTATCTGGAATGGAGTGAGAAGCAAGTTGTGTTACTAATGGACTTAAATGGTTGTCGAGTTTGCTATTAAAGGATAGATATCTGGTGTACGTGAGGTATATTAAGATCTTAGTGGATACGTTTGCTAGTGACTAAGTAGGGGTATTTAGGATTTTTCTAAGGAGTTTGGATTGTAAGGGTTGGATACGAGATGAAATGGATGGCTTAGTGGAGCCCCAAAGCTCAACTCTGTATGTCCAAATCGGTCAAATGAACTGTTATGTAAATGAGTCTTTTGTAAGTAAGTGGATGGTTTGAACGTTTGTCAAGTAAATGTGGATTCCAAGTAAGAAGTTTGTCCAGATGGAGTCCTTGGTAGCGAATCTGTTCAACTGGGATTAGTGGAACATCATTAAAGGATACCGTAGGAGAGGAATTCATAGGTTTAATACGAAGGCTAAAAGGTTATTTGATGGGATTTCTTTTGATTCTCCATTTTTGACACCATTCTTGAAGGTTTATCATATGGGATTAGAGTGTCTGGGAAAATATTTAAAAAAATTAAATATGAATATTCACAATATAATATTGATTTGTTCAGTATTATTTTTGTACTATTGCACTAATTTTGTATTATTGTTTTTGTCATAATTTATATATATATATATATATATATATATATATATATATATTTTTTTTTTTTTTTTTTTTTTTTTTTTTTTTTTTTTTTTTTTTTTTTTTTTTTTTTTTTTTTGGCGCGAAAAGGCCTTATAGACCACGCGAATATCATGATTTGGGATTCTTCTTCATTTCCCAAAACTTCTTCATTCGTTCTGCATGTTTGGCTTTTCTTTCCTCTGTTCAAGCCCCACTTCTCCTTATTCTTTCCCTTCCCACGAAGACCTTTATGTCATTTAATGATTTTCTATATGTTTCCCTATCTTGGCAGTCTGTATCCTTCATTCCCACTGAATTCATGTCATCTTTAATTTGTCTAAAAAACCCAGATGTGTTCTTTTGCTGTTGGAAATGTCGGAAGATTTTCCCGTTCAATCTTTCAGGACTCATCCTCATCATATGCCCGTAGAATCTCAGTTTTCTTATTTTGATATCGGTTTCTAGACTCTTGCTGTTATTATAGTTTTTCTCTGTTGGACCTTAGTCTGTAACCTTCTGGTGTCTTTCTTGGTCCGTAGATTTTTCTGAGTATCTTTCTTTCTACCTTCAACAGCTTTTCTATGCTAGGGAGGTAAGATGTCTCGGTCCCATAGAGTATCACGGGCTTAATTACTGTATTATAATGTCTGACCTTGGCTTTGAAGGATGAATTCTTCTTATTGTAGAAGCTCCTGATATTGAAAAATAGCTTCTCCAGTTTGGTGGCTTTCTCCTTAAAACTCTGTCGATCCGAGCTATTACTGCAGATGATTTCTCCTAAATATCTGAATTTTTGTGTAACCTTAATTTTCCCACAAATGGTGTCCACTTCTTTTTTCTTGTACTTTATATTATTATTTGATTATATAATTTATATTATTATATCAGATTTTTTTTTCTTTATTTCTTAAATAACTTCCACATTTCATTACATGATGTAGCAAGAAGACCAGTCTCAACTTAAAATAATAATACTGTTGAACAACTTAAATATAATATTTGATCATAATTTATAATGAAAGAAAAATATATACAAAAAAAACTTTCAAAGAATGATATTAGAGAGATACTTTCTACATATATTTTTTAGCTTCGTCAACTGTATTTTTTCATTAAATTTTTTTTCCCCTTATTTTTTTGTTTTCTTACCTCATTTTGGATTCTTAACTTTAAGATATAAGTGGTTTTTCGTGTAATATATATAACATGTAATATTACTTTTTATACTGTAATTTAATTTTAATATATTTGTTTGCTTGTATTGTGCCCTCAATTTTAAGCGAGGCAGCTAGGTTGCCATTGTTCATTATAATTATTCTTAATAGGCAATGGCTCTAGAATAAAATTTATTTTCATTTAATTTCAATAATTGTTTATAATTTTTGATAAACAATGTATTTATGTTATAAGTATTTTATATTACTTATAGAATATATAATAAAATATAGGAGGTAAGAGAAGCGACTGGAGGCCCTGGAGGGGTCCCAACCTCTTGACAACGACACTTAAGGGGATAATAAAGTTTTGAATATAGTAAGGGAGCGTTGAGTCGCCCCCAATGCCGCGCTAGAGCAGAGTAACAATGAGACCATACGTCCTCATCTCCATTCCGATATTATTGTAACGGCTGCATTTTAGCCCCACCATCATTCATAAAAATAATATTTTACCAAGGGAAGAGGCAAAAACATAAAGCCATTTCACCGTCCTAATAACTGTTTACTTTGACAAAGAAAAATAATAAAAATCTGTGACAATAAATAGCAATTAGTAATTGTGATCTTCTTAAGAGTATATTTATTTCTTATTTACAAATAAATTATAAAGTAATGACAAATCAGTTAACATTAAATAAAAAATATTATAAAAAAAAAATCATTGATTAAACCACCGGTCGCGCCGTTGTATTTTGTACAACAGCCAACTTGTTTTCTCTCTCTCTTTCTCACTTCCGGTCAGCTTCTTGGAAAAATGGCTTTAGCTATTTTCCTCGAGATACTCCTCAATTTCCCACCAGTAATTTTTCACGTAGGAGGGATAGTTCCCTGCATAGAAAATATTTAGTATTCAGTGTTGCACAAAGGACAAGCGAACGCTTTCGTTTTGATTTTTGCTCATCCCTTTCTCGTCTGTATTTGACAAAAGGTAGTAGGATTCTTTTGCATTTTTACTTTTGTTTATATTAGTCAGCGAAGTATTAATTATTCGGAATGCTTACATTAGATGTAAACCTATAAAATTGGAAGACATTCCTCGAATTTAGAAGGAAGAATAAAGAAAAAAAAACAGATTCGAAGGAGAGAAATTCAGATTTGAGTGAAAAGGAAATAGAAAATGTTATAGATCATGATACACAAACCGATGTTGAGGGTATTAATGAAGGTTACTTTGGAAGGGATTTATACATTTAATATGTAAATTTTTTTTGTTGAATAATTGTACATAAAAACGACCATTTTAGAGATGCAAATAATTATATTTGTCTGTAATATTGTAAATAAAAAATTATCTAGTTATAAATTTGGTGTTTATTATTTCCGATCTTAAACATATATTTATTTACGTTAAAAGGTAATATACTGTACATTTATTATATTTTAAATTTAGATTGGTCAAAATATTTGATTTAGTAGATTTAATGTAAAATTTGGACAAAAACGGATAAAAAACAATAAAACGCGCGACCGTTCGTTCTACGGAAATTGACACGACCAGTGTAAGGTTAATGATAAAAAAACAAATAAACAAAACTCAAATAAAAAATGAAATATATTCATACATCTTTGCATTTTGGCTAGAGATTTCCAAAAACTGAAAACCGAGGCGTAATCTAAATGAAAAGCATAACAAGGAACTGCCTCAGACATAACGATAGAATAACCACTAATCTACACTCCCAACCCATATCAGGTGTTAATTATTTACCTACACCTTTTATCAAATGAATTTGCATACTGTTAAAAAAAAAAAATAGACTCAAAGGTAATTTACTAGCCAAAAAAAAAAAAAAAAAAGATAATGTTAGATATCTCAAAAACCTATAGCTCATTAACAATTTCACTAACAACGTAGAAATAGAGTTAAGATAATAGAGAAGATACATAACCATAATGAAAACATCAGTACTAGAGATAAATCACTATGGATGACCATAAAAAAGCTTCTGAATCACAATGTTTTCATACTCTTCCATAGTCACAAAGATTTTCAAATATGGCCAAAGCTAAAGAAGGATAATTCCAAATTTTCGGCGAGGACCAGTTAAACTTTTAACCTACATCCTCATATCATGAATCCTTGAATAAAGCAACACTAATATTTCATTCTAAAGCTCCCCTCCTCCTAAAGCATCCTTAAAGATTACCTTCCTACAAAGCTCCTCTGCATTACCTAATTACATCCGATATCCTAAAACTGCCTTCTCTCGCTTATTATTTATACAATATTCTGAATATATCTCTAAGCTTTTGATCTATGAGATTAGATAGGATTAAAAAGATACATTAATAAAAAATCAATTTGTGATAAATATATAAATTGAATTTATTGACAAATATGTAACTAATATATAAGGCTCGACCGAAGTGGTTATGAAATTCCCTGACTAAAAAAAAAAAAAAAATGAAGAAAATATACAAAGAAGGGGTCAAGAACATGCTGAAAGGACAGGAAGAAAGGAGACATAAGGAAAATTACTCAAAAAGGCAATAACACAAACACTCAGTCAGCAATTATTTGGGGCTTGCTTCTGAATGACGACGGGACATGATTACCTCCAGCGACATCTGCACAGAATTGGTGTTGTTCAGAGCTCACCGCCAAGAGGACAAAATGTTAGAAGTACGACGGCTTATATATAAAGAATATAACCATTGTTAACAGGAAAAAGTTTTAAAAAAATTAATCAAAGTGTAAAACATTTGACTTGTTCACAACACCCGCGATGTCGAATAAACAAGATATTGCTTGTTATCTGAAAAATTGAGTTCACCGTATCATTCGAAAATCGGGTTAATCAGGACGAAATTAAAATTTAATGTCTATTGTCAGTATTTCTGAATTTCAAATTTCAAGATTAAACGGCTAAACGATGCCGCTTATTATTTAAAACAGATGAACGAACATCTTTTAATGGGTTTTTTTTTTCTATACATTTATTGAAATTTACAACTGTACAAAATATATACAACATGGAAATGTATTGACAGCGATTACAATAACAAGTTAAAACTTGAAAAGAACTACACATCAGTATCACTTTATTAAAAATTCTACACTAGAAGGTCTCTAGGCCATCTTCGTTACAGACGCCTCGGAGGATTTTCAGGAATGGAGTGGGAAGCAAGTTGAGAAACTAACGGATTTGAGTGGTTATTGAGCTTACTATAAAGGGTAGGTATTTGGTGTGGGCTAAATCAGCAACATATGGAACATTACGATCTTTATTGAGGATTTTGGATTGTAAGGATTGAATACGAGATGAATTGGATGGTTTAGTGGTTGTGGCTCCAGTTGAACTCCGTACGTCCAATTAGGTCGCAGTCATGTATATGAGTCTTTTGTAATCAATTGGGAGCTTTGAACGCTTGTCTAGTAAATGTTGAAGTAGCCTCTAACAACGGGCAGTTTCATGTTAACACTGTTATTGTGTACTGTTAATCATATCTCAGTCCGCAGATCGGAAACTCAAGTCAACGTACTGTCATGTAGTAGAATAATAAAATTTAGTTGAATGAAAAGTTTTTTGTTTGGGCTTAACGTTCTTATATACTCCAACCAGGGCAGGAAGGACGGGTTATCCTACAGGTTACCAACCTATTCTAGCCAAGGTGGGAAGCTCAAGATAAATTGTAACCCTCCCAGGTGGGATTCGAACCCAAGACCTGTATATACTGAGCGAGCTGAGACACTCCCCCCCAGCTCACTCAGCCATCAAGCCCTAACTGAAGAAAAAGTGCAGTTATGAGACATATTAACATTCTAAAATTTATATTTATCAGAACTATTTTAAAGCAAAGTCCGTTTGAAGAAAGTTTTTAGCGGTTCGGGCGAGGCCCGGTTCAATCGAGTTCTAATTAGCGAGACGTAATCTGTACAAAATTATGTTTCTTTGTGGAATGAAATAAACGCTAAATATTACGAAGTGTCTGGGTGCTTTTAGCATTCCTTTAATTGATTAATTTCATATTATGCTTGGTGATATTAATAGCATTAGTTAATCTTCAATATATAAGATAAACAGATTATTAAAAAATACGTACTATGATTAGAAAGATGCAATACTGATTGAATTAGGACCTTAAAAATCAACCTCCATTCGAATAAAAACAGCTAAACTAAACTAGACTGTAAAATCGAATCTCCATTTCTGGCGATTATGAATTATCAGAATCTGCTACAAAATGAGCCTCTAAACAGAACCACAACCTTGAACGTGATGTAGACGTTCAAGAAAACTTAACTTTTGGTATACTTTAACATTACTAAGACAAAAGTTCTTAGTTTCAAATTAACTATAAACAATTCATCTACTTGACTATAATTAAACCTATTTGGGCATATAGAGTTAAGTATTGGGACTCAGCTAAGCCCTTGAACTAATCCCGTATCTTAAAATACCTATCAAAACTCATAACTTCAATAATGGGATGGATCCGCCGAAAAACGTTGTAAGCGACAAAATGTCCGATTTAAAAGGTTTTAAAATGTATAATAGTACGTCATAGTATGATATCGTACTCTATTATGTCATTATATATGTAAATATAACAAATTACAGGTGAAAAAATAAATCTAACCTACAAAACTAACAAAAACTTTAGATAATGATTTTCTTTCTCTGATTACTCAAAATTGTCTGTTTGTCACTTAAAATGTTTTTCAGCGGATCCATTCAATTATGAAAAAAAAACAAAAAAAAAAACGTGGTGAATATAATATATGAAATCTGGAGGAAGGATATCGATGATGAAAGCATTTTTTTTTTTTTTTTTTTTTTTTTTTTCCGTTTCTATGAAGATTTTGAAAGTCTTAGGAACTAATCGTTCAGATCCATCAAAGAAATTTTTACATGGTGATTACAGGTTCATTTCATAAGCTATAAGTAAGAATATCAGTGCAACAACCAAACTGCATGTTTCTGTAAAACTATTTTAAACATGGCGATGAATCGGGTTGGCCAAGAAGCTTTTGGAGCAAAAATTACTTATTTTGACATCTCAATGCAAGTGCTTGAAAACAAACAGCCATTTTTTATTTAGCCATATTCAGCGCCTAAATGAAATAACGTATGAATTATATCTACAAATTTTTCAGTTGCTAAAGACTAAATATATACAGGGTGAGAACCTGTAAAAACAGACTCATCTGTACATAAAATTCGCCTCAAAATGTGGCATTCTTCAACACAATCTGCATTCAGAAGCTATCGGCGAAATTTAGGTCTATGTTCATTATCATTGGGTTTTAAAACTTACATTGAAAATCTAATAAAATAAATCTTAAATAATAATTATAAAAAAATAAATGTAATAAATGTAAAAATATTAGTTCCTTTGATCTGGTGTCGCTTTATTGACATTTTTCCTTTATTTCCTTTTAAACAATAATTTTTTTCTTTGCTTTTTATTCCAATGACGAGTTTATTATGTTTAAAATGCACATTTTCATTAAGGGATTATCATAGTGTTATGTTTACACAAGTAACTGATTTTGTATGTCATTTGTATGTCAAATGAGAACACCATGTTGTTTTTTCGGTTTCAAAAGTAAATTTTTCCATGAAATTGAAACCTATTCATTGCATTTAACATATCATATCTTTCGAAAGCTGATTAAATTTGCAAGTGTTTGTGAGATTTGCAGTTTTGTGGATGTTTTTTTTTTTTTTTTTTTTGAAAAACGGTGAGCGTTGAAGTAGTATAAGACATTGTAACTTCCCTAAATAAGGTGAATATTTTCCTTATTGACAAGCTGTTCTTGAGGTCAAAGTTTAAAAATTGAAATGTTATAGATTTCTGATTATAGATTATACTTTTAGACTAGTTATTTATTCTAGTATCAAGAAAACAATTCTATATTTTTGTAGTGGATATAAAATCAAACAAAATAAATTATATGTTAAGAAGATTGAAAAGACCAATGTCGATTCAATGTACTAAATCGGTTTTGCTGAGTATACTCTTCATTTTACTGGCGTTTTGATGCCATCTGTTCCTTTCGTTCCGTGATTAACTGTTGGTATTCCAAAACGTTACAGACAGTACTATAGTTCATCAACCATGTGACGGCTAAATGGGTTCTGTTAACTGTAGCGGGCTGGTGAGCGGCTGCATATCATCATCTGTGTAACGGTCGTGTAACATGCAATCAAGGAGTTGAATAACATCTTACAGTGAAGTAATTCAACAAATGTTTCGTTTAATATATTACTAATAGTTGCATTAAACTGTATTCGTTAGTTATTATAAATAGTTTTATGTGCTTAGCTGGTTAATTATAAATTAACACGAATTAACCACTATGACACAAAGGAGGCCTTACTAAAAAAGAGACTGCAGCTGGAATATATTCAAAAGTTTTTGTTACAAATCCTACGTAATATTTTGGGTAACTATTGAGACCGAACTGAAATTGGTAATCGCCTTACCAACTTGAAGTTGACTTGGCAGTTCCTGCTTTCCAGGTAATCTGTAGGCGTGACATCGCCTGTTACAAAGCCCCGCACTAAAGTATCACATAAAATAGTCCTTAACCTTCCACCGTACCGTATTGTACCGCAATGTCCGTAACACGAGCAGTCGCGGGTTGTACAAAGTACAACACCCTCTTTTTTATCTGTTTTAGACAAAATTTTTTATTGAATCTGTTAAATAAAATATTTTGACCATTCTACATTTAAAGTAGAAACAGTCGAATGTAATTATTTGCAAGTCTAAAGTGGTTGTTTTAATGAACAATTATTTCAAACAAATTGTTTTCAAGGAATTATTTTTACAAATAAAATGTAGAAATCCCCAGACACTTTCCGTGTCATCTCCATCACTACCCTCAACCTAGATTTCTGTATCAAGATCTAGAACATTTTCTATTTCCTGTTCACTAAAATCCAAATTTTTATTTGATTTTCCGGTTCTTTCTTCTTCCTCGTCCAGCATCTGCGAAATTGGAGGAATGTAATTCAATTTTATAGGTTTCCACCAAATCAAAACTTTCCAAATTATTAATACTTCGCTAGCTAATATAAGCCAAAGTAAAAAAGCAAAATAATCCTACTTACATTATATCGAATCCATCTGATTGCAGAGAAAGGGTCGAGAAAAAAACAAAACGGGAGCGCTCGCTTGTATTTTGTGCAACACTGAGGGCTAATTATTTTTCAATCAGGAAACTATCCCTCCTACCACAGTGAAAAATTACTGCCGGCATTTAGAGGAGTAAGGCCAATTTTTCAGAAAGCTCACCGGAAGCGAGTGAGAGAGAGAAAACAAGTCGAGTGTTAAACAAAATACAACTGCGCGACCGGTGGAAGATTAAAGAATCATTTTATTTAATTATATAAATTAAGCATATCTTTAACAATAAAAAAAAAATTGCATTTTTGCTCCAATTAGCCTAATTTTAGATATCGATTGTTATACCATTTAGTGTGTATGGACGTTGCCGTATCAAAGGAAGACGATCCATACCTTAATCATCCTGAACCCACGTTAAACACTTGAGAAAAGAATTTGATTTTAAGAAGCTTTGAAAATTGAGGTGTTTTGAAACTATGTTAATTATATAATTAAAATATGTGTGTAAATTATAAACAATGAGAAGTAAGAATTGAAAAAGTATGGCTACGAGCTGTGAGACTGGATTAAGAGACTTTAATACTCATCGCATTCTTGTGATCTTTCATCCCTTACGCTAATTAAGAACTGGTTAGAAGCATTTTATTTATAGTTCTGTATTCTGTTAGTAACATATAATTACTCGTAACGCAAAGAACAAATTATGGTGGAGCGAAATGTTACAAATATGATGAGTTTTGAATGAAATATTTAATAGATAAATGATAACAAATCACTTCAATCGATTACCTCTCTAATTTTATTTATTTAATAACCACAATATAGATTTGTGCTAACTGAGGCAAGATTTGACGTTAAATAATATAGTAACAATTTTTTTTTTATTATTCAAACTCCGGCACGATGTTGATTTCGGCACATAAAGCTGTTTTGCAATCTCATGCTCTAATATCTTCGATTCGAGGAATAACATTTATGTTTAAATGGATTCTGATAGAAAAAGATAACTAACTACTTTAAAAGAATAAAAAGGAACAGGGCTAAATTAATATAAAAAGATCAAGATAATAATTATTTATGTTCTGATACTAAACGTTTTCCATTCTCGAAACCGAACCTCACTGATACCAAATTAAAAAAAAACTTGATTCTTTGTAAACCGATTTTAAAATAACTAGCTATAACAAAAAAAAAATAATCCACATGCCAGCTAAAAAAAGTAAAAAAAAAAAAAAAATTACTCGAGAAATAAGTTAAAAGCATTTATTTTCTATAACATACAACATGAAAGTTAATTACAGTTCAAACAGTTTCCCTATTAATTTATTCTTTTCAATACCGCTGTTAGAAAAAATAAACAAAACTGTACTTTCCATATTTTCCTGTTCCGTACATGTAGGACTTTTATTTTATGCACTTTTATTTTTTGATTCTGTTCAGTCTTCGATCAAAAACAAAACAAGTTTAAAAAAAAAAAAATCATTTTACAAACTATTATTTAACAAAATAAATATTACAAAGGTTCTGGATTTTATTTATTATTTAAAGAATAGCAAACGGTACTAATATCACTAAGCACTGTAGATGTGAAGGAGAACTGGTGTATTAGTTTTTAAAAACGAGCAAGAGCATGTAATCAAATAAAAATAATCGTACCGATTATGTTTTGAAGAATAATTCTAAAAATACGATATTTATTTTAATGTAATATAGTAGTATTGATACTATTATTTTTTTCTCACTACTAATATTACTTATTATAGTAACAGTAACGTACATAATTTTAGTTTTTATTTATTTATTTTTTTCAGTCAGCATTACAGAACATGAAGTTCTTTGGCGGTATTAAAATGACTTCCCTAAAACAAACTACCAGTGAACCAAACCTCTAAGAGACTATTTTCCATCCTAAAAAAAAAAAAAATAATAAATTTAAAAATAATTTTAAAAAAAGTTTTAAAAAAATTTTAAAAAACAGATCACGACACGTCATAAATCCAATGCGCCGTCTGTGCAAGTTGTCTCCAGTAGCCTGACGGGCCTCCTTGAACCGAGAGATGGGGTATTTTCCTGAAAACACTGGAATCGTGGTCTTCCCTTGGTAGGGTTCACCCAATACAAGCCATATACTTGCTAAGCTAGACCCCACTAAGCCATCCTCACCACAATAGCGACGTTACAATATAAACAATACACCAAGATACATTATACAGTCAAACCTGGATAAGTGATACCTGCATAAGTGGAATACCTGCATAAGTGGTACAAAACTCCCATAATTTTCCCTTAAATAAACTCTTTAAATGGAATGTTTTCACGTCTATAAGTAGAATTAATTTTTATGGAAATTGCTTGTGTAAATGGGGCAATTTTTGTATTTATTTATATAAGTGGAATTCACATCACTACTATAAAAACGTGAAGGGATAGACGGGCTTACTTTATTTTGATTGGTCTCCACAGTGTTAACATTAAGCACGTTGTTATTCCACTCTCACTAATTGTCGTTACAATCTAATCTTTGCTAACCTCCCTACCACTTGATTAGTAAAGCTCATCCTGTCAACATATCACGAAATCTAAAATCTTTTCAATTAGTGAAAAATTAAGTTTTTTTCGTGTATTTGAAAGTAAAAAGTCAAAGAATGAGATCGCAGAACAGTTGTATGTGCCGAAATCAACATCGTGCCGGAGTTAAAATAATAAAAAGAAAATTGAACATGATTGTTCAGAAGGACATGGAAAAATATAGAGATTTCGGGATAACATGGCTGTGGCAGTTTCGAATTAAAAATAATTCAAATGTACGTTGACAAAAGGCCCAGTATTTTGCACAAGTAATAAATTTTAACAATTAAAGCAATTAAAAGTTTGAAAACCTCTTTTAGTGGTAAATGCAACCTTAATTACCTTGATATGTGAAAACTTGTTTAAGTGGAATTAAAATCCTGTCACCAAAAAATTCCACTTATTCAGGTTCGACTGTATAAGTATTCCCTTTACATCGTGTCTTAGATGGTAGCTCTTTATATCCAAACCTCTATTCTGTTAAAAAGATTTCTGTTTTCGTCCCGAAAAAATTCCAAAAGCTATTTTTTTTACAGAAAACGTATTTGATTATGAAGTTAATTGTAGAAAAATTTTAATAAATATTTTATATAATTCATATTCTATTTATTGAATAAATATTTTATTCATAATTCCGGCAGTAGGGAGCCGTAATTGCATTAAAAAACGAGAAACTCATACCATCCGATGGAGCGATGGTCAAATGCTTGTACGGTAAGGGAAGAAGAAATAAGTAGATTGAGGGAAATATTTGTAGATAGGGATAAAAAAGGGATGAGAGAAAAAAAAAGTACTTGCCTGGACCCACACCCTTTCGAGTGCATCCGCCATGATTGTGGTTTGTAGCCTTTGATCCGGCCCTTGTGCCGAATTCCTCCAGCTTCAACGTCAAATGTGAGTACCCCTTCCCCCTTCCTCCTTTGTACAAAATATCATGCCTCAGGTTCCTAAATCGACCTTTAATTCTAATCTGGGAGGTTCTTTTTTCCGTTTCGGTCCCAAGAGGAGTGCTTGAGACGGATTCCAGGTATGGCGGAAATGCCCATCCAATTTCTTTCAATCTCAGTATTCCTTGTAAGTTTTAATTAACTTGATTAACTTTCTTATATTTTATATGATATATCATTCAATATATATTGATTATTTTATTCCTTAATTTATTTCTTTTGAAATGAATTAAATTATAAGATTTCCAAAATTCTCATGCCTACTGCATTAATATTTGAGTATGCATTTCATTTTTAAGAGAAACACTAGATCTACATTAAAACGACAAAATAAACAGACATTCTAGAATTAATTACTCTCCAGAGGATAGGTATGATAAATCAAGCGACCAAACTCCGTAATTCAATTAATAAGAAACTTGCTCAAGTACTATTTATAACTAATATGAATTAAAGAATAATAATGTAAATGATTATAAAGAACCATTAATAAAAGGGTCGAAAAATGAAGTTGATTTGACCCCAAATATGAATTTCGATAAGGTATCACAAGAGGAACTGCATAAACAGATGAGTCCAATCAACATACGTTAAAATATAACCTGGAAGTATTGGAAATTTACAAACTTTGGTAAAGAAGTAATAGTGGTTTAAACAGATACATTAAAATTGTATATTAATAAAATTTAGAATATTGGATAACCCAATCAAGCAATTACAATAAAAAATTAAATAATTCTGTTAGTTAATAAAATCCGATATTTTTATTGATATTACAAATATTATATTGGGGGCGATGACGTTGATGTTTTGACTGTAATTTTTGATAAATAAAAGTGATGTATAGTTGAGGAATAGTTGGGTGATATGATTAGAAATTGATGTTACTTATACAGAATTTTATTTACAACACAAATTTTCGGCCAAAAGGTTGATAGTTGTCATCAGGTATACAGAACATTTATCTAAGGTAAAAACAAATGAGAAATAATAAATGATTATAATAAAAACAATAATAGGAAAAGAACTAAACAGAAAATTATAATACAATACGTTATTGGAAACTTTATATGATCCAGGTTGAGGAAATAAATTTTGATATAAAATACAAATCAATGAACATTGAAAAATGAATAAAATAAGTAAGTCAAACAATTCATATTCATTTTTGTATTTATTCTATGATATATGATCTATGATAAACTTTAAAGTTTTAAAAATGAAATAATAAATTGTAAATTATTTTATTAGGTATGGTTTATTTAGATTGAAAAACTTGTATTTATACCTCATTCTTAGTTATATTTAATTATTTTTGTTCTATTATTGGGATTATTATATGTGTAGTATTATATTGTACATAATATATGTATTTGTATAAACCAGTTTTTCAATATAACTGGGTATCTCAAATTAAACAATTAACCATTAACAGCAATATCCCAGAACTCTTTCAAGATTTTTTAATCCACAAAAATTATTATCTAACAAAAGTCACTAATCATTTATTATCAACAGGCATTGATCGTACTTTAAATACAAGATATAACCCATTGTTTACGAAAATTTCAAATTTTAATAACCCCCAACCGGAAGATTATTTAAAATATAACACTAATATCACCAAAACAAGAACCATTAGCCAACTGAGAATAGCATAAAATTAAAGCTAATGAAAAATGTGAAGATTGTAGCTTAATCATCATAAATAGCTTAGAACATCTGTTGTTAGAGTGCCAAAGATACGATAATTGTCAAAAGAAATACCTAAAAGACTATATAGTTCAAACAGATGAAAGCCTATCTTTGGAAAATATTTTATACTACAATAGCATTGAAAAGATAAATAACGTCTTCCTATTTATTTTAAATGTTTTAAATGCTAGCAAAATGTAATTGATTTATTTCTTTTGAATTAACTGAATAAAATATTGGATTCTATTGCGATTGCTGCTAGAACTTCTGTGACCCTAGACTATAATTAATATCAATTATTATAAATTGTAAAAATGTATGTTTTTATTTTATTTTATTTTCAACTTTGTTTGTATATATCATTATAGCTTGTAAGAAAAAGTAAAAACATCTTTTTTGTCGAATAAATTATTATAATATGAAGAAATGTTTTTTCTGTTAGTGTTAATTATTTAACATGTAAAACTCATCTTCTATTTGTATTTATTGTTTATTTACTATTATGTAATTATTATTGTTATTGGCTTACTCATTTGTCATAAAGTTTATACTTTAAATCAATCATAAAGAAGCAAGCTATGTAAATCAAATGAAAAACAGCAGTAATACTTTATACAGCTCATAAATTGTTTATCAATTCAGAACAGCATATTAAAAATAAAGATTAAATAAAAGTTTAGCATAGCTGAAGAAATCTTAAATATTAAAAGGTCGATACTTGCAATTAGGTGTAATATGGAAAAAAATGGTTGAACAAAATTAAACAATAAGAAATGAGGACAAAAATAGGAATAGCAGAGAAATAATCGATTACATGATTTCGTAGTTATGATAATGATCATCACAGTAAGCACGAAACGTAAGCACATTTGACTTACCTCCCCCCTACTAAGAACTAACAGTATAATTAAATATTATAGTTAACTGGTTGTTCCTAATGCATAAATAGTTTTGTAAATTATATATCAATATAATTTTTATGACACGCTATATTGCTGTAATAATTTTCTTTGTAATTTGAGATCTCAAATAAAATTGTTTGCATTATGGCCCTAATTATATTTTGTTCTGTTTGGCTAAGAGGGTGGCACAGGGATGTTTTACCCGATGCGACATGTGTTCACGGGCCGGAGAATGTTTCATATTTCTTGGTTAAGAAGTGAGCTTGGTGACTGGTTCAGGAAAGGGAAGGCTGGAGGTATACTCTAAATAAATATGTCGACAATCTTCTCCTTTATTTTTCCAGTCCCGACCTCAAACACAAGGGTATGTATAATTTGCTTTTCATCTGTATAGCGCTTCCAAGTTACATAAAATGAAAATCCAAAGTCAGTCAGAAATTAATAAGCACCATTATAATGATTTATAAATTATAAACCGTAAGATGAAGCAGCATTTAATTTAGATGTCAATCTTTGATATCATATTGAATTCGGAACACAGTCTCTCAAAAATAAAACAAATAACATCCACCACTGAGTATAAATTGATTTTGAAAAGTCGACAGGAAAGTAACTATTTTGATTTCCTTCCATATAATTTCGAGTTAATACGGAAATAAGAATTTGAAAAAAACTAAATACTAAATATGGTAACATGGTTTAGACAGCAAATCTCTTCTTCTTTCGGTGCCTATCCGCTTCGGATGTTGGCGATCATGATGGCTATTCTTCTCTTATCGGTAGCAATGCGGAAAAGTTCCGTTGAAGACATACTGAACCAGCATCTGAGGTTGTCAAACCAAGATATTCGTCTTCTTCCAGGACCTCTTTTGCTGTCGATTTTCCCTTGAAGTATTTTTTTGTAGCAAATCATATCTATTTGTATTACGCATGATATGTCCTAGATATTGCAGTTTTCGGGATTTTACTATCTTGATTAAGTTAGGTTGTGTTCATTCTTCTCAATACTTCTACATTCGTCACCCTCTGGATCCAAGGTATTCTCAGGATCCGCTTATAAAGCCACAATTCAAAAGCCTCCAGCTTCTTCTCTATGTTTTTATTTAAGGTCCATGTCTCTACACCATATAGGACAGAATATACATAGCAGTGCAAGAGTCTGATTTTGTTCTTAGAGTTAGATTATGGTTTTTGAAGACGGCACTCATTTTCTGAAAAACACTTCTTTCTTTCCCGATACGAATCCAGATTTCCTGAGAGTTATCCGAGTTTTCATTTATTATGGTCCCAAGGTATGTATATTTTTTTACCCTTTCTATAGATATTTGGTTTACAGCAAATCTCACAAGAGCTAAAAAAAAATGGATTTTGCCTTTCAAAAAAACTAAAGATATACATAATAAAAAAAAAAAATTCTATTGAAACTAAATTGCGTCATTATAAAACAGTTGTTCTACCCCAAAGCTTATATGCCTCTGATTGTTTCTTTCTCAACAAAAAAAAGAGAAATTAAAAAGTAATACAGAAATATTGAAAAATTAAGTGATGCAATGAGGAAACGTAGTTTGAAATTCTGGAGACATTTCATGAGAATGGATGAAAGAAGAGTAACGAAGAAAATTATCCAATACTGCCTCTGAAATACATGGATACGGATGGTAAAAGAAGATGTGATGGTGGAAAATATACAAAGGGATTCAATGTGGGGCAGAGACAAATTTCGGAAACCAGTCAACAAGATCAAATTTCCAGTAGTTAAATTAATAGTGGTCTGATGAAAGGAGGAAGGAAACATCAGTCAGAGATGATGAAGAAGTATTGGAGAGAACGGAAGAGTAAAAAATAAATTGTTAAACGCGGTCCGTTAATAATTAAATGTTTTATTCTTATAACATTTAATTATTAAAATATTATTAAAATTATTAAAATAAAAAGATGACACAGTGAATATAGAACAGTTGGTCTGACCTCAAGGAAACTCTGAAGGATGTCGTTGAGGAAACTACCGTTTAATATCTATGGTTTAATAGAAAATTTAATGAAGCAGCCGGAAAGAAAAATTATAGACAGTGGTAATCTATGAAAAAATGGAGTAATAAAAGAAAAAAATCAATAGAAACAGGTATAAGCATCAGAATGCTATAAGAGAAGAATTTAAACAAACAAAAACAGAATGTAGTAAAAAATGGAGAGGTTATTAATGTAGTATTAATGACACGTAGGGGTGGGTATCGATAATCGAAATATCGATATTTTTCTTTCGATAATCCGTTATTTTTAAATCTATAATTTTTACATTCGATATATACATATATCGATACGTACCTCGATCTGTAAGAGAGAGTTTGACAAATTTGGTAGTTCTATGTATTTACCTTAAATAACTAAAACGATAAAATAAATAGGGATGCCACTGTTACGTGAATATTTGAAATGGCATTTCATTGAAGAAAAAAAAACAAACAAACAGGATATGCTGATATTTTTAGACAGCGATATATCGTGTATGCATTATCCATATTTTTGTTACGATACCCATACCTAGTGACACTCTTAGAGTTTTGAGAAGACGGACAGAAAATTTTGGTGCCTCCTTAGGCCGTTCCCGAGCTTAATATCCCGGCTTTATTAAGAAATTAATTAAAATGATAAAAGCCGCCCAGCCTAGTTCTTCATGTCAAATTCCAATCATGCCTGTTGGAGCTCTTACAAACGGACAACGGGGTGAAGCAAGGAGATCCTCAAGCATCTCTACTATTTAACAATACCCTTGAAAAAGTAATAAGAGAACCCCAAAAGCAGACAGCCATCTTTATATCGAAGGAGCTGCTGGGGTATGCAGGTGATATAGATATATTTTTTTTTTTTATTTAAAGTTAGTTTTAACTTGAAAAATTTAAGATTTTTGTCTTTCATTAACAACTATAACAAGTTTCTTAAATTCTAGAAGGCAAAACAATGATTAACATCAATTATTTCATTACAAAAAGGAATTTCTTTCTATTCTAAACACACAATAATAATATAATTGTTAACGGATAAAGCAAAGTGTATGTAGAATTATTTTTACAAAAATAGAATCATCATAAGCGTTATATAATCTTTGTATGTTTTACTTGAAAACAAATGGAGAATTTAATCACACCAAACTTGTTGGAGAAATTGTTAACCAATATCGATTAACCATTTATCCATCATGATATAAAAAGCATTAAGTAAAATTGCATTTGAGGCTGTCACAAGGAAGAAAAGCTATTAGCATACAGTTTTAACTGTGTCAAGTTTATTTTGATGGTGAGAAAACAATTACTCCAGTAATGGAATCCAGAATGCTGGAACAAAGCGGGTAATGTAGGGAACCGGAACCATATCACGTCCCCCCCCCCCTCCCATATCTCCGCTAAAATCTGAAAATTACTTCTGTCCCCGCTCTTCCTTCCGAAATTACAAAGGAACTGTTATTCAAGGTAAAAATAAGATATGTAGCGGTGAGAAATTTATGGCCAGTATTCTACTGGAAATATTTTTTAAAAAATCCCTTCACATCTTGTGATTCATCTACAGTGATAGTTTGCTAAGTTTATTTTTAAACCCCACTGAATCCTTTGATATAAAATATCTTGACTTTCTCAACTTTTCTTTAGTTCCAATTTTGTAAGGAATTGCAGAAAAAGAAAACCAATCTAGGTTCGACACATTGGACGGAATGAGGGGAATAAGCTTAAAATAAGTATTTATGATTGATGAATTTATTGCCTCTTCTATTGAGATTATTTTATTAGAATATTAGTTTCGAATGCTAAACATTCATCTTCAGTTCTAATGTCACATGGATTATATACACTAAAGTTTTCAAAAATGTAAAACAAGAAATCAAACATCAGTACTCACCTCAGGAGGTTTAAGAGATAACTGAAATATACCTATCGTGAGAAGTGGAAGAGGGCAGGTAGATTTAATTTTTGTGATTTCCCTTATGACTCATTGGATTTTTCCGTTCCTATGGGAAACAAATTTAAAATGGGGCTATTGGAGATGTTCATCTGGTCGCTCAAACAAAAATCTGGATCGGTTTTAAACAATTTTATTACTTCTAATGATTCATAAATATTTAATTGTTGGCTATTTTCTACTCAATGTAGTATTTTTATTTTCGAGTCTTTATCAAATTTATGGTAATTTTCATTCACGTTTTCCCGTGTATTTTTCATTCACATTTTAGTTCGTGTACACCACTTTTTTGAAAAGGGTCTATTTTGTCTTTAGGGGAAGGAAAGTATAATGACAATGGTTTATCTATATTTTAAATGCAGTGCTTAAACCTAATTTTTAAAATTCCTTTCGACTTTAGTGGATATTGGGCCGATTATGGTATCAAAATATATTTTTTTGGGGTAGCTTTATCCTCTGGGGTGTTATGTATATATTATTCATAGTTTTTTTTTATGTTTTTGTTAAAGATATTATTGATTGTGATTTTACTGTATCCGTTATTGCTGGCTATAGTGTATATAGTATTGACCCTTCTATACCATCATGCGTACCTCAAGATATGAGTATTTATGTTTATGAAGATCCACATACAAGACTGAAACGATAAGAAACGGCCCGTCGTTATATACTACTCAAAAATTTACTGGACAAATGTACAAAGCTTCCAATAAATTACAAAAGACTCATTTACATAACATTTATAAGACCTATACCGGAACTGAGCTTTGGGGCACCACTAAACCTTCCAATTCATCTCTTATCCAATCCTTACAATTAAAATTCCTTCGAAAAATCCTCAATCCTCCATACTTGGTCACCAATAAACTTATCCATATAGACCTTAATGTTCCATATGTTGCTAATTTAGCCCAAATCAAATACCAATCCTTTCATAGTAAACTGCACTCCCACACGAATCCATTAGTCTCTTAGCTTGCTTCACATTCCATACCTGATAACATATCGATGCGTCTAAAAAGAAGATGGCCAAGAGACCTAGTTTAGAACTTTTATTGAAGTGCTACAAGTGAGAAGTTCTTTACAAGTGATTTACGCGTCATTAAAAACATTTCCTTAAATTTACTTGACGTATATTGTATACAGTTGTAAATATTTAAAAAAAAAAAATAATAAAAATGTTTATGAAGATCTTTTTGATTTTTATTTTATTTATATTCTTAGTATTTATCACTTTATTGAATAAAATAACATATACATATATGTACTCATACTATTATAACAAACAATAAACACTTCTCCTTGAATTTTCCTTCAGAGGAGTTTGGCCTTTATGGCTTTATTTTTAAGTATTCGATATAATGAATAGAGAAAACTTACATACTTATAATATAAATCATCAAAAACAAAATTAAAATATTTTTTTGTTAGATTAATAAAATACAAAACTGTGAAAACAAAACAAAAATTTTAAAATAACATTTTACTTATTAACATGTTCGATACTTAACTTTAATTATATTCTTGAACAGTATTGTAAATAAAATATGAATTTAGTTTTAACTTTTAATTTAATTTAGTTTTATTTTTACTATTACTTTTATTCAATTTATTTTATTTTGAATTATTATTTTAGTTTATTTGTTTATATATTATTTTTATTCATATATTTTACTTGTATGTATACTCTATGTTGTATATTTTTATGTATAGAATAGCACTTTTCTGTTTTATTTTTTCTATATTTTTTTTTTATTGCATTTTTTATTTTATTTGTTATACTTTTTCTTTTATTGTACATAATGTTTGAATGTAATCATGAAGTCATCTATATTACTTACTGCCCACATTTGTGGCAGATTGTAATAATTACTTAATAAATATAAAACAATTTTTTTTTTTTAAATTCTTGAACTAAACTTTAACGGTACATTCATGCTACTTGACAATACATTGATCAAAATAGCCATCCTTTAGCATTTAAAATATTCAATGCCTTAGCTTCATTAAGGAACGGTTTTCCCAGACATTTTACTCTGAATTCACCTCAAGATAAGACATATATAACAATTGCAGATAGAGTTATGATTCAAGTTTTTATATTAAACAGAGAAAGTATATTTTCTAGACTTCAAAACTTGCTCTGACTTGGAATTTAGTATTAACGCCTTTCTTATTTCTATAAAACAATTCCCGAATTTCGAAAATTTCCAATATTAAAAGTATCTTCCACATACTTCTACATCATTTCCTAAATATTAAAAAAAAAAAATGGATTTTTCCTAGCTCTCGCTATAGCAAGTAACTTAGCGTAGCGGTGATTGGGTAAATTAGAACCCTTTAGGAAATAATTATAGAGCATTTTCAGGGTATGGATAAAAATTTGGAAGAGAATTGTTTCCAAATAGAGAACATAGTCTGGTGAGTTTAATGGAATTTTAAAAGTTTAAATAATTATCTTATGGAAACACTAAAGGGTGATTGACATCTAACTCATTCACGTATGATTTCAATACTTATATTTGGATATCCATATAAAACAACACATAAAGTTCTCAATCGTCAAACAACATCATCCCTCAATCTTCCCTGCTCTGTCTATTGATGCTTGGTATATAAGGGACTCCCAGGAGAGCTCAAGAAGAGAATGAAAGTTTAATGAATTGCTTCATAAGAATCATTCTTGGAGTTGCTTTACCATATTCTTATTTTCTATAAGAATACCGTCTTAGCGTCTTTTTCATCCAATCTTTAGATACCTTATTATTAGTCTTCTCTTTCTTCGTTTGTCCATTAACCTTTTAAATTCCTTAATAAGGTCCACCTATTTCCTCCATTCTCCATGCCTAACATTTCGGTTTAGAGCGTTGAAATTACGGCAAAAATAAATGTGACAATGCGGACGGAATAAAGCTTCATTATTGTGTTTCTTTAATTACAGCATTTACAATTTAAAATATATTCAGTATATTTTATGAATGGTAATAACAAAAATAAATCCATTTTTAACTTTTCACGGTTCATCTCAATCAATTAGAATCCTTTCAGCCTCTCACCTCTTTTAGAAATATGGGACGTATAGTTAATGTTAACGAACTAAATTTTAAATTGTGGCGATGAGAAATTTCAAACTTCTGAATAATCGTTGGAGGTTTAGATTGATGGACTGGATGGTTGGAATTGGTTGATACTGGATGAGGCAGTGATAGTGATCTAGATGGCTGTGGCCTATACTTGCGTTAACAAGGCAGCCTAACTTTGATTTGAAGTTACTCCAGTCGTGAGCTAGTTAAGTGGATTTATATTCAAAGTCCAAACCGAATCTTCTTATCCCCTACGATCGTTCCCCTGAGGTGACTATCCCAAACATCTGCCTAGTTGAAAAGAATATTGCCATTGACAATTGATAATTCTCCAGTAACAGATTATAAATTTCTTTAATATTTATCGTTATAAATGTTATTACGTTTATTTAATTCAGTATTTTTTTTGTAAGCAGGGTCACGCCCTATACAAAGGAGTTCGGTTATTAATCATGTAACATAAAATACAATACAAATACAAATATTATATACATTATAATACTACACACATAATAAAACCAATAATATAACAAAGAACATTAAATATAACTAAGAATTAAATACAAAGAATAAGAAGTATATACAAGTTTTTCAATCTTTAAATAATAAACGATACCTAATAAAATTTACACTTTTCTATTTCATTTTGGAACCTTTACAGCTTATCAAAGTCATATTTCAGGTAAATAGGTAAATAAATGGTAATGATATTCTACAGTTAATAGTACAGTAGAGCCTCGATTATTCGAACTAATGTTGCCACGGTCGGAAAATCAAAAATCTGATAATCGAAATTCATTAAAATAATTATTATGTGTCAACAGCATCTTTTCCAAACGTTCACTTTTTTCAAAGTTTTACGACTCAAACTGCCCGCCTCACTGTAAAGATCATGGGGTTGCCTGATGATTGACTTAGAATTATTTTTGATTCTTGTTATTGATTTGCCAACCTTCAAATGGCTAGCTAATGACTTTTTTTATGGGCACGTAATGATTTCCATTTTTTCTTTAAATGAAAAGAGCTGCCGTTTCCTTTTTGTTAGCATGGATGATGACACGCAGTTTTTAAAACAAAAATTTATCACAAAGGCGATGTATACCTCACAAAGAAAAGAGCTATTATTATTATTATCTATTACCAACCGTTTCCTGGTTTTTGTTAGCATGGATTTTCTGTGATATGACATTCATGGAACAAATCATTTTTTATTTAATAATTACAAAAAATAAAAATAATAAATGCATTTAAATTTTTAAATTTCGACAAAAAAATTGATTTTAGAAAATGTTTAAACTTGTGTAAGTCGAAACCCGTTTTAATTCAAAATATCAATACTGAAAAGTAACTTAAGATCGAAATGGTCTGCGACCACTTGGGACCTTGGAGAATATTTGGGATTAAAGATTTTGTTTACGTATTTATAGGATTTGCAGAACTCCTTCCCCTTACATTATAATCCTTGTTTTACTCCTTTTGTTTAATCTGTTTATATCTTTTTAGTGTTTTCATTTCAGCAGTAACCCTATTGGGTTATTTTACCTACATATTACGCCTTTATACAGAACCTTCAGGGCCTCCGTTCTCAACCCCCATGGCGCACAGTGGGACGAGCCTATGTAATTTGCAGAACATTGGTTTAAAACCAAAATTTATACTTGTGGCTTGAATCACTTATAAATTTTTGCTGTGGTCATTGTCGTTAAGCATAATTTTACTACGCACAAACAGGACATCAACATCGATATACTATGTTTGTTTAAAAAGGTTCTCAAAACAATTGCCAATAAAACGTTGTCCTGTAAAAATAATAATTACAAAAAATAAATATATTTAAATTTGAAAATTTCAACAAAAAATTGATTTGTGAAAAATGTTTATACTTGTTTAGGTCGAAACCCATTTTAATTTAAAATATCGATTATAAAAAGTAACTCTCGATCGAAATGGTCTGCGACCACTTGCGACCTTGGAGAATATTTGGATTTACTTTGATAATTCAACTTGTCCAAAAAAGTGGCCCAAATTGCTGCAACAAATGGACTTCACAAATGTTATCCACAGGTATTCACCAATAAAAATGCTTAAAATTGATATCGGAATAGGTCTGAATGCTGACACTGACACGACGAATTTGAACGAATGGATCCAACGATAAAATTTCGATGACCACAGTGTAGGAGCCTGTAGGCTATAATTGATTACTTCTATTAAATAACTAAATAGTTCCGTTTTCGGTTGGGGACAATATTTAAAATAATTATTACCTATCAGGTTTCTGACAAACCGGAAATTTTTTAATTTTTTAGAAAAAACGATCGACGAAAAAGGCATAAAACACGTATAACTCACATAACGGTAAGCTGATTGATTTGCAGATTTTTAAATTCGAAAGAGCACATCAAAAATCATAGAAAATAATATTCGTTGAATCAAAAGACGAAAAAACTAAAATTAGATTTGTTTAGACACACTATTGGTTATTCTTCACCTTTGAAAACATACCCATATGGAATTTGAAGTCGATGCAATAATTTTTAGAGGCTCAAAATGCGGTGTCCAGAAAAAACAGTTTCGTCCCACTGTGCGACGCTCCACTGTACTATATTTCAGTGCAAACATTTCTGATTTTAATTATATTTATAATGAAAATATGACAGTTTTTTTTTTTTATTTCTATTTCATTTTGTGGAATAAGTATTTGAAAACCGTCATTTGAAACAATACCAGGGTAATAAGTGCCACGCAGGCAATTATATATTTAGCAAGTGTAAAGAATATGTCGGTGGTTTTCACTTTTCATATTGCAAACCATACAGATTTCCTGTGGATTAATTTGTGCGATTTTATCTGGAGTGGTTATTTTTTATTATATGTTCTCCTGTAGTTCTTAACTGTGCAGTGATTCTAGTGAAAATAATATTTAGCTGTATATTAATGTAAACAGGGATGAAGCCGGTTGGATTAATGCTATTCTGCTGACTAGAGAATAGATCCAAATGAAGTAAAATTTTGTATATTTCTAATACTGTTTAGCTTTTTTCTTTGAGTTTAACTATATTTGATTCAAAAACTATTTCCCCTTCTCCGATTTTATCTAGTAATTTTAGTTGTAAACACCAATTATACTTAAAATTAGCATTTCTACTTGAATAAGACAGCTTGACTAAATTAAAAAAAAACCTTCTGAAGTCTATCATCATTCATTTGTAGTATGTTTTTAAAGTAATTTTTTTCCCATTTATTGATATTTACAACTGTATCAAACAAAATACATTAAGTAAAATGTGTTGATAGTGAATACAATGGCATGTAAATAACACGTGAAGAGCCATCTTCTTTTCAGACGCCTCGCAGGATTATCGGGTATGGAGTGGGAAGCAAGTTGGAAGACTAGTGGATATGAAGCTTACCATGGAAGGATACGGATCTGGTTTGGGCTAAATCATCAACATGTGGAAAATTAAGATCTTTATGGATAAGGTTATTGGTTACAAAATAAGGATACGAGAGGAATTGGATGGTTTAGTGGAGCCCCAAAGTTCAACTCCGTATTTTCAAATAGGTCTTATCACAGTCATGTAAATGAGTCTTTTGTAATTTATTGGAAGTATTGAACGTTTGTCTAATAAATGTTGAAGTAGTCTGTAACGACGAGCAGTTTCTTGTCGTTTTAGTCTTGTATGTGGATTCCAAGTAAGACTTTTTCCAAGTGGAGTCCTAGGTAGCGGCTCTGTTCAACAGAGATTGGTGGATTTAAAGTAATTTAAAGCTATATTAATAGCTAGGCAACTAACATGAATATTTTAGGGTATTCAATACCCTCCTTTATTTCTTATACTTTTAAAATTAAGACAAAACAAATTGAAAAAAAGGTTCCCAAAAAACATCATACATACGTAATATTTTCCTATTCAAAAATTTTGAAATATAACGTATTTTGAACGTAGATAAAACTCCAAAGACTTAGAAGATTGAATTGCACGTTTGTCGATGTGTTTTAATTTAATTGCACGTTTTCGAACGTTTGGCTAATTTTAAGTTCACGTTTTTTAAATTTCAACTTATAGATTTACTAGACAAACGACCAAAGCTTCCAATAACTTACAAGAGACTCATTTATCTGACAGTTATTAGACCTATATGGATGGAGTTGAACTTTGGTGCTCCACTAAACCACCCAATTCTTATCACAGGAATCCAATCCTTACAATCCAAAATCCTTCGAAAAATCATTAACGCTCCTTACTTTGTCACGAATAAACTTATCCATAAAGACCTCAATGTTCCATATGTTGCTGGTTAAGCCCAAACCAGATACCAATGCTTTAATAGTAAACTGCACTCCCACACGAATCCATTATTCTCCCAACTTGCTTCTCATTCAATACCTAATAACCCACCTAGGCGTCTGCAAATAAGATGGCCAAGAGACATTCTAGTTTAGAACTTTTTTTGAAGTGCTACTAGTGAGTAGTTCTTTACAAGTGATTTACATGTCATAATTATCATTTCCTCAAATTTACTTGATGTATAGTTGTTAATATCAATAAATAGTTTTAAAAAAAAAACAAAAAAACTTCACGATATATGACATTTAATTATAATAAAACTAATACCAAGCATGAAGTTATACCTTAACAGTTTACAGTTCTTTTTTTAAAATAAATTTTAGGGACGAGATTTTTATTTATTTATTTTTAAAAATTTATAATCTGAAACCTGAAGAAATTAATATATATAAAAAAACAAAAATGAATCCTAAAAAGATTTGTTGAATCCATCTCAACAAACATTCCACCCCAATTGTTCTAAAAAAAAAAAGCATAACAGGAAAAAGTAGCAACCGCTTTTATCAATAAATGAACAAATAATACAATACCCGAACCCTTTGGCTTTGCAGAACATTATTCAAATATATATACTACCCTAGCCCAATGGGCAAAGGAATATATATATTTCTATACTATTAACTATGACATCTATAAATGATTCTATATAATCTTGCTAGCACCCCCCTTCGCGGCTTTTTTCGCTCTCATAAGTACCAAACTTTGATTGATAACTGAAGTTTAATTATTTGTTATCGTTAAAAATCCTTTATTGAAGTACGCGATTTGGCATTATTTCATCAATAATATTTTCACCCATAACTTGGTTAAAAATTAATGGTTACGTAAAAGCATATTTGGACAACTAAATATTAATTCTAGTATATCTTCAATCTTGATGGATTGAACTATAAAGAAACTCTTGCGGATAATGGACTGCATTATCAGTGTTTGTAACAAAAGGCCAATGAATCATATTTTTTACACACAATATCAAAAAGCAAAGGATCGACATGATTTGGTAATAGTTTTTATTCGGCAGATATAATCTTAATGATTCTTATATTTGGATTTTAATTTTTTTTTTTTTTTATATCCATTTATTGAAATTTACAACTGTACAAAATGTATACATTAAATATATTGACAACAATTACAGTAGGCCATCTTATTTCAGAGGCCTCGGAGGATTATCAGGAATGGAGTGGGAATCAAGTTGAGAAACTAACGAATTTGAGTGGTTATAGAGCTTACTATGAAAGGATAGGTATCTGGTTTGGGCTAAATCAGCAATATATGGAACATTAGGATCTTTAAGGATAAGTTTATTGGTGACAAAGTAAGGAGCATTGAGGATTTTTCGAAGGACTTTGGATTGTAAGGATTGTATAAGAGATGAACTACATGGTTTAGTGGACCTCAAAGCTCAACACCATACCATATAGGTCAAATCACAGTCATGTATATGAGTCTTTTGTAATTAATTGGGAGCTTTGAACGTTTGTCTAGTAAATGTTGAAGGTGTCTGTAACAAGGGGCAGTTTCTTGTCGTTTTAGTCTTGTATGTGGATTCCAAGTTAGACGTCTAAGTAGGGTTATTGGCAGCGGATCTGTTTAACAGGGATTAATGGAATATCATTAAAGGGAATAGGACAGGAAGTAGTAGGTTTACGACGTGGGGTAAACGTTATTTGGTGGGATTAATTTGGATTCTCCATTTTTGACAGCATTCTTGAAGGTTTAGGATATGGGACTGGAGTGTTTGAGAGGCATTGAAGGGATCATTGTTTACTGATAACCCACATGTTTCATCAGGGTAAGTGGTGAGAACAGTGGTAGGATGAGTTGGGATGTCAGCTGTAGGTTTCAAATTCTAACCATAAAAGTATATTGCAGTGTGGCAAACCTCGTTTCGGCCATCAACATAATACATTTATTTTTTTATTATTGCCAAACCTTCCTAGAACAATGAAAATAATGTCGTTAAAATTTGGTACAGATGGGTTCAATAGTTTTACCATAGTAAATTCTATTGCGGAATAGTGCTAACGTGGATCTCAAGCAATTTTGAAAATCGACTGATATGTGATTTTTAAAATTGCTTGAGATCCACGTGTCGCACCTCATATTTAAATCTTTTATATTAATATAATTTAATATAAAGAAATTTTATTATATATTTCTATATAATTTCTATATTGCTATATATAAAACACCGTATATTTGTAAGCTCCCATGTTGATTGGTGCTCGCGACCTATCGTTCAATTTTCAAGCTTCACTGTTATCCACATATTATTGATAACTGCCAAATTAATTGAATATCAGTAGATTTTATTATTGATAAACCTTACTGAAACTATAAAAATGATGTGGATTAAATTAACTAAAATGGATAGCTCTACATGTAAGCTGTTAGAAAATATGATTTTTAAACATCTAGCGTGGATAATGGAGATAAATAATTTACTATAAAATGCACAGAGTAAATTCAGAAGGGGCCGCTTAACTATTTACCACCTTGTAACAATGTAGTATGAAATATTAAGCAGCTTCGTGAAGAAAAAAGGAATGCATTAGCATTAATTTAGACATAGCGAGAATGTGAGTTAACAAGTCCTCTTCACCGCCTGATAAAATGTTGGTAGGAAAACCGAATCTTTTGAGTATGAATAGAAAAGTTTTATTCAATAAAATATAACCAACGGGTTATAACACTAAAAAAAACAAACTAAAAAAACACTCCATTGGGTAATGTCCTAAGAAGTGACGTTACCAAAAATAAAACGTTTTTATTCGTTGAATATTCGGCATTGTTATTGCTTTTTTGAGACCGGAAGAGAATGTTAATATTTCTTAACAGAAGAAATTACATAATGCTTTTAAAACGCAGAATACCAAGCTCCAGAACTTATTTACAGAGGTATCTACCTGAGATTGAAACTAAGAAATACATTTTTAGGTCTAGACCACGAACTGAGCCGCTATGATCATATCGATCGAGGAAGGATCACTAAGAGATGAAAACTCAGGACTTCATGCTGGTATTTGTCCTGGAACATTATTTCTTCGGAATTAATCTTGTATCAATCGTTTGTGTTCCTGGAAACCCGCATTCCAATCAGAGCGCAGATTTTCCGAAAACCGAAGACTACATACGTCATTAGAAATCACAGCCAGAATATATCTAGAACCTACAACCGATAAATTTAAGTATCCATAGTGGATCCTAGGACTAGTGATCTGACACTCAGAAAATATCCAAAAATTAGCATCTCAAACTTAATTTAAGTATCAGAATTTCTAAAAACTAATGAAAAATACAGAAAGAGTAAATATACGGTTGGATCAAAGTCAAACGAAAATTGTAGGATTTCCCGTTGTTACTGACACTACCAAAATAAAACATAAACTTCCACCACCTTTCAGAAACTTTACAATGTAAAGCTGGGCGTTATTGCAGCATTATATTACTTTATACAACTGGAAGACGAAAGCTTTGCCATTCGTACAGACTCAGGCTACAATAACCTTTCAAACATATAAATTCAAGTCTCAATCATAAGGAAAACTAAATCCTATTTCTTAATAATCGATAAAATGGAATGAAGCTGCATAAGGGGACGCCACGTAAGAAGCCTTTTCCCCACTAGACGTCAAAGAAGAGTGAACATGACACAGAAGACCATTGATCTTAAGTATACCACCTAACTGCTATTCTCATTTTAGCTTTAGGGGGTTTAGTCGATGATGGCTACATAAAAATGTTTCGGTATAAGACAGAAGAACAAAGAAACAGAATTCAACGAGATTCAAGCGACCACCAGTTCTGAAGTCAGGTGAAGTCGGTAGCACATTGTGTCACGGTCACGTTCGAGGAAGATCAAGAAGGTGAAAATTTTCATTTTAAAGTTGGTATAAAATATTCAGGTATATATAAAGTCTGTATAATTACTACCTGTATTAACTATCATGAAGGGTAACATACCGACCGTAGTTTTATTTATCAAGTATAATATTTTAAAAATGAATTTATTAATACTTAATCCTTTAACAATGGTACATATAGTAAGTGTACTGAAAATAAATATGGTTTGACAATAAAAAAAAAATAAATAAAAAAAAAATAGGATCTTTTGCTACAAAACGGAAATTGTGATACAAATATATTAAAAGGTATTGTAATAACAGATAGTTTCATTTCAGAGCTAAAATGAAACAGTTATTCATTTAGTTTCAAATCGATTTTGTAAATTAGGCAAATATTAAAAAAAAATTAACGCTGCTTGCAAGATTTGACCCGAGCATCCTCTCCTTGTCGCTGCAGAGGAAATGGTAAACAAACACAATTTTGGCCTTAGTTAATTATGTTTGAGTTGGGAAACTTATCGAGGGTTTCCCAGGGCGTTTGGTTACCTCAGAGTTTCACTTACTTGCCTTGGCCCAATGATGCTCTAGCGTAATCCAATCGCTATCCCGTATGCCTGTAATACACTATATGAAATGACCTAGAGTTTTTCAATATTTAATGATGAACGCAATACTCGTTGGGATCACTATTACAGATTTTAGAAATAGTTATTTTACTAGATGATATTCTAGCATTATAAAAACCTTATATATATGTATATGTGTGTGGGTGCTGCCATTTCGATTTGAACGGTAGCAGATGATAAGCGTTTCTGTAAATAGTATTTCATCCGGATTTTTTTGCGTACAACGTGGTAGGAATCCTTGCAAACTTGATAGCCATCAATAAGTTTTGTACATCTAAAGCATCTTAGAGCAGATCAAGCCCTCTATAAGGTCTCTAATTTCTAGACCTTAAAATGGAGGTTTTGAAAGAAGCGAGAATTTCATGAGTTCTAAGAAAAATGCGTATGGAGATGCCTACTCTGGGTTCCATTGAGAATCCACTGAGAATGAAATTAGTATTCAAGTCACCAGAGATAATTGATAAATTATTTGAAGGTTAAAGCATTCAGTAAATTAACACTTTCACTGCGGGCCCGGTTGACGATTTTTCTAGCATAGTACAAAATCAGTATATCCTCTTCGTTTCTCAGCTGTGTATAGCATTCTGAATCATACGTTAGAAACGGTCTATCCATTGTTATTACATACAGGTAGAAATGCCTTCCCCTGTAAAAACGGACTCATCTGTCCATAAAATTCAGCTCAAAAAATTCTTCAACTTCATCTGCAATCAGAAGCTAACGGCAACATTGAGGTCTATTTTCATTATCATTAGGTTTTAAACCTTAAATTGAACATCAAATAAAATAAATCCTAAATAATAATAATAAATAAATAAATGTAATAACATAAAATCTTTTGATCTGGTGTCGCTTTAAAGACAGTTTTCCTTTAATTTCTATTAAACAATATTTTTATTCTTTGTTTTTTATTCCAATGAAGAGTTCATGTCTTATTTACACAAATAACTGATTTGAATGCAAAATGAAAACACCACGTTTTTCCGGTTTTAAAAGTAAGTTTCTCCATGAAATCGATACAGACCATTAATTTGATCATACCGTATGAAGGTTAAATTTTCAAGTTTTCGTGAGAGTTGCAGTTTTGTGGATAGTTTTTTCGAAAACGGAGAGCGTTGAAGTATTATAAGACATTATAATTTCCTTAAATAAGGCGATATCATGCTGTTCTTTAGGTGCCAATTTTGTAAAATTCAAGGTTAAATTATAGGAAATTCAATGCTAAATCTGAAAATATGGTCAAAATTTGAAAAATGTTTAAACGAAATGGAGAAATACAGGTTTTATCGTAAAAAACGTGGTTTCCTCAAAAAAGTCTACGAATTATCGTATATCTGCAACAGATTGGAATAAAAAGTTAAGATCATTTTTGATCTATTTTCAACCATTTTGTTGTTTTTTTTTCAAAAGCAGTTACACATTTTTTTTCTTAATTTACTAAATATTTTTTTATAATTACAGGTGTTTACAATCAGTCCCCCAGATAAGCTGGCATAAGTTTTAACTGGGCCATGTCTGGAATGTATATATGAAATATTACATATTCAAAAGGCAATGCATACTAAAGGCGATAGTTCTCTACTATTCACATCGCACCCATATGTTAATAGTATACATGGAACCTATATCCCTGCTAACATCCTATATCAATTTCCCTATCCTCATACCTTTCACATTACAACCCGACTATGTTAATTATCCAATTCTGAATCAACAGAAACGTAGCAGTCCAAATATGGAAAGCTATGTTTCAACTGACATGAGGTTCAGCTCTCACGGAATCTATGCGATAATCACTAAATAAAACAGTCAATTTACTATTAATAAATGTTCTTATTAATTATTTAATCTAACACATTGAACGATTTTAAAACTTTACTGAGATCAACGTGTTACACCACATATTTAAATCTTTATTAATAATTTATTTGAATATAAGTTTTAAAAAAATAAATTTATTGAAATTTACAACTGCTAAAACTTCAAGGACTACTCATCAGTAGTACTTCAATAAAAAATCTACACAAGAAGATCTCTAGGCCATCTTATTTTCAGACTCCTCGGAGGATTATCGTGAATTGTGTGGTAAGCAAGTTGAGAAACTATTGGATTTGAGTGGTTATGGAGCTTACTATGAAAGGATTGGTATCTGGTTTTGGCTAAATCAGGAACATATGGAACATTAAGATCTTTATGGATAAGTTTATTCGTGACAAAGTAAGAAGCGTTAATGATTTTTCGAAGGATTTTGGATTGTAAGGTTTGGATACGGGTGAATTGGATGGTTTAGTGGAGCCCCAAAGCTTAACTCCGTACGTCCTTATAGGTCTATAAGTCATGTAAATGAGTGTTTTGTTATTAATTGAGAGCTTTGAACTGAATATAAGTAAATTTTATTATTGGTTTCAAGCTCAATATAAGACCGCATCGTTGTAACCTTCCATGTAGAATGGCGCACGCCACCTATCTGTCAATTTTCAAACTTAACTCTTTGTTTTTTTTAGAAACAAATTAATTGGAAAGAAGTAGATTTTATTGTTGCTAAACTTTCATTGAACTATAAAGATGATGTGGTTAAAATTTAGTACAGTTTTGTTTATTAGTTTGTGAGGTTAGTGATCACAAGCGAAAAATGACTTGTCCCTTTATATAATAGTATAGATTTGTGTTGTCTAAAGAACGAATAAATATTCATAAAAAAAAAAAAAAAAAAAAAAAAAAAAAAAAAAAAAAAAAAAAAAAAAAAAAAAAAAAAAAAAAAAAAAAAAAAAAAAAATTGAAAAAATATACAAAAACATTGTATAATAATTTGAACTTGTACAACCTACTTCCCTAAGATTTCTGTCCTCAGTTATTTTCAGCTTACAATTAGTGCACAGAAACAGATTCGTGAATGTGTAGGATAATTTTATTATGAGTTGATTAAAAACTCTATAATTTAAATTAAACTGAAGGTTTTTCCTGCTCAGAAACTCAATTAAAAATTTTAAACAAACACCGTGACAAAGATATGTTGGGTATATTTGCTAGCTTACCTGGCACTAAGGATATTTATATCCGATATGGAAAAGTTTTACGGCCATTACAGTTTCCTTTCAAGACAAGTACATTGGGAACGGAGGACTAGGCCGTAGCTGCTGCCACGATAAGGAAGGCAGTCAGCAATAAAATATACCGTTGTTATGGAGAAAGAGAGGTAAGTTTTGTTTTGGAGGTTCGCAATGGGGGATGGGGTGATTTATTGGCGGTCCTAGGGAGGGGGAAGGTTAGGGCACAAATTAAAGAGGTATAGGCTAGTCACCTTCTCACAGCCCCTAACAATACCTTAATACATCTTTTTTTTTGGATTACATTAGCTCCTGATTATAATCTGGCCAACTGTGAAAATGTATCTGAAATGAAAATAGGTGTTTTGTAATAATTTTCTAATCCTAAAAACGAATATATTTTTTAAAAGTCTTCGTTAGCCCTCTTTTCTATGAAACAGTTCATTTATGATTATGCAGGAATGTTTCCACTACTTTAAAGGAAATTTTAGATTTGTGTATAATAAACCTGATTACAGACTCGTTGAATCAATGCATACCATTGAATGCATTGCAGCTGCATAGTTTGTACTACTTGTATCCTATCTCTTGTAGCAGTAAATTTAGTGGTGAGAATTAACAAAGAAAACGTGCTTGGTAATGCGGCATTTGCCAACCAAAGAAGAACAATCACTACATTTGTGAAGACTGATTACTATCATTACTTTGGTGTCCAGGTTGGTGATCAGGAGAACCTGACCACACATTTGCTGGAGCAGTTGTTAAGTAAATCTGGTTGTATGGTTGAAGAATAAAACGTTCTACGCGTTTTGATGTGCCAAAGGTTTGGAGGGAGCCAAGAAATCATGCAGACGACTGCTATTTCAGCATGGTTGCTCCTTTTCAGCATGACATATCGAAAAAGAAGAAGGGGACTATTGAGTACCCTAACATCCCCTCGGCTACCAGTCACACAAGGGGAAGATATTCCCGTACTTTCCTCTTCTTTGTTCATCAACTTTAGCCCTAAATGTGGTAAAAAGTCTTCCTCGAAATAGCTTCGGGTTTAGAGGGAGGGGAGAAAGGGTTGAAAAAGAATTTTTGTAGCTGTTTGATCAAATTACTCGGAAACCTTTCAGCACATACTGTGTTTCATACAAAATAATCAAATGCAACAAATTTGGTTTTATTTTTTTTTTCTCAGGTCAATAGTTTTAAAGCTGTAGAGAGAGAAAAATTGAAGAGATTGGCTGTGCTGAGTCGCACTTCACGTTTGTAGGTACTCTTTTGACTATAAATACGAAATTATTTGTTCAATCTTTTATTTCTTTTTTTCATCTAAAAGCTGCTTAAATTTACTGTCAGAAAATATTTATGAAAATTTGAATAAATCTCATCAATCACTCAAGCCAGCAGGCTAAATGTGTATGTTTTTGCAAAATATGACGATTTCGACATGTTCAAATGGGTGGTATTTTACTAGATTCAATAAAATTTTAATATATACTAATAGTAGCTTTCAGATCATAAAAATAAATTTTGGATCGAACACATAAGTTTTGGAGTTAAAGCCAAAAGTGTACTGACAATAATAAATCTATGTATTTAATTTACATATTCGCATTTTTTAACCCAAAATTAGAAATAATAGGCCATTTAAAACTAAGATACTGACAAAAAGTTTTATTTTGTAGCCTGTGTTACGAGATATTATAGATGTTTTACTAAGTGATTTTTATTTTTGGAGAAGGGAGGGGGGATGCGAAAACTCCCTATTAACTGCTAATATAGTAAATAGATCTACAACTTAAATCTAACAATTTGAGATAGATCGAATGTGACTGGTTGTGCTGCTTACCCCACTTATCGCTTAGGTAATCGTTCTTTTAGCGAAAAAGGGTGAGGGTAGGTTTATTATCTGCTTGCCTAAAGTTTGTTTCACTCGAATTCTTACTTAACTGAGGATCTGCTGGAATTTCTGATTTCAGCCACAGCCAGTTTCTGAGTTTTAAATTGGTCTTAAATCTTAAGATATTTATTTATTGTTTAACTATAAGCAGTTCCTTTCCAGAGTATCGATACTAAACAGGCAGATTCTAGAAATAATACCACTTTCAAGAAACATTCCAGTTTAGTGATAACAGTTTTCAATGTTTAAATGCTTTCTTTCTCGTAGTGAAAATTGTTAAGCTAAACTGTTATTGAAATCTATTGTAAAATGTTAAAGTAGTTCATGAGCTTCCTTCCATTGTGTGGCTAAGGTAAATTATATTATACTATACATTTATTTGTTGGAATAAAACATAAAGTCATCCGTAATCCTTACGAATCTTATTCATTTTCCTATCTCCTTCTGAACATAACTCAACAAGAAACAGAACTACGTTTTACATTAACCCTTAATCCTTACATGCTTATTAAGATGAACTCCTGGAGCATTCTACTTTAAATGTCTTAGTAGATATGATATGGTTATCTTCGCAATTTCTGAAATCTAGTTCAAACCTAAACTTCCCTCTTCTTCGGTTTCCCATCCATATTACTAACCTAACCGTATATACCGGATTGGCCGAACTGATTGTGGACTAGGCCTATTTATCCATAGATGCTTTAGTCCGAAATCCTCAAATATCCTATTGGTTGGTAGATCACTAACATACACCGAGTTTATTTTCATGCTACTCTCCGCCTCCTATATACAATAGTTTACCACCCTCCTCACGTACTTTGAAATAAATTATAAATGCTGCCCTAAACGTTCTTATTGACCATAACATAATTATTTCAGGGTATTTCAATTCTAATCTCCTTTCCGTATCTAGTTATGAACTCTTTCTAGAATATTCTCTCTGCCTCCCCAGAGTTCCACTTGTTCCTACCCATCAAACTTCATGCTCCGTTAAGTTGCTTGACTTCTTCATTATTGGTTAAGCAAAAAGTCTTTTTTACTCTAATTAATTAATTACCTGTTCGTTTCTTGCCCACTCATTTTTTAATTCAAATATCATAAAATGTTCAGGCACCTTCAACCCTCGCCAAAAAATTCCTAAGAAAATATCCTTCCCCAATATAGAACCATCCGTGAAAAAATCTTTTCTGAATTCTCTGTGTTATGGACATAACTTTTAATTATGTTTCCTCATATATTTTCTAGAACATTAGTTATTGTACCAGGGAAATACCCCTTTTTATTTATTATTTAAGATTTGTTTTATTTTTCTCTTTTCTTTATGTATATTTAGTTAGGATTTATGGATATAGATTTGTTCCAGTTTTTAAATATATTTTTTCCAAATATAATTTTATTTATGACTGTACCTGTTTGATATTATTAAGGAATGTAATGATTTTACTATTATATTCTAATATTATTATTATAAACTGCAATAATATAATAGCAAGTATAACCAATTTTTTATTGATATAATCTAGTAATGGCAGTTTGTACAAATTGAATGATTACATCGATTGCAGCCCATTTGCAGTCATCCTGTCAAATTGGCATGTTCTTTATTACTGTAAATAACACCTAATGAGTGCGTTTGTTTGTTCTGCTTTCATATGGCACTGTTTTAACATTTCTATGAAAGTTCGTCGGTCTCTAGCGAATGGTTTTACACTGTATTTCATGTTTGGAAGTCTCATTCAGAGCTTTGATGGATGTCTAGTGGTATTACATGGTATTTTCATACAGCGAGGGAAAGATTTAAAAACAAGAAAAATTATTCCACCCTCTATACCTATTTCCGGGTATTTCAATGAATTTTTGTAATGAGATAATAGATGGTCAAGAGCTATAAAAAAAAATTTATAGACAGATATTCAACCTTTGTAATTAAATTATGGTTTATGCGACATATTGAAAACGATGCTATAATATGCCGCATATCTATGATGGTTCCACGTATTTCTTCATATAACGGTGGGCAAAAGTGGCAGTGGTCTTATGCTCATAGCGGTTTAAGTTTGTTAAGATTTACGACGTATTCGCTGGGGAGTCTTGGATTGCTACCACTTGCCGGCTACATTCTTCTTCATTAGGCAGTTTGTTATAACTCAGCCTCCAAAACGCCTCTTGTTTTGCCAATTTTAGATAAAATTTTCTCAGTAATAACGTTTGGAAAAAATCACTGCATATAGTAAAGCTTTGGTTTTGAAGTCGGATTCTAAAGTCGCAAATAATATATCTGTGTTTAATAGCCAAATATTATATGTTTTTTTTTTATGTATGGTTTATCTGTACTTGGGTAACTCTATTTCATATTTCTGAAGCCACAAAGTATCAAGGCCATTTGCTGATGTTAATTTACTTGCAAAGCAAAATGATTTGCATTTATGAAAACACATAAAAATCGTGTTCATATTAAGTTCAACATGTATTTGATCTCGGTGAAGTGGATTGATCAGATTCCCACCCCAGATGCACGTAGCATGTCATTTGGAAGTTATTTGGTCGCAAAGAGCAAACCGAGATATTTGGCAAAATGTTTTGACAGCGCATTTCTTAATGACTCTTTACAACACATGTAGTGTTGTTTAGGCGATACCTCAATTGAAATTTCCATTTTTAGTCGGTACGTCATATATTTTCCGTTACTTGAAGGGAAAGTAGGAGAGGAAGGTGCGGTAGGGAGTCCTTATAAATTGTAAGGCTGGGACGATAGAGCATTGAACCGGTCATCCATTCGCTTTTCATTTCTCCTTTTCAGCGTTCCTCCATTTCCCTACAATTCAGCTTCCTGAAGTAACTACACCTTAGCCCAAACGCCTTGCCAAATACACTAATTTTTTTTTTTTTTATGATTTTCCTTCAGTTACTTGTGGCCAATTGTCAATCTTCGAGTTTTTCGATATAATAGTTTATGATATTTGAAACACGCGTAGAGAAAAATATTCGCTTTTATATAAATTTAATTGAAAATTAATTACTTTAAAGAATAGAATAAAAGTCAAGAAACATATTTTTAGCTTAATGTATAATTTGACGTATCTTTTCTTTTCTTCGTCCATCTTACACAATTCCCTACATATAATCGTTATATTAGACGAATCGCTATTATGTTATTGGATAATGTTCATATTCAAACCTGTTAATAAATGAAAGTAAACATTATCGCTATCATACACGGCCGCATTAAGACTATATATTTTGTTTAAAGTGATAACTAGAGATACCAAAGGCTAAAGTGGCTGGGCAACGTCCAGGATGACCTGAGAAGACTGGGAGTGAATGGTTGGAAGAAGGCGGAAGATAGACAGGAATGGCTATCGATTCTTTGTGAAGCCAAGGCCCGACTAGTACTGTAAGGATTAAGAAATTATAAAATTTATATTTTTAATTTACTTTTGTGTATTATATGTCTTTGAACGCTGATTCAAATTTATTTTTTAATGTTTTATTATTCGTGCAAAAAGTATAAGGAAAGGGAAATATGAGAAAATAGTTTTACTTTTTAATTCCTCGAACTAAAAAATCCAAGACGGATTGAAAGTATTGTTGTGTATGCTACTAAAGCACATTGAAATCGAATTCAGAATCTTAAGGTTTTCAAGGTTGAAGAATGTGACAAATAGTTTGTCTCTGAAGAAATACCTTAAATTTCATATAATCCATATTCTTTAAGACCCAATAAATACAAAAGTAAGAAAAGGCATTTATTATCCAATTTACTTTCGGCTAAATACTAAGACTCTTTCCAAAAGTGAGGAGTATACAAATTTAATGCTAAGATTGCAATGTTAATATAGTTCAGAAAAACTGGACGATCACTTTATCAGAGATCAAAGGGACATACAAGAGCATAAAATAATAAGATTGTGTGAATTCCAATTTCGGAACTCATCTAAATGAAAATAGACAGTTGCAGATAACCGAAAAGATTGCGGAAGACCCCGCAATTAGAATACCATTGAGTCATTGGGCCACCAATGTTAGTAGTAAGCCCAAATAGTATCACTGCATTTTTTTGCAAATAATAGACAATAACCAACATAAGTTTAAATTAATAATAAAATGAGCCAAATCCCCCTCAACAGTTGTTCTTGAGTTGTAAAAAACAGCGCTTTGGCAAATAACATGAGAAACTAGTAATTTTTACGAAAATTAACGATTATATGCTGACTACTGCACGGTGCAACATCTTAAATACAAGCAACTTTTTCTCGTTTCTCTAACTTCTAGTTATCTCAAGGCGAGGGGGATTAACTTCCAATTGCCGCTATCCTGCGCAATTTTCTTCATATCGTTGAGAGCAGGTTCTTCCTCGGCCGTATAGGTGTGAACTTGCTTTCTGTTATATTTTCTAAAAGGAACTGGGTTTTTCTTTCTAGTTGCCTTGCTAAACCACTTCAGTTAGCTATGCTTAAATGTTTCTGACTATAAGGCTGTCCAAGCATTTTCTTCGAGTATTTGTATTTTTATAAGGGACATTTCCGAGGGCGTCATCTTGATTACTTAGTTACATCCAAAATAATCCTTATTCAGGGACATATTTTCCCCAAAGAATAACATAAAAGTATAATAAAATGGTATTACTCCAGGTGGCATATATTTTAAACACAAAGTATATTATTAAGTAAGCTGTTTTTTATAAAGGTATAAGGTAGAAAGAATTCGAAGTGACTGGCGGTCTAAGACAAGGACTCTGTCGCCCATAATATTCAATCTGGTCCTTGAAAAAGCGATTAGAGCTATAAAGATATATCCCGGAGGAGATATTTATAATAGACTCACCCAACAAATGGCTTATGCGGATGACGTAGTGATCACAGCACGGTCATTTCCTGCACTTGCAGGAGTGTTGGAAGAGTTTGAAAGGTCGGCTATGAGCAAGGGATTGGCCATTAATTGCAGCAAGACGGAATACTTGGAAACTTCAAGATGCCTACAAGGTTATGGGGATAAAGAGGTACAAATTAATGAGCACACATTTAGGCACTGCAACACGTTTAAGTACTTAGGATCTCTAATATCAGAAAAAAATTATATGAAATTAGAGATCAAAGCAAGAATAGCGGCTGGCAGCAAATGCCTTTTTGCCCTAAGTAAATTTATGAGGTCTGGAGAAGTGTCTCGATCTGCCGAAATTGCCGGATTTAAACTGCAGTTTTCTAACACTAAAGCGTTTGACACCTAGGTATAGCTATATTCCACTAGACTCCTAATCTTTTTGACTACTCTATGTCTTGAAGTAGCGATCTACCATCCCCACCACCCCTAACCACCCCTAGTATTGCTATATTCCACTAGACTCCTAATCTTTTTGACTACTCTATGTCTTGAAGTAGCGATCTACCATCCTTTTAAAAATTTCCTTTAGAATATCCTTCACTTTTTCCGATATCAGAAAGTATAGCAGTAATAGTTTCTTCCATGTTATTTCTATAACCTGGCAGCTAAAGCGACTGGAATTTCACATATAGGTCACTGCCAACATTTTCTCCACTGTTAAGAAATTTCGGCCGCTTTCAAGTCATTGCATTTAATATGTTATAATAATAGGTTATAAATACTAACCAAAGTTGTTTTGTGGTCCCTAGAGATGGATGCTTTACACGATTAGCATAACGCCATTGCTCTAAAACGCTTAGATATTTGATAAGAGAAAGAGTGTAATTGAGGGGATTGGTGGTTGGGAGCGGTGGTATAAATGGGGGCAGGCACTAATTTAATCCCTAATGCTATCCACACAGCACCTGGGCCGGTTTTAAATTATTTCTAATGTCTATTTCAGCACTCGATGCTTTCTAATATGGTTCAGCTAGATTATTATCACACTTATGAAATACAATCACTTACTACAAAAATGAAAATAATTCATCGAATGAAGAAATAAAAAAAATAAAACATGTAATAGATGCTTATTGTTTGAAATCAAGAGTTTCTTTTCTTATTTTTTACAACTGTGGAGCAGTTATAGATTGCATGAGGTTGTATGGTATCCTTCTGCTTACCGGGGAATTTCAGATTTTCTACCAAATATCCCAGATACAGAGTCAAAGGCAGTTTGTAGACTAATAAACACTAAGTATACTTCCTGTCCCAAGCTTTATCTGCTATTGCTCTGAACGTGAAAATGTGACCCTGGATCTGACGGCCTGGTCTTCCTCAGAGTTATCTTCAACCAATTTTCGTAATATTCCCTAAAGTGGACTGCATGCAGCCGATTTACCCATATCCCTAATATAGCTAGTTCCATATCAAACTCCCATATAGCATCATTGATGCCTTCAGATCAGATTCCAGGTTTGTTTATTTAGTTTCATGGCGTACAACTGCATCGGTCATTAACGCTATATTTTTTTTCTTATTTTATTTCTCCACATCTATATTTTATTATTTATCTTATTTTTATCGATACATTTTATATGGAATTATATTTTATTGCCTACTTATATTTTATGTCAAACTTCTGTTAACAAACCACTTAATTTCAGGAACTTGAATAATAATTCTGTTTTTTCATTGTTATCTCCCAAGATTGTTGGAAGGCCTGTATTTAGTCATAAGCTATTTAGGCATGATGTGAAAACAAGGGCATTCATGAAAAATATGAAAATATATATCACCGTTAGTATACCACTACAGTATTTGCACCTGGGAGGAGCCCCCCTTGTGAAAAGGTAGGAGTGTATCAATCTGGTATGACCTATCCTGAGTCTCGTCAGTACAACTTCCTCTCTACGCCTATGGCGGCTGGATGTATTCCAGGGTTTGAAATTTTTTAAAATCATTTTCAGTTTATTCGGAGGCCTTTCGTCCCACATAGACTGCCATCCATCATCGATTTCTTTCTCTAGGGCTTTTCGTAGTGTAGATAAGTAGGAGTGTATAACTGGGATTTCGGGATGTTTCAGATACATGCATAAATTGCACCTAAATGGTCAGGTTCCAGGTGATCTAGTCCTTCTAAAACGTGTCCAACAATATTCCAGTTTCTCTAGAAATGAGATTTCTCCTTCTTTCCTTAACTTACTAGGATTATGTTTTCCATTGAGTTATATCAGTTGGAAGAAATCATTATGCAATGAATTAACTTTGGACAGGGCTTATATGCGATAGAATATAATTTGTATGAATTATGCACAGAGATCCTAGGATACTAGTCCGTCTATAATATACACACAGCCCAACGAAAATATATAATATATTGGACTTGAAGCTGAAGACAGATAATAATTTTACACTAACAAATGCAGAGTCGAATCTCAGGTAGCGGTGAGCAGCCTTAAAAAAATTATAAGAAATGGTCTACTAATGTTAACTATAAGTGGAGATCTGAACCGGTAGAGGGTTCTTATTCTTGCGGTACGAACAGGTATGCAGTTACCACAAATATTCGTTGACCTCCAATAAAACAAATCAACACCAAAGAGAGAAGATGATACGGCAGTATATTGAGACACCGAAAAAGAGGAAAGGGGAGGCAGAGACAAGGCAAAGAAAGGTGTGTGCTTGAGTGACGAAGGGGACCCAAGGTAACGAAGCGAGTACCAGTAAGCAGCAGGCGTCGAAAAAAGGGCTGCATGGAGACAACAGAAAGGATCTTGTAACACAGCCTATCTACTAGCTGTTAAAATGAGTTATATTATAGGATTGGTAGTCAGTAAAAGTAGTAATAGTAAATTTATATTAAATATAATTCCATCCATAGATTATATAATGATGGTAATTAATTATGATATTCTCATCACGTGTAATTCATCATCAATTCCTGCATGGCACTATGATACAACATTGCAGTGAATTGTTAGCGCGATACTTCTGAGGGAAGAATTCCGATTAAGACTATAAAACATGCATTAAACACCACAAAAGGGAGGCCTGAAGTATCACAGGAACAGAAGTTAATATTATTAGAAGCTGTATTAGGATGATAAATTGAAACGGTCTCTAAGTCCCAATCAAGATCCTATAAAAGCTGAAGACTAGATACATTGTCATAGTTGTACATTGATACTAACTCACAGACAAAGTAAAGAGAGATAATGAAAAATAATAATTTACTTTGAAGAGAGGTAAGCTATAAAAAAACGATTCGATAAGACATGGTTAAAACTTAAACCTTATATTTACATTCACTTTTTACCCAAATCCTGAAAACTTTAACTGAATGTCCATTGATTATTACCTTATGGATGAGTTATTTTTAAATAGCCCATAAATGTTCCTCTCATTATAGTCACTCTGATTACATTAAGTTTTGTTCAAAATAATAGTGACGCCTTTTGTAAAAATATTAAAAACGAATAATATTTTAAAAAGTGTAATATTGTTATTTTATAGTATTTTATGTCATCCTTATTAATTATTAAATACAATAATTTATACCCATACGATTTAAAATATTTTTTTTACTAATTTTTATAGAGTTTAAATTTATTTTATTAGTATTTTTGTCCTTTACATAAATTAAATTTATAGTTCTTTACTCTGTTGTTTATCACTTTTGAGTTAAAAAAAATTAAATGAGGGGGGAGGCTTGGTAAACAGTAGTTAAGCTGAAATTTATTTAAAGTCAAGCTATGTAGCCCTTCTGATAAGCAGAACTGAACATTATTGCTTTGCAAAGTCTGCTTTCTGAGCATCTTGATTTGCATTCGACAAACTTTCTGAGCGGGTGGCCATTTAATTTTAATTTTTTTATTTATTAATTTTAATAATGAGAAAATTTAGAGTGCTGCACAGCCGAGGTAGATAAAACCCATAAGTAAAAATAATTATAAAGAAAAAAAAAAAAAAAATTACTTTAAAGAGGTTTTTAACGTCGTTTAGCTTACCTACTACTCGTTTAAAAAAAAAAAAAAAAAAAACTTAAATTATTTAATTCATGAATAATGAAGTGAAAATATTTTACATTTTCCATAACAACTTGTGATTCATTTATAATTTTATGTTCAAAATACACAAATGAAAACTAAATCGCTTATCTCTATAAATATAATAATTTAGTATCGTATTATTATGTACTTTTGGTTTTCTTGTATCTTTGTTACATAACTTATTCATGCATACATACATATATACATACATCATATTTTATAACCATTAGAAACAACACTACATTGATGATTAATCCACCCACAAACTCTTAACAAAATGAGCATTATTTTTTGCATCTCCATTACTTTTTCGTTTCTCATCACAGCAACCTAATGTGAGCCCGGGTATCCTCACTGGGATTTCTTTAGTTGATTCAGTCTCGTTGCACCCCGGTAATTCTTGTTCAGCAAGGTTGTTCCACCTTGAGAGACGCTACTCCCAACTGATGGTGAGAAGGCCTCTCGGAATATATTTACCATTTTAACACCAAACCAGCGAAGGTTAATTAGCTTTATGACAGCGAATTCAAAGCCTGTTGTCTTCAGACAAGGCAGAAAGTGTGCCCTTGAACGGTAATCTGATTCTATATCGGCCTAAAGGTAATGAGTTTTCTCAATAAGCGCTTGGTAAGCAAACTTACCTAAGCTGGATTCTATGTGCGTTTGGCTCCTCTATATCCCGATTATTTCAAGCAAGTTGTCTTTGAAGGATCTAGTTAGAGCATGCGATCATGAGGAAACTAATTATTGGAATAGCAATATAGATCTCAATCCACACCTCCTCATGCAGCGTTAAACAGGATTCCTTCTTCACATCCAATTTGAGCGGTTTTTTTTTTTTTTTTTTTTTTTTTTTTTTTTTTTTTTTTTTTTTTTTTTTTTTTTTTTTTTTTTTTTTTTTTTTTTTTTTTTTTTTTTTTTTTTTTTTGCGCATTAATTTCCTAAATATAACATTTTCTATTGATTTAAATTCCATATACTGGAGTAACATATTGATGAAAAAACGCAATATTCAGCTGGATAAAATTTGGAAAATATTAATTCGAAAATTTTTTGGTAAACGGTAATTACTGGTTCCAGAGGTTAAAAATAAAGTGCCATCAATTTCTTGACTGACATATAGGGGAGACCTGGGATGGTTGGTACAGTGAAATTTTTGATTAATAAGTTGGCACTACTGAATCGGCTTTATAGCTGTTGATCACACTCCTGAGGCAGGTTATAATACTGTGCTCTGGCGGCCATATTTAAATTTTCTGAGATGAGAGTTAGGTTTTTTCTTATTTCTTCACAACAAAATTAAATATTTGAATGAACTTTAGGATAGTATTTTCTTACAGACAAAAGACCCTGCCAGCGTCTTAAATCAACACATAAAACTCCTATCAATTATCATTCGATTCCAGTAATCAATCTTGAAATACTAACCTACATGTTTGTCAGGACCACGTATTGAATAAAAAAGTAACCTAAGGGATGGTTGGGACACTTGATCTCTGGGACGGGTGGGGCAGTATCCAACCATCCTGTTATATTTTTGCAGTTATTTATTTTTTGTTACTTGCATTTTCTTATTGCTTTTTTCTTTACAGAACCTTATTTTTCAACATCATGCCTTATTTATTTAGTGGTAAAAGCGTTCCTTTTTTAATTTAATTTATACTATTATTTGTATAAGAAACACGTAGTACTATTTTATTATGTTTACGCTATCATTTAGTAAATAAAAATATTGAATTGTAACTAATGTGTTACCGAATTTATGTACGTCCCTACCACCCCATATCGCTGTCCCAACACTTTTAAATGTTTTATATTTTTGTTTTTTTAATGAATTGTGTTCATTATTATCACTTAAAATAAATCATACGTTCTTCTAAAAAGTTATTAAAAAAGAAAAATATTTCAAAAGTTACAAAAAAATAATTGTAGCCCTGAAAGCAATTAAAAATAAAAAACTTGTCCCAACCATCCCAGGTCTCCTCTACCATGTTCGACTTTAGCTACCATGGTTACATACTGTTAAACACCTTAAACCATCCTATTTTTAATGATGACGTGATACATATTCATGTATTCATGTTTTGTTAATTGATATTATAGTTTGTTGAAAGTTTTTTTTTCATATATTTTTCTTTCATTATAAATTATGATTACATCACATATATTTAAGTTGATTATTAGTATTGTATTTTAAGTTGAGTCTAGTTTAATTTCTTGGTACAGCATCTAATTTTGTAAATTGTAAAAACAAATTATATAAGAAATAAAGAAATAAAAAAATAAAAAAAATTTATTTTATACAGTGTTGGAATGTAGTTGAAGGTGTTCAAAAAAAAAAAACTGTCTTGTTCCACACTATTCATTGGTGTAGACCATGATTTTAAAAAATTTGTTATTTGCTGTTCACACATGTTATTGTTTTTAAATAATGCAGTAATGAATCGGATGAATATTTTCTGGTAATCAAGTTTCTAACACACCAAATAAAAAATTCATAATTCGTAAGCAACTCTAATGTAATCTCTTTATTAGTGAAGGGATGGGGTAAACATTTATTTTAGAACGGCTCAGTCAATTTAAATAATACTTTAAAATCAAGTTTCTGACATGTCTAATAACATTTACTAGGGTTAAAAACAATTCTAATGTATTTTTTAATTTATCGTTCCAAAGTAAACTCCATAACCACTCCAATCCACTAGTCTCCCAACGTGCTTCCCACGTTATGGCATAGAAACAAAGTTATTTCTAGGTTATATGCATTATTTAATATACTTTGGAATTAATCCTATAGGAATAATCCTCCGAGGCGTCTGAAAAAAAGATGGCCTAAAGACCTTTTATTGTAGATTTTATTAAATATTACTAGTGTGTAGTTCTTCCCAAGTTATTGTTATATTTAGCGGAGGGTAGAGGGTAAAACTGTATTTTAGAATGAATAAGCCGAGTTCGTTAATACCTAAGAACCATTTCAAAGGGTAAAATTTTAAAAAGCTGAAGATCCAGTAGGATAACGTTCTGAATACTATATTTAAAACAGTATTGATATATTTCTTGATATTTTAAATTTTAGTATATATATATAATATTGTTAAGCACAGAGCTGACATTCTTAGTTAGCCCTCCTGACAAAAGCATTTTTACACTATCCGAAGACTTTTGTAAATAATTTCTAACATATTGTTTTCATTACTTTTACATGTTTAATATGTCTGCTAACTTTCATTCTGCACAAAGACGTTTCATTGAACTTAAATATTTATGTAACTATTAGTTTAATAATTTCGTAAAAAAGTATTGATCGCGTCTCGTATGAATTATATTGGCTAAAAAATTAGAAAATCGACGAATATCTCTATTGGTGAATACCGAATTTCATTTATTCGGTATTCAGTGAAGATGAAGCCTCCGCCCAAGTAGTTGAAAAACTAGCAATGTAGTTTTTAAACTTTTTTCCCGTGCATTCATATTTAGTAAAAAAAAAATAAATTATAAAAAAAAGGACTTCCACAGAAACTGACGCTCGGAAGCACCCACTCCTCCCCTCTCTCTCTCTCTCTCTCTCTCTCTCTCTATATATATATATATATATATATATATATATATATATATATATATATATATATAAATCTGAGCCACTGATATCGCGGTTTCGTATCAACTGTAAATCTATAAAGGCATTCCAAGTATTATTAAAAACTTGTTTATTCTCTTTGTTAAAATTATGCAGTATCTTCATTACAGCAATAATCTCTCTAATAAATCTTTGGTTCAGGTATTTTACTGTTCCTAAATCTTGTCAAATTCCAGTGTTTGTATACACATTCGTCAGCTAAGCTCCATTTCGGAAAACCGACAAGGGGAGGACACACTCAGTCCTTCACCGATCTTGTTGGAATTTGTTTTGGAGGTTCCTGATCAAAAACTATATAATCACGCATTTGCCGTTCCGAATAATGGGCCCTAGAACCCAAGAAGAAATTAAAATAGCAATAAATTAATATATTTTACATCTCGAGTTTAAAAAATAATATTGACATAATTCTTGGACCAATTTTTTTTTTTACGCAAATTTAAGGAAGAATACATCCGCTTCGTAGATTTTAGGTTAATTGAATACTAAAAAAATATTATATCTTTAAGCAACCTAACTTTATAGGTTTTTGTTTTTACAAAAGCCAGCTGTTTTTTTAGGATGCTGAATTAGAATCTGAAGTCAATTTTTGTGTTAAAAAGCTATAAACGTAGTTTCCTTGAAGATCTATTTTTGTTTTACAATTTATTTAACCTTTTTTTTTTTTTTGAAATTTACAACTGTACAATATATATACATCTCGTAAATATATTCACAGGTACAATAACATGTAAAAACTTGAAAAGAACTACTCATCAGTAGCACTACAACTAAAATTCTACTCTAGATGGTCTATAGGCCATCTTCTTTTTAGACGCCTCGGAGGATTATCGGGAATGGAGTGAGAAGCAAGTGGAGCAAGAGGATTAGTGTGGTTATGGAGTTTGCTATGAAAGGATAGGTATTTGGTTTGGGCTAAATCAGCAACAAATGGGACATTAAGATCTTAATGGATAAGTTTATTCGTAACAAAGCATAGAGCAATAAGGAATTTTCGAAGGATTTTGGATTGTAAGGATTGGACGGGAAGAATTTGAAGGTTTAGTTGAGCCCCAAAGCTCAACTCCATATGTCCAAATAGGTCTGATAACTGTCATGTAAATGAGTCTTTTACAGTATACCGGAAGTGTTGAACGTTTGTCAAGTAAGTGTTGAAAAGGTCGAAAAAGACGAGCTGTTTCCTGTCGTTTTAGAGTTGTATGTGGATTCCAAGTTAAACGTCCGTCCAGTTGGAGTCCTAGATAGCGGATCTGTTCAACAGGGATCAGTGGGATATTAATAAAGAATACTGAAGGACAGGAAATCGTAGGTTTACGACGAAGGGTAAAGGTTATTTGATGGGATTTGCTTGGATTTATTTTAATTCTATACTTTCGACACCATTCTTGAAGGTTGATGATATGAGATTAGAGTTTTTGTGAGGTGATGAAGGGATCATTATTTACTAATAACATACATGTGTCAACATACGTGGTGAGGACAGTGCTAGGATGGGTCGGGATATCAGCTGAATTTAATTTAACCTAAATCTAAATCGATGAAGCGGCTATATATTTTTAATTAAAATTGCAATCAAAAGTACAAATTTTGGTCAAAGAATCATCATCCCAACAACAGATATAAAATAAAATAGTTTATTACTATTATTTTTTTTCTTGGATTCAAGGGCCCATTAGTCGTAACGGCAAATACTTGTTTAATATTATTTGACTAGGAACCTCCAAAAAAAATTCCAAAAAGATCCCTGAGAGAATGAGTGCGCCCTCTACTAGTGAGTTCTGAAATTCTTTACATCTCCCATGTGCTCCTTGAGGCGGGTGAGCATTTTTCTCCCACTTAACTGCCACTATAAGTATATGACAGCTCGTGGACTCAGTTATTCCCAAGTCTTCCTCGGTCTTTAACCAACCAAGAATAATTAGTGTAATAATAATAATTATAAATAATAAATAATTATTATTTATATATAATTATTTAATATTACATAAGGATATTATCAAGTATTAAAGAAATTTGAAGCAAGTATATCTCCCAGCTGTAAATTTTATTTTTGAAAAATTATACTATAAAATCATTCAGCGGCGTTTCATGGCTATATGCCATATTTTCAAGCCCTAAAAACATATAACACAACAACATGGATAACAATTAATGAAAATTAGTTATGACAATAATTATTTTACCTTCTATCTATTTAAAATATACATTGTTAATAAATATTTATTTCGACTGAAAGTCTTGTCTATCATATTGATCCATCAGAAATCTAATTTCTGCAATAATATTCAAATTATCTATTGTACATATCATATTCCTGTGTTTGCAAAATATAATATTATGTTTACAGTAATTTAAAATTAATAAATTTACCTTATTTGATCAAATATTCGAATATTTAGTCAAATAACACATTATAATGTGGTGTCAATATATCCATATTGAAACTGACTTACATATAAGTACAAATATTGATTAAATGTTTAGTTTATTTATAGGAAACGTCCCTTGAATGGTTTTATAGTATAAGTTTTGAAAAATAAAATTTTTAGATATATTTGCTTCAAATCCCTTATAATAATAATAATTGCTATTATTCCGTAAGATTCTTATAATATTGTCCAAGACCTCTCAACTTAAGAAAAGGTAGGCTCTGGGCATTTTTATATCCGCCAAAAAACACTTCATTCTTTATTTCCAGATTTTAGTAATCTTCCTTTTTTTTTAGTTTGCAGAAAATATTTTCTTAACAGGATATCTCTGCATTGACGGAATCGAGGTATCATTGTCGCAAACTGGAGCCCCTCGGCAAGCTAGTCAGCACTAAAGAAAAGCTCTATGCAAAAAAGGGACCAAGTCGGAACAAAGTTATGTCTAGCGGTCGAGGACAAAACAACATTAATTAATTAGCCTAATAAACCGACTGAGGAAGGGACACGGCGCATCCTTGAAAAAGAATTAAGCATGTTATAACCCCGAAAATATTTCTCTTGGAAAAGATAAGAACATAAGTAAAAGCGACCCTGAAAGAAGTTCATGCCAGAGTTGCAGAGGTGAGGTTTGGGACCGGCCATGCATTAATGAAATGAAAAGCGCCTAAACCAAACATAGCAACTTGGGCAGCAAAAGCATTTCGTAGAGTTATTGCAAGACATACATATAGAGAGGGATGGTATACTAGTGAGCTTTGATGTGGAATCTCTATTCACCTGGGTAGTCAAGGATTTGCTAGATATATTAAAGGAAAAATGCTGAGTCGTTCTGAAATGCACGCATACCCCTCAGCCCTTCCCTAGTTTAAATATTAAATTAGATTTTTTTTTTTTTTTTTGCTGTTTGAAATTTTCACTAGTTATAAAAAAAACTTAATAGTCAAATTAACAAGAATAAAGCGACAAGAAACTGCTCGTCGTTAAAGACTACTTAAACATTTACTAGACAAACGATCAAAGCTTCCCATTCATTACAAAAGACTTTTTTACATGGCTGTGATTAGACCTATTTGGACGTACAGAGTTGAGCATTATGACTCAACTAAACCTTCAAATTCTTCCCATATCCAATCCGTACAATCCAAAATCCTTAATGCCCCTTACTTTGTCCTCAATATACTTATCCATAAAGACCTTAATGTTCCAAGTGTTGCTGAGTTAGCCCAAACCAGATACCCATCCTATCATCGTAAGCTCCATTACCACTCAAATCCATTAGTTTCTCAACATGCTTCCCACTCCATTCTCGATAATCCTCCAAGGCGTCTAAAAAGAAGATGGCCAAGAGATCTAGTGTAGAATTTTTATTGAAGTGCTTCTGATGAGTAGTTCTTTTCAAGTTTTGACATGTTATTGTAATCGTTATCAGCCCATTTACTTAATGTATATATTTGTAAAGTTATAAATTTCAAGAAATTGATATAAAGAAAAAAAAAAATAATCAAATTTTATTAATTTCGGATAAATCGTATTATGAGTCATATACATAATTGTTGACATGCGCTTTCCATGTCCGGACACCCGAATGTAAACATTTCATTTTGCTGATCTATGGTACAAGTTCAATTGTATGTCGGATGGAAAAAACTGAATAAACCTAACACAAAGGGAACACACAATTAAAAATATTATTTCAGAATTCATTAATTTGTTTTATTATCAAAATGATCCTCTTATTTAATTTTGGTTCCTATCCAACAATTCTTAATTTTTAAGCTGTGTGATTTACAGAATATTCAATTTTCAAAGTACGTTAATTTCGTAAATATAATATAGCATGTAAATTCAGAAAGAAAAAAACTAAATTAAGTCACCCTAAAAATAGCTCTTACCTTGAGGTTGTACGATTTACACCAATTAATAAATTTATTATCAATTATTTTAATTACTCCATTTCCGTTTTTAATTTTTCTGAATAAAAAAATCAGAACATCTGCGCAAGGCACACGGAATTCCGATTCTAATATACTGATCCAGAAATCGTGCATGTGTGGCCAGACCATAAATAAAGTCTGCAGAACCCGCAACAGGTGATCTCGTTGCGACCGGCTGAAAAGGCTGAAAAATTCGCGGTAGAATCATCAGTTATATTTTTTGATAATATGACTATTTTTAAAGTATATTTATTTGAAATAAAACATATATGGTATCGATATTAAATCTTAACATCAATAAATGAATGGCCTATACCTCCTTCAAGAACAGGGGACATTTACAGAGGCATCCAAATATAACAACAATCGATCATGAACACTTATTTCTATAAACAGCTTATTGCTAAAATATTACAATTTACCTTATTGATAGGCGATATCAATACTATAATAAGCAATTTAAAAATACAGGTTCCTCTTACAGGGTTACAGTAAGAGGGGAAACGAAATAAAAAAGCAATAGGAATGAATCCTTTAATACAATGCATACAACACAATTTAATTGTAATCACTAATTTAATTACAATTTATGTGGAAGAACATTTCATTCTTTAATATAAATTTGATTTGTTGCAAGTCCTAATTTATTTATTTAGCTAGTTTCAAAACATGTTTCGGGACTTTAGTCCTATCCTCAGGTTCCTCATTTGCTGTAGTTTAAGCACATAGTCTAACATTTAAGGTCTATATTAACTCTTAGTCTCTAAAATTTATATTTAATTTCTAAGTATACTTTTAAAAAATAAAGTAAAATAAAATGACGAAATATGTAGATAATAAAATTAAAATTAAAATGCGGCCATACAATTTACATGCTTCATATCAGAGTTCGGCAAAATTTAATTTTATAATTAATTTCTGCAATTTTTTTTCTCTGCAATAAATAAACTCTCTACCGTTTCGAATTGTTTTACCCTGTTTTAAACTATTTTTTGAAGAGGGCCCCTAATTTTTTTTGTGCTATTTTGAAAACTTTTTGTAAATCTTCGTTTTTGAAATGAATTAATTGATGTTAATAATTGTTTTGCCTTCTCGCATTTAAGAAACTTGTTATAGTTGTAAATTAAAGACAAAAACCTAGAATGTTTCAAGTTAAAAGTAACTTTTCGCTGTTTTGGTGAGGATCAAAATTTCAACGGTATGAATTAACATTTCATTTTAAACCTTTTTATCTTGCTATCAATTGTTTCCGAAACTAAAATTAATTATAAAAATATTTTTCGTTAGAAATGTCTCGATTGTAAACAGGTAATAAAACCGAGGAAAATGGAAAAACACAGATAACAGAAAATGTAGAATGGAGTATAAAAGTCAGGAGAACGAAGTGGGCGGAACACTTGAATTTCATTGTGAATAGAGGACGGACGATGATTACTTCTTGTTTACACAGCCATAATAGTAAAGATGGAAGACGAAAATAGTCTACACGTAGGTTGATGAAGGAAATGGCGGAGGAATTGGTCTATAATAATTTCTAAGTAATTGACACAGGTACAGAGATGAAGAAGATCTCTTAAGCTTTACATTTATAAATTTTCGAGTAATTTTAAAAATTAGAATATTAAAAATGGATGTAGCAATTGTTTTCCTATTTTATACTTCGATACAATATTTTTGAATGTTTAGAGTTGTTATTAAATTGAACTGAATACTGGAATCTCAGCATTCCTTCCTACATTTCAATTTAACCTCAAACAACGGATGCTTCCTACGACAATTAAGGCTTTTCCTTGCTCAAAAAAAAAGAAATACGTTCTCGTTTATAATCATCTACAAACAAAGTAAATCACAATTTCATAAGAACTCTCACTCCTCTACTTACCCAAAGGGGGGCGGGGAGGAGAAATTATTCGACAAAATGAAGTCCTAGCCGTGGGTGTGTTTGCAGAGCGTTTACAACAGCGATGGAAAGGCAGTTTATTTAAACAGTTTCTATACACTCTCAACATATAGCAAATATTATTTACCTTATCCCATAGTCCCAAGTCATTCTGTTTGCTCATCCTTTCCATATTTGAGTGAACGTGGCACAGTAGGCTATTCGGACCAGGTCTTATACTTCAGAGATTTAATAAAAATACAATTAATACTGAAAAAAAAAAATTGCAAAATTTGTGCAGTAAAAAGAGTTAAATCTTAAATTAAATTGAAACTTAGTATTGTACATACTATTACATTGAAAATGTTTTTAATCGCGTCCTCTCTAATATCTAAATATTCGGTACTACTTGGATTAATTTTCCAATCGGACAAATTTTTCTGCTATTTGGATACGATCTAAGAATCTTGTTTAAAATATAAAAAATTTCTTTTAGATTTGTTAAAACATTTCATTGAATTCAAAAAATAACAAATCTTGCAAAAATAAAAATTAATATTTTGGTTAAAATTCTGTCGTAAACAGAATATTTTTTAAAAAATATAACAGGAGGAAAATTTTTAAATTCCAAAATCTATGCCATTATATAAAAGGATTAGCCATTTTTTGTTTGTAACCACTAACCGCGAAAACTACTGAATCTATTTGTACCAAATATAAACTACATCATCCTCATAGTTAAAGGAAAGTTTAGCAACTATAAAATTTACGGATTTTCGAATAAATTGTTAACAAAAAAGCGTGAATCAAATTGTTAATGTGATGCGCAATGAAGTTTGAAAATCGACCAATAGGTGGCGAGTGCCATATGTGATAGGTTACAGAGATACGGTGTTATGCAGAGCAATAAATTTATAATAAAATTGGCTTGATTCAGTTAAACTGTTACCAAAGAAACTATAAATATATGATGTGACGTGTGGATCCCAGTAAAATTTAAAAATCGAATGATCTGTGACTAGCACCATTCTGCAACAGAGTTTGCAATGGTAAAACTACTAAATCTATCTGCACCAAATTTGAACACTTTGAAAGTTATAAAGTTTACTATAATAACACAGATCTGCGACTAAAAAACTGCATAGGATTTTTTAACATTTTCTTATAGATTTTGACCTCCCAAAAACAGAAAAAATATTTTAAAAAATCCATCACATAGGTTTTTATGTGATTTGTAGTATTATGTTTATTATTATATGTATGTTACTCATGATGCTTTTGGGTCAGCAGGCAGGCTATACTAAATACCCATGCTTCTTATGTTTGTGGGATAGTAGAGCCAGAGAACATCACTGGACTAAAAGTGATTGACCACCTCGAGAAACTATAAAACCTGGAGAGAAAAATGTTATCAATACTACATTGGTACCACCAGAAAAGGTATTGTTTTCCCCCTCTCCATATCAAATTGGGGTTGATGAAACAAGTTGTTAAGCCGTTATAAAAGGATGGGGACTGTTTTCAATTTCTAAATATCTATATACAAAATTCCCAAATAAACGATTTGAATAAACGCGTGCTTTTACCAATTTTTGTGTTTGAATTAGCAAAAAACCCTTATGTGATAGAAAAAAACAGACATCACTTCTGAAATCAGCGCAATTTAAAGCATATAATTCAGCTAAAATATCTCATGCAGCTGACAAACAAATACCTGATGACAAATAAATTGGTTGGTTCATTATAGCCCCAAAGCTCAACTCCTTATGTCCAAATGATACAAGCGTGTTTCAAGGATTTATCCATGATTAGCAAGAGAGCAAAGGAACGATATGAGGAAGAGTGTTCCGGTGGCTTTGTGGGTTTGTGTATCGTTTTGACTATTGATAATTTCCAAGGATCAGGAAAATATCTTGTTCGGAGTACAGCGTTATGTATGTTCGGAATAGGATGGTGTTCCGAGGAAGGAGCTTTAGGATATGGGATGAAATAAGGTCATGTCCAGGGGCTTTTTTGAATATTTGAAGTGGGATATTCCATTCTGTTTCAATACTTTCAAGGTGATAAAGGATAAGGATATTAGTATGGGGTTCAAAGCATTGATAAGGAGCTGACCGAAAATTTGAGATTTTTCTTTGTCCGATCTTGACAAGGTTTTGGTTTCAGTTAGAAGAGGGTACAATTTTTACAGTTCAGGAGTTTTTGGCAAGTCATTCATAAGGATTTGTCAGTCGTGTTAATGTTTTCAGCATATTCATATAAATTTTGTATTTCTGTTTTTAGTTTTTTAGTTAATGTTAATGTTTTTCTTTTTGAGGTGATATCAATTATGCTTTTGGGTATTGATGTCGTTAGTATTTCTATGGCAGTATCAAGGTCTTGTTTTGTTTTAAGTGGAATTTTTGAGTCTATTTTAAATTTCAAATCATATCGAAAACTGTCCCAGTCTATTCGGCCTGTAATCAACGAAGGATGGGTGGGTTTAGGAGCAGATGTTGAATGTAGGGAAAGCAGTACCGGACTATGATCGAATGAAACGTCACTAAGGAATTTTATTGTGAGCTGGGATGATGATACATATAAGTATATAAGATAAGTGATGAACATATCGAGGATATCGGGTCGTTTTATGAGAGATGTTGGCCAATATGTAGGGTTCATAGGTGAAATGATGGAATAGCTATTGGATGTACAGACTCGGGGAAGGAGTTAGATGCTCGAAAACCCCACCGTTGGTTAATTATTAAATATATTTTTAAAAACGTCTTCAACCTGGATCTGTTGAAACAATCCTATTATTTTTTCAGACCTGTGTAATAATTTAAAAGTGTACGTAGATTATAGAAAATTTAGATTTACAAACTGTAGTGTTGAGTTGCAGAAACAGTTTGCCACACTATCATTAACTATTATGTTTAGAAATTAAACTCTAACCAGATGAAATAAATTTAATTATTTCTACCGAATAAAAATTATTACCAAAACAAAATGTCGATCTTTTAGTTTTTGATATTTTGTGTAAAAAATGATCCATAAGCCTTTAGTTGCAAGCACTGATAATGCAGTCCAATATTTGTAAGATTTACTTAATAGTCTTTGTCCATCTGAATTACCAATTCATAAATTAAATTTAAAAATTGAATGCCCGATAATGCTCTTACGTAAAAAAAACACCTAATCAGGTCAATTTTAACAAGTTTAAAAATTATTGCAATCCGTCAAAATATCACTGAAGTAATAACGCTATATAATAATGGTAGTAATGGTACTAGATTGAGAATTGAAAATTATCTAAGTGCTTTACTTCTGTGAGCCGCGACAGGGAATGCTATTAATAAATAATTCCAAGATGACATATCTCATCTTGAACTATTCAAGTTTAATCAATAAGAATTTAAAAAAAAAAAAATAATAAATATACCAAAGTAGGTAAGTGAAGTAAACTAAGTACAGATAATTAGTTGTTGTGGAAGGAGATATTAACTTTTATTTTCTGGAAAGAAAATATTACAGTTTGATAAAAACTATTAAATAGTTGAGTATAGTGTAGTTGCCCCAGTTAGAATATTGTAGCCAGCTAAGTGTTTGGGAAGGGAGGAGTTGCTAGGAGCTGTATTCACCATCTTCTGTGGAACACCTGTCAATACAAGTGGGCATTATGTCTTCAACCGCCTAAGGTCAGTTAAGATGTGTTTGGTTCGTAGCGCGACCCTTAAAACCGTTGTATCAAATTTCTAAATATTAATTTTTTTTTTTAAGTTCTGCTACTATTTCTTTGGTATTTACATTATTTATCGGTAGGTTGTTTGTTTACTTATATCATAATACTTATGTTATGATTACATGAAATATAAAGTTGTTAAAACCTATGGTATAAACCTGATATATTGGAGCAATTATTAACGCATAAAATTCTAATAAGAAATCAAGATCATTAATAAACCTAATATTTTCGACCTAAACGAAAAACAAAACTTCATTCTAAATTTATCATAATGAGAACATTAGAGGTGCTACGCTGTTGGAGCGGCGAGGAAGGCTGTGGTTTCATCTGTTCATGTTGAGAGGACACAGGTAAGAGAACCCTTTCACCTTTCTTGTATCGGATATTTTTCTCTTCTATTAATAGTTTAAATACAGAAATTTAAAGTTGGAAAAATGTATGAAAATATTAAAATAAGAAATTTTTAACGAATGCTAAAAACATGTGGATATATTGTTTATGTTATTAGTAATTAATTGAATCAATCTAAACATGAACCTTTCTTAACTTTAATCCAAATATCAAAGGTAATCACACCTTGGTTACCTTACAGCATATTACTTTCTTATATGTAAGAGTATGTGGGGGTTCAGTATTATATGTATTAACATGGATTATAAGTATGGGGTATATTTATTTTTTAGAATAGGTTTTCTGTACTGTTATATTTTCTTTGATTTTATGGATGGATCCCCGTCTTCGAAAAAAAAAAAAAAGAGCTTACACGATTGCTGATTCGCTTCAGGATAAAAGAGCATGCTAAATCTTCATCAGATTTTCTATGCTTTTTGAGACGTTGAGAAAAGAGGTGGGAGAAATCCAAATTAATTTATGGGCACTGCTGGAACCAAAACATGCCAGGAAGCCGAGGAGTCGTTTATTATTCTTAATAATTGTAAAGATTAAAGTATCCAATGATTTATGAAATAATTCTTGATTAATAACATTTTTTTATTACAATAAAAAACATTATTCTTTCTGGCCTTAAAAATATTTAACAAGTAAAGATAGTGGTTCTTTAAGTAAGATATCCCTTACTTATTAAAATATGGAAATTATATTATTATTTTTAGTATTAGTTAGTATTTTTAGTATTAGTAGGGTTAATTATTATTTTTTTAAATCTATTAATTTTTAAATTCACAACTGTACACAACATAAAATATAATAAATCAAGTAAATGTGACACTGCTATGTGATATTGCTAAAAATGACACGTCCTTGTTTTCAAAGAAACTACCCATTGGTAGCACTTATACAGGTTCTATATAATGAAGTATAATATTAAAAGGTCCCGAGGACATCTTCTTTTCAGGCGCCTCGGAGGTTTATCTGGAATGGGATGAGAAGCAAGTTGTGATACTAATGGATTTGAATGGTTGTGGAGTTCGCTATGAAAAGATTGACATCTAGTTTGAGCTAATTCAGAAACGTAAGGTATATTAAGATCTTTGTGGAAAAGTTTGTTTGTAACAAAGTAAGGAGCATTGAGGATTTTTTTAAGGATTTTAGATTTAAGGATTGGATAAGTGATAAATTGGCTGGTTCAGTATAGCCCCAAAGCTCAACTCCGTATGTCCAAATGATACAAGCGTTCTTCAAGGATTTATCCATGATTAGCAAGAGAGCAAAGGAACGATATGAGGAAGAGTGTTCCGGTGGCTTTGGGGGTTTGTGTATCATTTTGACTATTGATCATTTCCAAGGATCAGGAAAATATCTTGTTCGGAGTACAGCGTTATATATGTATGTTCGGAATAGGATGGCGTTCCGAGGAAGGAGTTTTATGATATGGGATGAAATAAGGTCATGTCCAGGGACTTTTTTAAATATTTGAAGTGGGACATTAAATTCTGTTTCAATACTTTCAAGGTGATAAAGGATAAGGATATTAGTATTGGATTTAAAAGCATTGATAAGGAGCTGACCGAAAATTTGAGATTTTTCTTTGTCCGATCTTGACTAGGTTTTGGTATGATCGGATGAAAGGTCATTAAGGAATTTTATTGTGAGCTGGGATGATGATACATATAATTATATAAGATAAGTGATGAACATATCGAGGATATCGGGTCGTTTTATGAGGGATGTTGGCCAATATGTAGGATTCATAGGTGAAATGATGGAATAGCTGTTGGGTGTAGAGACTCGGGAAAGGATGCTGACACAGGAGTTAGATGATCGACAACCCCACCGTTGGTTAATTATTAAATATATTTTTAAAACGTCTTCAACCATTTACATTAGATTTTTGATAAACTAAAGTGTAAGTAATGTATATTTATTTTTTTTACTCTTAGTAATTAATTGACTTTAGAATTCATGATTTTATTTATTATGAAATATTGGTTTTAATATTATTCAGTTTGTTTTCTTTATGAGTCGAACAATGACAATTGGCCTAGCACCAGTATTCTAGTTCATTTTACCACTGTAAAATACTTTATATTTATTCTAAGTAATATTTAATTGACTAAATTATTTTATATTATTTTTTTGTATATATATTTATTCATTCATATGGTAATTTTATATTCTTTGTCATTAATTTGGTTATTGTAAAATCTATTTGGGATTGATTGCAGAAACTAGATATGATCAGTTAGCAACATCTCAATATATCACAGTAGCAAACGTATCGAACAGAGCACCCTACGGAAGAACCCATACCGGAACTGCTGCCAATCCCTCTTCTGCCACCTATTCCCGCTACCTGTAAAATATTTCCTACAATCCACAGCCGTTATAATAAGAATCTCCTTTCCAGTCACAATAGCAGCAAACTATTATCCTCATAATAAATAAAACTGCGATTATCTTTTCAACACCTTATTTAGTTCATTAGAACATCGCATACTCTTAGATGCAGAAATGAATGCTAATCACCAGATATTACAACCACCATTCCTCGCAAGTTGAAATTGCAATTTGCACTTAATTCCCGAAACATTTCTCACCAACTGATTTCTTTATCCCTTCGGGCTTCTCCTTGCAGGTTATCTCCATTATTCCTTTGAATGTCTAGATAACTTTCCTCTGATCACATCCCTTTAGTCCTAAATCTTTCTGTTATTCCGATTTAAAAAACTTTCACATCAATTATTTATCAGAGAAACTGAAGACTAGAACCACTTCCGTCAAATATCTGATACTTTAGACCTCATACTATCCTTGAAAGCCTCCCAACACCTAGACAAGGCTACAGAATAGTTAGCAAGTAATCTGGGCATTCTCACATTGTCATTCTCCTAAAGTATTTGATTCTTTGCACCGAGAAATATTAATGCATATCCGAACCAAACTCCGTTTCAGAACCATTAGGCGAAGAAGTAGACATGTGACGATCTAAAGTGCTATAATTACTATGACAAACTGTTTAAGAAGTTGGCTACCTTTAGATCCCGATTCTATTATCTCTACTTTTTCCCACTGGATTATAGTGAAAAAAAATATCAACGATTTCATATTCTCTACTGTGAAATGGAAAATTACTCATGGGCTGTTTCAGATAGTAAAAGAATCAACAAATTCGCAAAGCACCTTTCCAAAAGGTATATTCTCTTAATCCAACACCACCCACACAACAGTCGATGAATTCCTTTCTTGACTGATTTCTCTCTCCTTACCTCTTAAAGCAAAAATCCTCTATCAAGTCACAATCCATTTAACAATTATTACTATTATTAATTAAAGCCAAGACACATTTTGAGACGACCTAGTATAAAATCAATCGCCAGTAGTTCCAGTTCAGTGCAGCCTTCCAATTCTGGATAACTAGTATAATATCCATTGAATCCTCCCATCTAAGAAACTCTCTTCGTTCTATAAATCTGTTTGTAAAATAATTTTCTTGAGATTTTTTTTCGGATTCATCCTTATTCTGGATAATTTTAGCCCGATAAAAGAAACAGGGGGAAATCGTGGAAAAACTATCAGGGACTCAAGAAATTTGGCCGGATTATTATTTGTTTTAGAAAGTACTGAATATCAAAGTTTGTTTTGAATATACTATTTAACTTATATACTTATATAACTTTGACATTTATTTACAAAAATTTTTAGAACAGCAAATCATTTTTTAAAAATTAGTTTTTTTATATTTCCCACTTCCCATATATTAAAAATAATGGATTTATATTTAAATACGGTATGAAGACTTCAACGTTGTTATTTCAGATACCTATTTTTCTAATAATGAGAATGAAAATTTGTTTTTGAAAAAAATAACAAATGTATACGAAAATTCGATACTGTACTATCGATACTTTTAAATATTTGAATTAGACAAAGGGATCTGGCAATATGAATAAATATGTACAATTTTATCCCACATTGATAAATAAATAAAAATAAAAATAAATTTACACATGTAATAGTGTTACTTATATATATTGTTATTGGGATCATAGTAAGTATAATATTTTAATTAAAGTGACATTATTTTTTCTTTTGAATTTCCCTAACTTTTGGGTCTCTGTTATTATCTAATTATCTTCTAATAAATAAGAAATATTGTGAATGAAAATCACTTTAATTTTTGTGTTATAAATTCAAATTGTTATTTTTCTTAATTCGAAAACAACTTTAAATTTCAAGTAACAATGCCTGAAGAAGATTTAACCCTAGCTAAATCGGATTGAGGAGGGGCAGCAACTAAATGCTCCAGGGAACTGGTGAATTAGAATTCTACAGATGAAACAGTTGGCCCCCACAGGCAGGCTCACAAATCTTGCGGCTCATCTTTTATATTTACAGCTGAGTGGCGTCACAAATTCAAATAGTTACTCTCTATCTTCGGGTAGAGCCGCTTTGAAATTTTCAGTTCCTTTTTTTCGCTCATAAAGTTTTATTTTATGATCATTAAAAACGAATGGTAATAAAAATTTGGATTTTTAATCCGATTTTTGTCTAAACATTCTATATTTCAACAGGTAATAAACACTCTAGTAAGAGTTATTGCAGCAATTTTACTGTATGTGCGCAATCATATTGCATTTGGATTCCACCAGATAACAACTATAGTCCGTATAATTTTTTTTTTTTTTTCTATGGCTTCATTCAGTGAACCATCGCTGTAACCTTATTTTTTTTATATATCGACCCAGACTTTTCTCTACGATTAAATCGCTATCAAATGTTGTTAGCGTTTAGGATCTTACTTTAAACGTATTATTACACGTTACCTTTTTTCAAAATCACTCATAATCACCATTACTTCGCATGTTACAACCGGGTGAATTTATGAACAAAAAATTTAATAATAAACAAAAGTTAACAATCTGTGGTAGCTGCTGGCATACATGGGGTCAGCATAGGCTCCAGTCCGCCTCTTGGTATTTGAGTGTTACCTCTGAACTGTCAGTTGTTTCTAAGATATTATATAGGAATAGTCTGCGGTCCATGACCTATGATCTATGGTTTGGAGAAGCTGTTTCGTGAGCAGGGGTCTTATGATGTGAAGGTATTTCCAGCTTGACGGAAGCTGTTGCGTTAGGACCTTTCTTCTGGGAAAATTACTAGCCAAGTTGTGGATTACTAGCCTGAGGTGTAATTAATTAATTAATAATTAATCATGGATGTATTCTGAACTTTTTTTTTTTTTAATTTTGTTCTGATTATTCGTTTTATATAGCTACTATATTCATTTAGTAAGTGATTCTAATCATTTTTTTAAATATATATATAGATTGTAAAAATCAAAAACTAGTAGTTGCAATTAATCGCACTGTTACTGAATCAACTGATGTTTTGCTTATTATTGATTTCATGCTATTAATACAAGAACGAAACATATACTCCTCACTTAATCTAATTTATAGATCTTTTGTTCCCTGTGTTCAATATTTGTTATTATACATCCTTTTAATCAATTCTTCAATGAAGGAGTTACATATATTGAAATTATTTCATTATTCATGGCATTCACTCCTCTTTATTATTAATAAATCATGTTACATGTTTCGGGAACAACAATGTCCCATCCTCAGACTGAAACAGTATTTCATTATAATTGCACTACAATATTATTTTTAACATCAAACCAATAAATTCTTAATTTAATTTACACTTTATATATAATTATAATTTTACCTTTAAAATTTTTTTTTTTTTTTTCTTGGTGTTAACACACCGTGTCAGTTCCATTTACATATCTAAATAATAACTCTTCAACCTTATGGGTACAAGGGTCAATCACAAACTAACTATCCCGAAACATGTAACATGATTTATTAATAATAAAGAGTAGTGAATGCCATGAATAATGAAATAATTTCATACATCCTTTTAGTTATTTTTATACTATTATATGATGTAAGTTATATACTTAAAAGCTATTTTAATTGATTTTATTTATGTATCATTATTATTTTTTTTTCTATTTTTCCTACTGTTTAGAGAAAAACTTTGAATTGTAAAGCCTATTCAATATTAAATGAAATTATATTATTCATGTAGAGGACGTATGCCGGAACATGAATACTTCATATGAATTGCAAATTGTAAAAATTTAAATAAAGTATTATTATCTAAAAAAAAAAATAATACTAGTATTGATATAAAAAAAACCTATTCCCATTATAAGTTCTTATTATCTAATGGCAGTCAGGCCATTATCTTTAGATTTCAATTACTCAACCCTATTTTTATTAAACATGGAAACAGCACAATAATAAAATATATATAAAATAAAAATAAAATTTAAAAAAGAGAGACTTTTCAAGGGAAATTTGAAATTGTGAATTGTGGACTGCAAGGTTAATGTTATCTGCTTGGACTAATTGAAATAATTAATTAACTAAATCACCGTTAGGGAAGAGAATTGGTGCTATTAGAGGGTGAGTGGAGGGGGGGGGAGGGTCAAGATCCAAGTAGAATTTAAATTTAATTTTGGATTTCCACAATACTAAATTCTTTTTCCGAGATAATTAAACAATCGGATACGATTAGTCCGGATTAAGAGCAGTAATTGGCTTTTGACCTGAACTTGAGATGGGGAGGGTTTATTATTTTTTTTTATTTTTATTTTTATTTTTTTTATCTTTTAATCACTAAGCTCGAGTACACATTCTATTTTGTAATTTAGTTTTATAAAATTTTCCCGGATACTGCGCATATATATATATATATATATATATATATATATATATATATATATATATATATATATATATATATATATATATATTCAGGGATCCCCAGGCTGATGTTTTGCATATTTTACAAAAATAGTATGATTGTATCTTAGGTATTATTATTATTTTTTTTTTTTTTAGTATTCCTATTGTAAGAATTAATTCAATATGATCACGATTACTTGTTGCCCTTGGCGTGAAGATTGCAATATTTATCGAAGAAAAGCAAATATAAAAAAAAAAAAATTGTATCTGCAGTTGTTTTTTTTTTTTTTTAAAGTAAAAAAAAATACTTTTATTGAGTAAGCATTACAATATACCTCAAAGAGGGCAATAATATGAATGGCTTTATAAGCAGTTATAGATCCATTTACACAATATGCATAATATAAATAAATAAATAAAAAATAAAGTACCTCACAATATATAAAGTAAAAAAAAAAAAAAAATAAAGAAATTAAACTATACAATATATAAAGAGACAAATAAATTAAATTAAAAATCTAACAATCAGGTCCAATATATTAAATTTTGAATAAGCAATACACTCAAACCAGCCCACTGAAAATGTTAATAACGTCATACTTTGCCAAATCATGCATATTTAGCGTTCAGGCTTCGGTGTATTACGGGACTTAATCAAAATTTCATATATAAGGCCTGATAGCAAATCAAACCTGATTTTAGTTGAAAAGAAAACATTATTTACGGAAGAAATTCCTTTGGTTTTCAAGATATACGTTATTAAAAGTCGATAATTTTAGAGATAAATTTTTTTTATTTTAAAACTTTTAAATATTAAAAAATATAGTGGAATGTATTATTAAGTAAAATAAAAATTTGTAATATAAAATAATTATGTAAATTGTAGCCTGATGATGGGAAATGTATCCTAAAACATGTCATCACGATGAATAAATAATAAACAATTTTAAGGAGTGAATACTGATGAAGTGAATCCATTTATAAATTACATAAGCCTTTACAAAAGAACAATTTTAGTTATTACTTTGGATATTTTTGAGATTTCAATATAATTTTTTTAATTAATCATAACGAAATCATAGTTGATTTAACTAATCACCGACTTTGTCCTTAGGTGTTTTCAACTATCAGATGAGATTAGTATTATCATGAATATTAATTTTCGTTCTAAATAAATGTTCTATATTTTAAAAATAATTTACTTTTTTCAGATATTGGAGTAGTAATTTAAAAGTTACCACTTAGAAGTTTTTTAATTAGCGTGAATTTCTTAAAGAATGGCTAATAATAGAGATTGATGATTGATAATTGTATTGCATAATAAGATTTATTAATATTTATAATGTGTAAGTAACATTAATTTTAATTACTATAATTTGATTCAACTATTTTTACCGATAGGAATTTGAGAACGTTATTTGTGATCACTAGGGCTGGGAATTATTTGCAATGAAAACTGAGAAATATGCACATATATATATGCAGAGATATTGGATAAAATATGCAATTAAATACCGACAATATGCAACTATCTGCATTATTAGAAAAATAAAAAAATCGCAATACATACCTATACTTAAGTACAAACTCAAGTTTAAATAGCTAATTGTGTTGAAAACATTAGGAAGAAAAACATTAAAAAGCTAACATTAAAAAACAAAAACAAATGTTAAAAACCTTTATAAAAGATAACAATTTCCAGAAAACTTAAACAACAATCACAACCAAAATACTTGTACTTTAAAACAGAACAAACAGTACGTACTTTAAAACAGTGAACACTGAGTAATGGAATGATGGAAGGGAGAAGGGTGAAATGAAAAGTGAAGTCATGATATTCCACGTGTTTGAGCGAAGTATAAACGAGAAATTAACCGGATTAAACAATTCTAAGAGAAGCAAATACGATCGAAAGTTCGCTGAAACCGAAGAATCAGCACATCGAGACGCATTGATTAGACGAACAAAAAAATAATAGGAAGGAGTTATTATAGCTATTTTTCGGTTTTTATTTATATTTTATTTTTTTTCTGCTCGGAAACATAAAAAAATTCAAATGTCAAATGCTGATATGCGGGATATGTAGATAAATATGTAATTCTAGTTAAAAATATGCATTTATGGTAAAATATGCAAATTAAAAATAGCTCAAATTTATTCCAAATGCCCCAAAACATATATAATTTGATATTATTAGATGTTTTAGATAGGAGAAATATGCAAATGCATATACTTCACAACCCTAGTGATCACTAACCGCGAATACTACTGAACCTTTCTCTACCAAATTTTAACTACATTATCTTTATAGTTCAAGGAAGGTTTAGCAATAATCAAATTTTCATATTTTCTGTTGAATTGTTGTTTAAAAAACGATAAATATGTAGTGCGCAGTAAAGTTTTAAAATTAACCGATAGGTGGCGAACGCCCTTCAAGAAAGGTTACAAAGATACGGTGTTATATAAAGTTAGAAAGTGTTAAAAAAATTTGCCTAGATCAATTATATTGCTATCAAAAAGTTATAAATACGTGATGTGACATGTGGATATCAGTATATTTTAAAAATCGAACGATATCTAGATATTCTGCAACAGAATATTATTAAAACTATTAAACCCATCGGATCGAACTTTAAACTACATCATCTTTAAAGTTCTTGTAAGGTTTACAATAGTAAAGTTTACTATATTAATAATTATTTATTTAATTATGTGACAGAAACGAGGTTTGTCCCCAAACTTTTAAGGTTAGAAATTAAATCCAACCAAATGAAATCGGTAAAATTATTTCTACCGAACAAAACTTATTACCAAATCTGTTTTGTTATGTTGTGTAAAAAAAAAAAATTTTTAAAAAAAAAAAAAAAAAAAAAAAACACAAAAAAAAAAAAAAAAAAAAAAAAAAAAAGAGAGCGGATGAAAAGTGGGAGCATCTTTACTATTGCCAGCTTTCTTTCGAATTCTGTTTGTTTTAGCTGGCACCGAATCCAAAAATAACTGACCATAAATTGTGAATAGGTTTATAAGTCTTGATAATTTCGTATAATAATAATCATAATCGATAATCGATAATTTAATGCTTTTTGTATTTTTGTGTATCGATAATTTTTTATTTTTTAGTTCAAGTATGTATATATAGGTTTTATCTTGAAGTCGGTTTTGTTTTTTTTTTCTAAAAATTTTTTAATTTTTAGTGGTGAGTGTATTTTGAGTAGACCTACCGCCTTCCACAAGTGGCGATCTTTTCTTTATTCTTTATGAAGAGTTAAAAAATAACTACGCGGAATTCGGAATTATCTATCAACAAACGCACAGCTTCTTACTCCTTTCTTCCACTTTGTAAATCAGTTTTAACTATTCGTTAATTTAACAATTTCAAGTAGCCATTGTAAAATTACTCGATTAAATAACCAATAAGTGACTGGTGTAACTATGAACAGAAAATATTAACAATGACGGGAAACAGGAAAAAAAAAACTCATAAAATTCTTTTAATTTTAGTTCGAGTTAAAAAGGCGATGATTTCTAATAGTTCGGTTGATAGAGGTGGTCCTAGAAGTCTTATTTGACCCCTATTGTCAGTTCGACTAATTTACACATTTTTTCACGTTTTTGCCTGAAATCGACTAATTGAGGTGAAATTTACGTATAATGTACTTCTGACAGTAGATTTCGTTCTACTTATTTAAGAAATCAGTTTATCGAAGTAAAACATAGATATTAGATTTAGACATTAGATTTAGTCTCCATGGAGATTTGAGATTACCATAATTAAAAATATGTTTATAGTGGAAGGTTATTTTTATTTATAGAAGATTTTTATTAACTGTTTTTTTAATTTTTCTTAAAAAGTGATTAGTTGATTTCAAAATATTTTTTACGGGACCACCTCTGAAGTATACCCTACCGGTCTAAAAAGGAATCATCAAAATTGTTTCAGAATTGACGGAGTAATCGCGTAACATACACACAAAAAATTAAAAAAAAACCTGTACCACTTACAAACCATGAACGGTCTCGGGTTCAGTACGTAGGTAGGCTATACTGTTTCTGAGCCGACGGTTGTGAAAGGAGGTGATTTGGCCAGAATTTACGCTCAACCGCCAGGTTTCCCCCCAATTAAGGGTACCCACTTTTTAGGGGCTGGGTGTTCCCCAGGAGGGTCTTCCGACCTCGAATTCGATCCACGACCGAAATAACAGAAAATAATTTTTCTGCCTTCAGTCGGACTCGAACTCGGGCCCGGGAGCATGGTAGTCAAGTGCCTTACCCACCACGCCTCTTATTTAAAGTCGGTTGAAAATAGTTGCAAGCAATGATAATGCAGTCCATTATCCGCAAGAGTTTTTTAATAGTCACTGTCCATTTGGATTACCAACTCATACAATCAAATTAAAAAATGTCCAATTATGCTTATACGTAACACCTAATCAATGCATTAGTACTAGGTTAAAAATTACTGCTATGCATAAAAATATCACTGAATAAATTATTCTCAATCGCATACTTCAATACAAGATTTGTACCAATAAACTAATAAAACTAATTATTAGTTAACAATATCTAAATTCTTTCATTTCATTCACTGAAATAACATAATTACAGTGTTGCCATATGGGCGATGGCTGAGTTATTAGAAAAGTGTGGGTGAAATTCGTACGGTCTATTGTCAGTGGAGATACAGCCCTGTTTTCTGCGAATGGAACGATCTGACGTGCCCCATGGCTTGACCGACCCTTTAATAGCTTTCAATTTGCTCGGTGAGCGCTCATCCCACATGGACTGCCATTCATCTGCTACTTCTTTTTTTAGAGGAAAATAGACTTCGAAGGGTGTTAGGATGGTTTTCCTATGGATATAGGTAATAGAAATTGACTTGTGCTATGTTTATTTTGAAAGGTTAGAGGAAAACAAAAAAAAGAATCAGTGATAATTAACGTCAAGGAATAATCTATAAACAAAACAAAACTTTATATATTTCCTATTATTAATTAAATGTTTTCTATTGAATATTTTATATAATATATATATTTACAGTTGTACATATCAATAAATATTTAAATATAAAATAGGATATTTTTCTGCTAAATTAGAGCAATGAATTAAATTATATACAACAATAACTCCAGATATACAAAAATAACCGACTACTCGAATTAGGTTTTCAAACAATTAAACAATTTATTGACCCGGAACTTTTTCAACTCTACAAACAATTCAGGAAATCCAATAATTTAAACAATAGGCAGTTATAACAAGCAATCCTTAAGAAGATACACACACAAATGTAAAAACAAAAGTTATTGTTTCAGCTTAAAATTAAATTGATTGAAACAAAAATAATATATAAGGTTATCTGAAAAGTAAATTAACTTTAAAGTAAAAAAAGTTAATCAATAATGGATTTTTATTATATATTTGTTTTTATCAATTTCTTTTCTTTTTTTTTCTTATTTTGTAGATTTTTCTTATTTTTTCTAATCTTAAAAAATGCATTCCAAATTATATCCATTTTAGCTAAGCTCACTATGCAGTTTAAATTTTTTTATTACCAAAACATGTAATAATATTCAATATGTACAATTGTAAACTGGTTAATTATTTTACACGTTTTAAAATGACATATTTTTATTTCAAATTGCATAGAAATCCTACGATTGATGAATAATCTAAAATTAATATCAGGTTTTAGTTAAAAAATATGTTTTTTTTAAATGGTCTTATTTAAAATTTATTGTGTAAAAACTAAAACAATAATAGAAATAGATCATTTTAAAACGTCTTATTTATATAATATAGGTGAGAAAAATTTTTAAACAAAAAACTGATATTATTTCCAGATTCCTCATCTCATAAAACATGTATAAACTTAATTTTGTCGAAATCAAAAATATTTTTTTTTTTACCTTTAAAATTTTGTAGGATTTTAGAAGGCAATGCGCTATCTCACATATTTCGCAACCGATTAAGACAAAATTTTAAGGTCATCTAGAAGCCTTAAAACTGCATAGTTTAGCCCAAGTCCGAAGGTCGCAGGATTTCCCCTTATTGAAATATCTCAAGTTATAGCTGACCTTGGATTTTTTCATTCACATCAGTTTTTGTTCCCTAAAATCGGGAGTAAATTCAATGTTACGCATGAATAAAAAGCAGAATGAATGATGATTCTAGTGATGCTATTATTGTTGTAATCCGTTGAAAACAGCAGTTGTTATGGCCGGTAGAAAATGTTGATGAAATCTCAACTTCAAAATTTTTAACCTCCTCGAAAGGGGTAAAAAATCAATATTTTTTTATTTTGATAACATTTCACATATAAGGGTTTCATGGTGCGCTAAATCAAGATTTGAGGTCAGTTGTTCATTAAAAAAAGTTTCCACTGATTTACAGCAAAATTTGTCATTTTTTTGGAGGTTTTGAGCACTCTAAAGCCGGGTAGTGTTTTGAGCATAACGAAAGTATTTTTATTTAAAATAGCATACATAACTACAATTAACTGTGAAAGAATCATTTCTCTATCATGACAGAGCTGAGAAAAAAAATAAAATGTGATTTTCATATTTTATTTTTTTACTCGGGTCCTAATGCCCATTGGTGGCTATAACTCTATTTTTGCACTATTATAGGTCCCTAATACCTACACGAAAATCGGCATTCAAATTTGTGCGTTACAACTGCAAACGTCTCCTTGTTAATATAAAATATCATTATATCTTGTTTACCCCACTTGATCGTCTTACAAACTCCTCCACGCCCTTATCTACATAATTAACCCTTTCCGAAAAGGTCACCTTGATGTGTCAAGGAAACAATTTTTAAGACCACATTACAGCGAGATAAGCTCCATTTTAACATACTGACTTTATAAAGAGCCCGTGAAAGTAGTAATACCAACGGGCAGGGAAGGAGATGCGTTAGTGTAGGCTAGCATGTGCTTATTAGTCCAGTCAATAAACATATCGTAGAGTGAAATATGCGATTATATTTGACCAGAGGGCTTCGTTAGGAGTTATAAGATAAACATACTAAAACTCTCCGCCCTTTGGGGGATGAGCTTACGGTAGGGGGAAGGGTAGAAGGTACTATTATTGGGTTTTTCGATTATATCTCAGAAACAGTGGACTCTAGAAACATATGTTACGAATAAATACTTAAGCTTACAAAATTTCCTATAAAAATGGTTTATATTCATATTTGTCAAACTTCCAACCGTTTTCGAGATATACGTTACTGAAAATCTATTACTTTCGAGAAAAAAAAAATGTTTATTTCACTTTTTGTCAAACATTTGCTCCTGGTCCCTTCCGCGATTCTAAGAAAACATATCGTGATAAAAGTTGTTGAGCATTAAATTTACTTTAATTTCATACATACGTTTTTGGCAATTGAAACAAATGTTTAACAAAAAGTGAGGTAAACATTATTTTTTTCTCGAAAATTATCGGGTTTCGATAACGTATATCTCGAAAACCGTTGGAATTTCGACAAATATGTACAAAACCAATTTTATAGAAAAATTAATTAGCTTTAATTTTGAATCGATCTATATTTTTCTAAAGTCTACTGTTTTTGAGATATAATCGAAAAACCTAAAAATGGTACCTTTGCCCCTCCCCCCACCGCCGTTAGCTCACCCCTCAAGGCGGGGACTATTAGTATGCTTACCTCCTAGTACTTCTAACGTAACTATGAAGTCAAAAATTATCGCATATTTCATGCAATCAACAATTTGTTTATTGACTGGATTATTGATCTTATACGGTTTAGAGTAGTTCTATTCTCTGTAATAAACTTGCGTAAGCTTCAGTGTAAATCACGAAATCATTGTAAATATAATCCTTCTGTTATGTGAACCACCAAAGTGTAGTGATATTTAACCCACTTAATCCTCGTAAAATGATAAAATGAACTATTTAAAAAAAAAAGACTATTCAATAAATTATTCCTTCGTAAATTATTTTTTCTCTGATCTAGTTTAAGGTATATCGATTACTTGAAGTTAATTACGTCCATTGCCATTAGCAGCTACGTCAAAGATATCCTTAATGGTCACTGTCCTACAACTTGAGGAGAGGGCTCGAAGCGATGCAGCAACTGCAGTCTTTTATTGCCCACTATCCCCCACCCCTCAGCACTATCTTTTTCCACAGCTCTCATGGGTTATATTGTCATAGGGAAATATTGTCTATCCAGATCTTCTATGGAACGATCTGTTTAACATACAAAATAAAACTGGGCCTTTTTTACATTAAGTCTGCCAGTTATTTTTTATCACCAAATGATTACTTTAAAAGTAATCGCTTGAATTAACATATTACTAGGTAAACAAGAAAACAGGTTAATGAAATTATTTTAAATTAAAGACAATGAAAAAAAAAATTATGAATTTAAACGAGAAAAAAAGCAGCCATGTCTTCAAATATTTGTTGAAATAAATTTTCATTACTGTTCTTTTGTCTCTATAAAAACTGGCAAAAATAGGAATCTAAGAGATCCCTCATTTTAACTTTGGTCCAGAAATATTCAATTGTTAATGTGTTAAAGGCCCCAGTTATAGGGTCTACAAAATTTTTTGAATGATTCACTGTAAGGTGCACGTAACTCATAGAAAATAATATATCATCTAACCCTTTTTATGCCTTTCAGCAATCCAAAATGATCGTTGTTCCTTATTGAAGCTTTCATACAATTTAGTGGAGTTTCCGATTTCCTATGTCATAGAGAAAACACTCTTTGGTTTTCCTGCATATACCACCGAAAACCCACTGATGAGGGTACATTCTTTCAATATTGTTTTTACTATTTCTACAGTTAATTTTCCTCCTATTTGAAAAGGATTATTTATTAAACTATAGGCACAAATTTCTCTCAGCATATTCTTCGAGTCCGTAATAGTTGAACTACTAGTATTAAGTTCTTTAGAACAAAATTTGGTAGTTATGTTTTCCTATGTCTAGCAATAAAGGGTGTTCGTAAGATCGTTGGCCAAAGAGTTCTGGAAAAACCAATTCATTTTTATTTGTGACTCTGAGGCCCTCTAAAGTTAGACAATATTACTCCACCCCAAAGTGGTCTATTTCTATTGAGCTACAATTTGGGTCACTGTAGATTTGTTTTTATAGATAAACCTAAGAAACAGGACAGACTTGTAATTCAAACAATAAAGAATAGTGGAAAAATATCAAATTAGTCCAATGTATGACATATACTATCAAAAAATATACTAGAGTGAGAGGGAAAAAGTAACCAGAGTTTTTTAACATATATCTGTATGTTAAATATGTATAAAAGCTCCGCTGAACCCCGGTAAAAAATTACCATTTTCATAAAGCTTATATTACTACTTAATATTTCTATAAATTTCATTGACAACTGTACATAAAAACAAGGATTGTTTAAAAAGTTGGAATTAGTACGTTCGTGGTCTCTATGTTTATTTATCAGTTTGTTTGTTTGTAGGGGTTTATAGGCATAAATAGTTATTAAATAGTTTATTATCAGTTATTAAATAGTTATCAGTCTGCTTTCTTCTCAAAGTGTATGAACATGGATATTCTCATTATAGAGACTAATAAAAAAAAATATTTCGATGCATGTGAGGTAGTTTCTAGTGACGGATCATTATAAACTTTATTTATAACGTTTGTATTTTCAGGAATTTCACTTGGGTATCACATGCTTTGCTAACTTCAATGAGTGATACAATGATTAAGTTATTTTTCCTCTTTACAAACAAAAATTAAAATAAGTTTTAATTTAATAGAGATAAGCTAACTTAAGTGCGTGATATATGACGGGCTCTCGATGGTTCTTGAGGACAGATTAAAACGCATCATGAATTGCTTCATTAGGTTTGTCTTCGGAACATCGAGACGTTCCCATGTTTCGCATCTCTATACTGAGTTAAATTGGCTTTTCCCCTCCTTCCGCAGAAAATACTTTCTAGGCTCCTACCTATTCCAAGTTATCAACACCCGTCACCCTCCCTTTATTTACAGTAACCTGAAATTCAAGTCTGCTATTAAATCACTGCATACAAGATCTCGTCTTTCCGATCTCTATACTCCATCCCACAGAAGTACTGCATTCCAACGTTCCTTCCTTGTCCGATCCTCTAATCTTTGGAATTCCCTCCCCCCCTGTATCCGCAATGCTTCCTCCCTTGGAACATTCAAAACACTACTCTTTCACCATCTTCTTTCCCTCCAACCCGACGCTCTCTAATTATAAGGATATATGTACTATGTATGTAATTGTCTAATTTATTTATTAAGACCGTCAGACATAAAACATTAGCAAAAATTATAGTTTAACTATGATAATGTTTTGATTTCTTGTAATGCTAATTTTGGATTTTCTATCTTTTATTTTTCTTTAAGTTTCTGTTTGTTTTTTCCTCTTCTGCAATTTTGTTTACAATATTAACCTCTTTTTTGTATATTTATCTTTTCACTCTCTTTTTATTAATAGTTTTTTTTCTTTCTCTAGTTTTTCTCTGTATTTTTTTTTCATACCAATTTGTATTTAATTTTACCTAAGTTGTTTTATTTTTAAAAGCCTCTCGGCCAGTTTATGATCTTACTTTGTGATATTCAATGTTATTCTTAAGGGACTTTGTCCCAGAATAAAGTTTTCTTTCTATTCTATTCTATTCTAAGTGTTGCAAACAAGAAGCAGTTAAGTTGATAATTTTGCTACTTCATGCTAGAATTAAATTTATGAAATATAATCATCACCTAGGCTATATCCTGGAAATCCAGCGTTGGAGAACTATCAAAACTACTAACCCACTAATAGAAGTCGCATAGGAACCAATACAAAAAACTGTCTAACACTGAATTACGGATAAAAGTTCATTTTGTAAAGCAAGGAACGGTTCCAATAACACCGGAAATACATCAAGAATATTTTTCCAAAATCCGTATTAAAACTGCATAAGTAACTCAAATTAGCTATGAATTAGTTATGAACAAATACCATAAGTACTGTGGTCTGCATACCCTTTACTAGGCACAGCCACGAACAGGGATGTATTTAATAAGCTACTAAAATCTTCTGACACCGACATAACATACATGAGGCCTGAATCTAAAATATAAACACCTTACCATCAGTAACGAAGCACTCTAATTGATAATGTGATCCGTTCGATCATTCTTTACATTATATAGGTAAATAATGAATTCTTCTGAGCCATTCTCAACCAGCTTATTCAAAAGCAATTGACATAAAAATGTTAAAATCGAAAAATGGAACAAACGCTTTATTAAAATGAAGTTAAATAAGAATAAAATTACGGTAAATTAAATTTTACAAAATAATTTAAAACATCTGCTACTTGCGCTGTCATTCCAATTAAAGTATAAAATGATATAATTTTTCAAATTAGTTACAATTCCTATGTATATTTTTTATTCTGAATCGAATGAGACTATTATTATCTCGATAGGACGGGACTATTTTCATTCTAAAGAAAAAGAGTTTTTTCCGCTTTTTAGCCGTTTTGCCCCACTGTGCGCCGCACAGTGGGGCAAAACGGCCCAAAATGGGTAAAAACCTCATATTTTCTAAACGGTTCGTGCTATAAGCTTGAAATTTTGGAATTACATATTTCATGAGGTGCTGAATTGAATGAAACCATAATCAGCTTCATCAGATGATCAAAAAGGGTCAAAATGTAAGAACAAAATGTAAAAAAATAATAATAAAGCAAGTTTGGAGTATATTTATTTGCTATCTAAGCTGCTGAATAGAATAAAACTATAACCAGAGCAATCAGATCATGTTTTTAGTTTGAAAAAAAAAAAATAAATAAAAATCAAGTTTGTTATTATTTTATATGTTTTTTAGGTGCTAAATTGAATGAAATTTACTATATAGCTCTATTACAGACCCAAGATTCCTTGAATTAGGTTAAAATTCATTATTAAGTTATATTTGGAATAAATTAAAAAAATTTTTAATATAATTTGAAAAATGTTACGTAATAAGTTTTACAAAGTAATTTCAGTTGAGCTCTACTGAATGGACTGGGCAGTTATTTGCAATTATCAATCTTATATTAACAAAGAAGTTTGATCGTCATATTTTTCAATATAATGAACTAATATTCAATACATAATGAACCAATGATACAAACAAAAACAATTAGATAAAAAAATAAAAGATATTAACTATAAAAGTAAAGAAATAAAATATTTCGAATTGTTCCTTTTTTCTACAACAGTAAATGAGAATCTTTATCATTTAATGGGAACTTCTTTTTTGTTTTATAATCCGGTCTTGAATTACTTCTTATAATTTGATTTTAAATCTCTGAATTTAGTTATAAATATAGAGCGAAAATAATTCCAGTCGTAGAATATCCTAGCCATTGATATAAAAGAATAATATAAATAAATATGATAATCGTCATAAGATAACTAAGGTATATAATAATTAGAACTCAGTGATACAAATCATAACCCCATAAATTTATCATCCAAAGTCCAAAACTTTTATTTTTCAATTGTTTTTTGTTTTGTTTTTTATTTGAAGGGCTATTTTTGAAAATTAATCTTTCTGTAATATTCCGGAACTAATTCTCTCAAGAAGAGTTATGTGTTAGTTATTTTTGTATAGAAAACCAGAAATCATATCAGATCATTTTACAATGGATAAAGATAAGAAAAAAAAAAAAAAAAAAAAAAAAAAAAAAAAAAATATATATATATATATATATATATATATATATATATATATATATATATATATATATATGTGTATTAAATAAGGCAGACTAATAAAAACAAATATACATATATAGTAAGCCAATTTTCACATCCTAGTTATAAAAAAAAAAAAAATTCTTTCTAAAAATTAGTTTCTGTATAATGAAAAATAACACATAAATTCATCCCCTGAACAAATATGGCCGAAGCCGGGATTTATATTTATAACACGGTTCCTCAGATACCTGTACTTCAATTTGAACCCCTATAGAGAGCCTAGTTCGGTGTAGCTTTTTTTGAAAGACCAAGTGAAATGAAGTTAAGTTAGATTTACGAGGCAGCTAACTTTGAAAATTCCTGGCAGTCAAGGTTGTGGCTACATTTACAAAATAAAAATCGTCCATAAACCAGTAAACATCAATAGTGAAGTTCAAAGGGTTATACAAAAATTTTTGCTAAAAATTCAGTCTCATAAAAAATTATTTTAAGAGAACTTCAAAACCGAGTTATTTTCTAAACTCCAGAAAAGGGCAACTTCAAGGCCGTGTACAGACCCTGGTAATGAAATAATCGAAAAATCAGTTCCACAACCTTATGCTACATTTATTTAGGTATACAAAAATAATAATAAAAACAAAAACAAAAATCATAAGATTTTAGGGTTTTTTCCACCTTTGCCCCACTGTGCGCCGTCCCTTTCATAGAACTGAAAATTAATGAATCTTTAAGATTTAAATCTAGCATTATATGCGAACTAAATAACAACAAATAATCGGATTGATCCTTGTATACCATCGTAGACAAAGTGTAAGAAGATCTTCAGTTCAAATTCAAACATTTTAACAACTGAACCAAACCAGCGAAACCCTGTAAGGAAAATAAATAAAAAGCCTAATCCTTGGTAGAGCGCTTAGAGAAAAATAATGCACTTTCGCAAATCCCAATATTTACTAGGCCGACCCTGTCCAGAATTTAATATTTCCGTTATTAATTCAGTTAACAACTCTCCCACAAGAGGAGCAGTTATGAGAAAGATAATAATGAAGGATAACAAATTTGATGAGAAAGATGACAAAGAGCTATACATGATGTTCACTTAGGCTCCCCATCCAAATGAGCTTTTTGGTCCAATGAATCCATCACTGTCAACTTGCTCGGCTTAAATAAACAAATCTGGGAAGACATGGCACCTCTACATAATACAGACTATACTTGTGTAGTTTTAAAGTTGTACTAGTTGTAATTGTCTCAGCTAGTGATGGGTTCCGATACACGATATATCGAAATATCCATATTTTTCTTCTGATAATCCGATATTTTTTTCTTGCTATATGTCGATGTATTGATACGTACCTTACGATACATCGTTTTCTCTATATCATAAAAATACAACACACAAATATATATATATATATATATATATATATATATATATATATATATATATATATATATATATGCTTTAAAAAAAGTAATAAAACTTTATAAAATTTATTTAAATAAGGGAAAGTTTTTAAGGTGACTTTTCTATTTGTATGTAGGTTAGCTAGGAAATATGTTGCTACTATGCCACTCTGGTGTCAACAAAGCGATTTTTTTTTTACAGCAGAGAAAACCCTATCAACCACAAGAAATAAATTAAGTCTAAAAAATGTAGGGATTGTTACTTTTCCTGCAATCCACTAATTTCGATATGTGGGAAAATATCATTGGCATAGTACTGATATTTAAGTTTATGTACCAACTGCCTACTGTTTAATACATAATAAACTCCTTTTAAATTTTAAACATTTGAAATAATTGTGCTCCTATATACATGGTTTTCAATATTCGATGCCCACCCTCTTTTTTTTTCCACAGTTTTTGAAATTTTGAAACTAAATTCTCAGGGTCTTAACTGTGTCAAATAAAGTTTCTTTTCAGGTTATAGTCTATTCTCCAACCTTCTCCAGTTCTTCTCCAGCTACCCTAACTTTGGAATTTTGAATCGATTTTATTCCAGTGAATTTTTTTATCTGGGGCACCGTTTCACCGCAAATCGCGAAAAATCTTCTTTTTTTTTTTTTTTTTTTTTTTTTAAACGCAATTTTTTTCGTCACTATATTGCAAATATATTTATTCATTTTTAATTATGAATTAAATTGTTATTCACTGTATTATTTTCATAAGTACACAAATTACAAATACATATGTCCACGTTTCATAAAATACATATTATATTAATTATTCATTTTTTGTTTGAAATAAATCCAGTCAACTGGATTTTTTTTATTTTTACTCCCGATTATTTGTAATACCTATATTATGAAGACCTCAGTAATTCGTAATATTTCTTGGGTCCTCGTTATTATTTGAAGTCTTAGTGCACAAAATTAGACAATGAAAAAAATAATTATGTTGATAGCAGGTGCATTCATTATCCAACTCCACACATCCTTATAACCCTCCTTGCAAAATTAACCGGCAATGGCTCCGATACCTATGGTACTGAATATATATTACTGGAGTTCTGGCGATGGCCAGCTTATCTTATCAAAGTCCTGGGTGAATGTGGCGCCCCTTCTTAATTTCCACTGGATTCTCACATCGGTGATGCGGCTAAGACAACATTAGTTGGGGGGGACAAGCTTGGTCTGAGATTTCCCTGGGATGCTAGTGTACATCGTATATATAGAGTGATTTTGCTTTTTTAATTAATTTAATTTTTTTTTCTGCTCCTTTATTATTATTTTTTTTTTTTTTTTTTTTTTTTTTTTCTTTGGGCCTTCTAAGGACCACGGGCTCGTAGCTATTTTTCAGTGAGGATCTTCTTCTTTCTCTTCCAGAATTCTTTCATTTTCTGACTATGAGCCAGCTTTCTCTCCTCTGTCCATTTGGTCCCTGTGGTCTTCTTACTGGTAAGGGACAATGGGAAAACTCCCTGTCGGATAGCTTGTCGGAACTGCAGTCGGTCTTGTGTTTTATGCTGTGGGATCCCTAGTTGTTCCAGATCTTTCACCGATGTTATCCACTTGTTCTTGGAAGTCTTACCTCTACTTGCCACAGTAAATATCCTGTTTGTTAATCTTATGGGATCCATGCGGGTCAGGTGTCCATAAAATGCCAGTCGCCTTTTCCTTATGCCTGTCAGGATATCCTCCTGATGTTTATACAGCTCATCATTGTGCCGTATCCTGTAGATGCCATTCTCTTCCTTGACTGGTCCTAGTATTTTCCTCAGGATTTTCCTCTCCTTGATCTCTAGCTTCCTGAGTGGACCCTTCCTGGCCATTACAAGGCACTCGGAGGCATACAGAACAGCTGGTTTTACTACAGTGTTATAATGTCTTATTTTAAGATTTTTGGAGAGGCATTTAGATGAGTAGACATCTCGGCAGGAGTGCTATGCCCTTTCAAATTTAGTGCATCTGGTGTCTATGGCTAGGTTCTCGGTCTGGTTCGCAGAGATCCATTCTCCTAGATACTTCACTGCAGGCACTTTCCGTATGCTGGTGTCTTCTATGGGAATTTTAGAGGGAGATTCCTTGATGTTAGTCATGAATTCTGTCTTCTGAATGTTTATCCTCAAGCCTGTCTTAACAGCTACACTATGCAGGCTCTGTAGTATGTGTGTAGCCTCCTTAATATCATTAGCTAGTAAAGTGAGGCCATCGGCAAAGGCTAGGCATGGTACATTAAGGTTGTCCTTCTTGTATCTAAGCTTCAGTCCAGCTCCCGGTGGCAGGTCTCTTTATTATTACTATTGTTCGTATTGTTAATAAATTTATTCTATATTAATATCTTGTATAGTAAGAGGATTTTTTAATTTAATTGTACGTATTGTATGAATGGATTCTTTGTCATCCATATTATTTATTGCCCTTTAAGATGCAGCTTGTAATTTTTATAACTACTTAAAAAAAAGAGATAGGTAGTGGAGTGTTGTAGAGGAATATATAATGGCTAATTATCGATGTGGCTAATGATACGATAAATTATAATTTTTAATTATCGAGTTTATATAAAGATTACGTCCTTCCGGCAGTGCTTCCGGTAATACTTTCCGCAAATCGGAAATTCTCTTCCAGGCCCTGGTAGTAAAGAAATTATAGGTTATAGCAATATCATTTCGGAACGAGTAGGCACGACAATAATTTATATTAACTATAAATATTAGACAAGTTTTATTCTAAATGAAGTCAGCGGCAGGGATGTCGGTTTTTTTTATGTTTTATGGCTGTTACTTGGTTTTATGGTGGACAGGGATGGAAGGGGTTGCTTCACCGGCAATAAAAAGTAAGCAACTGAATTACCCATTCCTAGCGAATTCTCCATCCCTCTAGGCTTAGGCGGTTTCCTTCATCTCCTGGTTGTCGTTTTTGTTTTGAAGAAGCAATAATAATTTTCTTCTTTCTTTATTTCTTTTCCCTTCTTTATTTTCTAAATGATGGACGCGCTTATAAAATGCATGGCATATATGGAATAAAAATGAAAAACATTTTGCTCAATTCGTGTGAGCTAATCTCACATTCTTTTTTTTTTTTTTTTTTTTTTTTTTTTTTTTAAAACTATTTAAACTCTATTTATTCGTATTAACTACAGAAATGATGCAGTGAAACAATAATTTTGATTCTTTAAACTTCAGCTAATATAATTTTCCTAAATTCGTGTTTTTTAGATATGATTATGAATATTCAAACTTTCGTAGCATGTATCTCAAACGTTGCTATCTAGATACAAAATATTAGGGATGCCCACCGTTTTTTTTAAAGATTAACCCTTTAAAACGGTCCGTAAAAATACTGCTAGCGATAGGTCTGTGATAGTTAATCGTTTACTATTGTAAGCGATTCTTATGTACCAGATCAACATTGTTATTGAATTTGAAACGATTCTCTCAAAAAGTGAAGCCAAACTTCAAATAATGGTCTCGCAAAATGGATTTTTTTTTTAATCAAACAATATAGATGATTTCTTATTTTATTGAATGTTCTGATGAAATAAGAAATAATATACTGATTTCGAGCTATACTGAACACTAGATCCCAACCTTTTAACCTGTATACCCCTCACATAAAACTACCTCCTTTGAAAAATCCTATATCATTCGTGTATTCGTAAAAATCCTTCTGGAATTTCTCTCCCACTTCTAATCGTAAAGCAGCTTCCTCAACTTCCTTTAAAAATAATTTATTTTTACACCTTTCAGACAATAAATCTTCCGCAAATACGTAAATATTTAAATAAATACCAAGATATATTATATATATATATATATATATATATATATTTTCCTTTTTCCTTCTCATAGTAACCCTATGAAGAGGCAATTTATTTAAAAAACGTGTGCCATTGCCTTGCGAGGCATATTACACGCTTGGTTATGTCACAATTTTTATAGTACAATTTATTTTATAGTTTTATTAATACATAGGTATAAACAGTAGTAAATAAATAATAATAATACGAAATAAATATTTAAAAAAATAAAATTAAAAAAAAATAATACGAAATAAATAAATAAATAAAATAAAATAAAATAAAGAAAGAAAAAAAAATAAATATAAGAAGGGAGAAATACAGCATTAATAAGCTCATAGATGAAGTGGCGCACATCGAACCATAGATGTATGCCTTCTCAAAAAACATCAAGATTCATGAATAATAGTTGGATTTATTTTTATATTAATTTATCAAAATTAATTGAATTTATGAATTTTTTGAATGGTATGTAATATTATAAAAATTGTAGAGATTCCAGCCATATATATATATATATATATATATATATATATATATATATATATATATATATATATATATATATATATATATATATATATATATACGATATATTTTTTTTTGTTTTTTGTATGTTGTTATTATTATTTTGTTTATTTATTTTTAATTTAATTTGTTTTTTTCTGTCAAAAATGTATGCTGTACTTACTGAAGCATTTAATTTGTAAATAATATGGCCAGACAATCGTACCTGTAACTGTGCATGATTATTATTTTTAGAGAACTGCAAGTTCCAAGTATATATATATATATATATATATATATATATATATATATATATATATATATATATATATATATATATATATATATATATATACAAATGTATATATATATACAAATAATTTTTTTTTATTTTTTTTTTTTTATTATTTATTTTTTTTTTTTTTGTTACGCGATTACTCGGTCAATTCTGAATCTTCAATTCAATTCTTTTTTAGAACGGTAGGACATACTTCAGAGGTGGTCCCATAAAAAATATTTTGAAATCAACGGAGCACTTTTTAAGAAAAAAAAAAAAAACAGTTAATAAAAATCACTGTTATATAACCTGCCATTTTAAACATCTTTATAATTATGATAATCTAAAATCTCCATGGTAACTAAATGTAAATTATTAACAAAAATTATTTACATATACAGTCAAATCTCGATGTGTCGTACTTCGATAAGCTTAATTCTTAAATAAATCGAACAAAATCAACGGTCGGAAGTACATTACACTTAAATTTCACCTCAAAGAGACGATTTCAGATAGAAAACGTTAAAAATTGTGTAACTAAGTCGAACTGAAAATAGGATCCAAAAGATAGAACTTCTAGGACCACCTCTATGAAATGAACTATTAGAAGTCATCGCCTCTATAACTCGAACTCAAATTAAAAGAAATTCATGTGTAATTTATATTCCGATTTCCCGTCATTGTTTATCTTTCCAGTTCATAGTTGCACCAGTCACTTATTATTAGTTATTCACTCGAGTGAATAATTTTACAGTGGCAATTGTAAATTCTTTCAATTAACGAAAAGTTAAAATTGATTTGCAAAGCGGAGAAATGAGAAAGAAGTTGGTCGTTTGTAGCTAGTGAATTCCGAATTCCGCCTAGTTCTCTTTCAACCATCCTAAAGAATAAAGAAAAGATCGCCACTGGTGGAAGGCGGTAAGTCAACTTATAGGTACCCTCAGAAAAAAGCGCAGTTCAGTTGAAAGTTACATGATAAATTGTTACCGGGTATTTAATTTTCTGTATCAATGATTTTATATGAATGTACAAATAACATTCCCATTAATGAAAATGTACGGAATGATTTCAACTACAATTTTGTGTTCAATTTTCCCATTTACATGCAGATAAGTGGAATAATAACCTCGATAATTCTTTGTTCAGTAAGTCGAACTATTTCAGGGTAGCTTGAAGATCGAGAATTAACTGTATAAACAAAAATACACTCACCACTAAAAAGTAAAAAATAAAAATAATTTTTAGAAAAAAAACAAAACCGACTTCAAGATTAAACCTACATAAACAAATTTGAAGTAAAAAAAAAAAAATATATATATTTTAATTGCTTCGAAACAAAAACCATTAAATGACAATCAACGAAATTATCGATACTTATATATCTATTCACAATTCATGATCAGTTATTTTTGGTGTCGGGGCCAACCAAAACAAACAGAATTTGAAAAGAAATGGTAATTGTAAAGATGCTCCCACTGTTTCATCACCGCCACTCCGCTGTCTCCGGCCATTCGAAAGTTTATTGCTAAAGCAAGATTAAACTGCCCTTCTTGGCTGGCACCGACTCTAAATATAACTGATCACAAATTGTGAATAGGTATATAAGTATCGATAATTTCGTTGATTGTCATTTAATGGTTTTGGTTTCGAAGCAATTAAAATATTATTATTTATTTTTTAGTTCAAGTTTGTTTATGTAGGTTTAATCTTGAAGTAGGTTTTGTTTTTTTCCTAAAAATTATTTTTATTACTATATATATCTTTAGTTTTTTGGAAGGCAGATTTCATTCTGTTAGCTCTTGTGAGATTTGCAATTTTGTATAAACCATCACATTGAATTATTTCATCTAAATATTTCACCTAAACCATATTTAGTTTTTAATTTAGCAGAAATAATTACTATTGTTAAAATCTGTAGCATTATGTGGTTTAATTGATCTACAAAAGTAATTAACACCATGCCATTATTCCTCCAACAACAACCGCCGCGATTTAATCCACATAAGATTTATGTTATATTATTATTGTCCTTCTAGTTAAGCTTCCACAGTTGTATACTTCCCATATTGTCTCTTCCGTTTCCAATCCATCAGGCTCCACTACATAGCCAGCCAGATAGGACTACAACGTTCATCAACTGGGATGGTATTGATGTGGATATCCTACCCTGTGTTCCTACCATACTTGCGAACTTCACTAGCCTAGAATATCTTGGATATATTCCTCAACTTCCGGGCACTCATAAAGCTTTAGACCTCACACAATAACAAGGAGTCATTCTTTAAAAATGCTGAAGGCAAAGCGTGTGAGGAAGTTTCAGCCATAGATACTGACTTGCCCCTAACGAACTATAAACTGTACTGGCCTAGATATTCGATGCTAAAAGCTTGGAAACTAATACAGAGCTCATAAACAACTTATTGCATTAGAAACAGCAATAATACAGTCATTAGTTGAGGTTCGTATAATGGTATTGAAGGATCAATGATATTCCTGTTCTTTCTCTCATTGCTCAGCGTTGTCTTAGAAGAATCAGTACAATTAGGAATTTATGAATGTTAAAAATGCATCGTTAGTTCTAAAAATATACAAATATTCATAATACCCACATACCCCCTGCCTTATCTACAAGCCCCCCACAATTAAAAAAAAAAAATATTTCATAATAAATTTCCTTTTCGCAACAACACATTTTAGAGAACTTGGTAAAATAAGTCAACAAAATTAAAAACGTCAAAATAAAGTTAAAAAAAAAAAATTAAGAAAATCAGGATTAAATTCCGCATTTGAAATAGAAAATTCAATACAAAATTTTTTTCTTCACCTAGAAATCACGCCCGTTCTAAAAAAAACAAAAAAAAACAGGAGTATACAAACCAAAAGCTTCGGCTGTGAAGCTAAATAATGGGGAAAACAGGGTGCTCGCTAATTCAAAAATAAAGGAACATATACGGGCATAAAATAATAATAATAAGCAGAATTCCAACTTCCTGATACATTTAAAGGAAACTGAATCATGAATTCAACAAGCTTCAGGAATGAACATAATACAACATGTAGATAATATTTTTTTTAAAAATATTTAAGAATCACTAGAAATAATAGAATTGTTTAAAACCCATACAAATGTTTTGTTTTTTAAACGACTAGTTAAATATTTCGTCTTGCCCAAAGATAAAGAAAAACTGACCAAAGAAAACCGAAAGGCTTGTCTATTTTTGTTTCTATTATTAGCGTGAACTGCGAAACACTATGAACCAATAGCTTCAAGAAACCCTTCCGCTTTGCTTTCTTAGGCGAGTATCAACATGCTTGATTTCTTGTCAGGCATTTTTAAAATTAATATTTATATTCTTTGGATAAAAATTGATGATATTTTGGATATTTTTGTGTGTTTTAAGAAATAATGAATGTTCAAAATTGGAAACTAATATTTGGATTAAAAAACAATAGAATTGTCTACTAATTCATCCAAGGATAAATCCTAATTCTAATAATTCATCAATTCTTAATAATATGGTCATTAGTTGAGGTTCGTATAATTGTATTGAAGGATCAATGATATTCCCGTTCTTTCTCTCATTGCTCATTTTAGAAGAATCAGTACAATTAGGAATTTATGAATTATTTGCAATTTCTTTCGGTAATTTTAATTCGAAAACTAGTATCTAATGTTAAAAATGCATCGCTGGTTCTAAAAATATACAAATATTCATAACATCCACATACCCCCTGCCTTATCTACAATCCTCCCCACAATTTGAAAAAAAAAAATTTCAAAATAAATTACCTTTTCCCAACAACATATTTTAGAGAAGTTAGTAAAATAAGAAAACAAAATTAAAAACGTCAAAATTCCAGACAACGACAATTTAATCATGCGATGTCGCGGCCCTGTATTCAACAAAGCTTATTTCTCCAATATTATTTTAATATAAGACACAGTGTTTATTCTTACTAAAATATAGACTAAAATTCTTATTAAAAAATTCTTGAAGACATTTTTTTAATAAAAAAACAGTAATAATAATTATTTAAAACCTATGAATTACCTCAACAGTAATTATATATATGTTTATCTAATCTATGAATTAAAATCTTATATAATAAAACATCCGAAATAGATTATTTTTAAGAATTAAAATGTTTTTTAAACATTTTAACAATTATACATGTTTCTATATTTCTTAGACTTATCTCACGCCTTTGATACTTGGTTCCTTTGTTGAATAAAAAAACTTTTAAAAGAATTGCACTTATAAATATAATGGAGACTACTATACTAAGGGACACAATGCCTTCTCAAGAGCAGCGAAGATACATACCGAATACTTCATGGAACCCTTAGAGCTTTTAGCGGAATTAACCTGCTTTTGTCTTAGCGTATAGAGAGTTAGAATTAAAGGGGTCATTCGCAGCAGATGTCTTTCAAAAACGATTTTTGAAGAATTCATCAGCCTAATGTAGAACCCTCATCGGAGACTGCACAAGAATGGTCCCAGATTCTTTACGCCTTACACCCGTCAAACAGCAATTGTTGGCGGCACAAGGATTCACCGAGAGCTTAGTATTCAACAGCCTCTTAAAGTACTACTTTAGCAATTGAAACAGCTGTCATTATAATCACAATTTTAAGACATTTTCAACAATAGATGTGATTAATTAATTTTTAGAAGTGTTGACTGATATCTTGCCGTGTTAACAAACTTTTAATTCCTTGCATCATTGGATAGTGTGGTATCTAAACGTGTTTTTGGTACAAATGGTTATACATTCCTTACAACAACCCGTATGTTAATTTAAAATTTTCAAACATCTTTTTCTTACAAATGTATAAGTTTGTCAAATGTATTGCTAGTCTTAGGTACATTTCAAATGAGAACCTACCCCATATAGACTCAAAACTTGACTGACGCTTCAAGTGTACAGACTTCTTGAACATCTCACCTTTCTATTGACACATACTCCTCATATACGAGACTATTCAGAAACCTATACGAACAAACGGGGTAGAGCTATATGGAACAGCAAAGCAAACGTTAATCATACGTATTCATTCTTCCAGTCTGGAGTTCTCCGAACGTTTGTGAATGTTCCATATTATGTCTCAAATAAAAATATATGACTTTATTGACCTCATACTTCGTATATTTTCCAAAAGCCATCAAAACCCGAATAACCCTCTAAAACTGCAATGACATCCAAGACGTTACGTTAATGTTTATTTATATTGGAGTACTGATATTGGCCTGCTTCTCTTTCGGTTAGGTTACCCTATCCCACCCCTCCTCTACGGTTAAGCGAGGATAAAGGTTTCCTGAGTACCATAAATAATTATGGTACTAATCCAATTATCACTCCAATATAAAATCCTTCGAAAACTCCTAAATGCAAGTTACTTTGTCACTGAACTGCTCCACAATATCCTTAATATCCCATATGTTGCTGATTTGGCACGAACCATATACATTTCCTTTCATAATTAACTTAACTCCTCATCCAAATCCACTTGTTGCATAACTTGCTTCCCATTTCATTCTTAGCAATCCTCCGAGGCGCCTAAAAGAAGATTTCATCAGAGTACTACCAATGGTTATTTCGTCCGTTTATTTACTAGACGTATTTGTAGTATAGTTTTCAATTTCTATGAATAAAAGAAAAAAAAAAAAAAAAGAAAAGAATTTATATTTATGTATATATTTTTATAATATGTATTTTCAGACATTATTTCCGTACAAATTTTTATCAATTTAATCACGGTCAGCTCTAATTCTTCTTAAATGAGGTAGATTGTATTAAAAAAAAAAAAATGGTAGATAAATTTTACAAACAAATAAAAAAGATTAATGAATCTCTGAACGAAACCCTTCCTCCTCCCAGCTTCATCGATACGCAAACCCCAAAAAACCTAAGAGGAGTTAACTATTATTTAAAAAGAAATACTTTTTCAATAAATTATAAATTTATTGTACATAGTTAACAACAAATATTTCGTTAGTGGTATGGTCAGACCTCGTTTTGATGTTCAAGCAACCAATGCTTTATTAATTTTTAATTACTCATAAGGATGTAATGTTTTTTTATAATATATATATATATATATATATATATATATATATATATATATATATATATATATAAGTCAAGGTCCGAAGCAGGGCTATATCAAGCTTAATCCTATACGCAGTCACAACAAACAAATGTAACTGTATATAAATCCGCCTCAGAGCAATAAAACCTCAGTTGTATTCTAACAGTTAACTAGTGCGTTTCATTCTACCTATTATTCTTTTTTTTTAAGTTTTATTTCTCACTCTTCATATCTGGTGCCGAAACCCGGGACGACGGGGAGCGAAGACGAAAGGTAGGAAATTTTTTCCTTTTCCCTTTTTCCTTTCGATCTAGAGTGAGGGATATTGATGGAGAATATTTTGAAGCCAGCCGTGCTTCAAGTCAATATCGAGCCCGAAATATCAAGAGAGACCATGGCGGAAGCACATGCTAACACCCTTGCCTGGCTGAAGGTGAGAGCAGCCACAGCTCAAGATCTGCGCAAAGCGGTGTCAGATATAGAACGATTCACGGGAGAAATGGGTGAATTGAACCATTTTCTGAAAAGTGTGGATCGTGTAATGACACGGATTGAGGTAAAGAGGGCTGAAGCACTCGTGGACGCGCATGACGCGGAATCCTTGAAGGCGGATCTTGTATGCCGCATAAAAAGAGGAGTCCTGAATCTCATACAGGCGGACGAGGAGACTCCATGGCCCGTCATAAAAGAGAGACTGAAGAAAGCCTACGGAGGCGGAAGGTGGACCCCGGAAGAGGATCTCTTCCAGTTATTCCGGGATACGAAGCACTCGAGGCAGAGTAATGGGCAGTATGCTGGTGAACTGTTGTTAAAGTTCAACAAAATCACCGATAAGATGCGGGAGACTGCATCCGCACAAGAGGTCGAGGCGAGGATGGCCTTCGTATCTACCATCCTGAAGGTTCAGTTGGCACGGGAGACAGGAAGAAAAGATGGCCTACCCCGAGAGAAGTCCTTCATGGAGTGCGCCCAGGAGATGATGGACTCCAGCGCAAGGGAAGAAGAGGTGAAAACAGAACGAGACGAACCGGGTTGGAGCAGGATGACCTACAGGAGACCCCGGGAGTTCGGGGGCAGACGGGACGTTCGGCCAGAACCAAGGGCAGGAGAGAGGAGGAAGCAAGGGGCGGGGGAGACCAGCGCCCAACGGGAAGAAGGAAGAAAGGCGTTGCCATGGGTGTGGCAAACAAGGGCACCTAGTGGCGCAATGCCCCCGCACCAAGTGTTTTGAGTGCGGGACCGAGGGGCACATTGCCAGACAATGCCCCTACATCCACAGGAGGAAAGAATCCCCGAGAGGGGAACCGATGGAGGTTAACCGACTTTGGAGAGGTCGGAGGAGTTCAGTACCCTCTTCAAGGGCCTCGGAGGTATCATCGGCCTCAGAGTCAGAGAGGGAGGCAGAACCGGGGAGCAGTGAGGAGGAAGGAGCCGCTGGGAGCCAGAGGAGGGGTAGCGGACAGCGGAGAGCGGCACGGAAGGGACGAGTGGCAGCCTGAGGAGGGTGCCAGCAGAGAGGCGACCGCATCATAGAGGTATGCAGTGTTGGAGAGAGGAGCAGCGGTCTGCCTACAATTCGAGTCGAGAGAGGGGTGCGCTGCCTAGTGGACACTGGGAGTTCCAGCACCATCCTGAGCCGGCGAGCGGCGGAGCAGCTGAGTGGCGGCAACGGGACACTCCAGATCCAGGTATGTGCATGTAAATTAATCACTCTGGGTGGCCCTTGTGCAATTGAAGGGGAAGTCGAGATAGGGTTGGAAAGGTGGTCGGATAGCGGGGAAAAATTAAGAGTCCATGTCATGAAAGATATGTCCCGATCATACGATGGAATCCTGGGGTGTGATCTCCTAGAAAGGGTGGGTACTAGGATCAGGAATCATAAAGGGGTCTGGACCGTTAAGATTGGTAAGAAGAAGTACAGAAAGTGTAAAAGCGGGAGGGAGGAGAAAGGACAAATTGGGGTTCTCAACAAGGTGGGAGATTGGAGGGACGCCATTAGGGAAGAGTTCGAGGACATCTTCTTTAGGGAAGGAGATACACTGGGCGTCACGGGAAGAACTGTCCACGAAATCGCGCTGAGGGATGAGAGGGTGACTTACGTGAAGGAGCGGCGGTATCCCCAAGCTTTAAGACAGCATATAAGGGAGGAAATCCGCGACCTAAAGAGGCAGGGTATCATAGTGGACAGCGTGTCGCCGTATAACAGTCCGTTATGGGCGGTTAGGAAAAAGAGCGCCCCGGGGGATGAGAAGTATAGGGTGGTAATCGATTACAGAAAGCTGAATGAGAACACGAAGGACGAAAAATACCCGATCCCCAGGTTTGAGGACATCTTAGATCGTCTCAGTGGGGCCGTGGTATTTAGTACACTTGATCTCAAGGCGGGTTACCACCAGATTAGGATGCACCCCCGGGACCAATGTAAGACGGCATTCACGTTCGAACGTGGCCATTATGAATTCACCCGGATGCCGTTTGGGCTCAAAAACGCGCCGATGACATTTCAGCGGCTCATGGACGAGCTCCTCAGGGGGGTAGATGAGAACATCTGCCAGATATATATGGACGACCTCCTGGTGTTTAGTAAGTCCGAGGGAGAACACGTGAAACATCTGAGGGCTGTGTTCGGGAGGATCCGCGAATTTGGTTTAAAGCTGTCGGCAGAGAAATCGCGCCTAGGGGAGTCCGAGATCAATTTTTTGGGACATTGTATCTCAAGGGACGGCGTGAAACCGGATCAGAGCAAGGTAGACGCGATCGCGAGAATGGCGATCCCACGGGACGTGAAGGGTATCCGGAGGCTACTAGGGTCCCTAAACTATTACCGAAGATTTGTCCCCGAAATGGCGAAATTCTTGGTGCCTATAAACAACCTATTAAAGAAGGGCCGGAAAATTTTTGTCACCCCAGAGATGGAAAGTAATATTAAGCGGTGTATGGAGGAATTGCAAAAGGACAGGGTGCTCGCGTTTCCGGATTTTAACAGACATTTCACCATTACAACGGACGCGAGTGATTACGCGTTGGGAGCAGTGTTGTCGCAAGACGGGGATAAGGGGGACAGACCTGTGGCCTTCGCGAGTAGGCGACTGACAGATGCGGAGACAAGGTACAGCGCGCTAGAGCGGGAGCTTCTCGGAATTGTGTGGGCTGTGGATCACTTCCGCCCGTATATCTTCGGGAGGAAATTTAAAGTACAAACAGACCATAGACCATTACAGTGGGTGGGCAAGTTAAAGGAGTCCTCCGCAAGAGTTACGAGGTGGAAGGAATTCCTCAGCCAATATAATTTCGAGATAGCGTACAAGCCGGGGAAGGAGAACGTGGTCGCTGACTGGCTATCACGCGCGGTCATGATTAACGCTGTCGAGGAGGAGGCAGGGCCGTCAGGGGATATCCGCCAGTTTCTGCGTGAATGGACGCCGGAGGGAGAGGGTGAAGAGGACACGCGAAGTGGTGAAAATGAGCCCCAAGAAGATCGTAATGAACCCCAAGAAGATCGTAATGAGACCCAAGAAGATGAGAGTTCCGCCGACGAGAGGCCCACAGATATGGAAGAGGTGGACGAGATAATTAACGATAAAAGGGAGCAAATTATCTGGAAAACCAGAACTGAGGGTCTCCCGAAGGCGGACTTTTCTAAATATGGGAGTAGTAACATAGTCACTATCTGGACGGAACCAGGAATTAGAGAAGAGCCCATGATAAAACTGTTAAAGGGGGTAACAAAGCCAGGGAAAACTTACCATATGTATATTGGCAACGCCACTATTTGGGACAGGGTCAAGAGGCTGTGGAGGGAGGAAAAGATCGGGGTCGACCGGACTTTTATCAGGTGCGCAAGGTCGGTGGAAGTGGTCCAAGAGGTAGACAGGCAAAAAGAGGTAACCCTTTCATACCACCAGGGTAAGACCAACCACCGGGGAACACAGGAGACTCTTCAAGCACTGAAACGGAGATATTTCTGGTGGGGCATGAAGCGTACGATTCAGGAGGTCATTGGGTCGTGCGAGGTATGCCTCACCACGAAATATGACCGGCATCCCCCAGGGTGGGTTCAGGAGGAGACGCCCACGGTTGCATTCCCATTGTCGGACCTCCAGGTCGACACATTTACATGGAGGGGCTATCGATGGGTCACCATCCTGGATACCTTCAGTAAAATCGCTCAAGAGCATTTGGTGCAAAGCAAGTCCGCGGAGTCCGTATTAGGAGCTTTGCGGGCATGGTTTAAAGTTTACGGAGTTCCGGATCGGATCTCATCGGATGGGGGTCTCGAGTTTGATAACGCTCAGGTTAGGGCGGAGGCCAAGGATCTCGAGATAAGGTGGCACATTAATACCCCAGGGCATCCCAAGGGCAGAGGGGGTATCGAGAGGTTACACGGTACCCTGAGCGAGCATCTCCGGATTTATCAAGTAGATAAAGGCTTAGAACCGGATGTCGCGATGGAGAAGGCGATCGCGGCATATAATAACTCGATCCACACCGCGACAGGGTATTCGCCGGTGGAAATCGTGTTCGGGCTCCGGGAGAGACGCCGGGACTTTAGGGAGACAGTAGTGGGGGAGGAATTGGTAAACTCAATAAACAACAGACATTGGGCATTCGGGAAGCTGTGGGAAAAGGCGCGGGGGCGCATAATGAAGGAGAAAAAAACAGCGAGTGGAGAGGGAAAACATTCGGGTGCGTGACGTTACGGGGAAGTTAAAAATCGGAACGGTAGTGTACCGGAAAAAAAGTACGAATCGCGGCAAAGAGATCTGTCGGTACGAAGGGCCATTCCGAGTGATTGCTATAAGAGAGCACAATGTCGTGACATTAGAGAGCGTCAAGGAGCCGCGGAAGCGGAGAAATGTGCACATAGAGCAACTGCGGTTCCCAATTGAGGAACAGGTTATTCTGTGAGTGTCCCGTTGTCAACGGGAGAGAGGGAAAGAGTTTTTTTTAGTAACAGAAGTAATTCTTGTTTTTGTAAAATACTGTGAAAAACAAAAATTTTTTTTTTTCGTGTTTTTGTTTCTATAGAGTAATTGTTTTATTTCTTGTAAAATAGTTGAGTTTATATCTGTAGCAAGGTGTATATATTTTAGTATTGTATAAGCGGAGAAAGTTAATGATGTACATATTGATTTCATTTGATTTTGTGTGTGTGTTAATAGTGCGAGAAGCAATTTTATTTTATTTTGTATGAATGTTTAGTCGTAAGTTAGATTTAGGTTTTATTTTGTAAATAAAAGTTTGGAATTTTCTTTTCTTAGGTGTAAGTATTATAAATACAGACTTTGATGTAGGATTAGTGACAAGAGTACTGGGTAGGATTGAGATATTATTATCTGCTTCGGCCTTTGACCATGTGGGGAATTAGTCTATAGACTCCTTAATACCTCATTTGGTATTAAGTGCCTAAAAATATGAAGTTTATGGAAAATAGTCATAAACTGGAGGGGGGAAGTCAAGGTCCGAAGCAGGGCTATATCAAGCTTAATCCTATACGCAGTCACAACAAACAAATGTAACTGTATATAAATCCGCCTCAGAGCAATAAAACCTCAGTTGTATTCTAACAGTTAACTAGTGCGTTTCATTCTACCTATTATTCTTTTTTTTTTAAGTTTTATTTCTCACTCTTCATATCTTATATATATATGTATATATATATATATTAACAACATTCTAGAATAATAAATTTACGCTGAAGTCAAATGTAAGGACATATTTCCATGTTGCTTCGTACTTATATCCTTTTTTTTAAGGTTGAGGTGTGTTTAAATTTTCTTTGATTTTTTTTTTTTAATATAGATATTTTATGTATGAATTTTAAATATATAGGTAGAATAAAAGATAATTTAGAGATCGAGAAAAAAAATATAATTGCACACACCAAATCAAAGCAAGAGCGGGAGGAGGGGATACCGTGCATGTTATCTGAGGGATCCCCCCTCCTACCCTCTTCTGCGCTGCCGTGACTCACGATCCATGCTAAATATTAAATAGAGCACTTCGACACTGATAATGGTCGTACTCGGAATTATGTGGTGTCGTGTCGGCTGGGCGTTACCTCTAAATCAATGGCTGATCTTTTTCGGGAGAAATCACGAACCACAGGCGGCCTGGTATCTTCGGATACGGCGAATCGCCGCCTATCATATGGTCAACAGTAGCATCCAACTGCCATAAATCTTTGCGCTCTGCATACAGCCTTATCATTGCGGGAAGACATCTTAGTGTACAACCTTCTCCATCATTCCTGAGATACGACCCTATCTGAAATAGCGAGAAGCTATTTCAGTCCACACAAGAGACTGTAGTGAGCGCCTTGAGAAACATCTTAAATTTTTAAGGGACTCAATTGCAAATAACCACAAAATAATGAATTATTAGCCTTTTTTTTTTATTATTATCATTTTTTTTTTTTTTTTCGTTTCACCCGACTTTGGGGTACGTTGGACCAAATACTTCTGAATGCTATATGCCTTTCTTTCAGCCCAGCATTCTTTCTGATCTTGCTTTCCTCTCTTCTTTAGAGATTTGGATTGTTCGTTTCGTTTTGATTTTGAATTGGAACCTCTCTTTTTTCTCTTTGGTTATTTTTTTTTTGCACTTCTATCTTTGAGCATATTTTCTGTGATACCGAGTTCGTTTAAGTCCTTATCTGTTTCCTTAAACCAATTTGGTATGGTATTTTTGTTGCGGAAGTAGTCAACAATTTTTCTGGTTAGGCTATTTGAGTTCATTCTGTCCTTTATTTATTTATTTTTTATTTTTTTTGGGGGGGGGTGTTTAATGGAAAATCAATAAAATGTTTTCGTTAAAAAAAAAAATATATAAGAAAAATGTAATACGACTTGATAGAAAAAGATCATATATAAATATATGATATTTATATAAATATAAAAATATGTACTCCTTTGTCCAACTTTGGCAACTGTGTAAAGAACTATAATAAAGAATGGATTAATTTACTTTTTTTTAATATATTTTATTTCTTTTCTTTTTTTTTCTTGCATATTCTTCACAACTACTTGGGATCTCTGGAATATTTTTATCAACTCTTATACACCCCCAACTTATGAACCTAGTTCAGTGGAATTTCAATGCCATTTTGATGATTGACAACAATAATCCAAACCGAAGAAAAAAATAACTTATGCATTCAGGAAACACATTTAAGCAATTCAGGTCAGTTCTTGCTTAAAAGTTTTGAAATTTTCTAAAAATATAAAAACCCCAATTATGATAGTGCGTGTGATGGATTTGACTCACCCGTAAGATATTCACGTTTTTGAGAAGGAACAAAAGGAAACCCTTTCACGACGTCCTATTGTCACGGATTACCTCCTTTGTAAATATCTTTTTATTTTGCAATACTGTAAGATTGGTTTTAAAATTTTTATTCTTATTGAGCTAATTTGAAATAATAATAATTAAATGCATTGATTTGTGTATTTAGGGCCGCTGACAGGGGGGGGGGGGGGGGGGGGGTGATTTCCGGGGCTGGCGCTCTTGGGGGCTTGCATTTGCCCTAGTGTAGTTTTCGGTGGCCCTGTGTGTATTTATATAAAAACATTACTGTTAAAGAATCATCTCTCTCTCTCTCTCTCTCTCTCCCTCTCTCTTTCTCTCTCTCTCTCTCTCCACACACATACACATAAACAAACCATCTCTATCTTAATAACCAAACAACCCCCAGTAATAAATCCCAAATCCTAATTCCTAAAATATTTAAAATTTCCGTTTTTAACCAAAATTGTTAATCAAGTTAATGCTCAAAATAAAATCGTTATTAATCGCATTATTAAATAATTATTCGATTGAATATGTCTACAACACTTTTCCCTGTTACAGTACTATGCTACTCACGATTTATATGCTATGACCCCACATGAAAGGTACTTTATCACGCCACGGTATTACGTGACAGAGCGATGTAACATGTCTTTACTCACCATATGATATATCAAGTAGATACTCCACTATGGATTTAAGATTAACCACCCAAACTTCAGTACACACACATATATATAATGAATAAAATAGAATAGAATAGAAAAATAATTTTATTCCCTTAAGTCCCTTAAGAATAACATAAAAATACAGAAATAAAAGCAGTTAGAAGTACCAGTTAGAAGTAACAGTAACTGCTAACTGTTACTTCTAACTGTTAGAAGCAACAGTTAGAAGTAAGTAGAAGTAATAGAGGTACCTAAATGTTATATTCGGAGGGAGTAAATTAATATTAAGTAGAATCTTATACAGTTCTTCCGTATCTGAATCTTATTTCAAATATGAAGGGTATTGATAATATGGTAAAGGAATGTTCCGAGGAAATATTGTCTACGGAAGGATAAAGCCAATTTAACTGGAAGTACAGGTGGGAAACATGGGAGCGCCTCTGACTATCGAAGACAAACCTGACGAAGCAGTTCAAGATTCACCTCAGTCTGTTCTCGAGAACAGTCGGGGGGCCACCATAAACCAGACAACCGAGTAGTTGATGTAAGGAAATAAAAAGGAAGAATCTAAAATCTTATGGGAAGATTGGCGAAGAAAGTGACGAGTTCGGTAGAATAATTTTAGAAGACCTATGGAACGGCGGGAGATTTGGGCAATCTGAAGTTTCCAGGAAACGGTTTGGTCAAAAATAATCCCTAGGTTTTTTAACAGAGGAGTAGAAAGAGATAGAATGTTCGTTTAAGAATAAGGAACGAAAATGGGAGCCTCCTTTTCATTTAGTTGTAATTTATTTAAACTAGCCCAGGCACTGATTCTGTTCAGGTCATCCTGAATTTTTGCGAAAGCAGTAGATAGTTCTGAACAGGAAAAGGAAGGATAGATTTGGTCTGCATAGAGGTGGTAGGAACAGTATTAAATTTAATTGGGAAGACTATTGATGTAGGAATTCAAAAAGAGTGCTGATCTCAAAAAGAAACTGGATCTCTGAGCAATGTCTATCTTTTGATTTTATATTAGTCTCTTCATTTTTATAGTAAATTATTTGTTTATTATCTATGTCTGGAGGATCTTCTCTGTTTTGATTTAAGTTATTGGTTCTTAGTTTTTATTCCTTAGTTGTTTTATCTTAGTTATTTTATGAATTCGTTTTATGTCATCATAATTTTTTTGTTTATAGGCTTCATTACTTTGCTCATCAAATAATTCTTCCGATGATTGACCAAAAGTTATTTTGTTAGAAGTTAGTTTTAAATATTGATTTTTGGAATTATCATAAGCTATTGTTGCTAAGTTCAAGTACTCTGAGGTAAGAGTGAGAAAAGAGGATATGGGTTGGTTTGGTACTTGCTTGGGAACGGTGAGAGAGGAAAGGCTGAATGAAACGAACGGATGGAACTGTCCGAAAAATTTAAGGATTTTAATTTGGAGAACAGGATAGAGTGGCCAAGGGAATCGAAAGCTTTGGAAAAATCAAGGAACAATAGGACGTTTACTTTTATTATCTATAGAGGTAAACATGTTATTAGTGATTTTGAGGAGAGCAGATTGTGTAAAGTAGCCGGGACGAAAACCCGATAGGGGGGGATTGAAGAAGTTGGATTTGTAAATATATATATATATATATATATATATATATATATATATATATATATATATATATATATATATATATATAGCTAAATAAAAGGTTCACGGGGCTGAGTTTTTAAAAAGAGATTTTATTGAAGTACATACATTATATCAAGCAAACGCACAAACTTAAAGCCTATTTACAAAACTTCGTGGAACAAACTGACATCATAACGGGTAGAGGCAGAGTGTCACCGACGAAGGTGGGGGTGCCCCTTTTATACAATTATCTAGGAGAGGGGATAGTGTACATTTATTTATTATTCCTTAATACCATTGGGTTTCTATAACTTCTCCCCCCCCCAAGTTCCGAGGTCTCCGATGGAACAAATATCTAATAGGTAAGATTCTATACAATAAAAATAAAAGGTTTGGACCTTATACATTTCTCAATACCTTTTACACTAAGTCATAACATTGCAATAGATAATATTCTATAAACAAAAGGGATTGGACCTTATTCTAAGTTTATACAAGCATAGAAGGATTAGACTTTGTTTACTAAATTAGAATTTGAACATTTGAAAACAAAAAGTTACAATTATCAACTTCCTATAAACAAAAGGATTATACTTTGAACTTCCTGTTTACTAAGTCAGGATCTGTACACTTGAAAAATAAAAAGATTAAACCTTGTGCTCTAACACTAAAATAAGATTTACATGATTGTCAATTTCCCATAAACAAAAGGATTAGACCTTGTCCCCTTCTTAATATTAACAATAAGCTTAAACTATAAAATGTTTATACATTACAAAATTCCTTACATGCTAAAGTACAATTTTCCTTATAACTAAAAGATAATAGGATATTTCTTAATACTAAATAATACATTATATAAACAAAAGGACAAACTAAAATAAGAGTCTTTGAATCAGTTTCCTCTATTGCAAATAATACTTTTAGCTTCAAAATTACTCAATTAAAATAATAATATTTTAAATCAAAATAATAATTCAAACACTCCTTTACAATAACTACAATTAATAATAATTTCAAAATAAATTACATACTTTTTCAATGATCAATCAAAATAATATTTCAAGACAAAATAATAGTGTCCTAATATTTATTATAGTTCTCCAAAATATTAATTACAAAATAAATCAAACAGAATATTATCGTGAAATAAAATAATGCTTTGAATGATCTTTTACATTATTAACATGGAATATAATATTTTACAACAAAATACAAAAGTCCGACTTTATTAAAATAAACTACAGCATTGTCAGTTTAATACAGATAATTCTTTTCAATATAACATAAACATTACTCCTAATACCATTATATTTATTATATTTAAAATAAAAGATTTTTAAGACATTTTAATATTGTTTAAATAAAATTAAATATTTTTAATCAGAATCATTATCTGAGTCATAGTTATCCGAGACATCCGAAATATTTACGCGAATGGATTCATTATCGTCGTCTGAAATATATTGTTTCTTTTTTCTCTTTTTTCTAGTGGGCCTTTTAATATTGTCAATATGGGTTTTAATCGGTCTCTTATCTTTTACTAGTACATTTACTTTTTTAAATTTGTCTCTACTCTTTATTTTTGCTTGGGTATTTTTTAAATATTCTACATCTCCTAATTGTCGTTGAATATCCAAAGGGTCTTCTCTATTTTTATTTAATTTTTCAGTCCTTGTTTCTTTTTCGTCATTTATTTTGGATCTAATTAATTTATGTAATAACTGTTGGTCCTTGTGATATTTTAATACGTATTGTTCCGTCAGGTCGGTGTTTTCGTCTGACTCTAATCTGGAGGTTCCGAAAGTAATTTCATTGGGCGTTAATTTTAATTTATTATTTAAGGTATTATTGTACGCTATTACCGCTAATCTTAATTTCTGCTGCATAGAACATTTATCTTTTTCTTTTCCTATTATTCTCAATAATTCGTTTAGGGTAGAGTGGACTCTGTTCAATAATCCCAAAGAGTTTGAGTGGCTGGCTGAAGTATAATGTAAGGTAATATTATTTTCGTCGCAAAACTGTTTTACTAAATTATTTTTCATTTCCGTCCCTTGGTCTAATGATATTTGTAGAGGTGTGGGAAAGTATGTCATATAGTTAGTCAGTGCATTAAAAATATTTAAATTCTGTCTGACTATAAAACTGATAAAATGATATTCTTTCTAAGGTTTGAATGAATATTAACCAAATTACTCTGATAAGTCTATTTTAAATTTTTGAAGTGTAAATCATTCAAATCGTATAATATCTGTAATGCTAACTTCATTTTATAAATGCATAAAAAATGTTTATAACAATTATATCCAACTTCTTAAAAACAAAAATAAGCAAGAAATCAAGATCGAGACGTAATGTAAACTTATTAGATTTTTAACCAAAAATGACAATACTCAATCACGTAGATAAATAAAATTGCTATGCATATTACATTTAAATTTAAACTTAAATCTGTGAAATCGTTTATCCCTTTAGCTTTATATTTAATATTTCAATTCCAGTGACTAACAGAACATTAAATAAAATGATCATACCTCGTTTCGTTTAAATTGAATCGTTAGAAAAATAAAATAAAATAATCAGTTTCAATTTATAGATTCTTTAGTTCGTCGATACAATGTAATTGTTTAAATAGCAAGCATAATAGAAGCTTAAAAATAGAACGAATACAACAGTTTAATCCTAACGTGTTCAACACGATAAACATATCTGAAGGTTAAGATTATTATGGGGTAATAATCATATAAATATATTCTTCAAAAGACTAATTAACATTAACATACAAATAATTATTATCAACTAAATCATTATTATTAAATTATTAATTAATTATTATTATTAAGTTATTATTAAAATTAAATGATGATTTTTGATTTGTTATAAATCCATTGCTCTTTTCAGAATTACGTATCTATTAATATTAATTATAAACGAAACATCGTAATGAGAAGCAACATAAAACTAAACTTTGAAATCTAAATGAATATAAGATATTTAGAATTTTACAGAAATAGTTAAAACGTATTATTAATAATTAATGATAATATTAATAAATTTAAGTATTAACAAAAACTGGTATGAATATAAATTATAATAGTTAAGAGAGTTATCAGATTGAAAAACAATCGTTTTAATTCTATTGTTTAAATCTCTATGCTTCTAAAACATAAACTTGAAAACTAATAATTGGTATGATTATGAATATTAATAAAAATTGTATTGATGTTGAATTCGAAGTTACCAGAATCAACAAATTATCCGATTTAAATATTTTTACTTAGTTTTTTCCTATATTTATACATCTTTTTTGGTACAATCCAAAGCGGAAAATTATTTTTTGATTTATTTGGTCTGATTTTAACCATTCCCTTTTTAAACAAATTTTGAACTGCTTTCTCGCCTAAATCAACATTTAGTTGAGCTTTAAGATTTTGTAACTTATTGCCGCAGTGATCCAGCCTACTTTTTATGGAAATAGAAGCTATTATTTCTTTTGATGTCTTTTGATTCAATTTATTAAATTTTGTTACATTATTATTTAATTTTTCAACTGTTACTTTTAAACTATTTTCCGGAGCCTTTAAATTGTTTGTTTCTTTCACTAAATTCGAATTTAAATCTTCCGTTTCTTTGATTTTACTAATTATATTTTTTTCTTTTCCTTCCCGTGACTTATTAACGGTTTTTATTGTTTTATTTAAATTACGATATTTATTTCGGACTGTTTCTTTATTTTTATTAAGTTCTTGAAGTTCCTTGTATTTTAAATTTTCGTCGTCTTCTATATTCTTAAATTTGTTTACAGAATTTTCTACACTTACTTTTATTTCAGGTTTTAAATTATACGCTTCTTCCACATTCTTAATATTATTTACAGAATTTTCTACAGTTTCATTTATTTCCGTTTTATATGTTCTTCGCGAATTAAGTTTTTAACACTTTCTTTTATTTCCGATTTTATATGTTCGTCGCGGATTAATTGTTTTTTTCCCATTTTTTTTTCGTCGAATAGATTTGCTAAGTCGTTATTTAAGTTTAAGTCGTGAATTTCTATTTGTTTATCCTGGTTATCTATTTGTTTATCCGGTTTAGAATTTAAATTGTTTATATCCGGTTCGGAGGTCTGCTTGTGCTCGGGCCTAATTCTAAAAAATGATTCTGTCTTTGTTCTAATGATTCTATACGCCCTTGTAATAATTTTATCTGTTTATCCTTTTCCTCTTCTATCGCGTGTACTCTATTAGAAACGGTTCTCATTGAAACAGTGTTGGAGTCTATTTGGGGTTGCTGATAATTTTGTTGCCTAAAATTTCTGGAGGGCGGTTTATTAAAAAATCTATGTTGCGACTGGGGGTCCCACGGTTGATTATAAATTGGTGTTTGATATTCTATTGCCCGCTGTTGTGGCCGGAAGTTATGTTGGTTGTTATTGTTATAAGAATTAGAGGTTGGACCTTGCTCACACTGATACTGTTGCTGTCGGTACTGTTGGGGATTATTATACGACGTATATTGCTCGCGGTGGTACTGATGGGGTCGGTAATTTTGATAATCATGGTGGTTGTTAAAATTTGGTCGGTACTCTTTGTTTTTAAAATTATTTTCGAAATTTTTCTTTTTATAATTATTTTGAGTTGGGTTATTTTTATACTGTTTTTTATCGCCATAAATTCTATGTACGATATGAGCCGCGCTGTTTCTTAGTATTTCTTCTAAATCTTCTAACTAATCAAATTTAATGTGATAAATAAAATCTGTTAATGCCGGATGTAAGCTATGTACTGCGTGATGGGATATCTGTTTGTCATACCTATACATTTCGTCCTGTTTGTTTAGTATCTCATTGTCTGAATAAATACGTGCGTATAAATCGCATCTTTTTTGGCCCAGTCGTTCTAAGAAATCGAGTGGGTTCTCGTTATGATAAGTCCGCGTATTTAAAATTTCTGAAATTAATTGTTCCCTAGTTCTCGTGTCCTGATATTTTCTTTTTAAGAATTTTATTATTTCTTTTACTGTATTGAATTCCTTATCATATACGGCGACTTTAGCTTTCCCTGTTAATTTGTTTAAGATTGTTAAAACTAATTTGGCTTGGTTTGTATTTTTATGAGTATTGTCCTCTTTACAATATAAATTATATAAAAATTCGCTATTTCTGATAAAATCAACTAGTTGTAACGGATTTCCGTCGTTATTCCGGGATTAATGCTAAATCGTGATTTTTAATTTCAAGAGCCATATTAATATCTTCTTTTTTAACTAACGTAGAACCTGTTATTTTTAAGTTACTTAATTTTTCTTCCAAACCATTCATAAAGGTAAATCAATATTTTAAATTATTATACTTATTACTAACTTATATTTAAATTACAAAAATTACTTAAAAATAAAAATAAAAATAAAATAATTATACTTTTTCTTGATACAACGATGTCTTCGTTGTCTTCGATGTCTTCTCGATGACTTCCTCCTTTAGCTCCTTCCCGTCGATTCCTTAGCAAAGAGTTTGAAGGTCCTTCTGGTTAAGGTATTGGAATACCAAAGCGCTCCCAAAGACTTGAAGATCTGCTGATGTATTAGTACTCAGCTCCCAATCTTCTCATGCCAGTGGAAAGAGGTCTCGCTGTTCTGTACCTGAAATAAGATAGAACTGCCGCGAAGTTACGTTAACGCTTCCAAATGTCCCTCCGTTCGGGCGCCAGCTAAATAAAAGGTTCACGGGGCTGAGTTTTTAAAAAGAGATTTTATTGAAGTACATACATTATATCAAGCAAAAGCACAAACTTAAAGCCTATTACAAAACTTCGTGGAACAAACTGACATCATAACGGGTAGAGGCAGAGTGTCACCGACGAAGGTGGGGGTGCCCCTTTTATACAATTATCTAGGAGAGGGGATAGTGTACATTTATTTATTATTCCTTAATATCATTGGGTTTCTATAACTATATATATATATATATATATATATATATATATATATATATATATATATATATATATAAATATATATATATATATATATATATATATATATATATATATGATTTTGTTTAATGGATGTTTCATAAGAATTATATATCGTTCCATACATGGAGACGTAAACACCTAAATCAGAACGAAACATTGGATGGAATTTTTTCCTGTCAGAAAAAAAATATATATATATATATATATATATATATATATATATATATATATATATATATATATATATATATATATATATATATATTCCAAGTATCTTTTGTACAGAAACAATAAACATCCACCTCATTATAGATAGACCAGTCAAATTGTTAATTCCAAATTAAAAATTCATTGGAAACGAAGTCAAAATTTTATACAATTTTTTATTTCATTTAAGTCTTTTCATTCTAAGAGCCCTTCTCGCACTGTGCATTGAATGTGTACTAAAGTCCGAAAAGTCAATTTTTTTTTTAGATTGCTGAGTTATTTTCTATGTTTAACTGCTGCTAGATATAAGTAGAAAAAGGGCTTGATATTGAAAAAATATATTTTTCAAGTCTCGTGATGATCTGTCATTCGTTTATTGGGGCAGGGAGGTGCTTGCCGAATATCTACAAATATTCAAATCTGGACGGTATTACTAATTAATCGTTCAGTTTTGTATTGGTTATTCATCGAGTCTGTATTTGATTAATAGCTCTCATTTTAAAGAGAATCTATGATCATATCCAAGGTGAGTTCACAGTTTTAATCATTTTTCTTTGAAAAAAATGCGTTACGAAATTTAAGTATGTAAACTTCGAAAGCTATTTACTAAAATTGGTCTAAAAACGCTCCTTTTTTCAATTAATTATACTCGAAAAGCAAACATTACAAAATGTTAATTTGCTATTTCCTGGTGCCCCATTGAAATAGAGGACTTGCAAATAATTTTTTTTTTTTTAATATTTTTTCAGAAAGGACGATAACAAATAGGGAAGTTTTCATCCAAGTGAGTGGAAGCCTTTTTTTAATACCGTGAGGTGGCAGTATATTCAACAACAATAAAACATTATTGGTCCCTCAAAAAAAAATTAAAACCAAAGTGCACTTTTACTGCATTACGATATCAAGATAATGACAAGAATGCTCCAGGATTTGAGCGATTTGAGAATTTAAACAAAAGCTGGTTGAATTGAGATTTCATTCGTCACTTAAAACATCGCAGACCATCTAGAAAATTAGGAAGACGAATGGTGTCCTTAGAAGAGAGTTCGAAGAAGACTAAGAAAAAGCGAGTCCAAGATCTAGTTACGACGAAATCAAATGTAGAGCTCAATTTTGCCGTTCAAAGGTCGAAAATGTCCTCTCAGCAAAACCTTCGATGCCCAGCTCTTCACATAAGTTTTTAGTTCATGGATCAATGGTAATTAATTATCATGACTTTCCAATTGGTTTACTGTCTGAAGATGCTTTCGATGAGATAAGAGGTTAGGAAGGTGCGCTTGGAAGATACTAGAAAATCTTCTCAGGGAAATACAAATCTAGATTTAATGAGGACATTTCAATTGGGCTCGGATCCATATATATCCAGTAAGCGACTTTTTTTTGTTCGCAAAAAAAATTTTGAATATGAAAATTCTTCTGTAGAACAGTGCATCATAAAAAGTGACGATTGTGATACTGAAAATATAACGGAGGAATTAACATTCAGCTGATTAGTGACATGTACCTACATTTTTTAACGACTCATCTCAGAACCAATAATAAATATTTCATGTCTTTTTCCTTTTGGAAAAAAAAAAAACTATGAAATAAACTTTCATTTCAAATATTTAATGTTATTTATTCTCTTCACCATTAACTCAAACACACTATGAAATGAAATATTTATCCTCGTAGTACTAAAAACTTCCACCAAACATTTTTTTTTAAACCCAGTTGACAGCAATTCGCTTTGAAATACACACTTTTCTGTAAGTATTATTCTATAACTTTGTATTCATTCATTTTCAGACCCATGTTCACGTAAACATTTTTTTTTTCAGGGTACAATTTCCTATAAGATCCTAAAGTTTCGGGAATTTTTTCCACATTACTACAATTCGAAGAAATGTGCATCTGTTTCACTTATTTATGAAAATATAGTCTCCTTCTCATAATCAGTGCATGAAGATAGCATTATCTATTTTAGTAAAGACTATATGAAACTGTACTAAAGTGTTTAAAGTTAAAATTAAACCGTAAAAAAATAATTAAAAAAAAAAAATTCTAGGCAAAAAAAGAATAGAACAAGAAGTTTATTTAAAGATTAATCAGCGCAGTTGTCAGGAAGTAAACTATGTTGGCAATGTATCTGACGCACTTCAACTACTAGTTTTTTAATACTTGATAAAACACCAATATAAAATGCTCATTATGAATTTAACCAGCATTAGGTAGGATAATACCAAACCGAGTGTTTTATTTCATAGCGATAACTAGACTGAACTTAAGAAACTGAAGATTTTATTATGAACTTGATTCAAGTACAGAAGCAACAGTTCATATTATGTTTGCTTCAGGGACTTCTAAATCTAGACAAACTAAGGAATATAATTTAAATTGAAATCGGAGAGGCTGAAGGAGGTCCAATTGTTGAGAGGATATTCATAAACTTGGAGATTATATAAGCCATAATACAAATACAACAAAAGGAAAGACTAGATGCCAGAATACGAATGGAACAGGAAAATATCGCTAGATAATATTGGGTCGGATGACAAAAGCTATGCCAGGGCAAATGAAATTTCATCTTGATTGGAGGATGAAAACGTCAATCAGTTACATTTCCAAAGAACCTACACGGGAAGAAAATACTCAATGGAAATTCAATGGGGAAAATATGTGAATGATCAGGAAAGAAAGAAAAAAAAAAAGTACTTACAAGGGGAATTTCCTGACTGTCAGTCCGATTTAGATCCTTCTTTTTTTTTCTTTTTTATTATATATCTAAAAGGAAATCGATACATATTTCATTTCACTGTATAAGGTAGTAAACAAAACACGTGTTGAAACTCATGTTTTACTCGTCGTTTTTGAACGATTCAATATTTATATTATATATTATATTATATTATATTCTTCAATATTTACTACACAAACATTCAAAACTCCCGATTTTCTACAAAAGACGCATTTACATGACAGTTGTTAGACCTATTTTGACTTGCGGAGTTAGCTCTGGGGGTCAACTAAACCTTCTAATTCTTCTCGTATCCAATCCTTACAATCCAAAATCCTTCGTAAAATCCTTAATGCTCCTTACTTTGTAACAAATAAACTTATCCTTAAAGATCTTAATTGTCCCATATGTTGCTGATCAAGCCCAAACCAGATAGAGAACTTTTAGTGTAGAATTGCTAAAAGTGCTACTAGTGAGTAGTTCTTCACATGTTATTTACATGTCATTGTATTCACTTTCAACACATTTACTTGTTGTATACATTTTATACAGTTGTAAAATTCAATAAATTAAAAAAAAAAAAAAAAAAAATTATGAAAAAATTTACTTCATCCCTTTTTCTAGACAGGCATCCAATCATTAGGAACATTCTCTAAAAATTAAGAGAATTCGTTCATTCTAAATAAATTAAAGTAATAAAAAATTTAAATATTTAATTTTAGGATATTAAATGATTAATAATGCATAATTTATATATATTTTATAAAATAATACATGTATTATAAAATATCCTAAAATTAAATATTTATGAATCATTAGAAATAATAAAATCGTTTAAAACCGATCTAGATTTTTGTTTAAATGACCAGATCAACATTTCCAATAGTCCCATTTAAATTTTTTTTTCCAATGAGTCAGTTAGCCTACCTGCCCCCTTCCCTTTTCCACGATTGATATATTTCAGATATCTGTTAGATCTCCTCAGGTGAGTACCAATACTTGATTTCTTGTCTTACATTTCTGTAAACTGTAGTATATATAATCTATGTACCATAGTGCTAATGTGTTGAAAATTTTATATGTTTCAGAACTGAAGATGAATGTTTAGCATTCGAAACTAGTTTTCTAATAAAATAATCCCAATAGAAGTGGCAATTAATTCATCAATCCTAATTGTATTGATCTTTCTATACCATCATGCACATTTAGGATATAACTCTTTTGTTATATTCCAAATAATGAAATGCTAAAAATAAAACACTTGATTCCGAAATTTAAATTAAATATAATTTTATTTAAAGAATATGATTGCTTTAAGCAAAATAATTGCCCTGAGTCGTGTTAATTATAAATTATCAATAGAAGGATTCCTTAAAGTAGAAAAGTTAGGTCCTTTTAATTTAATTGAATAGAGAGATGAGTGATGGTGAGGACTCCTCATCCATCAAGCTCCCCCATTCTTTTCCTCTATTTTTTTTTCTTTATAATATCAACATTATCCTCTTATATTTTTAACACCTCTTTATGGAAAAGGGATTAAGCGAGTAAATAAACAAACGGGGTGTTTGGGTTTGAGGAGATTTAATTTAAATTTATTAAACAACCCAAGTTCTCCATAAACAATATAAAATCATTTTAGCCACTAAATATTGCATTATTTGATTTTTTTTTTTTTTTTTTTTAAATTGTGAAATTTTATCATAATAATTATTTTAGGTGAAACATCAGTTGTTGAGATTATATTATCTGAATGCCTACACCGACAAATAGTTGTAAAACAGTAGTTTAAAAAAATATTAAATATATAAAAAAAACTTCGAAATGTTCAGTTCCCAATTTAATGATTAACATATTACTTCGAACTTAAACTTATGACTTAAAAAAATGCTAAAAGATGATTTGGCAATAAGTGTCTTCTAGCGTTGAATTCTGACCCGGACCTTTTATGATCAGGAAGTCAAAAAACATATTAACATTATTGATAAAATTAATAACAAACCAATTTTGAATAAACAATCGAATTGTATTATAACACAAATAATGGGGTGTATAAAAAAAAACCGTTTCTTAAACAAATATTTGTATTATTATTTCTTTTATATAAAATACAATTAATGCTCAAAGTATAGTCCATTGTTATCTACCGTCATTACCCATCTGCTAGCCAATTACTCGATGCCACGCTCATACCATTCCTTGCGATGGCTGTCAAAGAACTCTTGGACAGAATTTTTTTCCGCAAAATTATCAAATTTTTTCCCTTGAAGAAAATGGGCCATGAATCGAAACAAGTAGTAATACGAAGTTGCGAGGACTATATGGTGGATGAGGCAGGAGTTCAAACCCATGAAGTTCTGTAAACTTTTCTGCTGATTGTTGAAGAGTAAGCTCGTGAGGGACTAGTCTACAGGTCTTTTTCACCTTCACCATGGAGAGAAGATGGCGACTAACAGTATCTTTCGGCACACCACACGATATCTTTCCCTGTTAAATTCACGAGTACTTGTGGACGGATTTGACTCAACAGCTTCCTTCAGAATCTCATCAATATCCATTAATGGCCGCCCGGAGCCCTTCTTATTTTTTCAAACCAACGCCGCGCAGTGCGCTCTTCAAGGACACCTTCCCCTTCATATTTAATAATTTCACGAGCTGCTTTAGCGGCAGTGAATTTTTTTTTTCGAGTAATGTCTTAAAATTACGAGAATTTCGTAGGACACTGTCATGTTTCTTCCTTGAAATAAATAACTGAACTGAGGCTTTTTTTTTAAGAAGTCCAGTGTTAATAACCAAGTTTAGAGAATGCTCTAAAGGGATTATTAAGTATTGGTAAATCATAAATAGCATTAAGATATTTACAGACTTTTAAACTCTGGAATTTTATGAAACGGTTATTTTTTTTTTTTTATACGCCCTATTAGAATCACGTCTTCCCAAAGTAAATCATGTACCGATTATCCAGGTAATTCAAAAACTTTTATTGAGTAATTATTATAATCACCACAAATGTGGGCAATAAGTGAAATACGAGTAGACGGGTTTATGATTAAATTCACTCATAATGTACACTAAAAAAAATAAATGAAAAAATAAAAGAGAAAAGAACTAAGCTATGCAAATAATATAAAATATGTAATATACATATGAGTGAAATATACAATCAACAGAAAAAACAACAAAAACGGACACTCAAATTTGGTCTAATAATGTTTTTAAATTTTGTAAAACAGCAAAGAAAAATTGCTTTGATGATGCTTTTTGATAAATACTTACCTTCCTGTCTTCAAGGAATGAGGGATAAATTTTAAAAAGTGATTCCTATAATTGAAATTTTGCAAATTTAACTTCTTTGTTATTTATTAGATTGTTTTAATTTCTTCTTTGCCTGACAGGATTAGGGCCCTTCGCCGTAGAAGAGGGAGAAATGCCCGCTATTGGAAGAACATCCCTTGTCAGGAAACCTGATAAAAATGAAGAATAGAGATTTTTAAAAAATGTGTTTATTTCTTATTTGTCCTTTATTTTATCATTGTAATGTATTTACTATGTATTTTATTGAATAATAAAAAATATGGCTGTTTTTAAAATTATATTATTGTAACAACAAAGTTTAGTTAAGTATGTTGTGGATGTTCCAACACAGAACTCAACCTCCAATTTTTTCCCAAATTCGCCAAAGACGTTCAAGAGTGGACAGTTTTTCGGACACAGTTAATTTAACACGTTTTCCTTAAGGTGCCACAACCCTTACAGTTTATAAAGAGACCACTCGCGGCGGCAATAGGGCCCAGGCTGGGCAAAACCCGTGTAGAATGAACGTGCTAGGCTTCTAGAAATTCACTAAGTACGTTTACTCAGAACTTCACAGTTATGAGGTATGTGGGCTCCACCTCTAATTCTGAGTCGCAGTTCCAGTAGCTGCCGCTTGGTTTATTTAGTTCTACGTCTTATATTGTATCATAAAAGTATTTTACGTGAAATCCGACCCACGGCTTAGAATGTCTGTTAATAAACTATTAAAATTTTTTTTTTCTTCAACTCAATCAGGATAATTGCAGTTTCACTGTATATATACATAAACACACACACACACACACACACACACACACACACACACACACACACACACACACACACACACACACACACATATATATATATATAAAACAAAATTAAATTCAAATTTCAAAACACAATCATACTTTATTTACAATATACTCTCATTCTAGGAAGTTAAGGGGAGACCCTGGGATGTTTGATGAGCACGAAATGATATATAAAACAATAATGAACAGTTTTATTAGATTTATTTTTGGTATCTCACTGTTATTCTGAAATTGGGTAGATTTACCCGTTTCCGACGTCAATACTTCCTTGGTGCACTTATATTTTAGTTCTTGAAAACCAGAAGATCAACTTATATTCTTGACCTTACTCTGCGATCCTCCATCCACCTCTTAAATACTAGAACCCAACCCATCGACGTGTATAATCCTGCGTATCGAACTGCATCCTTTGAAAAATCCTTTATTATCCGTACTCCCTCTTTATGGAATTCATTGCCCATCTCAATAAGAAAAAGCTCCACTCTTACTTCCTTTAAAAGTCATCTATTTCTTTACCTCGTGAATTTTCAATCTTCCTAGCTAGTGTAAAATGAATATTTATGTTATATACATTATTGTATATCCTTTTACAAGATTTCTCATTTATTTTGTAACTCATAATTTAATTATTAATCAATTTGTATTATTATTAATTATTAATAATTATCATAGCCAACTGATTGTACTGTAATCATAATCATATGTTATTCTTAGGGTACAAGTTGTCCCAGAATAAAGTTCATTTTCTTCTTCTGTTTCTGCCTCACAGGTTTAAAAGAATCCAGTTGAGGCTGAGTGAGAGCGCTATAGACTGGCAATTCAAAGTTTAATTTCCTGGAGTTTCCGAAAGAAATAAAAATTCTTGGTAACGTAAAATAGCTATGAGCTGGCCTTTCACGTGAGGGAAGAGAATCAGAGTTGGACAGCAGCCCTGCTCGGAATGGGCGATAAGAACCAGGAAGCGGCCACAGCCCGAATAATGACCAGACTGAGATGGAAAACCACAAAGGCCCCCCTCAATCGGCTGTGTACGTCAAACGCTCAAAGATTTTCCCAATGGTTAGGGTACTTTGAGTCGGTGGAGGAGCCAATCTTGATGAAACAACGGCTGAATAGGTCTCATTGGGAGTCGGCTCACATTGGCCACTAATAGTCCCAGTCCTGGCAACACTATCATAAATTAGGTCTCCTGTTGACCTTCCCCGATAACCCTCGGGAACCTTATCGTACAAGGCTCTTACTTTAGGTTTAACCTTTCAATGTCGACAATCAGTGACTAGTTGGAGTAGCTGGTTCAGGATGGATTGCATTCTTTTTTACCTTGTACTACCTTGGTTTAAAATTTCAGCCGCTACCAGAGACTATTTTAGTAACACTTGTGGTACGCATGATGGTATAGAAGGATCAATATAATAGTTTGTTAGAATAATAGTTTCGAATGCTTAACATTCATCTTCAGTTCTAAAACATACAAAATTTTAAACACATCAGCACTTACATGGATTATATGTATTAAACTTTTCAAAAATGTAAGACAATAAATCAAATAATAGGTACTCACCTGAGGAGATCTAACAGATATCTGAAATATATCCATTGAGGGAAGGGAAAGGGGGAAGGAAGGTTAATTTTTTAGGGTTGACTATGGGATTTCCCCTATGACTCATAGGATTTTTCCTGGTAACGGTTCGGATCGGCGACACCAACCCCTAAACCCGCTCAGAATACCTTTTATCGATTCTAACCTTGTTCCGATATATTTCGATGTTCTAGTCGCTGCTTTTAGAGGAGAAAGGTTATTCTTCTACATTTACTGAGAAACTCTAAATCCCTGTTCAAAGTAATATTATCTTCTGTTTACCTTCTAACATTAAAATGAGAAATAAGAAAATATTAAAGTGGAAATATCGAAATATAAGGCACTAAATCAATTTTGAATTAATATTAATTTAATCAACAATTAATATACTACTGAACCACCAGTAAAGTTAATTCCTGATGAACTTTCTCTCAGAGAAGTGAAAATAACAAATTATAAATATAAAAAAGACAAAATCCTTAAGTATTTATTTGGCATAACTCCTATTTATTTAACATTTGTAGCTACATGTTTCGGTGATAATGTTTCATCATCAGGCTTCTAATTTTTTTTTCAAACACATTAATCTGTAACATTATACCAATAGTTCTACAATTATATAGTAATGTGTCATTTACCTCTTAATCTGTGATTATTTTCACATTGTCAATTCTCCATGTTATAAGCAATTATATAATATAAGACAGAATCCTAGTTGAAAGTGAAGATGTTAATTTCTGCTATATTTTCTCATGGGAAGTGGAAATAAGAAAACATAAAAAACCTGTGATATACTTTCTCACATTTATTTATAAACTGATATGTTTTATTGAATTAATTACACAATCTGTCTTACTTTAGCACAAAAAGTAATATGGATGACAAAGAATCCATTCACAAAATATGTATACTGAAATTGAAACAACAAATACAAAAATATAAAACACCAAATCCATGTACAAATAAATCTTGTTAAGTTTCATAACACTTTTACAAGTTGCAAATTTTATCACTTAAATTGATAGAACAAATATAAATATGTAAAACACCAAATCCATGTACAAATTAATCTTCTTAAGTTTTATAACACTTTTACACATAAGATTAGATGAAATAAGAAAACATGAATTTATAAAACACTCAATCCTTTATGAAACTCATTTTGTGAACTTCTGTTTCACTTATTTAGATTTAAGAAGTCTAAATATCAATATAAGACACTAAACAACACAATCCAAGTGAAACTGTAGAAGTGATTGTTTACATGTGAGGTTATAGGAATGAACTATCGAAAAATGTAACCTCGAAGTGAAGCGTAAGGATCGAACTGGTCGGTGTAGCGCGGGTCAACCTAGTTTGGTGGTGTCGCCGATCCGAACCGTTACCTTTTTCCTTTCCTATCGGAAACAAATTTAAAATGGGGCTATCGAAAATTTTTAGTATTCAGTATTCAATGTTTTTTTGAAAACTTTAGTACATATAATCCACGTAACATGGTGCTGATGGGTTGAAAATTTTCTATGCTTCAAAACTGAAGATGAATGTTTATATTTAGTAACAGTAGCTAGTCAATTTTCAAGTTGAATGGAAGAAGATTTTAAAAAGATTTACGTCTGTCATCTTTTAACTAAATCTTACTTAATCCAATAATTTAAAAAATTATAATTGATGTAGATAATATACATAAACATATATATATATATATATATATATATATAAATATATATATATGTATTTTTTTCTCTCAATAATTCATCCCATACTTGCTAATAGATAATGATTTATAAATACTGCGACGAGGCAAATGTACCAGTAATTGCGCATTACTCTTATTCATAGCGGTCAGTATGATCAAAATAACGTTTATTTTTAATTTCATTTCAGCGATGTGTCGGTAGTAAAATTTTCAATTCTCGATTTGAAAGGTTACAACGGTACACTGTTATATAGAGCTTAGAAATTAATTAATTAGGTAATCTCCAACAAAGTTTCCAATGGTAAAACTATCAAACCCGTCTCTACCATATTTTACCTACATTATATTTAAGGTGTACCTACCGGATAATAATTATTACCGAATCAAAATGTAGATCATTTGCTTTTTAATATTAAATGTAAAAATATGATTCATGGGTCTTTTGTTGTAAGCACTAATAACGCGGTCTACTATCCGCAAGAGTTTACCCTATACACTGTCATTACTAACTCATATTAAAATTAAAAATTATAAGTCATACTAAACTTAATCTTCAACTACCTAATTTCTACAATTTTAACCAAGTTAAAAATTATTGCTATATGTGAAAATATCATTGAAGAAATAAAGTTCAATTTCATACTTCAAAACAAAATTTTTATAGATAAAAAAATAAAATTTCAGTTATTCGTTAAAATTATCAAAGTTTTTTACTTATGGTACTAGAAGCCGCGACGGGTGATGCTAGTATAATACATAAATTACTGAAAATTAAGGTATTATACGAATATTTTTTTATTTTCTAGGATAGCCTAAAAACCATAAAATAACAATAAAGTATAATAAAATATTGATATAGTATTTTTGCATTTATTTTGTTAAGGCTACATCTTTGGAATTTTAAAATAATGATTCTATTTTTTTTTTTTTTTCTATTTTCATTAACAAATTCGTATCTTCACAACACCAATAAGAATAATTGATTTGTTTAAGATAACTGTTTTAAATTCTGCACTAATCAGTGTTGATCTAGTCCAAAGGAAAAAACTATTCCAAAGGAAAACCTCCAAGGACTGGCTTGTCCATATGATCACACCAAACGTACCCCTATTCAAAGGACACCCTGCCCTTCCACCCTTATTTTATTCCTTTATACCTCTGTAGCCCTTCTCCAAGTTGATTTGTGACTGAAACTCTGACAAATGAAGCACTTTTCACATTAGAAAAAAAAAGTTTGAAATTTGTCAAATTTTGAATATCGATTCTCACTAACGTGAGATGTTGTATTTTTTTTATTATTTTTTTTTTATTTCTAATCATTTTTTAACTTTTAGATAAATCGTAAACTTAACAAATGAGAACCATTTCCTGCTTTAAAATTATAATGTTCTCCCTAAATATTGTTCATTATTAGCAAAATCTAAAAGTAGTTCAAGTTTCTCAAATTTTACTCTATTCTCTTATTTGTCCACTCACTCTTTCAAGTAGCAACGTTACCTTTGACCGATAGCACTATTAATGTCCCTTTACTGATGCTGAAAGTAACGGCCGCAGCTAGATCTTGCATGCGGTTTCATAAAAAAATTCAATTCTATATTAGGTAATTATTTATTGATTGTTTGTGATGTATATTGGTTAAAATAAAAAAAAATATTTTGGTAATAAAAGTGTATCTATTATGAAATTCCAAAATTACATCCTTTGCGTCCTGAACAAATCATCTTGAGGAAGGCCTAGCACGCTTATATGAACACGGCCAATTATGAGCAAACGGTGAGTCTGATTTTTTTTAAAAACAATTTTCCTGAATTTCAGCATGCCTATTAACAAAAAAAATATAAAAAATCTTGTTTTGATAGAAACAATTTCTGCTCGTCCTTGGAGGGTTAAAAATGAAAAAAATATATTTATTTTATTTGACATTACGGTATATGATGATAAAGTCAGCGATGTCGACCAAGAAAGGTCCTAAGAAAAGGAATCGATTTTGGATTATCGATTCTCGATCTTGACTGTATTTTCAAGAATCGACATATCCCTGTTTCATTTTATTAGAGATAGCCAAAATTTATATCGTCTTCGCCTATATGAAGATAATTGTTATATTCTCGGTAATTTTTTTTTTTTTTATAATATGTGCTATGTAACCCGATGAGGTGTGAGAAAGCATTTATGAGGAAATTGCTGAGAAGAGAGCAAACGCGACGACAAGTCATTACTCAGAGGCGATACCAAGGGCAGTTGCGGAGGACAATCCAATTCCGATCCAGGGGCGGAGGACACAATAGGCTTGTATATCTCCCCAATCACTTCCATCAAATCCTCAACATTTGCCAGAACAGGTTACGGGTATACTCTTAGTGATCCAGACCTAACGTTTCCAATCACGGTACTTTTTTTTTTTTTTTATTATCTCAGTCCCGGGTAAATGAGAATTTAAAAAAAACAAAACTAAGAGGGTGAACAGCTAAATGTGAAACATAATAATAAAACTAGTTTATATTTTCATATTAAATAAAAATCCTTACTTTATAATAATATTTGAAAACTTGCTAGAAGAATGAAATAAGAACAGAAAAGAACTTGCTATACATAAACCATATAAAGTTTACAATATACATATAACAAAATGAAGTAGTCGAATAAAAATAATAAATAAATAGTAGTAATAATAAAAAATAAAACAAAATTAAATTAGAAGTTATTTTTATCTTCTGGATCCCCAGGCGGTCACATGTTACTTGCCGTTATTCTGAGTTTGGGTGGCTTATTCCTGAATTCCGACGGCAATACTTTCTGGGTACTTTCATATTCCAATCTCTAAAAACTAAAAAACCTTCATGACCTTTGACTAGATCCCAACTATTTAACCTGTAAAACAGCTTCCTTTGAAAAATCTTTAATCACTCGTGCCTCCATCTTCTGGAATTCTCTCCTATTCTACTCCTATTCGTAAAGCTGCTTCCCTTATTTCCTTTAAAAATAATTTATTTTTACACACTTTACATAATCAATCTTCCGTTAATATGTAAATAATTATGTAAATATTTAGAATTATTTTATCTTTTTTTATATACAATTGTATTTTATGTTATTATTATCATTATTTTTTTATTTTTCCTGTTGACAATATATGTCATGATTACTGATGCATTTAACTTGTAAATAAATCAGCCAGATAATTGTACCTGTAATTGTGCATTATTGTTATTCTTAGAGGACAGTAAGTCCCAGAAAAAAGTTAATTTTTCATTTTATTTCATTTCAATCCTATAGTATCCTTTAATGATATTCCACTAATCCCTGTTGAACAGATCCGCTACCTAGGACTCCACTTGGACAAACGTCTAACTTGGAATCCACATACAAGACTAAAACGACAAGAAACTGCCCATCGTTTCAGACTACTTCAACACTTACTAGACAAACGTTCAAAGCTCCTAATTGATTACAAAAGACTCATTTACATGACTGTGATTAGACCTATTTGGACGTAGGGAGTTGAGCTTTGGGGCTCTACTAAACCATCCAATTCATCTCGTATCCAATCCTTACAATCCAAAATCCTTCAAAAATCCTCAATGCTCCTTACTTTGTGACCAATAAACTTATCCATAAAGATCTTAATGTTTCTGATTTAGCCCAAACCAGATGCTTATCCTTCCATAGTAAGCTCCATAACCACTCCAATCCACTAGTCCCCCAACTTGCTTCCTCCTCCATCCCTGATAATCCTCCGAGGCGTCTGAAAAGAAGATGGCCTTGAGAGACCTTTTAGTGTAGATTTTATTGAAGTGCTACTAGTGAGCGGTTCTTCACAAGTTATTTACATCATTGTATTCACTGTCAACACATTTACTAGTTGTATATTTTTTTGTACAGTTGTAAATATCAATAAATGAAAAAAAAAATTATTTCTAAAGTTAAAAACACGATCGTACTTTATTTACAATACACACTCATCCTAGGGATCCCCCAGCCAGACCTGCCCCTCCACTGATGGAGGGACAAGCCAGGTACAGAGAGGTCGCAGCACATCTTTCTCAGCAGCGTCCCTTGTGTAGAAAAAAAAAAAAAACAGTAGAGGCTGAGTGAGAGCGCTATAGAACATGCTCTCAGGGCATGAAGCTGGCCATGGCCAGAACTCCGAAATAAATCAATTTTATAAAAGATCACACACGGGGCCACTACCCTTTTAGTCTGCGAAGGGGGTAATCCGGGTGTGTGGAACTGGATGATGATCGAGCTATAGGGTTAGGATGGAAGGAAAAGTTGAGAAGGAATTTCTAACATTTAAGGGGTATGAGGTCGAGGAAGTATGGTATATTGAGATCGTTATGAATGGTTTTGTTGGAGGCATAGTACGGAGCATTCACTATAGTTGGGACGATTTTGGAATGGAAGGATTAAATGCGTTTGATATTAGACTTTTTTGCTGTCCCCCAACAGTTTAAGTGCATAAGCTCAAATAGGTTTAATGATGGTTTTGTATATGACAAGTTTTATTCCAATGGAAAAATGATTTCCTATTATTTACTAATTGTTATGCCTCAGATTACATCAGTTACATATTAACAATTGCTATTTAATATTTTCTAGTTAACACTTTAACAAAACTATAATATTATTTATTTTAAAAAAGTGTCTTTAAGAAAATGTTTTTTCCCTAACGGAAAGAGAAGTAATTTGTATCACTTGAAACGAGAACATTGCCGTCTAAATCTCAAGTTACATCGCAACGTCTAACAGAAAGTTAGGCAAATAAGGAGCCTGTCACTGACATATTGACATAGATTTTCGCTTATCTAAGACAAATGTTGGACGATTTAAGCCACAAAGTGCTACAAGCCTAATAGCCCTACAAGTAATGAGATACCTAACATCAACATCAACAACTACCTCAAACAGATTTCTGTCCTTGCTTCTCAGAGCATGAAATATGTTTTGTAGATTAAATTTGAATGTTAACAGCTGTCCTGATTATAAATAAATATATGTGTATGTGTGCGTTTAATAAGGTTATTGAATTTCAGTCAATAAAATAAAAACGTATTTTGGCGACGTTATATATATATATATATATATATATATATATATATTTATAAATTTAAAAACACTTCCACCATAGATAAATTATTCACTAAAACCATAGATACAGATAAATTGAAATTACAGTCTAATATAGTTTACGAAATACCATGTGAAGATAGTGGTAGAAAATCTATTTTTGTACATCAGAACAATATCTTAAACGACCAGTTTATCAACATAAATACAGTTGCACTTCTATAACAAAAAACCCGAATAAACCGGACCAAACAAATCTCACCAAACATTGCAGGCAAACAAAACATACTTTTAATTTGACTCCCCCAAAATTATTCACCATGAACAAAATAATTTTAAACGATTACAAAGAAATGATAACCACAGAAGAATTAAAAAATCGCGGAATAAACGAAAAATGAGACGTTCTAAACCTCAACACCTGTTATTCCAATTTAATACATTGAGACCAATAATATACATTTACATTAATATACATAATATAAATCATTTTTCCATCCATATATTACACCGAAATTCCTTTTAGTACCTGCATCTAGGAATACCACCAGTTTTGGAAAATCCCTCCTAATCTTTACCTTGTAAGGTGCGTGGCAATTAAGAAAAATACTATTTTATTTTCCTCTTTATTTCAAACCAAATCGTAATTCCAATCGTGATATCCTTATACAAGCCTTAGTCAAAAATCTATATAACAATTAATATCTTATATCCGCACACTAGAAAAAAAGGTAACAGTAGTATATGCGATTATAGGTATCAGCTGGAGTGAGGTATCTCATGGATTTGCCACTGCATTATATGAAAATGAAAATTAGGTAAACTTCTCAACAAAAATAATTATAAATTAAAAATACATCTAAATAAAAACAATGGTACAAATAAAATGTAAATATATTAACTGCGCCAGCTGATAGCCGATAACCTTCCCCAAACAGTGTTGCCTACAACCTTTTTTTCAAAATTCCCCAGGCCAGTTGTGTACTAGAACTGTTTTAATTTTGTAGCAGTTACCAATAGCATATCCACCAGTAACCTTGTTAGTTTCCTACTTCTCTATATTATGTAATTGTATGTAGTTAATTATTCTAACGCATGTTGTTATACATTTATATCGTACCAAAGTTTATGTTTTGAACTATGTTCAAAATTTTCTTTATGTTTATGCTTAACTATTCACTAGATATTTTCATTTGTTTCATGCGACAAGAGAAATGAGAACTCAAAAACCTCAATGAGAACCCTTTTTTTTGTTTTTAATTATTATTACTATATCACACACTTAAGAGCAATAATCCTTATATTAATTCCTTATAATTTTGCAAGATTCTTCTCATTCAAATATTTTATGATGCTATGTTTAGAGTTGTAAGGTAAACTAATTTCACTTTTATTTAAATTGATTACCATCAGATTTCTTCTCAAAAGGGAACTTAATACTTAAAACACCTAACCTGTTCGATCTGTTATTCTTGTTATTCTCATTTCTTGCATATCTATCCTGCCGATTCTTATTACATTAGTTTTGTCAGAGTTTATCTCCATATTGATTTTTCTAATATTAAAAAATGAATAAATAAATAAGTATCTCAGATTAAGGGGATTCGAATGCCCCGAGGGTTTGTCCAATCAATGGATGTAAAGCGAATAGAGCATCGCCCAATGAGGACACGATTAAATCAGTGTCTAACTAGATCCTTCGATTATTAGGTGGGAAAGTAAGATGGCGACAGTTCGGAGTGAAACATCCAAATAAATAAATAATATCCGGAAGCCGTGATGAAAAGCACTGATTTTTTTTTTTCAATTTAATTTATTTTTACACATACAAAAGACAAGAAACTGCTCGCCGTTTTCGGCTACTCCAAAATTTACTTGACAAGCGTTGAAAGGTCCCAATAAATGACAAAAGACTTATTTACATGACAATAATTAAACCCATTTGGATATACGGAGTTGAGCTTTGGGGCTCCACTAAACCTTCCAATTCTTCACGTATCCAATCCTTCGTAAAATCCTCAACGCATCTTATTATTCCATAAATAAACTTATCTATAAAGATCTTGATGTTCCTTATGTTGCTGATTTGGCCCAAACCAGATACCTATCCTTTCTCCCAACTTGCCTTACACTCAATTCCCGATAATTCTCAGGGACGTCCTAAAAAAAGATGGTCAAGAGACCTAATGTAGAAATTTTAAAGTACATTAAAGTACTACTAGTGAGTAGTTATTCCTGTAAAAGGATTCTAAAAGTTGTATTGTACTGGCTTATTAATGTTTCACGACCCACTAAAAAATAGAGCATTGAATGGGTGAACCGAAGCGTAGAATGTACGATACCATAATATCGAACCGCAAATCACTGATACTGAAAAGATCATTGAATTCTTGTATAAGTATTTGATTTCACATTTCACTTACTGGTTTTCTAAGATAAGGTGGCTTTGTCCAAGTTTTCGACGACAATTCTTACTTGATACTTTTATATTATAAGCTTTAAAGTCCAAAAAACTCTCATACATTTAAGATACTCATGCCTTTCGTTCTTCCATTCATCTTTTGAATACCAGATCTTAGCCAATTAATTTATATATCCTTTCTCATCGAACCCCTTCCTTTGAAAAATCCTTTATTATTCGTGCAGCCATGTTTTGGAATTCCATGCCCATTTCAATCAATCTTCCGAAATTGTGTAATGATAGATTAGTGTAAGAGTGTTTCTTATATCTTGATATATCTCGAAGTGTTTCCCATGTTTCTTATTTATCTCGAAGATTAGTTCTTAATTTTAAATTTCTATCATATATTTATAAGTATCTTATTTATAATTTATTTCATAATTGTCAAATATATAATCTAAAGAAGTTGCTGCCTCGTATGTGCGCAGCCAGACAATAATACCTTTTGATTGTACTATATGGTAATGATATTTTAAGGGGACAAGGTGTCCCAGAATAAAGATTATTTTTTCTTATCCTACTTTCTTCCTTCTTCTTATTTCCACGAATTTAGATTCCTAAACAAATTATATTCATTTAATAATATACCTGAATTGACTTTTACTGTTTTCACTGACCTTTTCACGGCCAAGTGGTTTCCTCTAATCTTTGAAGGAGTTGATGATGGCTTTTGATACAGATAGAATCAATACCCCAACACTTTCTTTTTATCTTGATTAGAAACATGTTACCCAAGGCCTTCTTCCATTATGGCCAAGAAAAATGTTGAGAGGGTCATCAGGGTACAGCGTTGACACTTGCTCTTATCTGGCTTAGTGCAACCTCTTCCTAGGAGCACAATATCAACCCCTCATCCAACACCTGGATTCTTTTCTTTGTCAATATCCTTTATCCCAATACTATCCTACACCTGAGATTTTAAGATGATTTAATCATTCAAAATAATAACCACATAATTATTAAATGCATATATATATATATATATATATATATATATATATATATATTCTTATGTAATAAAAAAAAAAAATTATATTCTGGACCCATCTTTCCTTAAAAAGAATTACAATGAACAATATAATGGCGGCTTAGCTGCCGTATATAAAATTAAGGACATAATACTAAGCAAGAAAGCAATATTAAAATAAAAGTACGATATGAAAATAATATTAAGCACACATTATAAATATTATTAAAATTAAATGCAAAAACAAAATTATGATAAATGTCTTCTTCTTCTATATGACTATAGGATTAAATACTTGAAATGTAAAGAAAGAGTCTGGATTGAGCTATTGAGAGTAGAGTGATGGCGTATAGATGGGAAGGAGTTTCAGAAATTAAAAGCTGTGGTAATAAAAGAGGGTTTGAATGATGCTGTGTGGAAGAGAGTTAGGTAAAGGTCAGAAGGACAGGATCTAGTTGGAACTTACTGATGACTTTAATGCTAATGCTTTGACAATGTAGGTAGGCGAATTAGAGGAAAAAGATTTGTAAAGGAACGAACCAAGGAAGTATTGACATCGGAAGGAGGGACATAAACATTTTAATTTGGTGCACTGGTAAAAAATATAGTCATGACGAGGTATCCGTAGAATGAATGTCAGGTGCGTTAATTATCGCTTACGATAATTAATTAATTGAAAAAATATTACGTGAATTTTGTAGCAAAGGCTCTTTCGTTATTCAAGTACAGTAGAGCGTCGATTATCCGAACTAATGTCATCAGGAGTGGTTCGGTTAATCAAAAATTTGGATACCCGCTTAAAAAATTATAACGTGTGTACAGAATCTTCCAACAGTTTACTTTTCGCTTTTTTCAAAACTTTACGATTCAAACTGCCTGACTCACTCTAAAGATTATGGGGTACCTGATGATTGATTTAGAATTATTTTCTATTCCCGTTATTGTTGATTTACCAACCTTGAAATAGATAGCTCATGTCTGACCCTATTCACTTTTTTTTAGCCACGTAATGATTTCCTTTTTGTCTTTAAAAAAAAAGAGCTCTCGTTTCCTTTTTGTTATCATGTATGATGACATGTAATTTTTAAAACAAAAAATGATCACAAAGGCGATGTATACCTCACAAAAAAAAAAAAACGATTTAGAATTAGTGAAATCTATGACCAACCAAATGATATGTAAAATATTGAGGAAACAAATGAAATGGTCTAATTAAGTATGAAGTTCTCAGTAAACGAATTGTAGGTATGTACGGGAGTTACATTTTGCAGTTTCTGTGAAATAAATTGAGCTTCCTTTACAGACATCCATGGAAAAAATAATTTTGTTTTTCATTTAATTTTATTTTTAAATAAACATAATTTTAGCAGTACAAATAAGTAATTAGATGATCAATTGAATTAAAATTACGTTACGAAAAAAAAGGTTCCAACATTCCAAAAACTAACGTTCGGATAATCGACGCTCCAATGTAAAAAACAGTTAATTTTTACTATTAAAGATTAAGTAGAACCAGTTGCCCTGAAAGTATTATAAAAACTCAAAACCTGAAAGATATAAATAATGTAGCCTTAGATGACACGGATATGTGATAAAATCACAGAAATACGGCTTTAAAATTTATAATTATATTTTACAGACTACTTCAACATTTACTAGACAAACGTTCAAAGCTCTCAATTAATTGCAAATGACATATTTACATTACTGTGATTAGACCTATTTGGACGTACAGAGTTGAGCTTTGGGGCTTCACTAAACCAATTCACCTTGTATCCAATCTTTACAATCCAAAATCCTTCGAAAATCCAAAATCCTTCGAAAATCCAAAATCCTCAGTGCTCCTCACTTTGTCACCTATAAAGCTATTCATAAAGATCTTAATGTTCCATATGTTGCTGAGTTAGCCCAAACCAGATTCCTGTCCTTTCATAGTAAGCTCCATAACCATTCCGATCCTCTAGTTTCTCAGCTTGCTTACCACACCATTCCCGATAATCCTCCGAGAGGTATCTGAAAAGAAGATGGCCTAGAGATCTTCTAGTATAGAATTTTGATTGAAGTGCTATTGTGAGTAGTTATTATTCCAATACAAGTGCATTAAGGATTCTAAAATTTATTAATGTATTACAAAATAGAGCATTGAATGAGTGAACCGAAGCGTAGAATGTGTGATACCATAATATCGAACCACAAATTACTGAGTATAAGTACCACTGATTTAGTTTCCTTATGAGTAGTTCTTTTCAAGTTTTGACATGCTTTTGTAATAGTTATCAACTCATTTACTTAATGTATAAATTTTGCTGAGTTGTAAATTTCGATAAATTGATATAAAAAATAAATAAATAAATTTAAAAAGCTTTAGATATATAAGTTTTACTATAGTTTCGTCTTACTTTTAATTCTTTTATTAAAGTTTTATTTCTGTTAAATGTAATTTAATTTTTTTATACTCCTAAATATAATCAAAACTCTGTTTTATTTGATGTGTTTGCAATAATTTATTAGTTTTTTTTTTAGTTTTAAAAAGTTGTGTTCATTACTGGTATTTCCCTGCTTCTGTATTTTCTTTCTTTGTCTACTATTCTTTTTGTGTCCATAGCGCTCCCACTCAGCCTTCACTGGATATTACTAATAATGTAATGATTGCCAGTGCTGAGAGAGCAGCGGTGGGATCTCTTTGGGTCTGGTCTTGACTCCCAATAAGTGGGGGAATAGGCTCGATTTAGGGTTCCCCAGTCTGATTGTGTCTTTATTGTACATAAAGTTGTCGCTATAGGTTCTTTCTATAAATTTCAAAAATAAAATATACTCCTATTAATCAAGGTCAATATTTTGCTAATATATAATGCTATTGTTAATAACATTTTAATATTGGTTTAATTTTCAATCCCTTCTATTCATTAATTATTGTTATTAGTATTTTTGTTATCTCTTTTTTTTTTTTTTTTTTTATTGTTCGGGTGATTTTCATTTTCAGAGAAGACTGAGAGATATATGTTTTTATTCCCGATATAACATATTTTAAAAAAATGTAAAATTTAAATTATAAAAAAGAAACTTATATTTTAAGGGAGCAAGTTTATATACGCTTGCCTAATTCAAAAATATTAAAGTATTACGAAGTCTTGATATAAGTTGATTTCACTTTTGATACATAGGCAAGGAAACTTCACAAAGTATAGCACTTCTTTGTGAATAGAATTATGAGCCGCTACTTCTTTACTCTGACAATATTTGCAACGATATATTTTGAAGAGAATCGAGATATTAAAAAGCCTTGCCGACATATCTAAAATACGAGGGAGCCCGGCTTGATTCCAGGCATGAGGAGGGTTTGCTCTTTCATTATTTCTATTTAAATTTTCTACTGTATTAGCAGTACCTGGCTACCTTGCCTCCTACCTTCTCCTCTATATTAAACATTAGCTTTTGCTAAGGCCCTCTCTTTATCTTCCTCTCCAAACATTTCCCGGCTATATTAGCCGTATCTTTTCCTCAGCAAAAAAGTAAATCTCTGAATGAGTAACAGCCACTGCCCTGGATAATAAAGCCGAGAGACGACTGTCAAGAAGACAGTTTTCCGCTGCACCTTCAAACTTTAATTTAACTATACCTTTTAGACATCTATATAGAATAGAGTACCCAAAACCGGACCCCTGTTTTGTTTTTGATTTTTTAAAAAAATAGAAAATAGAAAAAAATTATGTTTGAAAAGCATGAAATAATAGGGCATATAAAAAAAAATGTCCATTTTATCAAATTCCAGAGTTAAAAAGTCTTTAAATATCTTAATGCTATTTATTATTTACCAATACTTAATAATCCCTTTAGAACAGTCTCTAAGCTTGTTTATAACACTGGACTTTTTTAAAAAGAAGCCTCAGTTCAGTTATTTATTTCAAAGAAGAAATATGACAGTGTCTTACGAAATTATCGTAATTTTAGGACATTACTGGGGGAAAAAAAATTTACAGCCGCTGAAGCAACTCGTGAAATTATTAAATATGAAGAGGGAGGAGTCCTAGAGCGCACTGCGCGGCGTTGGTTTGAAAAATTTAGAAGTGGAGATACGACGTTGGAAAGGAAGAAGGGCTCCGGGCGGCCATTAATGGATATTGGTGAGGTTCTGTAGGAAGCTGTTGAGTCAAATCCGTCCACAAGTACTCGCGAACTTGCCAGGGAGTGTGTTGTGTCGAAAGATACTATTAGTCGCCAACTTCTCTCCATGGGGAAGGTGAAAAAGACCTGTAGAGTGGTCCCTCACGAACTTACTCCTCAACAATCAGCAGTCGAAACAAAGAAAAGTTTGGGTTTGAACTCCTGCCTCATCCACCATATAGTCCAGACCTCGCACCTTCGTATTACTACTTGTTTCGATCCATAGCCCATTTTCTTGATAGGAAAAAAATTGATAATTTTGCGGAAGTAGAAAATGCTGTCCAAGAGTTCTTTGACAGCCATCCGAAGGAATGGTATCAATGTGGCATCGAGCAATTGCCTAGCAGATGGGTAATAACGGTAGATAAAAATGGACTATACTTTGAGTATTAATTGTATTTTATATCAAAGAAATAATAATACAAATATTTGTTTCAAAAACGGTCATTTTTCTTTTTTATACACCCCATTACTTACTTTGAAATGTTGAGCATCATTTAACTTTTACTTTTAGAAAATCAAATTAAAAATTAGTAGAAAAAAATTATTTTATAAAACCTTACACTTTCTCAATTTGTTATATAGTTATAACCGGACACCTTAGTTGTTTCAAATTTAAGTATAATATAACAATCAGAATACAATATAATATAATACAATGAAGATTTCAATCTCAAAAAATGATATAGAATGTATTTTAAACAGAAACACAATTTAATTCCTTATCGTCAATAATCGCAGATATACACATCCTTTTCAGCTTCAGAACAATCCACAAGGGCCCACAGTGAGCACATAACCCTATGTTCCATAGCAAGGCAATAGCGAACCAGCTCTTCTTCAAGATCATTACCCAAAAGATTTGCCTCTTTTTTATTTTTTTTTTTTTTGCTGCCTCTTCAGGTGTACCATACTTCATGTTGGACAACGTCATGAGCGTTGTTTTCGGAACATAAAAATATTTACTGGCCTTCTTCCCCCACACCTTCTTTTTCCGAATTGCTTCAATTGCTTTCGTCATTTTAGAAGGACTCCACTTTTTTTGGTCAGTTTTTCTCATTATCTTTTTGAAATCTCTAACGAAATTTGTATACAGAAATGTGTATATGTGAAATATGTGAAATGTGTATACAGATTTATGATATTTTGAACATGAACAATGAAGGGGTCCTATTTAGGCAACAAAAGTCAACAGTTTGATGATAAACATTAAATTTAAACCTTGCCATTTAAGAATATATACAGATATAAAGGCTCACCTATGAATATCAAGGAAAAATAACGAAAATTGTAGCACTAGTAAAAACTTTTTCCACTATCATAACATGTAATGGTCAACTGATAAGCGACAGGTGAAGTGGGCGATGAGTGCGTTCCACTACCTATCGGTAGTTGCCTAAATTACTGTTCACAATCGGTCAGGATATAGTTGAAGAGAATGCAGTGTCAGAAGACCAGGAGTCCACTTTAGGAGGAGTCTGATTTCAGGCACTTTCCTCTAAATACAGTCCATGCCGTAGTGATTCAATAAGAATCTAATTCATTTTTTTTTTAAATATATTACAAAATCATGAATAAAAATTTTTACCCCAGTCTGAAAATAAAAAATTACCCGAACAATAAAAAATAAAAAAAATTCTAATAATAAATAGATGGGGAAAACCTGAAAATTAAACCAATATTAAAATGAGCAACAATAACAAAATATTCACCTTAATTGATAGGAGTTTATTTCAATTTGAAATTTAAAGGAAAAATCTATGGCGACAGAGTAAAAAAAAGAAGATAGTTTCGTTTTTAAATAACTTTTATTGAATTATATGTACTTTATTTACAATCATCAAAAATAAAATGGAGTAATAAAAATTTAGTGACAAAAAAAAAAAAAAATTAAGATAAATTCATACTATATGTACAATAAAGGCACTCAGTCTGGGGACCCCTAAATCGAGCCTTATCCTAACTTATTAGGATTCAAGGCCAGAGATCCCAGCGTTGCTATCTCAGCAATGGCAATCATTACATTACAGGTAATATCCAGTGGAGGCTGAGTGGGAGCGCTATGGCCACAAAATGAATAGTAGACAAATAAAAAAAATACAGAAATTTTTAAAACTATTTTCTTTTCTTCATTTATTGATATTTACAACTGTACAAAGTAATATACATTAAGTAAATGTGTTGAGCGTGAATACAATGGCATGTAAATAACTTGTGAAGAACTACTCAATAGTAGCACTTCAATAAAAATCTACACTAAAATCTTTCTAGGCCATCTTATTTTCAGACGCCTCGGACGATTATCGGGAATAGGGTGGGAAGCAAGTTGGGAGATGGATTGGAGTAGTTATGGAGCTTGCTATGAAAGGATTGGTATCTGGTATGGGCTAAATAAATAAGGAACATTGAGATCTTTACGGATATGTCTATTAGTCACAAGGTAAGGGGCATTATTGATCTTACGAAGGATTTTGGATTGTAAGGATTGGATACGAGGAGAATTAGAAGGTTTAGTGGAGCCCCAAAGCTGAACTCTGTACGTCCAAATAGGTCTAATCACAGTCATGTTCTAATATGAGTCTTTTGTAATTAATTGGGAGCTTTGAACGTTTGTCTAGTAAATATTGAAATAGTCTGTAACGACGAGCAGTTTCTTGTAGTTTTAGTCTTGTATGTAGATTTTAGAAACTAAAAAAAAATGGAAATATAGCATTGATATTACCAAGTTAAATATTAACTTTTATTTTAAAAGTTAAACTATTCGAGTCACTGACCATGAAATTTGTTATTTCTTGCGGGTAAATTTAAATAAAGAGAAGGGGAACTGAATAATTTTTAACAGTGAAAACATGGGTAACTAGTTTTTTTAACTATCGAGCTCCAGCATTTCTGCCTTTAGGGTATAAACATATATATATATATATATATATATATATATATATATATATATATATATATATATATATATATATATATACAAAAATGATATTGCATAACCTATTGAAAAAAAAGATTTTGTTAAAAAAAAAAAAAAAATACTAATAATATCCTCTTTTTTACGTTTAAATTTAAATGATTAAGATATAGAAAAATATTAAGTGATTTAATAGTTAATGACTGACAATATTAATATGAAAAAGGAAAATGGGTTGGTTACTCTTTAGGAAATTAATTTAGTTACTCAAAGAAATCTTATGTTGGTAATTTGGGTATGGTAATAGTAATGGCAAGAATAAGTTTAATATATTTATATATATTTGTTTTGGCTGTATAAACCTTGTATTGAGGTATATACCATATAATGAGGTTATTGTAGACTATATACCGTAGTATATGAATCTGTCCTCTATGGGGCGAAGATTTCGATCGTGATGATTGGAGAGACATCAAGATACACTCTACGGCTGTGCACGCAATTTTAATTTTATTAAAATTATATCATGAAAACTAACTAGAAGGAGAGTGATTTAGGAAACAATAAATCAATGTAATTTTATTTCTATTATAAAACAAATAAAACATTTTATTATATATAGTGTTGTTCATAAGTTTCCGGCCACCCCAACATTTTACCGTAACTTCCCTTGTATATATATATTTTATTTTAAATTTAGGATTTTTTAAGAGTAAAATAGGTCTCTGCAAAATGAATGCACTAATTTAAAGGAAAATAACAAAAACAAATAATATATGCCCATGGAGGAAACAAATTTTTCAACTTTAGAGATCACTAGAGAGATTACCCACAGTTTTTTCAGTATTTTTTTAATACTTCATAGTCGCCATACCTTTGACAAAAATATCAGCTGTTGCAGATAATTGTAATTAAACATTACTCCTAGTACTACATACTGTCTCCTATCACTAGCCATCAAACTAAATTTTTTTCTTCCAAAAAGAATTCATTTTTCCACTTATTCGAAGTTCAATGAAAATACTCACGAGCAAATTCAAGGTGGAGTTTCTAATTTTCATGCTGATGAATGGTTACTTCACAGCGACACAGCTAGAGGTGCCAAATGGCAGTTACTCAGCTGACCTTAGCGATGTTTAGGCGTCTTAATTCATCGGAGATGTCATCGACACATCGTTTTAAGTTATATATATTTATTTATTTTAGTTTATTTTTTGTTTCTTTAATTATGTTCATTCATATTCCTACTCATAATGTTATCAGATTCCTTATCAGATTTCGTGACTAAACAAAGCTGTATAATTATGATAATTTATATAATATATTATATAATCCCGTTTTATTGTTTAATGATAATACTCCTAATAATGGGCTATAATATAAGGAAAAGTATTTATATATATATATATATATATATATATATATATATATATATATATATATATATATATTATATTCAAAATATGTATACCTATAAAAGTAGATGGAAATACTAAAAACAGAGAGATAAAATTAAAAATGCTAATAAATGCCACTGTTTCTGTCTCTATCTCTAAGTGACAGAAATGCGGAAGAAATTAATTTTATTGAATTCGCTCGGTCACTAGTTTTTGTTCTCTTAAATACCAATATTCTATCATTCGATAGAGTACAAAATAAAGTAAAAATTCCAAAAAAATAAGTTCAACAAAAAAGTATGTTATATGTGTCACCTGTGAAATGTACGTTAAGTACAAAAATCGTATTTAACAAAAAAAAAATCAATAGAAAGTTTCGATTTTTTTCCGAAACAGACAAGTGATAAAATCGCAGTTTCAATACTTGAAACCTATGATAATCATTTCTCTTCATGAACATCATGTTTCCTCTTTATTGTTGTTAATTTTTACCATTTTTTTTTTTTTTTTTTTTTTTTTTTGTTACGGGGTCGCATTCGCTCGGTACAGGAATGCTTTGCACAGTTACACTGAGACTGGCACAGCCAGTCAAGGAGTGCAAAAGTCGTATTCTGCACAAAACCATAAATTTTAAATATCATGTCTTCTAAACATGTTTTAACATCAAGGAAAGTTTGCGTTATTTGTGTTAAGAAAAAAAAATTAAGGAAAAGGAAATCTTTATCTTTAATAATTTTATAAATAAAATCAACATGATATTCCACTATTCCTGTTGAACATATCCGCTACCTAGGACTCCACCTGGACAAACGTCTAACTTGGAATCCACATACAAGACTAAAACGACAAGAAACTGCACGTCGTTACAGACTACTTAAACATTTACTAGACAAACATTCAAAGCTCCCAATTAATTACAAAAGACTCATTTACATGACTGTGATTAGACCTATTTGGACGTAAGGAGTTGAGGTTTGGGGCTCTACTAAACGATCCAATTTAACTCTTATCCAATCCTCAATGCTCCTTATTTTGTGGCCAATAAACTTATCCATAAAGATCTTAATGTTCCACATGTTTCTGATTTAGCCCAAACCAGATACCTATCCTTCCATAGTAAGCTCCATAACCACTTCAATCCACTAGTCTCCCAACCTGCTTCCTCCTCCATCCCTGATAATCCTTCGAGGCGTCTGAAACGAAGATGGCCTAGAGACCTTTTAGTGTAGATTTTATTGAAGTGCTACTAGTGAGTAGTTCTTCACAAGTTATTTAGATGCCATTGTATTAACTGTCAACAAATTTACTTGTATATTATTTTGTACAGTTGTAAATATCAATAAATGAAAAAAAAAATCAACATAATATCTTAATAAATAAAACATTTAAAAAACTATCTATTAAATATATTAATATCAATTAAAAAAATTAAATAAACAAAGCGATTTAAAACGATTTCATTATTCATCATCGTCATATTCTTCTTCGTGTTCGTCTACTTCCAGTTTTCGCAGTGTCTTCATATCCTTATCAAATACCAATGATTGTAAAAATTATTGCCTGTATTGTTTTAATTGGACATAGAAGATAAACATTTTCTTCACATACGTTGTCAGTCTGTACCTTCGCAGGTTCTTATACGGGACTTGAATGCTCCTACTGCGAGCAGTAGGAAGAATAGCGGACTCGACAATCTCTGCCCCATGTATCAGAATTCGGTGGATACTGAAAGGCGTGTAGCACCAAAAATATAAACTGGATAACAATTTTGCAGTTTCATTTGTATATAACCTTATCGGTGTCAATATTCAATCCACAGGACATTGTATTTATTATTAAACCAAACCGTCTTATTAGGTTAGACTTTGTATAGCCTTTAACTACTCTTTCGACAGTTCTGCATCAGTATCTCCGTCTTGCCTTAACGAATTTATTGCCTGTCATTTTTATTAGAGCATGATGTGTTCCGCCAAACTTCAAAAAGTTTCCTTTTGGAAAAGCCTCGTTTTTCTGAAATAAAAATACATAACTTTCAAAGTTGCAAATAGTTGCAGCTAATTCTTGTAAATATTGTTCTTTGCTTCTATTAGAATAAGTATCAACGGCAAGGTGAATCTTACAGAGAGCACATAAATTAAATAAAACTGGAAAAATTATAAAATCATTATGCACACATATCTTTTTTAAGTTATTTTTTTCTGATACTTTCGCTTGAAGGAGTCATTCCTAGTTTTAAAAAAGGATATTTAAAACAAATATTAAACAATGCCAGCAGATCAATATCAATTTAGTCGAGTTTTTATTAAATATGGCCGTTAGGAAATGGGTGCAACAAACATAACTAAGATGTCAGTCAACATTAAAAATAGTTCATTCACTCTTACCTATAAACAAAGAATTTCCAAGTGGGAGTTCTAGTTTTCATTCCATTAGACGGTTGTGTTTACATTCCTAACTATTTCTGGCTCAAAATCGTACCTTTGACTTCTCCTAGAATCGCTAGGCGGGTTTCTATTTATTTTGTTGATGACCCCATGAAAAGAATCTTGACCTTCCCACCCTGGCTAGTGTAGGTTGGTAACCTGTAGGATGACCCGTCCTTCCTGCTGTATTTGGAGTTCATAAGCCCCAATAAACAACAAGTGAAAAAAAAAATAAAAATATCTTCCTCCTTAAGAAGCGCAGGTAGTCGCTGCTAAAATTTCTTTTGATGTTTATTAGAAGGATTTAAATATTTATGAATACAATTTACAGCCCATCGGAAGCCACCGATAAAATTATATACGTTAGTTTATGTTTTTTAATTTATTTTTACTATTATTTCAAATAGGTTTTAGTTTTAATAAATAAATTTTATTTTTGGTATAGTATGTATTCTATAGGTTAGAAGAACCAGTAACAATTAAATTTAAGTTTCCATTATTGACCATAAGTAACAAAACTGAAAAATAAATAGCAAGTCCGAAACCAATAAAAATTTGATTTTTCAACATTCATGGCGTATTTTTGTAAATAAGCGATTTTTTTTTTTCAGGCAATTCTTATGTAGTACATTACTACACCTACCTAAGTTATAAAATAAGTAGAAACTTCAAAATTGATATTTTTTCCGTTTTTGAACCACTTCTTCAAAGATATTTTTAGAAACCCATGTTTTTTTTTTTTTTCAAAAACCCTTTGATTTTCTCTACTTTAACACATTTTTTTAACGTTTGTAGTCACATAAACAAGGTATATATTGTCTTCTCCAAGAACATTGAAAACTATTGTATGAAGTATTCTAAGTTGACGCACGGGGGGTATTTTTATACATTTTACATCATCAAGACCATTCTCAAAAATATCCAAAATGTCAACGTCCCTGTGATCTAGACCAGCGTTCCAAACAAGTGGTCTTGGAATAGAACCTTGTTTTGTCATGATGCGATAAGCATTCTCAATGGTTCGTCGGTTTGGATATCTTAGTCGATTTGGGAAAGGATTGAGATATTCTTCTTTTGCTCAGAGACCATTACCTCTGGCAGTCCCGTTGGAAGCATCTCCAAATGCTTCAGCGGTGAAAAAAAAAACTGATATCAACGTGTAAAACAGTTACTTGGAGAGATGAAATTTAGAAATAAGACTAGATAATAAAGTGAGCATACCCAGCAGTTACTTCAGTTTCTTCAATAAAAAGAAAAAAATCAATATAAGAAGGCCTCTCGGCCATCTTCTTTTCAGACACTTCAGTGGATTATTGGAAACAAAATGGGAAGCAAGTTGAGAGACTAGACTAGAGTTAGAATGGTTATGGAGTTTACCATGAAAGGATAGGTATCTCGTTTGGTCTAAATCAGAAAAATACGGAACATTAAGGTCTTAATGGATAAGTTTATTTGTGACAAAAAAAGGAACAATAAGGATTTTTCGAATGATTTTAGATCGTAAGGATTGGATACGGGAAGAATTAGAAGATTTGGTTTGGTGGAGCCCCAAAGCTTAACTCCATATGCCCAAATAGGTCTGATAACTGTCATGTAAATAAGGCTTTTGTAATTAATCGGTAGGTTTGAAAGTCTGACGGTATAAAATTAAATTATGTTTATAATCTTAAATATATAATATTTTAAATTAGAAACGTGATTTATTAAAACAATGTTACTTATTCTGACCAATGCAGCTTTTTTTTTTTTTTTTTTTTTTAGAATTGCCTTAAATAAGACTAAACGCTTAGACACCGCTGACAAATTAGAGCAAAGCCTAGACTCGGCTTATCTTCAGGAAAATGTCTCAGCCTAGAGTTATCAATGTTTATCTTCATGATTTTCGATGTAAACAATTCGGTCATTCATGTACGCATTTCAGAAACACTATGTATACATTTAATTTACAGAGGAAGCCCTTAAAATGTTTAATATTCCTAACTAAATCCCAGCAAGGAAAGAGAGACGCACAGGTGTATAAGCGAAATAGTGCTCGACATAATAATGTGCCTGGGATCACACCCGCTTCCAAGTGCCTGAGTAAGTCGCCCTCCTAATGTGCTACAATAAAGGGATATAATAACCGGGATTAGCTCTACTTTGTTGTGCCTTAGTTTCAGCAGGGCTTAGTCGCCAATCTTAAACTCCTTCCTTCCATCTTTGGCCAAATAGTCTTGGCAATTTCTTTTTAATCGATCCCTTCTTAAGAAAGTCTTTATTCGTCCTGTTTATATTTTTATAGAGAATAATGTTAATATTATTGACAATACACAAGAAAAGAATCAAACATTTAAAAAAAACACTGCATTCTTATTCAGAATCCACAAATAAATGGATACCATTTTAGTTTTATTAATAAAAAACAAATTAATAAAAAATTTTTAAACTATATTGGGATGAGCAACTCACTAACATCCTCATAGAAGTGCATTATAACCTCTTTATTAAAATAATATTTTTTTTGTTGAAATTAGCCTAGGCTAAAGTAATTTTAATTATATATAAAGCTGTAACTTCATCAGATTAAACTGTCTTATTTATATTTTTTTACGACTAAATATATTCTTGCTTTAAATTTACAAATACAGACTACTTCAACATTTACTAGACATACGTTCAAAGCTTCTAATAAATTACAAAAGATTTACTCACATGACTGTGATTAGACCTATTTGGACGTACAGAGCTGAGCTTTGGGGCTCCACAAAACCATCTAATTCACCTCGTAACCAATCCTTACAATCCAAAATCCTTCGAAAAATTCTCAATGCTCCTTACTTTGTCACCAATATACTTATAAATAAAGATCTTAATGTTCCATATGTTGCTGATTTAGCCCAAATGAGACACCTCTCCTTTCATAGTAAGCTCCATAACCACTCGAATACACTAGTTTCTCAACATCCGAGGCGTTTGAAAAGATGATGGCCTAGAGACCTTTTAGTGTAGAATTATTATTGAAGTGCTACTGATGAGTAGTTCTGTCCCAGTTTTGACATGTTATTGTAATCTTTATTAACACATTTACTTGATGTACATATTTTGTACAGTTGTAAATTTCAATAAATAGATATTAAAAAAAAAAATCCAAATATATTTGTTACACCCTTACAAATACTTTTATTTCGAGATAGCTAAGTCGGAGCGGTTAGGGGCTTAACCTCTGGCCGTTTTACTTATAGGTGAGAGGGGGGGGGAGGTAGCTCAATAAGTTGTGAGCTCTGGTAACACTAGCATTTCTAAGAATAAGCAACATAACAATTTTTAGTATAACCTTTAAAAAATCAAACCACCTACAGTTTCGAAGATCATTGTACTCAAAATGTTTTACCGTGCTTAGATCATTTGTTTTGGTTAAAATAACTTCAAAATGGTGTCTCCAGAATATGTTATGAGATTAACTCGGGAACATTTTTGTCCATTTTCGTTCATTTATTCTAGGTTAAATGAAACCCGCAAACACATCTCGTGAGGGTTACCCAAAATCAGTAGTTGTTTCATACCTTAGAGCTAAGCGTGAACTGATAATGCAAAATCGACCTGAAACATATCGATTGATTCAGTCATCAATAGATGTTTTTATAAGTAGCACAAAATCCGTGGATTAACCACGAAATAATTTCAATTTCCTGCTCAGGCCAGGGTTTACAAGAATGTTCGGCAAAGAAAAATCGTTCAATTACGTGAGCATTTAAAGTAAAAATCATGATCGACTAAGCTGAAAAGCTCTTACAGTAAAGCCTTATTAGATTCCTTGTTCTGTCTTGAACTTTGAAATGACTAAACAACTACATAATATCTGTAAATTACTATTGAAAGTATATTAAGTTCGACAATGTGTATGATTAAAACATGTTAGCATCGAGTTCGCTATAGAACATCCTTAAGATAAAGTGGCTCACGATATGTCCTAATCCAATATATTGTTTGGTCAATGCCTATTTTATTACTTTGTTTAAATAAAACATTGTTTACTATTTTATATTAACCCTTTTTCCTACCTGCATGGTCTCACAAGACCACTTAATCAATTTCTCGAGCTTCAATTCCACAATTAAAATCATCTATTAATAAAAAATTAAAAATTCCTGCAGCTATAAAATATTAAGTACGAAGCAATTTTAGTTGTTATTTCTTTCTTTTTTTTTCAATTCTGAATGCAATACAAAATATTAAGTTACATTTTATTTTATGGTTTTTTTTGTTTTTGTTTTTTTTACCTACAGTGAAACCAACATCAGAAAATATTCGGAAAGAAATTATAAATCAGCTTCAAAATGAAGTTTCTCACCGTTCTTGAAGTATCAAATACAGATGCTCAGTAGGGACTATAAGTATCATTTGAAAAACGAATGCAACCCATTTGAATGGTATTGAAAAGAATAAAACAGGTCTTAAGCCTTTACTCTCAGATGCTGTAAAGCGCGGTATTATTCGTTCGATTCGGTCAGACGAAGTTGATAATGCCGTTCAAATTCAACGGAAGCTTAGACGGTTTGATAATATCAACATCAGTGCAAAAGGAGTGCGCCGTGTCTTGAGACAAGCTGATTTGCATGCAACACGCAGAAATTGGGAGAAAATGTTGGATCCAACTGGAATCAAACCACACCACAAAAATGTGAGAAGTTGGTAGATAGTATGCCAAAAAGAATCTGCGCCTTAATTAACGCAAAAGGTATTTTAGTATACAAAAAACTTAAAAAATTAAATATATATGAAGTTCGTTGATCAAATTTAAACTTCTATTTCTTCTTTAAATACAAAAAAAATTGTTCTATTAATTTTGTGTAGGTTTTGTTAATTCTACCCCTAAGAAATAAAATCAAGTTTAATAGTAACATTCTATTAAAAAACATGATTATATTGTAAATAATGCTCCAAAACTCATCAGAATAACTCTATCCCGTGAGAAAATTTTAATTTTCTGTAAGCTTAAGGTCTAAAGTGTTTCGATATTTTGCTAATTTGTCCAGAAAGTTTCTGTAATATATGAAATAGCTGATAAAGAAAACAAAGTAAACCCAATCAAATAAAGTTTTACGATATTGGTCCAAAACTATATGAGTTCTATAGAATAGGGTTATTGACTGTTGATAAATATGACAGAGAGATCAGTAAATGAGAAGAAATGAGTGGTGTTAAATTAACAAATCTTCATTTTTAATCTTAATTCGGCCATAACATGATTGCGATCATCATGGCAGATTTAAATAAAAATAAAAATAAATTTTGAAGGAAACTGATGTTATAAATAATTAGGTGAAGGGAAGAGTGGTGTATTGTTTATAACTTTGTATTGATTAGCACACCTTTAATTTCTTAAAAGATTTCTTATTTTAAAAACCCTTAGTATCTTATTTACTGATCCCTCAATTATAAATATGGCGTATATGACTTTTTACTGACGTTGGTCGTTATGTAGAGATATAGACATACATGTTACATCTCGTTACAACAAAAGCACTTTATTCATCACGCGATGCTGCCATTTAGGTACAAAACATCCCACCACAATGTGGGGAAGAATATACATTACCAAGACATTACATTACAAGACATCACAAGATAGATTGGGAAAGGAGAGATTGCCACTTCTACTAATTGAAACTGACTACTTTACTGATATAAATACTCATGAGTAAAAGAACAGCACACGCGTAACAGTGACATATGGATTTGTTTGAAGTTGAAAGTAGGTTGTAAAAGAATTTAAAGTTCTCTGTTAATAAAAAAAAGGTACCGTTTCGCAAGCGGGTCTCCACGAAACCTACCTTACCAGCGCTACACCGACCAATTCTATCCTTACGCGTCAATTCGAGTTTCCATGTATCGATAGTTCATTCTCTATAACCTCACATGTAAACAATCACATCTACAGTTTCAACTTGGATTGTGTTGTTTAGTGTGTTATATTGATATTTAGTCTTCTTAAATGTAAATAGGTGAAACAGAAGTTAAGAACATGAGTTTCATAACGGATTAAGTGTTTTATCAATTCATGTTTTCTTTTTTCCTCTTATCTAATGAATAAAAGTGTTACAAAAGTTAAGAAGATTATTTTTTAAATGGAATTTGTGTTTAATATATTTATGTTTGTTGTATCAATTTAAGTGAGAAAATTTCAGTAAACATATTTTGTGAATGGATTATTTTTCGTCCATTAGTTATTGCCCTAAAGTGAGACAGATTGCATTATTAATTAAATAAAACATATCGATCTAAAAATAAATGTGAGAAAGTATATCACAGGTCTCATATTTTCTTATTTCCACTTCACTCGAGAAAATATAGCTGAAATTAACATCATAACATTCAACTTTGTTATTTACACTTCCCTGACATCAAAAAGTTTTTCAGGGGTTAACATTACTGGCGGTTTAGCACTAATCTGATTTAATATAATATTTCGTGGCTCCACTAAACCATCCAATTCATCTTTTATCCAATCCTTACAATCCAAAATCCTTCGAAAAATCCTCAATGCACCTTACTTTGTCACCGATAAACTTATCCATAAAGATCTTAATTTTCCATATGTTGCTGATTTAGCAAAAACCAGATTACTATCCTTTCATAGTAAGCTCCATAATCACTTAAATCCCCAAATTTCTCAACTTGATTCCCTCACCATTCCTGATAATCCTCCGAGGCGTCTGAAAAGAAGATGGCCCAGAGACCTTCTAGTGTAGAATTTTTACTAAAGGGTATGTGTGGTTGTGTAATGATGTGTAGTTGTTTTCAAGTTTTGTCACGTTATTGTAATACTTTAAAGAGAAATTCCGCGAGACATTCGGAAATAGAGATTTCTCCGTGAAAGGATTATGGTTTGGGTCTCGCGGAGTCATCTCGAAAAAAACAAGGAGCTTTTTGGAGGACCTTGGCGTGGAGGTGAGGGATATAGCGATGGCTATATCTAATATAATGGCCGATAATATAATATTGGACTCCCTGGGAATTATTCACCACCACATACATGGTGCATAGAATGGCCCATTGCAATGTACAGTTATTAAATGTGCATTTATGTATATGAATGTGTGGTAGATATGTGAATATTAGGGGGGGAATAACATAAAATGAATGAATAAAGTGAAAGAGAAAAAGAAGCCAAAAAGGAAAAAAAAAAAGAAAAAAGGGGGAAAAAAAAATGTTATTAGTTTGTCTAGTATTAGGTAGTATTAAGTATTATATTATATAATTATAACTAAATTATAAATTACAGTGTTGTCTTTAATTGGATAGATGAGTATGCTGTGTTTATAGCAACCCAATAAAGTTGGGCAGCACTATGTTTATTGTTAATTGTCTCAATAAAGCATATATCTCTCTAACAGCACGTTCACTTAGTGTTTGAATTTTGTACAGTTGTAAATTTCAATAAATTGTTATATAAAAAAATTATAATATTAATTCAAAATGGATTTAGTGTCTTATATTCTGATATTTTCTTGTTTCCACTTCATTATTGTATAATTTCTCATTTCAATATCAGAAGGTAAACAGAAGTTACTACCTTACCCCTCGAAAACACCGAAATAAATCGGAACAAGGTTAGAATCGATAAAAGATATTCTGGGCGCGCGTAGGGGCTGGAGACCCGCTAGCGGAACGGAACCAAAAAAAAATTATAATAATAAAATTTTCAGGCACAATGATTGCAACAATCGGAGTACCTGTCAAAGAGGCATACCCCGGATCAAAAATTATTTATTATTTGTAGTAATTAATAAAATGCAATGTAGCTTACTTAATTTTAAATTAAAGTATTTTTCCAATAATTAACTTTAGATTTAATTAATAAAAATAAAGTAAATAGCAGCGAATAATAAGAATTGCCTTTTCCTCTATTCTACGAAAGTTCCCGATTGAGATTCAGCGATTGGATTTTGAAATGTTTTAATTCGTCTTGGGTATCCAATGTACTATTATTTTATTATTGAATTTTGTTTTAGAAACGTTTCCATGTTAGTTTGTGAGTACTTGGACGCAAAAAACTTTGATAACATCATGTCCATTCTTTTAAAATATATTCACAGATAAGATTAAGAACGTTTAGTTGAGCTTCATCTCAAAGGGATCATTTTGATGTTCTAAGACGGCTGAGAAGGAATTCTTAAAAAGGGCAACATTCAGATGGCCCAATGAGTTGCTGTGTCTGCTGTTGATGTTTTCTTTTGAGGGCGCTAACAAAAAGACCTGAGAAGGAGCCAAGGGGGCCAAGAGAGGCCTTGTCAACGGGTGGGGGGTGGGGGCTTTCTTTCCTCCCCCTCCTCTTTCTATCCTTCTCCCTCTCCACTCTAATCCTCAAATCACACTTTCTACTAATTACAATACATCTGCTATGTTCTTTATTCAACTCTACGAAGACACTTTTGATTCAAGGCGCTTTCTTTTAGAACTCAACTCTAAGTTCAGCTCTAAGAGCATTTTTCTAGATTTAACCGTTTCAGAAATCCTTAATGGAAATGATATCCAAACAGTCTGTAGATAGTGCATTACATTTCATCAAACTGACAAAATTCAAGTAAAACATGAATTGCCATCCGCCTGAGTGCAATTAAATGCTGTCCTCTGTGAGTCTTGATCCAATAGTAATTATTATTGGAAGTTTCCAAAAACAGCGGCCACTCAAATAGCAGCTAATTATAAACCGGTCAATATTTCGCCATTGAAGGCTGAAATTCTCATTAAAGCTCGTCCCGATATTCTCAGCGAGTCTATTAAAAAGCGCTTTACCAACTAACGAATGAGGTATAGTTCAGTCACTACAAGAAAGAATAGTAAAACAAGGAAAAGGTTCTTTGAGGATACTGAATCAAAATTTTACCTTTGGAATGGCGAAAATTACAATCTCAAAAAAGTAAAATGAACTAAAAAATATCCCCAAAAAATTTGTTTCCCAAATTAGAAGGCATACATTAAAATTAAAATAAAACGAATATTAAGTTTATTTTGTTTAGTATAATTTAGTATATATTGCGCAAGGAAAAACTTTAATTTTTTTTTTTATGTTTTTCAGGGGCTCAACTAAATCTCCAATCCAAAATCCTTCGAAAATGCTCCTTACTTTGTTACTAATAAACTTATCCATATACAGCTTAATGTCCCATAAGTCGCTGATTTAGCCCAAACCAGACACCTATCCTTTCATAGTAAACTCCTTAAATACACTAATCCTCTAGTCACTCAACTTGCTTCTTACTCCATTCCCGATAATTCACCGAGGCGTCAGAAAAGATGATGGCCTCGAGACCTTCTAGTGTAGAATTATAATTGAAGTGCTACTGATGAGTAGTTCTTTCCCAGTTTTGACGTGTTATTGTAATTGTTATGAACACATTTACTAGATGCATATATATTGTACAGTTGTAAATTTCAATAATAGAAAAAAAATGTTTGCCAATGATCACACTTTTGCTACGTTTTGATCGATGACTTTTATTATTTTCAAGCGTAACAGTAATTTCCACTGTCAAAGTTCTGAGATTTAAGGGCGATATCTGAATGAAGTGATTTGAATCTTTATATGATAGATGTATCCCATTAAGAGAGTCTGAACAGAACCAAACAACTAGTAAAGAGACGGGGCAAGGTTCGGGCTATATGGTGGATGCATCAAAATTTCCCAACCGAGTTGTCCGGTCTAGTTTTCTTGGTAGAAACCAACGCCTTTCCTATTCTGGGGTTTCACTGAGAATCGGAGGCTTTAATTGCATTAGTTGTTTACTGTAAAGAGTATAATTAATGGTTTGGCCAGTTTTGAGAAGCACATGATTAACAATACTTTTACTCTTCAACCATATATTAATTATCATCCTCCTTGAGAAAAATCTGGGCTTTGGATCAAAAATTTCAAATAGATCGGTTTTCCACTGTTTTAGCAGAATTTCACAATGTTGAATTGGTGAATTAAATTTTTAACTGTAAATTCAGATGGGACGCTTCTTTTGGTTGCCAGTCTTGTGTAAATAGTTCAAAACTGTTAAGGTATTGATGGTTTAATATAAATTATGGTCGGTTATAAGTTTCTAAGCGATTTTTTCCACTTCGAAAGTAGAAAAGCAAAATATGACAATGAGCTTCGGAAATTTTCTTCCTCAAAGCGGTGTAACATTTGACAGAGAAAATCAATGCCTTCATCTATATAGGTAGAATTTTGCATGGGCTATGACCTTCCAAAACCTCTATATTATTTTACTTTATTGAATAAGGATTACTAGGGATAATCTACTCTAAAGTGACCTGTTGTGATAAAAAAAAAAAAGAAAGAAAATTGTTTCCCAAAGCCAGTATATAATATAATTTAATATTGCTTCGGAAAGTTCTGTCTTGTCAAAATAAATATTTAGGCGACAGTATGCATTGAAGTTAAAGTGGAATTGGATGTAGCGGATAGTTAACAACTCCTTATTCTTATCGAGATTTTTTAGGCTACAGTTGAATTGACAAAAAAAAAACTTAAAAGAAATAACATAAGAAATTTAATGGAAATTTTTTATTTATTATTATTTTATTTTTTTTGCATAAGATTGGATATTTATATAAGTAACATGATCTTCCTATGCTTTGAACCATTGTAAAAAAAAATGGGCAGTTAGTCAAAAGCCGGTACATTCGATTCCCTGAAGCCTAAATAGTTGGATTTTGAAAAAAAATGTGTATATGAAACAACTAGTAGGAAACTTTATGTTTTTATATAATAAACATAATATCGAAACAGAGAGCACTAATTATTGTTAAGGAAATGGGATTAACGTTAAGAATATTCTTTCTGCTCTAAAGGACGTACAGTTAATTATTGGTAAAATATCGGTGGCCATATTTCAGGGTCGGTGGTTTCAAATTGATATGATTAATATTCATTCTTCAACCGAAGATAGTTACGGTGAAATAAAACATGAATTATATTATAAAATTCAGAGAAAGTTAACTATACACCACAGCGATACTGTATGGAAATAATATTAGGAGATACAAACGTTAATGGAATGAAAGTCTACGTAAAAACAATAATAGCAATGGTAGAACTCGACTAGGTATAATTTTAACAAATCTTCTTGGATTTGGTTTTGGAACACTTCAACTTTTGTTTATAGCAAAATTAATATCAATTTCATCATAAAATAAGTGACGAAAATCAATTGGGAAACAACTTAAACCTCCAGCAGTGTATTTTTGTAAAAGGTTTTTTTTCTGCTTCTTTCCATCTAAATGGCCTAGTCTGTGAAAGGCAAAATAAAGTCGGTGGTAGCCCTGAGATCCTCTAGGTTGCCGTAAAGCTTAGACTCCTAGTCAGTAGGTTCAGGCCAACTCAGCTTAAGCTGTTCCTCCATAAAGGTGCAGCTTCTGGTGAATGTGTTCTGCTTTTTGTTCCCCTGTTCCACATTCACACAAAGAAATCGGGCCAATTTCTAACATTTGCGAGGTTTGCCTCGGGTTTTATTAAAAAACATTTCCATTCATCATCAACGAAAATATAATAATCTACTTTATAAAAAACTTGCATATTATTTCCCCTAGCTAAACTACTCAGTCCCCTGGTATTTACAGTATATGCAACACACATGTATTTCTCTATTTTACAAATATCAGTCTGTAGAAATAGGACGCACTGTCGCTAGTCAGCTATCAGTCCTATTTTTGATATATGTTGCATAGCAAATAATAGAAGTTACTATTTTCATTTCATTTATAAAGCAAGGTTTTGATAGGTTATTTGATATTAAAAATAATAACGATTTTTATTAATCTTTCAATAATAACCTGATTTTCTTATGATATTATATCTAGACCCACTTCCCGCTACGGTACTTGTCCAAAGCCTTTTTTTTTCAAATGTAGTTAAAACAAACATTATTAGGAAAAATTAATTTAGGAGGTCTATATGAAGTTGAAGAAAATCTTCATAACTCTCTTAACTGTTACATGAACGCCATTGACAGTTTACTCCAATTGTTTAAAATATGAGTCCCTTCTAAGGGAGCTAGAAGCAGCGTTATTGTTGGGGTTACAGAACATTAACTTATGTTTTGGATACATTTTTGTTATTAAACCGTTAATTGTATAAGTTGCTGCAAAACTGCTAGGCACAGCTCACGTCTTTTCTAGAGATTAAAATATATATATATATATATATATATATATATATATATATATATATATATATATATATATATATATACTAGTCCTTTTCAGGGTAGATTGGACTTTGTCAGCGAATATTTTTACTTTGTACTTTAAAAATACTATGCTCTTATCGATCAATACATTGCAAAGTCAGTATAATAATTATAAAGTTATACTTATACTAATATGTATTTAATGTATGTATTTATGTTGAACACACAAGTGCCAATAGTGTGCCGATACATTTGTTCAACCTTGTTAACTGTAATAGATTTACGTGATTCAATGTACTCTTCCTCGTATTGTTCCTTAATTTTAATAACCTATTAACTTCTTTTAATAATTTTTTATTCATAAACCGATATTATTTACATAAATTTATTTGCATAAAAAAGTTTAATTTTGAATCAGTCTTTTTATGATTATTTAGCAATTAAGAAATATTCTTTGAGAAAAAGTATGCTCTTATTTTTTACTAAAATTCTTAAAGTTTTGTAACTTTGGGAAACTAACAGTTTCATTTATAAAAAATAAAAAAAAAATATGGAAAATTCAAAAATACGCTCAATATTATTTCTATTTAACTGCTCATAGGTACTTCGAGCCTATTTTAAACTTATTTGAAACTGTAAAATACCTCTAAAAAATTTGCCTACAAGATCCGTGAGATACTCAGTGTGTCCTCCCCAAGTTAACGCAACTAAGAGGCCCAGTTTGGAAGGAAGATTTCCACTTCAAAGAGTAATGAGAACCTATTTAAATATTTTAACAGGTACTCGTACCTCTCCCCTGATTGTTTTTATTATATTTAACGGCTTAAATACGTGATATAAAACCTAATAAACTAACCACACCAATGGAACTAATTTTTGTTGTTATGTTCTAAATTTTCTTTATTTTTATTTCTCTATAACAAAATATCGAATTTATCTCTCAATCTTCGAATGAGAAAGATGATTTTTTTTTATAGATCTTTCAGTTTCCATAAACATTTATTGCTGATTCTACATTGAAAGTAAAAATTAAATAAAATCCAGATTATATTTGTGATTTTGCCGAATGGGTTTTTGGAGCTGAAAAATAAAATAAAACATGACGAACCTCTTATTTTACATATATAAAATTTTGAATTTTAAAAATTATATTTACACGATTCGCAAAAACAATTTTACACTACATTACATGAAAAATCTAAGAAAACCATTTTTTTTTTTTTTTTTTTTTTTTTTTTTTTTTTTTTTTTGGATAAAAATATTTTGTTCACTCAAATAAGGATGTTGATTCAACACACCTAACATCTATAATATATAAAATAATAATATTTATATCATATCAAATAAAAAACATTTTTTAAGGAAATTAACCTGCTTGTTGCTTGAAGGGGGTTTTCTTCCTGTCACACAGGACCTACTCAGTCATCACTAATCAAAAGGCTGCAATTATTTTAAGACCACTCGTCTTTTTCAGTCTTTATACATTCGAATATTATTCCTCAGCCTAGTTTTAGGGCCGAATTCATAGACTTCACTCAAGTGAAATTTTTCACTCAAGTGAAATTTTTCACTCTACTCAAATATGATTCTACTTAACCATTCCAGAAACAAAACTGAACTCAACTTTGAAGTTTTTTTTTCAATGATAAAAAAAAACACTCAAGTGGAAATTCTTGAGTGAAACTTAAAAGTTGAGTTGAGTTTTGTTTCTGGAATGGTTAAGTAGAATCATATTTGAGTAGAGTGAAAAATTTCACTTGAGTGCAGTCTATGAATTCGGCCCTTAGTCCTCAATACCTACTCTAAGAGAAATATTTTTCATGATAATTTAAGTGCTTTGGGCTGGAATAATTAGAAGGATTGAAAACAAAATAAATAAATAAAAAAGATTAGCATTTTCAGGTCAGTATAATATAACTTCGATTTCTTTAATAATTTCAATTTGTTATGTAGACTAAAATGACAAGAAACTGCCCGTCGTTACAGACTACTTCAACATTTACTAGACAAACGTTCAAAGCTCTCAATTTACTAAAAAAGACTCATATACATGACAGTTATCAGGCCTATTTGGACATATGGAATTGAGCTTTGGAGCTCAACTAAACCTTCTAATTCTTCCCGTATCCAATCCTTACAATCCAAAATCCTTCGAAAAATCCTTAATGCTCCTTAGTTACGAATAAATTTATCCATAAAGATCTTAATGTCCCATATGTTGCTGATTTAGCCCAAACCAGATACCTATCCTTTCATAGTAAACTCCATAACCACTCAGTCTTTCAACTTGCTTCCCATTCTATTCCTGATAACACTCCGAGGCGTCTGAAAAGAAGATGGCCTAGAGACTTTCTAGTGTGGAATAGTTATTAAAGTGCTACTGATGAGTAGTTCTTTTCAAGTTTAGATATTTTATTGTAATCATTATCAACATATTTACTAGATGTATATATTTTTACAGTTGTAAATTTCAAAAAATTAGTGGAAAAAAAAATTGGTATGTTGTTATTATACAATAATGAAATTATTCGATTTTATATGAGGATGGTGAATTAAAAATAAAATTATTTACTTTCGGTTTTTTACTTTGAAAAAAATCATCTCAGGATTGTAACAAAGTTTTGCTTCCCCATAGAAAAAAAGGATGTTCAGTTTTTCAAATTCAAAAATTTTCCATGGAACTATTCCAACTCCTCTTTATACGAACATTTGGACCAAATCAGGTTTTTATGAAATTATTTATTACAAACATTTTAAAACAAAAATAACCAAATCCGTCAAACTGTTCTCAAGAGATATTTCATATTTATTTTTATAGATATGCAATGTTACTCGCAAATTAAAAAAATCAACAAGCATATATACATATTTACCAAACACTGCACAATTAAGGAACAGAATCATCTTCAATTTTAAAAGGCTATTTGGTCGAATTATTATATCAATAATTCTTAATTTTATCCATATTTAAATGAGAGATCGACAGCTGCAACGTCATGCAGTTTTTCTGTTAAAAGTATACTGAGCAAAATAAAGCAATTTGGTTATAGATAGATTGTAAACATAAATCTTCTATTTTGTTGGTCTTGAAAACATTAAAAAAAAAATAGTAACTAAGTAAAATAGTAACGATAACAGATCTAATGATTTCTAAACAGAAAAAGGGAACGAACACATAACACAGAAGGTAACAAAAAATAAACTAAATGGTCCAATAATACACTATATCACACAGTTAATTTTTAAATTAAAGGACACTGTTTTACAGATCTGCCAGGATCTGACGATTTTTTGAGGCCGAAGGACATCCTTGGCCACTCTCCTTCCACAATTAAAATTAGTTTTCGTCCTTCAGGATGTTGTTTTAAGATGGCGGAATTTAACTATTTTATTAGTTTTTCGTCCTTAAGGATAATATGATGAAATATGTAATGGTTTTTAAGTTATCCGAAGGATAACTTCCGCCATTGTTGTCCTTGAGGATACTGTAAAATATTTAACGATTATTATTGTTTAAATGACGCACACAGCTATTCGCCTTTTTCTCCAATTCAGAACTTAACCTCGACAACTAATTAACCTGCTGAGCACGCCAGGTAACAAAAAACTATAGATGTGTTATCCATTATCCGTAACAAGTATCTATCTAAAATAATTCACTTTTTATTATTATATATATGGGGTAATCGCCATATTATCTGAAGGCAAAAAGTGGAACTCTTTTAACCCTTACTTTTAATTTTTTTTTTAAACATGTATTAAAAATTGTTGTTACAAATGTTGCCAAAGGCTATTATATACACATAAACCCTTACTTTAAAAATGACCGGCCTATCGATAGGCAGAGGAAATATTCAGGAAGCATTGTAGGATTCTTAGGTCAACGGAGGAGTTGAGATGACTACAGTTGGTATAACAACTGTCCTGCCTTGCCTACCAGATGGAAGTAAACAGCTTTAGCCGAAGAGATAGATTGTGAATTCGTAATAGAGACTTCCTGTCTGCGAACGTTAAAAGTTTTCACTTCTCTGTTAAACTTTTCTGCCTCGGCTAAGACCAAATAAAAAAAGACGGCCTCGAAGAAGTTTTCCCGGGTTAGGGCTAACAGTAGAAATGCAAAGGGATTAGATATTTGGTTCTGCCCATCTGCCGCCTCCAGCCCTCGATGGAAATTATTGACAAAGCTTTTGAAAAAAAAAAATACGAAAAAAAAAGCAACTGTACTTCCACTCATTGCTTGGCTCAATCCGCTACATTTCTTGACTCTATTTCGTTTCACTGCGCATTTCAAAAAGTTTTCTCTGAACCCTTTTACTAAAGTTTAACTGATTCTAGAAAAAATATTTTTCCTGTAGCCTGATAGCATTCTGCTTGCAGTAAAAAATGCCTAGCATTGTCGTACTATTCTATTCGAGTGGCGGTACAACTATAGCTTCCACTAATCCTAGGCTGTTGGGTTTCTCTAGTCACCCCCAGGACGTGTACTGTGCTTTAATTTGTGTGAGATAATGTAAGTTGTTAATCAACTTGTAGGAACATTGCCGTACTACCAGTCCTAATATTTCATCATGTCCCTAAATTCCTCATTTTAATAAACCAATCTACCCTTTTCATCAAATTCAATTGTTTAACCATTCGTAGTAGTTCTGTTGATTGGTTTCTGTCGTTTCTTCATCATTGTATTCATGAAGTGATATTTCTGTACCTGATAACATCATTTCAGCATGTATAATAATATCTTTTATTAACTCTTTTCTTGGCAAGATAACATAAAATAAATAAATAATATTCCGTGTAAAATCCCATTTAAAAACGTTTAACCTAAAATTATTTCTTTAAAAAAAACTAACTAACTTTATCAGGCTAGTAAAGTAAATAAAAACTTTCTCAAGCACTCAGAATATCTCAGTGATGTTGAAATATCGGTAAGAAACCAACAAATACGTCAGAATATGTAGGAATAAATATAAGAATATGTAAAAAATGATTACAAAGGGATGGTATCTCAAGGGTTAATCCAGTCAACAATGCTTATGATAGATCATTGTATAATTTTCACATTTATGTCAAAAATGGAGAATCAAAATAAATCCCATCAAATAGCCCTTCATCATAAACCTACGACTTCCTGTCCTACAGTATCCTTTAATGATATTCCACTATTCCAATAATACGTTGAACAGATCCGCTACCTAGGACTCCATCTGGACAAACGTCTTACTTGGAATCCACATACAAGACTAAAACGACAAGAAACTGCCCGTCGTTTTCGACTACTTCAAAAGACTCATTTACATAACAGTAATTAGACAAATTTGGAGATACGGAGCTGAGCTTTGGGGCTCCATTAAACTATCCAATTCATCTCGTATCCCTTACAATCCAAAATCCTTAAAAAAATCCTAAATGCCCCTAACTTATACACAAAGATCTTAATATACCTAACGTTTCTGATATAGGTGAAACCAGATATCTATCCTTTCATAGCAAACTCCACAACCATTCAAATCAATTAGTTACTTCCTTCTCATTCCATTCTAGATAACCCTCTGAAGCGAGTAAAAAGAAGAAGGCCTCGAGACCTTCTAATATAATACTTCATTGCATAGAGCCTTTATAAGTGCTACGAATGGGCAGTTGCTTTAAAAACTAGTGATATGTCATTTTTATCATTATCATCATATTTACTTTATGTATTATATTTTTATATTGTATATACAGTTGTAAATTCCAATAAATAACTAAAAAAAAAAAAAAAAAAAAAAAAAAAAAAAAAAAAAAAAAAAAAAAAAAAAAAAAAAAAAAAAAAAAAAAAAAAAAAAAAAAACAATTTCCCTTTTCAAGTTATTAAAATGGTTTTGTTAGATTTAGAAATGATGAGATCAAATAAGTGATAGATAAGATTAAACATAGTGAAAATCAGATCGCTGAAACAGGTAACACATTCTGGCGTTGACGCAATCCTGTCATAAACCATAACGATGATCATTACCACGTTATTTCGATTACTTACACTTTTTCAAACCATCTATTACATATTTTATCCAGTCTTACTATCCAATATCCTTCGAAAAACCCTCAAAGCTAGCTAGTTCAATATTGCTGCTATTTAGCCCAAACCAGATACCTATCCTTTCATAGTAAACTCAATTACCTCTCAAATCCACTAGTCTCTTGACTTGCTATCCACTCGCTTTGGTTACCTGCTTGTCTTATCATAGGAATGATAAGATAATACTCCCTTTCATTTGAAATTCTTTTTTGATCACAGACTTATGGTAAAGCGTTTGAAGAGTCCTTTTTAATTTCTCTCCTTCAAACTTTATGAATTCGGGTTGGTGTACTCCTGAACTTATATACTTATACATTCGCACCCCGCACACATTCCATATAATATTAAAATAATAAAAGATACAAAAAAAAAAATGATATAAAAACAATATATTTGGAATGATTAATAAGTTTTAATTTTTAACACCCAACAAAGAAAAAGGAAATCGATTTAGAAAAATTTTGCTTTGTAGATTATGCTAATATCTAAAACTAAAATAATGAATAACTTTTATTAAAATAGTTTTATATTTAATCAGTTTATCTCGTAAGAATCCGACCCCACACTTCATGGATTTGATGGAAAATTAGCAGTTAGGATTGAAGTGGAATCAGTAGATTAAACCAAGAACAGTGAAGGTGCCACCAGTCAGGAGCATTTAGTGTTTTCATTCGTTTGTAGGCACCGACCCCTAATGAGTTTACAACAAAGACAAAGCTGCAACAACAGTTCCAAAGACAACTAAATCTACAACCACGGTATGTAAGTATGGCAAAATGTCCCTATTTATCCACAACTTCCCCACTACTGATAAATCTTCTAGTATTCTCTAAAAGGGACAAGCAAATTCTCAACTTCAAAGTCTTACAAAGGCAGCTCTTGTAGTGTGTGTGTGTGTGTTCACCGATAATGTTATGTCGATTACATGTAACCGATCGATATAGCTGACGTTGTATATAAAAAATAATGATTACATCATTACTATAACTATATAAACATTTTTTTAATATTTAATTTTTAGTAACAGATCCACATACCTTCATACTAAAATACAGCCAGACAGTAGAACAATTTTACTATACTTTATGATATTATATGGATACTCTTAGAGAATTTTTGTAATTTCAGGATAAAAACTATTTTTCGTTCAATTATAGTATCCAACAAAAAATTCGTTCAGCCTCCTCCAATCCACAGTTAAGCAAAACGGTATTATTAGGATTGACCCTACTATATCATCATGCGTACCTCAAGTAAAACGGTATTACTTGCTCCTTTTAACAGTTACTTTTTGTTAACTAGTTACTATTTAACCGACGCGAAATCTAGCGGTAGAAATTTGAAATCAATTTTCCCTTTATCATTACATAACTTAGCCCAGATGTTTTCCACCCTTTAAAATTCCCTCACCGCTCTTCACTACGATCCGCCTTTTTAGCAAAAGCAACCACAGAATGTTCAATTATTATTCTACAATGACTTTTAAACACAAAATAAATACCTTATACTCATGTATTATTTATCTATATAATTTACTATATTATATCACTATTTATATATTACGCACTTCATTTATTATTTGTATAATATTATTCAACTATTAATAACATAATATTATTATTTTTTAATTAAATCATTCTCACACCTTGCCATTTATTTATGATTTCTCAGGCCTTTTATTATTGTCATTTTATTATTAACTGTTGTTCGTTTCGGTAATTGTTCGGATCGGCGACACCAACCCCTACACGCGCCGAGAATACCTTTTATAAATTCTAACCTTGTTCCGATTTATTTCAATGTTCTAGTCGCTGCTTTTAGAGGGGAAAGGTTATTCTCCTACATTTACTGAGAAACTCTAAATCCCTGTTCAAAGTAATATTAACTTCTGTTTACCTTCTAATATTAAAATGAGAAATAAGGAAATAATGAAGTGGAAATAAGAAAATAACGAAATATAAGACACTAAATCAATTTTGAATTAATATTAATTAACATACTACTGAACCACCAGTAAAGTTAATTCCTGATTAACTTTCTGTCAGAGAAGTCAAAATAACAAATTATAAATATAAACAAGACTATAACATTACACAGATAGTTCTACAATTATATAGTAATGTGTCATTTACCTCTTAATCTTTGATTATTTTCACATTGTCAATTCTCCATGTTATAAGCCATTATATAATATAAGACAGAATCCTAGATGAAAGTGATGATGTTAATTTCTGCTATATTTTCTCAAGGGAAGTGGAAATAGGAAAACATGAAACCTGTGATATATCTTCTCACATTTATTTATAAACTGATATGTTTTATTGAATTAATTATACAATCTGTCTCACTTTAGGACAAAAAGTAATATGGATGACAAAGAATCCATTCACAAAATATGTATACTGAAATTTTATCACAAATTGAAACAACAAATAAAAATATATAAAACACAAATATAAAATGTACAAATAAATCTTTTTAAGTTTGTAAACACTTTTACACATAAGATAACATGAAATAAGAAAACATGAATTGATAAAACACTTAATACTCAAGTTGTTAACTTCTGTTTCACCTATTTACATTTAAGAAGTCTAAATAATCAATATAACAAACTAAACAATACAATCCAAGTTGAAACTGTAGAAGTGATTGTTTACATTGAGGTTATAGGAATGAACTATCGAAAAATGTAAACATGAAGTGAAGCGTAAGGATCGAACTGGTCGGTGAAGCGCGGGTCAAGCCAGTTTGGTGGTGTCGCCGATCCGAACAAATACCTTCGTTTTATTCAGAGACAGTTTATAAAAATAATAAATGTATAACAATTGTATTCATTTCTTTTCTAGCTATTTTTTCTCTACTTTTACACTACCATTTATATTTAATATTATAGCAACAATTTCATATTTATTGAATAAATAAATAAAGTACAATTTACAAAAGCATGTAGTGTGATTTCTATTTGCATCTCAAATAGAATCTGAGGAAGTTTTCATTTCGAATGGCTTCCGCTTGAATACGCACCAGTTAAACAGTAACTGGTTACCGAAAGGTAACTGTTAAAAGGAGCAAGCCGCCTCTTCGCAAGTAATGCCAGCAAAAACATTAAAATAATAAATGACCAGAACCGTTGAAATACCTATCCTCTTAAATAAGGATTTAAGAAATGAATTATTTTTTCATACATTATCTGAATTGCAATTACATTATATATTCCATCAGTGAGGTGTTGGTTCCAAAAAATCTATTCTCGATTCTCGATATGAAAGCTAAACCATACCAGATCTGATTGTGAGTGAAAAAATAATAATAGCCCATGAAATAAGCAAATAGCATTTATTATCCAAAAAATAGAATATATAGGTTAAATGCAGTTCAAATAATGTACAAACAATAATTCATAATATTAACTATTAGGTATTTAAGAAGATAAATATTCCAAAGGATATAGGTTTTATTTATAACTTAAAAATTGCAAACCTCACTAAAACTTTTCACCACACACTGTAGAATATACACTGATATATTTCTTTGGATGTTGAGTTAAATAGTCTATTAGGGTTAGAAAACCAGTATGAGCATTTAATGAAATGAAAACCGATTCTTATTTAGGAATTATACAATACTTTAAGAATAAAATTAAAATATAATGGCGCTATTATCTGACTGCATTAATTTATTTACTGCTTCAGCTTCAGCAGTTTAAAATATTAATCCCGTTTCTTTGTTTTTCCAATAGCGAATGCATATCTTTAACAATATGACCTTTGTCTAGCAGAAGAAATGCTTGATTTTTTAAAAGAATTTTATTATTCTTTAAAATTGTATAAAAAACATTTCTCTTTTAAGATGTAAAGTATATTTACATTTCATAAGAGTTTAATTATCTTACATTTTTATTTCATCGTTATAGTTATGTGTTACATTTTCAAAAGTATGGATCAGTTCCTAGGAATCGTATTTGGGTTATCGATTCTCGATACCAATTCTTTTCACCAGAATCGATGGAATCGATATTCGACGTTTGCTATCGATTGAATGCAATCGATATTGAAAATAGTAAATATTTTTTTGGTGTTTACTGTTAATTTATCGAATAACTGTTGTATTTTTAATAAAATTAGTTTAATTTTTCAGTTCTCTTATGAATTAATATTTGTAATAACAATTGAAGTTTTAAACCGAGGTATCCACTTAGAGAATCGAGAATCGAATAATTACTGTACCGACACATCACTGATTTGAAGTTATATTTAATATAAAAATAAAATAAAACGTTAAAAACTTACATCCGCTTCTGACGTCAGATCTTCAAAGCATAGGATTCAAGAAACTCTTCTTACAAAAGAACCATAAGCGGAAATATTAAATTTAATTATTCCATAATAAAACACACTATAACACTATAAAATCACAAAACACAGTAACACTGCCTAAATGATTAAACTTGACGGAAAACCGCACGTCACGACCGTTAGCAGAAGAGAACATCTCGAGATCTCGGATTAAACTGACAAATTTAAGCCGTAACTGTAGAAAGCTTGGAGGCGTCAGGTGATTTAATTATAAATAATCGAATCTGATTGGCTGAGCCGCATCGTACCACACCCTGTATATTTCCTTTTTCCCTTACTTAGTTTTTCTACTGCCCAAGTAAAAAACATCAGGCATTTCCAGTTTTATCCGGATTTGATGTACATTCAGAGACGAAATATTTCCGATTGCTAAAGAATAATATAATATTTCTAGTTAAAGTGTTCGACGAAAATAAAAAAAATGAAATAACAGTGCATTTTCAAATCATTCTGAATCAATAACTCAACCCTTTGTATTATATACGTACATATTATTAAGTCGTTATTCGTACATTAAAATTTTCCGTATTTAAAACATAATCTTCTGAATAAATAAATTTACTTAAAACAACTTTTAATAAATTATTCACCGAGATATTCTGATCGTATGATATGATATCGTAAGATATGATGTCTTCAGGCTAACGGTAACTAGCGAATTTACTAAATTAATAAAATAAGGCAGCGATATGTAAGTCATGAGGGAAACTAGTACCCATTGGTTCCTCCTTCTTGGATCATGTTTTGTACAATTCAGTCGAGATAGTCATGAAGTTTCTTGTAAAATATTCAGTATTTTGTTTTAATCTTTAAAATAAAAATAAACATAAATGTCTACTAAAATAAGTAAAAAAAGTAAAAGTATTAAATAAACATCCAGTAAAGGAAATATAAAATAAAAAAAAATAAATAAATAAATAAAAAAAAAAAACAATATAGAATGCCATTCTGTTATACAATTAATGTAGGTATGTAAAAATTAAATGTATGTCTTCATATTTGAAGTGTCTCTGAAACAAATAATTTTAAATGAATAAAACAAAATAAAATCGATTCTCGGTTCCACAGATTATTGCGAGAAAAAAATCTTTATTCGATGATCCAAACTCGAATTCGACGATTCAATCGATAAATTTGTGCCTCGCGCCGGCGATAAATGTCTGATATATAATTTAGTTATTATTATACATTGCAATGAACGCAGCCAGACATTAGCAGCATTTGATTATAGATGTATTTATTATTAGTTGCATGTTTCGAAACTTAATAAAATGTATCGGATGTTATGTATAAAATGTAATAAAAATGTATCGGAATACCAAGAATCGATGGTCGAAAGTCGATTTATAGGTATCGATTGATACTAATAATCTTTTCAAATCATATGATAATTACAGGAGCTATAATACAGCGATAATATAATGTTATTCTAATATAGTTAGACAGTTTTATTTTGTTTACCGATTAATGAAATTATTATTCATTGATTCTCCTCCAACCCCCCCCAAAAAAAAAAAAAAAAAAAAAAAAAAAAAAAAAAAAAAAAAAAAAAAAAAAAAAAAAAAAAATTTTTTTTATGACAGCTATTTGTACAGTTTATCAGTTTTGTATTTGTACTTACCTAAAATATTATTAATTACATATATTATATATTTCAGTTAATTTTTCAAACGCTTTAAGTATCGAGAAGCGAAATTCGATTTCCGGGTGCCGGTATAATGTGAAATTTCAGTACCGATACATCACTGATAAATGTGTATACCATGTTAAAAATAAACACCAGTTAGTTTTCTGGTGCAACGCAACACAGCTCGGCTTTTTTTAACACATTGATATCAATGGAACAGCCACCTTGACATGCGACTGCATGAAATGCTACCCGCGAGCACGGCAGAGAAGCGGCGCAGTTGTATAGATAAAGTTAACCTTTTAGTATGATCTGTCTTTTATATTTTCTGTTTAACGTTATATTGCTTGATAATATTTATAAACAATTATAAGAAACAGGATATCAGTTGAAAAATATTTTTAAAATTTTAACGGTTTTTATAATACCTATATGTTATTATTACTAACTCAAGCAGCAATATAATTAAGATATTTCGAAAGTTTTTAATCAAAGAGTTAAATTTATTTCACAAAGCTTAAGTAATTAGCAAATTTTTAGAAAAAGTTGAAACTTTTATTTAAAAATCAGCTGATTTAAAATCAATTTTAAAAAAATGCATAATGTAATTTAAGAAAAAAGTAACAAGCAGATAAATAATTTATAGCGGAAATAAATGAAATTATATAATAATAATAATAATTTGAAAAGAAAAGATCATCACGAAAATCACAATTTATTAAAAATGTTTTTAAACTGATCCCCAGATGATCTGAGTCAAAAGTTAGTTAAGTATTTTATTTTTGAAAAGTTAATTTCAGAAGAAAAGTCATATATATGCTTTTATAAAAATTTTGTTTTAGCTAAAAAAACAAACATAAAAAAACAACAAATAATACGCAATAAATATTTTGTTGTTAACATAATATTTTTCTTGTAATAAAATACTTACAGTTGATTCTCAGGTGTTTTTATTTTGATTTAAAAATATTTGTCAATGCACTGCCTAATTTTAATTATTCAATCTCATGCTTAGAAATCTCCAGTTATGTTTAAATTAAAACCTTAGATGTTTTGTCTATTAATCTTGCAATCATACAATATATATATATATATATATATATATATATATATATATATATATATATATATATATATATATATATATAATAAAAATCAATTTTGCTAATAACTTGTTACGCAACCTCTAAATATAATTTATAAAATATACTCACTAAGAACAAACGTTAGAATATTGAAAAATACTGCAGTCCTCAACAATTTCACCAGTTTTAAATATTTAAAAATGACCTTTTAATGTATATTTCCATCATCTCTCGTAATTCCAGGATTTTGTTTTTTAAACCTAACGATTTTATTTTTTAAAAGCATTTATGCTCAACATTCTAATCAACAAAGGTAAAATAAAAAGGGAAGTACGATTTCATAGTGTCGGTGATGTCATGTCCTCTCGCATTCCCCAGTCCCTCAGGAAGATACGTCTAGCCTAAAAGGGTTATGTCTATACGGTTCGGTATACCTATCCCAGACAAGTCTCTGGTTTATCTACTCACAAAATAAGTGTTTTCACTTCCTCTAGCCTCTTCTAGCAATTTATTTTCTTAGTCGTTTTATTAAACCTGAGAAAGATCTTTTACCAATTTTCCGGGCTCGTTGATCTCCCACAAATCGTTTGTACTGATGTAACGATAAATCGGAACCTAAATTAAAATTAATGGCTATAATAAAATATTAAAGTAATAAGTACCTTTGATGATAAACTATCTTCAGATCGATGCTCTAATAATGGAGTCTTACCTAAAAAAAACATATATTTTTCTTAATATATGATACAATGTAGAGTTAAGCAAATCCATTCTCTCTCTCTCTCTCTCTCTCTCTCTCTCTCTCTCTCTCTCTCTCTCTCTCTCTCTCTCTCTCTCTCTCTCTCTCTCTCTCTCTCTCTCTCTCTCTCTCTCTCTCTCTCTCTCTCTCTCTCTCTCTCTCTCTCTCTCTCTCTCTCTCTCTCTCTCTCTCTCTCTCTCTCTCTCTCTCTCTCTCTCTCTCTCTCTCTCTCTCTCTCTCTCTCTCTCTCTCTCTCTCTCTCTCTCTCTCTCTCTCTCTCTCTCTCTCTCTCTCTCTCTCTCTCTCTCTCTCTCTCTCTCTCTCTCTCTCTCTCTCTCTCTCTCTCTCTCTCTCTCTCTCTCTCTCTCTCTCTCTCTCTCTCACACACACACACACACACACACCATACATTTATATGTACATGAATTCATATTAAAATTTTTTTTTTTAAATATACTGAAAATAAATAATAGGTATTTCTTAATTCATATGATTTAATAACTGATACCATTAAAAATATCAATAACTGATATTATTTTTAGAAATACATATACTTTTCTAGCATATGTATGTGGACTCTGGTACACACCTTAGACTAGCCCACACTACTGACGGATCGGGTTTTGTAAAAAAAAATTGTTTATATCGGAAAATATGCTATATAACAGGTGCTCCGCTTGTTGCTGATTAGTGTGCGTTGCCAGTACCTAAGCAACTTAACCTATCGTTTCGGAAAATTCGCTCTGGTGCGCTGCGCTCCGATCCGTCAATACTGTCCGCTAGCTTTATCCCCTGGTCATAGCCTTTTGGGAATCACAAATAATGGAGTAACCTCAGAAATCTTCCTAAAATAGTAATTTAAAAATCGTTATAGATGTGTGTTATAGTTAATTAACTGGAAGTTACTTTACAGGGTGAGTCCCTCTCAGTGTAAAAAAAAAAAAAAAAAAAAAAATGGTTGAAACTAGATCAAAAATGCCTCATACCTTACCTTTCAATTCCAATCCGTTGCAGATATACGATAATTCAAAGACTTTTGAGGAAACCACTTTTTTTTGCCAATATCAGTAATATCTTCACTTTGTTTAAACATTGTTCAAATTTTGACCACATTTTCTGATTTAGAATTAAATTTCCTATAAGAGCAGAGTTCGTGTACCCTTGACTTTTACAAACTTGGGACCTAAGCAACAGCTTGATCTTCACCTTATTTAGTGAAGTTACAATGTCTTATAATACTTTGCTTTAAATACGCCCACCATTTTTCAAGAAAACTTTTCACAAAACTGCTTAACATACAAAAACTTTCAAATTTAACCAGCTTTCATATGTTTGATCAAATTGATTATTCCGTATGGATTTCATTGAGAAATTTACTTATAAAATCGGAAAAAAAAAATGGTGTATTATTTGGCATACAAATCAGTTACTTGTGTAAATAAGACATTACAATAATCGCTTTATGGAAATTTGTATTTTAAATATAATAAACTCTTCATTGGAATAAAAAGCAAAGATAAAATTTATTGTTTAACTAATAAAGGAAAACTGTCTATAAAGTGACACCAGATCAAAGGATTTTATGTTATTTATTTATTTATTATTATTATTTAGGATTTATTTTATTATATTTTTGAATGTAAGGTTTAAAACCCAATGATAATGAGCGCAGACCTCAAATTTGCCTTTGGCTTCTGAGTGTAGATGATAATATAGAATAACACTTGGATGAATATTAATATATTTATTAATAAAAATTAAATTAAATTATATAAAAACTTTTTTAAATTGAAAACCTTTTTCTATTTGTTTTAAATATCTGACATAGTGAGAAACATTTTTTTTATTTATTTTTTTCATTTAAGTGAATTAACAGAATGCGAAACTAAAATAAAAACTAGACTAGGTGTATTATACTGCCGGTAAATCTCTTGTGACATGTATTTGAATCGGAAGGCTTTTGCTAAAACCACACCAGCACCATCGTTTTTATTATTTAATGTGCTAACCAGGCAATATGAGCCCCTTCTCCAACCTACTTGGTGCCTAAACTGTTATTTATGAAAAAAAAAAAAAATCATACTGAAAATTGAAACACGGAGATAAAGTTTTATCCTCCATATGATAACTAGACAGGAGAATTATTAGCATTTATATTTTTTTAATTTTATTGAATTTTAAACAGGCAGTTATTCATTCTTCGTTTAATGTATTTTAAGAAAGAAAATATATTTCTCTGTCCCCTTAAAAATAATAAGCTGATTTAGTTCTTTATCATCATCACCCAATCATTTTTTCCTCGATTCGCTGATAAATAAAGGAGAGTAAAATTAATTTAGTATAAAATATTACATGTCGGATGATATTAAATTGAAAAATAATACATATATATATATATATATATATATATATATATATATATATATATATATATATATAATGATGATGATATATATGATTTATATATATAGACGCACCAAATAATTATTTAGAAAATAACTTTCTTTCAGCCTAAAAATATGTAAACTTATACCTTTACTGCTCTTAATCAGGGGAATGGGAATTAACCAATGGCTGTTATTCAATCAAGAACGCGTCGACCATCAGGTATTTCCTAATGAATAACGCTTGATAAGTCCTTGGCACGGATGTATATTAATTGACAATTAAAACTTATGCCAGACCATTTAATATAGTGACAAATCGCGCTGTTTAAGTTTCTCTCAATCCCCTACCAGAAGCCAATACAAGTTTAAAAATCTTTTAACTCGACTTAGAGGATATCAAAGGATTCGGTCCAGTTGGGATACATATCATCGAAAGATAATATAAACATTTCCAGTAACAGATTAAGTAATCTATGGACGAACATAATTCAAGTTAAAAAATTATTACTATCATTAGGCACGATCTAGACCTAAGATAGACCACGTTAAGCTCTTGTGGTTCTTTTCTCGCCCAAATGATCTTCATTTTCTCCCCAAGTCCTCTCCTCCTATCCTCTGACCGAGTTCTTCCAGTTTTCTTGACTCCGTTTCCAGACTGTACTTCCCACGCATTCACCTTTCTTCCGTAAGCATTTCTTTCTAGAGCTTCTTCTGGGTTTGGAGAAGAAGATAGTCAGGGATGCAGTCAAAGTAACACCACGTCAAAGAAGAATCCTTTAATACGTGCCAACGTTTCGACCTGCGTTGCAGTTCTTCTTCAGGGCTATAATGAAAAAAATACCAGAAGTGACCAAAAATAGATGTGACAAAAATAACGGACCGATAAACAGATGAGAAATGGAAAACAGAATGGCATAGATAAAAAAAAAAAAAACAATATACAAAAACCGCATAGAAAAGATCAGATACATAAATAACAAAGAATACAAAGCAGCAAGGTAAGAATAAGGACAAGACAGGAATGAAAAAGGAAAAAAAAATAAAAAATAAAAAAAATTTAAAAAAAAAATAATAAAAAAAAAAAAAAAAAAAAAAAAAAAAAAAAAAAAAAAAAAAATATATATATATATATATATATATATATATATATATATATATATATATTTCTTCTGGGTTTGATTTTGCACTTTTAAGGCCTTTCTTCACTTGTGTGATCCATGCCATTGTTTTAAAGTTTATTCTTGCCTTCAGGATCTGATGGGTCAGTCTGGGTTCGGGTAGTCTGCGTATGTGTCCATAGAATTTCATTCTGCGTTTCCTGATGTCTGCCTCGATGTTTGATAGTTTCTCTATGGTTTTAATATGTAGAGGTCTGTAGCAATACATTAAAAGTCTGAAGTAAAAAATTAAAAAAAATTGAAAATATTCCTGATTTCAGGAAGACATGACATGTCCCCTTCAGGCGTAGTATTGAGTAAAAAAGCTAAGCTAATAGGTTTTTAGTATTAACCTGAACTTCTGCATGTGCTTTCTGCTCATTAAATTTATTTTGTTTTAACGATTTCTTACAATCGTTTATCTGATTAATGGTTATTGATTTATCATTTTTTTTTTAATAATAAAATTTAATTTTATATTACGCTAGTTCATTTTACGTCCCTACGAAATAGGAGATGGGCCAGACAGTCAAGTAAATAAACATATTGTAGAGAGCATGAAATATGCGATTATTTTATACTTCAAGTTTCTTTAGAAGTGGTTAGAAAATAAACATACTAAAAGGGGGGGAGGGAGAATGTCCCATTTTTGGGTTTTTCGAATATATCTCGAAAACTGTAGACTCTAGAAAAATATGTTTCAAATAAAAGTTAAAGCTAATTAAATTTCCTATAAAATTAGTTTTGTAGATATTTGTCGAACTTCCAACCTTTATCGAAATATACGTTATTAAAAATCCATAATTTTCGCAAAAAAAATTTTTTACTTCACTTTTTGTCAAACAATTGTTTCTAGTGTCTTCCACGATAATTTTTCAGAAAAAAATGTAAGAATCGAAGTTTCAGAGCATTAAATTTATTTTAATTTTATATATACGTTTCTGGCACTTAAGGCAAATGATTGACAAAAAGTGAGATACAGTTAAATATGTATATGACCAGTTTTATAGAAATTTTGATTTGTAGCTTAGTTTCCTAGAGTCCACTGTTTTTGGGATATAATCGAAAAACCTAAAAATAAAACCTTTTACCCTCCTCCCACCGTAAGCATACCCCTCAGGGGCGGTGACTTTTAGAATGTTTACCTTCTTACTATTCCTACAGAAGCTGTGAAGCAAAAAATTATCGCATATTTCATGCACACTACAAGCCTCATTTCAGCACTTATTGACTGAACTAAGGCCCCGATCTCGTTCCTCTGGCTATATGGAAATGGCCCAGGGGTCGAAAGTCCCTTCTGAAAAATTATCCAATAGAACTTAAACTAGGAATAACGGACTTGATAATTAAATGAACCGTCAAGGAAAATTTTTAAATGAGTATTTTGTGTTGCATTACTTCCTAAAATTAAAACTGAACTATAATACGCCAAAATAAACAAATTTTTTTTTTCTTCTTCATATTATTTTATTGAAATTCATCGATAAGTTAAACAGATAAATTATGTGATGTTTCTGTTGGTTGCAGCTATTGATAAAATCATGGCGAGGGCGAGAAGGGGGGGAGCATAAATTTGAGCGGTTGAGCCTGAATGAACCATGTGGTGACTAAATAGTTTGTTAGGATCAATGTCATAATAACCTGTTGAGCTACACAATGATTGTATTTTCCTTTTCACATTCTGCATTGAATCCATAATTAATAATGAATTATTTCTGTATCCATTACAACTCACTAAAACGTTTTAGTTGTCAGTTCTTGAATTCCTTAAATTATAAAACATAGAACTAATTAATGGCTAAAAAAATCACTGTTTTCAAAAATTAGGGTGGGGGGGCATAGAGCCAAAGGACGGAAATAAAGATGTAAACTGAGTGCAGAAAAATTGTTTCCTTGTTTTATTTTTGGTTTGATAAAATTAAAATAACTATTAAAGGATACCAATTTTTAACTACGTATTTAATTATTTTATATTTTTAACCATTTGACGGTGTTATACGAAGTATGTTTCATATAATCATCCATGTTTACTTTTAATATTTATTAACGCGGCTCACTGGTTGCTTTTGTCAACCAGGCTCATATTTTCCTCTCCAGTTTTCTAGAACTCGAAACCACTTCTGGTCGTCAATACCCTTACCCCCACTCTTCTCCGTTGTCCCTTTAGTACGGTTTCAAATTTAGTCTAGTGGGCACATGTAACCTTTTTCGTAATTGAATATCTGAAACCAAGCTTTGGTAGAAAAAGTCAACCACGCGCATCTTCATTTAATTATTTGTTTTCTGATTCTCACTTAATAGAAATTTCACGCCTCTGACCATGTATTTTAAGTAAAAGTTCATTTTTGCGATATTGTTGCTCTTCCTAATGTAAAATTTAAAAAAAAATTATCACTTCCAGGTTATATTGCGTTGACAAATAAGTCCGTTTGGTTTTCTGATAGTGAAATAATAAAATAAAAGTCTGTGTTTAATGGACTTTTATTAGTATAGCTTGTTCCCATCTTTCGACTAATTGCATAATGCTACGTTCAAAGATATCTGAGGTTTATAGTAAAAAAACTGATCCAAGTGGTTTTTGATGTCCTGTTCGTTTTGGAATTGCTTTTTATTCATGGAGTTCTGTTGGGACCGTGGCAGTCACTTGGAGCAAGGTTTAGTGAATACGGTGGATGGGTCAAATGGTCCCATCCAAAGCTTAATAATTTATTGTGAGTGAACAACGCTTTTTCATTTTCACAGAGCAAAAGCAATCTAATGTAAACAATAATTTGCAGAAATATTACAAACAGGGTAAAGAATCTATCTTAGGGATTAATTTAACTGAAAACAATAAGAAACGATTTTAATATATAATATTATAGGACAGAGCTGGATATTTATCAGAAGTTAGAGAAAACTATAGTGGGTGACAAAATCAACCGCGCGCACAAATACGTGATCCGAGTTGGGCACGTCCGATCTAGGATAAATTTGGGGTAATTTAAAATTGGAATCATTTTATGGAAACGCAATTAAATAAGAAACAAATCTCGGATATTTGTTAGTACTGCGACGTTGATAGTGGTATCAACCAACGTCCGGGGGGACTGTTATCAGGATCTATATATATTTATAAATACTCGTTGGTTTGATACAATAATTGGTTGCAGTTGTTTGTAATGAAGAAGCTATCTTCGAAACCCAGCAACTATGGCTAGGGACTGGTATTATCATGAGGATAGTCTCCTCTTTTAGAAACAGAACCTGCAATCAGTACGTTACTATGGCTAAAGCAGGTTCGCAAATTACGCTGAAGGATAAGAGTCCACATACGCAACAAAAAGGCTAACTTAATATACTAACGTTTCTAGGTACATCCTAGGATACAGGTAGCCATACATTATTCATTTTTTATCGCAAGTTGGTGAGCCCCAAAGACGATTACTTGTTGATTCAAAGCTCAGTCCGCAATCGAATATCTTCACCAAGTGAGATCCTATCCATCATTCAGGGATCCGGATTGCGACCGGCGTTTATCGAACCAACTCTATTCTCACCTTAAGTTTCGAAGCAGGTTCGTCCTCAATTTTATCTTTGAGACAAAATCTCGCGATAAACTGCAGGTCAAATCCCTAAGTTAACATATAAAACATCTTATATATGTTCAACTGTTAAAAACAACACACCCCCTACCCCACTTATTTTGCCATAAAAAAATTACTCAGCAACTACTATTTATACAAAAAAATAAATAATTAAATGAAGAAAAATAATAAAATCTTCTTCGGTCCAAATGAACAATGAACCGTCTTAACAACAATTTTTTTTGCTCTACACATTTGGATCAAAATTCGATAGATCAAAACAATTGTCAACACAACTCAACCTATAAAATTAAACTTCATATGTATATGAAATACCGTAAATTCCATTTACTCCTATAGAATAGAATAGAATAGAATAGAAAAAAAAATTTATTCTGGGACAAAGTCCCTTAAGAATAATAGTTACATGACAGACCATAAGTTATATCTGGCCTAGAGATTATAAATTAGATAATAAAGTAGGATAATTAAAGTAAATACAATTTTACATTAAAATAAGTAATAAAATGAAAACAAAACTAAACAAAAAAATCTATACGCATATATGAACACATACACACTGTATACATACATAAACTATATTTACAATTAGTAAAAGAAAAAATGTTATATAATAAATTGACTAAACAATAGATTTATGAAGTTGAATCTAGTAAAGGATGAAGAAAAAAAGTGATGATGAAAAATAAAGATGAAAATTATTCAATGATAGAGAAAAATTACCACATAAAAATTGTTTAAACAGGCTAAATTTATATGTGATATGCTTGGGTGAAATTCGTAAAGCATCTATATAATTAGATAGCATCCGACTGGAGGGAGGAAAGGTGGTGAAAGAGGAGTGTTATAAAAGTTCCGAGGGAGGATGCATTACGAATAGAAGGAGGAAGAGAATTCCAAAGAATAGCGGAGCGGGCAAGAAAGGAACGTTGGAAAGTAGTAGTATGGGGTATAGAGATCGGAGAGACGGGGCCTTGTATGCAATGATTGGATCGAGGACTTGAAATATAGGATATTGGGAATAAACGGAGGGTGATGTGTGTTTATAACTTGGAAGAGGAATGTACCAAGGAAGTAATCTCTACGGAAGGAAGGGGAAAGCCAATTCAACTCGGTATATGTGTTAACAATAAAAAACATCGCAGTAACGACCCACTACAAAGTCGATAGCTTCACAATGGGAGAAAACTTGGAAGAAACTGTATACTTATCATGGATACCCAACCACACGGTGATTGGGGACAGCCACATTGAACCGTAAAATTCATAGAGAAGAGGTTCTACAATCCAAACATAGGATAGACAACACCAATCTCACCTACAGTTTCTGTTAAAAAGTAAAACAACCATAAACATAACACCAACTCAATAAAATTATTTTTATAAACCATCGATTTTTTCTACGATATATTGATATAAAGATAATTACCTTACGATCTATCGTTTTCTCTATATTAAAAATACAACAAACAAAAATTAACATAGAAATAATTTTTAGAAAAAAACAAATACAGATTTCTAAATTAAACCTAAGTGTACATGAACTACTAAGCACTTGAATTAAGTGAATACTTGAACTAAAAAGTAAAAAATAATATTTGAATTACTTTGAAACAAAGAGAATTAAATGATAATCAACGAAATTATCGATACTTATATACCTATTCGCAATATCTGATCAGTTATTTTTTGGAGTCGGTGCCACCAGCCAAGGGTAATTTAATCTTGCCTTTGCAATAACTTTTGAATGGCAAGAGACAGCCGTGTGGCAGTGATGAAATCTCTGAGGTTCTTTACAATTTCCATTTCTTTTTTAATTAATTTTTAAATTGCGAATAGGTATATAAGTATCGATAATTTCGTTGATAGTCATTTAATTCTCTTTTCTTCAAAGTGATAAAAAAAAATGTTTTTCTGCTTTTTAGTTCAAGTATATATATTAAGGTTTAATCTTGTAGTCGGTTTTTGTTTTTTTTTTCCATAAATATTTATATTTTTAACATTTTAGTGGTGAGTGTATTTTTGTTTTTACAGTTAACTCTCGGTAAGTCGATCTTCAAGGGACCCTATAAAATAGTTCGGTACATAAAGCTCAGCTTATTGAACAACGACTTATCGAGGTTATCATTCGACGGCGGTACTCGATAGGCGGTACCTGTAAGTAGACTTACCGCCAGTAAGCGATCTTTTCTTTATTCTTTAGAACGGTTGAAAGAAACGGAAATCCGAATTCACTTGCAATAACCCGAATTCTTTCTCCTTTCTTCACTTCGCGAATCAGTTTCAACTTTTCGTTAATTAAAATAAATTTTCAATAAATATATATAAATATATAAATATATATATATATATATATATATATATATATATATATATATATATATATATATATATATATATATATATTTATATTTGTTACGCGATTACTCCGTCAATTGTGAATCAATTTTGATTATTCTTTTTCAGAAAGGTAGGCCATACTTCAGAGCTGGTAAATTTGATTTAAATCAATTTCGATAACCCGAATTTTTAAATAAGGAAAACAAAGTCTACGGTTGCAAGTACATTACACGTTAATTTCACCTCAATGAGTCGATGCCAGGCAAAATACCCGAAAAATTGTGTAAATAAGTCGAACTGACAAAAGGAGATCAACAGAGGTACTTCCAGCTCTATGAATCGTACTGTTGGAAGTCATTGCCTTTATAACTCGAACTCAAATTCAAAGAATTTCATGGGTAATATATTTGTCTCTGTTTTTTGTCATTATTTACCTTTTCAGTTTATAGGTACACCAGTTCACTTTAGTGGTTTTTCGATGGCTCCGTGAAAATTAAAATTTATTTTAATTAACGAAAAGTTGAAACTGATTCGCGAAGTGAAGAAAGGAGAAAGAATTCGGGTTATTGCAAGTGAATTCGGATTTCCGTTTCAACCGTTCTAAAGAATAAAGAAAAGATCGCTTACTGGCGGTAAGTCTACTTACAGGTACCGCCTATCGAGTACCGCCGTCGAATGATACCCTGGATAAGTCGTTGTTCAATAAGCTGAGCTTTAGGTACCGAACTAGTTTATAGAGTCCCTTGAAGATCGACTTACCGAGAGTTAACTGCAAAAACAAAAATACACTCACCACTAAAATGTGAAAAATATAAATATTTATGGAAAAAAAAAAAAAAAAAAAAAACCGACTACAAGATTAAACCTTAATATCTTTTTTAATTATTTTTTTTTTGGTCATAAATTGCGAATAGGTATATAAGTATCGATAATTTCGTTGATTATCAATTAATTCTCTATGTTTCAATGTAATTAAAATATTATTTTTTACTTTTTAGTTCAAGTATTCACTTAATTCAAGTACTTAGTAGTTCATGTACACTTAGGTTTAATTTAGAAATCTGTATTTGTTTTTTTCTAAAAATTATTTCTATGTTACTTTTTGTTTGTTGTATTTTTAATATAGAGAAAACGATAGATCGTAAGGTAATTATCTTTATATCAATATATCGTAGAAAAAATCGATCTAAAAATATCGGATTATCGGGGGAAAAAATATCGATATTTTGATATATGGTGTATCGATACCCTTCCCTTGTGTATACTGTCGGGCGTATATTAAATATTAAATAACATAAGATATAATCAAAGGGCAGTTAGAGAATTAGCGAGGTGACGTGGATGTGGACAGGGCCACTCCTAAGTGCGGGGGGGGGGGGCATTGTGGTCAGAAAACAAGAGCTCATTAACCAAGCCACCACACTCCTTCCCCAATAAGCTCTATCAATCCTCCCTCATTCATCTCACGACGGATTGTTGTTCCTTGATGAATGGCTACCTGCCCTTGTTTTCCTACCAAAAGGATTTAAGTTACAAAAATCAGTATACTACTCTCTTCTTAGGATTGATAAATTAATTGCCACTTCTATTGGAATTATTTTATTTGAAAACTAGTTTTGAATGTTAAACATTCATCATAAATTCTGAAACATACAAAATATCCAAAACATAAGCAAGAACCGACTCAATTCAGAATTCAAAATGTGTGATGATCAATGAGGATTTACGTATAAAAAATAATACATGAATATATACAACAAGCTAACTGCTTAGTTATTATGAAGCCATGTCCTTAAGTATAAATTGTTTGTTGTTATTTTGAGACATAAAAAATAAGGCCATCAACATGTTCGCACATGAAAAATAATGTTTATTTTAAGAAAATAAAATAGAAGTTTTCATAATGTTTTTTGTTAACTGGAATATTTGTTAAATATTGGATGTATGTCTTTATTTCCTCTATCTGATATATAGTGGTGTGATTCTTGAAAATATGGTTTATAGAAATAATTTTATTGAGTTGGTGTTATGTTTATGGTTGTTTTACTTTTTAACAGAAACTGTAGGTGAGATTGGTGTTGTCTATCCTATGTTTGGATTGTAGAACCTCTTCTCTATGAATTGTACGGTTCAATGTGGCTGTCCCCAATCACCGTGTGGTTGGGTATCCATGATAAGTATACAGTTTCTTCCCATTATGAAGCTATCGACTTTGTAGTGGGTCGTTACTGCGATGTTTTTTATTGTTAACACATATACCGAGTTGAATTGGCTTTCCCCTTCCTTCCGTAGAGATTACTTCCTTGGTACATTCCTCTTCCAAGTTATAAACACACATCACCCTCCGTTTATTCCCAATATCCTATATTTCAAGTCCTCGATCCAATCATTGCATACAAGGCCCCGTCTCTCCGATCTCTATACCCCATACTACTACTTTCCAACGTTCCTTTCTTGCCCGCTCCGCTATTCTTTGGAATTCTCTTCCTCCTTCTATTCGTAATGCATCCTCCCTCGGAACTTTTATAACACTCCTCTTTCACCACCTTTCCTCCCTCCAGTCGGATGCTATCTAATTATATAGATGCTTTAATGAATTTCACCCAAGCATATCACATATAAAAGTTTAGCCTGTTTAAACAATTTTTATGTGGTAATTTTTCTCTATCATTGAAATAATTTTCATCTTTATTTTTCATCATCACTTCTTTTCTTCATCTTTTACTAGATTCAACTTCATAAATCTATTGTTTAGTCAATTTCTTATATAATATTTTTTCTTTTACTGGTTGTAAATATAGTTTATGTATGTATGTGGTGTGTATGCGTTTATATATACGTATAGATTTTTTTTTTCATCTTATTACTTCTTTTAATGTAAAATTGTATTTACTTTAATTATGTTACTTTAGTATGTAATTTATAATCTCTAGGCCAGATATAACTTATAGTCTGTCATGTAACTATTATTCTTAAGGGACTTTGTCCCAGAATAAAATTTTTTTTCTATTCTATTCTATTCTATTCTATAGGAGTAAATGGAATTTACGGTATTTCATATACATATGAAGTTTAATTTTATAGGTTGAGTTGTGTTGACAATTGTTTTGATCTATCGAATTTTGATCCAAATGTGTAGAGCAAAAAGGATTGTTGTTAAGGCGGTTCATTGTTCATTTGGACCGAAGAAGATTTTTATTTTTCTTCATTTAATTATTTATTTTTTTGTATAAATAGTAGTTGCTGAGTAATTTTTTATGCCAAAATAAGGGTGTGTTGTTTAACAGTTGAACATATATAAGATGTTTTATATGTTAACTTAGATTTGACCTGCAGTTTATCGCGAGTTTTTGTCTCAAAGATAAAATTGAGGACGAACCTGCTTCGAAACTTAAGGTGAGAATAGAGTTGGTTCGATAAACGCCGGTCGCAATCCGGATCCCTGAATGATGGATAGGATCTCACTTGGTGAAGATATTCGATTGCGGACTGAGCTTTGAATCAACAAGTAATCGTCTTTGGGGCTCACCAACTTGCGATAAAAAATGAATAATGTATAGCTACCTGTATCCTAGGATGTACCTAGAAACGTTAGTATATTAAGTTAGCCTTTTTGTTGCGTATGTGGACTCTTATCCTTCAGCGTAATTTGCGAACCTGCTTTAGCCATAGTAACGTACTGATTGCAGGTTCTGTTTCTAAAAGAGGAGACTATCCTCATGATAATACCAGTCCCTAGCCATAGTTGCTGGGTTTCGAAGATAGCTTCTTCATTACAAACAACTGCAACCAATTATCGTATCATCATTATTGTATTATTGTACAGACGGATTGAGAACCTCTTTTTTTTAGAAGCCGGTTAAAAACCTGAAAAAATTGGTTTAAATAAGGGAAATTTTTTAATGGTTAATGATTTTAATGCAACCATTTTCACGTAGGGGCAAGGAAATATGTAGCTCCACTTCAGTGTCAACACAGCGATTATTTTCTACACCAGAGGAAACCATCTCATACGCAAAGAATAAATTGAGTGGAAAAAGTCTGGGATAGTTTAGTTGAGTCCCAAAGCTCAACTCCGTACTTCCAAATAGGTCTAATCACTGTCATGTAAATGAGTCTTTTGTAATTAATTGGGAGCTTTGAACGTGTCTAGTAAATGTTGAAGTAGTCTGTAACGACGGGCAGTTTCTTGTCGTTTTAGTCTTGAATGTGGATTCCAAGTTAGACGTATGTCCAAGTGGAGTCGTAGGTAGCTGATCTGTTCAACAGGATTAGTGGAATATCAATAAAGGATACTGTAGGGCAGGAAGTCGTAGGTTTACGACGAAAAAACTACTTTTAAATATTTGAAATTATAAATTAAGACAACAACACTTGACCACTGTTGCACCCCTGCTCCCATCCAAAATACCTTTATAGAACAAAATATAAAACACTAAAACAATGTTAAAAGTACTATTGTTAACTTCTGATTAATTTCAGATGAGTTTTGTAGAGCAGTGGTTCGATGTCGTCACCTTGTTTAGCTAAAATGGTATTTCATAAAAAATTACGATGTATCGATATTTTTTGTTAGTACATAATAAAATGACAATTGATTGTGAAACAACTGTAAAAGTTCTATATGAGAAGGCCCGGGGCCATCTTCTTTTCAGACGCCTCGGAGGGTTGTCGGGAATATAATAGGAATCAATTTTAAAAACTAGTTTATTTGAATGGTTATGAAGCTTACTATGAAAGGATAGGTATCTGATTTGGGCTAAATCGACAGCATATGGAACATTAAGGTCTTCCTGGATAAGTTTATTTGTGACATATTAAGGAGCATTAGGAATTATTTTAAAGGGTTTTGGATTGCAAGGAGTGGATACGAGATGAATTAGATGGTTTAGTGGAGCCCCATATTTCAACATCATATGTAAAATAGATCTTATTACTGACATGTCAGTATTTTAGTAATTAATGGATATTTTATAGTGTTTGTCTAGTAAATACAGAAGTCAAAAACGACGAGCAGTTTCTTGTCGTTTTATTATTGTATGAGGATTCCAAGGATCTATTCAGCATAATCAGAATATTATGAAATGACAAGAACAATAAGTCGTAGGTTTACGACGAAGAGTAGAAGTTATTTGATGAGATTTATTTGGATTATATAGTTTCCTCCATACTATAACACTTTTTCATAACTAAAAAACACTATACATAAATTTAAATTCAAAATTAAAATTAAAATAAAAGTTGATAATTATTTAAAAGCTATTCCATGAATTTATGGAAGGAACTTATGCTTGAGACTAAGAGAATATTGGAACACGATTGATACTCGTATGTGTGTGACTAAGGCCTGAATTCTCATGCAAACGCATATTTCTTCTGCTCCATTCTTTCAGAAACACGAACTGATTCGAAACAGTTTATTCTGGTTCATTAGGGAAAAATTCAAGTATTTATTTATATTGGACTAAAATCTTAACCATTTTGCATATTAAAAGATTCCATACAATATTGATATTTAAAATTATGTAATTTACTTCTGGTGTTAAGAACATCTATTAGTTCTTTTTGTAATAAATAATTATGATTTATGTAATAAATAATTTAAATTATTATTTTTTTTTTTTTAGGTTTTACTATTATTCAAATAGTAATATTGTTTTTCTTAAATATATATATATCTATATATATATATATATATATATATATATATATATATATATATATATATATATATATATATATATATAATAACAATAAAAAAGTTCTGTATTGAGCTATATTGAATTTAAAATAGTACAGAACATAAAATTTATTCTGGGACTATATCCCTTAAGAATAATACAATGAAAATAAAAATAACTTTGAAAGTTTTTTTTTTTTTTTTTTTTATATTATTTGTCTTTCATTGTATGTTATGATTATATCTACATATATTCAAGTTGTTCAATTGTATTCTATTTTAAGTTTAGGACTTTTTTTTTTTTTTTTTTTTTTTTTTTTTTAAACAGCATTTAATTTTGTGAAAAATTAGGTAAGAAATAAAGCGAGAAATAAATAAATAAAATATAAGAAATTAACAATAGGAGTAACAATTTACAATTTTACAAATGGAAAAATATATATGACAATTCAATAATCATAGGAAAAAAAAAAATCGCCGACTAATCGGACATTTTATTAATTTATATTCCTACGCTTGAAAACAGGTTGCTTGAAATTAAAGTATGGACTTTATTGGTTACAATATTTATTTGTGGTTCATCTTTTCAGTTTTTTGATTATTCTAGGAATAGGAACTCTTTTCGTAATAAATTATCTAATGTTAAGAAAGATCATGATGTTATAAAAAAATAAATTTGATAAATTCAACAATAACGAGTAAAGAACTACACGATACCTTTTTCGGCATGATTGAGTTTCAAATTTCACAAATAACTATTTGAGCTAAGTAAAGTAAATTGCTGACTTTTGCTTGATTTTTCTATTAAAAAAAAAACACCCCGTAAAACACCGGCCAGTTAGCAAAAAGCACAAGAGAAAATATAAGATAAACAAAAACCTGTAACTACATGTGCTCACGACTATAAATAATAAGCAGTAAATGAAGCGGCATGAACATTGACGATGTCACTCGAATTCTAACGGAAGCAATCGGCTTTACCGACTAATCGGTTTTTTTTCTAGACGACTAGTTGTCACAAGTCGGCCAAATTCATAGTCGGCCCAACTCTTAAAAAAAAAGTATATACATCCGCTGAATGAACTTAATAGAATTAATAAATTAGTAAAATATTCAAAAGGGACTCGATGGCCGAGCGAGTTATGGTGAAGGTCTCAGCGCGCTCTTAACCATGAGGTCGTGGGTTCGAATCCTACCTGGATGGGTTAAAATTTATTTCGTGGGGGACCCAACGTCTATCTGGCAGTAGATATTCGAAAATAAAATTTTTTCTTTATCATTACATACCAACTTAGCCCTGAAGTTTTCCAGCCTTTAAAATTCCCTCACCGCTCTTCACAACGGTCCGCCATTTTAGCAAAAGCAACCACAGAATGTTCATTAATTATTCTTTATCACTTTTAAACATATAATATATAATTTTTACTTCATATATTATTTATATAATATTATTCGACTATTAATAACATAATATTAAATCATTCACCCTGCCTTTATGGCTTCTCAGGATTTTTTCTATTGCCATTTTGTTATAAATTGTTGTTCGTTTCATTTAGAGGCTATTTATGAAAATAATAAATTTCAACGCTTTTATCCTTTTTTTTTTCTTGCTATTTTTACTCTACTTTTAGAATCCATCTCTATTTAATACTTTTACAACAATTCCATATTTATTGAATAAAATAAAATTTTAAACATTGAAATACAATTTACAGAAGCATGTAGTGTGATTTCTATTTATATCTAGAATGCGGTCCAGTTACTGGTTACTGAAAAGTAGCTGTTAAAAGGGGCAAGCCACCTATTCGCACGTAATACCCACATTTTTAATTACAATTAAATTGAAAATTGCTAAACTTTATTATTGCTAAACGTTCATTGAACCATGGAAATGATGTAGTTAAAATTTGGTGCGGATTCTTTCGGTAGTTTTCTTGGTTAGTGATCACAAACGAAAAATGGTTTGTCCTTTTATATGACAGTGTAGATTCGGTTGCATATTGGACTGTATATTATCATATTTTTATGTCATATTTTACCGCATATTGTATCACTTGTTATGTAAGATAAATAAGCAGGGTTCATAGAATAAACCCGTAAAGTGAGGAGTGAGGGAGGGGGTAAGTGGTAGGGGGGGTGTCCTTGGGGAGGGGAACATTCCCGAAAATTAGGAGCAAAATGGTGCTGGGTTTTTATAACCTTAGAGAGTTTTCTTTTTTTTTTTTAGTTCTGCGTCAATTGAAATTTGCTGCTTATCACACTATTTTACCTTTTACTTGTACTTGAGAAAGCAAAAAGATCGTCATTAAAAGAATTATTGCAACTCTCATTGCAATATAATATTACTTTATTTGCTATATTTCAAAAGATTAAGTAAAATTGTTAATTAAAAGTTTTTAAATAATAATTAAAAGCATAGCCTCGAAATTGGCATGTTGTGTCACAGTTTATCTCTGATTCTCGCCCTTATTTCTTTCATTTGAATTATTAAAAATTTAAAATTCCGGATTCAAACTATATTTACTAAAACAAAACCAACAACAATCTATTCAGTCTAATATATGAAATGCGGATAGATTTTACAATCTGCGTTTAAATGGATAGTGTTATTTATTTATTTTTTTTAAATATTATTTGCTTTGTTTTAATTTTTTTTTTTTATTTAAAAAATGAAAACTTAAATAACTGTGTCAATCCACTAAGGCATAAAATAACTGAAATCTGATCAAGGGTATTTGTGTATTTTTTATGTTTTTTTATTGTATTTATTTTTAAGAACCCAACAGGTAATGCAGTGAAATTAACATATAAAAATTTGAATTAATTATATTTTCTACTAAAATATATTTTTTTATCATGATTAAATCGTCATTCAAAAGAAATAACTAAAATCTATAAACGCATTAAATGGAATCGTTACTATAATCCTTACTACAGCAGAAAATATTATATTGATAGCTAAGTAAACTACTGATTCTATTAAGCTTATTAAAAAAATCGTGCTCACTTATTATTAAATTATATAAGTATCGATTGTTACGTTCTTTACCACTTTAGTTTCACTGAATAGAAATTATAATAGTTTAACTTAAATAGCTATACAGGGTGAGTATCTCTTAGTGTAAAAAAATTGGGTGAAACTAGATCAAAAATGCCGCATACCTCACCTTTCTATTCCAATCCGTTGCAGATATACGATAAATCTAAGACTTTTTTGAGGAAACCACGTTTTTTTTCCATAAAAGCTATAATATCTCCATTTTGCTTAAATATTTTTCAAATTTTTACCACATTTTCGGATTTAGCATTAAATTTTCTATAATAGTACTTGTAATCTTGAATTTTACAATATTGGGATCTAAAGAACAGCTTGTTCTTCACCTTATTTGGAGAAGTCACAATGTCTTAATTACTTCAACGCTCACCATTTTTCGAAAAAGCTATCCAAAAAACTGCAAATCTCACAAAAACTTCAAATTTAATAAGCTTTTGAATGATATTGAATAAATGAGAACACCATGTTTTTTTCGGTTTCAAAAATAATTTATCCATGAAATTGAACAAAATCATTACGTTTAACATGCCATTCATAAGCTTATTAAATTTATAGTTTTTGTGAGATTTGCAGTTTTTCAAGTAATTAAGACATTGTGACATCTCCAAATAAGGTGAAGATCAACCTGTTCTTTAGATCCCAACTTTTAAAAATATTTAAACAAAATGGAAATATTATAGCTTTTATGGGGAAAAAAACGTGGTTTCCTCAAAAAAGTCTTTGATCTATCGTATATCTGCAACAAATTGGAATAAAAAGGTGAGGTCTGCGGCATTTTGCTACATTTTTGATCTAGTTTCACCCAATTTTTTTTTTTTTTTCACTAAGAGATACTCACCCTGTATAATAAAATCCTGTAACAATGATGTAATATGATCGACATAGGGTTATAGTTTAAAGATGATTATGATTTTAAGGTGAATTTAAAGGGAACGCCTGAGAACGTTACTTCTGCCTGTGTTGAAGTTAAGTTGCAACTTAAATAAGTGTGTGTAATTATTGACCGCACTTAAACTATCTTCTCTTTGGTATATTAATTTGTAATAAAAGATTTCATAGGAATAGGGAAGCTAGCCAAAACAATAGGCAATGAGATTACAGTATTAACATGTCCTTTTAATATCATTGGCATGATAAAGGCGCGAGTAATCGAAACCTACCTCCCAAGGGGCGATGTGTGTGTGAGGGAGAGAAAGAGGGACTACTAGGAACTGGGCCCTAACAAAGGCTGGCTTAACCCGGATATTGTTTGGTCCGAAAGTCACCACGAATTTCATATTTCCTTTAATATCATACTTAACATCCTTAAACATTTACAAAATAAGATATAAAAAAATAATAACAAAGAAAAAAAAAGAAGAAAGATATACAGCAATGTATTTGGAAAAAAAAAATACATATACACACACATATATATTTTGGCAATTTAACAATATAATAGGGTAAACTAGACAGTTATTGGCACCTCAAATAGTTATTGACACTCTTACTTAAAAATTAAAAAATAAAAGATTTATTACCGAACAAAATGTAAGAAAATTCCTTCCCTTTTAAACCATACAACTCAGCTGTGTTCAAATATTTTTGATTCTGTCCGTATTTAAAAGATATCCTTAAGGTGTCAATAACTGATTTTACATAATTTATTGTCACTATCTTGTAAAATACATTCCAAGAATAGGGTTAGGGTTTGTGTTAAGGCGTTTAACTGCAAGGTTTTTTACGCCAATTCCAAGAATAATGTTTGGAGTGAACTTTCTTGTTTAGCTTAAAGTATAGTAATTAAGGAAAAAAATGAATGTAAATTTCAACTTTATTGGATTATAATTTTCTATAATAATAATATGAATATTTCCTTAACGGTGTCAATAACTGTCTTGTTTGCCCTATGTAATGTAATATTTAAATATGAATGAATGAATGAATGAAAATAGATTTTATTCTGGGGCCATTGTCCCTTAAGAATAATTATAATGAACCTATGTATAATTTAGCTGCCGTATATATAATTTAGAAATAATTTTAGTAAAGCAAGAAAAAATACAATTAAAATTAAGTTAAGGAATTTATAAGAAATATTAAATTACAATATAAAGTACTAACAGCAATATTAAATGTTTTAAAATATCACACGAAAAACAAATTATATCATAAGGTTGGAATTTAAAATAAGCTACGAAAAAAAATCAATAAAGAAAACAAAAAAAAAAAAAATCAATGAAAACAAAGTTAAGGAATATAAATTATCCGGAAAAAGAATACATCTTGTATGATAAAATAATATAAATTATGCCGAAACCAATTATACAATTGCAATAGTATAAAATCAATATTATATTCAGAATGTTAGTTATTTAATTTTTTAAAATATTTTCTTCATCGATATGACTATTTGATTGAATATCTAACAAGTAAACGAAATGTCGGGATTTGAAACTATTATGAGTGGATGAGTGGCGAATAATGGAATACTTCGGTTAGATATGTATACTTTAAATTACTATTTTGGTAAAAATATTGCCCCGCTTTGTCCCAGCTGTGGTGTACCGGAAACCGCTGAACATGTGGTAATTTCATGCACTGCCTTTGAGGCATTGAGAGCCAAGCTATAGAGAGAAACAGGGCTGTACGTTCTAACGGAGAGTGATTTCCCTCAACTAGTATCAGCTGACAACTACCCGTATTACAAAAGTTTTGTGTATGGTTGGAAAACTGAAGTGGGGGTAAAGCACTTCAACCTAGGAAGAAGGGGCCACGCCCCAGAAAGAATCCTGGACAGGAATGATGCTGACGACAACCCCATCACCGAATAATGCCTACATAAACGTAAAATTAAAAAAAAAAAAAAAAAATTGATATAGGTATGTTGTTATTTTAAATTAGTATGTTATAGTTATTATGTAGTTATTATTATGTATTATAGTATGTTATAGTTAGTATGTAGTTAATTTTAATATAGTATGTTGTATTAGTAGTTTGTATTAGCAGTTAAGTTTAATATAGTATGTTGTATTAAATATAGGTTGTTGTATTAGATATAAGGTATATTGTATTAAACACAAGTATGTAGTTATGTAAAGCGTTTAATGTATTTTAAATATTAAATGTTACTTTAAACGTGTAGTGTAATCTTGAAATGTTAAATGTTAAATGTAATATTGAAATGTTCTGTTAAATGTTTAAGAAAATTTATTCTTGCAATGTTAAAAGTAATATTGAAATGTTATGTTAAACTGTTAAAACCAGCAGTGATGGCTACAAGCCATCCCTGCAAAACCCGTGTAGCCGAGAGGCAAGGAAGGGAAATAAAAAAAAAAAAAAAAAAAAAAAAAAAAAAAAAAAAGACTATTTGATTGAATATCTAACAAGTAAACGAAATGTCGGGATTTGAAACTATTATGAGTGGATGAGTGGCGAATAATGGAATACTTCGGTTAGATATGTATACTTTAAATTACTATTTTGATATTATTCTTCGCTTATAAAATCCTATTCATGCATGGCCAAGTTGGAGTATTTAAGAGTGTTAAGCCCCAACTACAAATCCTGTTCCAATGGTGAGACCAATTGTTAACTGTGTAATTTCATTTTTTTATTTTTTTTTATTGGTGTTTAACGGCATTATGTACCCCAACTAGGGCAGGGAGGATGGGTTATGTAGGTTACCTATTCTAATAATGGTGGGAAGTTCAAGATTCATTTCCTGGGTCCGCCACGAAATAATTTTTAACCCGCCTAGGCACAAGACTAAAACGACAATAAACTGCCCGTCGTTTCAAACTACTTCAACATTTACTATACAAACGCAAGCTCCCAATTTATTACAAAAGACTCATATACATGACTGTGATTAGACCTATTTGGACGTACGGAGTTGAGCTTTGGGGCTCCACTAAACCATCCAATTCATCTCGTATTCAATCCTTACAATCCGAAATCCTCAATGCTCCTTACTTCGTCACCAATAAACTTATTCATAAAGATCTTAATGTTCCATATGTTGCTCCTCATATAGAATACTATTCACCGAAATCACCTTTTGAATCTTCCTCTCTTCTTTACGCTGTAGCCTACCGCCCTCCTCAAGTCAAATATGATCCTACCTTTGAAACGTCCCTTCTCACCATATTCCCCCAAGATAATACATTATAATACACAGGAGACCTTAATACTAATCTCCTTACCAAATCCTCTGATAAAAACATACCTAATTGACCTAATTTATTCCCTTGATCTATTTATTGTGACCATCCAACCAACACCATCATACCCAGTTTTCTGACACTCTCCTAGACCTATTTATTATATATTCTCCTAAAAAAAACTACTTACATACTCCCAACATCCCGTACCGTTTCTCTCCTCCCATGGACCTCATTCAAATATCGTTCAATATCCTCACTCCCATCCCAATTTTCCCCTAAGCAGATCTCCTGGCGTAATCTCGAATCATTATCTCCGGAAAGTATAAATCCTCTTCTTGATAACCTCTCACATTCTATTGAACCTATCTTCTCTTCCTATTCCGTTGATGAGATGGTGGAATGCCTCTCATCAAATCTCCTTTCACGTCCTCAATCCCTTAGCTCCTCTTAAAACATCCATATTCCGCGTCCCCCCAGCTCTTGGATTACCCCAGCAATTAAAGAAATTATGAAAAGAAGAGATGCTGTCCAGAAGACGTTTCAGGCGCACTCGGATACCTGAGGATTATTCTATGTTCAAGCACCTTCGAAATCTCGCTCAATCTACTCTCCGCCGTGCCAAGGCTCAATATTTTCATAATATCCTATCCCTGGCCCGGATCCACCAAGTCCAAGTGGAGAATCCTTAGAAAATTCTCTATTACCAGCTCCTCCTCTTCTTGTTCCAATTTCCCAGTCACTCCCGAAGACCTAAATTATTTCTTTCAAATCCTTTTCCCTGATAAAGTTCCAAACCATTTCTTTACACAATGTCACACTTTACTCCTCAAGCTGCATTTAATCCCGACAACTTCTATTTCCCTCACATTCTTCCCAATGACCTTATCACTTCCTTCTCAAATCCCGAACTAATGACTGCGGTGCCGATCAAATCCCGATAAAAAATAAGCAAACTGTGTCTTCCAGCTATTCTTCCGGCCCCTTCTTCACATATATAATTTTTCCTTACAAAACTCCCATTTTTCCTATAGCCTGTGAGAAAGGCCTTCGTCCGACCCGTTAAATAAAATCCCTTCTCCATCCAACGCATCAGACTTTAGGGCCTATTTCCATCCTCTCAAATTTATCAAAGCCACTCGAAAGATTGGTCAATGCCCAAATTACCTCCTTCCTAGAGCATAATAACGCCTCCTTAATCCGTTCCAATCAGGTTTCCGTTCCGGTTATTCCACTCAGTCAGCTTTGTTGAAAATCACACAGGACCTTTATGACTCCATGGATCAACAACAAATTACGATCCTTGTCATGTTTGATTTCTCAAAAGCTTTCGATTGTGTTGACCATTCAATTCTCCTATCTAAACTTCAAAATTTCTCCCTATCTAATAGTGCCCTAAATTGGTTCCACTCCTTCTATCACATCGTTCCCAGTCAGTCATCATACCCAACAGTCCTCCTTCATCTTCCCTACCTTTAACCAAGGTGTTCCACAAGGATCCTCCCTGTCACCAACCCTATTTTCTATCTATATCAATGACTTACCAGCTTTATCCACAATTCCAATATCACCTATATGCAGACGACCTTCAAATCTACTATCTTTCCATCCCTTCAGCTATGCTCGAGGCATCTCGTAAACTTCAGGAAGACATTGATAACATCAACCGTTTGGGGCAGTGAAGAATAAGTTATATCGGAATCCTAAGAAAACTAAGGCTATCCTCATCGGTTCAAACAACCCATCCTCCATACCCCCCCTTCCTTACTACCCATTGCTTTACCTTAATAACCTTCCTATTCAGTTCCAAAACTCCATTAAAATTTAGGAGTTACCTTTGATCATCAACCTTTCCTGGATATAACCATATCGCCCAAATTTCCAAAAAATCTTGATTTAGCCCACACCAAATACCTATCCTTTCATAGTAAGCTCCATAATCACTCAAATCCGTTAGTTTCTCAACTTGCTTCCCAATCCATTCCTGATAATCCTCCGAGGCGTCTGAAACGAAGATGGCCTTCTAGTGTAGAAGTTTTAATAAAGTGCTACTGATGAGTAGTTCTCTTCAAGTTTTAACAGGTTATTATAATCGTTGTCAATACATTTACTTGATGTATATATTCTGCACAGTTGTAAATTTCAATAAATATGTATAGAAAAACAAAAATCCACCTAGGTAGGATTTGAACCCACGGACTTTAACACCGAGCGCCCTGAGACAATCACCCCAACTCGCTCGGCTATTGAGTCCAGTGTATAGTTTTGAAAATAAGATAAATAACTTACAATAACTATTGTTCAGTCTTCTATGGCATTCTTTATAATTACTCTGCACATTAGTTATTATTCGAAATAAATTATCATATCGATAATTTAAAACATAAATGCATTTTGTACCTCCTATTTTATATAAGCTGATTATAATATGATTATGCAGTGTGAAACACGAATTTATTTTAGAGCATTTTTAGTGGACTATCGCACGGCTTTAGTGAAAATCTATTTTTATATTTAAATCTAGGCTGATCTAAAAAAACAAACAACAGTTTTTGTTTTCAAGAACGCTTTTTTCATCTCTTGATAGAATCCTTAACTACCCCGCACTTATGACAAGTTCAGTTAATGCCTCATTATTGCTGAACCAAGGAACTTTCCGCAGTCCTTTTATTCCACCCCAAGTCTATCTAAGGACCTAACACGGCTTAACAAAACATGACCTTGTCCTTCTCGAATATTGCGGGACCAAGATATAAAATGTTATTCTCAACAGTAAAGGTAGGCATAATGCTGTTTGACGGTTTCTATTACAACTAATACACATTTGGGACTGGTTAAACGAGCCTTCTATTTTTTTACTTCATTTTTTTTTTTTTTTATTATTATTTAAACAAAACATTATTTTTCCGAACAAGTCATTAGGCAATCTTTGGAAGAGGGTGGACGGCTAGGGCGGTGTTCTAGGAAACGATTCATTAAAAATTTCTCATGAATAAGGGTTTGCTGGGTTGGATAAGGCACTTCAATATCTGTTAGGCAAAACTGATGCAACACCGATCGATCTGATTATTATTTTATGAACAATAAATAATAATTATCTTTTTAATTAGTAAATGGATATATGTATTAAGTGAATCGTCCTAATTTATTATTCTTATACATTTTCCATACTATTTTTGGGATCTTGATTGACCGAGGATTTGGTTGTCCGTGCCTATATCCGTCCCAACCACCTCGGTTAACCGGGTCCCAAGTGTACAATTATAGCAACAGTAACAATTACAGTACAGCGTCGATTATTTGAACTAATGTTGTCAGGGGTCGTTCAGATAATCAAAAATTCCAATAATCGAAAATCATTTTAAAAAAATTATTATGTATAAACAGCCATAATCCAATAGTTCACTTTTCGCTTTTTTTAAAGTTTTACGACCCAAAATGCCCGTTTTACTTATAGGGTATTATAATATGGATTATGGGGCACCTGGTGATTAATTTAAAATTATTTTCTATTCCCGTTATTGATTTACTAATCTTGAAATCGATAACTAATGTCTGACCTGATTCACTTTTTTTAGCCACGTAATAATTTCCATTTTGCCTTTAAATGAAAAGGGCTCTCGTTTCCTTTTTGTTAGCATGGATGATGATATGTAGTTTTTAACACAAAAAGTGATCACAAAGGTAATGTATACCTCACAAAGAACGATTTAAGACTTGAGGTGAGATCTATTACAAATAGTGATGGGCTGTTCCGACTTAAAAGTGGAATGAAATTTTACGTTCCGTTCCACTATTGAAACAGGTTCCAGTTTCCGTTCCGTTCTATTTTTTTTTCTACGTTAGTTTGAGTAACCTACTACCTATGTACCATTCATTTTCGTTACATCCTTTTTTTGTGACTTCGAACTGCTAACCTTCTCCTTCTATTTTATAATTAAAAATTGTATAAGTACTATAATATTAAGAAGGTTTAAATGGCTTATTTAAAAAATGAATAATTTTAATAATAAATAAATGAATAATTTTTTTTTTTTTTTTTTTTTTTTTGGGTGGGGGGAGAGTTAGCTCAAGTATAGTGCTCAATTAAACGAGGATTTTCCGACTACATTGGTTCCGAGAAAAAAGGAGTAATCAATTTTTCTGACTGCTCCTTTAGCTTTTAAACAAATAGCGAAACAATCATTTAATTACATATTCAGTAAAATCTGTTGCGGTTCATTTCTCTAAATCCGAAAGAAGAAGCCTAGCTCCGTCATTAGAATAGAAAATTTCAAATAAAGCGGTTTATTTTGAAGATGCCTATGCGCGGGGTGGTGGAGCGATGGAGAGGGGGGAGTAAATCAACAGCGACAGGATCAACGCAACAAAGCAGACGGAACGACCTTGGGTGGAACGAAATAAGAGATGCAATCTAAACTCTTCTAAACCGGGGGACGGAACTTGGAACTGTTTCCAGCTTTGAACCGGTTTGGAACGAAACGAGAGATCTCATGTCCAGGCTGGAACCAGTTCCAAGTTCCATTCCACCCAGAACGACGCATCACTAATTACTAACCAAATGATTAGGAAGACATTGAGAGAAACAGATGAAATGGTCTAATTACGTATTCAGTTTTCAGTAAATAAAATTGTAGGTATGTATAAAAGTTCATTTTTTGCAGTTTATGTAAAATAAATTGAGCTTCCCTTATAGTCGTTCATGGAAAAAACTATTTTGTTTTTAATTTAATTTAATTTTTAAATATAAATTATTTTAATAATACAAATAAGTAATTATATAATCAATATAATTAAAATTACATAACAAAAAAAAAGGTTCCGATAACAGAGGTTCGGATAATCGACGCTCCACTGTAACAGTGATATAATCTTTACAAATCAAAAATATCTACGAACCTACAACGTAAAATTATATAGATAAATAAGAAAAAAATATTCGAATAAACAATAGCGGATTAAATGACCAGACACAAGGAATGTTATGGTGATGATGTGAGGTTTTGTAGAAGTGATAAGGGGCGTTGACCATGGTTCTGAGTTGGCAATATGTCCTGAGCAAACAGTACTGCTTTACAATATTATCCAAATACCCCGAGATATTGAGCACTCTCTATACCACAAATAGTGCCATGGTATTGAGAGAGGCCGGCATGCTTCTCTGACAACTGAGCTTTGTGCTGCTCCAGTTTCATTCATAATCTCAAGTCTCGTCTTCAACGTTTGCTTATACACCAATGCGATAGAATTGATTTTTCCGAATGGGTCAAATGCAATTTTTTTTAAAAAGTATTCATTGATATTTACAACTGTAGACATTATATATAAAACTTGCTTAATATAAAAGTAAATTTGAGAAAACAACTACTGCCTAGTAGGAGTTCAATAAAAGTTCTACATTAGGAGGTATCTTGGCAATCTTTTTTGGGGTTTGAGTTAGGAAAGCTAATCCATTGTTAGAATCATATTTAACAATGGATTGCCGGATTATTAAAATTATCCGGAACTGCATACTGCAGAATAAAACTGTAAAAATAAGACTGAAGCGAACTAACGGCACAAGCGGACAAAAGAAAATTATAAACTCTTCAATATTTTAAAGGTTATTTTGAAGTTATTTTATATACTCTCACCTACACCTCTAAATATATATATATATATGTTATACTACTTTTTAATTATCATTAATAATTAAACTATAATTAGTTTATCTATAATTGTATTCAGTTTAGGTTTTGGTGGGTTGGTCTTGGCGATACTTATCGTAGGTCGAACACCAAACTTAAAAAACCTCCCACATGTTGCTTTGATCCATGCGTGTTTATTTAGAACGGCTAAAATTAAGAAATATTGATTAGGTGTAATAATGTTAATTACATTATATCGTGAATAGATGACATTACAGTTAAAATACATGCTTTCCAGCAATTACTTAATGCAAATAAACTGTATGTAGTTGGCGTTGAGTCAGTAAACCATGGAAGGAAGTGCTCCGTGCTTTATAAATTTAATATTTTAGAACACTTGACACCGTACTTTTATGATGATGACATAGTTTACATTTAAATGATAATGGAATTGTTTCATTTAATATAAAAGCCAATCTTATATTATTTGAATAAATCTATTGTGCTTTTAACACAAATGTATTTTACGAATTCAATCTTCTTTATTTTTATTAAGTGCAAGTTTTAAGGTTCTTCTTGAATCGCTTAACGCCCTAGAACCTAATACTTGGTTTCGAAGTTAGACCAATCTTACGTTATTATTTATCAAATCGCATTCTGTCAAGATTAGGGTCTGTGTAGATAGGATGGAACTTACAACATCCAAAATTATTGCAAAATTGGCTCGGCACTATAAACATTTTTCAGATCCTTACCTTATCTAAATATCCAATTATATTTTCCTAAATCATAGGGTTATGCTACAATATTTTACCTATGAATATGACAGCATTAACTCATTACCTATGAATATAGCAGTCATTACACTCAATTATTTTTTTTTATTCCAAGTCATAAACTCCATTTTCAAAGATAATTTTTTTCATATATTTATTTTTTCTCATTTGCAGGTCCATTGATCACGTTTCGGTCATATTTGGTATTAAAAGCAGCCTTAAAGGAAAGTCGTGTCCTGTTGGATTGGTGAACAGAACTGCTGCGTTCTATATGGCCCCGAAAGGAACTTCGGCGTTTGACAGTTGAATTAGATTTTTCATTTAGCTCTATTTACGAGACAACTAAATTATATCGTATGTAGGCCATGTCTTTGCTGATTCTATAGCATATTCCACGGATACAAAGATACAGACACAGACACAAACACACATACATTTTTAGACTTTTTTAGATTTTTGATTGATTTTTAGACTCATTCCTCATTAAATATACCTGTTTAGAACATTCTGTGAAATCAGGATAGACAGATCTACCGAAGATCGAGAACAGGATTGCTGTGACTGCTTACATTGGCAGTGCGATGCCCTAGGTTGATTGTCTATCTTGCCAATAGTTAATCACTCATCGAAGACCGATAAGGTGTCACAATCAGGCTCTCCTGAATTATGTTTCACTTGCCACGCCTTGCCGCGCTCAAACTATTTGTAATTCCAAAAAAAAAATTCGGTTGTGCTCAAATTTAATCTGCTTGAACGTAGTTGTTCAAAATTTAACACACTCGTGTAATCAAATCCCATGTTGATGGAGCTTGATTTCTAGATTATTTTTCTTTTATGCGGTAGTGTTATAAATATCGTAGTAAATTAAACGTGATAAGTATAGGTTAGGAAATTATTTATTTAAAGTAAATAATTTCCTAACCTATAGGAAATTAAAGCAAAGTATTTATTTTTTACTATGGAACCTTGAACTACTAAGATCCCTTTTTCATATTGTCATGTATAAAGTCACATTCGTGTGGGGACATTCACATTGTCAGGGGTTAAAATTATAAACTGAAATTTAAAAAAAAGTAAAGTGATTCATGTGTTGCTGCACCACCTGTAATCCTCATAGGTAGCACCCAGGAAATATCAAATGTTTGCAGCAAGATTTATCAACATTTAAATTTAGAATTTTGGTTGCTAAAAATTTGCCTGTAGTTTGAGAATCACCCCTCAACTAGTTATTTAAAATAAACATGACGCACAAAATTAGACGAGACAAGATATATTTTTTTTTTAGAACCAAAACTTTCCGAGGTTGGCTATTCATATATACGAAATATATTTAAAAATAATTCTTCAGTTTCCTTACATTTTTCTATGATTTTTCCAATAGAGAATCTTTTTTGTACAGAAACGTACATATTTAAATGTGAACATAAAACAAATTGCAACATAAATGTAACTCATTCCACCGTGTTTATTTGGAACGGCTAAAATTAGGGTGATAATATTAATTACCTTGTTTCTTGATTAGAAGATAGTTCTCCAAAAATTTGGGTTTCAAGGCAGTTAACTTTCAAGCAGTAACTTTGATTTATTATTGTTGGATTAAGGTACATAGCATAGGAATAAAACCTGCATACTCATCATACTTTCTCAACTTGCTTCCCACTCCATTCCCGATAATCCTCCGAGGCGTCTGAAAAGAAGATGGTCTAGAGATCTTATAGTGTAGATTTTTATTGAAGTGCTACTACTGAGTTGTTCTTCACAAGTTATATACATGCCATTGTATTCTCTATCAACACATTTACTTGATGTATATGTTTTTGTACAGTTGTAAATATCAATAAACGAGAAAAAAAAAAATTTTAATATTTTCAAGATTCATACTCTCCCCCCTAATTATCGGATTTAATTCCCTTTTTAAATCTGAAGCTATCTGTCCAAATGGACTCCAGCGACATCGGACCAATTCTGGGTTAATTGAACTACACATAGACGTTGATGGATTGGGTTGTCCCACATGAAATGTCCGATTTTCTAAATCTTAATGTTAAGGGAGGATTGAAGCGTTCTCTGTTAATCAATTTAGAATATTGACATTTAATTATTAGACCAACTGATCCTCTGTTTCATGTTTTGTTTTTTCACGGAAAGCATAAAGATTTCAGTTTCACTTCAGACGTAAAAATAGAGATACGGGATTTACGAGTAATTTTACTTTTATAAGTTTAAATCTGATAATAGTGAACAGTGCCTCATATTTCGATACAGACAGTAAATAAATTAAAATTTTTGGGAGGTGAACTCATAACCTCATCCTCCACATTTTTCTTATTTATTCCCCACAGACTACCTCTTTTTTCGGAGCTAAAGTAACTTTATCCGTGATTGTTTACAAGAGATTCAGATATCAAAAAATGCTTTTCAGTTTTTTTTTTCTTTGGTACCGGCTACGTTTAAGCCACCAAGTTAGCTTTACGCTTTATCCAATACTCCTTCATCTGTTCACTCTTCTCTTTCCTCTCTTCTGCCGTCCATTTTCTCCCCTGTCTTTTTAGAGGTATTTTGTCTTGGAAGCCTACCCACTCTTTAATTTTGTTTCTATAATTTTTTAGTCTTCAATTTCTTCTTTGTGTAAGCCAATTGCTTTTAAATCTTCATTTACCTTCTGAAGCCAATTGGGTCTGCCTTTTAATCTTTCAAAATGTACAATTTTTCTTGTTAAACTGCTTGTACATATTCTATATATTTTCCCATAGAATATTAGTCTCATTTTCCTAAGTTTATCTGTTATTTTTTCTACATGTTTGTATACTTCTGTGTTACTTTTTAATTTAAAAGTTTTTTTTTTTAATTTAATTTATTTCTTTTTTATTGTAATCCGTCATATTCTTTTTATTCATTAAATTGTTATTTGTTTAATTTTACAATCTAAATTTTGTTTTCATAATTTAATTTATTTCAGATTTTATAACCTTCTTCAAGAAGAACATATCGTGATTGAGTCAGGACAAACGAGGTTGCCCCCATGTTGTACGTGTCTTTTTTACAATTTCAGTATATTTATTTTCTCTTTTGCATTACAGAGTATTTATTTTCTCAATTAATAAATCTACTGTAGATATAATTATGTGTGTTGATTTAATATGACACCAATAGCCAGAACAAATTAAATATATGTGATCTTTTGTTACTTTTTTATTTTCTTCCTGCTTTCGAAATCGGACATTTCATTTAGGAAAAACCAATAGCTACCGCCAATAAAATATGCTCTCTAAGATAGGTTGAATACGTTGCGAGAACGCGAAATGATCAGATGCGTAAGAAAGTACTTCAAAAAGGGATGCACAGCCAACAAAGGAAAAACAGAGAAATATTGTGATTGCATGATGATGCAAAGAATAATCGCCACATCTTTGATATCCAGAAAAGCAGTATCGTAGAGTAGCGTTGGTTGGGGTCAATATAACAGGATGGCCTGTTCTCACATCGGGCATATCTCTAAATAAGAGGATAAAATACAGTCATTTTTGCTGCATTTCTATTAAATGTCATTTTAATACTTTTTTTCTATGTCTGATCGAATTATCTTGATATCGAATATATTAATATTGTGTACCTTAAGAAATCTATACCGAACTATAATTATCAAAAGGGTTCATCAACTGTAAGTGCTAATACTTCTTAGATCCATGTGGTGAATCGAAATAATATAATAATAACACTGATTTTACTTTCCCTGAATAATGAAACTTGTCTCTTTGGTAGAAGAACCACTGCAAAACGCTGAACACACGGATAATCTGGAATGTTTCCCTAGCTTAAGTCTTGCAGGAACTTTGCACCGACCTTCACTCATCCCTTAACCCAAACATGTACCCGAATCCCAGCCACTACTCTCAATTATTTTGCTTGATACAAAACAGAAATTTCATTAATTAAATAATAAATATCATAAAATCATCCTCAGTCAAAGAGAGGTTGAACATCCGTCCAAAAAAAAAAAATTTAGTTAAATCGGACAGATATGAAACGAATATCTGTCAGAGCCACATTTGGTCACTCCTACCAAACCTATTCGAACTAACGAAATATTTTTTTCGGACCAATAATACACTTTTTCAACCTCTCTTCTTCTACGCAAAAAACTAAATATTGTTTATTTGATTTTTTTTAAAAATTGGTTCGTTCATTATTTATTTAAGGCAATATATTTTAATTATTTTGATATGAAGTGTTCATCGAATCACTACTAACTATCCATACAAAATTAATGTATATTATATTATCCAATATCTACCTATTATTGTTTTTTGTTATTTCTTATTTTCTATATACTGAGATACCTTTTTCGCTAAGTGCTACACCCCAATTCTGAATTATCCCTTCTCACTTATATAACAAGAAATTAAATAAGACTTGAATGTTCCATCTCGTTTCTTTAGGTTGAATATTTGTATATGTTTTGTATTTATATGTGTATCTTTTCAAATTAGTAAAGATCATAATACAAGAAACAGAAAAAATCAATATACTGATTAGCTGTAGACCATCAGCGAGGCCAACTTCTTTGAAAATTTAGAGGAAGATAATTATTTCTTATTCAGTGAAAAATGACCCTAAAAGTTGAATTTTTTAACATAAATTTTAAGAAGGAAATCCGATGCTCATTTGCTTTATTAATTATTTATCATTGTACCAAACTTAATATTTCATCTAACGACTCTATTGTGCTGTTTCTTTTATTTTCCTTTTCATTCATTTGTTGTTTTAAATTCCTAATTTGCGTGTTCCATTAATTTTTCAGTTTCAAGAGTTTTTTGACGTTCTAAGGTCATCTTTAAGATTTGTTAAATTAAATATTTCCGAAGTAAGATTCTATTGTAGGAAAAAAAAAAAGAAATAGTATGTGATATTTAATTCTCATTAGATATATTGGATATAAGTTTGATTGATTGAGTGATTTCTAGGTGTCCGGTTTATCTCAAGCAGATATGATCTTGGGAAAAAGTGTAGAAATTGGCCAATTGGCGGTCAGTCCCACTTCTCCGCGAAAATATGTTTTTCGTACTTTTTTGTGTATTACTCCGAAACTATATGTCCGAATCAACATTTATTTTTTTCATCTTAAAGCCAATTAAAATTGCTATTAGAATATTATACGAAGTTTTAATAATGTTCCTTAAAAGCCCGCTAAAAAAACACGTACGTTGTGAAATCCACGTTTTTTTTTTACACATTTTTTAAATATAACTCTGAAACTATTCTTCCGACTCAAAATTTCATCTTTCATCTAAAAGCTAGTAAAATTTACTATTAAACTTTATATATGAAGTTTTAATCGGGTCTCTTGAAGTATACATGCCAGAACTCTAAAGATCCCATACTTTTATGAAATCAACATTTATTTGGCACATTTTTCTCAATAACTCCGAAACGTTTTGTCCGATTTTAAATTTCATTATTTTATTTCAAAGCTGGTAAAATTTACTATTACATCATATATATTTAATTCATATTTAACAACATGTAACACCCAAGCAAGCATGCTAAATGTGTATATATTGACAAAATATGACAATAATGACATTGTTGGTGTTTCATGGTAATTACTATAAATTACATATTTATTATCTAATAGTAAGCTTTACCAGCTTTTAGATAAAAAAAAAAAGAAATTTTGAGTCGGACGAATAGTTTCGGTGTTATTGTGAAAAATGTGCCAAAAAAAAGTGGATTTTATAAAAGTACGGGATCTTCAGCGGTCTGGCATGTGGACTTCAAGAGACCCGATTAAAACTTCATGTATAGAGTTTAATAGTACATTTTACCAGATTTTAGATAAAAAAGATGAAATTTTGAGTCGGAAGAATTGTTTCAGAGTTATAGTAAAAAAAATGTGTAAAAAAAAAAGTGGATTTCACAACTGTATGTGCTTTTTTAGCGAGCTTTTAAGGAACATTATTAAAACTACAAATATAATATTCTAATAGTAAATTTAATTTTCTTTAAGATGAAAAAAATAAATGTTGAATCGGACAAATAGTTATTGAGTTATAGACAAATAAGTACGACAAACATGTTTTCGCGGAGAAGTGGGACTGACCACAAGTTGGCCAATTTCTACCCCTTTTCCGAAGACCGCATCTTTGCTGTAAATGGCCCGATTTGGGAGTAGTTTTTTTTTCATTTTGTATATAACAATTCCAGCTACAACTAATATTCGTACACTTTGTAAAAAAAAGCTTTGTTTTTGTGTTATAGATAAAAATAACCAGTGCGAGGCAAAACGCTCAACCTATAAACAACAAGGTTGTTTCCTAATTAGGTTGCTTTATAGAGACTGGATGCACCCGAGAGGGTCTGTTGGCTCATTATATCATAGTTACAAATAATTATCTGTCTCAATCGATTAGTTATTTTATCATCTTTTAAACACTTAAAACTATAGTTAAATATATATTTTGAGACCACAAGTTGGTGAAATAAACGGCGAAACTCTCACACCATAACACCGGATGTAACGGCCCCTTAGTTAGTGTAGAAATATATCAACACTGCTTTTTCATGATTTTTTCACAATATCCTTTACAAGAAATGCTTAAATACATACAATTAACGGCACTAGTCACCTAAATTCAACTTAAACAGCCTTGTCTCAGTGCTCTGAAACGATCTCCTTTGAAGAGGCTATAGGACAGAGAGTAATGCAAAAACATTCCTATTAAAGTACTTCCGCTCCTCCCTGGAGGAATTTTATTTTGCAAGGAAGCGGACGAAATTTGTTCTCTCAGATTTTCTTAGGGGAACCTGGCTTTCATCTCGTTGGCGAATTCTAATTAAACAACAGCTGGCATTTATCTGATGAGAGCTTCAATCAAAGCTAATAAACTACACATCAGCTTGTCAGTGTCCTCAAATATTAATAATTAACTAAAAAAATTTAATATCAACCGGTGTTCATTTTTTGCACAATTCTACGTATTGTCTGATATGAAACGCTCGAAATATATTGACTTCTCTCTGTAGTGTTGGTAATCACAAAACAATAACTTCCCAATTTCCTGCAAAATAGTTTTCAACAATGAAATCGATTTCCTCTAACCATTCTTTCATGCTATTCAAATAACACTGATTATATGAGATATTGTACTGTTTCATTATGAACTTTCATTTCGATCAATTTAAGCATTTTTTTTTTTCTAGAAAAAAAGGTTTCTAATTCTTGGCATTGATGGTGCAACATAATCTTCTAAAAATGCACTACGTTTTCAGTCCTTATTACTTCAGTCTATTGCTTCAGTAGCAAAGTACCCAAAGGTAAACATTTCCCTACGGAAGGAATATACCTTTTGTATTAAATTGAGAAAAAAAAATTATGTTTGGATCGTACTGATGACATTTGATACGTTTAATCGTGTTCTCTTGTTCCTTTTATTTTTGTAATACACTTCAACCCTTCAATATTGTCGGAATCGAGTCCCAAGTTTTACATACATTTTAATACATTTTTCCTCATAAAGTATCAAGCATTCTAGAAAGCGAGGAAAGCAATGAATTGGAGTTAAAAATTTATTTGTAAATAACAATTAAAGTCTCCTAAGAACATTCCCATATTAAACTCATTAGCTGTCAAATTAATTACAGACTTAGATTTTATAGGAGTGATTACTTTCAACTACAATTCCTAATTATAATTAATAATTAACGATTAATGATTTTAACAAGTCAAGAAAGACTAAAACTACAAGAAACTTTCCGTCGTTACAGGCTACTTCAACATTTACTAGACAAACGTTCAAAGCTCCCAATTAATTACAAAAGACCCATATACATGACTGTGATTAGTCCTATTTGGACGTACGGAGTTGAACTTTGAGGTTCCACTAAACCATCCAATTCATCTCATATTCAATCTTTACATTCCGAAATCCTTCGAAAAATCCTCAATACTCCTTTCTTTGTCACCAATAAACTTAATGTTCCATATGTTGCTGATTTAGCCCACACCAGATACCTATCCTTTCATAGTTAGCTCCATAACCACTCAAATCCGTTAGGTTCTCAACTTGCTTCCCACTCCATTACTGATAATCCTCCTAGGTGTCTGAAAAGAAGATGGCCTAGAGACCTTCTAGTGTAGAATTTTTAATACGGTGCTACTAATGAGTATTTCTTTTCCGGTTTTAACATGTTATTATAATTGTTGTCAATACATTTCCTTGATGTATATATTTTGTTCAGTTGTAAATTTCAATAAATGTATATAAAAAAACAAGTCAAGTCAGAACAAACAAATGTGTTAAAACAACACATCGTTTTCTGATCGATGGTTGACATTATAATATCGATAACTCACAAAAAAGGGATTAATGTTTTCCATTGTATTTATCTATGCACATCTTGAATTTGTTTATTGTAAAATAGTACATTTACAATAGAAAAGTGGCGTAATAGAATCCTCGCTTGCATTTAATTCTAGGGTGGGAATGGGGGATTCACAACTTTAAATACCATTGATTTCTTTATTGAAATTCCCAGGCGAAGACATATGTGATTGAAATTCAACATGAAACAAGACCGGATATTTTAAAACCATTCCTATGCACACTCGATATTGTCGAAACTACGTCTTAGACAATTCAATTTTAAATTCCAATATCAGCTTCTACTTAGCATAAACACTCTTGTTAGTAATTCTTATCCGAAATAAACGCCAATATCCGATACATTAAATTAGCTTTAAGTTCTGTAGATAATGTTGTTTAGTTCGTCTTTTAGTTTTAGTTCCATTAATGAAATAAAAGTAAGGTGAATTAGTTTTCTTCGAGCCATTCCCTAAGAGAGAGAGAGATAGATAGGGAAAGAGTATGAGAGAAAGAGAGAGAGAGAGAGAGAGAGAGAGAGAGAGAGAGAGAGAGAGAGTGAGAGAGAATATCAGTAATATTATTTATTCTATACTTTCTCTCGGAGAGTCAGCTCCTACGGATTATATTCTGAACAGTACAGATAAGCACATCAACTATATCGTAATAAATAAAAATATATTCATTTCTTATCTTTTTAATTCATTTCTATATCTTTTACTACTATGCATTCTATTATACTGACAAACATTTACACCTTAAGAACCTAAGGTTGCATTTGAATTTGAGTAAAAAATTACACCCCCGATTATACAAGCTGTTTAAAATCTCCCACTTTTTCCAAAAAAACTTAAAAAACACCTGATAAAACCATTTACTTGTAGTGATCTGAATAAAAACTCACTTATGGAATGTGCACTTAAACTGTATATAGTATGTTTCATATATTGATTTCATAGGTTTCGAACGCTACCCTTTTCCTTTATAAAATAAAAAAGAATAATAAATGCATTCAATTAATTTTAAAAGAGCATTATAATGGAAATAAATGAAAGAAATACATATGTACATAACTAGATTACAAAATACATGCGGATCACAAAATCAGCATTTTGAAAATCGAAATCGCACACTTTAGATGGACTCAGGAGACACTGTTTTACAGATCTGCCAGGATCTGACGATTTTTTGAGGCCAAAGGACATCCTTGGCCACTCTCTCCATCCACAATTAGAATTAGCTTTTTCGTCCTTAAGGATTGCTGTTTTAATGGTTTTTTAAGTTATCCGAAGGATAACTTCCGCCATTGTTGTCCTCCAGGATACTGTTTTAAAATATTTTACGGTTTTAAGATGGCGGACCTTAAAAGAACACTTTTTTGAAATATTGGACTATTTAACTGTTTTAAGGTGGCGAAAGGATATTCATTCGTTGTTGACTTATTCTATGGAAGGCTGGAGATAGTTTTTCAACGCTAACGACCCCTTCCGGTTTACTCTTTTTGCTTAAAAGGTACGATATAGAAGAGTGGCGGTGGGGGTTCGGGGCGGGATTAATAGATGGCTCCTGCTATAAGGACACTGTTTTACAGATATGCCAGGATCTGGCGTTTTTTTGAGGCCGAAGGACATCCTTGGCCACTCTCTCCATAGGAGTATACTTACAATTTGTATTTTTCTTTTTTTTGGAAACGACTAAATGATGACCTAACAATAATTCATATATTTAAATACAACTTTAAAACTTTACAATTATTATTTTTAAATTTTATAATAATTGATTCTCACTTTTAAATAAAGGCATGTTCGCATATCATAAATATGCAATAGTTCTGTCAATTAAAAATATTGATGAATAAGAAATATATAGTTCTAATACTTAATAGAGGTGGGCTAATTGAATGTGCTGAAAACATTAGATTTTAACACTTAACAGCACGTAAATATTGATGTTTTGCTATATCCAAAATTTTTTTGGGAGACCCTATTGAATGGAATTGGGTTGAAAATGGGTTCATTTTTTTGGGTTGCGACTCGTGATCAGAACGATACGATTTAAATGTAGGAACAGAGGCAGAGTTGTACAAAACTGTTGGAATAAAATTTCATTTAAGGACGTAGTATGATTACGAATGGATTTTTCAATAGCTGCATTTTTATAGCGATATATATGTTTGGCTTTATATCGTTAAATATGTATATTTGTAGTGGCCCCAAAAACGATTATTAAAAACAGTTTATTAAAATTTAAAATTTCGGTATTTGGTTTAACAAAGTAAATGTGGTCCTTGTATACATTTCTGTATTAATAATGTCAACTTTTGCCCAAACAACGAAGGCCATCAAGGAAAGTAATTGAAGTTTTAATTTTTCCTACAGGAAATGGTTCGGTTATATGAATAAAAATAATGAGTTTGAAAATAAACTAAAATAAACGTTGGTAAATATAAAAAAAAAAAAAAAATTAAATTTCCACCGCATGGATTTCATTGCAACATGATTGGATGCCTGCTGTCTCGAGTTAATAATCATATTTCAACTTTTATATAACTTCCATTACAGATCTTATTATAAATCACACACTATCTGTCATGCTAAGAGAAGATAAGCTATAAGACAGTGATCGATTAAATTACAAAAATAATTTAAACACCATTTTCATATCAAATATCATAATGTTTAATATTAAAAAGGTTGGTCAGATATATTAGTATTATTGTGGAAGATAGAAGAACACAAGTTTCAGAATCAATAAGGTTTTAAACACAATGCAGAAGATGGTCTCAGCTGATGTAAAATGAGGGCTTCTGTAGACTTACTAAAATGGACAATATTGACTTGCAAATGAAGAAAAGGCAATGGAAGTACTCTTGGGGTTGAAATCACAACAAGGAAGAACTCCATGAGATGCCTGGATACTGAAGTAGCCAAGGGTTGTCGGTAAACAGTAGGCAAATGAAGACTGATGTAGTTGGGAGTATTTAAATAGAAAAATATTTAACAATAATTTTAAATTCACGAATAACAATATACTATTTTTAGAAATAGTATCTTTTATAAAACCCTAAATTGTTAAAATAACTTTTATATTTAAATGGTTGTGTGTGTGTGTGTGTGTGTGAGTGTGAATTAGGCCTAATCTTTTCGTATCAGAAAGCCGATCTGTATTACTTTCTTCTGCATAATTGACTAAACTTTTATATCTTGGTATGTAACTACTTCGTGGGATATACCCATCAACATCCTCCAGAAACCCTAAAAAAAAAAAAATTTCAGAAACTTTTATTTATCAAACCACAGATATCTCTACTGATCCTTAATGTCATTCTTTTACTTACGAACACTTATACCAGATTTAAGTTTCGTTCAACAAATAGCAGATCAAAGTAAATGAATGTAAATGCAAAATACCGTAACTTCTACCATCGACTTCTTCCCTCGTGTTTTAACGATATTCCACTTCCCATGGCTGATACAGTCCTGTTGGATTCTCCTTAAAAGAAAAAAGTAACATAACCCTTATCAGGACTCGAAAGGCATCTTATCTTTAACTCTTCTAACCAGGTTTTTTTTTTATTTATTTATTTATTTTTTAATTGAGGCATCGGAGGCGCAGTAGTTCAGTGGTTAAGGCACAAAGCTCCCGGGGCTGAGTTCCAATCTGACTGAATGCAGAAAAATAATTTTCTGTCATTTCGGCCATGGCACGACTTCGATCTCGGGAGTCTCTCTAGAGTCCTGATTGATGAAAAAAACCAGGGGGTTGAGCTTGATTTCTGCCAAATCTCCTCTCACAAGCGTTGGCCCAGCCATAGTAGGTGTATCCTTATCTGAGCACTGAACCCAACACCCTTCATGGGTTGGTAGTAATTTTTTTTTTTTTTTTTTTTTTTTTTGGAGGGTATTTTAAAATGTTTTAGTTTATAATAGATAAAGTTGTTTAAGTTAAATAATTATTTGTTCAATTATGATTATTTGTATTGAAAACTAAAATTATGTAAATAGTTTTAATGATTTTTTTTGTAAATATTTACAATAGGTTTAAGTTTCGTATTGTATTAAAACACGTGGTTTAAAAAAATAAAAATAATAATTCATATGAGCGTCATTAGCAACAGTAGCAAAGGGTAGTCTGAGACAGACTTGTTTAGAAGTTCGTCTTCACCCACCAGCAGGCGATTTTTTTCTCCTTTCTCGCCCCTGCCTTCACCGATCTGGAAGAATCTTGGCCCCGGAGAAGAAAGCGAAAACGTCTGCCAAGCATTTTACATCCTATTGTTTACATAACTTGAACCGAGACTCCGTAATAATTAATTAAAATTATTCTCTTATTTCTAAATTCTTAGAGCTATCAAAATAGTTTTAATATTTTTTTTTAGTATAGGTTTTTTTTTTTTAAATTATCTTCACAATTATAGACCTTTTTTTTTCTTTTATTTATGTATGCACTATAAGAGATGTTTTTTTTTTTTTTTTTTGCTCACCACATTTTTTTAATATATATTTTTATAATGATAATTTAAAAATATAATTTCTTTATTACTATTTCTTTTCTATAATTGTTTTATTTTTTTTATTAATCATATGTTTATTGAAGTTCTGGACAAATATCTTACTTGGAATCCACATACAAGAGTAAAAGGACTAAAAGAAACTCGTCATTACAGACTACTTCAACATTTACTATACAAACGTTCAAAGCTCCTAATTAATTATTAATGATTTATTTACATGACTGTGATTAGACCAATTTGGACATACGGAGTATAGCTCAATAAACCATCCAATTCTTCTCGTATCCAATCCTTACAATCCAAAATCCTTCGAAAAATCCTCACTCCTTACCTTATCACCGATAAACTTATCCCTAGAGACCTTAATGTCCCATATGTTGCTGATTTACCCCAAACCAGATACCTATCCTTCCATAGTAAGCTCCATAACCACTCAAATCCACAAGTTTCCTAACTTGCTTCGCACTCCATTCCTGATAACACTTCTAGGCGTCTGAAAAGTGTAGTATTTTTATTGAGGTGCTACTGATGAGTAGTTCTTTTTAAGTTTTGACATGTTAATGTAATCGTTACTAACACATATAGTTGATGTATATATTTGTACAGTTGTAAATTACAATAAATTGATATGAAATCCAAAAAAAAAAAAAATCTTAATTTTTACAAACACAGTATTAGGACCTTTTTTCACTATTTTATAATTGTGGACATCCTCCGGCTGATCTACCAGCCCTTACCTGGGGTGGTGATTGTTTTTCGACCAGGAAAAGCCCTTCTTCTGAACAATGAATGTTACTTTTCATTATTTTTTTTTTTTTTTTTTATTGTTATTATTATGACAATGCGAAAATACTGAAAATTGGTTTCTAACCTGAACATGGAAAGGAAAATTTTCCTGAAACATGTTGTAGAAATTTGTAATAAATTAAGAAGCAGAATGCTTAATTAAGATTATTACTCTGTTTTGGAATAATTCTCTGGAATTCGAATCAGGAAACTGGTAGGAGTGATAAAAAAAGAAAAAGGGAAGGGGGCTGTTACAATGGGACTGGGGCTATAATGTTATGTAGGGAAAGGTTAGCCTTCGGTAGGACATAGGAAGGGCGGAAAATCAAATTTTATTCCCAAGTAGGTCAATCAGTTTGAAACAGCGTCAACTGTTGAACCGAAACGATTGTTGAAAGTTAACGAGAGGCCGAAGCTCCCTCAAGTGTAAATTACTACTTGAATAATTTTTTTTTTTTTTTGAGCATATAAATTGTTTCATTTTTAAAGTTGTGGTCTTTATTTAGTATCGGAAAACCGTCTGGTTGATGTAACAGTAACTGGTTTATCTTTAATTTACTTATAAATGGTGTATTAGATAGTGCTATGGATGGGAGAGATTTTGCTAGACCTAATAATTTATTTTCCATGAGGATCATAAACTTAACGTCATTGTTTAACATTATTTATAATCAGGAATGATATTTTACTAAAAGGGGACCACTATACTGGAATACATTAAAGTCAAAAATCAGAAATTCGTTGTTAAAATACGTAAATAGATTAGAAAAAAAATTTTATTCTGGGACAAAGTCCCTTAAGAATAACATAAAATATATATATATATATATATATATATATATATATATCTGGCCTAGAGATTTTAAATTAAATAAATAAATAGAAAGAAAAAATAAATACAAGTAAATACAAGTTCGCAATAAAATAGGTAATATAAAGATAAAAAAGTCTATACTTATATATAAAAACATACACACATAAATTAATATATACGTAGTACTAATTAAGAGAACATTTTCATAGCGCTCATGAGTACTCCATACGGTACACAGTGGGACGAGCCAAAGTAATTTGTTGGACATTGGTTGAAAACAAAAATTTATATTTATGGCTTGAATCATTTATAAAATATTTTCTATGGTCATTGTCGATAAACAACAGTACGTCAAACATAATTTAAAGAGTACAAAAGATCGATAAACTAGGTTTGTTTGAAAGGTTCTCGCAAATTTCCCGTTTTGTTAAATTGCATTAGAAATTGTGTACACGTCCGATGCAAATTTTTTGCTGTTCACAGCTTTAAGCATGATATCACAATTGGCAATTAAACATTTTTCTGTGAAAATAATAATTACAAAAAATAAAAATAATAAATGTATTTAAATTTTTAAATTTCAACAAAAAAATTTATTTTAGAAAAATGTTTTAAACTTGTATAAGTCGAAACTCATTTTAATTTAAAATATCAATACTGAAAAGTAACTTAAGATCGAAATGGTCTGCGACCACTTGGGACCTTGGAGAATATTTGGAATTAAAGATTTTGTTTACGTATTTATAGGATTTGCAGAACTCCTTCCCCTCACATTATAATCCTTGTTTTACCCCTTTTGTTTAGTCTGTTTATATCTTTTTAGTGTTTAATTTCAGCAGTAACCCTATTGGGTTATTTTACCTACATATTTGTCAGCTAGTATACTAATTTTGGCCAAAAAAAAAAAAAAAGAAGCGGCTTCGTCAGAAAGCGTCCGAAAACTTATGATAATTTTGAGTGCCATTAGCCTCTAGACCCTTTCCAGCTTTGCCTTTTTGTACTTAATCTGAATTTCTGGATGCCATATTTCCATTTCTTAAGTAATAATAGGCAAAATTGCGCCTTTATACAGAACCTTCAGGGCCTACCTTCTCAACCCCCATGTCGCACAGTGGGACGAGCCTATGTAATTTGTTGAACATTGGTTGTAAACAGAAATTTATATTTGTGGCTTGGATCACTTATAAAATGTTTGCTATGGTCATAAACAACAGTACGTTTAACATTATTTTATTACGCACAAACAGGGCATCAACATGTTTGTTTGAAATGTTCTCGCAAATTTCCCGTTTTGTTAAATTGCATTAAAAATTGTTTGAACAGCCAATGTAAATTTTTAGCTGTTCACAGTTTTTAGCATGGTAAAACAATTGACAATAAAACGTTTTCCTGTAAAAATAATAATTACAAAAAATAAATGTATTTAAATTTGAAAATTTCAACAAATAATTGATTTTTGAAAAATGTTTATATTGTTTAGGTCGAAACCCATTTTAATTAATTAATTAAAATATCGATTATAAAAAGTACCTCAAGATCGAAATGGTCTGCCACCATTTGCGACCTTGGAGAAAATTTGGATTTACATTGATAGTTCAACTTGTACAAAAAAGTGGTTCAAATTGCTACAACAATCCAACGATAACATTTCGATAACCACAGTGTAGGAGCCTTGAGGGTTTCAATTGTTTACTTTTATTACATAACTAAATAGTTCCGTTTTCGGTTGGTACAATATTTAAAATAATTATTATCTACCAGGTTTCTGACAAACCGCAAATTATTTAATTTTTTAGAAAATCCGATCGACGAAAAAGGCATAAAACACATTTAACTCACATAAAGGTAAACTGATTGATTTGCAGATTTTTAAATTCTATAGAGCACATCAAAAATCATAGAAAATAATATCCCTTGAATCAAAACACGAAAAAACGAAAATTTGATTTTTTTTTTTTTTAGACACACTATTGGTTAACAGAGCAAAGTCCTGAAATTATGGGGGGGGGGGGAACTGACTTTAGATTCGAATTCTACACCTTTGAAAACATAACCATATGAAATTTGAAGCCGATCCAATAATTTCTAGAGGTTCAAAATGCGATGTCCAGAAAAAACATACTTTCCTCCCACTGTGCGGTGGTCAGGTATTTTGGTAGGATGAAATGATTGACACGACCGCTACGAAATCGTAATAATTAGTTATAAGGAATCATTAATGGGCTTTCTTATTTATTATTTTTAAGAATCATTACCTATTTTTATAATAATTTATTATATTTTTTTTTATTCTTGCAATTTATTTTATTTCTTGTATATTTAGAGGCTGTTTATTTTAATTTTCTTACTTTATTTTATATCATTGTACATATTGTGTGTGTGAATGTCACCATGTTACTCATAGCCCTTGAGTGAGAGAACTTAATTATTCAAATAAAATGTTAAAAAATAAAATAAAATAAAAACAATGATTAAATGCACATCCCTTTAAACACAAAGCTTTACATCCTATAAACTCAGTCAGTATGATTAAGAGCTCTTCAAGCTTAAGTATTTATTTGTTTTAATGAATGTCTCTGTAGATTAATATAATTAAACTGGGATTTTAAATTTTATTTTTTCTTTCATAATCATCCCAAGGGATCGTTAATGGGCCTTAAAAAAAAAAAAATTCGTGGACTATGATCGAGCCCAGACTGGAGACACCACACCCCTTCCTTTGTTTCTTGTGGAACCATCACGAAATAAATATCAACCTACCCTGGTGAAACTCATGGCCTAGCGCCGCTGTACCTCGAAAGAGGATTTTTTTTTTTCCTTTTAGACTTGGGCACAATTTTCTTTGCTCAACCTAAGATCCCTTACTAAATCGTTCAGCTCTGGTTCATGAGTGTCCTCATCAAGAAAAAACAGTTTTCGTTCTCTAACTTTTCCTGTGTAATACTATTAATTACCATTGTGAAGAACTTGTTAGTTTGAGGATGGGAATTCCGAGGCCATGCGGTAGAGGACGTAAAGCAGAAGGAAGATTAAGGTAGTTTATAACCTTTTTGTTTTTAGAATTTACGTTCAGGGGACGTCACGCAAACAAAAATGGCAGTGTCCATAGTAGTTATCTTGTTTTCTCCAAGCCATGGGAAAAACAAATTTTAGCCCTTTACACATAACTCACCTCCTATATAAAAAAAAAAAAAAAAATTCAAAGAATGGAAGAAATGTTTTTAAACGAATAGAAACAGCAAGGCAAAGTATGTTTTAGTTTGAATAGAGGAATAAAAAATATTAAAAAAATGTTAGATAAACTGTTTTTATAACCTACCAATTTTATTTACTATCATATATTGTAAAACATAACTTGTAGCACATCTATTGAGGGATGAACGAATTAATGCTAGGAAAAACATTATTATTTATGAACTGTCTTAATATGATGAATCATGAAAGCCTACTGCGAAAAAATGGCACTTGAAAAGCGAAGGCCACTTTCGGCTTGAGCACACCGAAAAACATAAATTACCGCTGAAATAGCGCAAAAAGCTTTTTGGATTATGGCTAATGGTCTTCTTCCCAAGTAGCGTTTGATCTGCGTGCCACTTGTTTACCATCATGTCGTCTTCCCAAATAATATCAGATCTGAGGGTAAGGATAAGGAAAGTTACTTGCTAGATAAGTTAAGTATCTATCGCTGGATAGAATATAATAATCTTCTTTTCCCTTCAATCAAACTAATATCATATGATTACAGACGTATGATAACATATAAAATAATTGGTCAACAATCTTAGAATGCTGTTCCCTATTCAGTATCCATCCGAATTTCTTTGATCTTTGGGATACCCTGCGGATCCTAATTACCCTGTTGGTCAATAAAAGTTTTTAAAAATCAAGCTTTATATTATGGAGGAATCCCGGAGAGTGGCGTTGGGAGTTGGCTGATAACTTTTAATGGCCCCGATATTATCCCCCAACAAAGGTAATTTTAAAAACTAATTTTAGTTTTACGTTCATCGTGTAACCTGATCCTGAAAGGTAACCATTTTATGAACCCGTGAACTCAAACTTGTATTAACCGGTACAGCACTGCCAATATTGAGATCCATTTTGCATTTGACAAGCCTCATTGCTATGCTTTTGAACCCTGATTTAGGTTGGATAATACTGCTGATAATCAGGGCATCAAACAGACCACTTAGATTATAACATGTATTTCTTTGTCAAGTAAATAAGAAAAATTGGATAAATTTCTGCTTAAAACTGAAGCAAGAAATGGAAATCCTAAAATCGTTATTTATTAACTTGGAAAATTAACTTTCAACCTTAAGAAATGATTTATTTCACTCTTTGTTTTGTTTTTTTATACATCGAGGGTCCAAAATTCTGCTTATAAGTATTATGATTTTTTTGTGTATTTTATTAAATGTTAACGTTTTTTGTAAAGCTTGATTATGGAGGCTTTTTATTTTCACGGAAAGGCCTTGGAGACCACGCCAATATTATTATTTTCACTTCTTTTCATACCCCTTCTCTCCTTCCTTCTCTCTTCTCACCTTTTCCTCAACATTTCCAATTGCTCCTTCCTTGTTTCCTCGGTCCACGTAATTCCTTTTCTCGTATATCTCTTTCCCACAAGGACCTTAATTTCATTTAGTCTTTTCCTATAGTCATCTCTATTGAAACAGTCTTGGTCTGTTATTTTCAGCTTCTCAGTTTCTTCCTTCATCTGTTTTATATACCCCCAGCACTCTTGTATCCTCTCATTTTATAGAAATTGTCTCTATTTAATCTGTTTGGATGCATCATAGAACCTATGCCCATAGAAACTTTATAGAGGCTTTATTGAAAAAAAGATTGTCATTAGATTATTGAAATTTCAATACCACATATTTCCTTCTGTGGCATTCAATACATCTTGAAGATACCTTGAGGTTCGCAACACCCGTCCGGAAATATCACTCCTTTCAAGATCGCGATGTGTATTAGGAAATGCAGTTCATTCCTCTTCCCAAAATATCCCATTGATTTTTTATAGCGTTCGAATCAGGAGAACGGGATGACCAGGCTAAGAGCATGATTACACTAAAGAGGATTTGTACCGTGCGAGGAACATTGCAGCTAAACACCACTGCAACAATCGTCAAAGCTAAGTAACACTCGAAATAAATATTTTATAGCATATAATCAGTAGATTCAGAAGTGGTTACAAAAAATTATAAATTATGTCTTTCACACCAGAAATGTTGAATATCTTTATCCGTTATGTGATTGATATGACACCTTCTGACGAATTCTGCTGTTTTTTTTTGACTTGCAACAGATATGTCACAATTTTTGCAATATTAAATATTTATATACTTTCACGAATCAAATACTTTTGTTTGGTATTTCTACCTAACGTACACTATTTTTTTTTTTTTTTTTTTTTTTTTTAAAGTTAAGTTTATCAAAATGAAGTATGGTTTTACATATATAATTTCCCGGTTTATGATAAAATAATATCAAACTTATTTTCATTATTGCATCATCATTAGTCAAAATATCTCATTTCTGAATGTTTTGAATTACATAATTTCTCTTTTGAAACACTTTATTGATAAGTATATGTAACACTAATGAGACCAACCTTTTCATTTTAACAGTCCATATAATTGGATATGTTTGTGGACATCGATCTAGTTTAATTGGAAAAGGATCATGAAATGCTTAGTTACTGATTAATTTTAATTCCGTTATTCGCTTCGCCAATATTGTTACAATCAAATGGATTTTGAGATGATGTCACCTCCAGGTTCATTTCTCCACTCATGACGATTTAAAATGTTAGTAGTATGGATGGGAATCGATATATCAATAGATATTTAAAATTCAGCATTCAGCATTCACAGTATTTGGCTACAGCATTTAGTCCTCCCTCCTTTCGAATTTTGGCCATCTGTGGACCCCGTTCAACAATTTATTTCTTACTCTTCTGTTCTTTCCAATACATCTTCATCACCTCTGGTGTTTCCTCCTTTCATTCGACCACTGTCTATTAATTTGTGTATTAAGTACTTCTGGAAATTCGATCTAGTTGACTGCTGTACGAAATTTGTTTCTTTATCACATTGTATCCCGTTATATATTTGCCACCATCATATCTTCTTTTGCCATCCGTATCCATGTATTTGTTTTCTGTTTTTGGATGCTGAGTTGGAAAATTTTCTTTGTTAGTCTTCTCTCATCCATTCTCATTAAATGTCAATAGAACGTCAATCTATGTTTCCTCCTTGCATCACTTAATTTTTTAATATTTTGATTTATTTCTGTCTCACTTTTTAGTTTCTTCAGTCATTCTTGGTCCTAATATTTTTCTTTCCTTCTTTTCCATATTTTGAATTGCTCATTTTTTGTTGAGAAACAAACATTCAGAGGCATATATGCTTCCAGTTCGGCATACAATAAAATTATATAATATAATAAATAATTATAATATTAGACAAAGACAAAGATTCGGCATTACAACACAGTCTTAAACCCAGCTTTCTTGTACGCAAATGAAACATTGACACTTAACAGGAAACGAGAACTAGAAGAGATCAAAAAGCAAGAGAGAAAAATCATAAAATCATAAGCATAAGAAAAATCCTTGGAGCAAGATATGCCCAAGACGGTTACAGGCTGCAGTCAATTAAAACAAATGAAAATACTGCAAACATTGAAATTGACAATAAGATAAGACGAATGAAATTATAAAATCGACTGTCAAAAAGGACATCAGATAATATTAGCTCACTTAAGAGTTCAACACATTGGCTAGACGAACTTCGAAAGGACCTCATAAACGCAAGTAATTTGTGAAACTGACATTTTGGAAGGAGACACCTTCAGACTCAAAATCAACAACTGGAAAGTTACATCAGAGCAACCGGAGCAGAAACAGTACAGACCGAAGTGGTCAGAAGAACGTAAACGAGCATTCTCGGAAAGAATGAAAGCCTATTGGAGCAACAAAAAGACCACAAAGAAAACTTGATTCAGTTGTTTGCTTAACGTCTTCCATTATGTGGAGAATATGCTAGTAATAATAATAATAATAAATAATTAAATTCAGTTCTTATAATATAATAATAAATCTTTTTCAAAACTTGTGATTTTCAAAAGAACAACACTAGAAGTTTCTATAGGACATTTAAAAAGCAATTAACCAAATACCAACCTCCAAGTCTTTGCTTTAAAGATGAAGACAATAAGTTGGGATTGACGAACAAAACCAACTGTGAAATTTTAGCAAAATATTTTGAGAAGCTACTGAATTGTGAAGCCCCCAAGGAAAGGATGATTTTTGACACCCCCAAAACCATTAACACTGATTCGAAACCTCCAGATGCGAACGAAATTAAACACATAATCCATAGTCTCAAAAATAACAAAGCGCCCGGGGAAGATTCGATTGTGGCAGAAATCATAAAAATAATGGATCCCAACCTCCCACATGTGTTGGAACATTTGTTTAAAACAATTTGGGACGGAAACAAAATTCCAGAAGAGTGGAAATGTGCATTGATACACCCTCAACATAAAAAGGGTGATAAAATGAATGTTAATAACTATAGAGGGATTTCTCTTTTACCGGTAGGGTACAAAATTTTGTCTAAAAAGCTACTACAAATCATAGAGCCAATACTTGATCGAGAAATAGGTGAATATCAAGCAGGTTTTAGACGTGGTAGATCCTGCATTGAACAAATATTCAATTTAAAGACCTTAGTCCGATATAGGATCTCAAGATGTCAAAAATTTGTAATTTTATTCGTGGACTTCAAGAAAGCCTACGACTCTGTTGATAGAGAAACCTTATTCAAAGTGCTGGAAGAATTTGGGGTTGATAGCAAAACAATTCAAATTGTCAAACAAACCCTAACAAATACTACATCAAAATTGAAATTCATGGGTGAGATTTCCAGAGAGTTTGAAATTAAAACAGGCGTCAGACAAGGTGATGGTTTATCACCAATTCTCTTTAACTGTGTACTGGAAAAGGTCCTGAGAACATGGAAAGAAGAACTCAATGATACTAAGAATGACATCAGAATAGGTACAAAAAGGGAAAACATAGAAGTGAACTGTTTAGCCTTTGCAGATGATCTGGCAATAATTACAGAAAATGAGGAAATAGCTGAGATCTACCTCGAGAAACTACATGAAGTTGCAGCTAAAGCGGGTCTACAGATTTCGTTTGAAAAAAAAAACAGAATATATCTCTAATCATAATAATTACAGAAATAAATTAACTACTAAATATGGCACCATTAAACGGGTAAATAAATTTAAATATTTGGGGGAAATAATTCAATCGAATGCGTTAGACAAGGCAGCAAACCTAGCAAGGGCAAAACAAATGGAGTTTGCATTTCAGAAAAGCAAAGACATATACAACAAAAAAAACATTTCTATTCAAGCTAAATTGAGACATTACAAAACAGTTATTAGACCTGAATGCCTGTATGCCTCTGAGTGCCTGTTTCTTAACAGAAAAGGGGAAATGGAAAACATGGAGAAGAAAGAAAGAAAAATTTTGAGGAAGATTTTGGGACCAAGAAAAACTGAAGAAGGATACAGGCTGAAGAGCAATGTAGAAATCTATGAAATGATAGAGAAATTGAGTGTCGCAATGAGAAAAAGAAGACTGACCTTCTATGGACACCTAACAAGAATGGATGAGAAAAGATTGACAAAGAAAATTTTTGAACACAGCAACCGAAGAGAGAAAACGTTCAACAAATGGATACAGGAGATAAGAAGGGATCTGTCTTCACTCAACATCACCCAACAATTAATTTCGAATAGAAAATTATTTAGAAAAGCAATTAAGGAAATTCAGTCACTCCCAGAGGAAAGGAGGGGGAGAGGTGAGAATCGCAAGTGGTCGGAGGAACGGAGGAAGCACCATTCGGAAATGATGAGGTAGTATTGGGAGGAGAAGAGGAAGAAGGGAAGGAGTATCAAGGAGTGATTTGTTGAACGTGGTCCAAAGATGGCCGAAATCGAAAAAGAGATAATAATAAATCTGGTACATGACGATGTTAAAGCTATCAAAAAATATTTGGGAGCTGCTCTCACTGAAAAAAAAATGTGATTGAAGAAGTAAAATGAAGAATAACGGCAACATATAGGTGTTTCCGGGCGTTGAAAAGAGGGATCAACTTTAGAGATCTTTCAAGAAGTACGAAATTGACAATATACAAAACCATATTTAGGTCAATAGTCACATACGTAAGACATGGATATTCACCAAAGCATATGAAAAATGCTGAACGCTTGGGAAAGAATGATCCTACGTATAATATTTGGCAGAGTAAAGAAGAGTGATAGGTACAGAATAAAGAGAAAATAGTTAAAACAACTGTTATGGGCCCAGGATTTTATAGGTTGGATAAATAGAGGGGGTGAGATGTCTGGGGCACATGGCGAGGATAGAGGAAACATGATTTCCAAGGAAATTATTGGAGGGGAACCCTGAAGGAGTAAGGAAGAAGGAAAGAAAAAGAAAATTTATAAATAATTATAAATTGGTCCATTATGACGTAATAAACTATTTATGGACAATATCTGTAATGATATCACTGGATAATAGAAATGTTTGGAGGTTCCTTTTTATCTTGAAGTAATTCAATTCTGCTATGTAATACTAACGAACATGGACATTACAGGAGACCGCTTTTTAATGTTTTATTATTGCGTAATTATCCAATAACGCTGAATGGTTGTTACTATTGGAAAATCTCTCATACTGTTCCCGAAAGATGACAGAAACAAGAATATAAATAAATTAAAAAGGACAAGAGATAAATGTTATAGGAAAAAGCGTTGAGAGATATTTGGTATTCAGCCTACCGCTTCTCAGATTTTTATAGGTCGGCTGTAAAGCTAAGTTAGTAGCTAGGAGGTGGGTACTTAGTGCTTTTCCTTGTACGCTAACTATTAGCATCCCTTAATCTGCTTCACCAGTAGTCGCCAGGAGCCTGATAGGAAAGTAAGATCTCATATTCTATAACATATTAAGGAAAGGAGTTCCTGCACAAGTCCATTCAAGTAGTTTAAGATTATTTAGCAGCCGATGATGTTAAGATGAAGCAGGTTAGTACTAATGTAAGTATTATCAACTTACATTAGGATTGTTTCTCATTCTTACTTTCAACTCCGGTACCATAAATATTATTGGGAATATTTTGTTGTTGGTGGTTGATTCTTATGAACCACTGAATAAAAAAAATAATAATCCCCCACATTTATGATTTTCTTTCTTTCTTTAGTGGCACAACGGTTCTCATAGGACCTTGGCCTCTTCTACCACGCGCTCTTTTTCTATAACCCTAGCAGCCAATCGCAATCTACTTAATAGACTCCTGTTGTCCTCCTCTACGCCTTTTACAACTTTTCTTCTTCTTTGAACCTCCAGGGTTTCCCTCCAAAAATTTCCTTGGGAATCATGTTTCCACCATCTTCACAACGTGCCCCATACATCTCAGCCTCCCTCTATTTATCCAGCTTATAAAATCCTGGGCCTATAACAGTTGTTTTAACTATTTTCTCTTTATTCTGTACCTATCACTCTTCTTTACTCTGCCAAATATTGTACGTAGGATCATTCTTTCCCAAACGTTCAGCATTTTTCATATATTTTGGTGAATATCCATGTCTCGCGTATGTGACTATAGACCAAAACATGGTTTTGTACATTGTCAATTTTGCCTCTCTTGAAATATCTCTAAAGCTGACCACACATTTCAACGCTCAGAAACATTTTGGTTACCGTTATTCTTCCTTTTACTTCTTCACTCACATTTTTTTCAGTGAGAGCAGCTCCTAAATATTTTTTGATAGGTTAAACTCAACTTTTTAATATTTAATAAAATAATAAATAAGGTTATCTTATGCGAGCATACTTCAATAATAAGCATTTTCATTGCATAAATTTATACACCGATTGCCAAGAATGTTTTAATAAGTAAAATTGATCAAAGTATTTCTTATTGTTTGGTTTCCCTCTTTTTTAATTTCTTTATTTTGGTAGATATTATTTTTGTCTATATTTTGAATCTGTTTCTTTATTGAGTACGAGATAACTGATTAATTAATTTTTTTTATGTTGGATACCAAAGTTAATTTACGTTTAAGCAGAAATGCGTGCTAACGTTTTGAACTGCCTTGGAGGTCTTCTTCATGGCCACCGAACCACACAGGAGAGGAGACGAATTATAACTCTAAAGTTAAAAAAATTCATTCAAATTTATCTTTTTATATTTCTCATTTAAAGTCCTTACCACGAATTAATATAACTTGAAAACATAAAATTTTCAAATTAAAATGTAACTTTTCTCGATAATAAGAACATAAAAATTTTAATTCAAGACTAAACAAAAGTTTCACGGCCTCTATAACCGGAATGTTACAATGGAGACCTTCAAGTAGCAAACCGTTAGGCGACAAGTGTTTGATCAATTGCGGACGATACAGTTCCATTGCAAACAGGAATGCATCAGTGCATTGTCCATGTGTCGTTCGACCAGCACCCATACAATATATCTTCCCAGTTCACATTCAACCACTAGAAACATGATATCTACATTGCTGTTTTATCTGACAGTGTGTGTCACTAAGCCGCTAAGCTTGTTGATGTGATATTATTCTAATAACATATTGTATACTTAAATAAGCATTAAAAAATTATATCATTTCATTGCATTTCAAGCATAAGCGTAATTAAAGCTAAAAATTATGAGTTGGTAATCCAATCAATGTTGTACGCAACAAAGCTTTTGTTGCAGATTTGATTTGAAGCTCCAGCAAAATTCGTTAATTGTGAAGTAAGTTCTTGAACTAAGTTCGTGGATTACAGACTACTTCAACATTTACTAGACAAACGTTCAAAGCTCCCAAGTAATTACAAAAGACTCAATACATGATTGTGATTAGACCTATTTGGACATATGGAGTTGAGCTTTGGGGCTCCACTAAACCATCCAATTTATCTCGTATCCAATCCTTACAATCCAAAATCCTCAATGCTGCTTACTTTGTCACCAATAAACTTATCCATGAAGATCTTAATGTCCCATTTGTTGATAATTTAACCCAAACCAGATACCCATCCTTTCATTGTAAGCTCCATAACTACACAAATCCACTAGTTTCTCAACTTGCTTCCCACTTTATTCCCAATTATCCTCCGAGACGTCTGAAAAGAAGATGACCTAGAACCTTCTAGAGTAGAATTATTATGAAGTGGTACTGATGAGTAGTTCTTTTCAAGTTTTGACATATAATTGTGATCGTTATAAACACATTTGATGACGTAAAATGATTTACGATGAAGCATATCGAGTCTTTGAAATTTAAAGATATAAAGTAATATTACACTAAATGAAAACAATCAACTGTTTGACTGTTACTGATTATTTATTTTAAAATCATATATAAGGTAGTATGGATTCTAAATATTCTATGTTGAGAACATATTTTTCCCCTTTATTTTCCTCTAGAGTTAAAATGAAAAATGATTATGTTCTAAAATATTTGAAACTTCTACTTAAAAGACGAAAAAGGGCATGTTGTCAAATGAACTTATACTATATTTTAAATCCTGTTTCCTTCTTTCACTGATTCAACGAAATGAATACATATTACAGTCTGCCCCGCTCAAGAGCCATAAGTAATATAAGACTTCGTGGAATTAGTCTTACAAGGAATTCATTGGTCACTCTAAATCCTAAAATAAAAATCCTCATAACTGCATAATTTGTTAGAGATAAACCTTTATGCTCTTAATGTTTCATGTTTCTAATTGTGCCTAGACTAGATTAATAATTAATTACAGACCCTCACAAGCCCACTATCTCAACTTGGTTCCCAATGAAAAATCGTCAAAGGTGCCTTAGAAAAAAAAATTTACATATACATTTAAGACTAAAGCGACAAGAAACTACTCGTCATTAGAGACAACTTCAACATTTACTTGACAAACGATCAAAGCTCCCAATTCATTAAAAAATACTTATTTACATGACTGCCATTAGACCTATTTGGACGTACGGAGTTGAGGGGCTCTACTAAACCATCCAATTCATCTTGTATCCAATCCTTACAATCCAAAATCCTTCGAAAAATCCTAAATGCCCCTTGATTTGTCATTTATAAAATTATCCATAAAGACCTTAATGTTCCATATGTTGCTGAGTTAGTCCAAACCACATACCTATCCTTTAATTTTAATAAATGATCTATAAAAAAAAAACAAAAAAACATTTACATTTACTTACACGGGATCAAATTCCAATAAATAAGTTTGTTTTCTTTTAAATACATCTAGTACAAGCAACTTGCAAAGGATATAAAGTAAAAAATCAGATTATCCTGGATTAGGTGCTTATTTTTACTTACTTACAAACACTTCCTAAAACAAGGTTCATTGTTTTTCAATTATTAAGTTTTTATAGATGTAAGTAAATAAAAAGAAAATTTATTTTTAATAGCCAATTGTTTTTTTTTTTGTAGTTTTTTTTTTATTTTTTTTTTAATTTTACAGTTTTCACTTAGAAATAATTAGTGTGTAACGATATTCCGTGTAATTGACGTGATATAAAGCTGCTACAATAAAAAATAAATCAGAGCACATTTAGCATTATGAAGAAGAGGTAAGACTAAAATTATAATTCTGGTTGATATTTCTCAAATAAAAGGATTGGAAGTGGATAATAAGGTTCTACTTTTTTTAGATATCTCTCAACGGTATTTGTGAAGAGATATATTTCGTTAAATTCGTGAAAAAATTGAAAATACTGTTCGAACTCTGCTCTGAATAATACAATAGGTTGAGAGAAGACTTGGACACCTGCTGTAGATATTAGTAAATGGATTATTTAGAAAGAAACCGGGTTTATTTCATCGCATTATGATTAATGATTTCCCTAGTCATTTGTCGCCCTTTCAGTCAGCTAATAAACTAATTAATCAAATCAAACCACCCCATAAAATGTAAGTAGAAAGTTTATCAGACCAATAACGTAACTGGGATAGGGGATTTTGCCGGAATATTAATGATGTTTTTTTTATGAAAAGTAAACTTTCATATCAGAAGTTTAAAAAAGCAAAAAAAAAAAATCTATTTAAAATCCAATAGCCAAATTTCATCAGGAAACACCCCTCGATTGACATTTCTTTAGGATCCCTTGTCCGACCGAAAAGTAACTCAATTTAGATCGTTCAATAGGATCGTAAGCGCTTTCGAAGTCGACATAAGTCTGTTTGCTATTCTTTCTCAAATATTTGATACATTCATTCATTTCAATAATTCAATCATTTTTTTTTGTCGGCATATTTCGCATTATAACATGTGAGTTTAGAGATCTCAACATTATTGTTATAATCCGATTCGAAAAAAGTATTTTTATTGTTTGAATTTGAACTTTAGCGGTAATTATCCTGGTATGTGGTGATGTGGATCATTGCTGTTGTTTACCATTAAATTAAAAAAAAAAATGTATTCTTTAAGCTAACTTAAAATCTGTAACTGATTAACCAATGCATTGTTTTCGTATCTGATGTTTAATAAGTACAAGATTAAGAATACATTGAATGAATTACAAAACGTACCTTCCAACATTTTGTACAAATAAATATTTACCAATTTTCGTCGATTTGTCAAGAACCTAAACGAATCAAGAAAACTCTGAAAATCCCACAGAACGCAAATATCCAGATGGTTGTCATACAAATAACCAAGTTGTCATATCGCTAGAGCCATCCGATATCATTCTCACTCTATACGCAAAAAGTCTATCTCATCCACTGATGCGCCTCTATGATACTCTAGGACGGAATGCAGCGGATCATAGACTACTTTGTTGAAATTGTTTCCATCCTTTGTACCCTCAACCTCAGAGCAACACTATCTGTCGAGCTCCGCTATCCTCTCTATTCTCTTCCTCTATACCTCTAAAAATTCTTTCCTATGCTCTTTCAAAAATTTTGCAAAAGGAGACTTCTTTAAATGGTAGCTTACGGTACAAATAAGAGGATTTTGAAACGGAGTTAGTTTCCAAATATCTACTTTTATTGGTATTGAATATCTTTTATTATATAATTTTTTTTTTATCTCTACCTTGCTTAGGAAGGGAGACTGCAACTGATGAATTTTTCATGAAGAGGCACCGTGATATATGTAACATTATATTAGTTGACATTTTTTTTTTTTTTTTTTTTTTTTTTTTTTTTTGAGGAAGGTAAAGTTTTTTTTTATTTTAGTTTTTGGGTTTCAAAGCCTCGCAATATCCTTGGAGATGCAACGAAGTCCAGGATTATTCAAATTTTGGGCTGGTTTAATTATTTTCATTACGCTAGTATTTTCGGTTGAATGAAAGTTTTGGATTGCCTGAAGTGCGGAGTAAGATTCGCTGCAAATAAGAAATTACTTGCTGTCCATATTATCGATTAAATTCGTAAACAAATAGATTGAAAATAGTTCGGCGGAAAATATGGAGTAAATGTTTTTAAAACAGTATCTGAAGTGTTTATTTTCTTAATCCCGTTGAAAGAAAACTCAAAAGATATTGTATGAGCAGTCCATGGTGGTAGTGGGTTTGGAGGTTATAGATAAAACGGTGGTAAAGATTAAGAGTCGGATAATGGAGGATAGCCTGGAGAGACAGGGTGGTAATTTGTAAGTTGAAAATTCGAAGAACTGTGGATTTGCTTTATTACGACCTAACTTTTTTTTTTTTTAGCTGTTTATTTGAATAATTACAAGCTGCCTCACTCAAAGGCAATGTGTAATATAGATGGCAAAGACTCATTCATAAAATATGTACAATGATATAAAATGAAGTAAAAGAGATGAAGTAAGAAAATTAAAATAAACAGCCTCTACAGATACAAGAAACAAAATAGAATAGAATAAATGATAATATAAAATACGTAATAATTGTTGAAACTAATAAATACAAAAATAAAAACTAAGGAAGAAAAGGAAGAATTATAACTAGATTCCTACTCTATATACAAAATTTACAAACATTTCACGAAACACCCCGATCCAAGACCACCCCCCCCCCCCCAATTTGATAGGCAAGCCGGGCTCAGAGAGTTCTTAGCGCTGTTCAGCTGCGTCACAAGCAGAATAGCAATGGGACCTAATAATCTTTAAAAAAATATAGTGTCTGTGTAGCGCAATTTTCTTTATTATATTATATATAGAAATTTTTTTTTTTATTCTTTCAATAAAGAAATTTAATTACCTGAATGTCTGGTTCGAGTTCCGAAAATGAATAGACAGAAATTATGGTTTATTTTTATTAATATTTTATTCATTTATACATATACTACATAACTTCTGGTATATATCCTTTGTCACCTCAGATACCCAATACATAAAAATAAATATATAAAATAATAAATTAGGTTAAATCATATTGGCCTTACTCATTTATTTCAAAGGTAAAGATTCTAACATCGATTCTGAATGTTGTTTATTACACTAAATTTAGCTAAATTTAGTATGAAAATGAAAATGTGAAATCTATCATATAAGGTGCTGTTTCCCAAGGTATTTTCACTCACTTGTTTTTTGGACAGTATTCTTTTAATTAAGAGCCTTTCAATTATCCAAACATTATTCAGTTATTATCCAAACATTATAATTTGATTTTTTTTTATTACGTGGCAATAGCAGTTGTCAATCTTGTTTTACACACTTCTGATTTTACAGCCACCCCACAACTTAACAATAAGACCCCATACCAACTTAGTTGGTAAAATAAAAATTACAACAATAGGAAAAATGAGTGAAATAAATAATGAATATTAAAAGTGTAGAAGGTGCGCTCCTAGAAGGGATTGGATACTTAATTTACTTAATGCATGAATTCAACTTAATAGCGTTTTTTTTTTTTTTTTTTTTTTTTTTTTTAATAAATCGATCGAATTTTACATAGAAAGTCAATATTTTCCCAAAAACGTGAGTTCTGTAAAAATCAAACATATTTCTCACCATAATTAGTAAGAAATACGACATTTACTATGTAAAACAAAGCTCTATAATTTATAACATGGAAGTTCTAGTAGTGATGCTTACTATTATCACGTCATACTAGCGCAATCGATTAGTCTAAATGATTTAGTTTGTGACAACTATATTTTACTTTATACCATTCCAATTTCTCTTTTCAATTTTGTTTTTCATAGAAAATTCCTAAATTTTTTTTAATATCATATTTTAGAACTTCATCTGAGGCCCTTTTTATTTCACCATGAATTCCCTCCTCGCAACCTGGTAGGTGCATGAATAATGACTGCACATTGATAAATCTCTCTCTCGTCCTAGTGTAAATATTAACTTAATTCTACCATAGTTGATTCCTTCTTACATCGTCACAAATTACATTCCACATCCTTTCCGTCAGTTTCCAACGCAATCTTTTCCACTTTCAGTTGCCAAAAAACGTTCCAGTAACTGGAAATCGAAAAAGTCCTTTACGGGTAGTTTTCCATGTCTCAGTTTAAACTAGAGGCTTTGTCGTGGATTATTAGTGAGATGGAAAGGTTTTTTTGTCGGCCTGTTCCTGGGTCTCTTGTAGTTATGCGAAATTTTGCGATTTCTTCAATTAATCCACCCCAACCGTGGAAAGGTTTTTTCGATTACCTTTTTTCCAATAGCTTATTTGTGCAATGTGTTTATTTTGACCAACGTTCCCCCACGCTGTAATGAGTTACTCTTCGAAAGTGATAAAGTAAATTATGAAATGTTTCCGTAGCACTCTAAGGGCGAGGGAAGAGGTGATCGATGGGGGAAGGCTCATCGGCAGTACAAGCCAAAAAAAATTAAATAAGGAAAAAAAAAATACCGATCTCTGTGCTTAGCTGCGTTGCCTAACTATGTTTCCGGCTTTGATTTAATTTGGGAGGCTAACTAAAAAGTGTCAGAGCCGGTGCTTTAATTTTAAAAATGATGAATTGAACGGAGTGAACGGGTCATTCATCAAAAAAGTACCGGGAATGAAAATAAAATGACAGAAGTCCATTTGTCTTGCGGCGAGCTGCGGCCCCAAGTCAGCCGAAGAAAACCTTACAGTCTCCATTAATAACGCTTTTCCAATCCTCTTTTCCAGCCTTTATTCGCATCAATTTTGTATTTGTGCATGCAATAATGGTTATTAATAATACGACGGTATTATCAAATTTATCTCGCGAGAGATTTGAAACGTAACCACAAAAATAGCTTGATATAGAAAAGACAAACTAACTGCATCATTTTAGTTTCATTGGGTTTTGGTTTATCTTTTCATGATTTTTTTGGTTAATAATTTTTTCCTTAATCATTACCTCCAAATGCTATGAAAACAAAACCACTATGACAGTGCACATGCATAGGTATGTTTGTATGGGAGCGCGCGCGCGCGCACGTGTGTTTGTGCATATGGTATACAGTGATATGTATGCCCTTCCTTCTTTTCCCCTGTGCAAAGAACGTTTATTTAATACATTTCAAACCATACATACGAATTGAATGGAATAAAATAGAGTGAAAAAATAAACTTCATACTTGGGAATATTGTTTTATAAAAGTGACACATATGCATAATAAAGTACTATTACATTTGCCTTGCTGTGTTAACTATTATCAAAAAAACAGTAAATTATGAAACTAAACACTTAAAAATTTTAATTATTTTAAATATTTGTTCACCCCCGCTCTAATGGTTCATTGGCACTAGTCCTTCTGTGGCCTTACATTTTATTGCAGTATTTTTACATTGTATGTATGGCTAACAATAACGTTATGACTACTTGGTATTATGTAGCTTGATTTTTTTTCAAGTTTTTGGCTATCAAGGGATAGCGTTAATTAAATTCTACATCTTTTTACCACTTTTGGAGGAGTTTAAACATGTTTGTTTTTTTGTTTACTAAGGTGCATAGAAGATAGGAGAGGAGAATTGTTGCAGAATGTTGGGACACTAAGTGTTACAACATTGTGACACATTGTTTTCTCATTTAAAACATAGTTTCATAACATTTCAGACAACCTGCCATAACGTGGTGTAACTGAAGTGTTTTCATCGTGAAAATATGATGAAGTATATTTCTTTTACATTCCCTCTTCCCAGGTGAAGTAATTTTCACAGCTCAGATTCTATCTCACTATTGTCTACTGTAAGATGCTATTTGTTTCACCGCATGGTAAATTCATCAAATGGGCAGGTTACATCTTAAAAACTGATAAAAGCTGGTCAATGGAGGTGACTGACACCCTATTGCTACAAAAGGCTAAGAAGAAGACAGATGAAAAGATAGAGTGACTTCTTTAAGAAGGCTGGACCACAATGGTGGAGAATGGCAAGGAAGAGGAAGAGATACATGGAAAGAGAAGTGGATCCAGATCGCGAACTCGGCTTCCCAGTAAGGTGGTCACCTATATATACTCCCTGAGGGAAGGCCCACATTCAAGCTCACATAAGAATTTTATTTGTAAATATGTTGATAATTTTGGAGTTATTTGCGGATATGTTAAATATATTTTTATTGTAATTATTTGAATTTAAGATTTATTTTTGTTGAGTCCAGGTTTGGATTGGAGACTCCAACGATCAGTCTTTACTGTAAATAAAGTATAATTGTAGTTTTAACTTTTAATTTAATTTTTTTCAATTATTATATTTTATTTATTTATTTTTTTCTTTCTTTCATTGTACATAATGTGTAATTGTAATCATTAAGTCATCTATATTACTTATTGCCCACATTTGTAGGAGATTGTTATAGTTACTCAATAAATGTTTATATATATATATATATATATATATATATATATATATATATATATATAATGTGTGTGGATAAATTTCTTGAATGTTGTTATTATATGTTAAGTAAGGTTCTTGAGGTTCAGTCAATAAATAAAAACAACTACTTTGGGGACGTTTCGAGACTATATTGTACTCATAAACATGCACTGCATCTTAGCAGAAATATCCTTGTATTCTTCTCACTCGCCATTTTTCTGTTGGATATCTGAAGTTCCTTCATCACAGTATTAATTAATAGGAATAATACCAATTAATTACCAATTAATTTGTTTTACTGGTTTGTTTTATTCCAAAGCAGGCATATAGGTATTTGTTGCATTTCCACGCCAGTCAGTAGTACGGTCAGGGAATTGCCCGAATGCATCAAACTTTGGCTCCATTCTGTTGCACGGTAACGTATTCTCATATTTCGATACAGGCAGCAAATAAATTATAAGAGTTAGGTTATGAAGTCCTACCTCATCCCCATTTTCTCCTCATCTATCCCCTACATAATTCCACTTTTTGTTGGAGCTCCGACAACTTTTGTGCATGGAAAATAGTTCGATCAGTAAAAATTTCTTTTCTGTATTTTTTTCTTGACCTCAAACCTCTTCAAATCTGGCATTACAGCTTCTTTGTTAGAAGAAGTGTGTTAAAAAATCTTATAAAATCCTTCTAATTGGAAAAATCCTCAATGGTACTTACTTCGTCGCAAACTTACTCACAAAGATCTTAATATCCCTTGCGTTTCTGACTTAACTCAAACCAGACATCTATCCTTTAATAGCAAACTCCACAACCATTCAAATCCATTAGTATAACAACTTGCTTCTCATTCCATTCCCGATAACCCTCCGAGGCGCCTGCAAAGAAGATGGCCTCGGGACCTTCTAATATAATAGGGCGTATAAAAAAAATGACCGTTTTATCAAATTCCGGAGTTCAAAAGTCTGTAAATATCTTAATGCTATTTATTATTTACCAATACTTAATAATCCCTTTAGAGAATTCTTTAAGGTTGTTCAAGGGAAGGTGTCCTTGAAGAGCGTACTGCGCGGCGTAGGTTTGAAGAATTTAGAAGTGGAGGTACGACGTTGGAAAGGAAGAAGAGCTCCGGGCGGCCATTAGTGTATATTTATGAGGTTCTGAAGGAAGCTGTTGAGCCAAATTCGACCAAAAGTACTCGCGAACTTGCCAGGGAGTATGATGTGTCGAATGATACTGTTAGTCGCATTCTCTCCATGGGGAAGGTGAAAAAGACCTGCTCGTCCACACACTTCCCCTCGAACCAAAGAAAAGTTTACCGAACTTCATGGGTTCGAACTCCTGCCTCATCCACTATATGGTCCAGAGTTCGCTCTTTTGTATTACTACTTGTTTCGATCCATGGCCCATTTTCTTCAAGGGAGAAAATTTGATAATTTTGCGGAAGTTGAAAATGCTGTCCAAGAGTTCTTTGACAGCCATCCCAAGGAATGGTATCAGCGTGACATCGAGCAATTGGATAGCAGATGGGTAATGACGTTAGATAACAATGGACTATACTTTGAGCATTAATTGTATTTTATATCAAAGAAATAATAATACAAATATTTGTTTCAAAAACGGTAATTTTTTTTTTTATACACCCCATTAGTACTTTATTATATAGAACCTTTATTAGTGTTACTAATTGGTAGTTTCTTATAGACGTATCATTATCATCATATTTACTTAATGTATTTTATTTTTGTATTATATATACAGTTGTAAATTTCAATAAATATTGAAGATTATCTCACATAAAATTTCAGTTTATGGAAACATGTATAAATAAAATAAAAAATAATAATAAAAACAGTTAATTCGTTTGTTAATTCTTTTTATTTATTTATTACATGTTTCCATAAACGGACATTTCATGTGAAAACACCTAAAATAATATCCTTCTTCACGTTTAGTAGATTTATTTTTGAATAAAGTTAACTATCGACAAATAGGTAATAAACAAAAATACTTACATATTATTTTATGAAAGTTTTCTCTAACAATAACCAATTTATGAAAAAGCCACGACTATATAATGTAGATGAATCGTAAAAGGAGGTAAAATAATACAAAGGGGCATGTGATTGGAAGGGGCAAAAGCTCATCAAAAGGTTATAAATTGGGATAAGATTACATATCTTTGGGTCGGCTCTATCATTTGACACGCTCAATTAAACCATTTTACTTGAATACTCCCAAACACTGAGGGCCAGCCAGTTATTTGCCCAGATCCTGGCCCCAGATAGCCACCGAAATTTATGAATCAACGACCTAAACTCGAGATTATTCCAACAAGATCTAATGGTTATGAAAAGTGATTCATTATAAAGGTAGCTTTTCCTAGTAGTCTATCTCTAAACACGATTATGGACTTGAGAACGAAGAAAAATAATTTAATTCCCTTGGTTTGGAATCTCAACCAAGTAACCGTAAAAGACTAAATATTGTCGAGTTCAGTTTCTTTATGGCTACGTGTTTTGTTTGGTTTTTCACTAAAATAAACTCAAAAGTATTACAACACCCATAACTCTCGAGATTTTCCCGGTATTTTCCTTAATCCATACTTGGTTTATATTTATATTAATATTATTTATTAAACGTGATACAAAGGATTAGACACATCAATGTTATTCCCCGTTAATAACAAACGATGGAATTTTAGGTTATTTTTTTTTCAAATTTCCTTCAGTCCATGTTTACCATTCGTTTCGTTATTTACAAGTATGCCAAGACTAGTGTAAGCAGTCATTCAAGCCAGAGGGGGCAATATGTCTTCTTTAACAAAAAGTTAAAATTGTAAAAAATGAAAATTTTAAAAAGTTTTCTAACTTTTTTGTTTATTGGAAGAAATATTGTAATTTATTTTAATAAAAATTATTTATGTCTAGTTTAGGAATTTTTATTATAAACTTCAGAACCTTTCTTTATTAAGAAAAAAAAATATGTTTTTATAAAATTCAAATATTTCAAAGTGTTCCGATACTTATGACATGGAATTCTTTTCAATATCGGATTAGATTAAGTGAACAACGTAGACATTTTTCAAAAAATGAAAATTGTATAAATATTTTTTTAATGTTAAAATCACTAAGTAAATTAAACTTTCACCCAAAAAAATTTTGGCGGGTTCGTTTTAACAAACAAAAAATTCTTATGTATAGTTTAAATTTTATTAATTCATAAAAACAAAATGTTTGCATTGTTATAAAGAGCATATACTCAACACTGACGTTAGATTTTTTTTTAGAACTCTAGAAAACACACAAATTTAAAATTTCTGGGGAATTCAGCAAACGTGGTGGAACCCTTTTAAGTTTTTTTTTTTAGTTCTATTTTTTTTTTTTTAAACAATATTTGTGAGCATATAGTGATTACCTGTGATTCCGTGACCGCATTACCGATTCAAACGGTAGTCAGTCGGCAGCAGAGTTGGGGAAAATTAAATCATAGCTAAAAAATAATCAAATTTTAATCAATACTATTGGACAACCAATTTCCTGGAATCAATCACCTAATTTAATAATGATTAAATCTTATGAACGAAGAAAAAAAATTAATTCCCTTGGTTTGGAAAATCAACCATGTAACTGTAACAGACTGTCAACATATTGTCGAGTTCAGTCTCTTAATATGACATTTTTTATAACTACGTGTTTTGCTTGTTTTTTTTTACTGAAATATTTCAATGTCGGATTAGATTAAGTGAACAACCTATACATTTAAAAAAAAATCAAAATTGCTTACATATTTTTAATGTTATAATCACTAAGTAAACTAAACTTAAAGATTTTTTCACACAAAAAATGCTGGCGGGTTTGTTTTAACAACCGTTTGACAGTTAACGGAACCTACTTCCGTCTGACAGGATTGGTGTTTAAAAACATATCAGTAAAACAATCAATTTTAATTTTATGAAATTGACTTTATGTTTACGATGTGTGGTGGCAATCAGATGTTATTGATTAATAACCTGAAATAATTTTATGATAAATCATCATTATCATCAATATTATTTTATACCCTTTATCGTTGTGCAGTGTGGGGTCACAATTTGTTAAGTTTGGACCAGATGTACTGTATAAAGTTTTTTCGTTCCGTTCTTTGTGATAGTTTGTTTTTTAAAGGTGGACAAAGTTACCTTTTGGCTGTAGTGCCCCATCAACACCTACAAACTACTTATTGCTTTCGGAATCTTAAACTACTTAAAGCCTGCTCTGATTGTTCCCTTCTCCTACCTTATACTAGATTGTGCGTAGGACGATGGAAATAGGGCAACAGACAGAGGTGCCAGCCCACCCTTATAATTCATTCGAATCTGAAGAAATATAAAGAAGGGGAATCATTTTTTTATATGTACATCATTTTTATTAATATATTCACCAACAACATAATGCCGGGAATGGATAGAAGCAGAAAGAAATGGATTATCATGATAATGGCTATTAATGATGACTGAATTCTTGTGGTGTATGGTAAAGGGAAATCTGATCCCCTTTATCGTCATTTTTTCCTAAAGCCAGCAATACAGTGCCTCTCCCCTCCAGTATCTCTGCCTCTTCTCACCTAAGCTAACCAATATTCTTAAAGATTAATTAAAACCACAAATTGAATGAACTGTAGTCAAACAGTTCAACAAAAGTAAAAACATGTCATCCGATGGTGTTAACCAGGTTTATCAAGTTGAGCAACTCGCCAGAGAGAGTAGGATCCAGGCTTGTTTACTTAGCTTTAGGTTTAAAGGTACCCCAACCGACTGATTTCTACCTTGTTTTTTTCTCCTTTTCCCGAAGAGGATCTTGTTTGCTACCGCCGTAAGCTCTAAATCCAGAATAAATGTCAAGGAGAGCAAAGTGAAACCTGGTCTTTTTTGAATAAGACGATTCACTTTACTAGGTCGTGGATTGTCATTTGTATACTAGAGGAAATTGTTTTGTTTTATTTATTTTTTTCTATTTCATTGTTATTGATATAGCTTAATTACTGCAGCTGTTAAATAAATAATACAGAAGTGAAATCAGCGCAACAGTTATTTTTTTTAATCGCAAATTTTATAAAAAGCATGACGTGGATTGGTTACTTTATACACACACACATACCCTATTCTCCTATACTGAACTGAAAATTATTTAAGGGATGTAAGTGGTACAGATTTAAAATATTTCATTATTTATTTTAATTATCATATTTGAATTAATACAATTTTTTTTTTAATTTATTTATTTTTTTAATGTTTTTTTTTTTCTCGTTTATTGATATTTACAACTGTACAAAAACATATACATCAAGTAAATGTGTTGATAGAGAATACAATGGCATGTATATAACTTGTAAAGAACAACTCAGTAGTAGCACTTCAATAAAAATCTACACTATAAGGTCTCTAGGCCATCTTCTTTTCAGACGCCTCGGAGGATTATCGGGAATGGAGTGGGAAGCAAGTTGGGAGACTAGTGGATTGGAGTGGTTATGGAGCTTACTATGGAAGGATAGGTATCTCCTGCGGGCTATATCAGCAACATAAGGAACATTAAGATCTTTATGGATAAGTTTATTGGTCACAAAGTAAGGAGCATTGAGGATTTTTCGAAGGATTTTGGATTGTAAGGATTGGATACGAGATGAATTGGATGGTTTAGTAGAGCCCCAAAGCTCAACTCCGTACGTCCAAATAGGTCTAATCACAGTCATGTAAATGAGTCTTTTGTAATTAATTGGGAGCTTTGATCGTTTGTCTAGTAAATGTTGAAGTAGTCTGTAACGACGAGCAGTTTCTTGTCGTTTTAGTCTTGTATGTGGATTCCAAGTAAGACGTTTGTCCAAGTGGAGTCCAAGGTAATTTTTTTAATGTACGATAGTAAAACACTTTATCAACCACGCCTTTGTAGTCCCACTGCATAATAAACATATTTCTTAACACTCCTTCTACTTCCCGTTATAGAATGTCAGAAGGTCGGAAAATGCAGAGAAAATCAAAATTTTATGCGTGTTAAGATATAAAACATGATATTTAAATATTTTGATTCGGTTGCATTTATATCTGGAAAAGTTGTCTCATTCTACAAGTATTCACCAGAAATTTTTTATGTTATTACTAAACTATATCTAGATTAATCTTTTTAAAAAAAATACATATATAATAAGAACATTTATGCTAAAGGATAAACAGCCTTGGCCAAAAGTATTAGGCACCAACAATTTTCTCACCAAAAGTTTCTCTAAGAGTATTAACTAGCAAGGATGGAGGGATATCCCATTAAAAAGAACTATTTTGTTCCTTTTAAAGAAACGTTTGGTGAGAAAATTGTTGGTGCCTAATACTTTTAGCCAAGGCTGTAGGTTAAAGTAATATTTAAAAAACTAAAGTATTTACTTCATATAGGAAGCATATAAACATATACTCTAGAGATTGAAAATAAATCCTTAAAGAAAAAGTCTGGATCTAAACTCATGGCTAGAACTAAGCATTGCACCTTGACCTTGTAAGATAACAGAAAGTAATGCTCCACCATATGGGGTAAGGGAGGGGGGAGTACTTCACCGACCGGCCACTTGAACTATCTCGCCGGAATTTTCTAAAAACTTAAATGCTTAAATATATTTTCGTTATATTGAGATATAAGCAACCTTAAATAATGTTTATCATTTCAGTTTTAGCTCCTGTCAGGGTAAATTATATCGAAATTACCGAATCCTGTCTAATTTCAAGCAACTGTCCTCGTAAGAAAAAACTAAAATAGTGACGTTACATGAAGGGGGAGAATCGCTTCGAGATATATCGAAACGGGTATCACCAATCAACTGCGGTCAGAGTATTGAAAAAAAAATCTTACTCAGGGAACCACAGAACGAAAGAAAGGTACTAGAAGAAAAATAAAAACGGACCACTTAATGGCGCGTTTGTCCTTAGAGGATCGCTTTAAAACTGCCATAAAAATATCTAAATATAGCAAGCTTGACAATATAAGAAGAGAAACTGTTGGTCGACGCTTAAGTAAAAAGGATTTATAGGCAAAAAAGCCAACCAAAATTAGTCTGAACTAGGCGAAACAATACCAAAACTGGAAAGCAGAAGATTGAAAAAGTAATGTTTTCAGACGAAATTTGTCATCTTCAGTAGTGATAGTGCTACCTATGGATCTCTTTCACACGAAAGATTTCTTAAAAACTGCACATTAAGAACAGTGCAGCATCAAGCAGGTGTCATGATTTGAGGATGTTTTTCTTACTTTGGAATTGGCCAACTAAATTTTATTGATGGGACTGTTACTGCCGAAAAATATATAAAATGTTTGGAAGAAAGTTTGATACCATCAATGACAAACCACCTTTTGCATTGTCAGGATTTGTTTATTTACTGTTACTGTTGATTTATTTTATTAAATAATTTCATTCAAAAAGTTTGGAATTTCTCGTTGTTTTTTTTGTTATTACTATATTTTTTTTTTAATGTTATTTTGCGATAGTTTTATTCTTCGTTTCTTTCCGATGCATTATTGATTATTTATTTACAAAACGTGTTCATGATGTTCTTTTATGAAAAAAGCAAATTTTCACATATTGGTGCAATTTCTATGACCACGACTGTAGTTTACAACTCCATCGTATGCTAATATTGTTGTTGTTTGTTAGGGTCAACGTCCTTATTTATTCCAACTGGATGCTGATTAGAAAAGAAGACATTAGCGAAAAACTAGCTTGAGGGAAATCGGAAAGATAAAGCGCTGATAAACACAGCAATTGTAATAATTAAATTCAAACACCTTATTATTAAAAAGTAGTGTTTTTCAGACAAAAGTAAGTAAATAAAAAAAAGGGCAAATAAACATGCGCCGTGCCATTATAAATATTAACAGATTTATAATAATATTTTTTTATTTTTTTTTAATAGGATCACGTTATGATCAGCACAAATACATATACACTCACGAAAAAAACCTTAAATGAAGGGAGATTTTGGTGTTACAAAAAAATTAAAAATTTACCATATAAATTGTGGAAAAAGTTATCGTTTCCTTGATGGGAGAAGATAAAGGCCCGGGGGGCCAGAATGTTAGGTAAAGGAGTGGCTCCCCTGCTCCCCGCTATTCTTTGAAGAGGATATTTCCGGCAGTTGAGTTATCGCCCCATCACAATTCTAGAAGCAACTTGAACCAATGATCATTCCCCTCGCCTTCTCTTTTTAACGTTCTCTTTGATAAAGGACGTTTGTTAGGCCAATTTTCCGCTTTGGTAAGAGTTTAAACTAAGTAAAATAGCATCACAACATTACAATATCGACTTTATAGAACTAAAACATTACTTCAAATACATTGCAATAGAATAGAATAGAAGGAAGACTTTTCTAAATACCGTTTAACCTCGTTTCTTTATAAAAAAAAAAAAAAAAAAGTTAGATTTGGCGAAGAATGGGTAGCCCCCGAAGTTGATGAAAAGTTGTACTTTATTCATCAACATCAGGGTAACCATAAAATATGACTATGATGATCCAAACCTAATCAGTTATAGCTGCATCAGAGACTTGCTTTCTTCGTACAACTTTGTGCAGCCAGTGACCAACATCAATAACAATATCTAGTCTGAAGATTTTTTCCTCTTCTACGTGTCATTTTTGTTAAATAACGACAAAAGTGTTTGCCCGAACGTGAGGATGTACTGTTACTTCGCCAACGGTTGCGAAAGGAGGTGATCTTGCCAAAATCACGGTCAACCACCAGTGCCCCCCCCCCTCCAAGTAAGGGTCACCTCTTTACAGAGAATTGGTGTGCCGCGATAGGGTCTTCCGACCTCGAAGTAGATCCACGACCGGAACAACTAAAACAAATTTTCTGCTTTAGGTCGGACTCGAACTCTGGCCCGGGAGCTAGTAAGTCGAGTGCCTTACCCACTGAGCAACCGCGCTTCCCAATAACATATATATAAAGAAGTGTGGATTGTCATGAAGAAAGCGATAGCTAGGAGCTGTAGGCTTATCCGGAATGGGACGCTGAATGGGTCTTCAGCAAGGATTATAAAAAGAAGAGTGATGAGAGGCCTGGTTGTTAAAAGACCTAATAACAAGGATAACAGTAAACTTTTGATGTTGATTGGATTATGGTATGGAACCGGATATAGGCCAGAGGATGAAAATGGATGATTTACCAGAGTAAGAATGTGGCTTGGGACTAGTCGTTTCGTGGAAATACATGAAGCAGGTTCTACTTGCTATGGTGCTTGGAATAGGGTTCATAAAAGAAGGATGAAGGAATGAAACAAAATTTTGTTTCTGTAGTAAATGAAGTGGAGAAATGAGCTGTCGTGGATGTTGAGGGGAGGATTGCAAGTTGGGGGCTGGGATTTTGCGGGTTGAGAAACCTGCCATCAAGGTGGATTTTAAATTTTGTTAGCGAAAGATTCATGATGAATTTTTGCTATGGAATGGTTTATTTTATATTTCTGGAAATACTTTACAGTTTTCGACTTTTAAAGCCAATAACATGGCATTAGAAAAAAACGACCTGAATGAAAAATAAGAACTTCTTGCCAGACCGCTAGATAAATTTAAACTTTCACTCAATACGTAGTTATGTATTTACAAACGACTAATAGTACCACGCTAAAACTCAGTGTTTCTAGTAAATAATTTAATTTAATGGCAAAAGTTCATTTTATATATAAATTATATGTCAGACAACGGTTTGAAATTTCCAAGGGCCAAAGACTTAATGAAACAACGGTTCAAAGATTCATCTGTTGGATGTGTTACCAAGGCAAACAACTAACTAAGGACAATCGTATATGACACACTAAGGTAAATGGGTGACTGAAGAGATATTGTCTACTACGGAAGTTCTCTATCTAAAACTGGTAATATATACGATTCGTATACTTATATACTTCGTAATTATTGATTGCAAATTTTAAAAAAAAATATATAAAATTATAAGTATAGTATTTAGAAAAATTGATTGAAAATAATAAAGGTGGGATCGATTTCGCTCCTACTTTCCACTTCTTTTCTCTATGGGTTGGAAAATTATATAGTTTATTATTCATTAATCAGTTTTAGTAAAATGTCCTAGTCTCATAAACACTCAACATAAATTAAAACTGTTCCAACCATAAAGATATCGTACACGAATCAATATAATTTAGAATCTGTACCAGTAGTCCTTATATAAGAGATAATTAAAAGAATATTTTATACGACTTCCAAGTTTAAATGTAGAAAAAGACAGGAAAGCACATTTTTCAACGAACTTTCAAATTCAAACAATGGAACAAAGACGTGAGGGGTAACTAAGAGTTAAGAAGCGGTCTTTGTTACAAATAAAACTGCCGTAAAGCCTATTTTTTGTAGAAGACAGGGCGGAGGTAAGGTCTTGAAACGTTTTCATAATGACATAAGATATTGGTCACGGTATGGCGGCCAGTAGTTTTTGGTTCATATTATTTTTATTGACCAATAAAAAATTCAGAATGAAATGATAAAAATAACTTAATTGTATCACTGAATAAAAATAAGTAGCACTTATTCCTGAATTTATAACATATAATTCTCATTTATACACGCAATAAGAAGTAAGCGATGATGTAACTTAACCTCAATATACTTTTTAACAATTAGGAATGATGAATTAATTCCCACTTCTATTGGGATTATTTTATTAGAAAACTAGTTTTAAATGCTAAACATTCATCTTCAGTTCTAAAACATACAAAATTTTCAACACACCAGTACTATGTTACATAGATTATATACATGCATTATACGGGAAAAACTGGACGATCGGTAAATCAAAGAGTAAAAGAACATATATGAGCATACACTAATAAGACCCAAAACTCCAATTTCGCTATCCGTCGAAATGGAAATAACCATACATTTAATAAAGACTCGGGAGTAAAAATACTACATCAAGTAGAAAATATCCTAAAATTAAATATTTATGAATCATTATAAATAATAAAATCTTTTAAAACCGATGCAGATTTTTGTTTAAACGACCAGATAAACATTTCCAATAGCCCCATTTTAAATTTGTTTCCCATAGCAAAGGAAAAAAGCAATGAGTCATTGGGGAAATCCCATAGTAAATCACAAAAATTTAACCTACCTGCCCCGTTCCACTTCTCACGATGAGTATATTTCAGTTATCTCTTAGACCTCCTGAGGTGAGTACTCATATTTGATTTCTTGTCTTACACTTTTGAAAACTTTAGTCTATATAATCTATGTAACATATTAGTGATGTGTTGAAAAGTTTTGTATGTTTTAGAACTGAAGATGAATGTTCAGCATTCCAAACTAGTTTTCTAATAAAATAATCCCAATAGAAGTGGCAATTAATTCATCAATCCTAATTGTATTGATCCTCCTATACTATCATACGCACCTCAAGTGATATTTCCGTACCTAGTTGTTTCCTATATAAATAGTTCAATAGGGTGGTTTTAAGTCAGATATTTTAGTGTCAAATTTTCAAGAATATAGAAATCATTCTGTTGGGAATTGTCTCGAATTTAGGTTATGATGCGGTTCAATGGTGGATGGCAGGTAGTCAACGTTTTTTCCAAGTATCGGGAGCGATCCTTCCCTGAGACTTATTATTGATATCGATAACTGAAATTCACTTCTTGGCTGCTTTAAATTTATTTTAATGAAAAACCGTTTATTTTTTCTTTAGAAGAAGCTTGCCAATTCGTAGTGATATTGAGATGAGCTAGATTCAAGCTTCTTTGCCAGCAAGGAAGACGAAGAGGTGTGACGAGATTGCCGATATTATGCAAATTGACTATCATGCAATCTTACCTGTAGTCTAGAAGAAGATAGTAATAGAGGACGATTTATAGAGATTATAACAGATTAGGCTGCCTAGGGCGAGATATAGCCAGGTTGAAAGGTCATATTATGTTGGAGGCCTAGAGTCTTTCGTGATGGAGGTAATAAAAACCCAATCAACTACCTGCCCTTAACAAAAACCCGGTCATCTTTTACAATAATTTCACAATTTTTAGCTCGAACCCTTCTCTGTGCAGAGCCTGTCTCCTCCCACTCACTTCAAGAACGTCTTTGCATTATCATCCACTCGGTGTTGGCACTGTTGATTGCCTCCCTTCCACTCTTAGCTTGCCATTGAGAAGCTTTTAATAGTCTACTTTCAGAGATCTTTCCGCTCATTTTAATGGACATTTTTAATCAATTTCGAAAAATCTTCTTCCTAGAACATTTTCCGCAGTTCTTCACTTTTCAACGCCCTAAATAGTCCTACTCCCAAAACAAATTCTTATTGATTTTTTTGTTATTTTAATTTTTAATCCCATTGGTCATAAGAATTCATTGTAATAAATACCCGAGCTCTGTTAGGTAAGAACGTTATTATTTAGTGTAGCTATTGCCTATGGACAGCCCCGGTTTAAATCACATATCAATTCACTTTTCCCTAATATTGTCATTAAATATTTAAACTTATTCAATAGCTTTAAAGTATATTCCCCAAGTTTTAGTTTGAGCTTCATTCTTGTTAGTCGTCTTTATCTACCAAAGTTTTCTATTTTACTTACTTTAAGAGCTATTTTACTTCCTGCCGTACAAAACTTTTGAAACGACTCGATGTGGATACATACCAATATATACATTTATATACCACCACCGGAATGCAAATATTGGGTCGGCGAATGTCTAGCGGCATATCTTACTGAAAATTGATTAAATAGTATTTTTTATATTTTACCTTACTAAACCCTTATAATTCCTAAAAATCTGGCTATGTTTTTGTTTTTTTTATGAGGAATTAGGGGAATATTTAGCATATTGACTTGTAATTATACCAATTTAATTCAATACTTGTATTATGTCTGCGCTCCATCCTTAAGGCTTCATCAATTAGATCATTTCAGCTTTTAGATTATCAGACTTTGATGAATTAAAATTCTTTAGAGCATGAATCATACCGGTGGATTCGATTGATCAAAATCAATGTGTCAGGTTTCAATCACTCATCTGTTCCTCCTACAAATTTGCTTTCTCTGTTTCTGCAGACACTAATCCTTGGTCTAAATCGTTTTATAAAATCCTTTATTACTTTGTGAATTTTTCTAATTCTACCTATCTTCGTATTTTACCTGTAACGCTTCTACTTATCTTCTTTCAATATCCTCTCTTTCTACCAATAAATATTTATGAATTTTCACATTTCACCTTTCAGCTATTCTGCCCTTGCTTTTTTATTTTACTTCATGGTCCCTTTGTACCTTATAATGTTTTTTTTGTTTTGTTTTATTTTAAATAAAATTTTTATTGAGTAATTATTACAATCTTCCACAAATTTATGTTTAAATTCACACATTATGTACAGTAAAAAAAAAATTAAAAATTAAAGAGAAGAAAGAAAAGAGAGAACGAAAAGAACTATGATATACAGAAATAATATAAAATATACAATATACATATAACTGATATATAGGGGTCAACTGTGGTGTAGTGGTTAGCATGGCAACCTACTAAACCCAAGATCGCTGGTTCGCAGCCCGGTAGATGACCTTAGAATTTTTTAAAGGGAGTGAAAAATCCTTAGCTATGCCGTCCTTCGGAAGGGACGTAAAATGGGGGTTCCGAGCCTGTGCGATGTCAGGTACTCGTTAAAGATCCCTATCCTGATTATACCTGGATAGGCAAAATTTAGGACTCCCACCGTAGCATCGTCCGATTAGCCATAGCAGCATAAAGTGACGTTAAACGAAATAAACAAACAAAAAACAAACTGATATATATAAAAAAAATAAAAAAAGTTCTTTATTTATTCTGGGACCTTAAGTCCCTTAAGAATAAAAAATAAAGTACAATCAGGGGGCCTACAGAGCCTCAAGATGGTTATGAAATATTAATAAATATAATAAAATGGTAATTAATAATGATAACAAATAAAAAATAAGCTTAAAAATATTGAAAAAGGAAACAGAAATATTTTGATTCATTTTGTGAATCAATTGTGTAAAAACAATAAAATTTCTTGTACATAAACTTTTATATTTTATATAACTATTGAGTGGCTAATGACAGTTTTCATGGATCTGGATGGACAGTAGGTAGTTAAATAAGTGATATTTGAAAGTGGAAAGGGTGTTTGAATGGCGAATGGTGTAAAGGATGGAGTTCCATAAGAACGAGGATCGGATTAGGAATGATCTGTCGAAAGCAGCGGAGCAATGAGCAGGACTGTACAAATCTGATGGGCGGGAACGGGTTTGGCGGGTAAGAACGGAGGATTTGAGCTGAAGAAGTTGAGAAATGTAAAGTGGACGTTGGAATTTCACAGTTTGGTAGAGAAAGGATGCCAGAAAATACTGGCGACGGTAGGAAGGAAAGAGCCACTTTAACTCCGCGTAAAATTGTGAAACATGGGCGTTTATGGGGATCCCGAATATAAAACGAATGCAGCAGTTAAACAGTCTTTTGAGTCTGGCCTCGAGATCACCAGAAACACCCCCATACACAGCACAGCAGTAGTCGAAGTGGGGGAAGATAATGGAAGTTACTAGTAATTTGCGGGTTTCGAAAGGAAGAAGATGACGAACTTAATTGAGACGTTTTAGGATTGGGATATTGCGACTGGAAATTTCGGATTCGTGGTTTTTCCAGGATAGGGTTTGGTCGAAAATGATTCCGAGATTTTTGACTGAGGGGTAGAATTTGATAGGATCACTGCTCAGGAAAATGGTGGGAATAGGAGGTATGGTTTTCAGGAGGTACCTCGAACCTATTACAAGCGCTTTATATAGGTATAGATAAAAAAAATAAATAATAGTAATAGTAAAAAATAAGGCAAAATTAAATTAATGGTTAAAATTACAATTATAATTTATTTACAATATATATTTATCCAAGAGATCCCCCGACCAGACTCGTCCTTCCGCTTATGGAGGAACAAGCCAGACACAGAGAGATCCCAGCTCCTCTTTTAGCTGTGTCAGTGGTGTAAAACTCCCAGTGGAGGCTACTGGATCTCCAAAGAAAATTTTCAATTTTTACCAAGTCGTTTTTTTATTCTTCTATTTTTTTTATAATTATTTTTTTTAATTCCTTGCATTTCCTAGTGATTTTTTATACAAGCAGATAATCGAAGGATTAGCTAATTGATTTAGTAATTTTCAGGTTACTGTTACTATTTATATAGTTCAATGAGAATTTATTGTCTAAATAAAATTCTACAAATGAGGAATAAAAGAGGACAAAAGATTGTAGTATTCTTAGAAACATTACGACAATTTTAAGATAAGTAATACGAGTTTTAGATTTGTAATGGACATAGGTCATTTTATTTATTTTTTTAAACTATTCTTCACCAATTTTACAGAAAAAATAAATAAATATAAAAATAAAATCCTTTTCAACTTTTTTTTTTCTATTTGTGTGATTTTTTAAAATATTTTATTGAGTATTTTGGCTAACTTAACTGGCCGGAGCCGGCCAAGCGAGCGAAACGGGAAGAGAGAGGGTCAGGGAGAAGGGATGAGGGGGGTGTAGGGAGAGGGGGCTAGTGTCCAGGGGCTGTGCCTGATAGGTCATTGTGAGGCAGATAATTGTGAGGAGTTGCCTTGAGCCACTCAATACACGGCCATCGAGTCCTCAATCAGTCAGCCATAATAGTAAACCCTATGTATTCAGCTATATTCCATTAATTATACCCCTTTGTCAGTATAACTAATTGTTCCCGGAACTTATAAATCCTTGTAAAATGTATTATCATCGTTCGTGCCCTTGTTGATCTAGTTTTGTTCCAGACAAGTCAGTTTTGAAACGACGTCACCCAACAGGAGCCTAGTTTTATCAATACATTTTTAATTCAAATTTATATTTCCTTGGATGAGCGTAAAATTGTTGGAACTGGTAATGAGGATTCCCTTTGGAATATTTTTGTTTCTATACGGCATTTTGTTTTTGAGTCTAGTAAAATACTTTTAAAAAAACAAACCTGTGTTTATAAAACAAAAAACTGTAGTACTACAACCCAAGGACGTTTAGTAGTTTGGTGGGGATGTAGTGGGCCAACGGTTGTGAGAGGAGGAGATTTGGCTGAAATCAAACGTACTTCCCCAATTAAGAGTACCCACCTTTGTAGGTGTGTCCCAAGATACACGGTGGAAAAAACAGAATACAGAACTCCGATTATTCCGTTTAATTGAGGCCACTCGGAACGGCCATAGGGCCTATTCTGGACAAAAACTGTGTAGTATGGATGTGCTATGGTTCTAGAAATTCATTAAGTACGTTTGCTCAGAACTTGACTGTTATGAGGTGTGTGAACTCCGCCCCTAATTCTGAGTCGCAGTTCCGGTAGCTGCCGCTTGGTTTATTTAGTTTTACGTATTTTATGTTGTCGTGGAAACGATTGGGACGGGATCTATCGTATTTTACGTGAACTCCGAACCACGGCCCACAATGTCTGTTAAAAAACTAGTTAAAAAAATTGTATTTAATAAAAAATATATATATTTTTTCTTCAAATCATTCCGGATAATCGGTTACCCAAAATCGGAGTCTGGATAATTTGGGTTTCACTGTATATATTTTCTGCCCTTGGGCTCGAACTTGTGTCCGAGAGCATGTCAGTCAAGTGTCTTACCGACTGAACTACTGCGCCTCTTAGCAAAATTAAATACACTTTAAAATTATAATTATCCAGTATTTTATTATTTTTATTTTTATTTTAAATTGAAGTGGTATTTAGACACCTCACTGTAACTTCTTGACCCTGAAAATGACCCCAGTTGTACCAAAACGGCACAAAGGAACATCAAATTCCGTATATTTTGAGATGCTGAATTGAAAAAAAAAAAAATTTAACTTTATATAATTATCTTTTTTAGTAATATTTTATTTTAATACACTTTTTCGAACTTTTTTTCGGGTCATTTTACTTATTTCTGAAAGTAAACATTATTTGTAATGTCGAGTGCGCAAAACAAGGAAATCTCTCATCTGGAAATTATTTACGACAATAATGTAGCCAGGAAAAGAAAGTCAGCAGGGAAAAAATTCACGGAACAGAGAAAATAATATTTTTAATGTCGACTAAAACGAAATAAATAGACAACTGACATTTATAATAAAATGACAAGCCATTTTTCGTTTGTAATCACTAACCATGAAAATAACTGAACCAATCTGTACCAAATTTTAACCATTCATCTTTATAGTTCAAGGAATGTTTAGCAATAACAAAATCTACAAATTTTCTATTAATTTATCATTTAAAAAGCGATAATATGTAAATAAAAATTAAGTTTGAAAATTTACCGGTAGGTGGCGAGCGCCATTTAGCATGAGGTGAAAATTGTACGGTGCTAAATATTTGGTGCGACATGTGAATTCCAGTGAAGTAAAACTACTGAAACCAACCATAGCAAATTTTAACTAAATTATTTTCATAGTTCTAGGAAGGTTTAGCAATAATAAAGGGAATGCTAGTTTATAATGAAATGACAAGGAAACAAAATCGAAACAACCATACGAAGGAAGGAATAACTTTCTCAAATCAAAAAAAAATAATTTTTTTTTAAAACTGTACGTTTATAAAATATAGCATATTTTATCCACTAACAATAAGTGTAGTAAAACATTTCTTCACTGTTAGAATCTGAACATTTTTTTTTTTTTACTTATCTGAAACATCTAACCCGCTTGTATCAAGGGACATATTGTTAGTGGACCTAGGTGGAATTTAGGTGTAAAACTATAACAAACAGCCGTAAGCTTTGATTGGGAGATCATCTTAAAGAAGATTCAAATGCTCTGCACAGAGTTGGGAATTTAAGGGCATCGGTTTAAGTAATGGAAGAACCTTGATGATCCAGCAAAGGATTGTCATGCCGAAGTACAAGGTTCTTGTCTATTATATTGTTCCATAAAGCTATTTTATTTGTCTACCTTTTTTTGTCACTACAACTCTAACGCCGTATAGAACACCTATAACTAACAGTGAAAGAGGGGATACATTCATCATAATATGAATTATTAAACACAGTGTTAGACCGCGCTTGGCGGGTATCATTAGCAATTCTTTATTTGCCAGACCACTGACTTTTTTTTCAGAGATAGCATTGTCCCAGAATTTTCCATTAAGACTTCCAGTCAGTTTTCTCCACCAACATTGTTCTTTTGATTAAAGAAACAAAGTACTTACGCAAACTAAAATGAAACAAATGCTCATTTATCTTTTTCAGCACCAAGACAAACATCGTTCCTATTCAAAGGGAATTGCTATTTTATTCATATAAATACCGCAGTTAGGGTTAATATAAAATAAACACATTTAGTTCAAGGTTTAGCAACATATGTACATTTATTAATGCATTAATATTTTTAAAAAGTACTGGATTATATATACATTCGAATTGTAAATTAATGTTGAAGTGTAAAAAATGAAATTATCTATAAAGGTCATTATCAATATAAATAGTAATAATCTAAAAGAGGCTGCAGTATCATCTTAATATTTTCGTTTTTATTATTGTTTGTAATCAGCATTCAATAAAAGTTCTGCACTAAAAGGTCCCTACGGCATCTTCTTATCATATACCTTGGAGCGTTATTGGCAATGGATTTGTAAGCAAGTTGGGAGTCTAGTGGATTCGAGAGGGTATGGAGGTTATCATGGAAGGATAGGTATCTGGTTAGGGCTAAATCAGTAACATATGGAACATTAAGGTCTTAGTAGATTATTTTGTTTTTAAGGAGCATTTAGGATTTTTCAAAGGATTTTTTATTACGAGGATTAAATACAAGATTAATTAGATGGTTTTGTGGAGCTCCAGATCTCAACTCCGTAAGCAGATATATGTTTAATTACTGTCATGTAAATAAGTCTATTGTACCTAATCGGCATCTTTTTGGATTCCAAGTTAAACGTTTGTCCAGTTGGAGTAGCGGATCTGTTCAACAGGGATCAAGGCTGGTTTATGAGCTCTTCATGTTAAATCATACTTTACTGGGCCGTAAATACGTCTATGGATTTTTTTTTATGTTTGAAGGCCCCTTTCTTTTCTCAACATTCGCCTTATCATTGTCTTATACAGTCTTGTTTTTGCAAATTTTGATACTGATCTGCTATCTTGAAGCTGAAATATTGTAAAATAGCAGCGATGGCCAACACGTCATTATCTGTATTATACTCTGAACTCAGCTACGCACACTGGGGCAAGTCCAAAGTATGTATCCAATAGCAACAACGTATAAAATTTAAATCAATTCAAAAAATATATTCGTCTTACGAAACGTCTAATTGATTGATTAATAATATGCAATAATAAAATCACCAAATGTGTTCTATATCTAACTAGTGATATATTCATCACATTGTTCCTCTGTCACACTGATGGAGTTATCAATAATTATTCCTCGTTATAGAGGGGATATCTCCAAAATTCCAGTAAAAAACTTATAGTCTTGTCGTTTTTAAAATCACTATATTTCGTTTAGAATAATTCCCTTACCAATTTTTACCGATGCCCTTACACATTTGGAATAAATATTGTTTTTCCTATTTTATTTTATAGAATCTAACTAATTGTAAGTAATGAAGAGAACTTTTTTTTATTTAATTTATTTATTAAATTAATAATAGATCCTAATATTTTTTTCAAATTTGTGCTATTGGTTTTCTTTATATTTACATAACTAAAAAAAGGTTTGATATTAATTAAAAAGTATTTGAAAAGTTATCAACTTCATCAAAATTTTAATGAAGATTTTCATTTTTTTTTTTTTTTTTTTTTTTATTGCGCCTTTCTGGAGGCAGTTCATTAAAACATGCAACATTAGAGGTATAATATCCACAAATAAATTTATAAACACAAAAAATATTATAAATATTTTCAATGGAAACAATAGAATGTAATTAGTATACAATAGGGGCTATTGTAATTCTTCATCATGTTACTGAGAAATAAAAACATGAGAAACAACAATTTTGTTTACTTTTCCACTACCTATTCATCTATTTTAAGCGGCTTTACATTACGTTATGCAACTAGAAAACAAAAGCTTAGCCATATTTACGGACTCCCTTTTTGCTATAATGACGTTTCTTAACATATGTATAAGGATAGGAATTTGGTAAATAGAAAGATGACCAGTGGAATTATGTATGTTATATTTTCCAATAGATGGTATGGATTTTGCTTATCTTCCCATCGGAAGGTTTGTAGTTGTGAAGATGTTCGGAAGATGGTAGTTGTATGACTCAACAAATAAGATCAGAAAATGAATAATTTTTAAACCCACAGTCAATAGTATCAAACATAAACATCAGTGATTACAACCTAGTAAATCAAATGGCTAACATGTTAGTATCAGGCTGATATTTAAATGTTGTCGAGGGTATGAAGACAAACGTAGACGGACATAAACAAGAAATAAAATGCCGTTAAAAAATTTTAAAAATAAAACAAAGGCATGGAAGCTGACGCCGCTCAATGAAGAAGAATGAGCCATTAGTGACAACTGGAGTTGGAAATATTTCGGCAGAAAAATATTGGGGTAGGTGATGGTCTCTGGTTTCAAATAAATAGAAAACTAAAAGATGTTCGCAAGAAATGTATTATGATTCCTTCCATAATTTCTTTAAATTTACGGTATACACCGATTATTTCAAAAGCGCTGAAAGGTTTTTTCTGCTTTTAATAATTTAAGCTTTATTCTATATTTCGTATTTGGGGGCTGAGAGAAATGTTTTATATTTCCTGTTAATTCAACTTTACGTATTCTTACATCTTCTTTCATTTTTCTCTTTTCCTGAATTGTCACCTTTATGAATATTTTTTTATCTATGTTTAGATTTTTTTAAATATAAATTTATTGAAATTTACAACTGTACAAATGTATACATCAAGTAAATGAGCTTATAACGATTACCATAACATGTAAAAACTTGAAAAACACTAGAAGATCTCAAGGTCATCTTCTTTTCAGACAACTCGGAGGATTATCAGGAAAGGAGTGGGAGGCAAATTGAGAAACTAATGGATTGCTATGAACTTATGGAGCTTACTATGAAAGGATAGGTATATGGTACGGTATGGGCTAACTCAGCAATATTAGGAACATTAAGGTCTTTATGGATAAGTTTAGTGGTGAAAAAGTAAGGGGCATATAGGATTTTGGATTGTACGATATGAATTGGATGGTTTAGTAGAGCTCCAAAGCTCAACTCCGTACGCCCAAATAGGTCTAATTACAGTCATGTAAATAAGGCTTTTGTAATGAATTGGTAGCTTTGATCGTCTGTCTTGTAAATATTGAAGTAGTCTGTAACGACGAGCACTTATCTTGTCGATTTTTATGTTAATTATAAATAATTCTTAAATCGGCTTAAAACATAAAACTCAAAGCGAAGCAACCATTTTAGCTATAAAATTCGATAGGCCCTTAATCCGCAAAATTTTGCTGACGGTCATTAGTAACCGGATGTAGGTATACATAGAGATTTGAACTTATTTGAATTTTCTCCTTCCTCTTTTGTGACCTACAAAGAGCCAGAGGGAGAGAGAGAGGGAGAGAGGGGGGAGATGGTGGGAGGGAGGTAGCTAGTTTTCATAACGAAACTTGGGCCGAAATGGTAGCCGCTCAAATTACTCTAATTAGGTTTAGCTTAATTCTGTGCTGTTTAAACTGGTTCCTAGCCCCGCTTTGTTCCTTCGCGTTCATTTAGCTAAAGAAGGGCAGAGCATTGAGCAATATTGGACTCACAAGGAATCAGATGATGAGACTTCTTCTTCTGGCTACAATTAACCTGTCTAATCATTAAGAATGATTGTAGTACAACAGTTCCTAATTTATTTTTCACTAATTAATAGTTTATATCTTTATGAATTTAAAACTTTTGGTATTGTATATTATTATCTCTATTATAATAGAACACTATTTGACATATTTATTTGTTAGGTCAAACCTAAATAACTTTGGGGAAACCGACCACAATAGATGTTTATAGTTGTATTGGCCTATTAAAGCTGCTGAGTTGTTGGGTAATGTTATCTTAACAACAATGAGGTAACCCCGGAGGGGGTCCATAATTAACTATGGACTCTAACCCTAACAAACCATTGAGCTACTCTTTATTTAACAAACCATTTAGTATTCTTCATTGTTTTATATTTATTTATTTTCAGTTTTAGGTTATTTTTTTGTTATGAGCAAATTTTATTTTTATTCATATTATACTGAAAGTTTTTTTTTTTTTTATCATGCAAAAGTGCGTTGGCTCAGGAACCTGATAAACCTATGATCGCAAGTTCTAATCCGGTTAGTTACAGGGAGGAATTAATTCCAAATAGTTAAGTACCCACCCCCTCCAATCCTTCCCACTTAAACGAAAAACGTGTTGTAGAAACGTCAAGAAAAGACAGGAGAAAAAAATAAGGTTTATGGATATCGTTCCAATATAAGTATCTCGTAGAGTGTATTGCACTTATCAGATTATACATTTTAGAAGAGTTCTTTACAAGGTATTCATGATAAGGGCCCGACATAATAGTAACGTGCATTTGGCCGCGGCATTGAGAATGCTATCTTCCCAACATGCTGATGGGGATTAGTCATATGGCAGGTAAGCACCCTGCAAATGACAAAACTCCAATTAAGAAAAATTTAGGAACCAATAAATTACACATAGGCTTAGAGGAGAAGGGGACTAATGGAACATAATGACGGAAACTTGCAAGAGGAAAAACTAACAGTATATTATCAATCTAGGTGTTTTTATATACTTCTTATCACTTGCTTGCCTCTAGGTGATACAGGAGTCTAAAACATTCGCAGTATAATGTCTATATTGTCAAGAAAAAACACATATACTTTTAACATAAATATACGTTATTCTTCTCAGGTTTCAAAACTCGTTTTAGACCCACCGAAACTGGTTCTAAAACAGACTTCAGTGGAATCCATCTAACGGGGCAGTAAACATTTTGTATAACTTGGCGTTCATTTCGGTCGTCTTACCTGGAATCACAATATCAATATTAAACATACACAACAGACCCACGCAAGGCTGGTAAAACAACAATATTTCTTTACAAAGTTCTGAGAATTGCTGTAGATGCTTCCTGGTTTATAAGAAATAATCAACTGCATCTTGAATTAGACGCAGAATCAATAGACGATTTAATCATAAAATGCTTCACCAAGTTTCATAACCAGTTACCAGCGGTTATGGTGCAGTAGCTTTCAACGCAGGAGCTCAAACAACATCCCGCAGATTCAAACCAAGACTCATGCAAGACGTCCTAATGCAAAAAAAATACTATTTTATTCAGTATTTACTTCTTTGTTACAACACCAATTACTGTTCTTATAACCACAATTTAATTTTTAGTATTTCTTTACTTTATTTATTTATTTTGTCTTATTATTACTCTCATATATATATATTTTTTCTGTTATTATTTTATAATTATTTTTTTGTTAAGTACCTGATTTTGCCTTTATATTACTATTATTTATTTCTTTTCCTATTTATTTATTATTATTATTTTTGTTTATTGTTATTTTTTTAATTTATTGTTATTATATACTTCCTCTACAGTTAATATTATTCCAAAATTATTAGAAAACTTATCTGTTAATATACACTGTTCTCCTCTAGTGTGTTTTGCACGAGACTTTACCCTTCCTTCTGCTATTGTTAAAATTGTTAAATCATGAAAAAAGTAAAATTTAAAACTATTCATCTGCTATTAAAGAAATAATTCTTTATCTTCTAAGGTTAAAATAGGATGAGCATATTGAACATTTGCGCTGATACGATGCGGGTCCGGTTTGCCTCGACAGTTTGGCCCTCTGGGCCTCAAAGGCGGTTCAGCTCATAATTATGTTAGGATTGGTGAATTAATTGCCAATTCTATTGGAATTATTTTATTTGAAAACTACTTTCGAAAGCTAAACATTCATTTTCAGTTCTAAAACATACAAAATTTTCAACACATCAGCACTACGTTACATGGATCATATATACTTAAGTTTTCGAAAATAGAATAGAGAGAAGTAATAAAATAATGGTTCTCACCTTTAGATATCTAACAGATATCTGAAGTATATCCATCGTGGAAGGGGGAAGGACCAGTTAGGTTAAATTTAACCTTCCACAGATACATTTTAGATATCTGTTAGATCTCCTCAGGTGAGTATCAATATTCGATCTGTCTAACACTTAGTAATATAATATAATTTAAAACTTTAGTATATATATATATATATATATATATATATTGAAAATGTTTATGTTTTAGAACTGAAGATGAATGTTTAGTATTTCGAAACTAGTATTGTAATAAAATAATCCCAATAGAAGTGGCAATTAATTCATCAATCCTAATTGTATTGATCCTTCTGTACCATCATCCGTACTTCAAGTGATAATAATCATGTTTTCAACCGTTTACGGAATTCTGCATATGGGTATGACTAAGTATTTATTTTTTAAGACCATGGAGTATAGCCAGGAAACCCCCAAGTCTTATAAGGTAGTGCAACTTCTCGAAAATATATGAAGCTGCATAATAGAAAGGGTGCGGTAAAATCTCGAGCTCCAGTATAAAATGTTCAAGTTCGATCCAACGATAGTGCGTTGTAATATGTTTTTCGTGGGTAATTTAATTATTTGATTAATTACTTAATTAATTCAATACAGAATCTACTTGATCTTCTAATTCTTTCTTTTTTATTGTTTTAAATATTTCAGAAAACTATTTTTTAACCATGTTAGGGTTTCGGAGATTTTATTGTTTGTTTTGATCACTCTAATTTCATTTTTTATCCAAAAAAAATCCAGAACGGTCGAATTTCAATCTAAAACATTGTAAACGCCTTTGCGATTTCCACATTTAGTTCGATTATCATATTTAGCATTTTTCGGATGGTGTTCTTTACCACGGTTTATACACAAAGAGAACTTTGTTTACAATTTTTCGTTGGATGAGAAAAACCTTGGCCACTTAAGTAACGTATTTGGAATGTATGGTTTAAAGTGCACTTTGAGGAATACTATTTTGGTTTCTTCAGGGTAATGATAAAATTATGACTAAAACTTTTAAAATAACTAAAATCTAAAATAAACTGTACAATATTTATACATCAAGTAAATGTGCTGCTACCTATTACAATAACGTGACAAAACTTGTAAAGAACTACTCATCAGTAGCACTTTAATAAAAACTCTACACTAGAAGGTCTCTGGGCCATCTTCTTTTCAGAGGCCTCGGAGGATTATCAGGAATGGTGTGGGAAGCAAGTTGAGAAATTAGGGGATTTGAGTGGTTATGGAGCTTACTATAAAAAGGATTGATATCTAGTTTGGGCTAAATCTGCAACATAAGGAACATTAAGATCTTTATGGATAAGTTTATTGGTGACAAAATAAGGTGCATTGAGGATTTTTCGAAGGATTTTGGATTGTAAGGATTGGATACGAGATGAATTGGATGGTTTTGTCGAGCCCCAAAGCTCAACTCCGTACGTCCAGATAGGTCTAATCACAGTCATGTATATTAGTCTTTTGTAATTAATTGGGAGCTTTGAACGTTTTTCTAGTAAATGTTGGAGTAGTCTGTAACGACGGGCAGCTTCTTTTCGTTTTAGTCTAAATCAAAATTTAATGTTTATGAAACTGGTTTTCCGTGCGCTCAGCCAGGCATTCCCCCCCAAAAAAAAAAAAATAATAAAATTTTTCTTCAGGAAATGAATAAATAACTTACCAATAAACCAATGACCAACAGAATAACAACTAAGCATAAAGCTTCCCCAGACCATGGTCCGATAAGAAGGGCATGGCTAAGTAAGAAAAAGCAGTAATATATCTATTTACAAAGGAATATTTATAATTAGACAGTTTAAATACACGCGGAAAGACAATTGGAAACTAAATACAAACCAGAATATATGTACTATAAGATAGAAAAGATAGCAGAAAAATAAAAAAGATAGCAGGCAAGCTATTTGTAATAAAAATAATTTTTCCATAAAACGCTACCATGTGCTAAGTTATCAAGGTACTAAAGTGAGCAGGTAACTAGACTGTTTAGCTGGTGACTTGATCTTCACTTCAATATTGCCAACCTTGGTTACAAAATATATACATATAAGTATATATTTCACCGTTTAATCTTATTTTTTCAATTTTAATTCTTGCAACATAGGTGATAATGTTCTAATTTATGGTGATGATTCATCATCTATTTCTTCGATTGTGAAATATTTTAAATCATATTATAACGCCCCTTAAATAGATTTCAACCTGAAATTGGCTGCCGAAATTTGTTGGTGCCGCTAATCTATAGATTTTCTAGCGTTAAATGAGAATAAGCATATTCAAGTATTTTTGGTGATGCCTTTAAAATAATTGTATTTGTCTAGAATTTATTTATAAAAAATATATAAGACATTTTTAAACCTTCACTTGTCATTTCTAATACTGTGTAGGTTGTTTATATTTTTGTGTTAAAAACATAATGCCTGCCTGTTTTTCTATGTTTCAGTGCGGACTGGGTGGGTTGGTCCCATTAATTTTTTTAATTTGATATTGACAATAAAAATATATATATCATAAATATTAAATTCATAAAGGTATATACAATATGATAAATATAGAATATTCTACTAATTAATAAATAAATAAAAGTTAGAGGTTTATGCTTAGTTGGACTATTAAATCCGCAGGAGTGGATTCTTCCTTCGGTGTATAAACAAATACTTTTGCATTGATGATATTACAGTTATATTTCTATTTTTAAACTTTAATGCACACCTCCCTTATTTCTCGCAGCATTGATAAAAAAAAAGAAGAAAAAAATAATTTTTTTAATAATTGCATTTTCACATATTTACTTCCTCATTAATTTTTATATATGATTTTGCAAGCATAATTTTTTTCCATATGATTTTTCTTAAAATTTCCCATAAATAATACTTTTTGTTAAGACATTACGATTATATAAAAATTGCTGTTTCATATATAAACACACATAGTATAATTTTTATGAGGGTAGATAATGTTTCTTTTTTTTGACATTATAGCAAAGAAAATCAAAGGGAACTTTCAGAGCTGTAGATAATTACAATCAAATCTGTTAACATAAATTGGATAGACAATTTTTTTTCTAGCCTCGGAGTTTTACTCAGCCCACATTAAACGGAGTTTAATTCTCTAACAAAAAAATATATTTTAAAAAATAAGGAAATTCATTTAGCCTTACAAAGATTCAACAATACTCGATAGGGTTACGACCCCAATTCTCTAAATCCTTCACACCGCATATATCCCTATTACTCCTGATTCCTTCCTGGATACATTCCCTAATGACACAGCTATCCAATCATCTCATCCAAATCCTACATAGATTTCCTTTTACCTTCAACGTTACTAATCCGAGGTTGAAGTTCTGTTCAACAAAGGGATTAAAATTAATAAATATAAATGCAAGTATTATTTATCTTCAAAATAAAATAAAATGGTACCCGAAGCTGGGTACGCTCTCATGGAGTAGGTCTTATACTTGAAAAATTGTACTTGGAATCTTCAAACTAAACTTTAAAGACAAGAACTTAGCTGACAATTCAGCCAATGATATAGGCTACAAAAAGGGCATTTTACATTCATAAAAAACATAACCGTTAAAATATTATCATAAAACCTACTAGGGACTGTTTACTTAAACTATGGTCGACAGAAAACAATGTCAAATCACATATATACAATCCAAAGCCCACCATATTGTTATAAATGTTCCATTTTATATGTCAAAGAAAACCCTTCATGATCATCTCAATAATTTACCTTTGGCCTTCTCCATATATTAAAACAGCAATGGTACCGATACCTTTTTTAAATATATATTTATGTTGGAGATATGGTAATGGCCAACTGATTTTGCCACCAGAGGCGCACCTGAAGCACTATGAACTTTTGGTTCGGGGTTCCGTATGGTGTAATTTGATCACCAAGTCTTTAAAGAAATATTCATTTTTCACGTATTTTATTCCTTGTATAGTTATATATTTTGTTTTTAGCTTGTTTATTACATATTTTGCCTAGTATAATTAATTATTTATGCTTTGTTTTAACTTACCTTTAATGTATATAAATGGATTTATTACCTTCGATATTACATATTGTTCTAGAACAAAGTTTAAACATTTAATATTTACGTTAGCTATCCATCATGTAAATAAACTTTATTTATTTAATTTTACTCACGAGTAATACGTAAATACAAGGTAAAAATAAACAACTATACTTGGTATACAATGAAATCAAATAAACAAGATACAAGAGGAAAGGTAAAATATCGAATTATACCAGGTATAAAACAAGTAAATTAAAATTAGTAAAATTAAAAAATTAGTAAATTAAAAAAAAAAAATAGTGGTACTTTCTACAAGATTATGTCCATTTTTTTATTATTATTTTTTTTTTTAATCTATAAATTAAAACCATTTTATATCGACAAAATATTTTAGGAAAGCTCTTTTTCAGATTAATCATGTTTTGATTGGTCATAGTATTTCATACCATAAGATTAGATTTTTTGAATATTAACAGAATTTTGTACCTTCCAATCTCAAAATATTTTGAAAGCTATACACCAATCCTAGAATTAAAAAAAAAAGTCTACTTATTCACTCTTAATTTTTGGTAACCATTTCATTTTATTCTTATGAATATAACGTTCTAAAACATATTCAATCATTATCATTTAATTTTATTACTTTGGTTTCGTTATTATTACTTGTTTTAAGTCTAGAATTTGGTATTTTTATATTAACTTAAATAAATTTCTATTTAAAAAGGACTTGTTTAGATGAAGGGGCGGTTTCAAGGTAAGACAAGAAGTCCTGGGAGTTCATTTAGTAAGGATGGAGGATTATGTTGGCTTTTGTTATTCCGGTGCTAGCTAAGATTATCGAAGCTCGTTGGAACCAACCATAAATCGCTAGAAATAAAGGACTGAGGCCGCGTTCCGTTCTGGCTGTCGATGAATAATCCGAAAGAAAGGGAGACCATAACTACTTAGTGATCAATGGCAGTTGTTAACATGTATTTATTCCCAAGTGGCATGCTAACTGCGCTTTCTACTGCATTTGTTATCGCGGCCTCCTTCCCTCTCCCCTCTTCCCCTCTTCCCCTCAGCACTTCTGCGATCCGGATCTTCCGGCCGCACTATCTCCCCAACATCTTGCATTTATTTAAGAATCCTTCTGCCCCGCAAGGTAGTGATAACATCTATACAGTGCCGCCCGCAATTGTTGTCTAGCAAAGCATATTCTTGGGAGGATTCAAACCACATTTCTTTTCTTTTTTTTTAAAACGTCTGCATAAAATTGGTTGCATCTAGTTTTAGAATAGGAAACTCATGCTTCGTCTGCTAACTATTTATTAGCATATCCAGTTTAAATAATTTGTATATTATCTTGTTATCTTCTCGATAATTAGTTTGCCCCATCCCTAAATAACCCCACTCATCTCTGTCTATAACTCGCTAATTTTCCCAAATAGTCTGCCTTTCCAGACTGTATAACAAACCTCTTTTCTATGACAACATCACAGTATTAAAATATTTTCCTTAATTATTATCTTGTGATTGAAGTTTCAATAATTAATTATTGGATTGAATGAATAATTCTGCCAGGACGACCAACGAAACTAAGACGAAATAATCACCCCCAAATACCTGGCTTAATGGAAAAAGGTAATTCGCAAAGAAATGACTGGACTGTGACTGAAACTGAAGCAGGGCATTGGTTGAAGATCATGGGCATTGGTCGAGGCTGCACCGAACACCTACTGCATGTCGGCAGTCGAGGAACGATTATAATGGCAATTATGGGTTATTGATTAATATTTAAAAGTAAAGGCAGTACTGAAGAGGCAATACTCAAAAACTGTTAAGTTAATCAAAAAACATATTCGTCCAATATAACGTAATTATACTACAAATTCGGCAAAAATTTCACAATGAACAGCCTTTTTTTTTTTCTTTTTTTTTTCTTTGTCTCTTCTCCCTTCTGTGGAGTAGGGTTTATGGAGGAGTAGGGAAGGAGAGTAATATGACGCAGCGGGGTAATATGGCGCAGTGGGTTAATATGGCGCAGTGGGTTAATATGACGCAGTCTGAGAGTAACTGTGTTATTTAGAACGACCAGGAAGGTGCTGCCACCTAGCGACCAACAACAAAATTTATGGGCAAAACCATTTCTCCTTCGCAAGTGTGCTGTCTCGCTCAGTTTTGTGAAAACATTCAGTGCAGTTGTAACTTTCTCTCAAGAAAAATAATGTTTTTCACCTCTTGATGCTATAAATTGCATGACCTACAAATAAATATTTCTAGCAACTTTGGTGAGTTTCGGAATAAGTGATTGAAAAAGTACCGATGCTATGACCATTCTCCGTTAGGTGCGTCATATTACCCTTCTTTCCTATACCGCACAGGTGGTCCTAAATTGCTATTTTTTTAATAATATAAATTTACAGCAAATTCAACTACTTGATGAATATCAAATCCTAATTGATGATTTTTAATTGCCACAACTGGTTCTCCATTGCAGCTAATGGTTCGCTTTACATTCTGAGCTTCCCAGACGTCTGGATTTATTTAATTTCATAAGCTTCTTACTTATAAATTGCGTTAAAAATGGACCGTACAGCCAGACCTGTATTCGTAATTATTACTAAATTCCGTATCATTTCATTCATATTACACTTCATTACATTTAACCCCTGCAAAATTATTTCACTGTCACTTCCTCCTTAAAAAAGAAAGCCCAACAATATTAATTCCCTTTCTTTAAACTATTCAACTTGATTTTGAATCTGTTTATTTTCGAAAAAATAAATCTTCCCCTTAAATAATGAACCTATGTTTTCCTCTGTAAATACATTCGTTCCATCTCTCTATTGTTTAACTTCTCCAAATCCCTGGACCTATAGTCCAAGCCCTTCTTTCCTCAATTATGTTAATTTTTTCGATCCGTCTATTCTATCCGGTTTTTTTCTCCATCAACCCGTGCAAAATTTACTTCCGAAATTAATTCAGCCATCGACTATCATACAATTACTATTATTATTCTCCTGGATTTCAGCAGAGCAAAAAACAACCTCGACCATTGAAAGATAGATAGATTACTTCTATCTTACCTTATTGGTCAACTTTTTCAACATTGGTTTTTAATATCAATTTGTTGAAATTTACAACTGTACAAATATGTACATTATGTAAATGAGCTGATAACGATTACAATAACATGTCAACACTTGAAAAGAACAACTCATCAGTAGCACTTAAATACAAATTCTACACTAGATCTCTAGGCCATCTTCTTTTCAGACGCCTTGGAGGATTATCAGGAATAGAGTGGGAAGCAAGTTGAGAAACTAATGGATTTAAGTCATTATGGAGGCTACTATGAAAGGATAGGTATCTGTTTTGGGCTGATTCAGCAATCTATGAAACATTAAGGTATTAATGGATAAGTTTATTGGTGACAAAGTAAGGGGGATTTAGGATTTTTCGAAGGATTTTGGATTGTAAGGATTGGATACGAGATGAATTGGATGGTTTAGTAGAGCCCCAAAGCTCACCTCCGTACGTCCAAATAGGTCTAATCACAGTCATATATATGAGTCTTTTGTAATTAAAAGGGAGCTTTGACGGTTTGTCTAGTAAATGTTGAAGTAGTCAGTAACGACTTGCAGTTTATTGTCGTTTTAGTCTTAGGGGTAAATTTAAATTTCGAATTCAGCACTCAAAAACACTTAAAAATCATGGAGAAAAAAAGTATTATATACTAACAGTTGGGGAATTTAATTTGTGTAATAGGTAGTTTGTGATATAATTAGGACTGATGAATTAATTGCCACTTCTATTAGAGTAGCACTTCTATTGGAAATATGATCCTTTTATACCACCAATTGATAACTAACTACATCCTATTCCACATATTTAAATTCAGCTGCTCTAGAGACCGCGTTGCGTGGTATTTATACAATTGATCAACTGTTAAGATGGAGATCGGACAAGAAAGATATAGAAGAGAACTAGTACCAAATACTAGCGTTTAAGCTAAATTCTTTAGCAATAATTCACAAGCCATTACAATTCTCTTGTTTTTAAAGAGAAAAGAGAATATATTTAAAACCTAAAGGAGGGAAACTGGTAATTTTGGGAATCGCCCACGTTACGGTAGGGGCGTAGTTTCAATGAAGGGTGTCATTTATGTGTAAGCAAATAGCTTGTGTACACTATAGGTGTTGCAACAAGGAAAGGATAATTTTTTATCAGGATTATAGATTACTTCGCAATATCATAAATAACTATGATAAAAATAAATGCAATATGATTATATGAACACTTATATATCATTATAAATATTTATTCTTCTATAAAATCGTTGGAATAAGTACCAAATAGGTAAAGGAAGAGGCGAGATTTGAAAATACTGAAAGTTGGACAGTAGGGTATCCTCGATCGGAGGGAGTTCAATGAAGAAGGCTCTAGGAATAAAAGAGCGTTGTGCTTGTCTGCTATATTATGCTATTCACCCTGTAAATTAGAGTAAACATTGATACTTGAAGATAAGCAATACATAAGATGAAAGCAGAAAGAAGTTTTATTCTGAGGAGAGTAGATAAGTAGAATGAGGAGAGGGAGAAGAGGAAGATACAGGGAGGGTAGATATAGATAAAGAGAGAGAGGGAAAGAGAGATAGAGAGATAGATAGAGAGAGAGAGAGAGAGAGAGAGAGAGAGAGAGAGAGAGAGAGAGAGAGAGTGAGAGAGAGAGAGGTATAATCCTCTGACGAGACACCTAAGGCCTAATTAAACAATAAAGTTCTTGTATAATTTAATTGAGCCACCTGCGTCCAACTAAGCGACCACACTTATCCAAATTCGTCATTTTGAAAAATTAGTTTTTGTCTTCAAAATTAGTCAGAGTTGCATAAAGGGCGCACAAATTCTAAATCGCTCTCTTCCAACAATTGGCAAAGTAGTAAAATAGCTTGCATTCCGCGTTTCTCTCAATTATTACTGATTAAAAATATTTATGGATAAATTGATAATTAGAAATGTTTCAAAATTTGTATCCATTATTAAAACTGCTTCCTTTGAAAATCCTTCATCATTCGTGCCACCTCCTTTTGGAATTCCCTACCCACTCCTATTCGTAAAGCTGCTTCCCTTACTTCCTTTAAAAATAATTTATTTTTACACCCTTTACATAATCAATCTTCCGCAAATATGTAAATAATTATGTAAATATTTAGAATTATTTTATCTTTTTAGATACGATTGTATTTTATGTTTTATTAATCATTATTTTTATTGAGTTTTTTTTTCCTGTCGACAATATATATCATGATTACTGATGCATTTAATTTGTAAATAATACAGCCAGACAGTAAGTCCCAGAAAATAGTTTATTTTTCATTCATTCATTCATTTCATAATTTATATTATTAGAAAATATATAATAAATAAGCCATCTCTACGTAAAAATAATTAAAACCAAAGACGCTAAATGGTTATTTAAGATTTTTTTTTTTTTTTATGGTTAATGCTTGGTTTTATATGAGATATATTTTTTTTTTAATTCTTAATAAAATCCTTTATTAAAATACGGGAAACCAAAGTTTTAATTAAGAAATTTTGGAGTGGCCAGAAACTTATCCACTCTATGGAAACTTATGTCTAATTTTTTTCTTTTCCTACTTCAAAGATTAGTCTCCTCACCACGCATGCTGATGACACGTGTGTGTTATCAGTAAATAATGATCCCATCATTGCCTCCCAGACACTCCAATCCCATATCATTCAACTTCAAGAATGGTGTCAAAAATGGAGAATCAAAATAAATCCCATCAAATAACCTTCACCCTTCGTCGTAAACCTACTACCTCCTGTACTACAGTATCCTTTAGTGATGTTCCACTAATCCCCGTTGAATAGATCCGCTACCTAGGACTCCACTTGGACAAACGTCTTACTTGGAATCCAAATACAAGACTAAAAAGACAAGAAACTGCCCGTCGTTTTCGACTACTTCAACATTTACTTGACAAACGTTCCAACCTTTCAATTAATTACAAAAGACTCATTTACATAACAATAATTAGACCAATTTGGACATACGGAGTTGAGCTTTGGGGCTCCACTAAACCATCCAATTCATCCCGTATCCAATCCTTACAATCCAAAAAAAAAAAAAAAAAAAAAAAAAAAAAGATTAGCCTATCACAAGGTTATTTATAGATTTAACAACCAAGGGCAATGTTGCATATTTTATATATATTTTTTAGATATATTATATGCATTTAGCATCAGCATAAAAATACTTAATTAATTAATAAATTATTAACTAACACCTTTTTTAAGAATCAAGTATTTCGAATATAACTTTAAAATTATTCCAAACCTCTTTATTGAACCAAGAAGGGTAGTGTTTTAACTTCCAGAATATTATATGTAATGTTAACAAATTCATCCACACACTTTGAAAAGCTATTATTCAAATTTCTTTATTCGGTGAGACCTTTTCAGCTGAGAACGAGGCTATAGCCAGTCCTATTGTTCCTTTCACCGCTCGTCTAAAAGCTGATCCTCGCTCGGTTATTTTTTAAAACTCATTCAGTCAACTATCGTTAGAATAAAGGCTCAGCTTTAAGAGTTTATGCTAGCCATTTACATTTTAAACTAAGTATGCGCTCAACTAGTAATAAATGAGATCTATGTTTTATGTATTCATATATGAAATATAACCTCTATTAACCGCCCACAGATTCACTGTTTTATCCAGTAGAACAAAGTTCAATGTTTTTCTCGGTTTATTTACTCGATTGCTGGAAAGTGACTTAACCATTTATTGTTTGACGAGCCTTACAGGGTGATATGTCTACCTAATAGACTGATAAATGTGCTATGTTAAATGCAGTTACTTGGGCAGCATCATTCAAAAAATTTTCTATAAATTTTCTCTGTTTGAATAATTACTACATTATAATATTTTATGACAGGATTTCAATCAAAGTAGTTTTCGTTACAGAATACTTCAACATTTACTAGACAAACGTTCAAAATCATCCGATTTACTATAAAAGAATAATCTACATGACAGTTATTAGACCTATCTAAATATATTTTAGCAACAATACGATTTACCAGCTACGGCAGTGATGAGAACACGAAATGGGAGATATTTGGCTTTGAAATTCAAAAAATCTTCAAAAGGTTTAAATCAGAAAAAATGTGTTTTAAATCGTTCATGTACGTGAGGCATCTTATTCGTAAATGCAACAAGAAATCAAAAACATTGTAGAAAGCGTACTGGATGAAGACCGATATAATGAGCCACGTTAGAGAAAATATTTTTCTTTGCTTTGCTGTGATTTTCTGAAAAATATACTAAAATTGTCGCTTTCGTTTGATAGGAAAGTCAGCAATGCTCCTTGAGAAGTTTTATGATTAATGAGTCTTTTTTCGTTCTTAAACTGACGTTACACTAGAGTGGAGGGAGTGACTGAAGCCTTTGGATGGGAGACAGCATGAGAACCCTTAAACTATTGAGAAAAAACGATCATTCTAATAGAAAAGAGTCCAATGTATAATAAAAAGTAGAGTAAAATTCTAACACCGTTTCGGTTAAGGAAATCTTTTAATCTTTCTTTCATCTGAGGCCTATTTTCAGTCACTGGAAAATGTAGGTACATAAAAAAAAACTTCAACTTATCGAAAGTTGAGAAAAAAACAAGAAACATTAATAAATACTGTATTTCTTCTTTTTATTTTCATTCTTTGCTTATAGATTTCATAGTTTCCCTAATCCTCGCCACAAGATGACAATGTTAAATATCCCTGCACAGAAGGTAATCCAACCAGCAGCCATTGCTCCCCTCTTTATTTTCCCCGCGTTCGAAAGAAAAATTCTTCGCTCCAAGACCTATTATACCTTATCCGTTTCTAACACCATTTCAGAGCTCTTTGGCAAAGAACCAGGAACTCTTTAAAAGGAACTTTGCCACCTTCTAATCCAAATCCTATCATTCCACACTCTGCTTCCGATAAATCCCTTCGGAATATAACAAAAATAATTATAAAATGACTCGTTTCGCATCCCGCAAAATGAGCTGCTTCTGATGACGGAGCCAAAGAATTCGCAAAACATCTATTCAGTACATTTGTCCCCAATTCCGAATCTAACCCTACACACACATTAACAGTTGATCCCTTACTTCATCGATTTTTTTCTGCTTGCTCTCTAAAGTAATTAATAATTCCTTTGAAGTCAAATTCATTTTTTTTTTTTAAATTAAATAATCAGAAAATATCCAGGACATGATCTTCTTAGCTTTCAACATCGCTGTTATCTTAGGAAAAGCGCAAGTAACCGCTGTGAAACAGAGGTATTCTGACTATCGGGCCGTAGCTTTTTATAAAACGCTGTTTCAGCAGAAACTGATGAGAACATACCTAGAAAGAGGCAGGATTAACAACTAGTTAACTTCTCTACATCAGACCTTTAGTATTTAAGGGATTAAATGAGATAATTTGCTGAAGTCAGTTTACAATTTTTCCTTTGTAAAAAGTCAAGACTAAAACGACAATAAGCTGCCCGTCGTTACAGACTACTTCAACATTTACTAGACAAACGTTCAAAGCTCCCAATTAATTACAAAAGACTAATATACATGACTGTGATTAGACCTATCTGGACGTACGGAGTTGAGCTTTGGGGCTCGACTAAACCATCCAATTCATCTCGTATCCAATCCTTACAATCCAAAATCCTTCGAAAAATTCTCAATGCACCTTACTTTGTCACCAATAAACTTATTCATAAAGATCTTAATGTTCCATATGTTGCAGATTTAGCCCAAACTAGATACCAATCCTTTCATAGTAAGCTCCATAACAACTCAAATCCCCTAATTTCTCAACTTGCTTCCCACACCATTCCTGATAATCCTCCGAGGCGTCTGAAAAAAAAGATGGCCCAGAGACCTTCTAGTGTAGAATTTTTATTAAAGTGCTACTGATGAGTAGTTCTTTACAAGTTTTGTCACGTTATTGTAATAGGTAACAGCACATTTACTTGATGTATAAATATTGTACAGTTGTAAATGTTAATAAATTGTTATTAAAATATATATATATATATATATATATATATATATATATATATATATATATATATATATATATCCTTTGTAAAAAGTAAATACATAAATACCATCCATATTTTGGGGATTTTAATTATTAGGTGTGTTTCTCACGTGAATGAGGAAGAATATGAAATCGTCAAAAAAATTATTTTTAACAAGAGTCATAATAATCGTATTTTAGTGAATGTGGTAGGTGTACGAAAACTTTTCTGCTTCATGGATATATTCCATTTAAACTTAATATATGGAGCCAAATAGTAAATTAAATCATTTTTCTCATTTCGGAGGTTCCAGCTGCAATTAATATATAAAGCCTTCGAAAAAAATACTTCATTGCCGTGTTATAGGTAATAAACTGGAAATTACCTATATTTTGGGTATTTTTTTGCGATTGTGGATATGAAGCCGACGGCTGCCGTGGATGGATCCAGTACTCCGAAAACATAAAGATCCGTAGAGAATAAAAGTTCTGTAGTTTTTTCTTCACCAAGCCCTTATTTTAGTCAAATATTATCTATTTGGCGTTTTGATCCCAAATGACATGGTGGCCTAATCAGAAAGAGGAAACAAACTATAAAAATATCTCTCAACATTGGTACACATCAAGTAATTAATATAACAGAAAATTGAGCTACAGATATAAAACGTTGGGACCGCGAAGCATTAAACCAGTAAGCCCACCGACTTCTGTAGCAAGCTCTCCCTAGCTGAGTTACCAGGTTGGTATACCTGTATACCTCATATACCTGTATACCTGGTATACCAATACTTTAGCAGTTATTCCCATTAATAACAGTTATGCCAAAACAAGAAACAAGAAAACTAAATAGGATGTCAAACAATTGATAGTAAAAACACTTTAGAATACTTTAAAACTGTTTATAACTTTTTTATTTAAAAAAAAAGAAAAAAAAAAAGCCCTACAACATTCGATATTTATTACAAAAAAAATAATAACTATAGGCCTTTTAAATAAATGTATAACTTAAAGCTATTGGTTCATATAGTAAACCTCAATAAAAAGTTTGTCTGCTAAATAGAAAATCACTTACGTTTCCATTAATCCAGTTGAAACATAATTATGTTTAAGTCACTTGAGGTACGCATGATGATATAGAAGGATCAATCCTAATTATGTTTAAGTGTTCAGGTAATAAATATTTTCGGAATTATTCTTTCCCACTATAACTTTTACTTCAGCATAGTTTTATTCTCTTTATTATAAGCTACTATTTTCCATTATTAAAATAGGTAGCTATGAGGTGTATGCGTTCTGAGAAATCATTAACAAAAACATCTCCGAGCAAATCCATGTATTTTGGATTATGTACGTAGAAATGTAATAAGTAGTTCATGGTGGACTCCAGAATGCCAGGCTAGCATCAACGATAGAAAAAAAAAACTATAATGTTTATAAACAAACAGCAATAGCAAACCATATTTAAACTACAAAATTGCTACCGCTAAAACGAAAATATTTATTAAACTTTATTAATAAAAAAACAAAAAAAACAAATAGAAGAGGAATTTTTTATCGTCAACAATCATAACTTTCCAATTCATAAGGAGGTAAAATTTTTATGTATCCCCTTGGATCAGAAATTGATCTGGCACTAACATATTGTTAAAAATGTCCAGAAATGTACAAAATACAATATATTAAGAGCTATCTAATCTACAAAATGGGGGGGGGAGCTAAAAGACGTATTGATTTTGAAGTCCACAATTAGGGCTATAATCGATTTCGGTTGCGTATTTTATGGGAACGCGGCAAAATCTCTTACAGCATCTTACAGAGTACAGCATAGATCTATCAAAACAAGCTTAGGCCAACTTAATAGCAGTCCGAATACTAATATTTTAGTCGAAGCTGGAGAACCTCCATTAATAATAAGAAGGGAAGTTTTGACCGGTAATTTTTTTTATAAAATTGCTCACAAAGGACAACGAGTTAAATAATAAACTGGTTCGATTAACAACAGATACCCTAACTCACAGATATTGGAAAAATAAAACTCCTCCCCCCCCCCCCCATTTGTCGCAACTTTTTTTTAGAATTATCTAGCTATAAAGATACAATTCAAATTATGAAAAAAAACTCCTATATTCTATTGCATATACGATATATTTTCACTAAACATAGAAATAATTTTCCATCGTTTTATCTAATATTCACTGACTGAGCTAAGAGCACAGAAGGAGTAGGCGCTGCTGTCTATAATCCTACTTATAACAACAGTATCCTTATACAGTATACACAAAACGTTTTTGGTTAACACAGTCAAACTAACCGAGATATTAACTGCTCTAGATTACCTAAAAGATAGTCACTTTAATAAAACTCTAATTCTAACAGTCTAAGTGCTACCAGAAAACTAGAAAATCTAAATTTCTACTCCAAAATATCCTCTTTAATTATCTCGAATTTGGAAAAGGTTCTTTTAATTAAAAAACAAGGTAAAAATATTAAATTTGCTTGGGTTGGCGGCCACGCAGATATTAAAGGCAATATAACAGTCGATAGCTTTGCCAAAAAAGCAACAAAAAAACAGATTGATCAAAACCGTATATCATTTTCAGATATATTTCACGAACTAAAAATTACCATGAAGATCGATGGCAGAAAAGATATGTAAAAGGAGATAAAGGATTGTTTTATAAATCTCACTACCCACTGGTTTCAATGAAACCATGGTTTAGTAAAAGTGATGCTCACAGATCATGGATAGGATCAATGTGTAGAATGAGAAATAATCATGCAATCTCTGGTACATACTTATATAAGATTAAACGGAAAGATACTGCTTATTGTGGAATGTGCGAAGTTAAGGACGATCCGAAACATGTAATAATGTCATGCATTAGATATTCTACCGAGCGCACACCAATAAAAGTTAAATTGTGCGCAATGGAATACAAAAATGCACCGAACCTAGCAAAAGTAAAAATTTTTTTTATTGAGATTTTTTTTTTCCGATCCCGCCTGGATTAAACGGATGCCCTGACTACCGGGGAACGGATTAGTTAAACCCCCCTATAATTCATTTTCTTCAAATCATAAATCCTTTTTAAAACGACTAAAGAAATCAATATGAATGACAATGAAAAATTCAAAGTCAAAAATCAATAGGTGAGATTTTCTTTTTGTTTCATTACAACGGATAATTTATCCTGTGCAAAAACAGTCCATGCCTCAGTTTGAAGTTTCAAAAGCAAAATAGAACAATAGGGAAGTAATTTAGCAGAGAACAATAGTATAATCTATTAATGCGTCTTGTGTAGTTAAATATTAGGGGCCGCTGTTGGCAAGGTGGTTGCAAATAAAACGGTTACCTGTTTCTGTTCCTTGCATTAACATTTCTGGGATCGTTAGCGTAGGGAGCGGTCTTTGTAAATATCAAAATAAATTAAAAGGTGATGACTACGGTTTTGTTTCATTCAGACCCGGATTCGAATGTCTCTTGCAGAAATTCATCGCCCTATAACCAGATAAATATCATATATGCTTTCTGATTTACACTGTCTTCAATCGATTTTATAATTTTTAATTTTTCTTTATTCGCTGAAAATGTAAAAAAAAATATTTATAAATGCAACTTTTCAATGGTTTAACTTTCTTAGCTTTTTTTATCGATACTCCTTAGTAATCTAAGTTTAAATACATTATTAATAAATTGTCTAAGTGCACCTTTTAAAAAATTCAGAAAAGTTCGGTACATTTTTTAATGGGCGATACAGTGGTGCAGAATTAAATCACAGCTCTTTGAACCACTTTGAGTTAATGCGCATAGATGGAAATTTCGATGAAATAATTCGGGAGGAAAAATTCCTAATGCAGTGGACGGATCTAAGACCATCAGAAGTAGGAAACTCAAGGCGATTCAATTTGTCTCCCCTGATTGTATGTAGAACATTAATGGAACAACAGTCATAGCCGCATTATTATAGATTTAAGATTTATTACAAACTAATTTTGTGAAACGGTTGAACGAGTGGTAAATAATAAAATCAACAAGTGTCCCTGGATTTATTAAAATTGCATTCATTACCGATGAATCATGTTTTAAAAGAAATATATTGTTAAATTTTCGTAATACCCAGGCCTTACAGTCAGTTTGAGTGAATTTCATTGGAACTTCAACAAATACTTTATTAATCCATTAAAGTATTAGTACGACCTCTGCGACTTTCAAGTTTTCACTCCAACATATTTAGACAGCTCCATCGACTCAAGCAGATGATCAATACTCTCGGTGAAACTAATGCTTTCAGTGATTAGTCACCTTGACGTCATATTGCTTGATATCTATGAATGAATAGTTTAAATGGAGCCGCCAGTGAGTACATCGCTATCGAAAGGGAATGCACACTGCTCAAAGCACTTCCACAGGACGTCTCGATAAAGACATGAATGCAACAGTAGTGAGCTATGATCCTTGTGAGAGATTAAATATGCTAGACGGGAAGATTCGCAACACAGTACATATATACTCAGTATTCACTAACCTAATCTAAATCCTCTGGTCAGCCACACATATTGTAAACAACGGGTTCGAGTGCCGAGGCTTTAACACTCGAGCTATGTTAGCTCAAACCTTAGTCTTTAGACCTTGAGCTTACAGCTCAATAGGATTGAGCCTGATAAACTTTATCATACAAAATTTTATTTTCAGGAAGTGAATCTAGGAGTTCCAATAAAATATATTATTATTTATCAGAAAACCCCAGCAAAAAATTCACGTTCCTTAGATTGTACTAATCAACCAAAGAAAAATAGAAAAAAAACTGGATTAAAAATGAATAAAAATATTTTTCGTTTCTAATTACCTCCTGTACAGGCATTGTCATATGACTTCTGGAGGATATCCCAGACCCTCGAACTATTTCAGTTTAGATCAAGAATACATGATACATCTTTTTCGAATAGGTATATGTCCACATTAGTATATAAAATCATTTTCCGGTTATAGTTAATATAGTTTTATGATGACTAAAGTAGGTGACTTAGTTCTTACTAGTGAGATTGATATTACGTGCAAACATCAAATGATTACAAGAACCACTACTTGTTGTACTTTTTTTTATTAATGAGTCTATAACACTAGAGTAATATTAATAATGATAATATTGATAATAATAATTATTTGGTCTTATAATTGCCATCAGATGAAATAATGTTCCGAGTTTTAGCTGAGAAGGAGAGGAAATACCAGGAGCTGGCAGAAGAACATAAGCAATTATATAATCTGGATAAGTGCAGGGTCTTGCCCATATCTTGTAATGGGCTGGTTCCAAAAGATAAAATTTCTTCTAAAGAGGAACTGGAGCTGCCAAAAACAGTGCTTGAAAAAATGCAACAAGCGGCATTGTTGAGAACTGCAACAATAGTTCGGAAGTTTTTAAATTCCGAATAAACATTGATTTCTGGTCCTCTGAATGTTTGCAACCACTGGGTGTGAACAAATAAATAATAATATGATGATAACACCTACAAAACCATATCAACGAAAATATACGGGTACCAAGAGCTAGCTGGTGAGTTGAGGACTATGTACAACCTTCAAAAGATTTCTATCCTGCCAGTAATAATATCATGTAATGGCCTTATGCCTCAAACAAAGGGGCAAACCTTCAAAGATGGAGGAATTTCATTGAAAAAATTAGAAGATGCACCGATGGCAGTCCTACTTGACACGACAATCAATAATAAGAAAAATACTTAATATATTAACTTTTGGTTGGTACCAAAACCCCCAAACGTTTACATCACCACTTAGTGTGTTTCAATGAAATAATAATAATAATTATCCCTCACAACAGACCTGATATTTTACTTATTAACAAAGAACTTAAATCAGCAGCTATAATCAAAATAGGAGTGCCAACGGCTGATAATGTACATCGCACGGCTGCTGAGAAAATGAGGAAATATTTGGATCTTGGTGAAGAGCTGAAACAACTGTGTCACCTGGAGAATGTGGGATTGTCTCCATTGATCATTTCTAGTAATGGCTATCCCGGAGATTACGGTCAACTCAATCAAAGAACTGGATCTTAAAAATAAAATTCTCCAAGAATCGCAGAAGGCAATCTTCCTAGGAATAGCCAGTATCATCAGAAAATTTTTAGCATCAAAAAATAATGTCGGTGCTAAACCTTGATTTCGGATATTAAACTGAGCTCAGAGATCTATTCACGATATTTATGTTTCGGATTGTTTCATCTTTAGTTTTAACTAATACAGAACCGTCATTATTTTTTTTTTTTACATTTTTAATTTATAATAAAATGTGTTTTTTTATTTGACGCCTAAGCCAATGACAACGAGGCCATTCGGCTTCTGGAAGCCCAAAATAGTCTTCCCAACTAGACTACTGCTAAGCACGATCCACTTGATTGTCAGAATAGACATCAGCCAAAGCAGGGCACACTGATAGATGCAGTTCATGCATTATACCTTCGAATCAGAGAGGACAGAGGCTCTGTACAATCCCAATCCCACGCAGGTTATCATCAGGTCCTGTCTTCATTCGGAAGCAGGCCACAAATACCTGCCCATTGAGTGTTAGTGCTATTGGTCTTTAAAGCGAACTCTCCCAGCGCTTTCCATCCGCCTGTTTCTTTTGTTTGTTCCTGATCTCTTCTTTTCATAAACACTTTATGTAAAAAATATAATTATATCTGAAGTAAAGATAAAAATATATATATTAAATAAAATAATTTAATTCTAATATATGTTCAAAGCTCCCAATTAATTACAAAAGACTTATTTACATGACTGCGATTAGACCTATACGGACGTACGGAGTTGAGCTTTGGGGCTATACTAAACCTTCCAATTCATCCCGTATCCAATCCTTACAATCCAAAATCCTTTGAAAAATCCTCAATGCTCCTTACTTTGTCACCAATAAACTTGTCCATAAAGATTTAAATGTTCCATATGTTGCTGAATTTGCCCAAACCAGATACCAATCCTTTCACAACTACGCAAATCCACCAGTTTCTCAACTAGCTTCCCACTCCATCCCCAATAATCCTCCGAGGCGTCTGAAAAGAAGATGGCCTAAAGATCTTCTTGTGTAGATTATTTATTGAAGTGCTACTTGTGAGTAGTTCTTTTCAAGTTTTGACATGCTATTGTAATCGTAATCAGCTCATTTACTTAATGTATATATTTGTACAGTTGTAAATTTCAATAAATTGTTAACAAAAAAATAAATAAATAATCTTATAAATCAATATTCATATACAGAGCAAAACATAGAACCTTCCTGGTCGAAGTTTAAAAAGATACTGCCTTGTGTAATGTTTTGTATGAGTTCCAATAAGAGACAGGTTTGTTTATCGTTTCTGTTTAAAACCTTATAGGTCTTGTTTAAATTTTCCCATTTTAGTAAGTAGAAAAGTTTTGAGATTCAATTTCTATTCCAAGTGAAATTATACATTGATTTAGAAGATTATGTAGCTTTATCACGAGAACATCTTCATAGGATAGTTGTATTACTTTTCTTCGAGCACATAAATTACTATTATAGATATAATTCACTATTTTTAAAAATGGTCCACTATCCCGGGCGTACTCTAATTTTAATTTCTACACTACAATTAGAATTATTTTTATATTGATAACGGTGTGAGACACGGATTATCGGTTAAATGCAATGGTTGAGGATAGAACTGGCGGTGTGAAGCTCCTTGCCCGAGGCGTTACATTTTCAATGGGAGCTGCACCGTTCCTCACTTTGCCTGTCATGGCTGTCAAAACATCATGGCACGGGATGAATCAGTCAGCCTAGCAGATTTTATTGATGTTATCAAGTTTTTATATAAATAAATATTTTAATAAGAAATATAACTTGAATTACCTATTTTAAATTGAGCTATTTATTAGTATATGTTGAGAACTCCAGCACAAAGTTTCTAATAATACCGAATACAAAGGTAACAAGTATGATTAATCATCTTTATTCTCTGTAACCCTGTCCAGAGTTTATATTAAATACCCTTCAACCAAATGTCGCACATTAAATTTATTTCTTTAAACTTTATATTAAGCAACATTTTTAATATGACCAACCTGTGTATCAATTACGTTGGCTTCTGTTACATACCGCACCCTTCACACTTCCTGATGATGAGGGCCTTACTTATTCCGAAATGTCACACAATGAAAACAAACGAATGAAAAATATTTGACTGACACTGATTACACTGTTCTGCTTCAACAAAAAATGTCGTTTTCTTATGTTTCGAAGTGTGCTGAACACGAATCCGAAAATCTCGATCAGGCACCATTTTATGTCAAATTTGTGTTTCAGGTCGAAAAATGAGGCGTTTTTCGACATTTCGAGCATTTTTTTTATCATTGAAAGCTATAACAACAAATTAAAAAAACCTATTTGATTTTTAAACTTTTATTACAAAACGAAAACTTTTGACGAGCATAAGTATTAGGGTTTGTTGTATGAATGACACTGCTGAGAATTGCTTTTATCATATGTCCTCAAAAATTCATTTTTTTCATTCCCATTTGAATGTTTTCTCTCCCAACTTGGGAGCAGTTTTAAATGGACACGGAGAACGATTTCATCAAGAGATAGCACAAATGGAAAAAAAGGTACAGCGGTAAATGCAATGAGAAGAAGCTTGCCGACTACTGTTGGACACTGCAAAGGGAGAAACGTGATGTAGAGTACGCATTAATTATGTTTAGTATTAAATATAATTATTTTACATATTAATGTTTTTCACCAAAAAAAAAATGAAATTTCAAATGTTTTTTTTTTAAACAACCTCCAATCTCTAAAAAATGGTAAATAGATTTTAAAGATAATTAAAACCAGAATTTCAACCAAGAAAAGTCAAGGAATCTCTTACCCAATATACAGAAACATTAGTAAACTTGTCCTTAATTGACAGCATCATGATCGAGAACAATTAGAACCTACTCGATAGTGTCGTCCCAGATTTCTATTGTCCCATAGGTCCATTTACCACTTCTGATGATTGCAACACGTGATAAAGCAAGTCTTGAAGCAGTCTAGAAAATACCAAACCTTCACTAGATAAGTAACTTCTTCTATTATCGATTTACATTTACCAGTGATAGTTGCTGCGACGGAGTTCAACGGAATTGTTTTATTCTACTGACTTGCAATGCTTATAGTTATATATATATATATATATATATATATATATATATATATATATATATAATTATTGCGTTATTAATCTGTAATTTTGTATTCTATGTGAAAATTACATTAGTGGTTGAATGACGAAAAAAAATAAATTAAATCTTTAAAAAATTCAGGAATTCGTGCAGGACGTTTCTAAATTTAAAGGTGGAATGGAAGGAATTTGAATGACCGAGTTGGAATTTATTGCTGGTATTCCGGTGACGGAATTTCAAGCGGTTTAAAAACATCTAGGAATATCTTTTGTACCCCGCGGTGTGGAAAATTAAATAGCTTTTAGTATTTTAACTAAAAAGAGTACGTCAATTTCGTAACCAACAGCATATAATTATTCGCACAAGAGATTGTTGTTTTTTAGGGATACACCACCAGCTCTCCTATGCCTATGAGCTGTTGATTTATTTATCTTATATGAATAGAGAAATATAAGTCTGCATTTTTTTTTCGTTATTAACTAACGTCACGGGAATAAAATTTCCCTGTGTTCGTACCTGACCGAATTAAAGGGAAGGATTATTTTCTTTATTCTTTCTTTATTCAATCCCTTTGGTTAAATTAATTTTATCCCTATGGTGAAAGGAGGGGAAAATCTGACAAAAATTTAATAATTGCTCCTTTGAAAAAGCACACTTCTAGGTCTAGATTGTCACGTACAATTACAAAGAAAGAAAATGTTTAATTCAAAAATAAATGTTTAATCTAGCGTACCATGCCTAAATATCTTTCTGTTTAATTTTACGACGGTCCACAATAAAATGAATACGTTATATAACTCTCTAAGGCAACTATCTTTAACTTATATTTAACAGGATGCAAAAATACATATTTTTAAATTTTTTATTCTTCTTTTTTTCCGGTGTGTCGGTTCGTCTTGTAGCATCAACCACCATTCGCCAGGACCATAGTGTGTTGCAGCTGCTCTTTATTTCCAATTCCGAAGAAGGAAATGAAGTGAATAGCAGCTTGTCAAGGATTTCTTGGGATCTCATCTTGCTGTGTCCTGTCCAGGGAATTTTCCAACTTCAATTTCCGCAATTTCTGAGTTTGTCCTATAATATATATAATAGTTATTTTATGGGTTTTCGAAATTGACTCTCATTCAGAACCTTAACTCAAAATGGACCTGAGGGTTTTACAATGTTGCGCTGTATTTTTGTTTGAAAGTCTATTTCACCTATTTTTTGTAGCATGTTTTCTGAGTTCTCTTAAATTTTTGAACAGATAAAGTCTTTCACCTAACCAAACGTGGAAGCTCTCATTTCTAAATAGGGTCCTCCTTTCATATAGTTAGTCTTAGATTGGCTCGCAGTCAAACCCACTGTTAGCGGCTTCTTGGAGAGCTAGAAGTGCTTCCTTTCCACATTTCAGATTTCTTTCCATTAAGTCTATATCGTCTGAGAACCCAAGGATTTAGGCTGATTGAATATATTATAAGTAACCCCTATCTGTACAACTGACCTAACCTTACTCTTCAGCGCACAATGGTAAAAATGGCCAATCTAGGTGGACTAACCCTTTAATGGGCGGGCCGGGGATTTTTGAATACATTTATTTATTTATTGTTTCCATTTGATTGGCTATAACCACGCGAACCCAGACTCATGTATCATGAAATTCATGGTTAAATAAAGGACATTACACGATAATGAGTAGGATAATGCATCGGACATTAAGTCATTTATTGAGCAAAAGGCAATAAAGACGTATATCCTCCAGGATTCATCTCCTGTGAAAGCGTTAAGAAAAATTTTCATGCCAACAGAGCTTTGAATGGACTAATAAACAGCAATGAGAATACGATTTGATGGATTAACACTAGTGTAAACAAACATTTTATCCAAAAAAAACAGGTTGTTCTAAGATCAGTATCAAGTGCACGGCACTTCTATTGTGCCCAACCATACATAGTGTGGGGTTACATATAAAAATGTCTAATATAATATATCAAATGTCCATCTATTAATGTTTCATGGTGAGTGATTCATATCTAAAATTGTACATATTTAAGAAGTTAACAGATTTTCGTACTTAAAATGATGTAACTTTTTTTCTCCAAGTTCCTCCGCCTTCTGGGTGGCATGGTTTTAAAGCATAACATCTAAAGAATATTTAACAATTGAAATCTGACCCATCCCGACCCATGGAGCTAAGTATTTATTGTTTTTTTCAGAATAATGCCCCTCCTCAAAAGTGCTGTATTTGATGTGAGCGTGGCCATGGCGCACTCTGACGTAAAAGAGCAATTGTCTAAGGTCAAAAGGTACGTCGCGGAACAGTTTATTTAGATGGCATTACTAATGAGGTTACTCTGGAATTAGTTATAAAAACAGTGGATTCATTTTTAATTCATAATCGTTCTCGATGGGTCCTAAGTCTACGGAAGAGAAATTTGGTAGATACCGGGAAACTTACCCTTGGTCCAAGTAGCAGTAAATCTCGTACTACTAAAGCATTTGGAGATCTGGGGAAAAACAAAAAAAACGACACATTCGACATTTGTGGGACAATTATTCCTATGAGGATCTGTCATATACTGCACGCAGTTTTATTCTTCTGACCCATATATATCAACTTCCTAATGATAAATGTTATTCTGATAAATTATTACATTTTCTATCTGAGCCAACTGCCTAATAAAATATTAAATAAAAAATGGACTGCGTTGTATTTAATATTTCATATATTAATGAAGTTATTATTTTTATTTTTTGTTTTCACTTTTTTCTTTTATCCACACCTGTCACTTAAAAACGTGACAATAAGCGGATGTGATATGAGAAATTACGTAAAACTGGCATGTCAGACATAAGGGGAATATTTATTACACATGTTATTAGTTATAATAAAAAAAAAATTAACATTTTGTTCTATATATTAAAAAAAAGTTTTAATTATTTTTTTTGTTCTATTTTATTATATTTTATTGTATTCATGCAAAAATTAAAAATACTCAAAAATTTTCAAGTGATTTTGACTATTTCTTAAGAAGCTATGAGTAATGTCCACCTAGATTGGCCGTTTTTACCACTGTGTAGCGCCCTGTTGAACAACAGGCTGTCAAGACTCTGTGTAAGGTCTTTATCAGCTTTAAAGTATCTTGAAAGTGCTCCACATACTGCAAATTTCACCTTCTTCATTTCCATTTTTAAACGATCTGTTAGAAGGAGCTTCCAACTCACGTTGATTTTTCTATTTCTCCTCCCGTATAATGCCTCTGATCAGGAAAGCAGTCTTGTAGGAAAGAATACTCGTCTATATATAGGAAGAGTGTGAAATTCGGATTTGAATTGAAAAGTTGGAAGAGGTATGGAGGACATTTAGAATGGATTAAAAGATGTATTGAGAAATCTATAAAATACTTGCTACAGTAGTTAGGAAAATATTGTGCTAAAACCCACTTTAGATTAGCACAGTACTGAGAAATATCAGTATCTCGGAGATGCTGAAAATGAATGAATTGTCGAAAACACTCAAAAGCTGTAAGAACTTGAGATTAGTGGCAGGTTGTGTAAACTTGTTAATTGTCCGGAAAAAGATAATCAGAGTGATCGAATCTTTTCGGCAAGTCGTATATGTAGAGTGGTGGAAAGGTATGTCCTCCGTGGAAAGCAAACTAGGAAAATGAAGAACTTGAAAAGGATTGTTAGGAATTGGGAATAATGGGCTAGGTACGACTTGAACTACTTAATAGCAGTATTGGATCATGCTAGAGATTGAAGGTTTGAGAAGTCTGTTAAAAAAAGAAGCGGTCGTCTTCAAACAAAAGAATAATAAGGCCCCAGGGGACCAGAGTTCGCTAAAGCTCTGCAAGATTTACTAATCCTTGCCTAAGAATTAAAACAAGAATGTGATCTGTCGCATTCACAAAAAGGGTGACCAGCTGAACTGCACCATTAGGAGCGGATTTTCCTTCTCCTCAGTTACCGAAAAGATAGTCAGTGGATTCTGGTGCTGATTTTACAACGGGATTTGTTGGTGATGGGGGAAAAGGTGGATCCATTGTCTACTCTTCAACGGAAGAGAATATAATATTTAAACTCATCACCTATATGTTGAGTACAAGATGCTTACAACATCATAAATGGGAATGAATTGTGGAAGGTAATATACTATATGATTTGGGTGCACCGAAGAAAATGTCCCGCTTGTGCGAAGTCACAAACCAATGCTTAGAATAATAATGTAATGATAATAATGATATATGGATATAATCGGGATTGTCTGGACCTCTTAGCCCCATCAATGGCGCGTAGCGGGGATATAGTTTTTATTATAGCAGAGATAAATAGCTCATAAAGAAACTTATTTATTGATTTTTTTAAATATAAATACCTTCATGTTTATAATAAAAATATTGTTTGTAGTTTGGTAGAAAAACGGTGCGATTTAAAGGTGGATCCACGATAGTTTTTAATCCGTTTTAGCGCCCGAAAATCTATACTATAGAGTGGATAAGTTAATAATTATATAAATAGTTTTAAATTTATTTTTTAGAGTACTACTAACAAGGGGACGTTTGGAGTTGTAACTCACAGATTTGAATGTCGATTAGTGTGTGGGTAGTAGGGACCTATAATAGTGCAAAACTAGAGTTATACCCGCCAATGAGCATTAGGAGCCTAGAAAAAAATAAAATATGAAAATCACATTTTATTTTTTTTCTCAGCTCTCAGTCAAGATAGAGAAATGATTCTTTCAAGTTTAACTGCAGTTGTGTATTCTATTTGATGTAGAAATACTTAGGTTGTGCTCAAAAACTCTAAACAAATGAAAAAATTCCAAGGAAATCCACTGTAAATCAGTGGAATTTTTTTTTCATGAACAACTGACCTAAAATCTCTATTTAACGCACCATAAAACCCTGATATGTGAAATTTTATCAAAATAAAAAATATTGATTTTTTACTCCTTTCGAGGAGGTTAAAACTTTGAAGTTCAATCAACAATTTCTAACGGTCATAACAACTGCTGCATTCAACCGATTACAATAGTAATAGCATCATAATTAGCATACATTATGCTTTTTATCCATGTATATAACGTTGGGATTACTCCAGATTTTAGTGGACATAAACTAAGGTGAATGAAAAAAACCGAGGTCAGCTATAACTTGAGATATCTCAATAATGGGAAATCCTGCGACTACCGGATTTAAGCTAAACTAAGCAGTTTTACGGTTTCTAGATGGCCTTAAAATTTCTCACCTATATTATATAAATAAGACGTTTTAAAATGATATTTTTATTATATTTTTAATTTTTACACAATAAATTTCAAATAAGACCATTTTAAAAAAAATTTAGGTAAGGGGAGTTTTTTTTTAAAACCAAAACCTAATAATAATTAGCTTATTCATCAATCTTAGGGTTTCAATTCAATTTGAAATAAAAAATATGGGTAAGGAATTTTTTTAAACTAAAAACTGTTTATTTTCAGTTTCCTCATCTCAAAAAAATGTAGAAACTAAATTTTGTCGAAATCAAAAATATTTTTTTTTTTTTACCTTTAAAATTTTTAGATGATTTTAGAAGGCTATCAATTTCTGAAAAAAATGTAAATAATTTGCGCTACATCACACATTCCGCCACCGATTAAAGCCAAATTTTAAGGTCATCTAGAAACCGTAAAACTGCTTAGTTTAGCTTAAATCCGGGAGTCGCAGGATTTCCCCTTATTGAGATATCTTAAGTTATAGCTGACCTCGGATTTTTTTATTCACATCAGTTTTTTTCCACTAAAATCTGGAGTAAACCTTATGTTATATAAATGGATAAAAAACAGAATGTATGCTAATTATGATGCTATTACTATTGAAATCGGTTGAACGCAGCAATTGTTATGACCGTTAGAAAATGTTGATTGAACTTCAAAATTTTAACCTCCTCGAAAGAAGTAAAAAATCAATATTTTTTTATTTTGATAAAATTTCACATATAAGGGTTTTATGGTGCGCTAAATCGAGATTTGAGGTCAGTTGCTCATGAAAAAACAATTCCACTGATTTACAGTGGATTTCCTTTTTTTTAATTTTGGAATTTTGTCATTTTTTTAGAGTTTTTGTGCACTATAAAGCCGGGTGGTGTCTTGAGCATAACGGAAGTATTTTTATATCAAATAAAATAAATAACTGCAATTAAACTGAAAGAATAATTTCTCTATCTTGACTAAGAGCTGAGAAAAAAATAAAACGTGATTTTCAATTTTTTTTTTTTTTTTTTTTTTTCTCGGCTCATAATGCACATTGGTGGCTATAACTCTAGTTTTGCACTATTATAGGTCCCCACCTAAACTTTTTAACTTAAGATGGGTTGTCTAAAATTACTTGTTGATAATGATAAGAATGCAAAGCTGTACTAGATGAATAGTTTGAAAGTAGGACTTGTCCCTATTTCATTTCTGTATTCATAAGTGAGAGGAAACTAAGGCTGAAATTATTTATATAATAACCATACTACACAATTATATTATACATTTAAAACATTTAAACCGTGTAATTCCAAGCAAAAAGCGTAGTTTAAAACTTACATAACTTTACAACTAATGACACCATATTTTAGCAGTAACATTCATAAACAATACCCGTAAGCTAAAAATATATAGCAACCTTTGCAAGACACAGGATGAACAGAATGCCAAAGGTTCAAAGCCTTGGGGAACAATCGTTACTGAATCCTAATATGGCGATGTGTATCTCCAATCCTATCCATCATTTTCCAATTTAGGTCAGATTTTGTATTGGCCTTCTACCTCTTAATACACCTTTTTCTAGCTATTTTGTCATTTATATTTACATTCCAGTGGTATAAAATAACGAATAAAGAAAACAAAAGAGCAATAAAAATCAGTAGGAACAATTCAATGACATATAATTACATAATTACATTGGTTATTATTTTTTTTTTTTTTAACCGTTAATTTTGAAAAATAAGTGGTATTGTACATTCAACCCTTATTTAAAATCAAGGAAATAATAGCAAGATTTATTTACTTATTTTTTATTTTATTTATAACAGCTCATATTGAAAAAAAAGATATGATCTGTCTCACTGAAAGGCGATAGGTAGTAATGATAAGAACGGATCCATTCATATAATATATACATACTAAACAAAACAAAAATAAAAAATGAATAACCTCATTCTATGAAGGAAATAATGATAGTAATTAATCAATCAATAAAAATTAAAATAGCTATCAACAATAAATAAAATAATAGTAATAATAATATTATGTATATAATTCAGACATTTAGCCAGTCGAACTCCGAGTCAAGTTATGGGGGTAAGGCCAGTCCTATTATGTAGGGTTTACTTGGTGACATAATATGGTTCGGAAGACTTTGGTTTCGAAAAATTAAATGCATGTGATATTGGATTGTCCTGATGTCAAAGTTCAAGCCCACAGGTACAAATAGGTTTCAAGATAGTTCAGTAAGGAGCAAAAAGGAAATAAAGCAGCGGGAGGAGATGGAATTTCCTCCGGAATTCTGAAACATTGTGGTAAAGAATTCCAACAGGCAATGCAAGAACTGTTTTAAGTGGTATGGGGCAGCAACAAAATTTCTAAAGACTAGAAGTACAGCGCAATAATCGTAATATATAAGAAAGGCTGTTCAAATTTGTGCTAAAACTACAGATCAGCTCAAACTCGGTAGTTTATAAAATATACATCTCCTATAAAATGTATAATTGTAAGAAGGTTGAGTCTATTGTGGAGAGCCAACTTGAAGATAAACAGGCAGGTTTCTGCCACAGAAGGCATTCTCAGGAACACCTGGAAGGCATACCAACCGGAAAAAGCGTGGGAAAGAGATAAAACGTAGAAGAGAGAGATATGAATTAACATATGTTGAGAGTAGTTCAATCACGTGCTGTGCTATATGGGTGGTCAGTTCGAATAATTTTAATATTGCGTTATGTTAATAGTCGTGTCATTTGGATCACTTTTGTTTCAGAGAAGATTAATTAAAGCTTTAGTTTATGACATTTGAAGATTCCTGGGAGGTGATATGAAATAAGCTACTAGAATAGTGAGTAGAGATAAAAGATTAGTGACAAGATACACAATCTAAGAGATAATGTGTCATTAGAATTAATAACCCATAATATAAATGTATAAAATATAGGTTAGAAGATTTTGGGGAGAGACGATATACAGGGAAATGGATTTAGGCAGTGGTTTTTGGATATTGGGTATGTGGCGTAGGATGTGGACGCAGAGGGATGAAAAAGTTGTTGTCGGGCTTGAAATTCATGTGATTAAGTTTGCAGGAGGGCCTGAGGTTGTGCAGTCAGCCGGGAGGCTCTTAGCTCTCCCGCCAACGGCACTCATCAAGCTACCATTCTGGGAGGTCGTCTTGATGATCTCGACGGTTCTTCACAACTGGAATCTTTTTGGAACCTCGATTTTAAGATTATGTCCAACTCCTCTTGAATTTAGCCGTATCCACTTAATGCTATAAAGCACAAACTGCAGGTACTGAACTTTCAGACAGTATTCTCTAAATTTCTTCAACGTGATAACTGGTATAATTAACATTTCGTGAAGAGATAAGCATGAAATCTATGACACTGGATACTTTCTCACCTTGGGTAACAGATATTTGTTATTTGATGATATATATATATATATATATATATATATATATATATATATATATATATATATATATATATATATATTTGAATACATATGGCGAATGATAAAATAAATTATTTAAAAAACAGTTTAATAAAAATAGGTTATTTGGGTCATTCTCCCATGACATACGAATTGTATCCCAAAGCGATTGTGGTATTTACATGAAATTTCTTGCAACCTAACTGTGACAAGTAGGTGCAACAAGTAGGTTTCCCATGGTTATTGATTTGTTTTCATGGTTAAATTTGAATTCAAAACGTCAAATTCCATTTTCCTCACGTGTCCCATAACATTAGTTGGAAACGTTAAATGCGAATAAATTCTCCATTTCTGCAATTATCAACTTACTTTTTTTTCAAGTGCCTCTGGTTAGTTGCAAATATATTGAATTTTAGAATTGAAACTGAGACTAATTGCTTAAAATAATAAGAATGACTTCGTATACCTGTCTCCTGTGGTGTCAATCTATTTCCCTCACATGTTTTGAAAAACCCCGCCAAAGCATAAACAAGATTTATTCCATTGTATTTCAGGCTGGCAACATTACAGAAGCTCCCCGCCAAACTGAGGGTAACCTAAGTTACAACAAATTTCCATTGTAAGTTGTCCCGAATTTATGTCGAGTCAAGTGTTCGAATCGCGTCATTCATAATTCTATTTCCCTTACATAGTGATTTTTCAAAGTAGGTAAGTTTGATTCTTGTTTTTTCTGCGTTGAAGTATATGTTTCTCATGTAGTTCAGAGTTGCGTTTATTTTATTTTTTAAATGCATTCGGTGTTGTTAATCTTAAATCAAACTAAAAATTCTATTTCCCTCACACCAAAAGGGAGAGAAATAGTTTGCAATAGGAAAAACCTAAGGTGAAATAAGATAAAAAAGGATATTTTAAATATATTTTTACTATTGATATTAATCTTATGTTATATTCATTATATTAATCTAATGTTCGATTTCAAAGGTTGAATGTATATTATAATGTCTTACAATTTAAATTTTTGTTCTTTCAAGTTTTATGTTGATATGTTTAATAAGTGTTAACTAATATCTTTTAATTGACTAGTTGATTTCATACTCATTACCAATTCTTTTGTACTGTAAACATTTTATTATTTGAATTGTAAATGTTTTCTATTTCTCTCACAGCCTCTCAGTTCTCCTCACTTTCATGATTTCTATCATCATCATAAATGTGCACATAGGCTACATTCCACGAAGGGATGTTTCGCTAGTACCATTAGGATACTTTTATAAAGATTTTTATGAAGATAATTTTTTTTACACAAAATATAGGATGGTAATACGCATGAAATGTATTTGGTTTCATCATCCTATCTGGTTTCAAACTCAATCAAAATAATTTTCGGATTTTCCAATTTTTTAATAGGTTTTTGTTCACCGAATTTTACATTAATATAAATCAAAAGAAAGCTGAGGCTCTCCTCTTCCTAGCGATACCAACCAGTGAATTGCGTGACAAAGTAATGGAGATTTAAAGGTATGTAACCAATAACTGGTTTAAAAATTTCATTTTCCTTGAAGAGGGTGAAAAAAATGATATTTTTTGATTTTGTTGAATAAGCGTTTTTAAATGTTTTTGAGTGCTGAATTAGAATCTGACGTCAATTTTTGTGTGAAAAAATCTGTAGAGGTAGTTTGCTTGAAAAACTAATTTTTTTTTAGAATTTAACTAACGTAAACCAAAATGTATGGAGCGACTGTATTTTTCCTTGAATCCACAATCAAAACTAAAAATCTTGGTGCAAGAATCATGTCGATATCATTTTTTAAACTCGAGATAAAAAATAAATTAGTTTAATGCAATTTTATTGTTTTTCTCGGCTTCTAGGGCCCATTGGTCGGAACCTTCAAAAAATTGCCATCAAGATCCGTGAGAGACTGAGTGTGTCCTTCCCTTGTAAGTCGGTAAGACTGTGTCCTGGGTTTGTGCGATGAGAAAATTCCTGTGGCCCAGTTTTCTCGGCTTAAAAATATCTAAAATATTGAAACAATGAAAGGATTAAGGCTGTAAAGCTAACTTAAGTAGATATAAAAATATTGCATATATACGCTGCTCAATCATCATACATAGCCTCGCCATTTTTTATCAAGATACATTGCTGTTATAATTTTTATACAATATGATAAAAAAAAAGTTTTTTTGTATTATATTTCTTCCAATTTAAAGGGTGGTTTCAGGTCCTGTCATTCTTTCAATTGACAATTGTCATTCAATAACCAATAACATTATTATTCAAAATTGATGAAGTTGAGGGAGAGGATTCAATTTTTACAAGGAGTAATTAGAATGAAAACAGGTATCGTCCTCCAACATGGAATTTGCAAAAAACATATAATATTCCGGATCTGGCTGGTAAGTATAACATTTAAACTCTATATTTTTCGAGTTGGCTTAGCTGTTATTTCAAAGACATGAATTTAAAAATATAAATCGGATTACCGCCTGGTAAAATGCCTGTATAAATCAACTCTTCCAAGAATGAGTTTCAAGGGGCCATCCGTATTTGCTCGGTACAGTTTTTTATGAGAAGAGTTTATCTTTCACGGTAAAGATAAAGAATGCCATTGTAAATTTTATAATAACTGATAAGTAAATGGAGACCAAAAATTTTTAATAATAATTTTGTAAACGAGACCACATAAAACATAAACATATTAATCTTTATTCTTAATCCTTCATACATAATACATACTGGTTAACATAATATGGAATACAAATAGAAATTTAATGTACAATATCCAGGGTTTGCGTATAAACTATTTTATCAGAGCATTCCTTGACAATAAATTGAGAAGAGAGAAAAAAAATTCTTATCTATTCGTTGCGGTTCGAGATTGGATCAGATCACAAATGGAATACCACCCAAGATATTCCTGTAGCACAAATTATTAATAAAAGTAAATAAACTAATTAATATAGTGAGCCCCTTCCCACTCATTTCCGAGTCTTTGCTGTATTTTTCTTTTTTTTCAATAAGTGTAATGCGAAGTTGATAATCTGATGGTGCATATCTGGCGTCTACTAAACATCGTTTCTTTTTGCAATTTCGATAATTTTTGCAGGGTCAGACGAGAAAGATTGACCAAAGCTGGGTACTTCAGACTCAAAACTGCGCAAACTCTGTCTAGCTGCCTTTTTCCTCTTTTATTTTTTTTCCTAATAATGCACGTATGTTTAAAAAACGTAAATAAACTGGTAAAGCCAACTCACGTCACAAGGAATTAAAGGATGAGCCAAATCAAATATTAGGAGCAAAGACATTGTTATAGGATTTATTATCAATTAGAATTGAGGATCAAGGGTTTTTTAAATAACCTAGTTGATGTAGAATTGCATAAATCTATAACAAAAGATTTATTGTTTAATGGCTATTATATTACTTTTTTTTTAAGTTATACTTTGAGCAGATGAACTTAGGCTCCTCAGGACCTACGGTGCTTTAAAGTTTGACAAACCTGGAGAAGACGCACTTACCAAGAACTAACTATTTTACGCTGAGCGGAACACTTATTAACAATGACAGAATATCATGCAAATGTTGGACTCAGTGATCCACAAAAAAGATGGGCAGGCCTAGATTAAGATGGTGTGACGGTGTTGCTAAGGACTGTCGCACTCAGTAAGAAATCGGAAAGCAGCAGCAGCAAACGGAGGCGATTGGTGTTCCTTGCTATCGGAGGCCAGCAGGACATGAATCTGAGAATTTTAGTGCCTAATAAATAAATAAATTGAGAAAACACTGTTCATATACTTTGTTGATTAAAAAGATTTAAAATTAAATCAAATTAAATTATTAAATTAAAATCAGGTAGAGGTGGTACCTGCTTATTGGGAAGATATACTAAACTTAACACAGCCTACCAGCTATCGCGAAATCGATACAATAAGAGGAGCATTTCGAACAACGCCAAAATCCAACATTACAAAACTGTAGTAATGCCCCAGTTCTTATATGCAACAGAAACCTTACTAATGAACAAGAAAGGCACCTTGGATGATCTGGAAAAAGTTGAAAGAAAAATTCTGAGGAAAATGCATGGACCGAGAGTTCTCCCAGATGGATCCTACAGACTAAACGCGAATCACGAATTGTACCAACAATTGGAAACGGCCAACACTAGTATGCGACGTAGGTGGCTAGAGTACTATGGGCACCTGCTGACCTCGATGTTTTGTATCGGTCGAAATTTATGGTATGGTGAAGTCTTGGTCCCCACTACCCAAAATTAAAACCAATCGAAAATCCATGACGGAAGAGAAAGAGGAAAAACTTGGCTGGTCTCAGGAAGTATTGGAACAAAAGAAAGTATCGAAAGGAACTGGTCATAAGCGCTCCTTGATGGGCTTAAATCAATAAAAAAAATAAAATAAAACTATCATCATCGTACAAACCATTATCAGAAAATAATCAACAGTAGTAAGAATGAAAACAAATTCTACTCTTCTAGTAAATCGTCGACTATTTTCTTTTTCAAAAGTAAATTTAGTGAGTAGATTAAATATTAAATGTTAATGTTTATTAATAAAAATAAAAAAAAAATAAAAAAAACTACATGAGTTTCGTTACAATATAATCGTGTGGTATGTGTCATGTACTACACGAATGTTCGATATTTAAAAATTATCAGTTGAATATATGTAAATGCAACTGCTCGTTTACGAAATCGGTTCACTTGAGACGCGATACCAATAACTAATAATTGGCCCGTAGATTAACGAAGACGGGATAATTTTAGGCAATCAAGGCCAGTTTTTGAGCGAGTTAGAAAATTGTGAGGGTTGGGGTGATGTGGTGAAATATTGGCCAGTTGACTGAGCATCAATCAGTGGTTCCAGTCCCTGCCCCCAGCCAAATTATCACATAACTTAGCTCTGACAAATTCCCTTAGAGAAAAATCTCTGTCAATATTTCAATATCTGCGCCTGTTTTCGTATCGTTTCAGAGCAACAAGATGCCGGCTATCTCCGATTCTCTTTCCCATCTTTTTTCCTCTCATCGCCTTCACATAATCCGAATAACTCCTATCAAGAGAAACAAAATATGTTCAACGATTATGATTTATAGTAAATGAACTCCAGATTGATACTGTCCTGCAATTATTTTAAATTCAAAAATGTGCATTCAAGATAAGTTAAAGGAGTGTGTAACAACTCTTTTGAAAACATCGATATTTTCCATATTAATAAATAGTACTCAATTGCATGATTCAAGACAAGATTTATATCAATAAATAAATACAACTTCAATTGTTAGTTAAACATATATAATTTCTTTACTTCTGAGGGCGGATGAAGCAACAATTTATTGAAATTTACAACTGTACAATATTTATACATCAAGTAAATGTGCTGTTACATATTACAATAACGTGACAAAACTTGTAAAGAACTACTCATCAGTAGCACTTCAATAAAAATACTACACTAGAAGGTCTCTGGGCCATCTTTTTTTCAGACTCCTCGAAGGATTATCAGGAATGGTGTGGGAAGCTGAGAGATTCGGGGATTGGAGTGGTTATGGAGCTTACTATGAAAGGATTGATTTCTAGTTTGGGCTAAATCTGCAACATATGGAACATTAAGATCTTTATGGATAAGTTTATTGGTGACAAAGTAAGGTGCAGTGAGGATTTTTCGAAGGATTTTAGATTGTAAGGATTGGATACGAGATGAATTGGATGGTTTAGTCGATCCCCAAAGCTCAACTTCGTGCGTCCAGATAGGTCTAATCACAGTCATGTATATAAGTCTTTTGTAATTAATTGGGAGCTTTGAACGTTTGTCTAATAAATGTTGAAGTAATCTGTAACGACGGGCAGTTTCTTGCCTTTTTAGTCTTGTATGTGGATTTCAAGTAAGACGTTTGTCCAAGTGGAGTCCTAGGTAGAGGGTTTGTTCAACAGGGATTATTGGTATATCGCTAAAGGATACTGTAGTACAGGAAGTCGTAGGTTTACGACGAAGGGTAAAGGTTATTTGGTGAGATTCTTTTGGATTTATTTTGATTCTCCATTTTTGACACCATTCTTGAAGGGTTAGGATATGGGATTGGATTGTTTGGGAGTTAATGGAGGGATCATTGTTTACTGATAACACACATGTGTCATCAGCTTAAGTGGTGAGGACAGTGGTAGGATGAGTTGGAATGTCAGCTATATACACCGTGTAGAGGATGGGGCCTAGGAATAAAACGAAATAAAATGTACATTTCGACATATATTTTTAAAAACAAAGAAGTGAAATAGTTTATTCTTAAACCAGATTACGAAAATATATTTTAATGAACTTATATTAGAAGGTAAACTTATATGAGTTAAATGCACTCTTAAAAGCTTTTCAGGAAACATCGGTGTTATTTGTATATTTCGGCACCGATTGAAACCAAATTTTAAGAACATCTAGAAGCCCTAAAACTACATAGTTTAGCCCAAATCTGGAGGTCGCAGGATTTCTCCATATTGAGATATCTCAAGTTATAGTTGACCTTGGATTTTTTTACTCACATCAGTTTTTGTTCACTAAAATCTAGAGTAAATGTTATATGTACGCTGATTCTTTTGATGCTATTACTATTGTAATCGGTTAAACACAGCAGTTGTTATGGCCATTAGAAGTTGTTGATGAAATCTCAACTACAAAATTTAAACGTCCTCGAAAAGGTTAAAAATCTATATTTTTTGATTTTGATGAAATTTCTGTTAAAACAAGGGTTTTTTGGTGGTCTGAATTAAAATTTGAGGTCGGTTTTTCATGAAAAAAATATTCCACAGATTTACAGCGGATTTCGGATTTCGGATTTTTTTCGAGTTATTGAGCACCCTTAAGCCGGATCGTGTCTTCAGCATAACAATTTTTATTTCAAATAGCATACAAAACTCTAATTTTACGTGAAAGAATCATTTATCTATATTGACTTATAGAATATAAAATAAAACGTGATTTTCATATCTTTTTTTCTCGGCTCCCAATGCTCATTGGCGGCTATAACTCTAGTTCTGCACTATTATATATCCTTACTACCTACACAAAAATCGTGATTCAAATCTGTGAGTATGTAATATATCGATTTTTTTTACTAATAATCATTTTATCTTGAATGCATTGACGACCACTAACTGATCGACCACTTCATCTAGCAGGAGGAAGACCCTATCTCACAACTACAAGTGAACCCGAACTTTATTTGCCAAATTCATAAAGGCGTTTAAACTTGCTATTGAAGGCCTAGGCTGGTGTTTCTAAAAGTACTTTTTTTTTTCATAACGTGCTATAAATCCTTTTAATTCTTAGTCTGGTTCGGATTCATTATTATTTTGTAACTAAATATTATAAATTTACATTAATGTATTTGGTACATACTGTACAATTAATGCATTTTTAATAATGATCACAAAGGGAGTCAGGTTAATCCTATCTGAGTTCTTGGATTGAAAACTTGGAACTATGTTCAGATTAATTAGCATGAATAATAAGGAAATAACTGAATAATAATTTAAAAAGATTTAACTCAAGGAAAAGTGTATTTATAAGAAAAATATTTATCTAGGCTTTGGGTTCAGTGGGACTCAATCCCACATCTGAGAGGGAGCCTGATTTATTTTATTACTCCTTTAATTATTTGAAATTCTATTCTTTTAAATAAATTCATTTAATCTAAGCTTCCTTTTAACCCACCGACATTATTCGATAAATTTATTTTTCTTATGAGTTCTTTCAGCGTTAGTGCAAAGAATACTGCTGTTAGTTTTTTTTCTTGTTTTTTTTAAGATCAAGCAACCGTTTTAACAGCATTTACATTGTACAATAACGCTAGATGTGCAGCTCTGAATTGAACTATAATCTAATAGCATAAAAAAAAAATTGGAAAACCTTCCGTTTCTTGTGATCATAAACTCTTATCGGGAGACGATAATAAATTGATTGCATAACTGTCTGTGTAAAAGATGCTTAAATAAATTTATTATCATTCATTATTAATCATTTGGGAGGGAGGGATGGTGTAGGGTGCATAATTCTTAAGCAACGGGAATTCCATGAATGAAGACATGAATTAGGAGTAATTTCAAAAACACCTGAGGGAGGGTTCGGAGTTGAGGCAATTAGAAGCTCCGATTTTCATGTCTTTATCAATACTGAACACTGAGTGTCTTTGGTAATAATCGTTTTTTTTTTTTTCAAATAGTATAAAATTAGCTAACAACATTCACCGAACATTCGAAAGTCGACTGACCACTCTAAATAGCAGTCGAGTTCTGCGAAGGCACCAGTTATTTGTTACACGTATATGTGATATTCATTTCAAAGTTTCTTATACAGTTTTAAAAATCTGGTCATTAAAAAAGTCCACAATTTTTTATAGCTGGGCTCCCCATCAGTCATATGCAGTAGATTTGGCCCTTAAAAAGATAACTATTTTTCGACTTAATTCCCGATAAACCTCGAGGCGGCTGGTGGGTTATTGACATGTGATTATAATAGTTTAACCTTAAATTTACTAATTGTATATAAACTCCCCGTTAAAAGTATAGCAAAACTGAAAAATTTGAATTTTACAAAAACGACTGTTTTTTTATAAGAAAGAAAGGTTTTGAAGTCTATAATAAACATTTGTTAACTAGGCATAAAGTTAGAAAACTTACTTTTTTATCTTCCTTTTTTACAATTTTAACTTTTAGATTAAAATTACAATTTATAATTTATATTTAATCAGACGTATTGTCCCTTCTGGCGTGACTGCTTCCACTAGTCTTGGCATACTTGTAAAAAGATTTTGAAGAAAATAACGAATCGAATGATAAACATGGATTATAAGGAAATTAAAAAAAATCCATCGTTTGTTATTAAACAGTGAATAACAATGATATGTATAATCCTTAATGCCTCACATTTAATAAATTTAAAGTTTAATACGGATTAAGGTCAAAACTAAGAAAATCTCGAGAATTATAGGTGTTGCAATACTTTTGATGGGGAGTGTATTATATGCCGTTGTAAATTTCAATAAAGTAAAAAAAAAATAAGTTCTTCTAGGACTCAGTGTCAATTTTAAAATAGTTCTCGAGGTTTTTAACCTGCGGGGAGAGCTATAAGGATTATAGGGAACTGGATAGGGCTCGTCCTAGAAATAAAATAACCATTAATTAACTAAAAAATGACTGAGTGATCAACTGCTAGGTTACTGATCTATGAGGTCAGAATCCAGGATCTAGGGGAGTGCTAGGGGAGAAGAAAATAATTACAATAACCTCTAGATTCAAGTTATAACCAATACCAGTTTATAGAATAAAATCAATTGGGACAAGAAATAAAAGAATGTTTACCTAATTACCAGGCTTCAACGGCGGTATTATCTATGGTTATTAAGAACGGGCTATCTATCTTAACATTGCCTTGTAATGAAGAAAGTTCGGAAAAGGAATGTCATATTTGTCTTCTTTATTCACCAGGCGGGAGTTATGGCTTCGATGGTTCCGGGAAGCCGCTCTTCTGGATTCCAGTGAATTCTTCCAGGATCCAAGCAGCTTACATTAATTCGCTCTATTGTCAAGAGACTCTCATATAGACCCTTTGATAAGAATTGTTTGGGCACGCCATCTATTCCATCCCCTCCTCAACTATAGAATTCATCATTTTAAAGTATAAATTATTTTCGATAGAACTAACGCGTAAGCATTTAAAATTTGTAGATGAATACGACAAATTTAAAATTAGGGGCCGACATTTTTAAGGAAAATGTTTTCAACACATTCCGTTCCCTGAAATTTTCATTTTCCAGGTGCTATTTCAAGACTTTTTGAGGTATTTAAATTCAGTTCAAAATGTAAAACATGATTAAATATCAAACGATTTACGAATTTCTAAAGTAGTGATTAATAAGGTGTTCATATTTACAAAGCAGTTTTTATAAGAATAAACAATAAATTTGTAGGGGGATGTTGCCCTTCAGAAACATAATGTTAATTTTTAGAAAAAAACAGAAACTGACTTCAAGATTAATCTTTCATGTACAATCTTAAACTAAAAAGTAAAAAATAATATTTGAATTACGTATAATGATATAACTTTTCGTCCTTAAGAATAATATACTAAAATATTCCAGGATTTAACGGTTTTTATGTTATCCGAAGCATATTCCGCTATTGTTGTCCTTTCAGTTTTCGTCCTTAAGGATACTACTTTTTTTTTCTATATTTAATTATTTTTTTTGGTTTCATCCTTAAGGATACAGTTTGAAAATGGCGGAAGGACATCTTTGGGTCACATATATATTAGTTTTTGTCCTTAAGGATACTACTTATAAAACTACAAAGGCTACAAAGGATCATTGCAATCAAAATATGCAAAGGATACCGCACGTTGTCATTTGATGCTGCGACATTATTGGCGGGTATTTTGCCAGTTCAATTAAAAATTGACGAATTAACGACATTGTTTAACATTAAAAACACAAAGACAGGATATAAAGACCTAACATTAGACAAAATAGAAAAAAACACAAACTGTAAGTTTTGGATACACTCTGCATCAAATTTGTGGACAACACCCAAATGTTATTCAGTTAATACCGACATTACAGAAATCTATACGGACGGTAGTAAGGACAGCGAGAACGTTGGATGTGCTTGGTTATTTAAAGCTCACGATGGCAGAACCATAGAACATCAGTATAAACTAGAATCGTACTATTCAAATAACCAAGCCGAGAAATTTGCTGTTTTGAAAGTTACGGAATACATAATTAACAAACCTCAAAAGACTAACACACATATTATAGTACATACAGATAGTAAAATTTTAATAGAGTCGATTAATAATACAGACATACATGACTATTTGACTGACCTAATCAGACGAAATTTAATAACCATTAAGAACAAAGGGAAAATGGTCTCTATAAAATGGGTTAAATCACACTTTGGAATTGAGGGTAACAAAAGGGCCGATTACCTAGCCAAAGAGGCGGCTAAAAGTAATTTGTAACCTTCGTATAACAAAGTTCCATTATCATATATAAAGCGGGACATAAGTTCTGATATGGTTAAAAAGTGGGACCAATTGTGGGTGACCTCATCAAAGTCACCAAGTTTACACAAATTTATACCTCACATTACACACAACAATTACAAGCACATCCAAAGTAACAACTACAAACTAACACAACTAATGACAGAACACGGAAACTCTAAACAATATCTCAATCGTTTTTAACATAATACGATCTGACATATGTAATGAAGACGGACAGACTCAAAATTTCAGACATGTACTTTATGAATGTAAAGCATTTGAAAGAAAAATGTTTAATCTAATAAAAAATATTATTCTCAAACATGGAACATGGCCAGAGACAGAACAAAAATTTTTCTCTAAATTTAAGACTGACTTACTCAAATTTATACGAAAGATCGACTTTGACAAACTGACAAATGATGGGCAGCGAAGGTAGTTTCTTGTTGGCTTTTGTTTTTTTTGTGATTTTGTTTAAATATTTTTGTTATATTACTACGTTATGCTAAACTAATCATGTTAACTTTTAATAACATTGTAAAGCATGTAGTATGCCTGTAAGGCATGGAACATGTTAATATACAAATAAACGGTCCTTATATGGGGATACCATATAAGGAAAAGAAGAAAAAAAAAAAAAAAAAAAAAAGGATACTACTTTTTTTTGCTATATTTAATTTTTTTTTTTTGTTTCATCCTTAAGGATACTGTTTTAAGATGGCGGAAGGACATCTTTGGGTCACATATATATTAGTTTTCGTCCTTCAGGATAATATGAAATATTCCAGGATTTAACGGTTTTCAAGTTATTCGAAGGATATTCCGCCATTGTTGTCCTTTTAGTTTTTGTCCTTGAGGATACTATTTTGAAATATTCCACGAAATATTAGACCATAGCAGAGTGATTAAACAGTTTATAGTTTTCAAATTATGCAATGGTTTTTTAATAATCATGAAGATGTTTGTCAGTGATATCCTATGAGTTGGAATGCTATCAATGTAACCAATCAGATGAATTAAGATAATTTATAACTTGCTTCACCTCTAGGCATTCCATCAATATATAAGTTTATTAATGCCCAGCAGGCATAGCCTAAGACAATGATTCACATCTACTGGAGAAAGGAAGCAAAGTGATTCATCTTCGAAACTTGGAATATAATCCAAAAGTTACCAATAAAAAAGCAAAATTATCACCATTTATAAATTTCTAAACCCATTACAGAGGTCGACATTGGGAATAGGATTAACAGTGAATCCGTTTTAGGCTTGCCTGAGAGAAAAAAAAAATAGTCCACTATTAGTAGGATCCTGTCCAATCAAAACAGTAAATATAATTCAGCGGAGCACTTAAAAGCTTCAAAATACCGGATTGAGTGCACAACGGGTTGTATGCAATGAAAAAAAATACAGCTAAAACCTCTTGTTCAGAGATTAAAAGACGAATAAAAAAAATATTTATATCCGAGATCGATGCTTCAGCTATTGAAATATTCACGTCCTGGCAGAGATCAAATCACTGACAGGGCTAGATTCATTACAAGTATTTAAGAGGATTACGGCTGGTCTAGTATTTGCAAAATGTACGAGGATTACTATGACGCAGGATGAAATGCAACCTAGCACCGTCAACAATCAGGAATCATTATTTCCGGTAAATCGACAACATAATGCCAATAGCACTATCCAAAATACAAAAGTTTTAAATGTGTTACTTCTTAAACTATCTACGGTGAAATAAATTTTTAATCAATTCATGATTAAATAAACCCTCTTCACTTTTCCTAGGTTTATGTGATAAACAATATGAAACATTTTTCAAGTGTTTCAAGTCATATTTATCTATATGTATAATAAATACAAGCAATTTTTCGTTTGTGATCACTAACCGCAAAAACTACTGAACCAATCTGTCCCAAATTTTAACATCATCTTCATAGTTCAAAGAACGTTTAGAAATAATGAAATATACTACTTTTCATTTAAATGTTTCGTAAAAGGTTTATAAAAGTCTACCGATAGGTGACGGGTGCAATTTAAGAGAGGTTACAAAGGTAAAGTGTTATAGAGAGTTTGAAATTGATAATAGAATTTGCTAACATTCAATAAAATTACTAGAAATTATTTGAATATGTGGTGAGACGTGTGGATCCCAATAAGTTTTAAAAATCGACTGTGCACCAAGCCGCAATAGAGTTTACAACGGTAAATCTACAGAACTCTTCTGTACCAAATTCTGTAGAATTTTCATTGTTCTTGAAAGATTAAAAAAAATAATAATTAATTTAAATGTACATTACTGAGTGACAGAAGCGAAGTTTGCCACACTATTTAATATTTTTATGGTTAGAAATTAAAATCCAACCGTCAAATTAAAAGACAAAGTCAATATAATTATTACCTCACAAAAACTATTACGACATCAAAATGTAGATTATTTGCTTTTTGATATTGTGTAAAAATATGATTCGTGGGATTGTAGTTGCAAGTTTCTTAATAGTCTTTGTCCATCTGGATTACCAACCCATACATTTTTTATTTATTTTTTTATATTTATACATTTAATGACATTTACAAATATACAAAATATATACATCAAATAAATGTATTGACAAAGATTATTATAACATGTTAAAACTTGAAAAGAACTACTCATTAGTAGCACTTTTTTAAAAATTTTACACTAGAAGATCTCTAGGACATCTTCGTTTTCATACATTAAAATTAAAAATTGGCTGTCAAATTAATTTTTACGCGGGCTTCAAACCCCTAATCAGTGCTATTTAAGCCAGGTAATAAATTACTGCTATGCGTGAAAATACTATTGAAGAAATAATAATCAAATGCATACTTCAATAGAATTTTGTATCAATAAACAAATAAAACAAACTATCAGTTGAAATTATCCAAGTTCATTACTTAGGAAAGCGGGCGAAGCCGCGACGGGGAAGCTAGTTTAATATTATTTGGGTAGGAGAATATGTGAACCGATATGCACAGGTGTGAATTAACTAATAAAGAAAAATAAAAGATAAATATATTTTCAAAAATTATCGCATATTCAGACACAATTCCAAAAGTGTGTTATATTTAGACGCAATAGAACCTGGAGAATTATAAGCCAATATGATTTTTCTTGCCACAACAGGCGCCAGATATATGAATTATTTAAGCCCAAATTGTTAAGATAATTTCTTATGACTTGGATGTCATAAGTCATTTTAAGTATATTTTTAAATATTTTAAGACAGCTAATACGAAAATATTTTTTTTTTCAAAGTTCATTAGTTGAATTAATGAACCGCCTGAATTAAATAATATCTTTCTCGAATAAAAAAAAAAAAAATGAAAAAAAAAGAAAAAACAGTTCTATTTCAAGATGAAAAATTGCGTTTGAAGAAAACATTCCCGTTGCTTTAATCTACATTAGACTTGATATAATATCTTTATAAAGTACAAAGGCCGAGCCGTCCATCAGCCCCCCTCTAACGAATTGTTGCCTAAATCTCTTCCTTACAGATGGTCGTCAAGCTGCTCCGCATTCTTCGTTTTGTATCTACAAACCTTAAAAAAACCTTAAATCTTAAAGATTCACAAAAAAAAAAAAGGCATTTATAATAATATTATTTAGTCCATAAGTAGTTGTGTATAAATATATTGGGTGAATGAAAAGAATGAACTTGTTATATATTATTTTTATAATATATATATATATATATATATATATATATGACCAATATTTTTTTATTTTAGAAGGGAGTTTTGTGAAGATTCCAAAGCTTATCTAAATCTTACAGTAATCCAAACATATCTGGGAGCATGGGTCTCAGTGCGGTTTGGTTTTACTTAGCATTGGTTTAATGGATAAAATCGATTGTTTTTCTCTGCGAACTACCTGGTTTACGAGAAGCGATCGTAAACTGGTGAGGAAGAAGTTAACGTGCGGAGGAAAACAATATACAACGTAATCCCTAATTTAGTCCTATTTTTTCATAAACATGCGGGACATTTATATTTAGAGGGTTTTAGTGTAAAGTAAACTTAGTTAATTCTCAGTATTCGAGATATTCATTTCGTTCCTTATTTCCTACTTTTCTATAATTTTTAGTTCATTTTTGTTTCGTTCCTAGTTGGAACAAACTTAACTCTTCCTCTCCTTCTTGTGACATGCATTGAGTGTCGAAAGTATTTCCACATCAGCCGTCCTGGATGTTTTAAAAAAGAATGTTTTTGAAACACCTATTCGATCAATTACCGAAATTTTTAAATCCACACTCCTCCCTATTACCTGTAAATATAATTCACACCCCTCCATTAAAAATATCATTAATGATATCTGATTTATTATTTAAGTTGAACACCGGCCGATATTGCTGACAATAAAGCCCAAGAGAAAAAGTTTTAGCTTGAGGACAAGATTTATTTGAACAATATGCCTTATGCATTCAGGAAGTTTGGAGTACCTCACCGTTAATGAGCACAGAAGGGGGGGGGGCTAAAGGTTTTCGTCTTCAAGCTTCTACTAACTCAGCTCCGATGATGGAAATAAATTTACGCTTAATCCCCGTAAAGCCTACAGCATGAGGACTAAAAATATTTAAAAAAAGTTCTTAGTGAATTGATTAAGAAAAGAATTGAAAACAATTAATTTGTATCTTAAGGAATTGAACTCTTTGCCACTTGAATTCAAATAAAAATTCCAATAGAATTGATAAATCAGATCAATTCCTAATTCTATTCATGTAAACCATTTCCTAAAATGATTTTTTTAGTGAGAAATCTTCGATTGCGTAGATATTACAATCAGGCTCACTTAAGGGCAATAAGTAATATTTACGATTACGAATCCATTCATACAGTATATACAATAAAAAAAATGAAAATAAAATCTTTAACCTACACAATATATGATATGCCAAAAAAAAAAATACAACAACCTGAGAACCAAAATCAAAAATACAATCATATTATGTATACTGTTTATATATTTAGCCCAGGAATCTCTGTACTTCAATTATTAACGACAAGTGGAAAGATCTCAAGGCTGCTCAATAAGCTGAGTTACTGATGTCAAACCCAGTGGAGGCTGAGAGTACTATAGCACATTTGCTGAGGACACGAGTGAAGAAGCTGGCCATTGCCAGATTTCCATTATAAATACATATTTACAAAAGGTGGACCCCTGTCGTTTTAATCTGCGAGCGAAGAGGGGGAGTCATTGGTATGTGTGGAACAGGCTAATGATTGAGCTAGGGTTGTAATGGAATTGCAAAATAATAAGAGATCGAGGATGTAAGGTATATTGAGATAGTTTTGTAGGGTTTTGTTGGAGACATACTACAGATCATTCACTATAGTTCGTAGGATTTTATATTGAAAAAATTGGATACGATTTATATTTGACTGTTGAAGTTCCCCACAGCTCAAGTCCACAGGCCCAAATAGGTTTCAAAAGGTATCAATGAAATAAATGAGTTCTATTTAGTCTAAACATTAGCTGAAGCGAATACTCTTGCCTTTAGAGGCTGATGTGAAGATTCCATGTAACTTTTATGTCTGGGAAGAAGCCTAGATACAGTAATCTAGGTAGTGAAATATCATTAAAGCAAACATAAGAGGGGGATTTGGGAGAGCAGGGTAAAATTTAGTGCTTGCATTTAAATTCATTGACATTGATTCACAAATTTTTACACCAAACTTATATCAGACATACGTGCCTTTGGAGGTAAAAGGAAAGCAATTCAGGATCTGGATGAGATGATAGAATAGCTGCGTCATTTGAAGATGTTTCTAAAAAGGTATCAGTAAGGATATCTCCATTTTAGACATACACAGAACACTGCCTAGTGGAACTCCGAGTAATTGTTTTGTGGTTGGAAAACTCTAGTTTGAGATGTGAGATCGAAGATCTAGATGTAGAAATTGAAATAAACCGGTTTTGAGCTTGTTTAAACAACATCATGTCATACCTGGTCAAAAGCTAAGCTTAGTCCAGAAATGAGCCGTAGTAATATTGTTTGCTTTTAACTTCAGAGGATATCTGGTCGAAAACTCTGAGACCGTGCTGAACAATGGAATGGCTTGAGCCAAATTAGAGACAAAGGAAATCATAAACATGCTATTTTGTATTAAAAGCATACAAATTTTCGGGGTAGAGTTAGAGGTATGCGTCAAAAACAGAAAAAAAAGAGATCTTTGAGCCTTCCCGTCCCCCAACCACCTAACATCGAAATTTCAGAAATTTTGGAACTAGGTGATTTGATCCAGCAAAAAACAATTTTTATGTTCAACTAGACTATATGCCATCAATAGTACAATTAGAAAGGCTAAATCAATACAACTAAACAAAATAATATGAAATAGGAATAGCTAGCCCGGTTAATCTGAAATATAAGAACTTTTTGATGTTTAACAACGAATATGCATAAAGAAATACAAATATATAATTAGGTTATCCATTTTTGAAATTAATGCATTCACTGGTGTTTTAATGGCAGAAAACGAGCTAAAATGGGCTCTGATTTAAAAGTTAAAGTCGCTGTATAAGCGGAAACGAGTTTTTTATTTGAGCAGCATAATATGGTTGAGTCCAAGTCATCAGTGGCAGGCGACCTCTCAGGGGCTAGTATCAGTATGGGCATAACAACTAGTTGTAAAGTGATTTAAAAAACTTGAGATATTTTAAATAAAATGAAACTGGGATTGTTACTTAGTTCGATGAAATGAGAAAAGATCTGCGTAAGATTTCTGTGAAGAAATAAAAGTCGCTTGCTTATGATATGGTACACAAAAAAAGAAACTTTGCTATTGACAAATATTACCAAGAGGCATATATGAAGGCAATAAGTAAAAGTGACTATAAACAAATTTGTGTCCGATAAAGTAGAAATATGTAATCTATACTATTATATAAAAAAACCAGCCATTTTTCGTTCGTGATCACTAACCACGAACACTACTGAACCAATATGCACCAAATATTAACCACACCATCGTTATAATTCCAGGAAGGTCTAGAAACAATAAAATAACTGATTTGCTTATCAATTTGATATTAAAAAAGCGATAATATGTGGTTAACAGTTAAGTTTAAAAATTGGCAGTGAAGTATTTGTTTTTTGCATCAAATCTTTTTTATTTTACATTGACAATGCATTAGTAATTACAGCTGAAAAAATGGCGTTGATATATCAGTAAACAACAAGGCTATAAGGCATAAATGTTTGGTTTTGGCCATTTTTTTTTTTTAATTAAAAAAAAACATAAGACTTTGTACATAGATAAGTGATACATAGATAAGTGATCTTAAATAGGTTCAAAATGAACCTCCCTAACGGAGATACCTCTTTGGCCAACGATCTTCCGAACACCCTAAAACTAAGACAAAAAGTCCTTTAGAGATTTGCTCGTTTTAGAAAAAATCGCAAAAAAAGAAACAAAACAAGTTTTCATTTTATACTTATTTATTTACATTCATATTTATGTTATGCTCTTTTTAATGTAAATATTGCTCAAAATGTTGTCCTCTTGCACCAATGCAAGCATTACATCTAGCACTCACTTGATAAATTGCAGCTAAACATTGTTCTGATGATATTTGGTGCACTGCACCTATGATTCGGTCTCTTACTTGCTCTCTTGAGTTGATTGACACCGAATAAACTTTCTGCTTCAAGGTTCCCCATACGAAGAAATCCATGGGTGTAATATCAGGTGATCTACCCAGGCACCCGGCCAAGGTACTACTCCTCCACGTCCAATCCATCGTTGTGGGACCACATTTCAATCCGCTGCTGTAAGGTAATGTCATCTAAATAATCGTTCTCCAAAAAATGTGTAAATGTGATACCATTCAATCTTCCAGGTAAAAAATATGGTCCTACCAGTAATCCGTTCCAAATTCCAAGCCAAACGTTAATAGCGAATTCATGCTAAAACCTATTCTCTCTAATAGCTCTGGGATTTTCAAGAGCCCATACATGATAATTTCTTTGATTAACAATTCCTCCTCTTGTAAAGGTAGCTTCATCGGTCCATATAATTTTTAATGGGAATAAATTATCATTGCGAATTTTATCAAGAAACCAGTTACTAAAATTTAATCTCTTGACATAATCTTGAGGTAATAAATTCTCAACTTTTTTTTTTTTTTTTTTTTTTTTATTCTTTTATTAATAGAAATTTACAACTGTATTACAAAACACATCTAGTAAATATGCGGTATATATGAGATATAATGACATAAATACAATTTGCAGAGGAACTACCCATTGGTAGTACTCTAATGAATATTTATAAAAGAAGATCACGAGGCCATCTTCTTTTCAGACGCCTCGGAGGAGCTGAACTTTTTGAAGATGGTATGGGTAGCGATTATCACCTTTCAAAGTTCGCCATATTGCTTGCCGCGATATTGCTAATGCAGCAGATGCTCTTCGGATGCTAGTCTCAGGATTGTTATCGAAGTGGCGTTGGACACAATTTCTTCTCCGATAATCTGCTCTTATTGATGCCTGGAATTGGTCGCTTTCATTACGTATTAAGAATGACCCAGTCTCTTGTAGTCTATTAAAAGTTAACGAAAAGACTCGTCGATTAGGCACTCTTCTATTTGGAAATCGGCGCGCACACTCCCGCACCGCTTCTAAAGCATTACCGTTACAGAAACCATACACAAAACTCATATCAACGTATTCAACATTAGAATATGTATGCGGCATTGTGGCTGATGCTATTCATACAGAAATATCTGAGTAACTGACTGAAGACTGATTTAGGAATTATAATCCTAAAAGGAAGCCAAAATGTAAACAAATAAAAGAATGTAAAGGATAACATTAAGTGTTTACATATCTCACGCCCTAGCCTGATGAACTTTGAAAGGTGATAATCGCTACCTGTTACATTTTTGTTTTGTTTCTTTTTTTGTGATTTTCTCTAAAACTAAGCATAAACGAGCAAATCTCTAAAGAACTTTTTGTCTTAGTTTTTCGGTCCCCTATAAGTTCCTGAAGTTTTGCCATTTAAATTCGGGAAACCCTGCATAACAGTATTTATTATTTTCCCCATACTTAGGAAAAAATATTAATTATACGTATTGAGAATAGGATATTTAGCCAGTATTCCTTTCACGTTAATCTTGCCCTTTGGCCAGGTAGTGACAGGAATTGAAAGAGAAGTATCAGTTTCCAAGCGTTGCCTTCATCAAAAGCCGGTAGATCAAATTCACCTCCCCACCGGCTACCGTGGACATGCTCCACGGATAATAAGTCCATGGTTATAAATTTGGACAGGATAACTCATTCCTTGTAGCGGTTATAATGTTTTCTAATACATAAGCTGTATGTCAATAAGTACCAAAGGGGCAAAATTATCTATAAATCTGGCAAGCCCTACTTAAATTCATAAAATTTTAACTCAGGGAATACATTTACACAGATTAAAAACAAAATGGAGGCCAGCAGTCAACAAAGAACCATTAATAGCTCAAAGATCTTACTCCTTACTCCTAATGGCTAACTTAAGAAGTCTCTATAATATTTGAACAGCTGTGCTTGCTAATTGGGTAATGCACTAGTCTTAGTTTATTTATTCCATTCGTAGAATAGTTGTAAGTTTTTTTTAATCTTAAAACTGGCGATTTTTATTTTTATTTTTTTTATTTTTTTTGTTTCATCGGCAACATCAGCCAAAAAAAACTTCTAGCTACCCAATATGCGTCACTTCTAGAACTTCCTGTTACTTTTCCTAGATATAATAATACTAGTCCAGTCAATAAACACACATGGAATATGCAATAGTTTTTTACTTCTGGGGGGGGGGGGGGGGTGAGCTTACGGTGGGGGAGGGGAGAAGGTCCCATTTTTTGGGTTTTTCGATTATAGCTCAAAAACAGTAAACCCTAGGGAAATAGCTTTCAATCAAAATTATAGCTAATTAAATTTCCTATAAAATTGATTTTATACATATTTGTCAATTTCATGTTGCACTATCATCATTATTTCGTGATTTAACTCACATCTTCCCCGTATGAGTCATGGGGCTACGCTTAAAACTGTTTAAATATGCCATAAATAATGTTAAATTTTTATCCCACAGAAGAATGTGAATCAATGAAAAATAAAATAATCCAAACAAATATAGCATTGTAATAAGTGGTTGTTTAATCGATGAGTTAGAGCTTCGTGGGGGGAAACAGGAAATCAGATAATGATGAGTACAAGAACATTTACTGGATTTCTCAACATTACACAAAAAACTTTCTGCTCTGTTTCGGTGTACCATGTATTACTAACAGATTTTAAATCGTAAATTTTTCACATGAGCTATGAAAAAAAGCGTTTACTAATATTTTTAAAAAATATAATCCATTCACATATCGGTAAATTCAAATTTCATTCCCTACTGAATGATTTTTTTTTTTTGAAAAACCTGCGTATTTTGAAAAAAATATTCAAGGCATTTAAACATACTTAGTTCCTATCAATATGGCGCATCAATCGTGAAAAAAGAAGTTAAATACATACTCTCCTTTGAAAAGAATAAAATATCACTGTTACATAATCATGTCCCTGAGTTTCAGTGATTGATTGGTGAAACAACGAGCTAAAAAGAAAAAAGAAAAGTTTTTTATTGATACAGCAGGGTCCTCTGCTCCTTATCTCTCCTGTCTTTTTAAACAACTGATTCCCCTTAAAACACAAATTGTCTTGGATCGATGTGATTCTGAGAGGTTAAATAAGCCTAAGGATTCTGATAATTTAATTTAATTTGAAATTAAAAGTCAATGGTATATGTATATATATACATGAATAAATATATAATCGGCTTTTAACAAATAAACTTAAACTATTGAAAAAACTATATTATTATATCATTACAATTAGCAGATATATGAAAATATGTTTATTTTATACCTGCAGATCTTAGGTTATCATATTGTAAGCTGCTTCAATAACGTGTATTAAACAATATATAAATATATAAATATATATATAAGTTAAGGGCCAAAGCATAGCAGTATCAGCCTTAATCCTATTTCTAATCTTGTAAACACAGCAAATACTATAAATGTAGCATTACTGAGCCAATAAAGTCAGTTGATATTCAGTCTATTTAGCGTGCGTTTCTTATTACCTTTTCTTTTTTTTTAAGTTTTATTTGTGACAGTTGCTAACTGGTGCCGAAACCCGGGACAACGCGCGGTGGCCTGTTTTTTTTTTTTCCTCTCAAGGCAAAACACAATCAGGTGAGGAAAATAATTAATGGCTGAAACACAATCAGAGATGCCACCATTACCAGAAGGAACTTTAGCAGCGGCCCACGCTAACGTCCTGGAATGGATGAAAATCAGAACGGCCACGTCACAGGACCTCCGAAAGGCCATTTCGGACTTGGAAAAATTCACAGGGGAGGTAGGTGAATTAAACCATTTTCTAAAAGGAGGGGATCGCCTGATGGCGAGAATAGAGGCAAAGACCGCAGAGAACCTATTAGATTCTGGAGATGCCGAGTCACTGAAGGCAGCTCTGGTGTGCAGAGTGAAAAGGAGTGTGCTTAATCAGATCCAGGCGGACGAAGAAACCCCATGGCTAATAGTGAAAGAGAGGTTGAAGAAGGCATTTGGAGGGGGTAGGTGGACCCCAGAAGAAGATATCTTCCAAATGTTTAGAGAAGCGAGGCAACCTAGGCAGACCACTGGTCAGTATGCAGCGGCGCTTCTGGCACGATTTAATCGCATCACGGAGAAATTAAGAGAGACGATCAGTGTAGCGGAGGCAGAAGCTAGAATGGCCTTTTTGTCTACGATACTAAAAGTCCAACTTGCCAGAGAAACCGGGAAGAAGGAAGGGTTGCCGAAAGACCGCACATTCGTTGAATGCGCTCAAGAAATGGTGGACTCCAGCGCGAGGGAAGAGGAAACTCGCATGGAAGTGGAGGAAACAGGCTGGAACAGAGTGTCCTATAGGCGATCAGGATTTGGGGCCCGCCGGAAACAGGAGAAAGGAGTTTGAATACAAGGCAAAGGAGGGTGGCGAGAGAAGATCAGGCCGACCAAGACCAAGAGGCACCGGCAAGAAGGAAGACAGGAAATGCCACGGCTGTGGAAAAGCCGGGCATCTAGTAGCTCAATGCCCCCGCACGAAATGCTTCGAGTGCGGGGTAGAAGGACACATAGCGAGACAATGCCCGTATATGTACCGCAGGAGAGAGGCGTCAAGAGGACGCCTCAAGACCAGGAGGACGCCGGAATCAGGAGGAGCATCCGAAACCTCGGACACCGAAAGGGAAGAGGAAGAATCGATAAGCAGCGGGAGTGAAGGAGAGGGAGTCAGCAGAGGAGTTAGACGAGGACGAGTGACTGTAAGGAGAAAGGATCGAGTGGAGGCCTGAGGAGGGTGCCAGCAGAGTGGCAGCCGCTTCCTAACTAACTGCAGCATACGGAAGGAGCGTGGCGGTCTGCCGATCATCAGGGTGGAGCGAGGAGTACGCTGCCTGGTGGACACGGGGAGCTCTAACACCATCCTGAGCCGGGAAGCAGCGGAGAGGCTATGCAGCGGCAAAGGGGCACTCCAGACGGAGGTATTGTTATCTGTGTGCTTCGGCCGTTAACCAAGTTAGGATTAATCAAAGAACCACGTAATACCTTTCTGGTATTAAGTGACCAAATTATATAGTTTATGGGGAATGTCCATAAACTGGTAGGGGGGAGTTAAGGGCCAAAGCATAGCAGTATCAGCCTTAATCCTATTTCTAATCTTGTAAACACAGCAAATACTATAAATGTAGCATTACTGAGCCAATAAAGTCAGTTGATATTCAGTCTATTTAGCGTGCGTTTCTTATTACCTTTTCTTTTTTTTTAAGTTTTATTTGTGACAGTTGCTAACTTATATATATATATATATATATATATATATATATATATATATTTTCATTAATGTAAGATAAAAATAACCTTTAAAATATAACTCCTTGTGGTGCTATGCCATTCCCCATCTCCGGCCCAGTTACTTAAACCCACAAAAGTCACCAAAAACTTTTTAAAACAGGATAAAACGATTCGAAACGGTAATGAGTTTATTTATTACTGGAAAAAATTATTTACCGAAATAGCAATCATAACTATTTCTTTCATTCTCGGCACAATCTAAATTCCCATATTTGGCACATAACACATTTTACCTACACCTCTCAGAGAACTTTCCATCACAAAAGATCCTAGTTGCACGGCTTGAGTCGGATTTGTCCCTACCTTTGAAATCGCTGTCCACAAGGGGAAGGTCATTGTAGTCTGATGAGTCCGATGATGAATCGTATCGTTGCTTTTTTTTTTTTCTCCTAGACGGTTCTTACCCCGGGATAACTCAAGGACGTCTTCATGAAAGCACTTTTGTCAAGCGTTTTGGTCAATTGACCCTTGTATGGTGATCCGGTGATGAGGCTGGACCTTGCTGCTTTGAGTCTACGAGTAAAGGTTCTTTTCTTAATGTTGGGAACAAGAGATATGTCGAAGTTACGGGCCCATATTTAGACCAATTCCACCTAAGAATAATGTACACTATCATATGTAACCTAAAAGCGTGCGCCACTAAACGTGTGCTTCAAAAAATAGCTTAAGATCTCCGCATTTCATATACCATTGTGAAATTATTTTAAAATAACATAAGAACATAAAACGAAAATATTTCACGTCTCTCAAAAGTTTGCAGTCTAGAACGAACACCAATTTGCACAATAACTCACGCTGCATCCACGCTAGTTGAAATAATGGTTCCAACTGCTCTCTGCTGTCTTATATTAGCAAATGGCTCCATCTATAGTCCTCGCCGCCAGTCCTCAGTACCTTTCACTACGGAGGGGTACCTATATTTACACCAATGTCCGTTTTAATACCTTTTCCTGTTTCTTTCCCTCACTCTCAGAATATTGAGGCGAGACAACACTAGCGCTAAACAAAAGAAGTTGATAAAAGAGTTTCTCCAAATGCAAATTGCCGGCTTTGTAAAAGTTGACGTCTTTTGTTGACTAATCTTGTATTGTTATATTTTTGTTAAGTTAATAAATGAATGAAACATTAAATAAAGTAAATTTATCAATAAAAACAGTTTTAAAATCTTGAAGGAAATTTAATGAATCCTATCACAAAATGTTACCATCATTTTTTGTGCTAAACTACAAGGTGATTGTACAGACTTGAAATCTGTATATAGATAACGAAAGAAATAGGAGTGTCACCTCTTGCAAATAGGGCACATGTTACAGCTGCTTCATTAGCTAATGGCCTAGGGTGTGTCAACACTGAACCTGGAGCATAAGCGGCCTAAGGACTATGGCGCAATATCTCTACAAACGAGTATTTTTTTAATGTCTGTAAAATCCTTCATTGTAATTGCGTCTATTTCACTAAATATTAATACATAGAAACTGAAAAGACTTTAGGATTTACAATGTCTACTTTAGAGAAGGGAGATTCATTCATTCAAGTATCCACTCAATAAGGTTCCTGAATCGCACTTTGTTCCAAAGTTCCTCAGCCATCCTTTCAAAACCGAATAAAGGGGCTAATTGAAAACGATTCCCACTATAAATCTTTTTCGATAAAGGTCAGTCGTTATAGAGAGGTTGAATATAGTCCGATTCAGCAAGTTAGGGAGGTTCCGCTGGTCCCTGGCGGTGCCTGGCAGTTGATAGTTGTGGGTAAGAAACTTCGCAATGTAGCCACCAACGTAACAGTCTTACAGCATTCGCAATGACCAACAGACAAATGTTTAACTATATATTTATTAAAATTATATATTAAGCTATTTAAAAAATAAACACACTGCTAAGTAATCCGATAAGAAAACACATATATTTAACGAACATAAAACATAGAATTTTTAACTTTGATGAGGTACTGACTTTGACAATAATGAAGAAGAAGGTAGCTAAGGTGTGCAGTCATAAAACTGAACACAATTAAAATATAAATTTTAATGTATTGTGCCGACGTTTCGGATTAGAATGCAAACCTCAATATGGCTAGAAGAAAAACAAACAAGAAGATATGACATAAAAAGGGAGTGAATGTTAAAAATATAAGAAGAAAAATGCATAAAAATAAAGAATAGTAAGTTTAAGCACTTCAATAATAATTCTACACTAAAAGGTCTCTAGGCTTTTAGTGTAGAAATCTTCTTTTCAGACGCCTGGGAGGATTATCGGGAATTGTGTGGGAAGAAAGTTGAAAAATTAGAGGATTTGAGTAGTTATGGAGCTTACTATGAAAAGATAGATATCTGGTTTGGGCTAAATCAGCAACATGTGGAACATTAAGATCATTATGGACAAGTTTATTGGTAGTATAGTAAGGAGCGATGAGGATTTTTCGAAGGATTTTGGATTGCAAGGATTGGATACGAGATGAGATGTCTTAGTGGAGCCCCAAAGCTCAACTCCAAACAGGTCTAATCGAAGTCGTGTAAATAAGTCTTTTGTAATTAATTGGTAGCTTTGAACGTTCGTCTAGTAAATGTTGAAGTAGTCTGTAACGACGAGCAGTTTCTTGTCGTTTCAGTCTTGTATGTTGATTCCAAGTAAGACGTTTGTCCAAGTGGAGTCCTAGGTAGCGGATCTGTTCAACAGGGGTTAGTGGAATATCATTAAAGGATACTGTAGGACAGAAATTCGTAGGTTTACGACGGAGGGTAAAGGTTATTTGTTGAGATTGTTATTTTAAACAAAATATTTTAATAGCGTTCAGTTCTATAACCGCACACCCTAACTACCTACATCTTTTTTGGAATGTTTAACATTCGAAACTGGTTTTCAATTGAAAATAATTCTAATAGAAGTTGCAATTAATTCGTCAATCCTAATTGTATTCATCCTTCTAGTTTTTGTGGAGATAGGTGATGACATAGTGGACATCGTTTGTATTCATTTTATTATTATCGGTAGTTGGAAACTATAGAGTTGAAAATACTACTATTTATAAAAGACCTTACGAAACTCATGAAGCATATGTTAATAATTAGGTTTTAATTATATTGATCTAGTGTTGCGTATAAAATATACATTTAGTGAGATAGAAAAATATAATGCATTACTCTTTTATAACATCCCTTATTATAGTTCATGGAAAACAAAGAATACTATAAAGAAATGGCTATTAACGAGTTAATTATTAATGGTTTTCCAAGATCCTAGTCATTTTTAAATATTTAATAAATAGAGGAGGAGAGAAAGCCATTATCCTAATAGAGGTGGTGCGTCTTTTCCCACAATAAATAATATTCATGGAATCAAAATCAGCAAAAAAACAGGAAAAATCTCTTTGTCACCTCCTTTAGCTTTTATTTAAAGAAATGTAATTTTACCTTTCAACTAAACGCCGGCTTAGTGGAAATTATTATATTAAATGTGAAAAATTAAAATTAAAAAAGAACTTGAAAGTAAATAATAAATTTTTAAATGATTAAGAAACACAAAACATTTTATTAGAATTGTGTTCAAACATTCTTTTTTTTTAATTATTAAATCTTCCAAAAGCGATATCGTTCCTGTGCATTTTAGACACAATTTTCTGTTATATGATTTAAAAAAAAAAAAAAAAAAAACTCAAGGTTTTAAAATACATAGCTCAAAAATACATATATGAATATCGCTTTACTAAGAATAACATTTCCAGACACTCCAATCTCATATAATAAACCTTCAAGAATGGTGTAAAAAATGGATAATCAAAATAAATCCCGTCAAATACCCTTTACCATTCGTCGCAAACCTTCGACTTCCTGTTCTACAGTATCAATTAATGATGTTCTACTAATCTCTGTCGAACAGATCCGCTACCTAGGACTCCATCTGGACATACGTCTTACTTGGAATCCACACACTGAAACGGCAAGAAACTGCCCGTCGTTTTCTACTACTTCAACATTTACTTAACAAACGTTTAAACCTTCTAATTAATTGAAAAAAAAGAATCATTTACATAACAGTAATTAGACCAATTTGGATTTTTGGGGCTCTACTAAACCATTCAATTTATCTTGTATCCAATCCTTACAATCTAAAATCCTCAATGCTCCTTTCTTCGTCAAAAACAGACTTATCCACAAAGATCTCAATATACCTTACGTTTCTGACTTAAGATATCTCAAACTAGATATCATAGCAAACTCTACAAACCATCCAAATCCATTAGTATCACAACTTGCTTCTAATTACATTCTAGATAACCCTCCGAGGCGCCTAAAAAGAAGATGGCTTATAATATAGTAATTCATTATATAGAATTCATAATAAATGCTACCAATGGGTAGTTGCTTTAAAAACAAGTGTCATTTTTATCTGTGTCATCACATTTACTTGATGTATTATATTTTATATTGTATACAGTTGTAAATTTAAATAAATAGATAAAAAAATAAATTAAAAAACCTTTTATAATGTGGAGAAGAGGTTTTCTTTTCAACACCTAAGAGGTTTCAAGGTCATCTACTTCATTGCATTTTCTATCTGGGAGCTGGTTAGATCAATTTATCTTTGAAGGATAGGCGTTTTCAGATACAAACAACTTGTTCTTCCTCAGTTAAGCAATCGCTTACTCATTTCCGTATTAATGAAAATGACTTTTAATTCATTGCAGAATCCAATCTCCTTAAATTTTCACTCTAGTGTGTCGAATGTTGGATGTCTACTGCATTTATTTACAGTTTCCAATTTATGTAGCAGTTAGCTCAATTTTCCTAACCTCAATCGGACGAGGCACTTTGCAATTCATGATTAACAAAACCCCATTCAACACCAGCAGCCATTCCGCCAAATTATTGTCTCATTTCCTCTTATCAAGATTATTGGATATATTATGACAGAGGGTTTTTCATAACCAATCAGAAGAGATTGATCTGCAAGAGCGTGGTTGCGACATTATGAATTATTAAACCCAAAAAATATCCCTGTTTATTATAATTTTGTAAGATGCCCTCGAATAGTTACCATTGTTGTTAAATAATTAAGTTAATCAACAGTTTCAATGCATACATATTTTATTTATTATCGGTATTGATATAATACCTGCGTGACAAACTTAATCACAAAATTTCCGAATTTTAAAGAATAGATTTATTTAAGAAAATATTTTAGTGATAACAGAAATAACAAGATAGCCGAATAGACTCTTATTTTATTTTTTCCTTTTTTATTAAACTGCTCCTATTTCCGCTCCTATTCCTACAGGCAATCAATACATATTAACTACCGTTTAAATATATGATTACAATTGTACAAATATTAACATACGAATGTACACGTATGTTACAGATTTACATGTATGTTAATTAATTAATATAATTTATGTAGGCAAATTAATATAAATGGAACAGAACTAGTAATTATGGAACATTTTAACATTAAATAATTAATCGCTCCCTCTCAGCTTTCAGTAGGTTCTCACACTGGTGATGGTACTGAGAGAACAGCGTTGTGATTACTGTTAGACTGACTTGGTCTGGGGTTTCTCCTGGATGTTTCTGTACATCTAGTGTAGAATTTTTTTTTTTTTTGAAGTACTACTTATGAGTTTTGTATGAGTACTACTTTTCAAGTTTTGACATGTTATTGTAATCGTTATTAATACATTTACTTGATGTATATATTTGTACAGTTGTAAGTTTCAATAAATTGATAAAAAATAAATTTAAAAAAAATGTTTATAATAAGAAGCAGGCTACGATGGTAAGGACACTGCCAGCGGATGCCAGAACGTAGGTGGCCGAAGAAGATTCTGCTGTGGGAACAACCAGGAAGACGGAGGAGAGGAAGACCCCGAACCCGGTGGAGGGACTGTGTGGAGGAGGAAATGGCTGGGAGGGGGCTTGAGGAGGATGTCTGGTGGGATAGAGAGAAGTGGAGGGACGCTCTGACTTAACCAGGCAACCACTTAACCATACTTTAAAAGTAAAGTAAGTAATGTTTATAGTAATTTTCTTTTATATACTCATGATAAACCAAGTTAACTACACCAATTAATATATCTGTCTTTTCTAACATTTATGTAACATAGATATGGCGAATAAAAACGAAAATATGCCCATTATATACAAGTTGTATCTGTGAGATACGCGCAGCCGTCCTTGTTTGTCTAAGGGACGGGCGCGCCCAGCTGAATTTTAAGAACCCCTTAATCATTTCTGAGTCAAAACTTCAGTAAACTGCTCGTCAAATTTGAAAAAAAAAAAAAAAAAAAAAAAAAACATTCCTCGAATTCAGGAATCTCTTGGTCAATGTGGTCGGTGATTACGAAGGCTTGTGTATAAAGCACAATGTACAAGATGTCAGAGAAGCTATCATAATGAAGTTGAGGAAGTCAACCCCGTTTATACTGCCACTAACATAACAAGTAATGTTTCTAGAAACAGTAACGGCTAATTTTCGATCACTTACTTGAAATTCAGTGGTAGCTTCAAGTGCCTATTGGAACATACCTGTAAAACACAAAAGCAAATTATTAGTCATAATTATTTTATAATAAACTTATTCCAAAGTAAGTGCAAAGCTAGAGTGCTAAAGTGCTTTATGTTATATTATACTTCTTGTAGTTTTTGGATCTATAAAAATAAAATTGAAATACATTTGTTAAAGTTTAATTTGATTTTTGATGTATAGTTATCTTTGAATACATATTTAGTAAAAAACTTTTTGTTTCCACGAGCGCAACTATGCATAACCTTTTAATAAATTTATATTATTGTAGTTTCAAATAAAGTTGTGATAAAAGTTTCATTATGAAAATATATTGATAAATTTATATAAATTTACATTGCGTTATTGATAAATATTACAAAATTGCTAATTTAAGCGCAAATAGTAACATCGTTTAATGTAGTTAATAACTAGTCAATTAAATTATGAGTATAAATATAGAATAAATTATAATTAATAAAACTAAAATATCAAAACAATAGTGATACAAAAATAAGTTTATTATTGTTTACAAATTTTATACCCGTCTGAGGACTTGAATCCGTTGAAGAGCAAAGGCCTATGACAGCGTGTTCACTCGTCGCACCACAGGCGTTGTGTAAAGTGATTAAAATCAGGTAATTGTTTATAATTTGGTATTTTCATGCAATAACTCGCTTAAAAATTTAATGCTTGTTTTTTTTATTTAAAAAAGGGAACAAGTCCAGCAAGTGGTCCTTTTTGTCAACCCATCAACCTATCAACCTATCAACCTATCAACCTATGATAAGCTATGTACTCCTATCCGGGGAGAGAATATCAAGGATCATTTGATGTTCCGTGGCGAAAGAAATATTAACCAACCCAGGTGGGAATCTAAACCATGAACTTCTGAACGGGGCGCATTGGGACCATCGCCCCAACGCATTTCGCCATCAAGAACTCAGGGCCATGAAATACTGGCACTTCCTAAGGAAATTCGAGTCTTTTTAAATATTTAAAACCACAGAACATCGCGAAGAAACGTTTTGATAAGTATGAATGGGTAGTTTTGATAGTTTTGAGCTTGAAAAGCAATATGCAAATCATGTAAGCTCAAAAACCTCTGATACGGTCAGAAAACAACGTGAAGAATTGGATTGTAGCTCTGAGTGGAACCATATCAAAGGGACATTGTGCATAATTTTTTAATAAGACGAGTTTTAGGATTCTGGAGAGCGGCAGAAGCAAGTGGGTAATGCGGAGGTTAATAGAATTATAAATAATAATAATAATGTATTTCTTTAAAAATTTACAGTTTAAATTATTTAGTAATATACTTAATATTTTTTTTCCACCGGTTAATTGTTAGGGTCAATAGAGTTCTATTTTTATAAACACCGGGTTGAATTACACAAGCTTAAAATAAATCTGAACCCAGTTCTAAGAAAAAAAAAATTAACATCACTCAATGAAATACTGGTTCATTATTATAAAATTCCATGGGCTATTCAGAATGATATACAACTGAATTATTTAATTTTAAAAAGTGGATCGTTTAAAATACTATTCATTTATATTCATTTATCAAATTTCAAATTTGCTGATTCCAAGTCATTGATGTATACATGTACATGTTCATACTAAACCACTGATATACTAAACTCACGTCTTTGCCAGTTTTTATGAGGAAAGAACTTGGATAATTTAAACTAATTAAAGTTTTATTTATTTATTGATAAAAACTTTGAATGATAGTATGCAATTGAGTATTAGGTGTTTTTGTAAAAATTTAACAGATTAGGTGGTTGAAGATAACATTAAAGCATAATTTGACATCCAATATCAAAGATTCATGAATGAGTTGGTAATCCAGACTGCATTATCAGTGCTTACAACTGAAGGCACATAAATCATACTTATACACACAATATAAAAAAGCAAAGGATCGGCATTTTGGTTTAGTAATAATTTGTATTCGTTAAAAATAATTGTATTATTTTTAACTACAAGGCTAAAGCGACATGAAACTGCTCGTCGTTACAGACTACTTCAACATTTACTAGACAAACGATAAAATATCTCACCAAAAACCTTTGCCCTCCGTTGTAAACCTACGACTGTCCTGTCCTACGGTATCCTTTAATGATATTCAACTAACTTCTGTTTAACAGATCCGCTACCTAGGACTCCTCTTGGACAAACGTCTTACTTGGAATCCACAAACAAGACTAAAACGACAAGAAACTGCTCGTCGTTTTCGACTTCTTCAACATCTACTAGACAATCGTTCAAACCTTCCGATTTATTACAAAAGACTCATTTACATGAGAGTTATCAGACCTATTTGAACATATCGAGTTGATCTTTGGGGCTCTACTAAACCATCCAATTCATCGCGTATCCAATCCTTGCAATCCAAAGTCCTTCGAAAAATCTTAAATGCCCCTTACTTTGTCACCAATAAACTTATCCATATAGATCTTAATGTTACATATGTTGCTGATTTAGCCCAAACCAGATACCTATCCTTTCATAGTAAGCTCCATAACCATTCTAATCCATTAATTTCTCAACTTGCTTCCCACACCATTCCCGATAATCCTTCGAGGTGTCTGAAAATAAGATGGCCTAGAAATCTTCTGGTGTAGAATTATTATTGAAGTGCTACTGGTGAATAGTTCTTTTCAAGTTTTTACATGTTATTGTAATCGTTATTAACACATTTACTTGATGTATATATTTGTACAGTTGTAAATTTCAATAAATTGATTGTTGAAAAATTATTTTTAACTTGATGGTTATTTAAACTTCTATTATCGCTAAACCTTTTTTAAAACCTTAACTATGGAAATTATGCTGATAAAATTTGTTACAGATGCAAAACTCTATTGTGGAATAGTGTTAATCACATATCGGTCAATTTTTAAACCGGATCCACATGCTGCATCACATATTTAAATAATTTTTAATAATTGAATAGAATATAAGTAAATGTTATCAATTTCAATCTCTATATAAAACTGTACCATTGTAACCTCTCATGTATAATGGCGCTAGGCCACCTATCGGTGAATTGCCAAGATTCACTGTTTTCCACATATTATCGCTTTTTCAATTAATAATAAATTAATTGAAAATCAGATAATATTATTGCTAAAGCTTCCTGGGACTATAAGGATAATATTGTTAACATTTAGTGCATATAGGTTCAGTAGTTATCGTGATTAGTGATCACAAACGAAAAATGGTATTTTATATAATAGTATAAATTATATATTGCAATCCCTTAATATAAAAAAGATAAAAACAACTTTTAGAAACATAGCTGTTAACATGTAGATTTAGTTTTATTTATCAGTGGAAAGCGGCCCTGACTGTGAGATAACATCTATAGAGAATATGTTTTGAATGATTATTCTATGAGATGATGTTAAATTCAAAATGTTTTTTTACAATGCTTGGCTTATAATTATAATTTTGCAAATTTCAATAAAAAGGATTAAAAATGAATGAAAAGAACTGTAGGAGGGTAAAACTCGAAGCCATTATTTAAATGTAATGGCGGTAGTAAATTGTTTTATCCAGTTGTGGTATAATTTTTAAAAGGCTGAAACAGAATGGCATCGAGGGAGGGTGCTTTGGCAAGAGTTGATGGATGCTCCGGAGAAGAATGAATGAGCGAAACCTTGCTTTATCCGATCAGCTACCCTGGCTCTACACATCCTTCACTCGCTTCCTTAGCGCCAGGGGCAGGCTATAGAACAGGATATCGTATAATTAGAATAATGTATTTGATGGTTTATCCAACAGACACGTGAGTCTTAACGTAGTTTAAAATAAGTTACTAATATTAATTAATGAGAAAAACAGCTGAAAAAAGAAAACGCAAAACTGACGACAATCAGTCTTCTATGTCATTATTTACTTTTTTTAAAAAAGTGGTCTTATTTCTTCCATAAAGAAAAATTTTCTGTATTTAACATAAAAATCATCACCTCACTGTAGAATGGCGTCCTGAGGTAACACTCTTGACATTCGCCTCATTTTTCCATGCTGATGAAGTTTTAGATACTTTTTACCAATAAAAACATAACAATCTAAAGTAGGCTCTTTAAGAATATAATTGTTATATGTAGATGTAATAAAAATTGAGTCAAAGACATTTTATAGCGGTAAAACTCATGACATTGAATAAAAATACTTACCATTGTTTTCGAAGCTAATTAACCTTTCTCTTCAAGATACCGGAAGTAACTGGTTTAACAATCAGAAGACGATGCAATACATTTGGAGTAAGTTTCCCTTCCCTTTTGGAGTCAGTTTCTTGGATCTCAAGGTCAGAAATAACAGTAACAATTCAGACCAACATTATAGTAAGACCATGGAGACAGCATTATAATTTTTTTTTTTTTGGCCGTCTGTATGTTCTATTTTTATTCACAAAAATACGCTATGTGTTCTTTAGGATGTGAACTTTTAATTTATATTTATAACGAAAATGAAATATCGTTTTTTGTAAACAAAAATGCTTATTTTTGTTGTCATATTGAGCTGGTGACAGTAACACTCCTGACGTTTTAAGTAGTTTTCAAAACATTTTTCCATTTTTCTAGTTCAGAAATATACTCTGGAGTAGAAATTTCCTATCAAAATTACAAAAGATGACGTAGAGTAATAAAAAAAAAAAATCAAAGGCAAGATAGCCTGACCATCTGTCACTAATTGGGAATGACCCTATAGACATAATAACACCAGAAAATGAATTATTTGTATTAACTTAATTAGAAAATTAAATATTTTATATTTAAGCTATTTAAATTTCCAAAACATACTACTATCCAACTACTCAAAACAAAGATATACTGATCCAACATAAAATTGTTATTATAAAAAAAATAATAGCCTTATTTAGTATCAGTATAATAAATCAGTGTTCCGACAAAAGCACTGAGACAGGCACACAAAAAACAATTGAAAAACTATCAATTTACAAATGTTAAAATATTACAGAAATATTCCAATTTAGTCATTATGTACTGATAAAGTGCAAAAAAAACTTCATTTTCACGAGGAAACAAGCATATAAACAGAGTGCACATAGAATATTGTTGAAATGTTATTCTCAGCGGCCTCTGACATTGTTTGTTTATGTATGTAGATAGTGAAACATCCAGCTCACATATGATGGTCCCCTGACTGGAACCCGACAGAGCCGGAGGCAAGAGAAGCTGTGGAAATTTTGAAAGCCCAGAGCTTTTGTAATTTTGTATTGCAAAAAATTAAATTAAAAAATTTATTTTGCAATTGAAAACAATTGCTACATTTTTTTTGGCAAGAGAATAGATCAGAGTATATGGATAGCATTGATTACATCAGCTACAATACACTAATGTTTTCAAGATATCATATTTGGAAGAGTCCGTATCCTACTTCTTCCTCGGAGCTGGCACGCCTCCATGGCCCCCAACATTGGCTCAAGGAGCCCAGGACGCACACAATACATCACACCACAGACTTCAACAGTAGGATCAATTTCAAGGATCAATTTGGGCATGCCAATTTCTTCCTGAGGTAAATTTAGGCAGGCCTGTAACTCAGGTGACAAAGCAAACTTCCGAAAACGCAGTGGCCAATAACATTAGCATGTAATAACTCCAAACGTGTAACACTATCATCTGAAATCCGACTATTGGAACACTAAGTGACATATACGAGTCACTTTCGGATAGCACACTCGTTTATTCAGGTGAGGGGAAGTGGATACTCAAACTTGCTGGAGCAAGGCAGATTAAAATACTTCAAGCACTTAGTATAGTTAAAACATAACAAGATTATTTTTATGAGCGGGTAAAAATACCAAAAGTTCTTATTAAAGGCTTCAACGTTTAGGCTTCGTTCAACTACTTAACAATCATATAAACAGAGAGCACTCTATCAACTGAGGAGTACTTGGTTACTATGTAATAGTTAATATAGAACATTTAACAGAAAACAAAGACGATATTTAAGACTTTCTATTGGTGTGATCAGTTTTTCAAAACTTGCAGCAATACGTTTTACCAACTACCATCTAAACTATCTGAGCATACTCCAAAGTAGCTGAACGATATTAATTTATATTTGATTTACACATCTAATGCATGTACGGATCAGTTACCGGAAAATATGTAGTTTAGTTCTTATAAATTAAAAAATATATATCATTGTTTTATTTATATATTTCTGAAATGAGGCGTCCTGTTATTTATGTCCCAAACTGTTTACCAAAAATAAATCAAGAATCGATTCACTAGAATAAAATATTCAGACGTACAATAAAGTCCACTCAACCTTTTGGCCAAAAAAGCTACATACATAGCTGATATTTGCCTCGCAAAGAAAACCTAAATTCAGGCTACCAATTTATTGCACATTTAATTAAACAAGTATTAAAAGTTTTGTCGATTTCATGAAAAGATGCAACACTGTAATAGAATGAATATAAGTTGGCACTAAAAATAAGGAATAAAGGGAAATAAGAGATGAGCATAAATAAAGAAAATAGGGAAGCCAGTAAAAACATTTAAAAATGTGAAATAGCTGTGGCGATTTACAAAAATTGCGTCACGTAGGGAGAAGGGGTTCTCCGATTAAAATAAATTTAATTTTTGCAAAAACATATTTCTTTGCGACGTGTGGTGGGAGTGTGGATCATTTAATCACGTAGCAGCCGGCCCGGCCTCAAATGACACTAATTATACCTATACGTGAGGGGACTCCACCTTCCTTCATATGTTTGTAACCAGTACCCGGCTTCCCAGTATCTCCATGATTCCATCTCGATCATTATGGCTTCAACGATCTGTGTACGTCCCGAGTTGCTAAGATTTCCTTTTCTGGTCCGTTCAGTTGGAGTACCAACTGATTATCAGTACTGTTTCGATTTCGTAGACCCAGGATAGCTGAGTAGCGAATTACATTACTTAACTATTTCGTACAGTCTGGTTTATATTTGTCCAGATGGTTGATTTCGACAGATGTCATATCTTTAATCCTTCCTAATACAGCATATCATCAAGGGAAGTCTTTATACAAGGTGTATACATGAAAGGTTTCGAGGCTGCATTTCAAGTTGCTTCTAGGATTATTTGGAGGATTAGGATCACTGGAGAGTAGATAGAAGAAATGAAATAAAGTGCAAACGGTATATTTAGATATATCCATTAGGTAGCGTTTTGTTGTAGGCGTAATACACAGCTGTAATACTGTATGAATAGGCAGAATTGAATACAATTGATATTCAAGTGATTTGCTGTCCGAGCACATCAAGTTCGTTGGTCTTAGTAGATTAGAGAACTGTTATATTTGAAGGAAAAAAGGTATCAATAGACAAAACTCCTCGTATAATATCCTTTCGCCACCTTAAAAACTGCCAAATCCTGAAATATTTGAAAATAGTATCCTTAGGACGAAAACTAATATATAGGTGGCCCAAAGATAGATGTCTTCCGCCATCTTAAAATAGTATCCTTAAGGACGAAAACCAATTCTAAGTGGGGAAGGAGAATGGCCAAAGTATATCCTTGGCCACTCTCCTTCCTCCATTAGAATTAGTTTTTGTCCTTAAGGATACTATTTTTTTTTTTTTCAAGAATTAACGTTTTTATTAGTTTTTGTCCTTAAGGATACTATTTTAAAATAGCGGAAGGACATCTTCGAGCCACATCATCTTTTAGCGGAATGTTTAGGAAATCAGGCTCATGAAGTACTTAAAATCGAAATAGATATCGCTAAAGTTTTAAATTTTAAGTTTCGCTTGATGAACTTGATATTTCGGTTTTATTTTAAATATTTAACCAACCACTTGTGAACTTTATATTTAATATACTTTTTGTCAATTTAATATCTCATTTAATTTAATCTACAGATTTTTTTTCTTCCCTTTTATTTTGTTACTAAAATCTGTTACTACTGGCAATATTTTATTAATTTTTTTGTTTATTTATTCTTTTACCATTTAATTATATTCTTTACGATTAAAATTAAATAAAAGATCCAATTATATTAAAACTTAATTAATTTTTAAAATTAATGTACGTATTACCAACGCTGTGTTGTGTGATACATTTTTTTATCTTGTTCATTTATACATTATCATCTAATAATCCAATCCCATATTCTAAACATTCAAGAATGGTGTCAAAATGGAGAATCAAAATAAACCCCAAAAAATCTCACCAAAAAACCTTACCCTTCGTCGTAAACCTATGACTTCCTGTCCTACAGTATCCTTCAATGATATTCCACTAATTCCTGTGACAGATCCGCTAACTAGGACACCACTTAGACAAACGTCTTACTTGGAATCCACATACAAGACTAAAGCGACAAGAAACTGCTCGTCGCTACAGACTACTTCAACATTTACTAGACAAACGAAAAAAGCTCCCGATTCATTGCAAAAGACTTATTTACATGACCGGTATTAGACCTATTTGGACGTACGGAGTTGAGTTTTTGGGCTCTACTAAACCATCTAATTCATCTCGTATCCAATCCTTACAGTCCAAAATCCTTCGAAAAATCCTCAATGCCCCTTATTTTCCCTGCGTCTGATAAGAAGATGGCCTAGAGATCTTCTAGTGTAGAATTTTTATTGAAGTGCTACTGATGAGTAGTTCGTTTCAAGTTTTGACATGTTATTATAATCGTTAATAGCTCATTTACTTGATTTATATATTTATACAGTTGTAAATTTCAATATATTGATATATAGAAAAAAAAAAAAAAAGATCATCTAATAATATCAATTTTATAATAACTTGTAAAGAATCCCTAGAGGTCCTCTAATAAAATTTCTGCATTTCAAGGTCCCTAGGTTTTAGTCTTTTCAGATGCCACTGAGGGTAATCAGGAATGGAGTGGGAAGCAAGTTGGGAGTCTAGTGGATTCGAAAGGGAATGTAGGTTTTCATAGAAGGGTAGGTATCTGGTTCTATTCAGTAACATTTGGGACATTTACATCAATAGTTTATTTTTGACATAATGAGGAGCATTTGTGAATTACGAATGTCTTGTAATTGCGATGAAGATTTTTTCGGATACGAGAAGAATTGAAAAGTTAAGTTGATCCCTTATGTCAGTTAGGTCAAATAGGTCTAAACACGCTCCACAGTTACTGCAGTTCATGCATACTTTAATGTTCAATATAAAACATGCAATTTAATAATTCGACTCAAAAAAATAAAAAATCATTTCATCAAACATTTCATACCAGTATATAACTATTAATTTTAATCCTTATTTAATTTAATAAAAATTCAACAAATCACAGGCTTATCCTATTGATCAGGTAAGAGAGTTATGTGTAAGGTATATTCTATATTATTATACCAAATATCAATGGCCTAGAAAAAAATTGTTTTATACTCATCCTCAGCTAAGGAAATAATACACTTACTTAAATTTACAGAAGATTAGTTTAGCGCTAAGAAAACAGTGTAATTTAGGAAATTTGTTGGGAAAAATTATGCGATTGGTATCTTGCGCTAAGGGAAGCAATTTAGTCTGATTTAGAGCGGTGAATGTTGCGTGTGTTTGGTGCATCTGTTTTTATCTGACAGGAGGTCGGAAAAGTTGACTGACAGACGGAAATACCTGCCAAATTTGGGATGCATTTTTTTCTGATAACCAGAATCGAAGAGAGTATGACGCTTAATAGACCGTTATCAAAAATAATTTAGTTTACGATTAGATCAATGAGGAATGCTATATATTTTAACAAGAAATCCACAACAACCAAAGCGAATAACCATTGAAGTGGCGAATATATACAATTCGTAATAATTGGAATAATAGGTTGTAATATGAAGACAAATGTCGCAAATCTTACCTTTCTATTCCAATCCGTTGCAGATATACGATAATTCAAAGACTTTTTTGAGGAAACCACGTTTTTTTCCATAAAAGCTGTATTATATTCACTTTTTTTAAACATTTTTAAAATTTCGACCACAGTACAAGTAACCTTAAATTTTACAAACTTTTGACCTAAAGATCAGCTTGATCTTCACCTTATTTAGGGAATTTACAATGTCTTATAATACTTCAACGCTCACCGTTTTACAAAAAGAACTATCCACTAAACTACTAATCCTGCAAATACTTGCAAATTTATCTAGCTTTCATATGGTATGATCAAATCAATGATTCACGATTTTATGGAGAAATTAACTTTTAAAACAGGAAAAACATGGTGTTTTCATTTGGCACACAAATCAATTACTTGTGTGTACATAAGACATTATAATAATCGATTAATGGGAATATATATTTTAAACATAATAAACTCTTCATTGGAATAAAAAGTATCGAAAAAATTTATTGTTTAATAGAAAATAAAGAAAAACTGTCAATAAAGCAACACCAGATCAAAGGATTTTACGTTATTAGATTTATTTATTTATTATTATTATTATTTAGGATTTATTTTATTATATTTTCAATGTAAGGTTTAAACCCAATGATAATGAACTTAGCCGTTAGCTTCTGAATGCGGATGATATTGAAGAACACCACTTTTTGTGGTGAATTTTATGGACAGATGAGTCTGTTTTTACAGGGGAAGGCATTTTTATCGTTGGTATAAGGGGTATCGTTGGTTTATTCATTTTGGTACTGCTTTCGAATAATGTGGAGGAGCACCATAGTGTTGGAAAATCATATTTTGCCGAACCTTACGTGGAATATCGTGATGAAGTTATTGTAGGATATTTTCTAACAAATCCTTGTCATTTTTACCATTCAATCTGCTTAGAAAATTACGTTTTCCAACACTATTATAACTATGATAATCACTCATAATGTCTTATTTACACAACTAACTGATTTGTATGCCAAATAAAACCAGTTTTCCCAAGTTTTAAAAGTAAATTTCTCCATGAAATCGATACGGAATCATTAATTTGATCATAACATGTAAAAGCTGGTTAAATTTGCAAGTTTTTGTGAGATTTGTAGTTTTGTGGATAGTTTTTTTTCGAAAAAGGGTGAGTGATGGAATATTATAAGACATTGTAACTTCCTTAAATAAGGTGAAGATCAAGCTGTTCTGTAGGTCCCAAGTTTGTAAAGTTCAAGGTTATATGTACTCTGCTCTTATAGGAAATTTAATGCTAAATCCGAAAATGTGGTCATAATTTGAAAAATGTTTAAACAAAGTATATATATTACAGCTTTTATAGCAAAAAACGTGGTTCCTCTTGAATTATTGTATATATGCTACGGATTGGAATAGAAAGGTAAGGTTTGCAGCATTTTTCTTCATTTCTGATCTAGTTTCATCCATTTTTTTTTTTTATTTTATTTTTTTTTTATTTTTTTTTTTTTTACACTTAGAGGGACTCACCCTTTATAATGAGCTCCTAGCTAAATGATCGTTGCTGTCCTACACATATTATAGTTATATTATAAGGCAACATTATGTTATGAATGTGGTTCGGATTGAATGGTTCGGATTGATTAACAAAGAAAGCAAAGGCTAACGTTTACATAGTTTTTTAGTAGTATGTTTTTGCTAAGTGTTGTATTTATTTGACTCATTTATTTCCTTCCATTTTTTAAGATAGTTAATGTTTGAGGCATATTTTATTTTAATTAAATCTTATTTAGTAAATTTTAACTGAGATTTAAATTTAATTGAATTTCAATTGAGTTAACTCAAGTAAAAAGATGAAAAACAAAAGATTATAAAGCTTTTACGAGTAAGTGATAGTAAAATACTATCGACTTGTACCATTCTTTTACAATTCCTCTAATTGGTATAATTTTTATTTTGGCATTGGTTTCACTCATTGTCAGTTAAATCACTTACTGTAATTTTGGTGATTACAAATTGAATCAATTTTAGTTTTGCCTGATAAAAAAAAAAAAAGTTTATAATGGCTCTAATCAGAATTATCATAATCCGTAATATGAAGCTCCTGTAATGATGTCTAAGCTAGATGGTCCAAATTCATTAGTAGCATGTCACTAACGGTGTCGAATGATTTCCTCATATTGGCGTATTTCTGAGGTCAGTTATCAATGGACCGGGAGATATGAACAGCCGATTAAAAACTTCCGTAATGAATTCTAGAAGTTTCCCACTAAAATGTTCTCAGTAGGCCTGAAAGTCTTTGTTGTGATCCTATAATTAAATCCAAAATTTTAAATATCCTAATAATGCGCAAAGGAATTCCACTTTGGCCTCTCTTTTATTTTTACAAGAGCTTCTATTATCATATTACAGTGGCAGTTTTGAAATACCCTTGCTCTAAATTGAATTAATAAAATTCAAATAATTAACTTTAAATTTAATGATTTATTTTCAATTTTATCCTTAATATTTCAATTATTAGAATTTTACACTAAATACATTCACTTGAACACCACGTAGTGTAATTGGAAATAGAAAAGTTTATAAAAAAAAAAAAATGATTCATGTAGTGAACTGCGTTGTACCTATCTGATAGCTTGCATCATGATATAGGGCATCTAAACATCTACTGGAAATTTTAGAAACATAAGATTTCCAGAGGAGGAAGCCTCGCACTTAGATGCTGAAGCTCTTTGGTCTTTGGGAATATAATCGAATGGAAAACCAATTTTTAAGAAAATATTAATAAAGATATGTAACAGACGCTTGAGCAATCCAAGATCAAATTCCATTCATCAGCTATTGTATTGCAGAGGTGTTTGGGAAGTTAAAATACAATAAGCCAAATCCAGGCTCAGTGCGGCCATTGATGAAACCGACCTGCCATTTCAAGGACTTTCCTACGTTATAAGAATAAAAATACACTTAATTATAAAGTCCTAACGCTTTATATTTATTTAAAGTTGATAATATTCGAAACTCGCTTGATAAAGTCTGCCAACGACGAGTGAATCCTTTCCTTTCTGCTGCAACCTGGGGAACACAGTTTGATGAGAGAAAAGCTCTTACTGTATGATTAACATCTATGGACTACGATTTGTGTTCCACGGGAAGTCTCAAGTAGGCCGTTCAAGACAATATCCCAACCAACAATGCAATGAACATTCCTCAAGTCTATGTCTCCGATGATGTCCATTCCACTAAGTAAATTGTTAAACACTTTTTACATTTTAATTTGTTAATTATTGGATTCCATTTTTTTTTTATTGCTAACTCATAAATTGTGAAATCTTCCGAAACTAAAACATATTATACTTGTTTTGTTTATTTATTAATTTTCGTTGTTTGATAAAAGATTACTAGTTTTTTTTGGTTGATTATAAATTTTTTTTTAAAACCCTGTCCAAAATCAGATATAGGAACTTTAAATACGAGAAAAACTGTGAAAATATAGGTGTCTCAAGTCAGAGACGTGGCTTATAAATTGTGAAAAAAAAAAAAAAATTAGGATTGATGAATTAATTGGGATTATTTTATTAGAATACTAGTTTTTAATGCTAAACATTCATCTTCAGTTATAAAACATACAAAATTTTCAAACCATCAAAAAAAAAAAAAGGACTATCTATTTATAATATACCTATTTAATAAAAACTCGGAGTAAAAATTATACATCAAGTCGACAATAGCCTGAAATTAAATATTTATGAATCATTAGAAATAATAAAATCGTTTAAAACCGATCCAGATTTTTGTTTAAATGACCTGATAAACTTTCCCAATAGCCCCATTTTAAATTTGTTTCCAATAGAACGGAAAAATTTAATGAGTCACAAGGGAAATACCATTGTAAACCCCAAAAATTAAACCTACCTGCCCCCCCCCCTTCCCACCATGGATATATTTCAGATATCTCTTAGATCTCCTGAGGTGAGTACTAATGTTTGATTTATTGTCTTACATTTTTGAAAACTTTAGTGTATATAATCCAGGGATCATAGGACTGATGTGTTGAAAATTCTGTATATTTTGGAACTGTAGATGAATGTTATAATTAACTATATATAAAGCCATATATCTATATCTATATTCAATGAATTATTTATTTCCACAACTTTCTATAAGAGCTTTGAAGTAATGTTCAAAGGCTTCTTCCTACCTCGGATTAAGTCAGAATCAGCTGTTTGATGTATGTTATTACAAAAACTCTGGAAACGATTGTCACATGTGACAACCAGCCCCAGCAAGTTTTTAATAGTTTTTTTTTTTTTTTTTTTTTTTTTTTTTGGTTGTTTCATGTATAGAAAACATCCTACTGGCGATAGGGAAACAAAAAAAATAGGAACTGTCCCAAAAATAAAACTTGACGGTTAAAAGAACCAGATGATAAAGCGAATTTTTCTACACAGCTAACAATACCAAGAGGGTTGATGAAGCAAAAATATTTTTTGATGTTTCTATCACATAATCTATGATGTTGCTGCATTGACCTATGGATATACAATTAAACAGATATTTAAATAATAAGCTGTTTATAGATCAAGTATAGTCCATTGTTGGGGAGAGGATAAGAAGTGGGCAGCGAGAGCAGGAAGGAAGGTAGGGTCCACCGCTGACAGGGCCCTAGGCCCTCTCAGGAGAGGGTTGATGAAGCAAAAATATTTTTTGATGTTTCTATCACATAATCTATGATGTTGCTGCATTGACCTATGGATATACAATTAAACAGATATTTAAATAATAAGCTGTTTATAGATCAAGTATAGTCCATTGTTGGGGAGAGGATAAGAAGTGGGCAGCGAGAGCAGGAAGGAAGGTAGGGTCCACCGCTGACAGGGCCCTAGGCCCTCTCAGCCCCCATCAATTATCCCAGCCAATCTATCGTCTTCACTAAGGATCCTCATCACTTCTACTCTACTTTGTCTTGTCTTTAGAACCTTCAAGTCTATTTTTGTTAAGCACGTGGAGATTGTTCAAATTAAGGCAATATCTCTATAGGAAATATTAAATAAACCAAACGGTGAACCGGATATTGGTTGGCGAAAAACCCAATGGGATATGAAACATCCACAGTACATATATAATGTTACGATATATTTTAATAAAGATTTTTTGAGAATATTTTATAGTTTTGTTAAAATCATGACTAAACGACTTTATGACACTACTTATGAGAAACAAAATTAAAAGACGTTCAGAATTTGAATTTCGAAGTGCAAAAAAAGATGCAACTCTTGTCCAATATGTCTTTAAGTAGTTTCAAAAATCCCAACTGAGAGGAAATGAAAATGTTTTTTCTGTATTTTTATTTATCCTACTGTTCACAATTCATCATGTAAAAGTAAATGGATACAAAAAGAACCGAGGGTTCGGGGCAGAATTAAGAGATGGCTCCTGCTATAAAGACACTGTTTTTAAGATCTGCCAGGATCTGACGATTTTTGAGGCCGAAGGACATCCTTGGCCACTCTCCTTCCCCACTTAGAATTAGTTTTCGTCCTTAAGGATGCTGTTTTAAAATGGCGGAAGGATATATATATATATATATATATATATATATATATATATATATATATATATATATATATATATATATATATATATATATATATAGTTGTCCTTAAGGATACTATTTTGAAATAATGGACTATTTAACGATTTTAAGATAGCGGAAGGATTATTCCACCATTGTTGTCCTTGAGGATACTGTTTTAAAATATTTCATGATTTAATAACGATTTTAAGATGGCGGAAGGATATTCCGCCATTGTTGTTCTCAAGGATACTGTTTTAAAATTTTACTTAGAGGAGAAACTGATATAATGAAAAATTATAATTTAACTTGATGTAAACTAGAAACAATCTCAACAACCCGAAGTTGAAGATTGATATTTACAAGTTTAGATCCACGATTAGCTTTGACCGGGTGATAATTATGCGGAGGCAGAACGGAGAGGTTATCCTCAGGAGTATCATAAGATAGGATTTTGGTCTATATCAAGAGGTTCCTTACGTAAGATATTTGAAATCCTTCCTCTCAGATCGATCCCGGTATGTAGTCGTTCCAGGATTAGCTACATTCACGACACTGCCCGTTTTCCTGTCAGAGTTCTTCTTTACCCCACACTTTGTTTCATATAAATAGTAATGAGTTTCTTCTTTCCATCGTTCATTTCCAATATAATACTAATGAAATCCTATCCATTGACATTTCCTTTGAACTAGATAAATCGTACTTCCGAAATCTACTCTGTACATTTCCACTTTGACACATTTGAACTACCTCGTCACAATTTTCTGTTTTAAGCCCAAAAACAACACCTTCCGAATTTTCCTCCACATTTACTACAGTTCTGCTGTCTATGAAAACCAAACAGTCTAATTAATGTGTCTCACGATTTACCATTGGGATCTTGAGAGAAATTTAAGTTATCAAATAAAAATAGCCTATACCCAAATAGCCTATACCCAAATAGCCTTGACCAAAATAACTAAACTAATAATGTAAAGTAGAATTACACATCCCATTCCAAATGCCCCCTCGTACCAAAGCATTCAATTCTTCAGAAACGTTAAAAATCATTTACGGATTACCTTCTTGCAAAGCACCTCAACTCTTCGATTAGACCTAAATACGTGCCATATCCTAAACCTCATATTCACTTCTATACCTCAAATTCGTATATCTAAAATTCATCACATGTTTTTCTAATCCTTTGTCAAGATGATTCCTAAGCCCAAATAGGCCCCTGTACCACTTTCTCTCGTACATTCATCTCTTCTCCTTTCTAGACATTAAGCAGGCATTTAACCGGGTCAGTCATTAGAATGCTTCAAAAACTCCTTTATGCTTCTTTATCATCCCTTCTTATCTTAATTTAGCCTAATTATCATTGTTTATTCAGTCTACCACTCTACCTCTAGTCATAGAATTGGGACAAATATGTTAGACACTGACCGAAAGTACCAAAATCATATTGCTAGATGTATAGAGAAATATTTTTTTCTAATACATACAATAATTTTGTAACAAGTGTGATACTAAGACCAGCAAAATGACCGTACGACATTGCATTACAGGTTACTGCCATTCATATTTTTCCTAAAGATGAATACTTGGCCAGCAAGCCAAAAATTAAATTCATTTTCTAAGTCTAATTTTTGAGAAATATTATATAAAATTCATTTCGCCCTGTAGTATTGCGAGAAATTTAAATGATTCTGGCGTCACGCTAATTTTCACAGCAAAATTCGACTCAATGACTCATGGTATACAATTATGAGTTGTGTCCTACAGGTTTTTGTTATGTGTTCTATATATTGTATAGATTTAAGCAGTGTTTCCTTTTGAATGGACTTTATCCAAAACTGTTTGTTTCTTTTTAAGGAAGATTATACATTCATGTTTCTTTCTGCATTTTATTTTGAATAAAACAAAAAAAGTTGCTTGATTACAATATAATTTTCCATAATAATCATATATTTTTTTAAAAATCTAACTTGGGTAAATTTATTTTATAAATTCGCTACTATTTCATACTTAAAAATGAATTAACGAAACACTATTTTCAAAATCATTAAAATTTGTAGATAACAGTGATTAAACATTGTTGATTCCTTACTCGCGTTTTCAGAAGATACAGCATCCAGTTCGTTCTTCTTTCTTCTCATTATAATTTGAATTCAAAAAATCATATTCATAGTTAAAAAGCTAATTGATGAATACTAAATAACATTACACGAAAAGCTATATTTTAATTATTAAAGTATAGTTGGCTGTTAAGATGAATAGAGAAGATAATCAGGGATGCAGTCAAAGAGAAACACCACATCTTAGTAGAAATACCTTAATGCGTGCCAACGATGACGTTGGAGAGTCATTGTTCGTCTCCTCTCCAGTGTGGTTCGGTGGCCCTGAAGAAGACCTGCAAGGCAGGTCGAAACATTGGCACGCATTGAAGTATTTCTACTTAGACGTGGCGTTTCTCTTTGACTGCATCCCTGATTATCTTTTTCTCCAAACTATATTTTTACTAAATATCAAAAGTTCCATCAACGTGAACAGTAATTTCTAAATTTCAATAAATATAAATGGATTTGTGGGAGAGGCTTCCATATAGCTTCTATCTTGTTAGATTTTGCCAATTTCCTGGAAAAATAAATAATTTGTTTCAGTATTTCGGGAAAACATTGTTTGAAAAATAAAATATTATCTTATATATCTTTTTATGTTAAATAAAAAAAAATGCTAAATGCAACAAGATATGTGAAGCTTCTATGGGAACCACTTGAAATATTGATATTAAATATAAATCTTAAAAATTTGATTTTTTTTTATACTTACTTAAGAATCATTACTTTTATTATATTTTTATATATATTTATATAATCAGAAGCGAAAATTAATGCAGGATTTCATGTTTAAACCAAAACCTGATATTATTATTAAAGAGATTGTTTATCAGGGTTTGATTTTAAATAAAAGAGATAGCATACAAAACTACAATTTTACGTGAAAAAAAATTTCTCTATCTTGACTGAGAGATGTGAAAAAAATTAAAACGTCATCTTATTATTGGTTTTAATTTTTTTTTCTCGGCTCCCAATGCTTATTGGCAGCTATAACTCTAGTTTTGCACTATAATGGTTTCCTACTAACCACACAAAAATCGGCATTCAAATCTGTGTTACAAGTCATAACGTCTTCTTGTAAGATGAAACCAAGATATCACACTGTAACACAGCTTGAAAGTGGAATGGGCCTGTAATTACGTATAGTAGGAAGCGGTAGCCAGATTTGAGGATTATTATAATAATTTCACTTTCCCAAAATTTTAAGGGTCTTCTGTGAAGTTTTTGAATGCATCATTTGGTACTAGTTATTTAGTTTATAACCGATGCATGTACTTGGTTGGAGTAAATATTCGAATATATTCTGAAAAGTACTCAGAAAAAAATGTGGGGTCTTGTTCTACATGTCCATCGATCAAAAGCGTTGATTGATAGTCCTTTTAATTCCCTGAAATGCCCTTGGTGATGTACTGGTTACATTTATTATTTCGTCGAAAGAACTATAGGCAAATTTGAGGCACAATATAATTTCCTTTTCTCATATTCAAAATACCACGAGGCTCTACTTTCATTCAGCAGTTTTTCACTTACAAGGGGACGTTTGCAGTTGTAACTCACAGATTTGAATGCCGATTTTTGTGTGGGTAGTAGGGACCTATAATAGTGCAAAACTAGAGTTATAGCCGCCAATGGGCATAAGGAGCCGAGAAAAAAAATAAAATATGAAAATCACGTTTTATTTTTTTTCTTAGCTCTTAATCAAGATAGAGAAATGATTCTTTCACGTTCAATTGCAGTTGTGTATGTTATTTTTAATAAAAATAATTTTGTTATGCTCAAGACACTACCTGGCTTTAGGGTGCTCAAAAACTCCAAAAAAATGACAAAATTCCAAGGAAATCCGCTGTAAATCAGTGGAAACTTTTTTTCATGAGCAACTGACCTCACATTTCGATTTAACGCACCATAAAACCCTTATATGTGAAATTTCATCAAAATCAAAAAAATATTAATTTTTTACCCCTTTCGAGGAGGTTCAAATTTTGAAGTTGAGATTTCATCAACAATTTCTACAGGCCACAACAACTGCTGTGTTCAACCGTTTACAATAGTAATAGAATCACAAGAATCGGCATACATTCTGCTTTTTATCCATGCATAATACATTGGATTTACTCCAGATTTTAGTGGACAAAAACTGATGTGAATGAAAAAATCCGAGGTCAGCTATAACTTGAGATATTTCAATAAGGGGAAATCCTGCGACCTCCGGATTTGGGCTAAACTATGCAGTTTTACGTCTTCTAGATGACCTTAAAATTTGGTCTTAATCGGTGGCGAAATATGTGAGATAGCGCAAATTATTTACATTTCTTCAGAAATTGACAGCCCCTTCCTACTAAAATCCTACAAAATTTTAAAGGTAAAAAAAAATTATTTTTGAATTCGACAAAATTAAGTTTCTACATGTTTTTTGAGATGAGGAATTTGAAAGTAATATCAATTTTTAGTTTAAAAATTTTCCTCACCTATATTATATAAATAAGACGTTTTAAAATGACATATTTTAATTTCAAATTGCATAGAAATCCTAAGATTGATGAATAATAAAATCTTAATATCAGGTTTTGGTTAAAAAATACTTTTTTTTTTTTTTTTAATTGGACTTTTTTTAAAATTTATCTTGTAAAAACTAAAATAATAATAGAAATAGACCATTTTAAAACGTCTTATTTATATAATATAGGTGAGGAAAATTTTTAAACTAAAAATTGATATTACTTTCAAATTCCTCATCTCAAAAAACATGTAGAAACTTAATTTTGTCGAATTCAAAAATAATTTTTTTTTTTACCTTTAAAATTTTGTAGGATTTTAGTAGGCAAGGGGCTGTCAATTTCTGAAGAAATGTAAATAATTTGCGCTATCTCACATATTTCGCCACCGATTAAGACCAAATTTTAAGGTCATCTAGAAGACGTAAAACTGCATAGTTTAGCCCAAATCCGGAGGTCGCAGGATTTCCCCTTATTGAAATATCTCAAGTTATAGCTGACCTCGGATTTTTTCATTCACATCAGTTTTTGTCCACTAAAATCTGGAGTAAATCCAATGTATTATGCATGGATAAAAAGCAGAATGTATGCCGATTCTTGTGATTCTATTACTATTGTAATCGGTTGAACACAGCAGTTGTTGTGGCCGTTAGAAATTGTTGATGAAATCTCAACTTCAAAATTTGAACCTCCTCGAAAGGGGTAAAAAATTAATATTTTTTGATTTTGATGAAATTTCACATATAAGGGTTTTATGGTGCGTTAAATCGAAATGTGAGGTCAGTTGCCCATGAAAAAAAGTTTCCACTGATTTACAGCGGATTTCCTTGGAATTTTGTCATTTTTTTGGAGTTTTTGAGCACCCTAAAGCCAGGTAGTGTCTTGAGCATAACAAAATTATTTTTATTAAAAATAACATACACAACTGCAATTGAACGTGAAAGAATCATTTCTCTATCTTGATTAAGAGCTAAGAAAAAAAATAAAACGTGATTTTCATATTTTATTTTTTTTCTCGGCTCCTAATGCCCATTGGCGGCTATAACTCTAGTTTTGTACTATTATAGGTCCCTACTACCCACACAAAAATCGGCATTCAAATCTGTGAGTTACAACTGCAAACGTCCCCTTGTTAGTAATTTCTCTGGTTGAGTTTCTAAAAAAAACTCCTGCTAACATTGTACCACCCTCATGCATTTTCGTTACATCATCATCACCGATGACATTTTGTATACATTTGTGAAAAGAAAAGGTGGTACTTTTTTTTTAATGGAGAGGATTACCATCCATATCATTTTCCATAATTTTTGCAATAAAAAAAACTTTTATTTTATATTTTCAAAATTTTGCTTAATAGAACCTATAAATCTTTCTATATTATGTTTTCTTGGAGGATATTCAGTCATTCTCGGTGCTGAACCGTGTATGAAAAACAGAAAAGAAGGGGAAAATAAACTATGAAACTTATTTTTTGTTGAAAGTTTAGTCTTTAGGAGTTCTAAACACACGTCTTCACTCCACGAGATGTAAACCCAAACTCCCTGTTTGTGTACGATAGAAACACTATTTCTGGAGTTAAAAGTTAATAACCAACGTTGTCAGTAAAAATTACACTACTGGTGATATCTTATCATAATTTTATTTAATTAGGATTGATGAATTAATTGCCACTTCTATTGGAATTAATTTATTAGAAAACTAGCTTCGGAAGCTAAACATTTAACTTTAGTTCTGAAACATACAAAATTTTCAACACATCAGTACTGTTATATCGATTATACATATATACTAAAATTTTCAAAAATATAAGACGAGAAATCAAATACATATTGGTACTCACCTGAGGAGATCTAACAGATATCTGAAATTTATCTATCGTGTAAGGGGGAAACTAGTTTTATAATGAAATAATTCCAATATAAGAGGCAATTAATTCATCAATCCTGATTATATTGATCCTTGTTTTTTTTGTTAAATATCAGATTGTTTATTGTTTATTGTGTTGTTTTTTTTTTGTTGTTTTTTTTTTTGTAGTCTTTAAGAAGCTAACGTGGTTGAGGATCAATCAAATAAGTTATACTTTAATTTTGGGGGCCTTAACCCTCATGTCATGTCCACATTTTCAATATTGCACTAACCTATAGCTAACACAGATCGGTACCCGGGTTTTCTCATATTCAAAATAAGCATAAATACTATAAAATATTAAAATAGTATCTTAACAGATTTGTAAAGAACGCAATGAAATATATAGAAAATATTTTATGTCAGAATTTAGAGTAAATTTTTTTTTTTTTTTTTCGTTTCATCCAAATTTGGGGTACGTTGGACCAGTCACTTCTGACCGATCTGTGCCTTTCTTTTTGTCCAGTATTGTTCATTCTTTCTGATCTTGCTTACCTCTCCTTTTCAGACGTTTCGTTTTGATTTTGAATTGGAACTTTTTTTTTTTTTTTTTTTCTTTGGTTATTTTTTTTGCACTATTACCAGTGAGCATATTTTCTGTGATACGGAGTTCGTTTAAGTCCTTCTCTGTTTCCCTAAACCAATTTGGTTTGGTCTTTTTGTTGCGAAAGTAGTCAACAAATTATTTGGGTTCATTCTGAGGATGTGTCCATAGAAATCAATTCATCTCTTCCTCATTGTGTCTGAGGATTTCATTTCTGGTGTGGATTTATTTGTTGTTATAAAATTTGGGGCCTAGATTTGTTCTTAATATATTTCTTTCTTTGATTTCTAGCCGTTAAATCGGGCCATGGTTGGTAATGGACAGTGATTCAGCTGGATATAGTGCTTCTAGTTTAATTACTGTGCTGTGATGTCTTATGGTATTCCATGAGAGGGACTTTTTGTTGTAAGTGTTTTTGGTGAGTTGGAAGGCCATTTCAACTTTATTTCTTCTAGGTTGTTCCAGCTGATCCATTCTCCAAGATATTTGAACTCTTTGATGATATTTCTATTTTTTGTTTGCCCACTTTAAGATGTTTTGGTAGGTTTCACATGTTTGTTATTATCTAGGTCTTTTCGAAGGAAATTTTATGACCTATTTTTTCTAATTATGTTGTGATTTTTTTAAATTATTTTTTTTATATTTCTAAGCCCTCCTGATGGCGGTCGCCTGCAAAACAATGTAATCTGCCCTGTACCACATGAGAAAAAGTAGAACATTGAAGTGAGAAACATTATTCAAAAGACGGAATAAACAAAAGGTAAGGTTGAAAAATTGAGTAAGGAAAAGTCAGTTAAGGGAAAACAGATTGTGGTAGTGGTTATTCCCCTGGCAGGGACCCTCACGATTCCAAGTAAATTACTGGGGAACCTATTACCACCCCCTGCTCTACGGGCCTTTACAGCAGCGAATCATGGACCAACCGAATACGTGTGCTTTTTCAAAGGATGAAGGCTATTTGTTCTCGAAGCCTTTTTCAAAAAAAAAAAAAAAAAAAAAAAAACCGAGGACAACTTCCATAAACTGTGAAATCATCCTTTGATATTTCCTAGCCAGCGATTCTCGATGGCTTCCGTCCATCCCAAAAATTTTAGTTATTTAGTTATTTATAAGGTTGTAAAATTTATCAATTATCCGTATAAGCTAGGATAAAGAAATACAAATAATTGTTTCTTTAAATTAAAACTTCAAATACATTTTATAGATATTTGATAATATACTACCAAAGAGCTGTCATTTCATAGCAGGTACTGAGGCTTTTTCTCCATTCTTTTTTATATATTTTTTTTCTTATCATTTAATAAGTTCTTCATTTTCAGTTTGTTAAATGTTTTTACCTTTGAAAGCTTTATTTCATTAACTGCTCAGCAGTAAAATTTAAATTGTGAAATAATTTTACATACAAGCCTATTAGAAATTAAATAAATTAATGAATTCTGGGAAAAGAGGCGTGTAATTTCCAACCCAAGGGCTGGGTTTTTACACCACGGAGAGGAGGGGGGGGGGCAAAAAGTTACTACAAAAAACAAACGGAATCTCAGATTCTTAGCAAGAACAATCACAGTTTATTTTCTCAATTTGTATTTTAAAAAACATATAATTATGTAAACAATGTATTACGAAGCAGTATTTTACCTCAGAAAAATAAAAATTATGGTAAAAAAAAAAAAAAATATTCCACAAAAAAACTTATTGAAAATAACGAAACATAAATCCAGTTAAAAAAATACCCCTTTCTTTAAAAATAGATGCAACAAATAATATATAAACACATGAAAAATTCAGATCCTAATAGCTAAACAAAGGAGTTACGTCACTGTAATAAGAAAAACCTCTCGAAATTTAAAAAATTTTTTACAACAAATTGTACCCATTCCTCACCAGCAAGATCCTCATCAGATTCTTTACAAAAAAACAGTTAATAATAATATTCTTCTGCAGCTTCATTGTAAAAGCTTCCTCATACCTTTTTCCTCTCTTATTTACTTATGTTTTCTGGCTCAGTTGACTTTCCTTTCACAGTAACCTTTTCTTTATAACATGGCATTGTTCCTGTACCACACCTTGGGGCAAAAGTGGGGGAAAAAACCTTAAATTCTATGATATTTTAAAAATAATTTTCATTATTTTTGAATATCTAAATAAATGGCATAAGGTTGTGGAGCTAATTTTTCGATTATTTCATTACCTGGATCTGTACGCGTACTTGAAGTTGCCCTTTTGTTGAAGATGAGAAAATAACTTTGTTCTTTCAAAAAAGGTTCCACCGAACTAGGCTCTCTGTGAGGGTTCATATTGAAGTAAATGTATCTAGGAAACAGTGAAAATAAGTATAAATTTCGGCCTCGGCCGTATTTGTTCAATGGATGAATTTATGTGTTATTTTTCGTTCTACAGAAACTTTTTGGACACGAAATTTCTTATGACTAGAAGAAAAACAAAATAAAGTTTATTATGGGAAAACTTGTCCGCTAGGAATAACAAATGAGTACTTAGGACATATGACAATCGTCTAGCTATGATAATTAATTATAATAAATAATAATGAAAATTGATTAATAATTAAATCATGAGTTACAAAATAAATGAGAAATCTTGTAAAAGGATACATCATGTGTTTACTATAATAATGTATAAATATTCATGTTTTACATTTGCTCGGAAGATTGAAAATCCAGGAGGTGAAGAAATAGATGATTTTTAAAGGAAGTAAGAGTGGAGCTTTTTCAAATTGAGATGGGCAGTGAACTCCATAAAGAGGAAGCGCGGATAATAAAGGATTTTTCGAAGAATACAGTTCGAAGCGTAGGAGTATACAGGCTGATGAGTTGGGTTCTAGTCCCGCCCAGAAAATGATATGATATGACTCGGATGTAAAAATTGGCTTATCGTATATTTATATTTGTTTTTATTAGTCTTTCTCATTAAATATATGAATGTGTATATATATATATATATATATATATATATATATATATATATTTTTTAGAAGATTTATGTTTATTCTTGTTCCTATATCCTGGTACTAAGACTCTTAAGAGATGTATGTGTTAGTTATTTTTGCATCAATAACTAGTATCAATAACTAATCATATATGGTCAGAAGGCATTTTACAACAGATTAAAAAAAAAAAAAATATGAATGAATGAATGAATGCTCTTTATTTGTTAAAGACAGAGTCTTGTACAAACAATAATATTATTAATAATATACAATAGATCCATAGCACGAGTCTAGTGCTCTTAAACAAATCCTTACATAACAATATTTTGTTTTTATATTGGAACAAAAATATATGATCTAAATTCTTTATCTTTATAATAGATATCAACGTTGTACATAATAGACATTTACATATGCACTTATCATCTACACATAGATCAATCACCTCTACACATTAATTAATATTAATAATTAGTTACATAATTAAATAATAAATAAACACACACACACACACACACACACACACACACACACACACACACACACACACACACATAATATTTATGCATACACCTATATAAACGCAATGTATAAATAAAGGCAATATATAAATAATATAAAATAACATCAAATATAAACAATATAAATTATAAACATACTCAAGACACATATTCATGTTATCACCAATATAATTTAAACAACAACCTTAAATCGATTCTAATAAATATCAGTTTATTCATTTTCATTTCAGTCATTGACCACATAAAGACAGCACCTTATATACATTCATCATGAAGAAATATACTTTATTTAATTTTTCTACACCGTCAATATTTAATATTGCCTCAATATTGTGGTTATCAGAAGACATTGTGATGTATGGCTGAAGAAACTGTTGTCTATATTCCTTGAACGTTGGGCAATAGAGAAGGATGTGGTACAAGCTATTGGAGATATATTGGCTGCATGATATACAAGTTTCCTGTGATTTGAATAAAAAAGTTTTGTTCTTAGTATATAACTTAATTTGTTCTTGGTTTGCAACTCTTAATTGACTGACACACCTCAACTTTTTTATGTGTACTTTGTATGTTAGGTACGTTTCGGGATTTGAGACATTGTAGTTACAGAGTAATCGGTATAATGAGAAGTTGGTTGACCTGAGAACTCTTTGAATGTCCATTGAAAATATAGAAGTTCTGTGCTTTTTCTAAGATGACATCTTTGTATCTGACAAGGCCGTTGGAAGGATGGGCAGAGAGCTCCTCTGTGAAGTGACTAAGCTCAGCTATCGCCTTAACTTGAGATACCCAATTATACTCCACATCAGGGTTATCACTGTCTAGTGCTTTCAGTCTATTAAAGCACAGTTTTGGCAGTCTCTCGTCAGGCATCAGTGAAAGTTTCGTCCATAAGTTTATCAACTTTTTGATAACCATCAGGCTCAGTGAGGTTCTCCCAGTCTCGAGGCGAACTATATAGTTTGGAGTGTTCCTGGGCCAACCAAAAAGATATTTTATGAATTTCAACTGCGCTATCTCGATCGCTTCGAGATACTTGAGACTCCATATTTCAGAAGCATATAGTAAGGTTGAGGAGACCATGGAGTCAAATAACGCTTTTTTTGTTTCCCAGGAATCGCTTTTGCCTTTTTTCAGAATGTCTATTACATATATATATATGGAGTACCCTGGTGTCTGAGCTGGCAAGCACTTGCTGCAGGAGTCGGTGGGCTTACTGGCCTGGAGTTTCGGGGTACCCAGTTTTTGTTCTGATGAGGACCCCATTAAATAAGGGGTCGAAACGTCAAAAAGAGAGGAGAGAGGAGAAGGAAGAAATAAAATATGTATATGGATAAATAATAAAATTGTATGAACAAAATATTGTAAATATAAAGGACCAAAAACCCGATTATTGTTAAACAGTTAATTTTATATATATATATATATATATATATATATATATATATATATATATATATATTTTTTTTTTTTTTTTTTTTTTTTTTTTTTTTTTTTTTTTTTTTTTTTTTTTTTTTAATCTGTTGTAAAATGCCTTCTGACCATATATGATTAGTTATGATACTAGTTATTGATGCAAAAATAACTAACACATACATCTCTTAAGAGTCTTAGTACCAGAATATAGGAACAAGAATAAACATAAATCTTCTAAAAAAAAAAAATAATAATAATAATAATAAATCGATTGAATCTAACAATTTCGGTTCTTATTTCCCGTTGGATGACCAAGTTAAAGGGCTATTATTTGTATCACTCACTCATTACCTCAGTTCTCTTTTGACGATTGCCATATTTATTTATTTTATTATTTTATATCGAAGGCTAGGGTATTTCGCTGGAATCATTTTCCTCCATATGTATAACTAAATTTAAAAAATTAAAATGGATTTATAACAGAAAAAAATATTTTAAAACTCAAGTTTTTTGATTACTTTTATAAAACAAAATATATATATATATATATATATATATATATATATATATATATATATATATATATATATATATCAAAAAATAGAAAAAAATATATATTAAAGCAGTAATACACTAATCATACTAAGCATCGTACTTGCAACATTAGCTGATAATAAATTTTAAACTAATTCGAGGAATTTGGGATAATATTAGAGTTATATACAGCTGAAATCGTATATTACGACAGCGGTTATAGCGACAAACCGGTCATAGCAACGACATTTTGAAAGGAAGGTTAGTTTCCTATAAATACCCACACAAATTACATTGCTTATAACAAAGACGATATTACGACCAAATAGGCTAAAACGACACAAAAATGAACGAAATTTGGGTGTTGGATATAGGTTATAGCGACGGGAAATCTACTTTCTAAGTAACATCGGCATTCCGAGTACTTCAAAGAATGTGTTCAAGCAACTTCATTACCCTCCGTAAAATTTATTTTTCCTAGAAAGAACTAGCCTAAAAAGGGGATGGTGTTGCACAATGTACCTCAGTTTTTTATGAACTTTACTTGTGTTCGGATGTAAAAATGTCTAAAACTAAACGAAAGTGTTTAACAATTGAAGAAAAGGTGAATATCATTTGGCGCTAAGAAGCCGGTGAATCAAACGCGAAAGTGAATTATGAATGCGGCTTACCCCATGTATCTACAATCTGGGAGAACCGTCAAAAAATTAAAACCGCCTCTGAGAAAGACAATTTTAAACCCAAAAAGCTGAGGTCATCTAAATCAAAAGAATTGGATGCAGCAATTTTAAAGTGGTTCAAATTTCAAAGAGACAAAAACTTCCCGATTAATGGTCCAATTTTAGTGGGAAAAGCTAGAGAGTTTGCATAGTTTTTAAAACTGGATTTCCTCCCTGATGTGTCATGGAGTCAACAATTCACAAAAAGGCATGGTATCGTTTTTGGGAATATTATCAAATCAAGGGCAGCTTCTGCTTCTGACAAAGAAGGTTGGTTGAAAACAGTTTGGCAAGAAATTCGGAATAACTATGCAGATTGTGAGATATTCAATGCAGTTGAAACTGGACTGTACTATAATTTTTCACATTAATACATAAATCTTTGTAAATTATCAATAACTATGTACATGCTCACTAAATTTAAATTGTAATACTTATAAAACCATTAATAAAATTGAGTTAAATAAAATTTTGAGTTTTCTTTTTATCCATTTACTAAATCATAAGGGGGAGAAAAATCATTGCTTATTACGACCATCGTCTATAACGAACTATATTTACTGGTCCATTGAAGGTCGTTATAAACGATTTAGACTGTATTTAATTTCATTCAATTTTGGTACTACTAAAAACATATGAAACAATATCATATATGATATTTTTTTTTTTTTAAACTTAGAACTTTTTGCTGATGGTCAGATTATTCTGGCTTAGGTTTTATTTAATTCTGCAGCTTATATTGCACATACATATATTCCAAGCTTGCATTTTTAAAATTTTTGACTTTTTGTTCTTACATTTGGACTCTTTCTGATCACTTGATGAATCTAATTATGGTACCATTCGACTCAGGATCGCTTGAAATGTATGAATCCAAAATTTCATACTTATAGCACGACTCTTTTAGATAATATGAGGTTTTACCCATCTTTAATCCTTAAGCTTCACAATTTGAAGGTGTCACAGAATTGTGACTCTCATAAATGGGTCTCAAAATTTGTATAAGAAATTCATCGCTTGCTTTAGTTTCAATGGTTTTTGTGGTTCACATTCCGATAATATAACTTCATCCATATATTAGTCAATGTATTAGAACAAGGCTGTGGTCTTTTTTTGGCCTCTGAAGCAAAACTTGGTTTTAAAGAGTACTAATCACTTGTTTATTTATGTTTTTTTTTTTTCAATTGGTGAAACAGATTTTAAAAAATATTTAGATCATCTTAGATTAGAACCATGTGACCTTTTTCATGCTATTTTAATATAGTTTGGAGAAGAATCCTAAATATATTCTTACATAGGTGTTATAGCATAGCTTATTGATTAATAACCACTGCTATTATTATACAAATATAATCATTTCATATTTTCTTATTAAACCCAGCAAAATAATTAATCTCTTATTCTTTGTTCAAAGTTGTCCTTCCAACTAAGTTCAATGGAATTTATTATTAAAAAAAAAAAAAAAAAAAAAAAAAAAAAAAAAAAACCTCTTATTAAGGTTGACACAGCCTCTATTACCTTCTGTTTCAGCTTACATATTTTTTTTTAATTTCTTATTAAGACTTACGTGGAACCCTCATACCCGACTCAAAAGGCAAGAACTCAACAGACACTTCAGCCAACTGTATAGACTATTAAACAGGACATCTCATCTCATCTTTCCGTTGAAAACAAACTTCTCATATACAAAACCATTATTTGGACTTATGGACTTGAACTGTGGGGCACAGCTAAAAAGTCGAATATCAAACGCATTCAATCCTTCCAATCCAAAGTCCTCCGAACTATAGTAAATGTTCCTTACTATGTATCCAATAAAACCCTCCACTATGATCTCAACATACCATACGTCCTCGACCTCATACCTTTTAAATTTTTAAAATTCCATCGCAACCTTTCTTTCCATCCTAACCCTCTGGCTCAATCACTATCCAGCTCAACACATCCTGATAACCCCCCTCGCAGATTAAAACGGCAATGGCCCCGAGATCTATTGTAAATATGTATATATGTTGGAGTTCTGGCACTGGCCAGCTTCTCTACTCATGCCCTGAGTGACTGACATTGCGCTCTCACTCAGCCTCCACCGGGTTTTCTTTAACTCCAGTGACGCAGCTGAGAGAGAAGAGCTGGGACTTCTCTGCGCCGGGCCTGTCCTTCCATGAGTGGAGAGGCAGGGTCGGTTGGGAGATCCCTAGGATGAGTGTGTCTTGTAAATAAAGTATGAATGTAGTTTTAACTTTTAATTTAATTTAGCTTTATTTTTATTTTTACTTTTATTCAATTTATTTTCATTTTATTTTATTATTATTATTTTGTCTTATGTGTAAATATGTTTTTTTTATATTCATATATTTCACTTGTATGTTTATTCTATATTGCATATTGTTTATATATATCAGCATAGCTCTTTTTTGTTCTATTTAATTTTTTTTTTTTTTTTTTTTTTCATTTTATATTTTTTTTTTTTTTCTTTCTTCTCTTATTGTACATATTGTGTGAATGTAATCATGAAGTCATCAATATTACTTATTGCCCACATTTGTGGCAGATTGTAATAATTCCTCAATAAATGATTGATTTAAAAAAAAAATTCTTATTTTTTTTAAATCAGTACAGTGAAATCAGATTTACTATTGAATTAGGGTATTGAAATAAAAAATGCAGACATATGTAATGTTTTAATTAATTGAACAATTGAAAATTTGGCTGTTTATAAAATTATATCTACGTAACAATAAAGTTTAGTTAACATGTCGGAAATCGTGGATGTTCCGACACAGAACTCAATCGCCAATTTTTTCCCAGATTCCCCTTTGCTAAGGCGTTCTACAATGTTTTTCGAACTCAGTTATAACAAGTTTTTTTTTTTTTTAGGTGCCATAACTCTTTAAGTTCATAAAGAGACCACTCGCGACGACAATAGGGCCCAGGCTGGTTTGATACATTGGATGGATGTTCTATGCTTTTAGTAATTCAGTAAGTACGATTACTCAGAACTTGACTGTTTTGAGGTGTATGGGATCCACCCCTAATTCTAAAACCCCTAAGTCTATTTAGTTTTTATTGCGTCATGAAAACTAATAAGACGGGACCTATCCTATTTCACATGAACTCCGAACCACGGCTTACAATGTCTTGATAAAACATTTTAAAAAAATTGTATGTAATAAAAAAGATTTTTTTTTCTTCAAATCAATCCCGATAAATGGATATCTGTATTATTGAAGTTTCACTGTATTACTTTTTTTTCAGTGACAAAGCCACTGTTTTTTTTTTTATTCAATGTTTTTCCCTGACCAAAACAAATGATTGAAAGATCCAATGTAAAATAAATATTTAAATTGTTAAACACTGATTCCCATATGGCTATTGTATAAAATGATAGATGGCTGCTGTAGAGAGCATGGTTATTTCATAGCCTAAGTCTAATTGCTGCCAGAGCTACGAGTATCAGAATGAATCTTTCATGAGTGCTTGCATTCATTATATCACTTTTTGTACCAGTTCTCGTGTAACCATCATTTAAAATAGATGAAGAACTTACCTCTCACGCCTATCCTCTTCAAAAACTAATCATATGTTCATGTTTTATATAATAAACGAATTGATATAAGATGATTATTACATTACAGACAAGGCAAAAGGTAGCTTTCCTTTAGTAAAATTGTTTAAGGAATTTGCTCAACGGTTCTACTTGTTTTCTGGAGTGCTCGATCCGAAGGCAATGAAGGGATCATTGTTTACTGATTATAAACATGTGTCATCAGCATAAGTGGTGAGGACAGTGGTAGGATGAGTTGAGATGTCAGCTGTATACACCGTGTATAGGATGGGGCCTAGGATACCCCGATAATTAAAAAAAAAAAAAAAAAAAAAAAATTTCGATATTACAGGGAAAACTGAAAAAAATTGTAACATTTAAAAAGATTTATTTTTCATATTAGGCAGTCTCCATTCCAGACAAACCAGCATCACAAGAAACATATAGAAAATTTAATGAGTAATTACTTAATTAATTAATTAAGTAGTTAATTCGACATATTTTATTATTTCACAATAAATAATCAAATTACATGCTTGTAACTCACAATAAAAGTTGACATACCTAACAACAAACAATTAGGCGATAAACAAAAACTTTGAACAGTTTTATAACCTTCTACTAATGAACCATATCATCACATGGTGGGCTAAACCTAAATCATTAACACAAATAATTTTCAAAACGCTTAATTTTAAAATGATTGTTGCTCAAACAAATTTGAAACTTCTTTCGCCTTACTTTATCAACATCGTAAATCAACGATAACATTTTCTAAAAAAAAAAAATGTTGAATGGACCAACTCCTACTTCATCCAACTTTCGCCTATTTAACTTACTGCTTTTTTTTCTTTTTTCCTCTGTCTATTCTTAACGTAAACGAGATCTACTTAAAATTAAAAGCTCTCCTGTTTTTAAAAACTCTTCTTTTGTTTATGATAAAACACTTCACAGATTAAAAGAAAGCTTCCTCTCTACCTTTGAGTAAATCATTTTTAAATTCCTATTAGTAGTCACCGCTGGAAAAAGGTGAGGGGAAATCGAAGATTGGACTAGTTGCTCCGGGGGAAAAATCTTGAGTTGAAGTGAGCTCTTTTTGTCCCCGCTCACAGAAGTTACCTCCACGTTTATTTTTTCATTTTTCAAAATTAATTTTGATTTTTTTTTTTTTTTTTTTTTTTTAACTTTTTATTTGAAGAATTAAAAGCTGCCTCGCTCAAGGGCAATGCATAATATGGATGATAAAGACTCATTCATAGAATATTGTATACAGTATAATGATATAAAATAAAGTAAAAGAAATAATATAAGATAATAAAAATAAACAGCCTCTAAATACACAAGAAATAAAATAATTAAGAAAGAAAAGAATCATAAATACATTCATACTCTATATACAAAATTTACAAACATCGCGAGAAACACCCCGATCTAAGCCCGCCCCCCGATTTGAAAGGCAAGCCACGATCAGAGAGTTCCCAGCGCTATTCTATCAGCTTCGTTACTAGCAGAATCTAGTGGAGGCTGAGAGAGAACGCTATGGCAAGTCGCACAGGACTTGAGTAGAGAAGCTGACCATTACCATAACTCCAATAATAAATATTTACAATAAGTCTCGGAGCCATTGCCGTTTTAATCTGCGAGGTTGTTTATAAGGATGTGTGGAACTAGATAATGAATGAGCCAGAGGGTTGAAAAAGTTGTGATGAAATTTAGATAATTTAAGGGATATGAGGTCAAGGACAAAAGGTATATTGAGATCATTATGTAGGGTTTTGTTGGAGACATAATATGGAGCATTTACAATAGTACGAAGGACTTTCGATTGGAAGGATTGAATGCGTTTGATATTCGATTGTTTTGCCAAAGTCCATAGGTCCAAATAGGTTTAGTGATCGCTGTGTATAAGAGGATTTTCTTTTCAATGGAGAGTTGGGATGTCCTGTTTAGTAGTCTGTACAATTGGCTGAAGCGTTTGCTAGGTTCTTGCCTTTTCAGTCTAGTGTGTGGGTTCCAAGTATGTATTTTGTCTAAGCAGAACATTTCAAAATAATTTGTCTTTATTGAATCAGTATCGATAGAAATATATTTAAAAAAAAAAAGAGTAAAATTTGAAATATGTTTAAATAAATGCATAAAAGTAAAACATATTTTGTTTTATTTTTAATGACATAACAACTATATAATAATCATGTAATGTATAAATAAATATATATTACAAATTAATGAAATTAATTGAAACTGAAATACAAGAACTTGACGTAGATACCTTTCCATTAGAGTTATGAATAGGGGATATGTTGTGCCCATTTTCCTTATTTCATCATCCATTGATAATAATATGATACTGAACTATAGTCGAGATATGTGATTGAGTTTTAAGGAAAAAAACGAAGAGGAAAATCAAGATCAAAACTCCTGATATAAGAATTTTCAATTCCATTTTCAAATTCATTACACAAATCAAAAAATACATGAAAACTTAAATTAGGTACTATAAAGATGATAATCATCAGAATTTCGGGACTGTTTAGTAAATTTACAAATGTTAGTTGTACAATGGTTTAGCAATTTTCGGCGAAAACATTTTACCTATTCACACACGAATGATATTTTAATTGGTAATACCATTACTATTTTACGTAGCATTTACTTCTTCGTTAAAAAAACCAATTACTGTTCTCATTATTGCTATTTAATTTTTATTATTTATTTAAAGCGACAAGAATCTGCTCGTCGTTACAAACTACTTCAACATTTACTAGACAAACGATCAAAGCTCCCAATTCATTACAAAAGACACATTTACATGACTGTGATAAGACCTATTTGGACTTACGAAGTTGAGCTTTGGGACTTCACTAAACCATCAAATTCATCTCGTATCCAATCCTTTTAATCCAATATCCTTCGAAAAATCCTAAATTCCCCTTACTTTGTCACCAATAAACTTATCCATAAAGACCTTAATGTTCCATATGTTGCTGAGTTAGCCCAAACCAGATACCTATCCTTTCATAGTAAACTCCAGTGCCACTCAAATCCATTAGTTTCTCAGCTTGCTTCCCACTCAAATCCCGATAATCTTCCGAGGCATCTGAAAAGAAGATGGCCTAGACATCTTCTAGTGTAGAATTTTTATTGAAGTGCTACTGATGAGTAGTTCTTTTCAAGTTTTAAAATGTTCTTGTAATCGTTATCAGCTCATTTACCTGATGTATATATTTATACAACTGTAAATTTCAAAAAATTGATATAAAAAAAAAAATTTATGTTCAGTACCTGATTTTGGCTTCCCTAATGGTATTATTTCTTCCATAAGTGGAGGTACTGGTTTGATTGGGGGATTTCTAGGTTGAGTGAATATTGTAAATAAAGATTAATGGTGTTTTGAACTTTTAATTTAATTTAATTTTAATTTTACTTGTATTATTCTTTTTATTTATATATTTCACCTTATATATTTTTATAGTTATCTTTATATCTTGTATGGTTCTTTTATAGTATTTATATATTTTGTAGCCCTTTTTCTGTTTTTAGTTTTCTTTATATCTTCCTAATTATATTAATCTTAAAAAAAGAAAAAAGAAAAACAAGAGATCTTAGAAATGTTGGAAAGAATAACCGTGGTATAATTATTTCTTAAATTGTTGGTGAAGGGCGGAGGGGAGGGGGGAGAGAGCTGGCAAGTGATGGATCGCTGGAACCCTGAGCTTGGCACAGATGCTCTGAAACTAATATACAGGTTCCTCACACGACCTAATTTTTTTACATCCTTTTTTAATTTATTTACTTAAAGTCACTAATTTATCAGCCCCTGATAGTGTTATAGGCGCAAATTTAGTGATTATTACAATTTTTCTTGTTATAGTATAAAATATAAATATACCATAATATTCTTAAAATTGATCTAATGAAAGGCTTTTGATAGCGTTTTTACTATATGATTTTCGAACGAAAATAAATGTAGGCAACCATCTAATATCTCAAAATAAATACACAAATCTACTAGATGATCTACTAGTTCAGCGATATCGCTCCTTCCCACAGGCTCGTGCTTGGCAATGCCTCTGGTCTGTCCTGGAATAGTGAGACCCGACCGGACACATCGCTCGGAAAGCGCTTTGACCTGATATCTTGGCAAGCCACCAGATAATGGGATTATGTAATCAACTTTTAATCACTCCCAAGAACCAACTTTCACTCTATTGCTCTTATTTAGATTTCTTGTTATCTTATTATTACTTCATTTTTTTTTTCGCATAGGCCATCTAAGGATTACGATATTCAACTCTTGCATTTGGGATGGGTCTTAATGTTTGCCTAGTAGTCACGCATCATCTGGCTGTGTTGCTCTTTGCTTTCCTTTGTCCAGAGGGCGCCTGTCTTTTTCTGTGAAGGTTTGTCCAGGAAGCTTGTTTGCTTAAGTAAACTCCTTCAGTCATTTTGACTTAATTTTCCTGTTTTGCCAATATGTAAGAAGTTGGTTGGTCCACCTCGTGGGATGCATCCTGGAGACGTGTCCATAAAATGCTTGACGTCTCTTTCTAGCAAGGTCTGTGATTTTTTCTGAATACCTGTAGAGTTCCTGATTGGCTCGCCATCAGATAGAAGTCATTCCCATCATTAATGGGTCCCAATACCTCCCTCAATATCTTCCTTTTTTGGATCTCTAATTTGTTCATGAGTCCCTTCCTTTTGAATATAAGACATTCAGATGTATATAAGGTTTCAAACCGGATAACTGTCTGGTAGTGTTTCATTTTAGTGTCGTGGGACAGGCACTTTTTATTGTAGGCGTTCTTGGTCAATTGATACGCCAAATCTAATTTGTTCACTCAAGGTGATAGAGCCACTCCTTCAGAGAGACAGACTCCAGCCATTCTCCCAGGTATTTGAACTTGTTTGTAATTCCTTATTACTTAATTTATTAAATACTATTTTTCTTTGTTTCATATACACGCGAAGGTCCCTTACCTCTCTTCTGAATCTAATGACCAAGGTGACATTATTCCATAACATCGTAACCTTCACCCACTCTATAATGCCACTGGTAGAAAAAGGTAATTAAAAAGTATCGTTCCTATAACTATGCTACCCCATACATATCGGATTACAGATCAGTTTTGGTATATTTTAGTATATAAGGGATCAGAAAAAAAAGAAATCCTAGAACCACCTCCCTTGTCCGTATCGTCCATCTACAAAAGGTAAAATTAGTTTTGTTGTGAATAGGAAAAATTTCACTTCCCATTAAAAATAAACAAACAACAAATTATTTTCTTAAATTTTATCTTATAATATTCAAAATGTTATTTAATATAACTAACAAAAATTTAATTTGAATTCGGAGAAGTTACTTCTTCTTTTTATTAGTGCATAATTTAAACTCACTGTTGGAGAATTACCAATATTTATGATATCTGACCTCATCAAGGAATAAGATGAGGGAGTTACGACCAAATAGTTTGTCACTGTAACAACCATTATGATGTAATAAACTTAATTTTTAATTGCCAATTATAAATATGAAATATGTTCACTGCTGTTAAATTTTAGCCAATTGCCTAAAGTTCTTCTGGCACCTAATCAATGTTGTTTTTCATTAATTCCAAAAATTATTTTCAAGAGATTATAAGTGACGGATAAGCTACTAACAAATTGTCATCCGACTGTCCTAGGATGCAACAACCAGGTCCCTCCACCTCTGCCATTTTTCCCTTCCTTGCGTGACCGTCATCCAATTCCTGAGCATCATTTGTACTGTCATCAGCCCTCTTTAGCTTTAGCCCTAGAAGGTTTTTTAACACTATACAACTTCTCAATCAAATCGTTTTATATCATTAAACATTGAATTCAAGTTCTCAAAACTCTATAATCATTTCATTTGACTCATAATTACATAATCATAAGCCCAATTGATGGACGGTCTATTGGTACAATGTGGTAATTGGTACACTCTGCGACAAGATGTTAGACAAATCCTTGTAAAAAAGATCTTTTTATATATTTATTTTTCTATTGATTTTAGTTTCTTAGCACAGCTTGATGTATAAGTTAAGATATTTGAAAAGGAGACAGAATTATCAGACCTTGCCGAATATTTAAATCCCATATTAGTAAATATTCACAATTGATTTGCGACAAAATGATAGATCACAATGTCGTTTTTTACGATTTTCTTAACTTTCTTGAATAAATACCATTTCTACTTCTGAGCTGTGTTGAATTTGAACGAAATTATACAAAACTAAACACGTCCATTATAGTGAAGAATAATAATGTCATTCAAAAGAAAAGCGCCGTTTGATTTTTTCACTAATGAGGATGAGATGTGTTCTAGGAAGATCACAAACCGCCTCAAACGCACTTTTTCATCGGCCGCGAACTTTTTGAGGCACGGAGAGACACATGGAACCCATCGCTCAACTGTGGGCCCTCTGGTTTGTCGTTACAAGGAAAACGGAATATGCATAAAACTCTTGTAAAACGGCAAGTGCTATCGCTTAGGCAGCCTGGAGTTCAAACGAACCTTAGTATAATGTCCAAAAATTATTTAAAAAATCAAAAACACTAGTTAAAAAACGAAAGCCAATTATTTTGTCGTCACAAATTAGCTAGTGTGGATATGTCAGAAATATAACATTATGGACTGAGTAGGGGAGGAAATTTGTCTTTATTGATGAAAAAATATTTAATCTGGATGTGTCTGTTGTATTTTTTTTTATTTTCATGGCCCAAGAAAAGAAGAACATATTTTAACAAAGCGGCAACTGAAAGGAGGAAAGTTACTAATTTGTGACGGCTAAAACTTTTATTTTTTTCTAGCTAGTGTTTTTGACTTTTTTATTAGTCTTTGGACATTCCTAAGGTTCGTTTGAACTCGAGGCTTGATCTCAACATCAAGAAAATCATTAAAAACGACAGTGTGTCCATCATTTTGTCACAAATAAAATATGAATATTTACTAATATTGGGTTTAAATATTCAGCAATGCCTGATTATTCTGTCTCTTTTTCAAATATCTTAAATTATACATCAAGCTGTGTTAAAAAACTAAAATCAATCGAAAATAAAGAAATCATGAAATGATTTTCTTATTTACGAGTACAAGGTGAGTCTAACATTTTGTCGCAGAGTGTAGAAGATACACTAAAATGTAACAAGGATATGATAACCGATAGTTACTAACCTTATTAAGAGTCCTAATAAAATTTTGTAAGAAGATGGTTTCGAGACCTTCTAATATACAACTATCATTGGAGTGCTATCAACAAATTGTTAGTTTCACTACAACTTAATACATTTATCAATCCAAAGATTCACTGGATATATTTTGGATTGTATAGCAGTAACTTCCATAACAAAAAAAATAATAATGATATCATAAAACTGTTTATTGTGTAGATATTAGTATTTATTCATGAAAAAAAAAAAAAATAATAAAGCCTTCTAAATCATCGATAAAATGGTATAAGTGCTATCGTCTCCGAAATATGAGCCGGTCAAAACAGATAAGGAGAAAAAATTGTAGTATGTACTTCTTGTCTTTCGTCAACCTAACCTTCCAACTCTTTTTGCTTCCATTTCAGGAATCGTTTAGCGTAAGAATTTGGAGAACACTAAATTTTATTCAACAATAAATATCAATATTTTTATTCATAGGTTCTGCAGACCGTGTACCCATTACTTGCTAAATTATCCTCGTCCACTTGCCCATGTCAACTGCACATATTTCATGCTAGTCTTGTCAACCTCAGTCATTCTTCCTACAAGTCCATGCTGTCTTATTCTTGATTATTGTTTATTCGTACTTATATGGTCTATTTATGTTCTTTAAGAGCACCCCGAAGGCATTTTTTCGTCGTTTTTCTTAATTCGGAGCGTACGCACTTACTAAAGAAATATTGCAGAAACGGTCCTTTCAATCTCATTTTACATATTCATTCGTTAATTTGTGAGAGGAAGCTGTTGGCAGACTATTAGATCTGTTACTATGTTGTTATCTTTCAGCTCGGTTAGCTCTGTATCTCTCCATCCCATCTTCTCAAGTGTTACTACATCCACCCACTACATTCTATTCTTACCATTCACAAGTCCAATGTTCCTGCATTTGTTACGTTTCTTTGGCATAGAAGAGGAGTCGATCCTTGAGACAACCCGAAGGTAGAGAAACAGAGGCTGAGTGTAGCCGAAAGAGCCGACCGATGGGCTACAGCTACTACTGCAGTAAGAATGTACATAATTTTGCAACGCAAAAATATCAAATAAAAAATCATTCTTTTTGGGTGAGGATTTGCGATCTATTAGGCAAGTAAGATAGATTCAAATAGGAAAACACTTTATGCTGGGACAAAGTCCCTTATAAATAACAACTAATTACAGCAATCAATATCATTAAATCATAGAATAGAAGAAATTAAAATTAATAACATAATAAAGAAACTATTCGCACATACGAAACATTTGAGCAAAAGTAAGTAAAAGTCATATACATATTAAGGAGAATTCATATTAAATAGAATCCAAATTTTAAAAATATATTGAAGTAGGATGATAATCAGGAAAAGGGGTGTATCACGGAAATATTGTCTGCGGATGAAAGGGTAACGCTGACTTGATTCGAAGTAAATGTGGAAAAAATGAGAGCCTCTAGAGACACCGAAGACAAAACTTCATGATTCGCTTTAATTTGTCAAGTCTTGTCGAGTCAAGGTGAGGGAACAAGAGGCAAGACACTAAGAGCTGGAGTAACTTAATTGAAGGTACACTGTTCCTCAATTCATTTCGGTTTTCATGAGCATTAATTTTCTCATAAAGTTATTTACGTTTTGCACACACATAAAGTAGTTAAGTTTCGTATGAAGTTTAAAGTTTAAGTAACCATGTGTGTTTGGGGAGAGTGTGTGTGTGTTTATTAAATTATTATTTTCTTCTATAGGGGTTAAGTAAATTTAAATAAAACTAATATTTAATACAAAATTTTAATTACGTCTAACAATATCAATAGAGCCCATGTTCCAGTTTTAAGAAAGCTTTCATTGGAAGAAAATTCTAACTAAAAATTACAGCCAAGCATGAGAAACAATCTCTTGAACCAAGATTCAATCGAAGGTTGATCCTAAGCCACAATGGGACAGGTCCAATATATTGAATATTCTCCATAGAGGGCTTGGATAGGGAGATACGGTGTATATGTTTTTGTATTATTGAATGAAAAGTATGCTGTAAACATTCAATGTTTGTTTCATACCAAAGATCATTCCTTATTTTTTTTTAATATTTTTATATTTGTATTATTTCTATTTTACATTTATTTAAATTCTTCTCTCTGCCTATAATACCTTTCTCAAAATCAAAATCAAAAATGGTTTTATATATGAATTCGTAAATTGTTATACATTTTTTATTTATTAGATGTATTACGTTTCAGAATTATTTTTTGATTTATGCTATACTGCGTTTCTTGTGTGTGTTTCTTCCTGAAGTGATCGTGTCTTCAATTATACTAAAATTGTTTTTAATTTCGTATTGTATGTCTACGCAATGCTTCCTGTGTCTTTGAAAAAATACTGAATATTTTTATTAAGGGTAGGATTATACTGTCATATTCAAAACCTAAATATCTCCTATCATCAAATTTAGTTTTGTCAATGTTATTAAAAGTACTTATTTTTTTTCAATGTATAAATTTTTTGATTACCCAATATTATCGCTATTTTATATATTTTTTGTTTATATGCGCATGAGTAGTTTCTTCACATTATTATTATTTTGTAGGATTCATATCTATACAATTTATCTAATTTTTTTTTCACTATAAAATTTTTGTTATTTATGGTATTAGATTGAATTTAATCCTTTTTCTTTGGGGGGGGGGATTAAGCTCTTCCGATGATCTTTCCTTTTTTAAGTGATTTTTATTTTCTAACAAATCATCACTTAAATAAAAATATTTGGATTAAATTATTTAGGTATTAATTTGTTCTTATTTTTATGATGGTATTAAATATGCTATTCTACATTTTTTTTTCTATTATTTTATACGGTTTATAATCTTCCTAACTACAAACATATATTTTTGTTATAAATTTCAGTTATTTAAAGTTTCGGTAGCCTTTGATACGGCTAAAACGGTTGAAGCTCTATTAAAACATGAATTAATTTTAAATCTGTGCGAACGGCGAGAATAATAATTATGCGTGTTTTAAATGTTGCCTTTCGAATCATAATAAATAGTGTTGATTTTCGTTGTCGTAACGTCTAAAAATATAATTTAACCATCAGCACCCAATCCTTTTGTAAAGCCTATGCTATGTTTTTTTATTAAATATTTTAGATATTTAGTAAATAATATTTTCATGAACACATAACAAAATGTGTTAAAGCAACAGATAAATCATACTGAACACTAAAAATTAGTTTGTAAATTGTTTTATCAAAAGCAAAAATGATCAATTTTAGACCCTCGATAACAGTATAAAACAAATTTATTTTGCCGCAGTTTTTAATTATTGTTATTACTGTTTCGTGGATAAGTATATTGGGAAACGTAGTAACCACATCTAAAGAAATGAAGCAAAAATTAAAAAAATTTTATCTAAATTAATAACTATTTCTACCCCATTTTTTTAAGATCGAACGGTTTGTTTACAATAAGATTAGTTAAAAACTAGGTTATATAAACGTAAAAAATTCGCAACAGGATGTTACAAGAGAACATGGATGCTTGTCACATGTCCGCAACACAACCATTCTATCCATCATTTCTTGTTGAAGACGTTTACGTCAAGGGTGCAAGGGGAAACAATGGACTCTGCCTTGGTATTGTATCATATTTTTTAACTAAACAATTTTAAAAATTCAGAAATTACCAATGGTGTAATATGAAATTGCATAATGCTTATACATTTATATCCAAAAACAATTTAAACAATATTCCAAACAAAAAAGAAATGATACTTAGACAAATATTACAATAATCCACGGTTAAGGGGAATAAGTATTAGCACAATAATTATACATTCATTTCTTTTTTTACAAGAAAATCAAAGAAATAATAAAATTAGGGAAAAAAATGTAAATAAATTATTCGATACAATAAAAATATAGTAATAATGGCAAAATCAAATAAATGTTTAAATAATAAATAAAAAGCACATTCATACATATTCACACTGAGTCTAAGTGAAGTCCCTATTATTCAAGGAGTTAAGAAGAGTTCCAGGAGATGTTAGCGCATCTCTCTCGCCACGCCGCCGGTTTGCGAGCCAGTGGAGGTAAGTGAGAGCGCTTAGGCCGCAAACAGTTTTAGTTATTTAACTATGAATTTTAGTTAGTATAGTTTTAGATAAAATAATGTCAATTTTATTTCGTTTATAGTGTAGGTTAAATATAAAGAATGACGAATAACAAAGGTAAATAATAATTATTAATATACACTTACTTGATACAGTATCCCGATTCTTTTCCGTCTTCATATTTTTCCTCCTCAAAATTTACAACAGTCTGCCAACTCTGGAACACTTATCTAGCGTAATTTAAAAAATGTTGGGCTTTTAATATGTTAAAAGTATACTGTAGTAGCTGTGATACTTTGTAAATCGAAAACAAGGCCATTTTTACATATAACTGTCACAACACTGTTAACGCGTTGTGTTACGGCAGTGCCTTACATAGAAGAGGTGACTCCGATACACAACATTGACGTGACGCATTGGAACGCTCTGATGTTACCGTGTTCCAGTTAAGGAGCAATATCCAAACGGATAGTCACTGTTGCATTATGATACCATCCTGTATGGCTGGACACTACACAAAGAAAAGTACAAATTTTCTTTTCCTATCACATCCATGAGCCATATAACTACATATTCATGAAAAAACAGTTTCCAATGAAACAAAGTCTATTTAATCACTCGTCGTGAACAAAGAAGCAAGCAGTATATCATTGCGACACATTCCTTTGTGTATTTATATAAATATTAGGAATAAGAATCACATTTTTGTTCTGCTTTTTTACCTTTAGAAATTTTTTAAAATAGCTAAGTCTCTATATTCGTATGTTTGTGATGTGCTATTCAACATAAAGCAGAAAAATTCCTTCTTCCTACGCTTTAACCTGTTTTTATCGCAGAATTTACGACAGCGCATGTGCATTCAGTCTCTAATGCCAATTATTTCCTAGTCCATAAGAAACGACTTCAAATCAGCCATTTTTTCAAGCCAATGGATAAAACTAAATTCCAATACTCCCGGCATAGAATTCATCAATCCTAATTTTATTGATCCTTCAGTACCATCAGGAGTACCTCGAGTGTTCCTTGATTAGTTCGTGTTAACAGAAAACTTATGATAATAAGCAAGTCTTATTCACATGATGTAAGCTGGTAGAGAAACGATCACTTACTAAAACGTATTAATGCTTATCGGAAATTTATTTATTTTTTTAAATAAAAGATATAAAGGCATGGAAGTGTATATTTTTTTAATTGTTTGTTCTCAACCCTTTGAATATTTTCTTCATGTTTAGAGTCCATTATCACTAAGTACGTTTAATATTTGTTATAAAATCAATAAAAATCGAAATATATCTACTCTGGAGCAAAGATTTGAAATTTTCGTAGAGAACCTCTTTTTTTCGTGGGATTATTATTAGAGTTATTATTTTTTTTTAACCATCAAAATATTTTTTCTACTTCGATTATGTTTTGGTTTTTTTATTCCAAATACTTCGAAATCGATAATTTTCAACATTACTTACTTGTCACAATCGTCATGAATTTCAATATATTTTATATCTATGCTAAAAACTAAAACTTATTCCTTCCCTAGCTCAGCTTACGGTCCAATTCTAGAGAGATAAAAGGTGTGTGGGGGGGGGGGGGGGGAAGAGGTGGGTTTACATGTTACACATTTCCCCTCGGCCTCTGTAAGTATCTTTAAGGTGCTCTCCTTTCTCATGAAATATTCCCGGCTGAAGTTCACATCCGGTCTCATCATAACGGATCTCTTATTCTGTGAGGAAGTCTTACGATTCCCAACCGGTAGCCTTATTCTGGGAATAATATATTCTTACGGAATAAATAAAACTAAAAAGTTATTAAAAATTGTATTTTGTATATAATTACATAAGATTTTTTTAAAAAATTTAAGCATTTTAAACCTGATTATAACACTGATATTTTAACTTTCTTTTTTTTTAATTTTTAGTAAAAATAATGAAATATACATATAATGAGAACAAAGCATTTCACTCCTGACATTGCCATTAACAGTTTTTAGAGCACAGTGTACAACAGTACACCATAATTCGATAGATCGTTTGGAGGGGCCCCATCATTCAGAAACATTAAATGAGGTTTTAAAAAAAAAAAAAGGAAAGATGTAATAAAGTATAGTAAATTATTTTTTTTACATATTTATTCAACATTAGACCAATAAAAAACAAAAAAAAACAGTGAATTTAAATTTTTTTTAAATATGTATGATTGTCCTGAAAAGGGTTTATAAGATTTATTCAATAAATTTGAAAACCAGACTGTAACATAAAAACATGAATATATATGTATATAAATTTTTAATATTTTTTGAAAATTCCTCACTCCTCACTGGAGAACCCTAGAAGCCGTCAAATTTCTCAAAAACTGCAGAATTTAGTTGGCTTTTTATTGGTGTAACTCATGATACAATTGCACTTCACCTTTTGAGTCTAACAGACGTTTTTTCTGATGCTAGAGAGAATAAATACTTGATTGCTCCACATACCTACTAGATTGAATAAATGTATTAGTTTTTTATCACTTGTCCATATGCATGATGGATAAAGAGTTGTGAAGGTGGCAAGCCCTCCCTCCCCCCCCCAAAAAAAAAAAAAAAAACTTATTTATAGGGAGTTAAGGGGGGGTTAACCAAATTCTTGCTGATTACCTAATGTTACATAAACGTACTTTTTTTTTAAATATAAAAAATAATAATTTATGATTATTTGAAGATATTAAATACTAATTAAATACCTATTGGGCCTTAGATGTAATTAAATATTATTAGATGTAAAAATGAGGATAAAGAAAATAGTCCTTCTTGCGTGGTCAGATGTAAACTCACTTGTCTAAATAAATAGAACTTTTCTCTTTCTGAACTTCCCATGAGTTAGAATGTTTTTTTCTTCATTTTTTTTAAGACTAGAAAGAACAATGTATGAATTCTAAATAATGTAAAAAGGGTGATAATAATCTAAAATAAAAAAAATAAAAAACCCCTTAGTTTAAATTTAAAAAATACTTTCTTTAAAATAAATTAAATTTTTTTCTTCTCATCAACTAAAATTTGAAAAATTTTACATAATAAATGTTGAAGATAAAAAAAAATAGCGAGGATTATTATTATTGGTGAAACATATTAAAATGGATTATTGCAGCGCGTGTTCAAAATGTCCTCCATTACTTCGGATGCAGGCTCTAGCGCGCTTCCTCATTGCCCCAACACTGACATTTAATGACAACTTGGCTTTTACTACTTCAGCAGCCTCAAGTATCTTTGCTCGTAGTTCCGCCACACATGTAATTGGCGTTTTGTACACCTCTTCCTTCAAGGCACCCCAAACGAAAAAATCAAGGGGGGTGAGATCCGGGGACCTAGGCGGCCAGGATACCACTCCTCCGCGACCTATCCAAGTGCGATATGTGTCATTAAGCCAATTCTTCACTGCGGTGTAGTGCGGTGGAGCTCCGTCATGCTGGAAGACAATTTCTCTTCTGACTTCTGGATCCACTTCTTCCAGAAGGACCTGCAGATCAGTTTGCAGGAAATTTAGGTAGGCTTCACCATTTAAATTCCCTTCAAAAAAATAAGGCCCCAGCTTTATGTCATCAACAACACCGACCCATACGTTGCAGGAAAACCGATGCTGGAATGAGCTCGTTTGGCAGACGTGAGGGTTCTGAGTAGCCCAGTAATGGGAATTGTGTGTGTTATAAATTCCTTGCCTCACAAAAGTAGACTCATCAGTCCAAAGAATTTTTTTAAAAAAATGATATTGCTCTATATCGGAGTTAAGGAGCCATCGACAAAATTGAACTCTCTGTGGGTAATCGGTCTCCAGTAGGTCCTGTACTTTGGAAAAATGAAAGGGGTGTAACTTCTCTTTTTTTAAAACGCGCCAAACTAAACTTTTACTAACTCCCGTATGAGAGGCAACTTGGCGGACACTGGTAGTGGGGGATTCCTCTACTTCACTGATGATATGTTCTTCTATGTCTACATCCCTTAATTGAGGCCCAACCTCACGTCGTGGTTTTATGACTGATCCGGTTTCTGAAAGCCGCCGGAATGTCCTGCTGAAAACGGCAGGGCTTGGAACCCGACGATTTGGGTATCGGTTCTCATACTCCCTCTGAGCTGCTAGCGCATTGCCATTGCAGAACCCGTAGATGAAAACCATATCTGCGTACTCACTTGTGGTGAAGTCCATGGCTGAAGAGTAAATGACAATCGATGCAGTCATAAAATAAGAGGATAACTTCTTATGACCTTTGCACAGAGTGGGACTATAATTGTTTACAAAGCTTTACTAAATAAATTCGGGGCTTGATAACACAGTCTGGGCTAATGAGTAATAGCAGGGCACATTTTGAAATGTTATTTTTCTGTTTATGTATTTAATATCTTCAAATAATCCTAAATTATTATTTTTTTATATTTAAAAAAAAAGTACGTTTATGTAACATTAGGTAATCAGCAAGAATTTGGTTAACCCCCCCTTAACTCCCTATAAATAAGTTGTTTTGTTTTTTTTTGGGGGGGGGGGGGGGAGGGCTTGCCACCTTCACAACTCTTTATCCATCATGCATATGGACAAGTGATAAAAAACTAATACATTTATTCAATCTAGTAGGTATGTGGAGCAATCAAGTATTTATTCTCTAGCGTGTTTTTCATCAGAAAAACGTCTGATAGACTCAAAAGGTGAAGTGCAATTATATCATAAGTTACACCAATAAAAAGCTAACTAAATTCTGCAGTTTTTGAGAAATTTTACGGCTTCTAGGGTTCTCCAGTGAGGAGTGAGGAATTTTCAAAAAATATTAAAAATTTAAGTTTTAATAAATGTTTTGTGTTTTGCGCGTTAAAAGGCCCCTTTAAAGTAAATTTAAATTAACTAGACCTATTTCATCTTTTAGAAAATTTAATGCTGATTAAGAAAATATCATCGTTTTAGTTTCTACGCTAAAATAAAGTAGAGAAAACTGTAATTTTTCAGAAAAAAGTTAGATTTTAAAAAATAAAAAAACAAAAAAAAAAATTCTATCTCCTCAAAAAATTGAGATAGGACACTCGTTTTTTGCGCCATTCTACCCCGTTTAGTTTGCAGTATTACCCTTCTTTTTTTTTTTTACAATATGTCTGGGACACCCGTATATTCAAATATGTAGATGATATCCTTACTGCTATACCTACAGAAGACAATAAACAAGAAATAATTTTAGCCGAATTTAACAAATGTTCAAATAGACTAAATTTTACGATGAAATTTGAGAATGATAATAAAATACCGTTTCTAGACTTACTTTTAATTCGAAACTATAATGGAACAATAGATACAGAATGGTGAAAAAAACCAATACATTCCGGAAGATGTTTATATTATACTAGTCAATGCCCCAAAAGTTATTCACAGAAAAATATAAACAAACCGCGGAAAATAAAGTAGTAGACCGTTTAACAAATGGATATCCACATAGACTCATTTGTAACCTAATAAAACAAACTAATACTAAACAGAAACAACAAGAAAATAACAAAAAAAAGATATTACACCATTCCATATGTACAAACACTATCAGAAAGACACGGGACTGAAGCTCAAGAACCTTACTAAACACACACACACACACACACACACACACATATATATATATATATATATATATATATATATATATATATATATATATATATATATATATATATATATATATATATATATATATATATATATATATATATATATAGATAAAGAGAGAGAGAGAGTTAGTTATATTGTATAAATAGAAACTATTTTAAATAAAAGAGTGTCACAAAAGATACACGAGTTCAATATACTAAGATGGAAAAAAGTTTCTACGAGACGATGGAAAACACTCTTATAAGACTGATTTATAGGCCAATAATCAAAAAACCACTTTTATATATGACCTAATCAAGATACACATTGAAGATTTTACTCGCCAGGAATTCAGTTGGAACTATTCTTTCAAGTAGTGTGGATGAAGCGGGAGTTATTGTTCAAATTGGTGTTTATTGTGGACTGCAAACATTTGGAAGGCAAGTGAAATAGTTTTTTTTTTTTTCATGTTCTTATGTTTATTTTAAAAACATTTCACCGTGATATTCGGAGCGGAGATCTTAAGCTACTTTTTGAATACACCACGCTTTTAGGTTACCACAGACCAACATTTTTTCGGGAACTTCGACATATCTCTTGTTAGGGATCACAACTTCTTTTGTGATGGAAGGTTCTCTGAAGATACTGGGAGAGAGGTGTGGGTAAAATGTTCCCAAATGTGGGAACTTAGATCGTGCCGCGGCTGAAAGAGCCAAGTTATGATTGCGATTTCAATATTTTTTTTTCCTGTAATAAATAAACTCTCTACCGTTTCGAATTGTTTATCCTGTTTTAAACTACTTTTGGTGACTTTTTTCGAAGAGGACTCTTATTTACACCCCAATTTTTCTGGTGCCATTTTGAAAGCTCTTTGTAAATCGTCGTTTTTTAAATGAAATAGTTGACGTTAATCATTGTTATGCTTTCTCCTATTTAAGGAACCTGTTTAAGTTGTTAGTGAAAGACAAAAATCTAGAATTTTTCAAGTTAAAAGTAACTTTAAATAAAAAACAAAAGAGGGTGTCCAGATTTACACCTATTCCTTTATATTTTAATTTATATATATATATATAAAAGAAACTCTACAGAAGTTCTTTTCTAGATCAAGCAGGGATCGATTCTCATTTTTTTAAAAAAATGATTTAGTAAGGAATCAAAGGCAAGAGGCCACGCCTATGTCGCTACTCCAGTACTTACTAGGAAAACTTTCTAATCTCCCAGTACACAACAGTCAGATACCACAAACATTTTTCAATCAAGATATTTAATTATATATTAATATTAACAAAGAAGACAAAATATCACAAAGGGTATATATAGACAGTGTGTTTCTTCGATGATATGTGCCCTTTTACTAGTGTTAAAATCATCTTGTAAGGGACTTAATTTTTGTGATGGGTTGGGAACTAATAAACCTGGAACAAAGACATATAAGGGAAAGTATAGAAATAATAAAAAAAAACCAAATGATTTTAATAAAGAACGTGATCAGGTTTGAAACAAACAAGGGTACTGCGAAAATTTAATATACGATTTCTTGTCAAACACGATTCATCTGTAATGAAAATATATTCAATAAGTGCTAATTAGTCTGTCTCTGTATGTCGGAGTTCAATGGCCGTTCGAATTTGTAAAATTATTAATGTGTTAATTACTCCGTATCAATACAAAAACAACTGATGAAGGAAAATTGAAACTATGTATTTAAAACATATGTTAATTACTGTTATTTTGTAACTTTTAGTCAATCATCATTCAATACTCTATTGGCGCTATCCGTCATATAAATTAGGGCATTAGTTTGTGTGTATTACTTCTCACGTACAAAACCATCATCAAATCTAGTTAGACTTATAGACTTGAACTGTTTGTGACTTCCAATCCAAAATCCTCCGAATTATAGTAAACGCTCCTTATTATGTCTCCAACAAAACCCTACATAACGATCTCAATATACCATACTCCCTCAACCCTACCATACCATACCCCTTAAATTTTCGAAATTCCATCGAAACCTTTCCATTCACCCTCTGGTCCAATCATTATCCAGTTCCCCAATCCTGATCCACATCCCAGATCGCAGAATAAAACGGAAGTGGCCACGTGATTTTTGTAAAACTTATTTATTCTGGAGTTCTGGCAATGGCCAGCTTCTCCATCTTTGCCCTTAGTGAATGTACTATAGCTCTCCAAGAGGTTTTTTTACACCAGTGACGCAGCTAAGAGAGAAGAGCTGAGACTTCTCAGTACCTGGCTTGTCCCTCCATAAGTGGAGGGAGAGGTCTGGCTGAGGATCCCTAGGATGAGTGTGTAATTTAAATAAAGTAGGATTGTGTTTTTCAATTTTAATTTAATTTTTTTTAATTACTAATATTTATTTATTATTTATTTTATTTTATTTATTTTTTTTAATTTTACGATTTCATTTTATTTATATGTATATTGTATACATTATATTGTTATGAATAGCAAGTTCTTTTCTCCTACCTCTTTTATTTATTTTTTCTTATTGTACATAATGTGTGAATGTAATCATACGCCATCTATATTACCTATTGCCCACACTTGTGGCAGATTGTAATAATTACTCAATAAAAGTTAAACACGCGCACAGTTGAATTCAATTTTCAGGATGTGATATATAACATTGTCATGTAGAAACATTGCATACATATAAAATAATAGAGATGTTGAAAAAAATTATTTAAAATAAAATATTTAAGTGAAGTATATAAACATGACAGGGCGTTTAGGATTAGCACTGTTACCATATACTATAAAATAAATAAATTTTAATAAAATAAAATACAACAACCCTTTAAAAATAATTTGCCACTACTGTTATCACTTGCTTCATAGTAGCGTTTAAATCAATCCTAAGGATCAAAGAAATGTGATTATCTAAAATATAAAATATATAAAATTTTAAAATAAAATATAAATTAATATAAATACAAAAATAATACAATAATAACAAATAAAATAAAAATAATAAAATATAAAATATTATTTTAAAATAGCAATATTATTGAACTGGGAGGCCTCCGCACGGGAAGGCGAAAAGAGACAAGATGCAAGCCGTGTACTTGCCATACGCCTTATCTCCAGCACCACTCCCATCCCTCGTTGAGAAACGGCTAATGCTCCAAACCCCTCCTCCATTTTTTTTTTTCCTTTAGGAGTCCTAGGTCTATCTTCTCCATTTTCTGATAACCCTACAGTGCCCATTTCTAGTCAGATAGTAGTTTAAATGTGGTCTGTGTTTTCCTTAGCAAGGTCAGTGATGAAGTTATTTCTAGGCCAAGCCGAGGTCCCGACTCAACCAGAAATCAGCCCATATCGCTTTCTTAGACCTAGAATGAATTTCGGGATCATAAAAATTAGTACAATTGGAATCGATGCTGGCAGAAAAATAAACTTTTTTTTTTTATGTTTAACCGCAGCAGCCAGCAGTAAATGTTTACATGGGGGGGGGGACTGGAGTCATCACTTCAATTAATTAAAAAAACAATCCAAAGCTAAAACCATTATAAATAAATTTTATTCGAGAAATAAATTTTCACTACTTACACCCAGCAATGGTTATACTCATGCTTTCTCAGTTGGTAAGGAAGACTAGCGGGTATGGAAGGTTGTGTAATCAACGATGCATACTCATCAGCAAGAATCATTTCCTCTAATTAAAAATAAAAGAACACATAAATAAAATAAAATAAATAAAAAGGCTTAGCGAACCCGAAGGTTCAATGCCGACACCAACCGTTGACAGCACACTTCCCTTCAACCCACTCCTCCAAAACCCAATTCCCCAGGTCGGCCCTGACGTAATCCTCCCATCTTCATCTCGGTCGTTTACCTGACTGCTCAAAACTGATTACTTTTTTCGGAATTCGATCATTACTAAACCCAACGACTTTGCATGCCCATTTTAAGGCTCGCGCTGATATTACTGCGCGAGTTATATCCGGTAAATATAGTTCAACTCGCGCAGTTCCGCATTGTGAAGCCTTCTAAATTCTCCTGTTTCTTCATAAAACGCATTTTATTTACGAGACGTCTATACGTAAAGAACGTATTCAGAAAAATCTGGGTGATTAATAACATGATCCTAAAGGGCCAATATCTATACAAAAAATACCTTCACTCAATTATATTAAAACAATAATCTGATTAAATATTTAAATTAAACAATAATATGACACTTTACATTATTAATTCATACAATGCTGTTTATATATGTATGTATATGTTTATCTGTATATATCTATATACATATTAATGTATTTATATAAAAATTATCATAGAAAACCTGAGCCATCATTTATAAAATATGACCAATATACATGAAGGTGAAGAAGGGTTTGACTATCCCAAAAAGCAATAACAGAAAACATGTACTTCAAATATATCTTTTCATAAAACAAGTAAATAAAAAAAACTAACAACTCTGCAATCCATTATCTATATACATTGTTAAATAAAAACCTCAACTGTCTCATTTTACTTCTCTACTTCTTGTCACTTGTACTTCCCCCAACATTAGTTAACGAGATCCTTTAGCCATTTACACTGCTCCTCTAACCTGATTTGCCCACATCTACATAGTTTAGATTTTTTTTTAATCCCCTTACCGTTAGACAATATATCAGTTTTTTCAAACGATACTTCTAACTCTTCTTTTTCTACCGTTTCTTATAGTTCAATAATCTATTTTATCGAAACTTAAGCACTTTTGGCTGTGAGATCTAAGCACACTCTTGATGTTACTGCGAACAGTTGTTACCAGATTGCTGAGGCTAGTTACCCATAGCTCCATGTACTGTCCTTATAGAACCGATTTGCCAGTTCCCTGGCAAAACCCTTCCAACGTTCTTGGGTTCAAGGACAACGACAAATCGGTCCAGTAGATCCAAAAATTATGGTTGCTCAGAGTCAGCATGTCGAATTTGCATCCTACAAAACCACTTCACGATATTCATTCAGGATACAAGGAAACTACTACGCTCAGTCAGTGTGAGTTGCCTCCATTTGGCTCACGAGTCTCACCCCGGCCAATATAGTCATCCTTGGATCCATAAGTGTAATTCTAACATATTATTATACGAAAATATTGGCGATATAGCAAATCTTTAGTAGCTTAAGCATTTTTTAACCATCAATTATTAGTAGATTGGTAAAGACCTGACATCATTAGTCATTATCAAAGTTTTGGCATTATTTAAATGGGGGCTGAAAAATATTAATAAAAATTAATTTAGTCTTGTGTAGTTATTTACCTTTTTTTTTTATCCATTAGTTTAGACAATCATTACATATTTTATTCATAAAGTATTAGTTGACTGGGAAGTATTTAGAGTTGTAGATTGTCGGGGTAGGCAGTCATAGATGCACAGTAATTAAAAATAATATTTTAATTTATAATGCCACGTTTCGACTTGCATTGCAAGCCTTCATCAGGGCTAGAATAAAAAGAAAACAAGGAAAAAGGTATGAATAAATTGTAGAGAATATATAAAATAAACACACACAAAAAAAACAAAACAACAAAAGTATTGCTATATCGCCAATATTTTCGTATAATAATATGTTAGGATTACACTTATGGATCCAAGGATGACTATATTGGCCGGGGTGAGACTCGTGAGCCTAAATTGTAGAGAGTATAAAAAACAAAGGTATGAAAAGAATAAATGTATAAGAGTAAAGACAATAACATAAAGGCAATAACTAGAGGCCATGAAGACAATACATAAAGACTATTAAATTAAGATTAAAATGAAAAGAAATTGATGAGTGATAGCTAATTAAAAGTTAGTGAGTAAATTCAACAATAGCCCTGATGAAGGCTTGCAATGCAAGTCGAAACGTGGCATTATAAATTAAAATCTTATGTTTAATTGCTGTGTATCTATGACTGCCTACCCCAACAATCCACAACTCTAAATTACCTATTTTATATTATCATTAATTATATTATTTTTTATCTCCTATATATTTTATTGTACTTTTTGTATATTTTATTTTACTTCTTGTATGTTTAGAGGCTGTTTATTTTAGTTTTCTAACTTTATTTTATATCTCATTGTACATATTTTATGAATGGGTCTTTGTCATCCATATTACTCCTTGCCCTTGAGTGAGGCATCTTGTAATTATTCAAATAAAAAGCAAAAATAAAATTTTAAAAATACGCTATTTGTTATGACTTTTGGATGGTTTGAAACATAGAACGTGAAATATAAATATCTCTCTCTCATAATATTTTTTTATCATTAGCGTTTCGTCTTCATTTTTAAAAATCATTTATCTTTCTTTTCTTCTCGTAGGCAAATTATGTTTTTTTTTTTTTTTTTTTTTTTTTTTTTTTTTTTTTTTTTTTTTTTTTTTTTTTTTTTTTTTTTTTTTTTTTTTTTTTTTTTTTTTTTTTTTTTTTTTTTTTTTTTTTTTTTCTTCCTCTTGTATTAATATTTACTAAAAAATAGTTTTTAATTTTCATTGCTATTTATCTATTTTTCTGAAATGAATGCAGTAGGCAGTATTTTATTTTGTACTTAAAGTATTGTATTATTCTTATAGGACGATGAACCCCAGAATAAAGATATTTTTTATTTTAATTAAATTTTCGTTACATTATCTGGTATCTTTAGATGTTCATCGACTTTATTTTTCTAGTTAATTAACAAAGTTTAAAATCAAAATAACATCGATGAAAAATTATTATTCTATTTGGTCCTCTAGTAATTAGGCTCAGTGGATTTAATTAAGCCGTTTAGACTAAAATATCAACGGGCCAATGAAAACCAAGGGTTTAGTTGCTAAGGGAAACTGATTTGAGGGGAGGAGTAGAAGTAGCCATCACCTCAGAATTAGAAATTAATGAAATTATTCCTTTCTTCACTTTTCTCAATTTTATTGCGAAGGATTAAATCTGAGCGATTTAGCACTAAATGACTTCTTCTGAATTCAAAGTGAAGACGTCCCCCAAGAAAATGAAAAGTATTAAATTGGTTTTGTGTTGCCGCGGGAAGTAACGCCATTGAGAGAGGAGATTGAAATTATGGATGCGATTGTATTGGTCTTGTGAAATCCCCCATTTTTTGTGATAAAGTGTGGCTGATGGATTACTTGCGATTGCTTATTCATAAATGTGTCGCTCGTTTTATTTATTAATTTATAAGTTTTCATTTTTCTTTTTTTATAATTTATTTATTACATAAAATATAAAACAAAATACATAGGTAACACTCCCATATTTCCAGGCAACTACGAGGGCTATCGGGGATCAGGGAAGACTGTAGCTAAACGGCACTTCTTACAAGGTGGGGGGAAGAGTATAGAGAAGAATTTTCTCCAAAGTCCACTCTAGACTGAAAAGAAAATAATATCAATTAGATTAGTGGTCCTCATAGATGATGGTGGGACACGTGAACTTAAGGAGAAATTGAATAGGTACGGAAAGAATATTGATCCTCGGTGCCCCACTAAGTGTAGTTGCCAAGCACACGATGGTAGACTGCGCTGCAATTGAAGGAAACCAAGCCCAACCGGCTTTTCCGCGACGGTGAAATAGAAAAATTAGCCCTTTTTCAGTGAAGGAAAGTGGTTGGCCAATTATATTTTAATCTAGGCAGGGTCCATCATAAGCTCCTCTACCACGGATGAATGATAAGATGCGGTAGATGAAGCGTCAGACATGTTTGGAGAGATTAATAAAAAAATGTTAAAGACGGTGGTAGTGGCGTTCACATACCCAGCGTACCATGCCACTGCTGCCAAAACCCCGCATGGCTTACGAACAGGTTGTGTAAAAACAGTTACCAGGGATGGAATTGAAAGCAAGCATGGGGATTTTCCGAAAGGAATAGGTTTAGTGGAACCTCAAATCTCAACTCCTAACGTCCAAACTGGTTAATTTTTGTATGTTCATATAATTCTAAAAATATTAAGAAAGAAAAATATTAAGACTTTTGGGAGGGCATAAATTTGGAGACGGACTGTCTCGCTTGATAACTAACAAAGAGTCCATATTTAATGTACGGCGACCTACCTATATCCCAGTTCCCTCGAGTCCAAAGTATGAAATGGTTGGGACACGTCCTCAGAATGGATGCAACGAGGAATGTTAGAAGAATTTACCTTGAGAAGTCGGAAGGAGTTAGGTCTAGAGGAAGACCGAAATCTAGATGGATGGACAATGTAAAAGCACATCTAAGGAAGAATGGAATATCCATCAGGTGCGCTGCAAACAGGGACGTTTGGGCAAAGGACCGCTACATGCGTCTGTCGAGCAAATAATGGAATGGAATTGTAAAAATTGTGTCTTTAGTAATCAATTTGCAGCGTAGAGAATCGGTCTAGTAAATGTTTAGTCGTTACAGTCTTGTATGTGAATTCCAAATAAAAAGACGTTCATTCATGATACGGGGATTCCAAACAGAGAAATGACAGTTCTAGCTTCACTGAAAGGTGACGATACTTAAGAAGAAGAATTTGATACTTTGATGTTAATTTAAAATAGCTCTATAAGTAAGACAGTAATTATTAATCTCAATTCTCTTATTATTATTCACATTCCTATTCATAATTTACAGAGTTTTGTTTCATTAAAAAGTACTATACAAGCAAAAGACATTAACTACTTTAAAAAAGCAGTACAATATTCATTGATGTGTGGTTATTATAATTATTACACGATTCAATTACAATTACACAAAGGTAAAGTTCGCGTACGCTTCTACCATTTTTCAGTATGCTGTTAGGACCCACACTCCAAGCAGACGAAAAAACGCGAAATGTTAGCAATGTTTTCAATTTTTGACATATATCTCGTAAAATATAGTGGCCCCAAGACCTTTTATAAGTATATATTTATGCTTCAATCCTGGCATTGTTCAGCTTCTCCTAAACAAGTCCTGAGTGTTTTCGGCTGTGACTTGACCACTGGACTTGGCTGCGAGAGTTGGGATCTCAGTTGGGACAATACAATAAGTCAGATTAATACCAATCTAGATTTTTGTTTAAATCCAATGAGACATAAGGGAAATACCATCATGATCCCAAAAAATTTAACCGACAAGCCCCCTTCCCCTTTCCACGATGGATATATTTCAGATATCTGTTAGATCTCCTCAGGTGAGTAACAATATTTGATGTCTTGTCTTACGTTTTTGAAAACTTTAGTATATATAATCCATGTAACATAGTGCTGATGTGTGGAGATTTTGTATGTTTTAGAACTGAAGATGAATGTTTAGCATTCGAAACTAGTATTCTAATAAAATAATCCCAATAAAAGTGGTAATTAATTAATCAATCCTAATTATATTGGTCTTTCTATACCATCATGCGTACCTCAAGTAATACAATAAGCGTTGTATTAGTAGAATGTTTGTATCTTATTTCATATTTTTTAATTATTATTTTAATTTTTTTATTTTCTGAGAATATTACTTTACATATTGTACGAATATAATCATTGCCATTTCTGTTACTTGTTGACCTCGAGTGAAGCATAATGTAATATTCTTCCAATTAAAGTTGTTTTCGTTAAAAATAAAATTGATCCATAACTTGACTTCCTTCCTCAGAGCAATATTTAAAAAATTAGGTGGTACCAAAACAATTGTACGTTCGACAACTCGAGGACAGTAATTGAATTCTAGAAAGTGGCCATCGCCAACGAATAGAAAAACGAATGCTTAAAAGGAAAAGTAAAAAGGGAGAGCAATTTTCCGGAAGATGGACCTGTAGTCCAAAGTTAATCGGTTATTTTAATAAAATCTCAGTTTCGTCTTATTTCTTAACTATTTTAAACCGCTCCCGGTTAAAAAAAAATAAAATGATAAATTTAGCGACAATACACTCTTAACTCCGGAAATGATTTACATTTTAAAAGATGAAATCGAATTTCGAATGATGGTTTTATTAGCTACATATAAGGTTATTCCTAGAATTATTGAAAAACTCCTTCCTAAAATTAGTGTTTATTGATAAATTTTTCAGGAAAGTAAAAAATTCCATTTCGCTGATAGAAATTCCTTCTACCGGTATGTGGAAAGAATTTAGTAAAATAATTAATAAAAGGTTATAAATCAAGATAGGATTTTGGTTTTTATTTCGTTTCTTTTATTTGCTTGCTCCAAATCAAATAAAACATTTACAGAAATACGAATTATGAAAAGGACAATCTATTAGAGATTGTAACATTTTAACTGATGTTAAAATTCAAAATTTTAAATGTGTCTATTATTTATGTTTATATATCAGACCATGTTTTCTCCGTTTTTAGGTTGTCTTGGATTAGCCTTGGTCACTAAGGATGGTCGAACCAGAAGGAACAATCAACTCCAACAACCTGTGGAGATCATATAAAGAAGAAGAAACATTTCAATATTTCGATTTCATATGACTTTGTATAATCAATCTCTGAATAGGTTTTAATTAATCAAATGGAATTCAACTTACCTATTTGTTAAAGAACGGTTTTAAATTGGGTTACCTAGAATTTATTATCTTATTAGTCTGCATCGTAACTAGAATTTTCATGTCTCCTAACATCCTCTCCATGGAAAAACTAGGCGTAATTTTCACTTCTTATTCCCGTCCAATCACGAGTGTTGAAACGGACCCTGTCATAGCATATACTTACAAGATGGCTAGAGGCTTAAACAAAAAACAAAACTTAGAAATGTACAAGATAATGTTCTTATGGAAGAATATATAATGTCTTAGTATTATCTATCTGTTTAAGCTGCTTACAATAATTAATTATTATTCTTAACAGTGATTAAACTGTCTTCATCAATAACATTTTATTTTAAATATTTAAAATTTATTTATAAAATTAAAAACTAATAAGTTTATCCTAATTTTTTTTTACTTGATTTAATAAATTATATTGGTAAAAAGTGTTACTTACTTAATACTAAGTCCCTCCATTCGGCTTTGTCTTGTGAAGCAATTCCTTTCTTAATCCGGACACTCAGGAGGCTACTCACCGTAGCTTCCAACTTCTGCCTCTTCCTGTCCGTTGCAACTCTTCGCTTCTTCAACTCTTGGTTTCATTCTTGGGGTTTCTCGGTTTTATTCATCCTTGTCATATGACCCACCCAGCTCGCCTTCCAAGCTTAATATCTCTGACATTCTTCATCGGCAGATAAAGCATAGAGTTCTCTAATGGCCTCCTCCATAGGACCAAATAGTCTTCGTAAGTTCAAGACTGGATATGAGTACTGGTCTTGTAATCACTTAGTGTAATCAATTGAAATATTCACAGACTATGGGCATTGTAGCCAACGAGGAGTAGGCTAAGAACATGTTCGTTATAGTAAGCGGTAGACAACAGGAGCGGAAAGTAATCATTGGAACATGTACCTTTCCAAGTACCTACATTTGAGCACAGATTAACACTACAAATTATAGGCAATTATTGAAGTTGATAAATACAACTTTTCGATTTATTTTTATTGCACGTTTCAATGGTTTTACTGCAAGTATATCCGCTCTTCAATCATCACACTATTTCGAAATTACATTGACATAAAAGTAACAATTAAATGGATTAAGGGTCACATTAGGAGCATAGGAAATGAACTAGCCGACGAGTTGGCTAAGGCTGCTTCGAGAAACAGTTGCCTCCCAATCACATATGACAAAGTCCCTACATCTTATATCAAGAGATGCATTTTGACTGACGTGATAAATATTTGGAATCAAAACTGGTAAGAAACTACAAAAGGACGACCTGTGCACAACTTTATTCCAGATATCACGCTTACCAACTACGACAAAATTAAAAATACACATCACAAACTGACCCAATTCTTGACCGAACACGGACAAAGTAAAGCCTATTTGAACCGATTTCATCTAACTCATCTACATGCCACTGTGATGTAGATGCCACTGCGGCAAACAAACTTTGACATCAAGAGAGCACAGCTTATAAAGTGCATACTATTAAAAGATGACGATTGGCTGCTCCCAGAGTAGAATCTTTTTAAAAAATATCTCAAGGAGATGAAAAAGTTTATTGTGGAAAGTGAATTGCTCAAAGAAGGGAAGAAGACGACCAACGACGTGGAGCCAAACGCATTGATGTTTTTAGTTTTGTTTTGGAATATCCATATGACTATTGGAAGCAGATAATTTTCAAGTAAGAAAAATTATAAAATAACCTGGATATCACTGGATCAAAAATTGTGAAACCAAATTAACTATACTTTTAATATATCCTAGGCATTGCGTTTTTGTTAAAAAATATTGACTCACATTAATATTTAATTGTCTAAAGCGTCGTAAACCTACGACATCCTGCCCTACAGTATCCTTTAATGATATTCCATTAATCCCTGTTGAACAGATCCGCTACCTAGGACTCCACTTGGACAAACGTCTTACTTGGAATCCACATACAAGACTAAAACGACAAGAAACTGCCCGTCGTTACAGACTACTTCAACATTTACTAGACAAACGTTCAAAGCTCCCAATTAATTACAAAAGACTCATTTACATGAGAGTGATTAGACTTATTTGGACGTACGGAGTTGAGCTATGGGGCTCCACGAAACCATCTAATTCATCTCGTATCCAATCTTTACAATCCAAAATCCTTCGAAAAATCCTCAATGCTCCTTACTATACGACCAATAAACTTATCCATAAAGATCTGAATGTTCCATATGTTTCTGATTTAGCCCAAACCAGATACCTATCCTTCCATAGTAAGCTCCATAACCACTCCAATCCACTAGTCTCCCAACTTGCTTCCTCCTCCATCCCTGATAATCCTCCGAGGCATCTGAAAAGAAGATGGCCTAGAGACCTTTTAGTGTAGATTTTATTGAAGTGATATTAGTGAGTAGTTCTTCACAAGTTATTTACATGCCATTGTATTCACTGTCAACACATTTACTTGTTGTATATTATTTTGTACAGTTGTAAATATCAATAAATGGAAAGAACAAAAAAAAAAAAAAATTGTCTAAAGATCTTGGAAAGTGTTAAAAGTCATAGAAGGTACAGTCACAGAAGAGGTAGATATCTCCAGGATTAAAGATCAAGAAAGGTATAGAATGTGAAGAAGCTAATAAGGATAAAAAAACTAAATTAATAATATAATTGTTCAGTAGCCTTAGAAGGGACGAAGAATGAAGAATCGACAATGGTTCTGCACAAGCTTCAACCACCTGAGAGAGATATATGCTTTATTGAGACAATAAACAATAAACATAGTGCTGCCCAACTTTATTGGGTTGCTATAAAACAGCATACTCATCTATCCAATTAAAGACAACAATATAATTTATAATTTAGTTATAGTTCTATAATATAATACTTAATACTACCCAATACTAGACAAACTAATAACATATTTTTTTTTCTCTTTCCCTTCCTCTTCATTTTTTTTTTATTTTTTATTTATTTTTCTATTACCTCTTCCTTTCTTCCCCCCCCCCTTCTTTTCCTATTTCACTTCATTCTTTCATTTTATGTCATTTCCCCCCTAGTATTCCCATATCTACCATACATTCATATACATATATGCATGTAGAATCAGGAAACAGATAAACTGCTACATATTTAATAATTATAAATTGCAATGGGCTATCCTATGCACCATTTATGTGGTGGTGAATAATTCCCAGAGAGTCCAATATTATGTTTTCGGCCATTATCGCTATATCCCTCACCTCCACGCCAAGGTCCTCCAAGAAGCTCCTTGTTTTTTCCGGGATGACTCCGCGAGACCCAAGCCATAATCCTTTCACGGAGAAATCTCTATTTCCGAATGTCTCGCGGAATTTCTCTTTGAGGAAAGGGATACATTTTTCATAAATAGCCATTTTCTCCCTTTCTACTTCACCTGAATGATCGAGGTTATTATTTTCATACCTTACAGTAGGATCCACTATGAGCGCTGTCCGTCCATTCTTCAGAAACGCGACAATGTGCGCATACCTCGTGGATTCGTTGGTATCGATGTATACCTCTTCAAAGCAAGTAAAGCCTTTATTCTTGAAGAGCCTTATCAATTCATTCTTGACCCTGTGGTGACGGCGTGTACTTATGATAAAGATAAGGATATAGTAGTATATAGTGGTATATAGTATAGGGCCCTACGAAAGAAGGATAAAAGGCTTCGCAGGCAATCGAAAGTTCTGTCACTAGAATAAGCATGAAGAGAAGAGTTGGCTGGAAAACACGGAAAATTTTAAAATTTATGGTTTGTCTATAAAGGAAGGACTTTTTAAATTTAGCTTAGTGGGGGATAAGTAGATAATGGATAAACAAGACCTAGTTTTAAGAGAACTTAACGGCGATATTATAGTTTAATGAAAGATTATGAAGTGAAATAACCGAGAAAGTGAAGAAAGAAAAGGAAAAAAACAATTTAACGTTTTAAGTCGATGTAATGACAAAAGGACTGTTTTAACCGATGATTACTTTAAGCAATTTTACGAAGCAGCTAATGAGTTTTCGGTTCATCGTTTCACAGTAATCATAATAGATGGCGATTAACTGTTGAAGGCGGTGTCGAGATTATTATTATTAATATAAATAAATTATTGTCTGTTGAAGTCTATTTCTTTAATAAATTGTAAGAAGTCAGAGTTGGATTTAATTATAAGCCACAGAACTGAGGCCTATTTCCATTTTTAGTCCTGTATCAGCTTAGCCAAATGTTGCCTAGACCAGTATGATCGTGTATTAAATGTTGAGATGCGAGTGTTTGTCCATCATCTCTACTACTGTCATTGTGTAGTGTGTCAAAGTATTTTAAATATTGTTTGGTTTTTCCGTGTTCATAATTTTTACCTTTTTTATTTGATTAAGAAATTTTTTTTTGGCATTAAAATGAGACGGTTGAAATTACTGCAGATCAATATCCAACATTTGAAATACACGACAGAATAAATGCAATTTTAAACAGTTTAGATAAATATAGGAATTATTTCATTGCAGGGATTTTACTAATATGATATGAATTACATGTTATAATAATTACTGTGTTTATCTAACATATGATCTAAAAATCTTGTTGAAATATCATCTGGTTGAATAAAATGCTTAATAATTGGTACTTATTTTGGGCTATATTGAAAACATAAATACTGATTTATAACAATTATAAATAAATGTTATTAAAATTTTAAAAAGCGGGGGGATTAATACGCTAGAAGGTACTAAAATGATTTGTCTGAATAGAAAATTAAAAAAACAATCATAACCGAATAGCCCAGTGGATTCATAAGTCGAAGTTCGCGAAAGCGCATTAAAGTATTAAATAAGTTGCGGTAAGTCACACTTCAGCGCGAAAACACATTTTTTTTTACTATTTAGAATATAACTCCGAGAGTATTAATTCCATTCAAAATTTTATTTTTTCATCTGTAATCTGATTAAATTTACTGTCATCATTAAATTCCGATAATCTAATCTTAAATCTAAAAATAATAGTAAATTTAATCAGCTTCTAGATGAAAAAATTAAGTTTTGGATGGGATTAATTTTTTAGGAGTTTTCGAGATATGAGCGAAAATCGAGAAAACTTGAATACAATTGGAACCTTCCCTCCTTCCTGTCCCTAGGCCCGAAAACGCCAGGAACTTTTGTATGTTAACTTCCTTTATTTATTTACTATAAAACCAGTTGTGATATGGAAAAAAGAAATTTCGGATTGGACAAATAGTTTCGGAGTTATAGTGAAAAATGTGCCAAAAAAAACTTGGATTTCACAACAGGACGCGGTTTTAGCGTGCTGGCTTGGGTATTTAATGCGACTTGGTCAAAATTCATACATGAGGTCTGATATTAAATTTAACCAGCTTTCAGATGGAAAAAAGAAATTTCTGATCGGACTAATATTTTCGGAGTTTTAGCCAAAAGAGTACCGATAATTGTAGTATAGCGGATAAGTGCGACTTACCACAAAGCATTTTCATAGGTAAGTTTTGATTTTTTCACCCTCTATGTTTTTGAGTGGTTGAACAGGGATCTCAAGTTTGCCGGCAAAATTTTTTCCCAGAACCTGTTTTTCGCACTTTTTGCATTTGATGTTTTTTTTTTACTATATCTCGAAAACTAAGCATTTTTCGCTCGACAAAATTTCCTATCTTTGTAAATTGATTTGTTAATTTTTTGTAGAACCGACCGTTTTGCCGCTATAGAGCGTCAAAATATGGGTAAAATTGCTGGACTACGTAAACATGAGCTATATATATACATATATACAAGGACTATATATACATATGAGCAATATATACATAGCTAATTTTGTATTTCATCCATTCCTAAATTTATTTCAATGATTTCAACTTCACTGACGGCCAACAGAGCCGAGAATCATAGAATTTCCACTGTCCGGCTATTTTTCTCTTATTAGGGTGAGAAAATCAAAACTTTCTTCTCAGCCCCCCCCCCCTTTTTTTTTCTTTTTTTTTTACCAATATGCCCGGCCTAAAACTTTAAACAAGACTTATTTCGGTATTTAAATTATTTAAAAAGGAGATGTCGCTTAAGAGCTTTGGTCGAATTAATATTATTTCTTATTATTTTTTAAAGCTTAGATAATTTAAATTTTGATTTAGATGGGACAATTCTCATGCCTAGATTTGCTAGAAAATTTTAATTTCTGTTTTTTTTTTTTTTTTTTTGTTTTTGTTTTTTTTGTCTAATATTTAAGACAAATCTGTGTTTATTGTTTTCTGTAAATCATAAAACATTTTTATTAGTTACATCCAATCCTACCAAACATACATTCCCCTAATCATTAACTATATACTACTGATTGTAGAAAAAGAGTGTTGATACTTGGTGCTGTGAGGACGTATATTTAGTGAGCTCCTGGGGATTAAGTATCTACAACTAGCGATAAGTAGCATTTTCCTTTTATTTAATATATTTAAATATTTTTTTAGGAGGCTTTCTTTTTCTTTCTCTATTTTAAATACTTTTTTTTTTTTTTTTTTTTTTTTTTTTTTTTTTTTTTTTTTTTTTTTTTTTTTTTTTTTTTTTTTTTTTTTTTTTTTTTTTTTTTTTTTTTTCTTACTTACTATAAAAGTAAGTAAAAACCATGGCGGAATCCCCGCCCGCTAAGCGGAAAAAAAAAAAGCTAAATTCAAGGAACCTTTCCCATTAAATAATGAAAACAAACAACATAATTACAAACGATTCTTAATTATAAAAAGAATCGGTTGTGATAATGATGGAAATCCATTCGATTTCCAAAAAGTATCACCATTTTTAATATATAAAAGCCTAAAAAATTTAATCGGTGATGTAAAAGCTGCAAAAAAGTTAAGAGACGGTACTCTTCTAGTTGAAGTTATTTCAGAAATTCAATGGAATAAATTACTAAAATGTGAAAACCTAATCAAGAACTTTCCTGTCAAAGTAGAACCTCATGGCAAACTAAATCAAAGTAAAGGAATTATATGGTGCCCAGATCTAAATTGTTGTTCCATTGACGAAATAAAGGAAGAATTAAAATCACAAAACGTAGAAGATGTAAAAAGACTGACATATTTCAAAAATAACGAAAAACATAACAGTCATAATTACCTCATTACTTTCAATAATCCTACTGTCCCCACAGAAATAAAAATAGGCTTCTACAATATCACTGTTAAGCAATTTATTTCAAACCCAACGCGTTGTTATGTATGTCTTAAGTTTGGTCATACAAAAACGTTCTGCAAAAAAGAGCCACTGTGCAGGTACTGTGGTAAACTTAAACATGAAGGGGTTGAATGTAATAGTCCCATAAAATGTGTAAATTGCCAGGGTCAACACGACTCTTTTTCGAAAAATTGTCCTATTTTTTTTTTAAAAGAAAAAGAAATTAAAAGCATCCAAGATGGTGAAAAAATTACTTATCTAGCCGCAAAAAAAAAAAAAAATATGAAGTACTACATCCAATAACAATGCATGTAAGTTTTTCCAATATTGTAAAAAACAAAGTATCAGTTAGTGTACAAACAGACGATTTAAGAGATGATCGCTCTATTTTAAAAAAAACGTTAGAGCCAGTTACTAACGACAAACCTTTACCTATTGGACACTCGAATATGAATGATATCCGAGATTCCCCCTCCACACTCCCACCTCCCACTCCACTCCCTCAACCCATCCCCCCCCCCCCCCCCTTCCCCATCCCGGGTAACCAACCCACTCCCCCCCTTAACTCCCTTTAACCCTTCCGGGCAAAATTCTGCAAAAATTCCGGAAACCCCCATTAAACCGAAGGTTTCACCTTCGGAAAAAGAAAACTCTAACGAAATGGCCTCCCCCCCTCCCCCCTTCGGTCGCCAAGATGACCCACAGGGCGGGTGGACTATAGTTAGAGAAAGAAAATCGAGAAGTAAGTCTCGAACCAAACCTACGATTCGAAATCCGAGTATAGAAAAAATGGATAGCAATTAGTATTAAAACTAATATCTATTAATAATTTAAATTTACATTAAATCACATGATTAAAAATTAATATTATCATTATCTCAAAACTACAATACTATAAATATATCCTAATCTATTTAATCCTTTTATTTATTAAATTATCCTTTATCAATTTATTCTTGTATGACTTTTTCTTTTACATTTTACCCTCACTTTATAAAATGACATTTTCAAATATCATCCCACGAATCAGTAATAGTTTACTCAGAAAACAAAAAGGACTAAAAATAATAACTAACAAATATCAGCCGAAAGCCATCTACACCCAAGATAGAAAATTACTGCCAAGTAGAGAAAATAAGAATAATGATCTGAGGAAAATAAAGATAAACAAATTAAATAAAATTAAGTTAAAGATTCTAATCAAAATCATAAAATTTTCTAACTACAAACATCCTAGTACGAGTAGTTCCCTTCTAACCACAAACAATAACAAGCCCGCTAGCTATCATAACGAAAATAAACAACCCTCTAATTCATTGTATAACCCACTCCAACTTATTAAATACACAATATATAAACACATATATAATAGATTCATTCATCAACGCAATAGATCTAAAAATATATTATTCTATGTCATAAAAACAAATAATGATATATATAATCATATTATGATAATTAATTATAGTCCAAATGCATTTATATCTCTAAAAACTCATAAAATTATCGTAATAAGAATTATTAGTCCATATAGGAAATTTACAAGACAGAAAATAATAAATTTTAATATAACAGTGCTAAAACAAACAATGATATGGATATTAAATAAATTGAAACAGAATAATAAATGCATAAGGATTAATGATGTAATATGTTCTAGAATGTATAACCTATTATTTTTTATTTTTTTATTTTTATTTTTTGTTTTTCTGTTTTTTTATTTTTATTTATCATTGTATGCCAAGATACACTAAATTCCTAAACATATATAACTACATGGGTAGTAGAAAAAAAATATATAATGTTTTACAATTATCTTATCCAAATCTCATGAATAACTACACAAATGTTATCCAATGGAACCTTAACGGGACAACCTCACAATATGAAGAATTGAAGCTACTCATAACAGAGCATCAACCTGGAATAATTTGCCTTCAAGAAACACATCTAAAACCGCACAGTAAATTTAAAATCAAGAATTACCAAATATTTAGAACCGATAAAATAACAGATAACCGAGCCTGTGGCGGAGTCTTAACGGCAATACACAACAATTTAATCGCAAAGGAAATAAAAATAGATACTCCCATTCAAGCAATTACCACAACAGTTAATACGAACATAAAAATAAATATCTGCAACATCTATCTACCACCCACCGAACCTATTAATGAATATGATTTAACAAAACTTATCAATAAGCTCCCACAGCCTTTTATTATCCTTGGTGACGTAAACGCACTTCACAAAAGCTGGGGAAATAGAGCGAACAACTCACGAGGAAACATAATTAAACGAATCCAAGATAATTTCGACTTGTTGCTGCTTAACACAGGATCGATGACACACCTATGCCCTAAAAATGGATCATTCACAGCAATAGATATAACCCTATGTACACCGACCTTATTCACTTTACTCGAATGGAAGGTAATAAATGACCCCCACAATTCTGACCACTTCCCAATCCTCGTGAAAATGATTGGAAGACACACCACCGGGAAAAGACATTGGCTATGGGACGTCAATAGAGCACAATGGGACCTCTTTCAAAACAAAATAAAACTAGATCATGCTAGTGGAAATATTAATCAAATCAACAGCTACATCACTCAAGAAATAATAGAAGCAGCACAAGCCTCAATACCAAAATCAAATCCATCTTCCTCTAATCCAAAGCCAGCATGGTTTGATAATGATTGTAAAGAAATCATTAAAAAAAGAAACCGTGCATTAAATAAATTCCGAAAATCACCGTCCACAGTAAATTTTATAAACTTTAAAAAATTAAAAGCCCAGTCAAGAAACCTTATCAGAAACAAGAAAAAACAATCATGGAACAACTTTGTAAATAATATTAACACAAGCACACCAATTCGTACAGTATGGAGGAAGATAAATGCCATTAGAGGGAAATACTCAAACGAGCAACCGACCCTTGAAATAGAAGGGAACATCGTATATAAACCTTCAGTATTAGCCGAAAGATTCGCAGAACACTACGCAGAGACATCATCTTCAACCCATTATAATCTGCAGTTCCGACAAAAAATCAGCGAACAACAACCAATCCATTTTGAAATCAATTCAAATAACAACAATCAAACATATAACTTACCAATAACCGAATGGGAACTTAACACGGCGATATCTACCCTAAGAATGTCCGCTGTTGGACCAGACAGCATCCATAATTCCATGCTAAAAAATATCCCAACAGACCAAAGAAAACACCTCTTAAAATTTTACAACAAAATATGGTTGGAAGGTGAACTCCCAGAAAAATGGCAAGAATCCATAGTAATACCCATCTTAAAACCAGGAAAAAAAACAAATTGAAAGAAGAATATTACCGACCTGTATCTTTAACGAGTTGCTTATGCAAGTTATAGAAAAAATCATTAATAAACGCCTTCTATGGTATCTTGAGAAGAACAGGCTTCTGACTGACTTTCAATGTGGGCAAAGAAAAGGAAGATCGACTGTTGACCATCTCGTATCACTAGAAGCCGAGATACTGAACACCTTCATCAGTAAACGCGAATGTCTAGGCATTTTCTTTGACATTGAAAAAGCCTTTGATACAGTCTGGCGACCAACCATATTAAAACAATTATATGACTGGGGGTTCAGAGGAGCCCTACCACGTTTCATCCAAAATTTTCTGAGGAAAAGATATATACAAGTGCGAATCGCAGATTATCTTTCTAAAAAAACACTTGTAGAGAATGGGATTCCACAAGGTAGTGTCCTAAGCGGAACACTGTTTCTAATTGCCATTAATTCTATACAAAACGCACTCACTCATCGATCCCTCAAACCAAGTCTTTTTGTAGATGATCTTGCCATCCTCATTCAATATAGAGACACGAACAGAACAAAAGCCACCATACAGTCAATTCTGAACAAACTACAAACCTGGTCACAAAATACCGGTCTCAATTTCTCAATAGAAAAGACTAAATGTATTCTCTTTTCCCGGAAAAAACAACCAAGTACTCCTCCGAAAATTACATTATACAATAAAGAGTTAAGCTTTCATGACCACTGCACCTTCTTAGGATTAATAGTTGACTCAAGGCTCACATGGAAACACCACATCAGGAACCTAAAAGATAGCTGCCTACAACGTTTAAATGTTATGAAAGTGTTGGCAGGTACTAGCTGGGGAGCGGACAGATCGAGGCTACTCCAAATATACCAATGCCTAATACGACCAAAATTAGATTATGCTAGCCATATATATGCCTCAGCCAGATTCAGCCTACTAACACAGCTTGACTCTGTGCACCATGGTGGAATAAGGATAGCAACGGGAGCCTTCAGGACGAGCCCAATTCTTAGCTTATGCGCTGAATCTAATATGCCACCACTCACATTCCGGAGACATCAACTAGCAATGAACTACATAGCAGCCATAGCGACACAACCAACAAACCCAGCATTTAAATACATATTTAGACCGAAATATCAACAAATTTACAGCAATAACCCAACAAAACCAGCCCCTCTAACAATAAGATACAGAAGACCTATAGAAGAAATAGAACAAAAAAGTATACAAAGCCAAGATACCCTTACCCCACCATGGACATACGCAGTTCCCAGTATTAACTTAGCACTACAAAAGTTCAGAAAGAAAACCACACCACCGTATGAAATAAACCATAAATTTCAAGAAATATTAAATAAAAATCAGAATGCATCATTCATCTACACAGACGGCTCCAAAATGAATGATAATATAGGGTCGGCTGTGGTCACACCTGAAGAAGCATTCAAATATAAACTACCACCTCATTGCAGTATATTCACAGCAGAACTCGCCGCCATACAATATGCCCTCCACAATATAATGACAAAAGAGGGAAACAAGCACATAATATGCAGTGATTCACTCTCTGCACTACAAAGTCTACTAGAGTTATACAGCGATCACCCATTAGTAATAAAGATTCATGAATACTTAGCTATGCTAAAATCATTACAAAAAGATGTTAAATTCCTCTGGACACCATCGCATGTTGGCATCAAATACAATGAAGCAGCTGATAAACTTGCAAAGGAAGCCGCACTCAGTAATCAAGACATTGTTCCCATTTGCATTAAAACTGATATTAAAAAATTGCTACACACTGATACCAAAGCTGCATGGCAAAGTATGTGGAGCAATGTTAACAATAACAAACTAAAAGAAATAAAACCGAATACAAACATCTGGAAGACCTCAGTGAGACCAACTCGAAGAGAAGAAACGGCTCTTACAAGAGTAAGGATTGGCCATTCACGGCTGACTCACATCCATCTAATTACAAAAGACCCAGAACCTATATGCAATAGATGCCAAACAACCATCACAATAAAACACATTATAGAAGAATGCTCGGACTATGATAAGCTTATGTCGAAATACAACCTCAAAAGATCTCTTAAAGAAACGCTAAATGACTGCGAAGATACAATAACAGACTATTCAAGTTCCTGAAGGAATCCAATCTACTGAAAACATTATAACAATATCTCTACAACATAACCAAAGAAAATGTTGACTTCAGATAACCGAATACGAATTTATTAGTTATAATTAATATATACCAATGTAAATAATTTAAGTTTATATTTTACGTATCGATGTACATATTTATAACTAATTAGGAGGAAATATTTATTTCACTATAAATATAAAAAAAAAAAAAAAAAAAAAAAAAAAAAAAAAAAAAAAAAAAAAAAAAAAAAAAAAAAAAAAAAAAAAAAAAAAAAAAAAAAAAAAAAAAAAAAAAAAAAAAAAAAAAAAAAAAAAAGAAAAAGAAGAGAGAGAGAGAGAGAGAGAGAGAGAGAGAGAGAGAGAGAGAGAGAGAAAAAGAAAAGAGAAATAAATAAATTGAAAAAAAAAAAAAAAAAAAAAAAAAAAAAAAAAAAAAAAAAAAAAAAAAAAAAAAAAAAAAAAAAAAAAAAAAAAAAAAAAAAAAAAAAAAATTACGAACAATTTAAGCTAAATAATTGTTATGTACAAATCTATAGATCATTGCATCCAATATATACCAATACATAGACAAACACAACAGGAACAAAATACATTGAACAAAAACTATCTGAATAACAAACAATAACGAAATGGCGTAAAAAACCTTGCAGTTAAACGCCTCAACACAAACCCTAACCCTACTGATTGTATCAAAATCCTAAATATAACTTATACTTTATCGTTGAACTTATTTTGATGGCATTTTTTTATTTTATTTCCCACTTTATTCAAAGTATTAGTTTGTAAGAGTAAACAAACTAGAAAAGTGTTTTAACGACAGAGCGAATTCTATACTACAGAGCTATTAAAAAGTTCTAAACTATTTTATAGTTTAGAACTAAAATAAAGAGTTTTAGTTTATTATAGTAATATAACGGATTAATCACAAAAATGTCTTTTGGGATTTATCAAGAGACCAGGTTTAAACGGAAGGATTGTAGTAGGGAAGTTTTTGATAACAAACATGAATTCAACGGACAATTAATGAGAAAACAAAAAGTTAATTTCCCGTTTATAATACTTAAATTATGTTTGAAAATCATTAAACCGAGCTTGAAATATTTTGATAAGCTGAAAACGAGAAACTTCGTACGTGATTAATGGTGTAATTTTCTACATATAATATTGTTTTTAAAAAATGAATATATCAAGGAAAACAAAGAATGAAACTGGTATTTTAACTTTATAATTAGAAAAGTAAATGTGTGTGTGTGTGTGAATATGAATATGTATGTATGTATGTATGTATATATATATATATATATATATATATATATATATATATACATATAAAACGACAAATCATGTTTCGAACACGAAAACTACTAATATTTATTTTTTATTTATTTATTTTTTTATTTGTAAGCAGGGCCATGCCCTATACAAAGAAGTTCGGCTATATATTATGTACAATGAAATATGATACAAACATTAATACAACTACAAATATTATGCACATTATAATACTCATCTAATAATAATTCAAATAATATACCAAAGCACTTTGAATAAACTAAGAATTAAATACAACTAATAAAAATTAAATAAATATTTTTCTATCTAAATAATAAAAAATACCTAATAAAATAATTAAAACTTTTTTTTATGTCCTTTATAAACCTTTAAACTTTATCAAAGATCATATTAAACTACTACTTTCAAGTATATATATATATATATATATATATATATATATATATATATATATATATATATATATATATATATATATATATATATATATATATATATATATATATATATATATGTCATATCTCAGGCAAATAGGTATATACATGATACTGATATTTTACAGTTAAATCTACTTTATCTCAGTAAAAAAAATTTCTGATTTTAATTATATTTAAAATAAAAATATGCCAGTTTTTTTTGCTTCTATTTCATTTTGTGGATTAAGTATTTGAAAACTGTCATTTGAATCAATGCTAGGGTAATAAGTGTTACGCAGGCCATTATAAATTGGGCAAGTGTAAAGAATATGTCCGAGGTCTTCATTAGTTTTCATATTACAAACCATACAGATTTCTTGAGGATTAATTTGTGTGATTTTATATGGAGTGGTTATTTTTATTATATGTTTTCCTGTAGTTCTTAACTGTGCAATAATTCTAGTAAAAATAATATTTATCTGTATATTAATGTAAACAGGGATTGAACCGGTTGGATTAATGCTATTGTAGAATGTGCTAAAATTCGACTGCTGGCTAGAGGATAGATCCGAATTAAATAAATAAATTTTGTATTTTTCTAATACAGTTTGACTTTTTTCTTTGAGTTTAACTATATTTGATTCGAAAAATATTCCCCCTTCTCCGATTTTATCCAGTAAATGTTTTATTTGTAAACACCAATTATACTTAAAATTAGCATTTCTACTTGAAGACAGCTTGACTAAGTTATAAAAGCACAACTTTGGAAGCCTATCATCACTCATTTGGACTATGGTTCTTAAATAATTTAAAGCTATTTTAAGAGCCAGCCAACTAACATGAATAGAGCCAGTCTCAAGCCTCACAAGCCAATTCGGTGTAGATCTCGATAGGCAGAATAACTTTTTATAGAAATTAGTGTTTATCTTCTCTAATTCGTCTAAATACCTCAAACCCCAAATATTTACGGCGTATGTGATCGTACTGTCAATTATTGCTCCCTTAAGCTTGCCCCGGACTGACTGTGCTCGAATTCTTGCTCCCCTACATGTATCTAATACCGCTCCTATTGCTGCATTTCCACGAGAAACAGAATTTTTTGTTTGTTTTAAGAATAAACCAGATCGCGAAAACAGTACACCCAAATAATTAAATTCATTAACAAATTTTACAATGTTCTCTTTAATTATTATTATTTTTTTTTTTTTTCCTTTTTCGGTCTTCCATTGTAAAATTTTAGGATTTTGGTTTTTTCAAAGTTCATCTTAAGGCCATTAGCCAGGCAGTAATCGTCGAAGACATTTAACTACTCTTGTATATCAGTGTTGCAATGACCAAACCGAACTACGTCATCTGCATAAAGAAGTAAGATCTAATCTGTTTTTTCATTAATAGGGATACCAGTTATCCCTTTATATCTGAAAAATTCCTCGATATCACACAAAAATAAATTATTAGCGCCGGACTCAAGGATTCCCCTTGCAACAGGCCTTCTGTAATTGCAATGTCATTGGTAAATGTACCATGGTCACCTTTTATTTTCATGTTAGCTCGACTATAGAGTGATATGAGTAATCGCACAAATTTACCACTAACCCCTATTTTAAATAATTTCAACCATAGTAAATTGTGTTTCACAGAGTCAAAAGCTCTCTGCAAATCTATGAATGCAACGTACAAATACTTTTTTTGTGTCAGATAATTATGTAGTATACAATTTAAAATGAAAATATTGTCCATACAACCGCGCCTATTCCGGAACCCTGCTTGGCATTCGGGTATAATCCCTATATCATCTGACCAGATCGTAAGCCTATTTAACAAAATTAATGTAAATATCTTTAATACACAGTTGGTTAAAGCAATACCTCGATAATTATTTGGTAATGATTTATCACCCTTCTTTCATACGATTTCATTTCCAGATATGTGCGAGTCTAACAAGAGGTTTCCCACATCAGATAATAACTCATTAAAGGTGATGCGATTTGGATGCAATTTTGAATGAAAGTCTTCCCATTTACTCAAACCAATCTGATCTTGTTGAAAGTTACGATTATTTTTAAAACTATTTATTATTTTCCAAAACGTGGTACTATCTTTAGCGGAATACAAAGAAGCAAGCAAGTAATTATCATGTTCTCTTTTTTTAGTTTTTGTTAAGTTTTTATATATCTTTTTAATATAACCGTATTGTAAAATAGAGATGCTATCAAAACCAGTTTTTTTGCATAGTTTAAGACTATTTTTCAAATCACTTTTCAATTGTTTACATTCATCGTCATACCATGGTTTATTAGAATTTATTTTGGTAAAGCCATTATTTATATATTTATGTTTTATATAAACATAACTGTATAAACGTTCATTATAGCGTGATTCAAATTTTCTGTTAATGTGTCTATATTTTCTTTTTCAAAGTTGATTTCAATTAATGGTGAGTGCATCAAACTATTTTTAAAGATTTCAGACTTTTCCTGATCCCACTTGATTTTAGTTAATGCTTATTTATTTTTTTCTCTATTGCGTATAAACGTTTTAAGTTTAACAATGAGGGGGAAATGATCCGAAAAAGTAACGTCCTGCATTACTTCAAAATCTTTGACAATTACTACGGCTTTTGCATCACACCAAACATGATCAATCGTGCTTTTACCCAGACTACTTACGAATGTGAAAGCCCAGATCACCAATTGAACGACCATTCAAAATTACAAAGGAATTCAGTTCCATGAATTCGGTAAGGGTTTTTCCAAGTGAATTTAGAGTAGCGTCAAGATTTTGCCTCTCGTGTGATAAAGAAGTGCCCTGTAAGTGTTCAGCAGGACATTGATTAAGGTTGGCTATGGAAAACTACTAATATAAACAGTATTAAAATTTAACCACGCCTTCCTTATAGTTCCCGGAAGGTATAGCAATAATAAAATCAATTGATTTTTAATTAATTTTTTATTAAAGAAGCGATAATGTGCGGATGACAGCGAAGTTTGAAAATTGACCGATAGGTAGCGAGCGCTATTCTGCATGAGAGGTTACGAAGGTACGGTGTTATACAGAGCTTGAAATTTATAATACAATTTACTTATATTCAATTAAACTATTGAAAATGATTTAATTATATGGTGAAACATGTGGATTCCTGTAAAGTTTGACGATCGGCCAATATATGGTTAGCTGAATCAAAATTTAACTACATAATTTTCATAGTCCTAGGAAGGTTTAAAAAATAATAAAATTTACAGCAATACAAATTTAAATATACAATGTTGTGTGACAGAAACGAGATTAACCACACTATCATATATTCTTATGGTTAGAAAATAAAATCCGTCAGATGAAATCAATAATATTATTTCTGCAAATTAAAAATTATTACCAACTAAAAACGTTGATCCTCTGCATTTTGATACTGTTTGTAAAAATATGATTCATGGGTCTTTAGTTTTAAGCACTGAGAAAACAGTGCATTATCCGCAAGAGTTTCTTAATATTCTCTGTCTATCTGGGTTACCAACTAAAAGATTATAATAAAAAAAATAGTTATCAGTGCAGTTTTAACCAGTTTAAAAATTACTGCTATTCGTGAAAATAACATAATAATGCTTATTAATTACCAATAAAACTTAAATTATTGCGGGGGATGCTGCAACGGGGGTGCTAATATATATATATATATATATATATATATATATATATATATTGCAGTTAAGTTTATGACATTTTTGACACTAGTGATGAAACTAGGACATCGTTTGTTTTGTCGAAAGTGGGTGGCAAGATAGGATTGTGAAATTGGATTATGAAATGAAATATTTAACTTGAAGAACTAATATGAAAACATCTTGACTAATATGAACTTATGATCGCTGCTTGATAGTATTACAGGTACATATCAAAACTAAAATAGTTATCATGACCATAAAAATAAGAAAATCCCTTGTCTTAATGACAACTAAATTTCAAGCCGCTATAGTAATTGAAGAAATAAATATTTGATTTAGTGAATCCTTTTGATTGCAATAATTATAAACGAATAAATACTGGATATCTGCCGGATGCTTTTCAAAACTAATAAATCTTCCAGGGTTTTCATTTCACTGTTGTCAGGTAGAACATATTGAGACAAAGAATAATGTCTTTAAGTGAGGAGAGCTGTCCAATACAGCAACTAATTAATGATTCCATCTTTATTATTTAAAATACAGTATTCACAAGATAGCTTAATGTTATAACTTCTAATTATCCCCTTTTAGGACTAGTCGCGTAACTTATTCTGTATCAAGGCAATATAAAAGTTTGGTGTGTTTCTAGGTAAGTTGAGTAAATACCTAAAGAATTTAATCTGCCTCCGTTCAACATGCTCCGCATATTAGCTGGCCTATATTTCTGCCGTACAAACCAAAATGCTTTCCAGCATCGAAATAAATCTGGATGACATCTTGTGTCCCACTGATCACGTTTTACAAGATCTCAATAATTTCCCGATCCTTGATATAAACACCCCGTCAAAAGCATTGCAACACCCATAATTCTCGAGATTTTCTTGGTTTTTACCTTAATCCATACTAGGTTTATATTCATATTAATATTATTTATTAAACGTGAGACATTAAGGATTAGACACATCAATGTTTTTCCCTGTTACTAATAAACGATGGAATTTTATATTTTTTTTTTTTCAAATTTCCCTTAGTCCATCTTTATCATTCGTTTCGTTATATACAAGTATGCTAAGACTAGTCATTCAAGCCAGAGGGGGCAATATCTCTTATTAAATATAAATTTTAAATTTTAAAGGTTTCTAACTTTTTTGTTTATTGATAGAAATATTATTATTTATTTTAATAAAAAATCATTATGTCTAGTTTAGGAATGTATATTATAGACTTCAGAACCTTTCTTTATTATGAACAAAAATACATTTATATAAAATTCAAATATTTCAAAGTGTTGTGATACTTTTGACGGGTAGTTTATGTATATGTATACATTTTCGGATTTAGCATTAAATATCCTATAAGAGTATATGTATTCCTAAATTTTACAAACTTTGGACCTAAAGAACAGCTTGATCTTCATCTTATTTATGGAAGTTACGAAGTCTTATAATACTTCAAGACTCACCGTTTTCCGAAAATAATATCCACAAAAATGTAAATCTCACAAGAACTAGCAAATTTAACCAGGTTTCATATCTGCTTTTACAGGGGAAGTCATTTCTAGCTTTCCATTTGGGGTATCGTTGATTTATTCATTTTTGTACTGTTTTCAAATTATGTGGATAGCACCATAGTGTTGGAAAATCATATTTGCCGAACTTCAGGTGGAATATCGTTGTGGTTATGATAAGTTGTGGTTGGATATTTTATAACAAATTCTAGTTATCCTCACCATTTAATCTGTTGGGAAAACTATGAACCAACACTAAAATGTTGAAACAAAGTGGAGATATTGCAGCTTTTATGGCAAAAAACGTTGTTTCCTCAAAAAAGTCTTTGAATTATCGTATAGCTGCAATGAATTGTAATAGAAACGTAAGGTCTGCAGCATTTTTTTTTTTTTTTTTTTTTTTTTCTAGGTTCACACATTTTTTTTTTTTCACTAAGAGGGACTCAACCTCTTGTGTGTGTGTGTGTGTGTGTGTGTGTGTGTAATCATGCTGTAGTGATGCTGAAAATTTAATAGAATTTGAAATTTCTCATAGATGACAGTTTTAAAATATTTGATTTCAAAATTATTTTAAAAAGCACAAATCTGTAAAAGAATCACAAAATGACTTCTTCAATTTTATAAATTAGTTAATTTATTTTCTAACGTTTTCCTAGTTCTGCGAAGTTCAGCGTGATTGTCTAAATTAGAAATTAGTTTTTTTTTTGTTTTTTTTAAATATATCACTGTACCAAGAAAAGTGCTCAAGCCCAATTAATGTTCTTGAATCAAATTTTAAGATTTTTTATAAACTTAATAAAGCATTAATAGTAATAAACTTATCAATCCGCAGAAATAGTTTAAACAAATAAATAATTAAATAGATAAGAAACAATTGATTTTGAAGCCTCAAAAAACAAAAACAAAAAAAAAATCAGTCACAAAATATAATTTCATTTTTTTTAGTCCCCATATCATAACAGATAATTATTATAACAGCTATAAAATGTAAAACATTAGTTACACAAAGTTAAATTGTGTAGTATTTGGAAGTACTAGTGTTTGATAGATATTTGCATATGTACTGTTATCTCTATGTGCCCTCAGAGGGATCGCAACAGATTGATAAACAAAACTTTATTATACAATACAAGTGTTTACATTCAAAACTTAATCTTCAACAACTATTAAATTTCAAACTGTTTTAGATCGGAGGCATTATTGATAGATACAGACATTTTAAGGTTATCAGAACTGGGAATCTCACGATTTTTTCTACAATCTTTAATTGTGACAATACTAACGCCAAAATGAATAAATAAGTCACACTACCACTTTTAGCTAAGTTTCTCAAAGTCTCAGGAACCATATTGTAGAATATCAACTAGGATGCAATATCAGATGGAAAATTAACTCCTGGGAAACAGAAAATAAGGATTAGCAACTGTCAAAGGTTGGTAAGAATAAATACAAACTTTTTGTTAACTTATCAAACGAAAAGGCAACATTTTACCTAAACCTAACAAGGAATGAATTGAGAAATATTATTTGAGTCCTCAGGGGGCCACTGTCTGATAAGATATCTCAAGATGATAAAAGTTGAGTCAGGTTCCTTAGGCCGGCTTTGCCTAGAGGAAGAAAAAAGTTTCTCAGTGTATGTGGAGCAATCGCCTATTATAGAATGCAACAACTGATTCAAGATATAATGAAACTTTAGGACAATATAAGTTAGAACCCTAAGTTATGTACTTCCTGAGAGACATTAAATTCGTGTGGGAAGACTTGAAGACTGGAGATAGGTTCACAAAAGTTCAACAAAGGTCGAAATAAAATAAGGGGCCCACAAATAACGAATAATAATAATAAATAAAATAACTGCACGACTTCCCTTTTCATTTATTTTAAGCTTTATAAATTTTTTTTCTTACGAGCAGAAAACGTAAAAATTACAAAATATTATAATTTTTTGAAAATTAAATTATTTCCGAATACTGAGTCCAACGTAAGTATTTATTACTTACGAAGCAATGTTTTCAATTTGTTTTGCCATATACATGTTGAAGTCAGATGGGTAAAAAAAAAAGTGATTAAAAGCCAAATTTTGAAGGACTTAATTTTGAACCGAAAAGATTTGGGAATAGATTTGAGACCTTTGTTGTGAAGAGGTAGGGGTAAACCAGACAGTTATTGACACCTTCAAGAAATATTCGGAAATATCCATAATAAAATTACAGAAAGAATGGTCTAACATAGTTGAAATTTGCAGTCATTTCTCCTTAATTACTATACTTTAAGCTAAGCAAGAAACATTATTATCACACCAAACATTCATGGACTTTATTTTACAAGATAGTGACAATAAATAATGTAAAATCAGTTACTGACGCCCTACAGACATCTTTTAAATTACGGACAAAATTTAAAATACTTTTACACAGTTGAGTTTTAGGTTTTAAAAATAATTTTATGATTTTTTTTTTTTGGGGGGGGGGGATAAATATTTATTTTTATAATTTTTAATATATGGTGTCAATAACTGTCTGGTTTACCCTTTTGTTTTTTCTTAACATTAATTTAGATGAAATTGTAAAACATAAAACCTATCGAAACTTCTGTTTCAAGATTCCACAATATATTATTGTTTCAATGCCCGTTTAGTTCAAATATGGGGTCTTAATAAGTTTACTTATTCGGAAATGGTTAAATTTTTTGGGTTGAATAAAAAAAAAATGGCCGTTTCAAACGGATCAATCTTTATAGAGATTTCATTCTCACTCTGTTAATTTAAAAGAACCGCCGAAATTACTTTTTTGGCGAAGAGTGTCGATACAGGAGCCGGGATGAAGACCACACAAAGAGTGGTAATGAAACAGATCAAATAACAGAATATAATGTACTCTACTTCCAAATTTAGAATAAATTTAATCCCTACGAAAAATAATACTTGTCAATGGACATGTTATTATGAACATTATCATCTTTACTTTCTGCTTTAGTAACTTATGGAATTCCCTACCTTCCAATATTCGCCATTCCTCCGCTCATAATTTAAATCCCGACTTTTCGTTTACTTGTTATATATTCAATCTAATAGTCATATAAAAGAAGAAAATATTTATTAAAATGAAATATGAATATTCACAAAATAATGTCTTTTGTTCAACATTATTTTTGTACTATGGCAATAATTTTGTATTATTGTTTTTGGCATAATTTATATTATATCAGATAAGATAAATTTATTTCTCCGGATATGATATATTATTTAGCTTTTTCAACTGTATGTTTTTCATTGAATTTTTTTATTACCTTATTTTAAATTCTGAACCTTAAGATATAATTTGTTTTTCCTGTAGTATTTATAATATGTAATATTACTTTTTATAATGTAATTTCATTTTAATATTTTTCTTGCTTGTATGATGTCCTAAATTTTATATACGTCAGCTAGGGCGCCATTATGTTGTTCATTATAATAATTCTTAAGGGGCAAAGGCCCAAGAATAAAATTTATTTTCATTCATTCATTCATAATAAATTTCAATTAATATCTAAAAAAAAAACTTATAAACATTTTTTTTTTACCTTAATATTCGGTTAATAGTTGGTAATCTACGTTCGTATGACTACGAGTTTTTACATCTTAAAATCAAGTAATTCAAACTAAATTAATAAAAAACAATGCTATACGTTAATAAAAATGTTATCAAGCTCTCGAAAGAAACATAAATTATTTTTCATGAATTACTTATCTAAGTCATCTAAATCGTCGGAACTTAAATAAAGGACTTGACGAACGGTAAATAGCATTAAAATGCCAAATAAATAAGAATGGAGGACTTAAAAAGTTCAGTTACGAGCTTGTTCGTTCTTTCATTGGAGACCTTTCCCAGGCGTTTTAAGTAAGGTTTCCATTCAGAAAGAAGAATTATATTTTCCAGTATTTCCTCCAAATGTATATTTTAATTTCTCTCAGTAATTTATTGAATTATAAATAAATAATTTCATTGATAATTAAATTAGAATACTCTTAAGAAAACTGCTAAGTGTGTTCGTTTCGAATGTTTTCTTTTCAATTATTTCTGATTCTATGGCTAATGATGATCTTTTATTTTTTACATTTTACTTTTATACAGATAATGTTTCATAAATTCTTATAAAGACTAATTTGTAGAAGAGGAAGTTGGATATTTTGGTTAAAATAAATTTATGAGTAAATGTACTTTAATTTTACGACTAAAGATACTTATGGAGGCGGCTTAGACCCAGTTGTGATGATGATACTATAATTATCACACGGATATAAACCGATTATATGCTAAAGAATAGGCACCTCCTAGTATAAAAGGTATTGTTCTTTTTTTTTTAATTTATTTTAAAAGATCTGAGATTTTTTTTATTTTAAAATTCCTCCACGCATTTAATAAATTTATATTCTTTGTATAGCTGTAAATATCAATATTATTTTTATTTAATAATTCTAAACTTATATGTGTTGAAGTGATTACAATTAATTAATTAATCTGATGGCAAAAAATTGTTTAAAAAAAAAAATGCATTATTTTGAGATGCGTATACATTATTAAATAAAAAAAAGATGAAATTCTTTTCGTTTATTTTTTAGGCATACTATCAAATAATTTTTTCTTCCTTATAATAAAAGATACAATCGAAAAACTTCAATCAGTATCATTCGCATCGTGAATACATTTATAAAAATAATAAACTGAGATTTTATTATTTTAAAATTTCTCCAGACATTTAATAAATTTATATTCTTTACATAGTTGTAAATATCAATAAATAATTTTTTTTTAATATTTAAAATTTATATGTGTTGAAGTGTTTAAAATAATTAACATGATAGCCAAAAATTGTTAAAAAAAAAAAAAAAAAAAAAAAAAAAAAAAAAAAAAAAAAAAAAAAAAAAAAAAAAAAAAAAAGAAATGCATTATTATGGGTATGCATTATTCAATTCTGTACCTCAGAGGTACAGAACACTATGTCTTTTTTACCAAAAAATATATTATTACGTATTCTTATTCACATTTTCCCCTTTATACAGAGGTATAGAATTCCATGTCCTAGACAAATTACTTGTAAGTTAAGTTATATAAAAATGTTTTTAAAAAAATTTTTTTATAAGGGCATTATAAGGGCATAACGTCCTTATATACTCCAATTAGGACAGGAAGGACGGGTTACCAAACTATTCTAGCCTGGATCGGAAAGTCAAGATTTATTTCGTACACATAAGTATAATAAACAGTCCAGGGAATGAAATTTTTTTTTCTTCAAACTGCTCTCCTGTAAAGTTACGGAAATGTGACTTAGTGTTCTGTACCTCCGAGGTACAGAATTAAAAATAGGATAAAATTCTTTAGGTTTGATGTTAAATAATCGCTTACTTATAATAAAAGATAGAATAAAAAACTTCAATTATATCATTCCCGTCGTAAATACATTTACAAAAATAATAACTATACGCGACACATATATTTCATATAATCATAACAAATGCCGATTTTTTGTTCGAATGAAACACATCTTATTTCTTTAAGGTCATGAACAAGAAAAATTTTAATTTTTTTTTTTTTTTTTTTTTGCGTTTATTTAAATTTTTCAAATTTTTATAGCTGACCTGTGTCATCATCGGTGTCCTGCTCTGGCCAGTCCGGGTAGGCAGCAACAGCGGCAAGAAGAGCCGTCGTAAAGAGTATGATGTTCATCCTGCTATCATAGCGCGTCTAGATCGGGAGGGTGCGGAAGACGAGCGGCGTGAGGCCGCGGCGGGGGCTGGGAGTCGACTGAGCCGCCCCCACCGCCCCTCCAACTCCGCTCTTTGTTTACCACCCCACAATGGACTGTCACTCGGAGGCCCTTTAATAAACTCACTTACCTACACAGTCCGTTGGCTGATAACCAGACCTCTCCCTCCTTTATCCCTAACCAATATTGTCCAACGGCTGGCCTAGCCCAATTTTTACGGGCAAACTGAACAGATAATTCCGGAAAAGTATGTCCCTCCAGGACCAAGTATCAGAAAATTCTGGACGAATGTTATGCATTCGATTTTCCCTCCCTCATCTTCTTGAGCTCTATGAACACCTTCTCATTAGGTATCTTTATTTCAACATCGCGAAGGTATAAGTTTCTAATTATCTATCAGTCTTTGATTCTATCTAATTTAATTTTTTTTTTAATTTTTAATAAAATAAATATACAGATCCGCTATGTAGGACTCCAACATTACAAATCTTTAACTTGGAATCCACATACAAGACTAAAACGACAGGAAAGTGCAAACTTTGGGGGGCTCTACTAAACCATCCAATTCATCTCCTATCCGATCCTTACAATTCAAAATCCTTAGTAAAATCCATAATGTTCCTCGCTTTGTCACTAACTTATCCACAAAGATCTTAATATTCCTTATTTATCTGATTTAGCCCAAACATCCTATCCTTTCATAGTAAGCTCCATAACCACACAAATCCACTAGTCTCTTAACTTGTTTCCCATTCTATTCCCGAGAACCCTTCGAGGCGTCTGAAAAGAAGACCTAGAGACATTTTAGTGTGCTACTGATGAGTAGTTCATTTCAAGTTTTGACATGTTATCGTAATCGTTAACAACAAATTTACATTATCCTTTAATGATATTCCACTAATCCTTGTTTAACAGATCCGCTACCTAGGACACCACTTAGACAAACGTCTTACTAGGAATCCACATTCAAGACTAAAACGACAAGAAACTGACCTTCGTTACAGATTACTTCAACATTTATTAGACAAATGTTCAAAACTCCTAATTAATAACAAAAGATTCATATACATGACTGTGATTAGACCTATTTTGACGTACAGAGTTGAGCTTTGTGGCTCCACTAAAACCATCCAATCTTTACAATCCAAAATCCTCCGGAAAATCCTTATACTCCATACTATGTCACCAATAAACTTATCCATAAAGATCTTAATGTTCGATATGTTGCTGATTTATCCCAAACCAGATACCTATACCTCCCATAGTAAGCTCCATAACCACTCAAATCCTCTAATTTCTCAACTTGCTTCCCACACCATTCCCGATAATCCTTCGAGGCGTCTGAAAACAAGATAGTCCAGAGACCTTCTGGTGTAGAATTGTTATTTAAGTGCTACTGATGAGTAGTTCTTATCAAGTTTTGACATGTTATTGTAATCATTAACAACACATTTACTAGATATATACATTTCTACAGTTGTAAATTTTAATAAATGATAAAAATAATAAATAAATAAAAAATATTTTAGATGATAGGGTGATGAAAGATTTAACCCAAACCACCAATACTGGAAAATCCTTCAGCTTTTTTCCTAAATCTAGTCAGCATTTCTAAAGGCTATTTGATTCCCGCCTTCTACTCCGATGGCAATCATTGTACAATGTAGATTAATAGTATAACTTTTTTTTTATTTTAATCCATTTATTGAAATTTACAACTGTACAGAATATATACATCAAGTAAATGTATTGACAACGATTACAATATGTTAAAACTTGGAAAGAACTACTCATCAGTAGCACTTTATTAAAACTTCTACACTGGAAGGTCTCTAGGCCATCTTCGTTTCAGACGCCTCGGAGGATTATCAGGAATGGAGTTGGAAGCAAGTTGAGAAACTAACGGATTTGAGTGATTATGGAGCTTACTATTAAAGGATAGGTATCTGGTGTGGGCTAAATCAGCAACATATGGAACTTCAAGATCTTTATGGATAAGTTTATTGGTGACAAAGTAAGGAGCATTGAGGATTTTACGAAGGATTTTGGATTGTAAGGATTGAATACGAGATGAATCGGATGGTTCAGTGGAGCCCCAAAGCTCAACTCCGTACGTCCAAACAGGTCTGATAACTGTCATGTAAATGAGTCTTTTGTAGTAAATCGGAAGGTTTGATCGTTTGTCAAGTAAATGTTAAAGAAGTCGAAAACGGCTACTAATCTCTCAACTTATCTTCTTGAGCTGTATGACCACCTTCCCATTAAGTATCTGTATTGCAACATCATGAAAGTTTCTACTTATTTGTCATTCTTTGGTTCTATCTAACTAATTTTTTTTTTTTTTTTTTTTTTAAATAAAAATATTTTAGATGATAGGGTGATGAAACCTCAACTTGCATTCTGTTCCCGATAACCCTCCGAGGCTGAGAGACCTTTTAGTGTAGAATTGTTATAATACTTTTCAAATTTTTACATGTTATTGTAATCGTTAGCAACAAATTTACTAGATGTGTATATTTGTACAGTTGTAAATTTAAAGAAATGATAAAAATGATAAATAAATAAAAAATATTTTAGATGGCAGGGTGATACAAGGTTCAATCCAAACCACCATAAATACTACTACTCCAATGACAATCAGTGTCAGTACTGTGTAGATTAATAGTCAAACGTTATACATATTATTGATTATTCATAAAATTTATCACACCGGTTTTTGTTCTTAATGAGTTGTGTTGTTTTCGATTTTTAACCTATCAAACGTACTAACCTAGCAATTAGTGAATAAAGACTCATTTACATGACAGTTATCAGACCTATTTGGACGTAGCGAGTTGAGCTTTGGAGCTCAACTAAACCTTTTAATTCTTCCCGAATTCAATCCTTACAGTCCTAAATCCTTAGAAAAATCCTCAATTCTCTTTACTTTCTCACAAATAAACTTATCCATAAAGATCTTTAAGTCCCACATGTTGCTGATTTAGCCCAAACCAGATACCTATCCTTTCATAGTGAGCTCCATAACCACACAAATCCAATAGTCTCTCAACTTACGTCCCACTCCATCCCAGATAATCCTCTGAGGCGCCTGAAAAGAAGACGGCCTCGGTATCTGCTAAAATAAAGCTTTATTATATATAATAATGCGTTTTTGTTATTTTTCAATTTGAAATCAGTGGTTACCGTAAGTGGAGTTATGCATATCGACTAACATTAAACTAGAATACTTCGGATCACTAGTAGAATATAAGTTACGGTAGCCAATAGTGTTCAGGCAACTCAGTGACATTCTCGAGTCAGTAACGGCGTTAATTCAAATCCGGACTACACTATTTTCTAGTATTTTGTTGCGAACTCTTGTAATACATTTTCCGATTCTGTCTAGGAAAGCAATAACTCGTTGTACAAATTCGTTCAGTGAAAACTTCGAATTAATTTAACTAAAATAGTAAAATATCACGATAAATTGGTTGTAGGGCTACAACTGCATTTTTCGTATTTTTTTTTTTTTACTTTTCTCCGCTTACTTAGAAAATATTTTTGATTGCAGTTTCGAAGATTGTTTCTAATTCCTTTTTTTTTTTTTTTGTACGAAGGCTGTGTATTTGCGATCTAACAAATGGTTTGGGCCTCTAAAATATATACATTAAGTTATAAACGTTCCATCTGATATTATCATGTTGAGTTCTGCCATCCAGTTCCTCACACCCAACATGGACCGAGCATCGCCAGTTACATCATCACTTCATCACAAACTTGGGTCTTAAATAGGAATTATAATTGATCGTGTTCAAAACTCCAAAAGCCAGTTATTTAGTTTTATAAAGTTATTTCAAATAATAAACTAAAGGATAAAGTTAAAGTTGCATTAAGAAAGCCATAGTCAAAATTCGTAGAACTACTGAATAAAGACAGAAAAATAATAAAATTTATAAAATATGTACCTATAGTGTAAACATAATAAAATATTGCAGGTACACATATTTCGCACAATATCTACACACAAAACAATAAAATATAAACACTAAGCATTTTACATATTTATGTATAAATCATGTTTTCTGGATTATAATTACGTATAACTTCTAATATTTTTTACACGGTAATTTACATGATTTCTGTTATTTTTTATTTAATATTCACGTAAATTTTTAAGAATCATTTGAAATTTTAATGTTGAATCACTTTTAGTTTTACCTGATACCAAAAAAAAGTTTTTTTATGGCTCTGATCAGAATTTCCCGAATCCGTAACATGAAGCTAGATTTAGATTTCAAATTTAGATGTAATGTGACATGTAATGAGGACTAAGCTAGACGGTCCAAGCCCATTGTTAACATGTCACAAACATCGGAGTCGGATGATTTCGTTTTTATGTTGGAGTTTAGTTATCGATAGATCGGAAGATGTTAAGTCGATTAAAAACGTCCGTATTATAATGAGTTTTTGAAGTCTTCCTACTAAAATGTTACCTGCAGACCCTAAAATCTTTGTTGCCTTTCATTAAATTCAAAATTTCCAATATATAAATTTTGCGCAAAGGAATCACACTTTTGCCTTCACTTTTATTTTGAAAAAAGGTCTTCTATTATCATATTATAATGGATTTTCGCAATTCCCTTTCGCTGAATTGAATTAATCAAATTCATAGATTTAGGTTTCAAATTTAAATATTTTCAATTTCTCTGTCATTATGTTTTTCCGAGCAATGTGCCCGACTATAATAAACCGTACCACGTCCGATTCTTTAAATATATCTTTGAGCTCCTCGTTTGTTCGGTGTCAACCAATCAGAATCTTCCCCTCAAACATTTTCAAATTCTTCTCACCAGCGTTAGAAATAGCTTACGTTTCTGAGATATAAGAGGATTTGCCGGATAATTTCTTAGTATAGAAGAATTTTGGTGCCCTTAGACAAAGCAGGGTTCCTTTAATATTGACTGAGGCCGTATTAACCGCGGTTGGCCACTGAAACTTTTCTTTTTTTTCAGATTCTATTAAGTTGTCATGGAACAGCTGAATGCATACGGTTGTTTTTTTTTTTTTTTTTAAATAATCATAAATAACCTTGGTACTAAAATGTTGTAATAGATTTGGTATGTAAGTAACTACGTTTCATCAGATGGTTTCGGGGACGGAAATGTGATCCGTATGGTTGTTTTTTTTTTGTTTTGTTTTTTAACTTGTCTGTTCAGTTTTTCTGATAATGAAATATATTGGGCTTATTTTGAACCTGAAGAACAAATGGAAATAAGGACTGCTGCCTCTCAACTATTTATGAAAATGTAACCCTTCAGTGGATTCCTGGGGACTGTGGAATTGAAAGGCTTTGCAAAGTTCCAAATTGCCTCAAATCACCTCCATACCTCGCCTGGAGGAAGTTAGCAATATCAATAAAGCAATTATTCAGCTGAGGTGAAACAACCCGTATTCAGATTCCCGAAATCCGTCCTATCTAATTTCCAGTGAGCAAGTTATAATTTTTCGCGTCCGAAATGGTCATAACCGGCTCAAAGTTCACTTCCACAAAAAAATTTATTATTATAATTGGCTCGACCCTTTTGTTTGAATGTGAGGGAAGTGGGCAAACTGCAGAATACATTCTCGTGAAGAATGTTAAATTAATAACAAATGCAATAAAGTGCTCTTACTACATTATGCACTTTATAATGTATACTAAATACATCTGCAAACTATTGAGTCAAGAAAAACAGAGAAAAAAAAACAACTGTTTAATGTGTTCCTTCGTTGGCATGTTGTTTCCAGAAATAAAAATGGTTATGAAAATCATTTACTTCTATATTTCAAAAAGTCCCATTTACCTTATTTCCTTATTTCGTTTTTTTTTTTGGTTAAAACAATTGTTAGGCCAAGAGGTTCTCATTTTTACATAAATTAAAGCTTAATAAATGCTTTACAACTTTATTTCTCACAAATTCTTTTCTAACAAATAACATGATTATTTAACCAATTATTTGACCCAACAGATGACTAACATTTTCAGTTTTATTTTTAAATCCACACCTGTCAAAAATATAATTGACCATCAGCGGATTTGCTGAAATTAGAACATATAATAAAAATTACCATGTTAGACATGAGGAGAGATTGTGTCTAGAGGCCCCCCAACCTTGCTTTTGGTTTACTTTTATGTAAGTAGGTCTCTCATCTAGTTTCTTTTCAGTTTCCTTCTGATATTCTCCGGCATGAGAGATGTGACCATATCATTGTTCAGTTTGTTGGGGTTTCCTTTTAATGTTTCATTAAACAGTCCGTAGTGTGTCCGTATATGTTCAATGACCGTTGGTATGTGTAGGTCAGTATGTATAGTTTTATTGTTAACGTACCAAGGTTATATTGTTAGTCTTAATGTATTGGATTGAAAAGTTTGTAATCTGTTTCTGTGTGTCTGTTCAGCAGTTCCATAAAATTTGTGATGCGTAGGTCCATAAAGGTTTTGTCCATAAACGTTGACGACAAACCTCTCTCCAACCCACTCCCCCAAAACCCAAATCTCGCAGGTCGGCCTCGACGCAATCCTATCATCTACGTCTTGGTCTACCCCTCGGTCGTTTACCCGACGGCTCAAAACTGGTCACTTTTTTCATAATTCGATTATTACTAAACCCAACGACTTTACATGCCCATCTTAACCGCCGTGCTGCTATTACCTGAAGTATATTTACCGGAAATAACTCTAAAGAAGAATACTACTTTTTGAGGTGAATTTTATGAATGGGTAGATGAGTCTGTTCTTACAGGGGAAGTCATTTCCTCTGATGCTCTGATCTGGTGTCGCTTTATTGACAGTTTTCCTTTATTTTCTATTAAACAATATATTTTTTTTTTTTTTGCATACAAATCAGTTACTTGTGTAAATAAAACATTATGACAATGCCTTAATGAAAATGTGCATTTTAAACATAATAAACTCTTCACTGGAATAATAAGCAAAGAAAAAAAATTATTGTTTAATAGAAAATAAAGGAAAACTATATTACAGCTTTTATGAAAAAAAAAAAACGTGGTTTCCTCAAAAAAGTCTTTGATTTATCGTATATCTGCAACGGATTGGAATAGAAAGGTGAGGTCTGCGGCATTTTGCTGCATTTTTAATCTAGTTTCAACCAATTTTTTTTTTTGTTTTACACTAAGAGATACTCACCCTGTATTTCGTTTTATCGGTATAATTTACTAGACCAATTTCGTAGTTGCGTTTAGTTTAATAGTTTCCTCGTTTTCACCCAAAAGTACCAAATCATCAGCATAACCAAGAACCGGAAATTGATCACCCATCTCTAATCCTTTTACCGTAAGCATTGCCTTCCTAATGACGTATTCTAGTGCTAAGTTAAATAGTACCAGAAAAAGAGAATCTCCCTATTTTAAACCAGAACGTACCTCAAACATTTCGGAGTAAAAAGTACCGATTTGAACTCTATTAAATGTTTCGGACATGCACTAGATTTTGATATACATAAAATAATTTTGGGTTACAGGAAATCATTAAAAAATAAATGTTAATATGATCTGACCACCTATCTGGTCAGATCATGTTAACATTTGTTGGCACATTTTCTGCTCGTAAAAGTGATGCGATCGGTTTAAATATATAAATAGAGGGTGCCTCAAAGACGCCACCCCTCACCTGAAGACGAGGGGGGTGGAACATGAAAGCTAGGGTGGTCCTGTCAATAAAAGGATTATGCAGGGTAAGGCCTGGATCCTGGGGCCTCAGGTACCCGCTACCTAGGCCATCTACATCGTTGATGACTATCTTGGATCTTCAAGAAATAGGAGGTTAGCCCGATAGGCCAAAATACTTTAGCCTCACGCCAAATTATAACCCTCCTTGCCATTCTTGGAGATAATGGCTATTTTTGCTATTTTATAAAGCCTATTTTATTTTATAGGTGAGGATCTATTGAGGCAGCCCCATACCCTGTGAACTCCCACCAAACAAGAAAGTTTTTTATTAATCTTCCGCATCCAAGTCAAATCATGGAGCCACCATCTGATTTTCTTGACCTTGCATATTTAAGAGGACAAGCCTTTGTGTACTCTAACAATTCAGCTGTTAGAAGGTAGCTAATCTCTTTGTTGGATTTATTTGTTGGGCTTAGTAAATCTTCCTTTGGATAATATCACTACCCTCTTTTTTTTTTTTAAGATTCTCCAGTCTATATTCCAGTAGTTCCTTTTCTGTATTAGGAGGGGATTATTGTCTTCTAATTTGAGTGTAATCATTCTATGATCCAACAAAGTAATGTCAGATATGACTTCCCAGTCCCAGCATAAACCGTTTATGTAGCTAATGGAACAGAGAAATTCACCAATGTTGTAAGCAGTTATTATCTTGTAATTAGCTCCAGATTATTGTACTATTTAAATTTGTGTTATTCACAAAAAATCTTTTATTCAAATGATTTCCTTTGATGGCATTTAATATGTAAATATATACCTGAAAATATAATAAGAAAGATTAAAACATACAGCCTTATTATTCCTGTATTTAAGACACAGAACATAGAAAAAACCTCTGTATGCTATATATTTAGAGGACTCAGTTCTTGACTAACTGTTGTCATTTCGAACTAGAGAATCAAATAAGTAATGCATTATTTTTTTGTTTGGTTTAGTGGTAATGCGTGGTAGCTCGGTGGGTAACGCGCTAGACTACAATGCTCCTGGGCCCGAGTTCGATTCCGACTGATGGTAGAAAATTTATATTCTGTCATTTTAGCCGTGGATCGAATTCGAGGTCGGGAGACTCTCCTGGGGCACACCCAGCCTCTTAAAAAGCGGCTACCCTTAATTGATGAAAAAACCTGGCAGTTGAGCGTGAATTCTGGCCAAATCACCTCCTTTCACAACCGTTGGCTCAGAAACAGTACAACCTACCTAAGTACTGAACCCTAGACCCTTCATGGGTTGTAAGTGGTAAGGTTTTTTTTTTTTTTTTTTTTTTTTTTTTTTCCTCTCATTATAGCATACCTCGGGTGATTAATATTTACTTACAAGGGGAGGACACACTCAGTCTCTCACGGATCATGTTGGCAATTTTTTTGGAGGTTCCTGGTCAAAAAATATAAGACACATATTTTGCCGTTCCGACCAATGGGCCCTAGAAGCCGAGAAAAAAAATAAAATAGCATTTAACTAATTTATTTTTTATCTCGAGTTTAAAAAATGATATCGACATGATTCTTGCACCAAGATTTTCAGTTTTGATTGCGAATTAAAGGAAAAATACAGTTGCTCCATAGATTTTGGTTTAGGTTAATTAAATTCTAAAAAAATGATTAGTTTTTCAAGCAAACTACCTCTATAGATTTTTTCACACAAAAATTGAGGTCAGATTCTAATTCAGCACCCTCAAAAACATTAAAAAACGGTTATTCAACAAAATCAAAAAGTATCATTTTTTTCACCCTCTTCCAGGAAAATGAAATTTTAAAACCGATTATTGGTTACATACCTTTAAATCGTCACTACTTTGTCATGCAATTCACTGGTTAGTATCGCTGGAAAGAGGAGGGTCTCAGCTTTCTTTTGATGTATATAAATGTAAAATTCGATGAACAAAAACCTATTAAAAAAATTGGAAAATCCGAAAAACATTTTGATTTTTAACTTGAGTTTGAAACCAGATAGGATGATGAAACCAAATACATTTCAAGCGTATTACCACCCTATATTTTGTGTAAAAAAATAAAGTTGATACGTAAAACCGTCTAAGCGTAATTCACGTTTTTATCAATTTAAACAAAAGTTGCCTACCATTTTGGTTAAGCAAACTTTGAAGCTTACAAACTTTTATTTTTCTATTTGGATGAAATTTCGTATTTAAGGGTTCTCTTGAATGCTGAATTCGAATCCGATATCGGTTCTTGTGAAAAAATTATATTGAATATACTTCACTTGAAAAATTTTAGCTTTTACACTGTAAAATGTGATAGAAAATTTTTTTAGCCCTAGAATTCCATCTCAACACCCTCAAAACTCAGGAAACGTATGTATATATATAGATATCAATAAAAAAAAAAAATATATATATATATATATATATATATATATATATACTAATTGGGAGAAATAATTTGTTACTTTAATTATTATTAAAATAATTATAATTATTAATTATTTATTGTAATGATAACTTATTACAAATTAATATTTACATTATATACAGACAGAACCACATATTAGATTTGATTGTTAAGTATTTACAATTTTTATTTTGTTCTTCAAACCCAGAACACATCTCTAACCCGTTTTGTAATCTTTGTTTACTGGGTTCTAATAACTGAAGCTTATTACATTACAATTTCATTTTCATTATATTCAACAAAATCCTGTCAGCAACAGAAGTGAGGTAGTTATTGCTATAATGTTTTTATGTCAACTATCACAATCATATTTTAACATGTTCAACTGCAAAATAAAATAAAAAGTGAAGTATATTCAATATAATTTTTTCACAAGAACCGATATCGGATTCGAATTCAGCATTCAAGAGAACCCTTAAATACGAAATTTCATCCAAATAGAAAAATAAAAGTTTGTAAGCTTCAAAGTTTGCTTAACCAAAATGGTAGGCAACTTTTGTTTAAATTGATAAAAACGTGAATTACGCTTAGACGGTTTTACGTATCAACTTTATTTTTTTACACAAATATAGGGTGGTAATACGCTTGAAATGTATTTGGTTTCATCATCCTATCTGGTTTCAAACTCAAGTTAAAAATCAAAATGTTTTTCGGATTTTCCAATTTTTTTAATAGGTTTTTGTTCATCGAATTTTACATTTATATACATTAAAAGAAAGCTGAGACCCTCCTCTTTCCAGCGATACTAACCAGTGAATTGCATGACAAAGTAATGACGATTTAAAGGTATGTAACCAATAATCGGTTTTAAAATTTCATTTTCCTGGAAGAGGGTGAAAAAAATGATACTTTTTGATTTTGTTGAATAACCGTTTTTTAATGTTTTTGAGGGTGCTGAATTAGAATCTGACCTCAATTTTTGTGTGAAAAAATCTATAGAGGTAGTTTGCTTGAAAAACTAATCATTTTTTTAGAATTTAATTAACCTAAACCAAAATCTATGGAGCGACTGTATTTTTCCTTTAATTCGCAATCAAAACTGAAAATCTTGGTGCAAGAATCATGTCGATATCATTTTTTAAACTCGAGATAAAAAATAAATTAGTTAAATGCTATTTTATTTTTTTTCTCGGCTTCTAGGGCCCATTGGTCGGAACGGCAAAATATGTGTCTTATATTTTTTGACCAGGAACCTCCAAACAAATTGCCAACAAGATCCGTGAGAGACTGAGTGTGTCCTCCCCTTGTTAGTTAAAAGACTACTTGAAAGATTAAACTCCTTCCACCTGTTTATTTTTTGAGTCTAATATTCTTTTTGTAATCTCTTCTACTTTCGTGATATTCTGCCCTTCTCATTTCTCTTAAAGGTTGGTTATTAATATAGTACTTGGCTATAAAACCTTCGAAAGAATTAGTTACTTTTCTAAGTCGGGTCAAATGATCCATTATTCCATTAATTAATCCAAACCGGATAAAATGTCATAAAAAATGTAGAATGTGCGATAAAATATTTAGAGCATCACAAATATTACAACAGTTCGTTTTTAATGCAATTAATAGCGAATTGATTTCCAACGAATCAATGTACTTTTAATCTTTATATTCACTACCGAATATGTAAATTTATAACTACAACTAGAAATGTCTGTTATACATGTTTTTATTAGTGTACTGCCTTATCAATACAGAATTCGACTAATTATTATTAATAAATAGGGCTACTCGGGTGTTGTTATCTGCTTGGTTAAAGCATATTAAATCGCTAAAATGACCAGCTTTTCCGCTATCGTTCAGCCTCCACTGGATTTTGACACAAGTGAGAGAGCAGCGTTGGGATCTTTTTGAAATTGGCTTGCCCTCCCATATGTGGGTTTACCGGAATGCTTGTATATACAGGGTGTTCCGAGGTTAAGTAGCCAAACTGAAAATTTTAACTAAGGACCTCAAAACAAGAAAACAATTTCCTATGGAGATATGTCCGCAAGGCATTGTTTAGGAGACATTCACCCCTAAAAATTTTCATTGCTATGAACTTTGTATGATGGAAATAATTTAATGATTTTTTTTTATTTAAGTTGCAACAAATACCATAGGTTTAATTATTGGAGATATAGACACTGACATGCATATTAAATCTCATGAAATATACTATATATTAATATCCGAAATTGTACATTAATATGGAATGGATGACAACAGACTATCTAAACAGATCGTCGAGTATCTGGGAAAAAGAAATTACAAACAATCTAGATCCCAGAAATTGAAAAAAATGTAGAAATACACAACAGAAAAGCATGAGAAGCAGCACAGAAAAATGCCTCCAGAATGAAAGGTTTAAATCTAGGATTCCAAGGTACAAGCAATAATAGAACATTTACGAAGAAGTAGGAAAAAAAGAAAAATGGTGAAAAGATGAAAGTAGATTGGAGAGAGAGAGAAAGAACAAATCGTCTCCTTAGAGGTAATAGTCACTTAGTGCGATTTTTTCGAAATTCGAGAAAAAGTCATTCTGTGTTGGTATTATCATTTCCTATAAATATAAAAATTCACCAAGTGAATATAACAGCCATATATACAAATTAGGGAATGCGACAATTCACTATATAACTAACAGAAAATATTTAATGATCATATTCCCGTTTTTGTTTTTTTTTATTGCTCTCCAAAAAAAAAAAAAATTAAATTCAGTTACAACACAAATAAAAAAAAATAATAATAATATTAAAATATAGAGCTCAGATTCTATGATCAAAATGTACTCCAAATACATCCTTAAAATTAAAAAATATTCAATACTAGTGGAAAGTTATTATTTAAATCGGAAAATCATTGAACCAATGCCATACTTGTTGCCATAATGGAGCAAGGCATGACGAGTTAATGCCTGGCCCGTCATTTCTTCATCCTAGGTTCCAGTTCACGGTGAATCCCCAGTCCTAAGCTCTCTTACCACCAATACGTAAATATTGGGCTTCAAAGTTTTTTTGGTGAAAATATGCCTTCAAATGGGGACAAGCCTTTAGGTTGCGGATCTGTAAAAGAGGAAGTCTTGGGATGTCAGGATGGGCCATAGGATACTTCCTGCCCATAGGAAAAACTAGACTAATAATTACTTGATTGGTTGAGAAAAATTGTGATTTAAGTTTGAATGACGAATTTGTAAAGCAGTCACGGACATAAGCCCATGTCGAACGTCAAGAAAGAGCCCTGTACAGTTTCTCAACATATTCACGGATTTTTTAACTTGCAAAACACTCAAAATTCAAGAAGTTTAAAATAAAAAAAAAAAATTTAACAAAGAACGAAAAAGTAATGCCATTCATATGGATGTTTTAAAGACTGTAGGGATCAGTGACATCGCTAAATGATGCATGAAACTAATACAAGACTACCAGAACATCTTTATGAAAAATGAAGATCAATTCCAATGGATTTTGAACATGAGTGAGATGAGGAAAATGTACCCGATATGTACCTATATACATGATATGTAGGAAAACGTGCCCGTCTGCATTGATGGAGTACGTGAATTTTTCATAAGAATTTATTTTTGTATGCTCCTACACCTGAGATTAGCAGCAAATTTCAGGACTCTCAAGGGATCCCTCAAAAATGATTAAAATTTTGCATAAATTTTTTTTTTTTGCAGCATTCAACAACGATTAGCTTAGAAATTACAATGTTCACTTAGCTAAGAGTCACTCCAATCTATTTATTGTACAGTCAACCATTTAAATTATCAACGCAGTTCTATAAAGGGCTAAAGATATAATAATTATTTATATTCGTTTATTTCTTTTCATTTCTTACTATCGGGCTACCCCAGCAATGTAGGTAGCAAAAAATATATATATCCTGCAGACATAATAGCTTATACAGTAAATGCATACAATAAGAAGGATCTGAAATGACTGGCTCTGAAAGCGCCTAGCTGCCAAATAAAAGTCTTCAGAGATTGGTAAATGAGGTAAAAAGCTTGTCCTTATTGGTGGCCGCATCAAGTTGGCATTGACTTCAGCCCTCATTTCGGTCGTTATAATAATCCTTTAATTTCAGACAGATCAGGAAGTCCATTCCTATTTAATATACTAGATAGGAATGTAAGATGCTGAATATAACCATCAGTCGTTTTTACTACTCAAAAAAAATTAATCAGAAGTAAAATAAAATCCATTTTGTAAATCGCACAGTTAACCAAAAATTTTGGATAACCTTTATGTGTTTTCGTGTTCTGAAACCAAAAAGAACACTTGGAGTTTAGAATATAGTCGAAAATAATTATTCAGGCCCAATCCAACATTAAAAAATAAAACCAAATAAAGAATTTTCAAGTTAGGTAAGTCAGTTTTTTTTTTTGTTGTTTTTTTTAGTTCATGGGCTAATAAATTCTTACTGAATTTGAAGCCAATAATCAATTTTGTTGAGAAAAAAAAACTTTCATTTATCAAAAGTGAATATTATCATTAAATATACTATTTTGTTTCTGTCAAATATTTATTGTAACAATAATCTATAATTATTTGGTGCTTGAATATGTATTTTTTGATGTTTTAATTTCATTTATATATGTAGTAACAAAAAAATTGAAATTTATTTTTGTGCTCTGAAAATACATTTTTTTTTTATTTTTTATTATATTTTATTAATTATTTATGTATCTAATTAGATCGAGAAACATAATAATAATAACATTTTTTTAGATACACCATATTTAACTTTTTTATTTTATTTTTGATCTCCTTATTAAAACGAACAATTGCAGTAGCATACTTTTGTGCATTTATTAGACTCTAACAAGTATTTTTTTTCCCTTACTTGAAAGAATTCGTTATAAACAGCATTAGTGGTTAATTTTGTTTATTATCGCCACTGAACCAGAAGATGCTTCCAACCAAAGAAAATTGTATTTGCTTTCGCATGCTACTGGAGATAAAGGTAAATAAGTTACTAAAATATTTAATCTATCAAGGGCAGATAATACATTCGTAAACGCTATCAAACATTTTGAGGATTATTTTATACCAAAACAGGAAAGTGTTGACCATTACATTTTTTTTTTTTTTTTTTTTTTTTTTTTAAAGAAAATGTCACCAATTGAATCAAATTATAATTTTCTCAATGATTTAATATGCACCACTCAAATTCAATCTTACTTTATTATCGCATGCAAAGACATCGAGTAGTCATGAAAGCAGATTCGTAAAATTAAAAGTGTTAAAAACGAATCCACTGTACTACAAGTAATAAAGGGACCATAAGGAAGTAAAAAAAATCTTATCCAACCTCCTTCTTTCTTCTTTCTTCTTTCACTTCCTCCTTGTGCCTTTCAGAATTGAGGGCATCAATACCTTTAGCTATGGGTACTCATGCCTTTTAGTAGTTTTCCTCTTTTCTGTCCTAATCGAACTACTTACTCATTTTATAGAAAAGTAGTCACACAATTATAATTCTTTTACTTGGACGGGTTGCTTATTCTGACTGGATCTCGAATCATCTTCTTACAATACATTCTTTTCATTCATGCCATCATTGTTCGATCCCTGCATGACAGTATTTTCTCGCCTGGTCTTGCATCTAGCGAATTTTCAAGGTTCGTGGTTCTCTTTCATTCTAGAACCATGTCGGAACCATTTTAACAGTTTCTTTTCTATTTTTTCTATTAGTCCGAAGCTCTGCTCCGATTATATCGTTCCTATTGGGGTAACGTTTTTTATGTCCATCTATCCTCCAGAAGTACTTCATTCCAGAAGCCGCGTGATCCTATTGCGTGTATCCAGCTTTCACTGACCTAGAGGATAGTCGGTTGGTATATTGAATTGAATATATTTAATTTCACTTTATTATCAACTTCTCGAGTTCCAAATATGGTGTTGCATTTCTGGTAGTATATGCTATTTGAATTATTAGTTTTATTCGATATTCCCTAATTATACGACCCGAATTATCGAAAACCTTTCCAATGGTCCGCAGCTAGTTAGAAAATAACTCCCTTGCAAGTGATTTGGACTTCTTCAGGAATCCATCCAAACCTGCATTACCTACTTCTTTTCCGAATTCATATTCATTACTTCTTTTTTTTTCAAGCCCTGCTTCTTATTCTACTACTGCCTGATGTAAGTTCTGTGATCAGCTATTAAAATTATACCATCTGCATAAACTAGGACCTGTGCAGGAATGGTTCATAGATATCATTTAACTATTATTTTCTTTGATATTCTTCTTTTAAATATTTTCAAGACATCATCCATGAATTTGGTAAAGAGGAGTGTTGTCTTGTTTTTGTTACGGTATCAATACCAACTTTTTTACTTCTAATCTATGCAATGCTTTCATGTATTAAAAATACATTTTAGCCTTCCCAGTGACCAACTATTAAAAATTAATGAATGAATACTTTCCAACCTACAACTCAATATTAAAAAAAATAAAATTTTTAAAAAAATCCCAAAAGCATAAAATTAAATATTTCATTAATCAATAAACGATTTTTAATTCTTTAAATTACATTAGGTCAGTCTCAAAAGACGCTTATTCAGTCTGTACCGTTGCTATTAGCACCGTAATTTAAAGCGTATGAGGCCTGAAAATGAGAATGATGGCGAGACTGCAACACGCTCCGGTCAAACGAAAAGCTATGGCTTAACTAAGTGTAAAGCCATAGGGTGTTCTTTTAACCCTACTCCTTCTCTTCCTCAACATGTATAGCACTATACAAAATTAAATATCTCAGCAAGTTTCTTTGATAAATGTATACATATCTACTCATATAGCTTCCTAAAATATTTGTTAAAAATTCGATCTGAACCATAAATGCTGGTATTATCTTTTTTTAATGCAACTTCTTCCATTATTACAGGAATCAGTGGAAAATATAAGAGATTGGTTCTAACATACGTGGCATCGAATAGAGAATCGAGGTACAAAACTCAGTTCAAGTTTTATGAAAATATTCAACCCTGCAGTATAAGCTATATCTTGTTTAATCTTGTATGATCTTAATGTTCAACTTTATTGGACTTAAATGAAAATAATCTAAAGAAAATTTCTCTTTTGTAAATTTAAAGCAATTTCTCTTTAATACTTAATTTAGATTTCAGTTATTTTAACTTAAACGTTCAGTTACTGACTCAAATAATTGTTGACACCGATAAGCCAATAGTGAAAATAATAGCAATGAGAAGAGCTAACCAATTATTTGAGGCTATAAATTTATTTTTTTCTGAGCTTCCTGAAATTACAGATAGAATTATTTGTTCAAATCAGCTGTTAGTATCTAATAATTTTTCTAATTATAATTAACTAATTGTAAAATATATATATATATTGTGGTTACGTTTGATTTATCGGGCACTATCTTTTTTGGGGTACCATATAAAAAAAACAATCGCTCACAAATTCCAGAAGGTACGAGAATTTCTAAACCTAGAGGCCCAAGTCAATTCCCAAAATAGGATCGAAGGAGAAATAAACAGACGCATATTCTCAGCAAACCGATGCTATTTCTCACTGCAAAAATACTTCCGAAGCAGAGCTCTGTCCAGGGCTGCAAAGCTTAGAATTTATAAGACACTGATCCGCCCAGTCCTTACCTGTGACTCAGAAATGTGGACAATGACTAAGGCAACTGAATTGTCGCTCCTGAGGTTTGAGAGGAAAATTATCCGAAAAATGTTCGGACCAGTATTTATTAATCTAACCTGGCGCGGAAGAAAAACTAATTAGCTAAAGAACCTTTAAAATATGTTGATATTGTTAAGACCATTAAACTAGCCAGATTACGATGGGCCGGTCACGTAATAAGGATGAACCATAAAGAAATTCCATAGGTGTTAAGTGAGCGAGTGTATGGAACTAGAAGAGTTGGTCGTCCAAAGCTTAGGTGGGAAGATTCTGTAGCTACTGATGCCAGGATTCTGCTTGGTACCCGAAATTGGAAGGCAGCAGCACTTGATCGGGAAAACTGGCGATCGATGTTGGAGCAGGCCAAGTTTCATCTTGGGACGTAGCGCCAATAAATAATAATAATATTTAAAAAAAAAATTCGAAAGACCTCTGTGAACGACTAGGTAGCCGAAAATTGGTTAAAACTAGGGATGGGTATCGTACGAAAAATATGTATATTCTATAGTGAAGATACTTGGAGCTCGGAAAATGGATACAAGATATATCGGTGACCAAAAATATCGATAAATATAAAATATATAAATATCAAATATGAAAGTTTATTTTCTTATTTCCAATCTCTAATGTGAAAAAGCTTGGAATTTACAATACAGAAAACTGCTCATCTTCTACTTCTTGTTTGTCTTCCTCCTTCTGCCATAACTAGCGTGGAGGAGCCTCAATCCAGCGCTGCCAGAGCTCACGGTTCCTGCAGAGCTTCTTCAATTGATGGAGAGAAAACTGTTCATTCCCCTTACAAATCATGTATATGATTGCTTGTACAGCATTATTGCTAGCAAGGCCACTGTAATATTAGTGCAGTGCTTTTTTTTTCACCTTTCAGATGTGCCTGTGAAGGTGCCGTTGAACTTGAAGAGGATGATGTTGGTCTCAGACAGCAAATTTTATTGGTACCCACCCATTTGAGCGTTTAAATTTGTGTTCTCAGAAGAATTAATGGACTTGTAACTATGCCAGCAAATGCTAGCTTCTTCAGATTCACTGAAATGAGCCCACAATTCCAATATTTTTAGCATAATCGCAGTTTAATTTTTCACACAATATAATAAAACAAACACCGAGAGTATTTAGATATAGTAATAGCACAATTGCTGTATTATAAAAATAATAATAACAGCCGACAGAGCAATAAAGAACAAACTAACTCAATACAGTCAGCTCATAAACAGCAACAGAACCACAAGTAATAATAATTGCATTGCAACCAATACTTACTTTTTAAGAAGGTCCCTTCTTTGTTTATATTATAGGGCCCTATATTAGAAGGGAATTTTCTTTTCAGACGCCTCGGAAGGTTATCTGGAATAGAATGGGAAACAATTTGAGAAACTAGTGGATTTTAATGGTTATGGAGATTACTATGAAAGGATAGTTATCTGTTTTAGGCTAAATCTGTAACATATGGTACATTAAGATCTTTATGGATAAGTTCGTGTTGACAAATTTAAAACCTTCAATGATATTACGAAGGATTTGGGATTGTGAGGATCGGATAGGAAACGAATTGGATGGTTTATTGGAGTCCCGAAGTTCATGTTTAAGATTCTCTTATAATTAATCGGAATGTTTGAACGTTCGTCTAGTAAATAAGGAAGAAGTCGAAAACAACGGGCAGTTTCTTGTTATTTTGGTCTTGTATGAGGATTTCAATTAAGCAGTTTGTCCGAAGTAGCGAATCTGTTCAACAAGGACTAATGGAATATCATTAAATGATACTGTAGAACAAGAGGTAGTAGGGGTAAGTTGAAAGTTAAGGTTAATTGATATGAGTTGTTTGGATTTATTTCAATTCTCCGATTTTTACAACATTCTTAATGGGGGCCTAGGATACTACCTTGAGGAACGCCGACAGATTTGATAAAGAAGCAAGATCATTAACTAAACACTTTATTATTCCTCAATGTTTTAATCATAAACTGAAGGTAAAAGGCATTTATGCCAAACTAAACCCCGCTCAGCAACAATGTTACGACACGAAATGCAGATTTTAAATTTTTATGAAAAGTGTAACAGCGTTCTATGGATAGTGTCTTCTATCGTTAAAATCATTATTCAATTAGTTTAAAGTTTCTATAACCTCATATTCCTTCTTTTTGTCATTCGAGTGATATTCAAGATATAACAACTAATAAAGATAAATATTTGAAATTATAATGACCCCCTAATGGTGTGATGAAACAAGGATCAAGTTTTGGCCGATGTTGAGATGACCTAATAGCTTTATTGGCTATTTGAAATTCTGTAGGAGCTAGTTCTAATGTTTGGCAACTGATCCCCCACGATTAGCGACTAGTTATAATGAGCCGAGAGGGGCAAGATGTACGAGGAGGTGGAGGATCACGGGGGCCATGAATAATGGAACCAAGTGCGGTCATCCATGGTGGGGGGGGGGGGGGGAACTACCTCGGGGCAAACTCCTTTGTCGTCGTCATTAACTTGTTCCTTAAAGAAACATGTTGTATAGCATGCTATTACTAATTTATCTGAAACAATAAAATAAAAAGTATATATACATTAATTTAAGCTAATTTTAACGGTGAGAATCCATCGAAATTATCATCAATTTTGGCTAAAAAGAAGCCCATCAAATATTTTCAATCCGGCAAATATTGGAAAATAAAGTTTCAACCTAGAATTACATTTCATAACGACTCGCGTTCTTATTGACTGCCCGAACGTATACATTTCGGGCTAATGATAGTCTAGAATCTATTTATAATACGGATGTCCGAAACATTTTATTCTGTTTGTATTACGATAAATTTGAAGACCGATTGTATTTCGATAAATTAAAGCCTAGATTTAAAACGGATTCTCAGAGGCATTGGTATGCAGTGCTGCGATGTTTCTACGACACAAACTTCTTCGATGGCTGCCTTTGCAGTTCGACCTTATTTCCAGTAAGGTCTCAAAAGACCGTGAATCACAAATTCGTCTTTTGATATTGCACGTTTAAAAAATGTAAATAAACCCATAAGCGAACTCAAGTCACGGTGTATTAAAAGATTAGTCAAAGTAAACCTTGGTGTAAATAGTAGGAACCCAAACATTCTTATTGAATTAATTGTAAGAGCTGTAATTAGGGTTTGTTTCAATGCTCAATGACTTCAATAACAAGCTATGTTTTAGTTCCATCTCCATTAAAAGTAAACAATAATATCACAATATAAACTAACACTGTCTCCTATGATAACGAAATACTGGAGCCTTTACCATATGCTATAGTTCTTCCCGTCGGCATGGCACGATAACCTTTCTAACAAATTGTCTTTTATTCAAAAGATAAGAAAAAATTACTCCCAACAGATTTGAGCCCTTAAGAAATGCCGAACCAGAAGTAATGAAGCTTGCAGCAGCCTCAAGACTCCTTCGGACTTCACCAATATTCAAAAAACTTTAAATTACTTTCTTGTCATAATCACAAGATTGTAAGGACAGGAGAATTCATGTATCAATCGGATATGAGATACAAAGATAACGGCCGATAGACCTAACTCGTATAGAGCGATTGTAAAATATTTAACTGAAACAAAGGCGAATTTCTGCACCAGGCAGTTGAGACAAGACAAATCACTTAGGGTGGTTATTAGATGACTTCATAACATTACTCCCGCTGATATTATATAAAAAGAGCTTACTCCCATAAGATTTAAAGTGCATCTGGCCATCCATTCAGTGTTCTAAAAGAAAAGAAGCATGAATCTGGTATAGGTACATAGTTTCCCCACAACTCTTATTATATTATTAATATTTTGATAATGCCACTGCCTTTTTAAATAATGTTTGAAAGATTAAACTATTAATTTCAATATCAAATTAAATCCCCTACCCTCTTACAACACACACACACACACACACACTGCTAGTTTATCCATTAGGTATCTTAGTGTGCAGATCGACGCCAGACTTTTGCGAAGCATCTGAGAATATTAGTAAAGCAACTCGAATGACCAATGAACCAGCTCGAATCATGTCGAATATGGTAGGATCCAGACAAAGCAGAAGAAGATATCCGGCTAGAGTGGTCTATTCTGATCTTTATCTTTATAGGCAGAGCCAATTATATTCCTGGGACAGTGATATACCCGCAACGATAACAGTGTTAACCAAATAATTGTCCTGCGTATTGCCAGATCATTCCACATTGTTTCTTGTGTTGTATTGTGTGTTATTGCTGACATGCCACTGTGTGTTCTTCTGGCTTAATGCTTAAAAAATGTTTTGTTTTTTTTTACTGTTCATAGAAGAACTTGTCATTGACGCTACATTAGCCTCTATTTTGAAGAAAATTTTTCATATTTTTCGTGCTGGAAATATTATTCATGTTTTAAAATGTACGTAAAATGTGAAATTTATGTTGATTTGCCTTCTTTTTTTTTTTTTTCTTTTTTTTCCAATAGACGTGTTTTGTTTCTTTCCTTGTGACTCACATGGAACTCATTAAAATTCGGCACTTTTAGTCCTTACCAAAGAAGAACCATGCGGCTTCCCAACTTATATCCGTCGGCAATATCCTATAAGTCCCTTTTCTGGAATCAAGGAGAAACTGCGGTTTGTGGATTAGCTATACTGAAATATTGCAACCCTCTAAATTTCGTTAATATTTGTATATTCGCTAGTTTTAGGGAAGCAGCTGCTAACTTCGTCTTATTAACTTACAAAGGCTGAAAATTATATTTAATCATATTTGAGGTGGTTAATTAGCTAATCAGAAGCTGGGAGGGGCTAAGCCAACTTCAAAGATAACAGATACACTTCTCCCTCAGCCTGCGCTAAGCCCACAGGAGCGTTAATTTAATATTTGTTTTCATTCCGACCCATCGTTTCCTAATTAAGTCTTCATGGCTCTTGTTGCGTAGAAAAATCGCTAAAATGCTACCATCATGATATTCTCCATTTAAATCCGCGTTTCACATTTACATCCTCTCTTTAAACCTGTTTTCATAATGCTTAATTTTTTATTTCTTTATCGTTATGCATAAATGTGTCTTGATGTTTTTTTTTTTTTTTTTTTTTTTTTTTTTTTTTTTTTTTTTTTTTTTTTTTTTTTTTTTTTTTTTTTTTTTTTTTTTTTATACATTTATTGAAATTTACAACTGTACAGAATATATACATCAAGTAAATGTATTGACGACAATTATAATAACATGTTAAAACTTGAAAAGAACTACTCATCAGTAGCACTTTATTAAAACTTCTACACTAGAAGGTCTCTAGGCCATCTTCGTTTCAGACGCCTCGGAGAATTATCAGGAATGGAGTGGGAAGCAATTTGAGAAACTAACGGATTTGAGTGGTTATGGAGATTACTATGAAAGGATAGGTATCTGGTGTGGGCTAAATCAGCAACATATGGAACATTAAGATCTTTATGGATAAGTTTATTGGTGTCAAAGTAAGGAGCATTGAGGATTTTATATTTTCAGAAAAAATAAAGATTTTAAAAATAAAAACAAAAAAAATTCTATCTCCTCAACAGATTGAGATAGGAAACTAGTTTCTGCGCCATTCTACCCCTTTTAGCGTGCAGTATTACCCATTTTTTTTTTACACTATGTCTGGGACACCCTGTATACATCAAGTAAGTGTGTTACTAAAGATTACAATAACATGACAGGCACCATGAAATTAACAAACCAAGAATATTAAAATAAAATTAACAAAAATAATTAAATTAAAATTGTAAGTTACCTAAGCACTTTTGCTCCTTTGCTTATAATAATTTATTCTATTCAAGTTTGCCTTGTGTGTTTTATTTGGTAAGGAACAATGTTCCTAGAAGATCAAGTTATGTTAATAGATAGTTTGTAAGTTGTTAGTTTAAGAACCACATTTTCATAAAATTTATCAACATTATTTATAAAAACTTTTTGTGTTTTTATTATTTTATGTTTCATCGACAAGTCTGGTGATGAAGTGAATCCTATTGGCCGATTTACGGAAGCATTTTACTGAAAAGTGAATTTTTTTTTTTTTCAAGATGTTCCATTTAAAAAAGAAAAAAAAATCTTAAAACATTTTTAAAAACTTCTTTTTTAATCATTTTATTGAAATTTACAACTGTACTAATATATATATCAAGTAAGTGTGTTAATTAAGATTACAATAGCATGTCAAAACCTGAAAAGAACTACGCATCAGTAGCACTTCAATAAAAATTCTACACTAGAAGATCTCTAGACCATCTTCTTTTCAGACGCCTCGGAGGATTATCGGGAATGGAGCGGGAAGCAAGTTGAGAAACTAGTGGATTTGAGTGATTATGAAGCTTACTATGAAAGGATAGGTATGTGGTTTGGGTCAAATCAGCAACATTTGGAATATTAAGATCTTTATGGATAAGTTTATTGGTGACAAATTAAGGAGCATTGAGGATTTTTCGAAGGATTTTGGATTGTAAGGATTGGATATGAGAAGAATTGGATGGTTTAGTGGAAATTAATAGATATATGAGGAGTTTAAACTAAAATAACGTAGATCTGAAACAAAAATTTGATAATTAAAAGCCTTGCATTGTAGAAGACTCCGAGACATGTTAAAATGAGCCTTGTTCTTGAGGGACTACTTTGAACAAGCTAAAAATGAATCCCCCCCCCCTCCTACTTATGTAAGATAGCGGAATTTCTGATAAGGGAAATAGAAGCTAATTTGTGTAGCTATCACAATAAAATTAAAATATCCACAAAAACGATCGCGTTGCAGTGCAAAATGTGCAAAACCTGAGTCAAAGTAGCTCCTGTTCAAGGTATGTATACATCCATAAATATAAAAATTATTTCAATTAAATAAAATTGAATGATTTATTTTTTTTTCTTTAATTTAGATTCAAGTGTAAGGTTTATAATTAAATTAAAATGCTTACCTGTACTTAAGAATATTTTTAAATGTAATTCTAAGTATTGGTTTTCATAATCGGATCATAATAGAAAGTATAATATAGAAATTATAGATTAAATAATATAATCTATAGATTATATAGATTATATAGAAATATAGAATATAGAAAGTATAATCAAACAGCTCCAACGAAATCGAGATGCAGCACGTAGACGATTCAGACGCACGAGGATGACTGACGACTACCAAACTTTCAGGATGCTTCGTAACTTGACTCAAGCCTCGATTCGTCGAGCGAAATCCACTTTTTTCCATGAAGCCCTCTCTTCCGCTCCTGATTCCAGATCGAAATGGCATCTCCTGCGTAAACTTTCCCTTCTTGATTCACGCACATATCCATCTACCTATCCTGTATCTCCTGAAGAACTAAATTCATATTTTGTTTCTTCCTGCTCTTCCGATTCTCTTCACCCTTCCTCCCATTCTACCTCAGCTCCTGCATACAACGATGCAAATTTTTATTTTTCAACATCTCCCCCTCTGAACTTATTTCCTCAATAATGAAGTCCAATTCAAATTCTACCGGCATAGATGAAATCCCTATAAAATTGATAAAACTGTGTCTTCCCGAAATCACCCCAGTCCTCTTAATCATATACAATTTCTCCCTTCAAAATTCAGTATTCCCTACCCCCTGGAAAAAAGCCCTAATTCATCCTATAATTAAAATATCGAACCCCACATCTCCTACAGAATATCGCCTGATCTCCATCTTATCTAACCTCTCTAAACCCTTAGAAAGATTAGTACAATCTCAGTTATCTAACTTCCTTGAAGAATCCAATCTCCTCGATCCCCTACAATCAGGTTTTCGACCCGGCTACTCCACACATTCTGCTCTCCTCAGCGTTTTCTAAAGCGTTTGATTCCCTGGACCACTCTATCCTTTTTTCCAAATTAGAATCTTTAAATTTCTCCTTCAGTTCCATTCGCTGGTTTCAGTCTTTCCTTTCTCACCGTTCCCAAGCAGTTAAAATACCTGAACAATCCTTACCTACTTTTCTCACTATGTCTTCTGGTATTGCTCAAGGGTCCAGCATTTCTCCTCTCCTTTTCAATATCTACATCAACGATCTACCTAATTCAATTAAGCACTGTTCCAATCACCTCTACGCAGATGATTCCCAAATCTATCTTTCCTTTCCTCCTTCCGAGCTTCCTTCAGCTTTCGCCAAAATTCAGGAAGACCTGAATAGAATTAGTGCCTAGGCGACCTTAAACAAATTACAATTAAATGAACAGAAAACTCAGGCCATTATAATAGGATCTAGCTCCCTCCTTAGTGCATACACCCATTATCCTCCCTTAATCCTTAATGATCATCCTATCCCTTTCTACTCGTCTGTTAAAAATCTTGGAATTATTTTTGATCAGACCCTTTCTTGGAAATCTCAGATTGCCCAAATCTCCCGCCGTTCTATAGGTCTACTTAAATTATTCCACCGATCCCGTCACCTTCTTCCCCAATCAACTAAGCTTCTAGTGTCCTCCCTAATATTCCCTTACCTTGATTATGGCTGTCTAGTTTATCGTGGTCTCTCGACGGTTCTCGAAGACAGATTGAAACTAATTATGAACTGCTTTGCCAGATTTGTCTTCGACAAACCGAGGCGCTCCCACGTTTCCTTCCTCTATACCGAATTAAACTGGCTTTATCCCATATTCCGTAGAAAATATTTCCACGGATCATTCCTTTACCAAATCATCAGCACCCTTCATCCTTCCTATATTTACAATACGCTTCAATTCAGATCTGCAATCAAGTCACTGAACACAAGATCCCGTCTTTCTGATCTATATACCCATAGAACTACTACATTCCAGCGCTCTTTCCTATTCCGCTCAACCATCCTATGGAATTCCATTCCTACCCATATTAGACAAGCGAAATCTCTAAAAACCTTTAAACTCCTCTATTTCCAGTACCTCCTCCTAATCCAAGGTGACGCTTACTAACGACATATTTTTTCAATTAAACGATATCGTAAGTCTTTCTGAAACACACTCAGTGTTACCAATTAAAATAATCTTTTCTCATTCCGAATACAACATTTGGGTTCTTATATTGTATATAAGTAGCATTGTATGAAAATAACCTATTTATTATTTCATTAGTAGAATATTTTCTTATTTTCCTGTTCATATATTACATTACTATGTATACATTATCATTGTTATATTAATATTTCTTCTTTATTTTATTGTTTTTATTTTTTTTATTATTTTTTTTTTTTTCATCTTTTTTATTCATCATGTCTCTGACCAGATGTATCTAATATCATTTAATTCTGTACAATTTGTACTTCTTAAGGGACTTGGTCCCAGAATAAAATTATTTTTTTATTCTATTCTATTCTATAATTTAAAATTAACTTAAAAAGAGATTAAATCGTTAATATTAATATTTTGAATGCCCAACTTATATAACTAGAAGCCCCGTGGATAAGGTATTCTCCAAAGGAATCTAAGATCCTTCTATCCTATCCTTAATTACAATGATAAAAATGTTGGGGAGGGATTTGGCAGAGTGAAGGAGAGAGCGATCGCTGCTGAGTAAGACTGCTCCGGTAGTCCAAACTTTTTCTTCGTCCCTCATAAATTAAGTTGAACCTCTTCGATTCCTCTTCTTACAAACTCGAAGATTTCTCAACCCTCTCTCTTCTGGGAACATTTTGAATTTCATTCACAAACAACATTAATATAGAAGTAACGAAATAAAAATCATCGAATCTGATTTGTATTTCGTATAACACCAGTGCTTTCAATTCCATTAATAACAGGCTAATGTTGAGATTAAAAAGATGAGAAAAGTAAAAAATAATATTCCGATGAACTGAGATTTAAAAAGGACGGTCAAAAGTTCCGCCAACACAAATAAATTAATGAATAAAAAATAAACTTTATTCTGGGACTTAATTTTCCATAAGAATAAGAATAATGCACAATTAATGTTGCTATAGTCTGGCCGTATTAAAGAAAGAGTGAGATAGTAAGGGAGTAGTTCCGTATGTCACCTCTTGGGGATTCTGGTCGTCCTGTAATCACCTGAGCATCGGTCACCCTATGAATCATTTTCCTACCAGCCTCATGTTCATCATTTTCTTTAGTACCTTAACGTACGAAATACAGTGAATAGATAAATTTAAAATAGATACAATTATTTGCTTTAAATGCATAGATTACAGATTCAAGAGAGACTGTAACACTGTAGTGTCCCACTGAAGAAGGTGCTTTAGCTCTGATACATGTAGTTTATAACAATAAAGATAGCTATATTAGTAATTGAAGACTTTTTCTCAAAATATCTGGCCTGTCAACCTTCCAGGTTATAGGAATATTCAGTCTACCGAACGGCGATAACCATGGGGGGAGGAATTCAAAACCGTGACCAAACCATGACCACGCCATAGGTTAAATAAGCTTCCTTAACAGTTTTCCGTATACAAAATCATTACAATGCAGTTCTCCTCAGCATTTCAGTCTTTCTTGCCGTGACAGTGCAGTCAATGGCATCAGTATCGGGAATTCTACGAGAAGTAATAAATATCCATTCATAGTCCTCCGGAAGATGTATCGGAAGGCCCAGTGCGTCTGTGACCCTCCAAAGAATTGTGAAATTCAGTATTTATTGTTACTTCTCCTTTGCCTTGAGGGTTTCCTCTTCTTTGTCCATTTTTCAGATTAGGTCCTAGGTAGCGGGCGCATTTATTCAACAAGGATAAATTCAACATTATTGAGCTATACTGAAGAATGCTTTAAGGATTATTGTTGATTACATTTTATTACTATAATACATTTTATTATTATAATTCTATCAATTTTTTAACGATTTGATTAAAGAATTTAACTAGGAAAAACGTATACAACTAATAATATTAGTACAGTGTACGGAGATGAGATAGTTGTACGAACCAAATGATTTTATAAAACTGTTCCACTTCCACGTCCATCTCTAGGCTGAAAGGAGAAGAATTGTTGAGAAGGTGAAGTTCCTTCATGGACCATAGCGCCGGCAAAGATAGATAGACCGTAAAGCGCGCACTGGGTCTAGATGGCAAAGACGGACATTACGGACGCTCCGCCCTTTTTTAGGTGGCTGAGCGCACTAGGACGGTCCGCACGGACGAAACAAAGAAAAACTAAAAAAATATGGATAAAACCCTTAGTTGACTTTCGAAAAAGAACTCTAAAAGATGTGCCTAAATATCGCTAATGTTAGCCGAGCAACTGTCGTTTAGCACCTCCATGTGTGTGGATTATACAACCAAAAAACCATTCATCAGCAAGAAAACTCAGAGACCCACTTTGAATTTGCCCGTGAGTATTTTCATTGCACGTTTAATAAGTCGAGTAAGGACTTTTTGGACGAAAAAAAATTCAGTTTGATGGCTAGTGATAGGAGACAGCATGTAAGACGACATAGAGGTGAAAGGAATAATGTTCAATCGCAAATACCAAATGTTATGTTTGGTTATAGGAATGTAACGGTGTGGGGTGTATTTTAAGCTTATGGTGTCGGAACCTTCGTGCAGATGAACGTATGACCGGTAATATTTTCAGGAATATAATGCGAAACAATTGATTGCAATATAGACGACAAAAAATGCCCCTGTTGCATTTTTAAGTACAATAACGATCAAAACCACATGCCAGCTAGAGTAACCCAGTTGCTCCAGTCAAAAAAAGAGAATGTTTTGAAGTAGCTGGCTTGAAGTTTGTATCTTAAGTCGATGGAACATTTATAGCAGGTGTTACGGCGTTTGAAAATCGGGAAACCCCCAAATCATAATGAAATTTATCAAAAAGTCACCGAACAATGGAAGTCCTTTCGACAAGACAGAACTCTGGCCTTAATAAATTAGATTTCCCGATGGTGTTTAGCTGATATTTCTGCCAAAGGTATGGCAACTATATATTAATAAAAAAGTACTGAAAAAACTGTGGGATTATTTCCTAAAACAAGTAGTGATATTGCCTGTTGAAGGAGAAAAAAAAAACCGACATTTAAATGCTATGGGGGAAATATAATAAAAAGGAAAGCATAGAATGAAATAAATGGGAAAGAAAAAAAAACAAAGAAAAAGTATGAGAGAAATTTATATCTTGGAATAGTATTCAAATCATTAATATCGTGATTTTTTGTTATATAAAAATTGTTTAAAAAAATAAAAGTGTTGCTATCTTTAATTAGACAAATAGGTATGTTGTGTATTTTGCAACCCAATAAAGTTGGTCATCAATATGTTTTTTGTATTAATAATGCAAATATTTCTCAGGTGAAAAATTTGATTTCTATCAATGGCATAAATTGTTAGTTTTTTTAAATTTCATTTATTTTATTTTTTTCTTTTTGAAAACTGTTTAGTTCTATATAAAATCCTAAATTTAAATAAATTAACCCAAAATTTAAAACATGTGAAACGGAAGTTAAGATGAAATTTCAGGGTGGCCAGAAACTTATGAACATCACTGTATATGCTTTATAGGTATATTAGTATATGCTAACAAAAATACATTCACGGAATATTTACATTTTGCATTCGTCACATGTTATCCATGTCACAAAAAATATACGGTGAAGTCTCAACAAGAGCCTACTCTAAATTTTAAAGGATTTATTATATAAATTAAAATCATTTAGAAGCAAAGTAACTGACCTAAAGCCATGAATTTCTTATATAGTCTTCTGATATTTGTTTCTTTGTTATCTGTACAATAAAATCATGCAAAACAATAAATACCTAAGCCTTGTTAACAAGAATTGTAAACAACAATTTTACTTTTTGTCATAAATAAATACTTTACGGACACTACTTAGGCGTTTTATTTAAATTTAAATAGAGTAACTATAGTTTGCTGCAACTTAACACACGTATAATTTAATTTTTCTGTAATTTATAATTGACTGAGATCGGTGTTGGAATTTTCTGTATGATGTTCAGAAAAAAAACAAGACCTCCCCCATGAGAAAGCTGTGGCTACACCCATAATATATGTAGTTACAACATTGAGATCATGAATTTGTTAAGTGTTAGGAACTCCACGATTTTCTTCTTTGGTGTGAAGAGGGAAAAAACGAACGTTTGTCGCCGACAAAGTAGCTGTAGTAATGATGAAAGAGCTCGGTTTCCTTTCCGCTTGTGTCTTACATAAAAAAAGATAATTTAGGAGTAGCACTTTGTTGATTATCACTAGCGACTCATTAAACAGAAGTCTAAAAATTTCTACTCAGCCTAATGAGATATCTCGTTGAATGGATGCCCATTTCCCTAATGGGGCTTTGTGGGCATAGCTAACAGTAACCAAACTTACATTAAATTAAGATTTTCGCTTAAAACTAGACGATTGATAATGACAGTGATAAGGAATCGGGTTTTAAAAATAAAAGAGCAAGACTTTCCGATCGACTTTCTTTGGCCATGACAATTCAATTTTTTTATATTTTGTTTCAGAAGTTGCTCAGATTTCATCAGTTTTGCAAAAAATTGTTTTTTCGTTTATAATCAAATTTTGAAGAACATGTAATGAAAATGAAAATCAATTTAGAATTTGGAAAAACCTTTTTAGGACCTTACTCTTTTTATATTTTGATAATTAGTTGCAAAACGGATGCTGAGTATCTTACCAACACAGTTATCGAATACTGTTGAGTATTTTCCCTGGAACTAATTTGAGCTGCTAACTGCGGGGGCAAACTCGAAATGACATAAAATTAAATTAAATCATTCATATGGCTGTACAACCCATCAACAATAAGACTCTAAAGGGTCAGTACAACTGATGGGAGCCACCTTCACACATTTGATAGAATCTCACTGGGAAAACTCACTCAGCTGGAAACAAATATTTTAATATCATTACACAATCAAGATAAGCCTGTCCATAGGTGGTCCTACTGAGCATGAAGCTGCATGTCGACACCCGGGAATGTGGTAAGTTTAGGCAGGAGAAGGTGGGAATAGTCGATTTGGCAGTTCGTATAGTATCTATAACTCACCTACTGAGTGTCATAAAGACTCATATTTGGTATAAAATTGTTCATATTTTCATGTTGAGAAATTTTCATTCTATATTTTTTTATATATCAAGTGAGCGGAGAAAACAAAGAAATAAATTATGTATCTTTATTAATATTATGAATTATAATTGATCATTGCTGTTATAGAAGGATATGAATGTTTGTAGTAAGCTATTAGATATGAGCAACATTAATTTAGAATAAAGCATTTCTCTCACTAATATTATATTTTTGAAATAACAGTGTACAATCAAATTCGTTAGGATCTGTGTTCTCTAACAGGTTACATAGCTATTATTATTTCATTTCTAATTGTTTTTCATTATTTCATTTTAAAAAATGGTCTTTGTAAAAAAAAAAATTAATACTTGAATTATTTTTTACGAAGCCACCTAGCATTAAAGTTTGAATATTTTCAGAAAAGTAATTTTTAATAAATGTGAAAAATCATTAAAGGATAAACTGCTCTATATTACCAAGAGAAATCAGGCGATCAAATCCTCGCATTTAATAGGATGGTGTAAAGGATAAGATTAATAGGACTTACCTGAAGATTAGGAAGTTGGCAGGCGGTAACATGTGCCCTTAGTTTGATAACAGTGCCAAATATTTAGACTCGTGTCTTAACCAAGCCCCGATAAGACACGCTTCTCAAAGGAGTATCAGTTGTATATAACATAACTTTTTTAAGGATCTCTATCTCCTCCTAGCTTCCCCCTTTACGTCACACGCATGGTTTTATAAAAATTGAATAAAACTGACATTTGAATCAAATTGAGAAATAAATTACATTAGAATAATAAATCAGTGTGTACTGAAATTTTATTACCCTTAAAAAAAAATAAAATACAGGAATAATATCACTTTATATTTGATCATGTAACAATATGTTATAATATTTGTCATAATGTATACCACCAAACTTTGAAAGTAGCTACTAAAACAAATTAAAAATAACTTCAACTAGATGTAACATAAATTTAAATATTTCAATGAAAGGCGTAAGTCATTTGAATAAATGATACCAAAATGGTCTGTAAACAATTACAGGTTTTCAAAATGTAGGTAATCGTGACGTGTAAAAGTGTAAGTGATCTTGTGACGTAAGCGCAGTGTTGATTAAACTACGAGACCCACACTAATTTAAAGGACAAAGGTTTGAAGTTGAGGCTAAGAGCGTATCGAGGTCAAATTTCATTACGTGGTTTTTCATTTTCATGTCAAATTTGATCATACATTTTATGATAGTTTTGTGTAGCTATGATTAATGAGGCCTCTCGGAGCAAAATATGTTGGTTGGGGAAAGTTACTAGGCTGCGCATCGGAGACACTAGACTCACAGATCAACACCTACTTTAAGATACACCACAGCCCATGTGTTCAAGGTGCCATGTCCCTTTATCAGGATCACATATTTAGTAACTGCGGTCTAAACTCCACAGCTGGAACACCCCTCTTCAACAAAGACCTAACAATCTTCCCAAAACAAGGTCCTGAGAATTGCTGTAGATGCTCCCTGGTTTGTAAGAGAACAACCAACTACATCGTGAATTGGGCATGGAATCAATAGACGATTACATCAAAAAATGCTTCACCAGGTTTCATAGCAAGCTACCAGCGGTTAAAGGTGCAGTAACTTTCAACATAAGAGCTAAAACAACATCCCGCAGATTGAAACCAAGACGTCCTGATGTAAACAACATTACACACCAATTATTGTTCATATTACTATAATTTATTTTTTATTATTTCATTATTTCTTTACTTTATTCATTTCGTTTGTCTTTATTATTATTCCCTTATATATATACAAATATAAGTTAAGTTCCTTCAAATAAAAACGACAAAAAAAAGGAAAATTAGGAACGTAATAACACACACAGGTACTGGTAATAGACTGATTTTATTGTCCTGCAATCCTCTTTATATACATTTGGTGGTTGTTTAGGATTAAGTTTAGGGATTAAGCTGTATATTGTTCCCCTATACACCTTAACTCTCCCCCACCAGTTTATGAACAATCCTCATAAACTCCTAACAGAGGTTCCCAAACAACCATATTTGACATAAAATAAGAAAATCAATATTAACACAAATAAAAATAAAAATAAAAATACTCCTGAACATAACTCAAAATTTTCACAGATGCTTTACAAATTTCCTTCCGTAATAAGACTACAAAAAAAAAAAGATAAACGAAAAACAAATATTACACTTCTCATGTTACCTGATAATACATTCCATAGTATACTACTCACTATACATGTTATTGTGTAGAAAAGAGGATACCTATTGAAAACGAGAAAAACGAATGACACGACAACAATTAATACGAAAACGAGCAATATGAAAACGATCACTCCGAAAATGATGAAAACGAAAACGAACGATACAATAATGATGAAGACGAAAACGAAAACGAGCAATATGCGAGAGAAGAAAAAACAATCAAAAGATTAAATTTAACTCAGCGGAATTTTCAATTGTTCTATGTGAGCGTTTCTACGCCTCTGGGGATCGTGAATATGTTGGATCGTAACGATGTTATGTTCACGGATTGTTATTACTTTGAAGGGTCCTTCATACCGTACAACTTCTTTATTCCTATTTGACCCCACCCTTCGGTATACTACTGTACCAATCTTGATGCTCTCCATCCCGTCTCGAACCCTGAGATTTTCACGCGCCACCCTTCTGCTTTTCTCCGCCATTATCTTCCGCCGGACCCTTCCCCACCTATCGATAAGAGCCACCTTGTTCACCGCTAACCGTTCTGCTAATTCATCATCCACTGGCGTGACCCTACCGTCCCTTCGCTTTTCTCGAAGCCCGAAAATGACTTCAAATGGAGAGAATCCCGTCGACATGTGAATAGAATGGTTATACGCGGATATCGCCTTTGGCATTGCCATCCCCGCATTCAAACCCTTATCGATATGATACACTCGGAGATGATCCCCCAGGGTGATATGTAACCTTTCGATCCCTCCCCGACCTTTCGGATGTCCCGGAGTATTAATATGCCAGGTTACGCCCACCTCCTGCATCTCCCTCCTTAGACTGGCGTTATCAAACTCCCGCCCACCATCCGACACTATTCTATCCGGTACCCCATACACTTGGAACCATGCCCTTAATGTCGCGATCACTGCCTCCGCCGACCTTTCCTGCACCGGGTACGCCATCGCCAACTTACTGAAAACGTCTATCACTGTGACCCATTTATAGCCCTTCCAGGTGAAAGTGTCCACTTCCAAATCACTCAACGGCCCGATGGGTGTTACCGTTTCCTCCTGCCTCCCGGTTGGGGGATGCCGGTCGTACTTGGCTGCGTTGCAAATTTCGCACGCCCCAACCACCTCCTCAATCGAATTGCGCATCTTTACCCAAAAGTACTTTCGTTTAAGTGCTTTTAATGTTTCTTGCACCCCGCGGTGATTAGTCTTACCCTGATGGTAAGCTATCGTGATTTCCTTTTGCCTATCCGTTTCAGTTACTGTCTCCACCATGAGCTTACACCGGATAAAAGTTCGGTCGAATCCAATCCTCTCCGTTCGCCACAAGCGCTTTATTTTCTCCCATAGAACCGCATTCCCCACGAATAAGTAAAAGGTTTTCCCTGGTCGTGTCTCCTCCTTCAACACTTTTTCGACCACTTCTTCCCTTATCCCAGGTTGTGACCATATGGTGGTGATGCGATGTCTCCCATATGTCGAGTACTCTACTTTAGTCAGTCCTGTCGTCCTTGTCTTCCAAATGATCTGTCTCCGTTTGTCATTTATAATGTCTTCCCTTTCCTCCATTTCCCCAGCCCGTTCGCCCACTGAACTCTCCTCCCTTGATACTTCCAGCCCATCCTCCCTCTCTTCCGATTCTTGTTCTACCTCTTCCGATTCTCGCTCCCCCTCTCCTTCCGGTGTCCACTCCCTTAAGAACCTCTGAATCCCTCCCGAGTATTCCCCTTCTTCCCGCTCTATCGCATTTATCTGCAAAGCCCTAGATAGCCAGTCAGCTACGATATTCTCCTTCCCTGGCTTATATATGACTTCCATATTATACTGACTCAATATCTCTTTCCAACGGGTGACCCTCGCCGACGATTCTTTCAACTTCCCTACCCACATCAACGGCCGATGATCCGTTAATACCTTAAAAATCCGACCAAACACGTACGGTCTAAAGTGTTCGACCGCCCACACTACGCCTAACAATTCTCGTTCCAACGCGCTGTAACGCGACTCGGTCTCCGTCAGACGTCTACTCGCGTATGCTACGGGTTGCTCTCCTTTCTCCCCCTCTTGGGATAACACGGCCCCCAAAGCATACTCGCTAGCGTCCGTCGTAATTGTGAAGGCTTTGGTGAAGTCAGGAAATGTGAGAACCGGTTCTTCTTGGAGTCTCGCCATGCACTTCCGGATGTTGCTTTCGATTTCAGGGGTAATTACGATTTGTCGCCCCTTCTTCAGCAGATCGTTTAGGAGTACGAGATGCCTCGCCATCTCCGGAACGAACCGCCGGTAGTAGTTCAATGTCCCCAGGAGCCTCCGTATCCCTTTCACATCCGACGGAATGGCCATCCTCCGTATGGCCTCTACCTTTTTTACGTCCGGCCTTACTCCCTCCCTTGAAATCGTGTGTCCCAGAAAGTTGATTTGATCCTGCCCCAGGGTCGACTTTTCTTCGGACAATTTTAAACCGAACTGCCTGAGTCTGTTGAATACCTGTCTCAAGTCCTCAATGTGTCTCGTCTCGTCCTTGCTGAATATCAGTAAGTCGTCCATGTAAACTTGGCATGTCCCTTCGTCCAGTCCTCTTAAAAACTCGTCCATCAGTCTCTGGAAAGTTATCGGTGCATTTTTTAAACCAAATGGCATCCTCGTAAACTCGTAGTGGCCTCTTTCAAAAGTAAACGCCGTCTTATGTTGATCTTTGGGGTGCATCTTTATTTGATGGTATCCCGCCTTCAAATCTAAAGTGCTGAACACGGTTGCCCCTCCTAACCTATCTAGTATGTCTTCGAACCGGGGTATTGGGTATTTCTCATCTACCGTGTTCTCGTTTAACTTTCGAAAATCTACGACCACTCGATATTTTTCCCGCGATGTCCCATCCTCACTTTTCTTTTTAACCACCCACAGAGGACTGTTGTACGGCGATGTACTATTAACGATGATCCTCTGTCTCTTCAGACTGTCAAGTTCCTCCCGTATGTGCTGGCGCAACGCCTGGGGGTACCTCCGTTCCTTCACGTAAATTACGCGCTCTTGCTTCAGCGAAATTTCATGCACCGTTTCCCCCGTGACACTCAGCGCCTCCCCTTCCTTGAAGAATACATCCGAGAATTCCTGTTTCAATATCCGATCCATCGCCAATCTCCCTTCCGAGTTATAGCTCCGACCATAGCCAAATTTTCCTTTCTGACTCTTTCGCACTGATATTCTCTCTCTCCTATCCGGATTGACCATCCGGCACCAGTTAAGTTCCTTCAAATAAAAACGACAAAAAAAAAGGGAAATTAGGAACGTAATAACACACACAGGTACTGGTAATAGACTGATTTTATTGTCCTGCAATCCTCTTTATATACATTTGGTGGTTGTTTAGGATTAAGTTTAGGGATTAAGCTGTATATTGTTCCCCTATACACCTTAACTTATGTATATATATATATATATATATATATATATATATATATATATATATATATATATATATATATATACACACTCTTTCTTTTATGTTATTTTTTATTTTATTTTATTATTTTTTTAAGTACCTGAGTTTGCCTTGTATGTTACTATTATTTATTTTTATTTTCCTATTTATTTATTATTATTAATTTATTTAATTTTTTGTTATTTTTACTACTTTGCATTTTTTTTTTTTTTCTTTCCCCTTTAATTTATTGTTATTATATACTTCCTCTAAAGTTATAATTATTCCAAAATTATTATAAAAATTATCAATTCTTCAATTAAGGAGCCAACAATTATAGAAATATCACACTTATTTTGGCATAACTCCTCTTTATTATTCCTCAATTAAGTTACATGTTTCAGGACCTTTGTCCCATCCTCAGACTGAAAACAGTATTTCATATAATTACACTACTATTCTATTAATAATATCAATCAATACACTCCTAGATTAATTTGCCCATAACATATCATTATAATTTTACCTTTAACAGTTATTTCTTCATGGTGTTATCACACCGTGTCTGTCCTTTCACATATCTAAAATAACAATACTTCTACCTAATGGGTACAAGGGTCAATCTCAAACTATTGTTTATAGTCCATAGTTGGTCAATCTATAATGTTAATTTATTAATTATTCCTGCATACACTGCTCCTATTTTATCTGTGTCTGTTTTGTAGTTAACAGTATTATTAATTGTTTTATTGATGTAAATTGCCTGATATTCTCTCTCTCCTATCCGGATTGACCATCGTTTCCCACTATTCTTTATCTTTCCCCCACCTTTAGCCAACAGATCACACCCTATTATGCCCTCATATTCCCGTGGCATTTTTTCCACGATGTGTACCTTTAACTTACCACCCTCGATCCCCCATTTACTTAATGAGATCTCCGCCTCCCCCTCTACTCCACACGGACCGCTCAAGGTGACTAATTTACATCCACACGATTGTACCCGAGGTATCCTCTCTCCTTTACAGCACGTTCTTATTGTTTCGCGACACATTATCGTGTTAGAACTGCCTGTGTCCACCAGGCATCGAACCCCACTCCCCACTCTAATTATGGGCAACCTACCACATCCACTCTCAACACTATTTACAACTATGTGGTCGCCCCTCTTCTTCCACACTCCTCATTCCTCGTCCCGCTCTCTCCTTTCCATCCCAACTCGACGTTCTCCGCTCCTCGGACCGCTTCTCTGGTCGCACCTCCCTGCCACCCGTCCTCCTGCTGCTGGTTCGCCTTCTTCTTCTTCCGTCTCTGAGATGTCTGAGGATCTTGTCGATTCCGAAGGTCGCCTACTTCTCTTCCATACCCGCTGGGCGTTCACCTCCATAGGCTCCCCTTGGTTAGCTACTCTGCGTCTGCTCATATATGGGCGCTGTCTTGCAATGTGTCCCTCTGAACCACATTCGAAACACCGCGTGCGGGGGCACTGAGCTACCAGATGACCCACCTTCCCGCACCCATGGCATCATTTCCTATCCTCTTTCTTCCAGCTCCTCTTCTCCGTCCCTGGCCTCCTATCCCGTCCCGATGGCCGTTCTCGGGTTCCAAACTCTGTATCCCGTCTTCTCCACGTATAACCTCGAGGCTGAGCGTGTCTTCCGCCATCCGTGCGTCTATAGGTGACCTTGCTCCATCCATCTTCCTTCCGGCTTCTTCGTCCCTAGCGCTAGAGTCCACCATCTCTCTTGCGCACTCCAAAAAGGTTTTATCTCTCGGGAGCCCATCCTTTTTCCCCGTCTCCTTTGCCAACTGGACCTTTAGAATAGTTGACAAAAAGGCCATCCTCGCTTCTACTTCCGCAGCTTCTGTTGTCTCCCTCATTTTTTCTGTAATTTTGTTGAAATGGGCCAACAACGATCCTGCGTAATGCCCGCTGGATTGATTCGGTCTTCTCACCTCGCGGAACATGCGGAAGATATCTTCTTCTGGAGTCCACCGACCGCCTCCGAATGCCTTCTTCAATCGGTCTTTCACTACCACCCAGGGAGTATCTTCGTCCGCCTGAATCACGTTTAATACTCCACGCTTGACACGACATACCAAAGCCGCTCTCAATGCGCAAGCGTCTACTGGATCCAAAAGACTTTCAGCCGCTTTTGCTTCTATCCGTGCCAAAACTCTATCTCCTCCCTTCAGAAAATGGTTTAATTCCCCTACTTCTCCATCGTATCTTTCTATATCTGCAATTGCTCTCCGCAGATCTTGCGACATTGCCGTCTTAATCTTTAGTAATTCCAGCGCGTTTGCCCGCGCCGCTGCCAAATTCGCGTGGGCTGCCGCTAGCGTCTCGGGTGGTAAAGGTTGCATTTCGGGCTGCACTTCAAACGATGGAGGTTTCAAAATGTTATTGCCTTCCATTTTGTATTTTTCAAAATTAAAAAATGAAAATATGAAAAATTCCGAGGATTCCAAACAGAACTAAGATGAATGAGATGGATACGAAACGTTTGACGGGGAGATAAAAAATAAATTGCTTACCCAGAAGTATGCTTGAATGATCCCGGGTTTCGGCACCAGTTAAGTTCCTTCAAATAAAAACGACAAAAAAAAAGGGAAATTAGGAACGTAATAACACACACAGGTACTGGTAATAGACTGATTTTATTGTCCTGCAATCCTCTTTATATACATTTGGTGGTTGTTTAGGATTAAGTTTAGGGATTAAGCTGTATATTGTTCCCCTATACACCTTAACTTATGTATATACATATATATATATATATATATATATATATATATACACACTCTTTCTTTTATGTTATTTTTTATTTTATTTTATTATTTTTTTAAGTACCTGAGTTTGCCTTGTATGTTACTATTATTTATTTTTATTTTCCTATTTATTTATTATTATTAATTTATTTAATTTTTTGTTATTTTTACTACTTTGCATTTTTTTTTTCTTTCCCCTTTAATTTATTGTTATTATATACTTCCTCTAAAGTTATAATTATTCCAAAATTATTATAAAAATTATCAATTCTTCAATTAAGGAGCCAACAATTATAGAAATATCACACTTATTTTGGCATAACTCCTCTTTATTATTCCTCAATTAAGTTACATGTTTCAGGACCTTTGTCCCATCCTCAGACTGAAAACAGTATTTCATATAATTACACTACTATTCTATTAATAATATCAATCAATACACTCCTAGATTAATTTGCCCATAACATATCATTATAATGTTACTTTTAACAGTTATTTCTTCATGGTGTTATCACACCGTGTCTGTCCTTTCACATATCTAAAATAACAATACTTCTACCTAATGGGTACAAGGGTCAATCTCAAACTATTGTTTATAGTCCATAGTTGGTCAATCTATAATGTTAATTTATTAATTATTCCTGCATACACTGCTCCTATTTTATCTATGTCTGTTTTGTAGTTAACAGTATTATTAATTGTTTTATTGATGTAAATTGCCTCTTTTATTTTTCTACTATGTGTTTTGCTTTCATGTTGAAGTATTTTTACTTTTTCGAAATTAAATCTGTGGTTTAGTTTTTGTGTATGTTCTGCTAAGGCTGTTTTATTATTGTTAGATTTACTTATTTTTTTTTTTTTTCGTGTCATATTTATGTTGATTTATTCTTTTATATAGATTTTGCTTCGTTTCCCCTATATAGTGTTTATTACAATCTAAACAGTCAATTCTGTATATGATGTCTTTTTTATTCAAATGTTCTATTTCGTTTTTAGTTATTATATCTTTTATTTTATTTGTGTTGTATAACGCTACATCTATTTTAAAATTTTCATTTTTTAATTTCTTAATTACTTTTTTGTGTTAATTCTGGTATATATTTTATTTTTTTATATTTTTTAATATATGTTGTATTGTTTATACCATTTGTTAATTTATCACTATTTTTAACACTTTGTTCCATTTCTTCAATATTATTTTCCTTATTCATTACATTACTATAATATTCTGTTATTTTCATTTGTTTTATTATTCTCGTGTTTTTATTATTTTCTGTGTTTGGTTTCTGTTTATTATTATCCTTTATATCATTTTTTTATGTTTGTTTTCTATTATTTACATTTGTTTCATTATTTATTACAATATGTACATTTTTATACCACATTTTATTTATTATTTTAGTGGGCACCATATTATCTATTAAATCTTTAAATATCTCCTTTTTTATTTCGTTAGTGTAAATTCTATCTGTTAATTTTATAGCTGTTTTTATGTAGTTTTCTATGGTATTTAGTTTTTGGTGGAGGGGGTGGTGGCTATAAAAATTTAATAATCTATTGCTTGATTCTTCCTTCTTTATCCATTTTGTATTTAAACTATCCTTGTTTTTTACTATTAACATATTCAAATATTTAATTTTATTTTCAATCATATTTTCTCTGGTAAATTCAATTTTTTTATTCATTTTATTAAATTTATTAAATATTTCATCCATATCGTTATTGTTACTTGTTATAATTAATAGGTCGTCAATATATTTTACTATTAATGATGAGTTCACTACTTATTATTACTTCAAGGTCAGTAATTAGGTTTATTATATCTTTATTAATTTTAATATTATTATTCACATTGAAGCAAAAATTATCACCCAATGAGAGTATGTTTAATTGCACATGATGAAATAAATAATATCATAAACATAATAATTAATAAACATAGACAACTAAATAAAGAATTGGATAAAGAAAAAATAAATAGGAAAATTAATAGAAAATTCAAAATCCAAACAAATAAAATTAAAATACCAAATGTTATAAATAATAAAAATAATAATAAGATACAATCCTTTATAACTAATAATATTGATATGAAGGAGCAAAGCATGAATAATAACAAAACAGACATGGAAAATAACTTAATTGATAAATATAAGAATTTATATTTGATGAACAGAGTAATTAATAAAACTGAACTAGAAATTCCAGTTAATATATTAAACATACTCTCATTGGGTGATAATTTTTGCTTCAATGTGAATAATAATATTAAAATTAATAAAGATATAATAAACCTAATTACTGACCTTGAAGTAATAATAAGTAATGAACTCATCACAGAAAACCATAAAAACATTTTAAGAAATAACATTAGCACTACCATTAGTAACTTTCTGAATAGAAATAAAAACAAAAACAAACAAAACAGTAGTAAAACTAGTAACATAATAGACAGTATAATAGAGAATGATATTAAAGAGTTGAACAAATTCATTAAAAGCAATAAGAATATAAGAATAATAAGATCTGACAAAACAAAGCAATTAGCAATAATATACAGTGAAGACTATAAGAAAAAAAAATGCTGGATATATTGAATGATAAAAACACATACAGGAAACTTAGAATAGACCCAACAAAAAATTATACTAATGAAATTAATAAATATTTGGAAAAACTGGAAAAAGAAGGCTATATAAATAAAAAAGAAAAAATTAATTTGGCACCTAACAATATATATAAGCCTCGGGCATATGGATTAATAAAATTGCATAAAAAGAAGAATATTTAAGATTAATTGTTAATAATATTAATGGCCCTACATATAATTTAAATAAATATTTTAACGAAACCTTAAATATGGTAAATAAAGACAATAAATTTGATATCAAAAATGCCATTGAATTAAAAAATAAATTAAGTGAAATAAAGTACAACAACAACATGATAATTAATAGCTTTGATGTAAAAAAAACTTATACACAAACATACCACTTGACATAACAATCAAAATAATTGAATAAAAACACGAGAATAATAAAACAAATGAAAATAACAGAATATTATAGTAATGTAATGAATAAGGAAAATAATATTGAAGAAATGGAACAAAGTGTTAAAAATAGTGATAAATTAACAAATGGTATAAACAATACAACATATATTAAAAAATATAAAAAAATAAAATATATACCAGAATTAACACAAAAAGTAATTAAGAAATTAAAAAATGAAAATTTTAAAATAGATGTAGCGTTATACAACACAAATAAAATAAAAGATATAATAACTAAAAACGAAATAGAACATTTTAATAAAAAAGACATCATATACAGAATTGACTGTTTAGATTGTAATAAACACTATATAGGGGAAACGAAGCAAAATCTATATAAAAGAATAAATCAACATAAATATGACACGAAAAAAATAAGTAAATCTAACAATAATAAAACAGCCTTAGCAGAACATACACAAAAACTAAACCACAGATTTAATTTCGAAAAAGTAAAAATACTTCAACATGAAAGCAAAACACATAGTAGAAAAATAAAAGAGGCAATTTACATCAATAAAACAATTAATAATACTGTTAACTACAAAACAGACATAGATAAAATAGGAGCAGTGTATGCAGGAATAATTAATAAATTAACATTATAGATTGACCAACTATGGACTATAAACAATAGTTTGAGATTGACCCTTGTACCCATTAGGTAGAAGTATTGTTATTTTAGATATGTGAAAGGACAGACACGGTGTGATAACACCATGAAGAAATAACTGTTAAAAGTAACATTATAATGATATGTTATGGGCAAATTAATCTAGGAGTGTATTGATTGATATTATTAATAGAATAGTAGTGTAATTATATGAAATACTGTTTTCAGTCTGAGGATGGGACAAAGGTCCTGAAACATGTAACTTAATTGAGGAATAATAAAGAGGAGTTATGCCAAAATAAGTGTGATATTTCTATAAAAATTATCTGTTATGGGTGTCTCTTGCACGAGACTATACCCTTCCTTCTACTATTGTTAAATCATTATTAATATTGTTAAAACATCCATGTAAGGCTTACCAGGCCGATCTGCAAATAAAATATATTTAAAAAAACTAAGACCTAGGTATAATCCTCCAAAATTATCAACCAGATGTTCAAAAGTTTCTCAGACCATCCAACTTATCTCGTATACAATCCTTACAATCCAAAATCCTTCGTAAAATCCTCAATGCTCCTTACTTTGTCACCAATAAACTTATCCATAAAGATCTTGAAGTTCCATATGTTGCTGATTTAGCCCACACCAGATACCTATCCTTTCATAGTAAGCTCCATAATCACTCAAATCCGTTAGTTTCTCAACTTGCTTCCAACTCCATTCCTGATAATCCTCCGAGGCGTCTGAAACGAAGATGGCCTAGAGACCTTCCAGTGTAGAAGTTTTAATAAAGTGCTACTTATGAGTAGTTCTTTCCAAGTTTTAACATGTTATTATAATCGTTGTCAATACATTTACTTGATGTATATATTCTGTACAGTTGTAAATTTCAATAAATGCATATAAAAAAAAAAAAAAATCAATGATTTATTTTATACATTACTTTAAACATCGATTTAACTGATAACAATAATAGAAATTTGCATCATATCAATAAAGCAATAATCAACAGTCCCCACAATGTAAATCCCATGTTGGCTGCCTTAAGTACCTTCTACTTATTATCGTGTAAAACTAGGCATTAGCTAGCTATCTGAGCTGCAGGTCAGAAAATAAACTGTTTCACACAACAAAAACAAACAGCACTGTCAGCCTCGCCATTCCGCCCAACAAAGTTTTTTTATTTTTAAAAACATTATAACTTCATTTTTATACTCTCATAATTGCGAAGGTCAAATTACAAACACAAATATTGTAAGATATATTAAAATTGAAAGGCTCCGATGGGCGGGGCATGTGGCGAGAAATAATCCAGATGAGGTCCCTAAAAAACTCTTAGAGGAAAAAATATTTGCAAAGAGAAGAGTCGGCAGACCAAGACTGAGATGGATCGATGGAGTGGCAGAGGATGCGTTGTCCATTTTGGGAGTAGGGAACTGGAGAGCAGCAGCAACACACCGAGATGACTGACGGTTGATGCTACAGGAGGCCTTGACTCATTATGAGTTGTAGCGCCGAATTGATTGATTGATTGATAATTGCGAAGCAACAACGGGACAAATTTAGCTGTAACTGAGTGCTTATAACTTCCTTTGAGATTTGAGACAGTGGCCGTAACGTAATGGTTTGCGATGCCGTAAGGATCAAGCACTAAGGCCTTTTGCAGGTGAACTGCAGGGATCCTTAATAATGACAAGGTCGTCCTATCTTACATTACTGAATTACTTTTAGATGCCAGGCTTGTGATATGAAGCACTATTTATGACTTCACATTCCTCATACTGGTGATGTGTCACTATTTGATGTCCTCCAGACTGCAGCTATGGCGGTACGTCCCTATCTGAAATTATTACAAAAATGTCAAGAAAAATAGCCTCGATTTTGGAGTAATGTTGGTAAAGGTTTTTGTCAAAAGAGACTTGGCGCTCTTTATTCCTGCCACTTTATTTATTTTTGAAAGTCCACTTCAAACAAAGTCCACTACTTTGGTGGGAATATTCGGGATGGGGCAGGTTAAAATATCAATGAATCTCATTTCGGGCCGTGAATTCTTGAATTAAGTGCTACGTGGCTAATGCCATTAAGACAGCTGAATATATCCGTAATGTGTCACTGCAACATAAGAGAAAGATTGTCGTACAGTGAACCACGACAAATAATCACCTCATAACATAGATCCGCACCCAGAAGGAAGCCCATCTCCTACGGCATCCAAAAGAAAAGATTTGCAACATCGTATAATAAATTTTTAAATGTTTGTGTATCTCGTTTGGGAAAACTGAGTGAGGTAGCAATCCCTTGTAATACACCACAATAGCATCATTTGAAAATTTCTCATCGCTCAAACACGGTCTAATAATACAAGAAAATACATCATTAGCCGGAGGTCATCATAAACTTGGCCAATTCCAGCTAACTTAGGAGTCTCTGTTACAAATTTATGCCAATGTCTCTTCACACTTCTTTCCGTGATCAAGGAATGCTAGCTGTACCACTATATGTAACCAGACGTATGGCTACCACTATATCTAACCTCCTCTTCCAATACTTCATCCTAACTAAGACGGTGCCAAGGGTAACCTCTCCAGATAGGGATGAACCGCCATAGCTGCAGTCTGGAGGACATCAAATAGTGACACATCACCAGTATGAGGAATGTGAAGTCATAAATAGTGCTTCATATCACAAGCCTGCCATCTCCTGGCAGAATTGTTAGCCTCCGTCCTATGTTCAATGACAGACAATGCAAACAACCACTACAACCCTCCAGTTGAAAACATTTTTTCTGTGGAGGTGATTTCTTGAACTCGGTTAATCATAATGGGTGTGGTTGTTACCACAAATGGAGCAGACGAGGCGATTAAAAACTTTTTATTATTATAAAAAAAAAAAAGAAAAAAACAAATTAGGAATCTTAGACCGCTCATTCTTCCCCACGTCGGAAGAAAGAAATATCAAGCTGCTTCAAGTCCACAGAGGTTTTCTGACCGTATTCGATGTCTGACATGACGTTACACTTCTCGCGTCATCACCAGTCAATTCCAACTATCTACGTTCTGACTTAGAGAAATCTATCAACTCATTATGAGGAACTCAATGCCAGAAACCCTGCTCTTGAAGTCCATTCTCTTGGCAGGTTTGAGCCACCTCAACACTAAGTACGTAAGAATGAAGTAGTCGGCCTCCTTCATCATAAGCTGCTTGAACACCAAAACACTATCGAGATCGCTGGTGATGAAATTCATAAGGCTTAGGCTGGTGCATAGCTCAAAAACGTCTTTAGATTGTAACCAATTTATATGTGTATTGGGGTCCAAGGGTACTTTTTTTCTTTTATCAAACGAAATAATATCTTCCACATAACTTCTCATCAATATATATATATTTACAATATTTACATATGTAGGAAGGCAATCATAACGGGAAACATTTGAGGCCAAAACATCAACGCTGAGTTGAGTATTTAAATAAACATAAAGTGTTCTGTCACTATACTGCTTTGTTCTGGAGCAAAGACGGTACGGAAGTAACTTCTTCCTTGATGGGCCACCCCACAGCGCTAGCGGCGGCCAATGCCTTACGAATCTAGGCTTATGAAGAGCTTGACAGCAGAACAAGCCGTTACACACCCCCCTCCAGCTGTTAAGTTCATTCGGAAGGACGAAATAATTTAAGTTTTGATGGATGCCATAAGCCTGCCAGTCTTCGTGCATTATCCTTCAACTTGCAAGATCCACCAGTAGTAACGAAATCGACCGTATAGGGGCCTTCGTATTTGGGATTTAGCTTCGCGGCCAATTTATCTATAGCTGAAGACAGTTGAAAGGACTTCTTAAGGACTAAATCTCCAGGCCTGAAGCGATCTGGTCGACGTCTCATATTATATCTGCGACTCTGTGATAAGCTGGCATTCAAGGAGTTTTGTTCCGCTATATGGTGGATTTCTGGAATTCTACTTATTTTAGCGGCCCAAGAGGCACGTTCATCTTCACCTGCATTTAGAACTTCCGCTGAAGATACATCATGGACAGGCCTCAGCTCTCTGCCAAAATTTAGGAAAGCAGGGCTGAACTTCGTCGATTCCTGAACAGACGAATTAATCGCGAACTGGATCTCTCCAAGTTTCTCATCCCAGCGTTGATGTTTCCTTCCTAAGTACGAGACGATAAGCTGTTTGATGTTACGATTGGTTCGTTCCGTTGGGTTCGCCTGCGAGTGGTAAAAAGGGGTTGTTTCCTGTTTTATGACGAACTCATTTGCTACTTCTTTCACCATATTGCTAACGAAATTCTTTGCGTTGTCGGTGATTAATTTTAGAGGTGCTCCATATCTAAAAATTATTCGGGACTTTAACTTCAAGATAATAACGGATGATGTGGCTTTCCTTATGGGACACAGTTCCACCCATCTACTAAATAGGTCCACAAACACTAAGAGGTATACATTGCCTTTTGAGCTTCGAGGATATGGACCCATTATATCAACTGAAACGATTTCCCAAGGCTGTTGATTATAGCGGGGATACATTAGACCTCTTGGTGGAGTGTTCGGGGGTTTCACCTTTTGGCATACCTCACACCGGCTAACGTAACCGCTTACATCACGATATAATCCAGGCCAGTAGTATAACCTACCCACTCTGGCAACTGTCTTATCAACTCCCAGGTGGCCTGACTGCGGTAGGTCATGGTTGTCGTGTATTATACGTTGCCGAAGATGAAGAGGTACAACAACCTTCCATTCTTCACTGGGATCTTCCAGTTCTCCCTTCAAAGGATTCTTCCGGTGGTATAGTAATTGACCGTCTTTTATCAGCCAACCAGGATGTTCTGCCGGAGACCTTTCGACTCGGTATTTCTTTTGGTTATACCACTCATCGGAGGGTACAAACATGTCTTGAGAGGTCGCCTGGTCACTAGTCGTATTTGAAGCCGATATGGAGGTTATCGTGATTGCAGCTATACGAGATAATGCATCAGCCACGGTATTAAGTTTTCCTTTGCGGTATTTTACCTCGAAATCGTAAGGTTGCATACGTAAAGCCCATCTGGCTAATCTACCGGAAGGATTCTTCAAATTAAGCAGCCACTTAAGACTGGCGTGGTCAGTGATGACTGTAAAAGGATAACCCTCCAAGTAGTGCCTATTTTTTTCAATGCCAAACAATACGGCAAGACATTCCTTTTCCGTCACGGTATAGTTTCTTTCTGCGGAATTCAATGAGCGAGAACAGAAAGCTATCACTCGTTCTTCACCATTTTGTATTTGCGTCAGTACCACCCCAAGTCCCGTGTCACTTGCGTCAGTTTGTAATTGGAATGGCTGATCAAAATCTGGTCTGGCTAGTACAGGGGCCTGAGTCAAAGCTGTCTTCAAAGTGTTGAAAGCTTCATCTTGTTCATTACTCCAAGACCATTTGGTTTTCCGTTTGAGTAATGAGGTTAGTGGAGCAACAACTGCGGAGAAGTCTTTAATAAACCGGCGGTACCATCCCGCCATCCCAAGGAATCTTCTTAGTTCAGTAATATTGCTGGGAATCGGAATTGAAGTAACGGAACTAACTTTTTCGGGATCGACACTCATGCCTTTACTGTTAATTAAATAGCCTAGGTAGCGTACTTCTTGGCATCCAAACTCGCATTTTTCTGGGTTTATACGTAAACCTGAAGTCTTAAGTCTTTGAAACACTTCTTTAAGCATTTCCAAATGCAATTGCAGAGACGGGGTACACACCAGAATATCATCTAAGAAAACGACAACGTATGGATAAAGTTCAGGTCCAAAGACTGTATCAGATAATCTTTGGAAGGTCGCCTGAGAGTTGGTTAATCCAAAAGGCATTACTTTGAACCTAAATAATCCTCTTCCAGGGACTATAAACGCAGTAATGTCTCTACTACTTTCGTCAGCTAGCGGAACTTGTAAAAACGCCTGTTTGAGATCAAATTTTGAAAGGTACTTTGCTTGTCGAAGTCCATCCAAGAGGGAGGTCATATTAGGCATGGGATAGGAATCTTTAGAAGTGACCTGATTAACTTTTCGAAAATCGATACAGAAACGATAACCTGCGCCTTTGCGTACCATGACTACTGGTGACGACCACGGTGATTGGCAAGGCTCTACGAGACCATCCCTCAACATACGATCCAATTCCTGGTACATTGCTTCAAGAACTTTAGGCGAATAATGGTAGGGGCGCTGCTTGATAGGTTGGGTTCCCTCGACATCTATTTTATGAGTTATACGTGTTGTTAACCCCGGGGAATCCTGAAGCACTAGCAAGCCTTCTTTAACAACCTTCTCTAGCTCTCTCCTTTCCGAAGAATGAAGTGGACTAACACTGCATGAGTTTGAAGTGTTAAGACCCAATTGGGAACCATTTTGACGAAATGAATAGATAATTTTGGGTTCATCTTCAAACCACCAAACTGCCTTTTGCAAATTCGTGCAGAAACTCGCCTTAACCAAAAATTCCAATCCAAATAAAAACTTAAATGGAAGAGAAGGAAGAATGTAAAGAGTTACCTCAAATGACCGGTCTCCTATGATGATAGGTACATAAAATCTTTCTCTAACTGTACTTGAGCTTCCATTAGCGACAAAAATCGTAAACTCTGGTATTAGCTCAATCATGTATCCCATTCGCATCAAAATCTCTGTTCCCTCCGGTCCAACATAAGATGTTGAGGAACCGGGATCAAACAGAGCCAATAAGTCAGGTTCTCTTTTACTGTTTGATTTGTCTATCTTAAAGTAAATAAATAACTGTTTAGACGAGGGACAAATCTGTTGCGGTAAAGATAGCGAATGCGATAAGGTAGGTTTTCCTTCAGGACGCGTTACGATACCAGATGACTCAAGATAGGAAGCAGAGGTCTTATTACCATTGAGAGACGATACGATATTTGATGGGTCAGCAGTGACAGCGGGAACCGGGTTGACCCTTACTTCTGGTTCCCTTGCCCTTTTCCCGGAGTGCATTTAGGACAGGCATAAAGAGACAGACCTTCAGTTTCATCACACCGTACTGCTCTTTTCTCTTTCTTCTTCTCAAGAACAGTTTCACCTATATTCTCAAGAGTTTCGTTCTCCGATGAGCATGATCTCTGGACATGTCTTGGAATACTACTACGGTTATTTTGGTTAAATAAGTCAGTCTCGAGAGAATTTAATGGTACAACGCTAAAAGAACCGTGATCTTTCCGACTATTTGACCGAATAGTATTTTTCGTAGAATTTGCGGTACGGGATTTCTCTCTTGAGCTGGACCGTTCTTGACCCATTTCCTCAGCCATCATCTGGCAAACTCGGGTTCGCTCCATCACAAAATCCATTAATTCACGGTAAGTGGGGATATCCTTAGATTTTATCCGCTCTTCGAACGCTCTTTTGGTCCCTGGATCTAAATTCGATAGAGCTATATGCAGTTTAAGAAAATCACCCATATCTTTTATGCCTAAAGCCGATAACGCACAGAAGTTGTTCTCATGAATGCTTAAGAATTTTTGAAGATTGGCGGATGAGGTTAATGGGTTAAAATCCATTATTCTATTAAAATAAAATCTAGCGAGTCGCCTTCTGTTTTGGTATCGCGAAACCAAAGCATCGTAGGCCAAAATATAATTAGCCTCTTCAAGCACAAATCCAGATATTAACGATAAAGCTTCATCCCTCAAGCTGCACCTTAAGTAATGAAATTTTCTTATAGTTGGTATGGAAGGTTCGTAATGGACCATTGAATTAAAAAAAAGGGAAAAAAAACTCGCTCCATTCTTCTAATTCCCCCTTAAATATCGGTAAATTTATTTTAGGAAGCTCCTGAGCAACTGGATGACAAGTGGCGGGAAAAACGGCCGCTTTTTCTTCCTTACGAACGTTAGTGCTAACAGCTTTAAAGTAATTAGCTTTAGCCATGTCTACTATTTCGAAAAATGAGTTCTGTACGGCAGTAGTTTCTAATTTTTCCTTCTTATCTTTAACGGTAGCGTTGAAAATTCTAATTTGAGATTGAAGCTCTTCAAATTTGACTTCATATTTAACTAATCTGTCATAGGCGGGCTTAAAACTGGCTACTGTTTCATGATCCAGAATTTGGGATTTATCAAAAATAGTCTGAACCGCCGCAAAAAACGTCCTCTCTTTCTGCCAAAAGAATTTTGGGATCGCCCATGACTATTCAAATACAAGTAAAATAATAAACCCAAAGCGAAAAGTTAAAAAAGTGCAAAAATGCAAACTTGATATCGAAGACAAAATCAAAGCAAAACGAGATCTAGAAGAAAAATTATTTCCAAAGAACAAAGAAATAAAAAATATTAAATATTCAAGATATTAAGAAAACAAAATCAAATTAAATTCGGGTAAGCATCCTTTACAAAAAATTAAATATAGAATTTTAAAATGAAACAATATACAGCTACACAATAACTTTTTAAAGTATGCTTAAAATAATATATATATGCTTTAAACAGATAATATTAAAAATATTATTATTTTTTTTTTTTTTTTTTAAATTTGTGATATCAAAAATTGAATCAAATACGATGAAATAAGAACTTAGTGACATAAAACGATGAAAGTTCTGGATATTATTACACAATAGAAATAAATTATTTACAAGTAAAGAAAATCCCTAATTCCATATAATATATACAACGCTCAAGAACTATCAATATCCTCGTAACATACGTAAAGTATATGTTATGGATCAAAGTAGATACATTTATATATATAGACACAATTTATAGACAAAAATATATACTTAAAGTTCTTACAGTATTTATAATATTTGTCAAACGAATAAACTTTAAATTTTACTTAAATTTTCTACGTTAGGTTCCAATAAAATGTTAAAACAGTTTATTTTCCGATAAAACATAAAACTATGAAATTAAATAAAACTTTTTTAATTACTAATAGGGTGTATGAATACATAATATTAGATAGATAATAGTCTCTTTAATTGTCTTGAGTCATTTGTTGCCATAGCAACGCGTAACAATCAACCGTTCTACCAACTTAACTCTGCATTGTCCTTTAAATCTCACTCTTCTTTTTACAACTATTTCTATTCTAATTAAATACCTTATTTATCCTTTTTTCTATTAGAGTCCCTGTTCGGTGCGCCATAATATATGTAACCAATTTATATGTGTATTGGGGTCCAAGGGTACTTTTTTCTTTTATCAAACGAAATAATATCTTCCACATAACTTCTCATCAATATATATATATTTACAATATTTACATATGTAGGAAGGCAATCATAACGGGAAACATTTGAGGCCAAAACATCAACGCTGAGTTGAGTATTTAAATAAACATAAAGTGTTCTGTCACTATACTGCTTTGTTCTGGAGCAAAGACGGTACGGAAGTAACTTCTTCCTTGATGGGCCACCCCACAGCGCTAGCGGCGGCCAATGCCTTACGAATCTAGGCTTACGAAGAGCTTGACAGCAGAACAAGCCGTTACAAGATATCGACTGGTAAGGCGTTTTTTAACGTCATAATTTTTCTTCAAGATTCTCCAAGCCTGGTCGTAGTTAGCTTCCAGGAGTGGCAAGCCTCTGACTTGAAACAAAGGCGGGCATGATATTAGAAAATGTAATTTCCCTATGTTAGAGTGGACGAGTGATTGGTACGTATCTCCGAAGAGAGGCCAGGCTTCAACTTCATGAACTCCTCTTAATACGTAGCAAGTATTTTTAGCTATAATCATTGGAGTTAACTGGACATGTTGGCCTGAAAAGCTTCACTACCTCTAAGCACTGCTCCCTTTTTTCCTGTTAAGGCATATAAGCTAGGGACCAGTATTTGTTGGTGGTATCACTGTAGTTAACGGATACACGAGTATGTGATACCCTGATACTATGAGCAAAGGGTCTTGCGACGAAGCAGCAGTACGAATCACGCAAAGAGCTACGCATGCTACATCTTTCCACCATAATCAGAATGGTAATATACAGCCCCTTCTCTGCTTTTGCCTCTTCTCACCGGAACCAACTTATTTCGAGTAAACGATTTCGGAGGAGTTTGGATTTGACATGGACATATATATCTTTTAACATGGCTATCAGGCTACTGGAGTACTATGCCATGCCTAGCGTATTACTTAAGGGGTCTTATGTAGTTTTGGAGTCATCTAGAAAACTTTATTATCCATAAAAATTTATAATGTATTTTTTCTGGTCTTTGCCTACCATGTATATTTGTGTGTTATGACATGTAGTGTTGTGAAGTGAGAGGTGTTCAAAGATTTAGTGTTTTTTGTTCGGGTTATTTATTTATTTTTGGCTGTTTCATGTTGACCAGGATGGAGTGGCATTGCCGCAGAAGCAACTAACCTCTAACCAGAGGAAGTTAGCTTCGCTTCTTTAATAGAAGCTCTGATATTTCTGGGAGAAGATTCTTATCAGACCCAGACTCCTGGGTTCTTCTTCGATCAAGGACTATTTTTCAGTTTTGATGTCTTCATTTCTTAGTCAATTTATTTCTTTATTAAGTCAGCGGTCCCAGATAATTGGGTCACACTGTTTCTTATTACGGGGGAGGGGGCACAGCCAATCAAGGAGTGCAAAAGTCGTATGCTCCACGAAACCTTAAGTTTTGAAATCTGATATTTTCTAAACACGTTAAATTGAGTAAAACACCATGGTTTATCAGATTGTTTAAATTTTTGTTCATATTATAATTATGTAGGGAAATGAAAATAAATAAAAAACTATTTTTCACTTTTGAATGAGTTTAAAATTTTGAAGGCATTGATGCCGCTAGATTAAATAAAATTTCGTTCTTTTATTGAAAACATCGAAAGAATAGCAGATAAAATAAATACCAAGGAAGCTATCAAGGAAAGTTTCTGTTACTTGGGTCTAGTATTTAGGTTAAAAAAAAGAAAAGTTTTAAGCGAAAGAAAGTGTTCATCTTTAATTATTTAATTAATAAAATCGACATAAAATATAAAAAATAACAAAATAAACATTTGAAAAACAAATCTATTAAAACTATCTATTTAATGTATTCATAACAGTTAAAAACATTATATAAACAAAGCAAAATGAACATTTAAAACCATTTCATTATTCATCACCGTTGTCAACTTCATTATCATCATATTCATCTTTGTTCTTCCGATTCTGGTCTTTAAATTGTCTTCATATTATTTTCAATATCGATTTTTTTTTTTTTTAAATATTGGCTGTAGTAATTGGATATAGTTGATATAAGATGGTCTGAAGAATACATTAATGAATTCAACAAATCAGTTATATTACTATGACAGCACCATTTATTATTATTACAAATAATTTATTCTAATGAGGTTCTCAATTCGTCTGTACTTTTTTTTTTTTTTCTTAAGGTAAAATGTGAATACAGCTAAATTAAATAATAACTGTATAATTCTATACATTCAAGGTAATCTTTGAAAGTCTTTTTTTTTTCATTATAAATTATGATTACATCTACATAAATGTCTGTACCTCGGAGGTACAGAACACTATGTCCTTTTTTTACCAAAAATATATTACAGTAAGACCTCGATAATCCGGCTCTCTATAGTCCGGCATCCATCATCTTAAAAATAAAAATTAGAATTTTAGTAATTATTGAGCAATTTAGGCTATCTGTTGGCTCCACATCGTCTAAGACAGTGTGTAAAATCTACCGCTCAAAATTGCACTTGGCATGGCGCAAGCTATGGCCAAAACATTTTAAAAAACGTCTTCGGAAGATGAAAATGTTGATGACCACGGGGAATCACAGGTTGTAAATGCCATTTCTTCTGTTCCAAAAATCCACTGAGCGGTCTTTCAGAAGAAGAACTCTACGGATGGATCGATATTGATAAAGATGAACCTACATATGAGCTTAGTGATGAGGCAATAAAAAAAAAATGGGTTAAGCCCACAGGATTCACAAGAAACCTAGAATGAGGAGGGAAGCAAGGTCACCAACCGTCACATAGGCTGATGCTTTGGAGGCTTTGAATAAATTTGTAAAATTTACTGAAGCGTGCAAACATTATGATGCTACTGAAGTAATGAATTTGCATATCATTCTAAACAATTTTTATAAAAAACGCAACCAATCAAAAAAGCAGGTTGATATTCCTTCAATGTTCCCAAGAGCTGAGAAAAAGACGATACTAGATGCAAGTGCAGCCTAGATGCCATTTCCTACTCCCTCAACACAATCTGGGACTACTGGACCAGCATCGGTGCCAGCAGCAGACTGATTGAATTCTACAGTACTGTACATCTTTTGGTTCCTTTTTTTTATTTTATGTATTGAAATGTTTGTTTATTGTGTTGTAATGTTTGTATGTAATAATTTGTTATTAGTTGCAATGTTAGATAAGTGAAATGTTTAACTCTTTAACAATGTTGTACAACCCAATCATAATATGTAGATATATATAAAAATATATTGCGTTTCGGTATGTACTTTTTTAAGAAACAATTTTTAATTCAGTTTATATTTTATGTATTGTAACATTTTTGTTTCTGCAGTGTAACAACTTTTTAACAACCCAATAATATATATATATATATATATAAATATAGTTTATTTGCGTTAATTTATAGTTTATTCCCTGTTGAAACCATTTTAAAGGAAGACCTCGATAATTCGGCATCGTCAGATCCCCGAGCGTGCCGGATTATGGAGGTCTTACTGTATTACGTATTCTTATTCACTTTTTTCCCCTTTATACAGAGGTATAGAATTCTATGTCCTAGACAAATTAATTGTAAGGTATGTTACATAAAAATTTTTTTTTTAATTTTTTTTTTTTTTTTTTTGGGGGGGGCGGGGGAGGGCATAAGTTCTTATGTACTCCAATTAGGACAGGAAGGATGTGTTACCAACCTATTCTAGCCTGGATGGGAAAGTCAAGATTTATATTAAACACATAAGTATGATAAACAGTTCAGGAAATGAAATCTTTTTTTCTTTAAACTGCTCTCCTGTAAAGTTACGAAAATGTGACTTAGTGTTCTGTACCTCTAAGGAACAGATTTAAGTTATTCAATATTATTCTATTTTAAGTTTGAGGCTGGTCTTTTTTTTTTTTTTTTTTTTTTTTTTTTTTTTTTTTTTTTTTTTTTTTTTTTTTTTTTTTTTTGTACAGCATGTAATTTTGTGAATATTAAAAAAATTATGTAACAAATAAGGAAAAGGAAAAAAAAAAAAAATGATAAACTTTTAAATTGTCTCAGTATTTATCTCAACATTTGTTATTTTGATCATTGTTCAATCTAGATGTCAGTAACAACTATTTCTCATAAAAATAGATTATAACTAACTTGAATAGATTCATATTCACTACTTTGAATGCAATGCCTTTCATAGATAATATTCTAATGGTAACAGATGAAAATATGTAAATCAAATGTTATTCGTAATTCATTTCTGAATCCTACTACCCATAATTGAATATTACAATGAATTGGCACAGATACATCTGAAGAGCAACACCAATAAAAATATATTACATCAATACCAATAGGTGGGAGCTTAAGGTGTCACAGAGACAGTACTTTATATTATCAGTTAAATTTTTAAACTCCTGAAGGGAACCAGCTATTTTTGAAGATGAGTAAGTGTATCTTTCACTCCTAAGCTAGAAGTAAAAGAGTGATATTTTATTTAAGGAGGGAACTAAACCTTATTACAATAGCCTGAGTCTAAAGGGCAATCAACCTTAATTTATTTAAGTCTTCTTGAATCTTGGCGAAAGCAGTTAATAGCTCCAACGAGGATGGTTCCCATCAGGAACCAGCTAAACTTTGAAATTACATTATCTTTCACCCCCAAGCTAGAAGTGCCGGAACAGAGAAAGCGGATACTAGATTTAGTGGGAACTGAACCAACATAACTGAAAATAAAGATTGAGAGCCACTACCAGCAGGTTAAACCTGAAAGAGGAGCAAAGCAAGTTTGAACCATGAAGGCATATACAATGCCTTTCCTTCATTCTGTGGAATGTAAAAGAAAAGGCATGGGACTGTGAAAGGATCAAGTATCTTGCTTTATTAGGCATAAAGCAGCCTTTGATTCAACTCCGAATTCCAAGAGAAGAAAATTGGGGAGCCCTTAAAACAAAGAATAGAACTTTAACAAGCAGTGACAAAATGGTATCAGGAGCAAAAAGGAAAGGGGATGAATTCAGTTAAAAATAAGATCCTCCAGATCTTCAGCAATGAAGAGGTCATGGTCATCAAGGTGGTGAATGAATATCTCCGTACCATGATCAACATTTCTGGGAAAGTGGATTAGGAAATAAAAAACAGGATCTGAAAGTCCAACTTAGCTTACCACCAGATCTGCAATTTAATCATTGGAAAAAGGGATGAGGGTCGAGCACAAAGCTGCAAAAATTTAGATCTGTACTGTACAACCTCCTTGTACAAAATCTTAATGAAGCTGGGGTTTAAGTTCTCACTAAAAAAGGGCAGATCTGGACCACTACAGCTGAGATAAAGTAATCTCAGTTGAGTATTAAAGAAAACAAGAAGACTACATTAGAAACAAGAATCAAGGGGAAGGAAAGAGCAACATGGCGAGGGAGTAATAAGTCACACCATTGGCTGGAAACCAACCCTCTTTTCCCAAGCTGACAGGAAAATGGGTGGATAAAAATGTAATGAACTTTTATATTTTCTCTCTTACAATGATTCCTTGAAAAACTCCTTTCCTTTCAGACTTCATTTACTATTAATTTTGAATTTCTTTGCCCATCTATAGTGATAAATACCCTTTAACTTCTTTCATTAATAAATTTCAATTAGTTCTTTACCCCTTTTATCATCAGTCAGTAAGGTTATAAGCATTTGTGTAAACTTACAATATGTAAATCAGTTATTAATCATCATTATTTTATTCTTTATTTTTGTCTTTTAAATAATTTTATGATTTATGGATGCACTTTATCTTCAATTAAGACAAAAAAAGGGTACCACAAATTTTACTTTTACATTATTCTTTTAAGGGTGATGAATCCATGATAAAGTTTATTTTTTACTTCAGTTATATGCAAAGAATTATTTTTATCAGCTGAAAATTTACTTTTTAAAATTTTTCATTATTTTTAAAACTTCTGTATCCAAATTTGTAAAAAAAATTATCTATTACTTAACACAATACAATACATTAGAAACATAAAACAGTGAATAAAGGTTGAAAAAATAATATAAAAAAGTTAATTTATTACAGAAATATTTTAGGGTGTAAAATTTGTAAAAGCGGTAATTAATAGCAGAAATGTTAAATAGAACATAAATACTTATTTTTAAAAAATCAAAAAACATTATTCTTTAAGCGATTCTTCAGAAGGCTGTGCTATTGGACCTGAATTTCGTTCTCTATCTTTATTCTTCGCACCAGAAACAATGTCATCAATCTTCAACAATAGGATTGCAGACTGAAAACAAGAAAGACAATATTTTCAATATTGTGAGCCATTAAATAAAAATATATATGCTAAATAATTAGTGTTACATTTCCATCCGACCTTATTCATAATTACAATAACAACATTATATAATAAATTAAACTATGTAATGTATAAATACTAAATCTAGAACATTACATAAGTCATCCTACTAATGGAGGGTTGTTTTTAAAATAAAAATTATCATTAATTACCTCAATAGCAGTTTTATAAATCTGAACTTTAACTGAGTATGGTTCCCATACACCTAATTCATCAACTGTCTTTAACTCGCCAGTAATCCCATCAACTCCTTTAAGAACACCTGAATGATCAAAACAAAATCAGGATAATTTTATTTTTTAAGTGTATTTCAGCTTAGATATTTGACCAAAAGCAGTCATAGGTAGTGGCTCTGTTTAACATGAAGTAGTGAAACACTGTTAAAGGATACTTTCAGGACAGGAAATCCTATGTTTTTGTTGGCGGATAAATATAGTTAGATATAAAAACATAACAATATGCTTACCAGAATTATGTTGTTTCTCGAGTTCATTCATAGACCTGATTACTTTCCCACCAGCATTTTGCAAAAGGGTTCTCGGAATAATTCTTAAAGCAGATGGAATGGCAGCATAACAGTCTTCATCCATATCTACAGTAAAATTAGCTTTAATTAGAGCCTGAAACATTTATAATAAAGATAATTAAAAATAATTATAAGGTTTTAACACTATTATTTTTTTCACAAAACAATTATCCTGAGTTACTACAGCAATTTAAAAAAATGAAACAACTAACAAAATCCACAATAATAAGTTAAACAATTACCAGAAGTTATAACCAAAAGTTGAGGGTTATCAGTAAAATCAGTATGTATTTTAGTGACACATATATGCATTATCATTTATCAAATATGTTTTATATGGAGGTACTTTTCATTGTCTTCATCAAATGAGTGGACAACCAGACTTTTAAAACTGTCTGTATGTTTATGCTGACACTGTACCTGCCAGCTGTCTACTACAATATTATGGTCTAAACCTAATAATTGATTATATTATTAACATTTTGTTGACTTATTAACAAGCAACAATAGGGAGTTCTTATATTAGTACAAAATATTTTTTTTTTTTTGCTTGCTTAATGAATTTAATAGCTTCTAAGATAGAACACGATTTGGCAAAGTAAAATGAGTATCAGAAAGTAATTTATAATACCTTATTCATTATTATACTGCCTTGCTATTATTTAAATTATCTGGTTAAGGCATCATGCAAAAAATTGACTCAATAATATTAATTAAAACATTTTTGTTGAGCTTCATAGGACCAAACCAGTACCCAAATCATGAGAGCACAAAAGATTATTTTAACCCACCAGCGCCCAAATGTGCCCTGCATAAGAAATTTAGTCACTTCTGGTTTATTTTAGTTGTTTAGGCTTAAAATAGTCCAAATGCATTGAATTTGTCAATCTTAAGTTTGTTTTTTTTAAATCCATAGGGGCTGCACCATCCAGAGTGCAATGAGCACGGGGGTAACAAACAATAGTAGGACAATTTCATTGAAATACATAGCATTACTAAACATTTGACAGGTATATTACTAAAACATTTAGTATAACTTTAAAAAATATTAAGTATTATGTGAAAATCAGACTTGCAGAGCAAAAGTAGTGGCACTTGACACTTTTCACGTAATACCTTTGTCGTAATATGATACTGCTTACAGCATCTTTGGGCACAAGAACTTTTTTTATGTACTTCTAATGAAGGTGGTGTTTTATTATTAGAAGGCTTTGAACCTTTCAATAGTCGATTTCAATTTTGAAATTTTTGAAATCCTTCACGGCTTGGTTGGAAGAGAGACCTTTGAACGACTGTGTGTTTAAATGTACAGTAAGTAATACTGTCTTGTGATGTTATCTTTCTTATTTGCCATGCATTTTGGCAATTGTTACATTGACTCTATGATTATCTTGTAAGGGATATAAAAAAGTCAAAACAACTAACAGACTTATCATATTATCTGAAAACATTTTCAAAATATTCCAAATCATTTTGAGGCAGCCCTGTGAACTCATTTAGTCTTTCATTACTGTCAGCTCTTTCAATAAGACAAAATTACCTTCATTTGAAATCTAATAAACAGTTGTTATTGGAATTGCCTTTCCTCCCCCTTTTTTTTTTTTTTTTTTTTTTTTTACATTTATTGGTGAAGGTTTATGAATTGGATCTTCTTCATTAACCGGTAACGTCTCATTCACCAATACTTCCTCTTGAACTGTGATGGTCACTTTAACATTGGACCTCAGAAGAAAAAAAGAAAGATGAAGAAATACTGATTGTCCTAAATTAGAATTGATAAGGTCATATTGTGCCCAATGCACCCACCCCCCTAGGGAGTGCAGTTGATTTTTAATTACTTGTAAAAAAACATAATTTTGTAAAATATTTTGATATAGATCATTTGAAAAAACTATTTAACTAAATAAATAATGCAAAACAATTACACCACTAACCTTTTTATAGCCATTACAACAAATATAAACACAGAAAACTATCAGAGTTAACAAAACCATGAAATGGTCACCTTCAGAGGGTTGTAATCAACAAACTGGTTATTCTTTCAGCTTTAAACATGCAGTGGGGGTTCGCTATATAGTTTAAATGTCAGCATAAGTCGCAGCATGCCACTGTTCAGATTATCTACAGTTTTATAGAATTTTTAAGAGCTGCACCCTAGGTGGTGCATTGCACGCTGGAGAGTACATTACAAATTTGAACAAGTAATATGAATAACTATTGGATTGTCCCACATGAAATTTCTGATTATTTAAATCTTATTGTTTAAGTTGGAATAACGCTTAAATTATAAAAAATTAAAGTTAAAGGATTAAAGATGTAATTATAAAAAATTCCACACTCCAATCTAAATAATTAATATAATAGTGAATAAATAAGCTTACTCTATGAAGGGCCATTTCTACAGCACCTCCTCCTGGAAGTATCCTAGGATCCAAGTACAAGTTTCTAACAACATTCATTGCATCTTGTAAATTTCTCTGAACCTCATTTAATACATCTTTACTAGGACCACGCAATAATATTGTACAAGCTTTTGGATTCTTGCATTCAGTAATGAAAGTGAAATACTCATCTCCAATCTTTAAAAAAAAAAAAAATAAAACTTCAATAACATCAATAATATCCTAACATTTTAATCATTACTTTCATAAATTAAGTCCGGGAATACACATGCCAGAAAACTAGGAGAGTAGTTCGCATGCCAGTTGCTGGCACACTGAATATACATTTGCTAGTAATAGCCATGCGAGCAGTGAGAGTCCCACCCAGGTTTTAGTATGGTGGATCTCATCACTCATCTAGCACGTAAAATGAAATGTGTGATCTACTGGCATACCAGTTACCGTATACATGCCATTTATCAGATAGTAGCTCGCACATGCTAGGTACTTGCATGAAATCACCAATACTACTTCCTTTTCTAGATTTACAAATGGAGGAAGGTTCATTAATAGAAGTTTCAAAATTTCGAATCAAAACTTAAATGCACAGTAAACCATAATAATTGATAAATTTATTCATTTTCACAGATTGAAAAAATAAATTCTTAAGCTCCAATTATTCCCACACTCAGAGAGAAGAAAAAAAAGAGTTAATCAAATCTACTACTACAGAAAAAATAAATCTGGATAACAGTAGCACTACCAACATATAACATTGACTGTTGAGAGCACTTGACTGTAAATTGATTTTGGGATAATAATGAAGAATAATCAAACAATTCTTGCAAACCTTCTTAACTTCAAAGAGACCAGCACCACATCCAATATGATAGGGCTTGATTTCTTCAACACGACTAACAATAGTTGCATCTACAGCTCGAGCTATTCTGTTATTATCAGTCTTCTTTACCCTACGGATGGTTGTAATACCAGCCTAAACAAAAATATAACGACCATAAATCACAGGTTAAAAATAAACACCATTAAAATAATAATAATAATAATAAAAGGGCACCTTGAAAAGATGATGTTGGGCTAGATCAGAAACACCCTTTTCAGTAATGACAACATTTGGTTTCTGCTCAATAATATGATTACACATTTTTTCAATGTATTCTTCTTCGATTTGTAAAAGTCTTGTATAATCTCCTTCTTTTATGATTTCCACATTGGTCTAAAATAATTTCAAAATTTCAAAATTAAAATTTACATTAAACAAAACATAATTTAAATAATTTTAATTAATGAAATTGATTAATTAGAACAATAACAAAGAAATTAAGAATCTCCAACCTGACTTTCTCCCTTTTTATATTCAAGAGAACAATCTAGTAACAAAATTCGTGGATTTTTAATAAACCGAGACATCTTGGGATGAGTGACATCTTTGTTGAGCATCACACCTTCCAATACTTTGGAATCTTCAATGAAACCTCCTGGAACCTGGATTATTGAAGACAAATATAATATATACATACACAATGTATACGACAACAATTTAATAAAAATAAGAGCATTGATCTTGGAACAGATCAAAAGATGAATAAATTACCTTCTCTATTTTAGCAAAGTTCTTTAAGTCGATTCCATGACCTTTCAGGTCTCTGACAGTATCGACAGCATCAATTGCCATTTGGCAAGCCATTTCAGACCAAGTACCTAAAAATTTGGTTCCTAGACATCCTTTAACAACTTCAATAACCTTAGATTTATCCTTCAAGTCAAGAGATGTACTAAAAAGAAAATGAATAATCACATTATAATTATAATTATAAAGGGTTCAATAAATATTATAAATAATTACAATTCAACAAATAATGATGATCACAGTAAGACTTGTTGGAGGTAAAAACACCAATGGAGGTGTGTACTTGGACCACCACATTGCCTTAATAGTCCTGGCAATGAAGACCAAAAAAGGCCAACGGACATAATTCATGTAGAAGCCAATTTTGGCACAGTTGCATTAATAGGTAATTGATAACACAGCATTTTCAAATTTTTTTCATGACTTTTTTTTTTTACCAGCAAAATGGTGAAAATCATAAATAGTATTAGTCCAACTGGATCACTTTTTATTTCATGCAAACCAATCGATTAAGATTTTCAATTCAATACAGGAACTAAACGAGAAATTATCATTGAATTACAAACCTAGTAAAATCAACACAACAAATCAGTTTAACTGTAATCAGAAAAATTCTGGATCAATGTCCTGGCTGATGATTACTAACTTGGAGGTTGAATACTACAATAACAAGTTTCTTTGAAATTCAATTTTCGTAAGAGCTAGTAGTTGTAATTAATTTAAATGTAATTAAATTTAATCATCTATATTCTAATATAAGAAATAGTGATTATATACTAGCTAACAAATAAGAGTATACTGAAATTACTTTCAGATAGATTTCAAAACTAAAGAGGGAGCAGATTAGCTCAGTGGGTATGTAAGGCACTGGTCACAGTTAACTGCCAGGCTCAGGTTCTACCCGAGCCTGACAGAGAACATATTATTTTATTTAAGTAGTAGACTGACTCGGAAGGGGGTGGAGGGGACCATTTCTGGATAGAGATAACCAGCCTTAAAAAAAAGAGAATTATGGACCTTCAAAACGAAGGGGGAGAAACGTGAAGATTAAGTGTAGAATAAATACACAATGGCAATTTGAACCAAATCAAGTCAAGAAACAATACTTCCTCATCAAGTATCATACCTAATATCAAACTGATAGTTTTATTAAAAGAGAAAACAGTGATTCCACACCTTATATCTGGAAGTATTTTTAAAATATCATCTAAAGCTCTTTTAAACTCTTTAATGATTGTAGTAGGATGGACTTCGTCTATATGCCTCTCAATTTCAGCCATAATTTGACCACAGAGAATAACAACTGATGTCGTACCATCTCCAACCTAAAACAAAATGTTAAGAAAAAAATAAGATCATAGTTATACAACATACAATTCCTATAACAATGAAATCATATTTAATATTAGCAATGATCCTGCTGTGGATTATTTTGAGGGGGAAATATCTTAAATGATTACATGATTCAAAAATATTAGTAATTATTCCATATTCTTTATTCCTATTCAAAGAACTGACACATAATCTGAATACTTCTGAATGTGTTTTATTTTAAGATGGGAAGCACGGTAGCTCAATGGGTAAGGTGCTTTACTACCATGCACCCAGGCCTAAGTTCAGGAACCCAGTCCAACTGAAGGCAGAAAAATCAGCCATGGATTGTCTCTTTGAGGTCAGGACACCCTCCTGGGCCATACCCAACCTCTAAAAAAGTTGGTATCCTGAATAGAGGAAAAAACCCAGGTAGTTAAGCATGCAATCTGGTCAAATCTCCTTTCATAACCATTGGCCCAGTAACAGTATATCCTTACTGAAGAACTGGACCCAAGACCCTTCATGGGTTGTTAAGGTAAAGTTTTTTCTTTTTTTTGTTTTTTTTCCATACTTAAAGACATAAGATGACCATAATTTACAATAAATTTAGTTTTTTTATGCTCTACATTAATTAACATAAGGACATGAGCTATTATAGGGCAAAATATTTAGTACTAATTAGCTCAGACCAAATAACATGTCTTGACAGCAGTTAAGACCATAATCTGTAGCACTGAAAATAAAACATCTTTTCATTAATGTAGCATATTGATGGCTGGGTATGAAGAGCTGGTATATGGAAAAAGGATAAAACCACTTCAAAAATATGCTGGTATTTACTAAAGAATCATGTTAATCAAATCACTGATTGTCAATTGTATGGGGAAACAATAAATTAAATACAATATAAAATTAAATTATAACTCAAGCTTTAATATTTTTTCTGTACATTAAATTAACCACTTTAGCAATTATAACCAATTTTAACACTAATTAAAATTTTATTTGTCAGCCTTACGAGCATTCAAAAGTTATCAAAAGTATTCCACTACTTTTTACCTCTTCATCTTGTGTTCTCGCAATTTCAATAATCATTTTTGCAGCAGGATGCTGAACAGTTATTTCTCTCAAAATAGCATTTCCATCATTTGTCATAACTATACCACCCATCGGATCCATCAACATTTTAAGCATAGCCTGTGGTCCAAGACAAGTTCTTATAACTTCGGCAATCATCTACAACATATATATTATTATTTAACATTCTGCGGTCAAAAGAAATAAGCTGTTAAGTATAAATCACAACTTTTCAAAGCAGAACTATAGTGTTTCAGAACTGTTCCTGAAAACACAGTTAATGAAACACAACAGAATAAAATTATAATATCATTATAACTCAAATAACAGAATCAGAACTACGATTAATAATCTCTGTTAAACACTGTGTGTTGCAAGCTTCAGATGACCATAGTAACTCATTTTGGCCATTCTTTAACTACATGATTCATTCCCTGTGAATAAACAAGAAACAAATGGGGTTTAAAGACAGAGACACTAAAAATTATCTACAAAGGAGCTTACATCCCAAAACTTCTTTACGCCATACCCATATGGGAATCAGGAGCAGTCAAACCAACCAAACTAAAAAAGCTTCAGGGGGTTCAGATATTGATGGGATTGAGGATAAGCAAAGTATACCGCACTATATCTTACAACACTGCTCGTATCCTTTCTAGGATTAAACCAATACATTTGAAAATTAGTGAACTAACAACATTATACAAAATAAAAAAAACAAAGACTAAATTACAGGAACATTGAAGACAAAAAATAAACTGGATACATTCTGTCATACACTCTAAACTAACACAGTAAATAACAAACACAGGAGCTGCAGATACAGACACACCAAGTATTGACATTTACATGAATAGAAGCAAAGACGCACAGAACATAGGATGCGCCATTGACAGTAAATCACAATAACTGCTACTACGACAAACTATAAAGATTAGGTCAAAACTACTTTAATAATCAGGCTGATAAATTAGCTGTAGTTAAGGCCACCGGATATATTCTAAGACAGACGTACGTTCGTCAACTCACATACACCATTTACATGGACAACAAAACATTAATAGACTAAGAACCACTGACATATCGACTCAAAACAAATTTAATTGAAATTATGAACCACCGAATACCTACTAAACTGATCTGGATCAAAGGCCATAGTGGCATCGAAGGGAACGAGCAAGCAGATTTTCTGGCAAAAACAGCTGGCTCATGATTCAGATCTAGCAATAGAATATAACTGCGTTCCTATTTCGTTTATTAATAAATAGACTCACTTACATGATGGGACAAACTTTGGAACAACTCGACAAAAGGACGATCCTAGCACAAATTTATCCCAAACATCACACTACAAAACCACAATACACCAAAAAGTACACATCACACATTTACCCAACTGCTAACAGAACATGGACAGACTAATTACTACTTGAAACGGTTTAATTTGAAAAATACAAACACATGTTAATGAGACGGACAGACTCCACAAACATTTCAACATTAACTCTATGACTGCAATCTACACTAACACAAAAGAGGTTTACTAATAAATACAATCCTGATAAATTGACACTTGGCCTTCTCTTGAAGCACACCTTTTCAAAAAATATAAAAAAGAATTGGTGGAATTCGCTACATCAGTTTGAAAATATGGAAGCAACATAAAGCCTCCCCACATCAAAACCAAGATCAACAATCGAAGATATCCACTGGAAAAATCAATTTGTCTATTTGTTATATATTTGTTATAATATAATCTTTTTCTATGCTTAAATTTTACCCTTTACTATTGAGTTGTCACACATGAAATGACCGTTTTTAGAACCAGGAAGAAAATAAAAATTTGAGATTAAATCTAACATATTTTTTATTTTAAGTATTTACCATCATCATCTGCACACGGCTTACCAAGTTTTTTATCCCAGATATGAAAAACGTTGAGTGACGTGATGAAAGGAATTCTGAATATGCATTTTTAATGTCTAAATCATTGGTAAACAATTTTCTCACAAAAAGTTATTTAAACTCCAAAAAAATGGGTAATCTGTAGGGGATAGATCAGGGGAATATGGGGGGTGTGGTAAGACTTCATAGCCCAACTCCTTTAATTTAATCACTGTCAGTATTGAAACATGAGGTTGGGCATTATCATAAAGGAGAATAGGTCCTTTCCTGTTTACCAGTAGCAAACAAAACCGGCTGTTGCTTGATCAAATTCTGATGCATTTGGTCAATTTCTTGGCAGTTTGATATTCAGTCAATTGTTTTTCCCTTTGATAGAAAAGAAAAATGAATGAACCCGGTCATAGACCACCATAAAGTAACCAATAACTTTTTCGAATGGAGATTCTAATTTGGCATGTGCCCAGGAGGCTGATCAGCATATAACCATAGACCAGATCGGCGTCGATTGTCATACGTGATCCATTTTTGGTCACACGTTAATAAGCGGCCGAGAAATGGTTTGTATCTTTGACGAGCAAGCAAAGAAACACACGTCTTTAGACGTTTCAACTGCTGATGTTCGTTGAGCTCGTGTGGGACCCAGGAATCGAGATTTTTTGCCTTTCTGATCAATTTTAAATGCCTGGAAACTGTCGTACGACTTGTGCCTAGCTCTGACACATATTCTCTGACTTTTTTAGAAGGGTCTTCTTCCACAGCATTCTTAAGATCTTTGTCCTCTATTGATGTTTGAGGGCGTCCACAGGGCAGATTTTCTAATGTCGTATCTTCTGAGGAAAATTTTTTAACCCAACAACGAATGGTTCTTTCATTAGCACTTCCTTCACCAAACGCATGATTAATATTTCTTGCTGCCTAGGCAGCAGAATGACCAAGTTTGTACTCATAAAAATAAATCGTTCGGAAATTGCGTGTTTCCATGGCCACAGTTAAAATTATACTGAAATTTGTATGCCTACTTGGGATAGTTTGCAAATAGAGGATTAACAAGTGCTTATTATAGATAGTAAATATTTTGCTAGGAATCAACAGGCAATGCTTTAATCCTCTATAAAGATTAAGATTTTATGAACCAACTGATAAGATACACAGCCTCAAAATGAAACTTTATGTTGAATGTTCAGGTTAATTCAAGCCCTCAAAATTTTCACCCTCCTTGAAAAAAAAAAAAAAAAAGTTTTATATTCAATGTTAATTTAAACAATTTTTTTGGGGGTCATTGAATGAAAACCTGAATTTTTTTTTTTTTTTTTTTTTTGAGATAACTATAAGGCTTGTTTACACAATGCTTTAAACATATTTTAATCAAAAATAATGACTGGCTTGTTAGAGTTTATATTTTTTACTTAATCAACAATAAAATAGAAATGTTTAGGAGAAAAATACATGAAGATATTAAATCTAAAACTAGAGATATAATAGATATAAAATTAAACTAATACCACATTGTCATAGTCTATTAGAAAAAAAAAAATTAAACACGGAATCACCACTTAATAATTTTTAATTGTGTTTCCATGACTGCACACCCCAACTAAGTACATCATCATTTGTTCCACAGTTTAAAAAAAAACATACCAATATAAATAAATAAAAGCATTAATGAAAAATTTAATTTCTGACGATTATTTAAGATTCTGGATATTAAAACAGAGAGGAGGGAAAAATGTCATTCCAATATAAGTTTGAAATCAACAATGCTTATACCCATCGTTATCATTATCTATAAATAATCTGTGAAGGTACAAACTATGGAACCTTTTTTGAACCTTGTATCCCACAGATACCACCCACCTACAGTGGGCACATTTGCCAATTTGGGTTATCGAAAGTCAATAATCGATCAAAAAAATTTTAATTTTAAATTAACTAAACATGATCATAAATCATTTATGGAGATTTCATAAACAATATTAACAGATACAACAAAATCAGAATTGGTATACGGTCATGGTAAGTGTACATGGTATATACAATAATATTAATAATACAAAGGTGTTGTCTGAACTTGGTACTATGACAATATAATAATAATAAACTTAAAACTACTCCATAAAAGTTAATGAACTTCCTATCTAACTGTAAACATGAATATGCCAAAAAGTATAAATAAACAAACTTTCAAAGCTGATAGTAGTTTATTTCATATTTTTAAAATCAAGTATATAAAAGTGAAGTATTAAGAAAGACAAACTTCTCTAAGTTTTATCAATACATCTCACATGTGACAACAAACACCTGGTATTTTAAACTACTCAATTTGGTAATGAACAAAAATAATTCGTGATAACTTCGGATATTTGTACAGCTGATGCCTAAATATATTAATATAAAAAAAAAAAGAAAAAAAAAAAGAAATCTGTAACAGAAATTATCTGTATAATAATCGTCTACATGACATAGGTACACAAATTATGGAAAACAAGATAATTGTCATAAACAAAAGAGCATTTTATATAATTCAATAAAGTAATAAAGAAAACATTAATCAAATGAAGTACCTTAGCTGCGGCAATATTCTCCGATCGAACTTTATTGCCGGATTCCCTTTTGGAGTTTTGACCTGTAAAATAATTTATAGAAGTAAGAATTTAACCACAGAACCTTTTTTTAAAACATTAAAATGAGCAAAATTGAAACGTACTTAACACGAAAATCGGCTGAAACATTTTTGTAGTTTAGAATCTTCAAATAAAATTAAAGTGAAATTTCATATATTCTATTCTATGAAGCACGTTTATTTGAGTCAGTATCGATACTTTTCTGGTGGGCAGACGTAGGAGGTATACTAGTAGCTGTAGATACATATAAGTATATCATTAGTTAACTTTACCAAGCATGGATCTCAACGATTTAAATTATTTTCAGATTTGAACTAGATTTACAGAATAAGCCAATTTAAAAAATATTGTGTACGTCTAAAAACTTTAGATTTATATATTTTTTACTTTTTTTGAATTGTAATTCTTTATCAACATGACTGTCAATTATAGTGGCTATTCGAATATCGCATTGGATTCATCAACAAAATATAACAATTACTCAAAAGTCTTTGAACTTTTTTTTTCTCATTTTGAACAATGAAGTATCTGAACTTTCTTATTGTTTTCTATTATATTACTTTTTTTTTTTACTTGTCTATCCTAGACATCCCTTGTCAGTTCAAGTTAAACAAAATAACTTGAAGTTTAGTTTAGTATCTACCAGAGTATGACAATCAGCTCTACACCCGGGTCATTAATAGGTACTCATCCAAGTGGTTACCAAGCAGGGCTTTGATACTATAACTTCAGTATTCATAGCTATTGCTCTTCGAGCCCAATTAGCAATCCTCTCATCAGCTCTCTTAAACTGGCAATTCACAACTCATTAAGATAAATAACATTTGTCATCAAATATTAGATTCTAAAATAAAGAGCTTAAAACAATATACCAGTATATATTACTGGTATTACCATTAGTATATATATCATATATCAATCAGTATATCTCTGAAAAACATTAAATTGATGACACCGAAAACAAAGTAAACCTCTGACTATAAATTAAAACGAGAACGTATGGCAGAATGGTGTGAAGAGCTCCGAAGAAGAGATATCAAAACCATACAAATGGACAATATTGCAAATGTAAAAAATAATGATAGATGTTCATGTACATAGAAGAAATGAATTTTTACTAACATCCATCTAAACTTCCATGAGAGTAGCCAGTTAGAAAATTTGAAATAAGATCCAAAAAACAAAGATTCTCTCTACAAAGCAGGAGCTTAGAGCTACATAGTTGTACTAATAAACATTTAACAAACGTCTGTCATAACCTCAAGCATGTCTTGTAGAGAACCTAAATTTTCACCGTCTGGAAATTTTATTAAACTTTTTATCAGTCATTCTAAAAACATGTTCTAACCAGTTTCTCAGATATCTCGGAGGCCATTTAAAGTTTACATCAAGAGCTTAATTTTAGTTTTCCAGTATATTTCTCAAATAGTTTCTACCTTATTTCGTTGGTTTAGTGTATTGGCTTCTGTGCTTTTAGTTTGGCCTAATATCTCACAGATTTTTCGGACAAATAATACTTTTTCATATTTAAAAATGACAATTGGATGAAGGAGTAGGGTTGATGTGATTCTAACAAACTCACCTCATAAAAAGACTATCCTAGAAAACTGCTAATGTTATGTGTAACATCAATGGAAAAACTTATAAACTCGGAGAGATTAGAAATTTGTAATGCGTGTTTGGGCTTTTATATGGAATGATGGTATCGAATAGTTATCCTACATTACTACTGAGCACAATAATAGGTTATAAACTCATAAAAAGTTTTATTCGTCTGGTATTACCAGTTGAGCGAGAAGATGAACATAATGATTAGAATCTCTATCATTTCCAAAACAAATAAATTAAAAAAATAAGAATAATAAAATTGTTAGGTGTACTTGTAGTTTTCAATCACTAATCAGAAATTTTATATTAGATATAAATGTGTGCAATCAATTGTTTGATGGGGATTTACAATTATTGATGATTTCGAGATATATGACATGGGTTAATTATATTTTAACATACAACTAAGACAGTAAACTTAAGCTAACATAGTAAACTTAAAAATTGTCATGAATTGTTTGGTGACTGTATTCTAGCCAGGATGGGAAGGTCAAGATTTGTTCCGTCTATCACGAAATATAGTTCAACCCAACTAGGTGTGATTCGAACTTAGGCATAGGTAGATACTGAAATTTCTTGTTTAACATTAAACATTTGAATGCTAGAATAGCTTGAGTAGTAACTTCATAGCTAATTTTACAAAATGTCATATTGCAGTACCATTAAATTTTCAAATATTTTATTTTAAAAAATAAATTTTATTTTTTTTATTTTATTTCTTTTAAAGAAATTGAACGTCTCAAATTGCCCCCCAAAGCTCATATGATTTTTAAAAATGTTCAAATTGATCTTGATTTTCCTTTGAAAAAAAAAGTTCAAAATAAAATTAATCACTTTAACTATTATTTCAAATATTTAAAAAATAGTCCTAAGCTATCACATGTTAATGTAATAATATTAACTAGGGCTGTGAAATATGTGCATCTGCAGATTTTTCCTAGCCAACTGAATCATCTAATATTATCAAAATGTATATGTTTTGAGGCATTTGGAATCTTGAGTTATTTTTATTTTGTATATTTTGTCATAAATATATATATATTTTTTCCCCATAAGTGACTGTAATTGCATCTACATATCTGGCATATCAGCATTGGGCCCTTGAAATCGTTGATGTTTCTTAACAAACAAAGAATTAAAAAATAAATAAAAACCGAATACTAGCTTTATGCCAAATAAATGAGTTTTTGTTTGCCCATGCGCTGATTATTCGCTTTCTGCGAAAATCAAATCATAATCGCTTTTCTTGAAATTGTTTAATCGGATTAATTTCTCGTTCTTCCTCCACTCAAATAATTGGAATAATAGTACTTCATTTTTCTCCTTTCCCTTCTTCCTTCCATCATTCCATTAACTAGTATCTTACGCAGTGTCTACCAAGATACATTATTCATGAACTGTTTATTTGTGTGCTCCTGAAATAGCAAAAGCCATTCCTGTAAACACTAAAGATCTTGTTCTAAAGTATGTACATTAGTTCTCAAATGAGACTTTAAAGGGTGGTGGAGACGTTGCGTTTGTTGCGATGAAGTTTTATTGACCACAACTTTTTTTTTTTTATTTATTAACACAGGATATGAAAACAGCAAAGCACAAAGAAAACAAAGGTAAGAAGTTAAAATTTCAAGAAACTGCCATTGGATCAAAGAAGTCTGGTTTTGATTCTGATATATGTCCTGATTTATAGTTCGAGCTAAGGATAGGTAGGTATCGATAGACGATATATCGATATTTTTCTTCCAACAATTCGTCATTTTCATACCGATATTTTTTTCTTGCGTTATATCGATATATCAAAATATCTATACTATCGTACAATATATTGCTTTCTCTATAAAACAATAAAAATAAAAAATACAACTACTTATATTTTTGTTTTTAAAAAAAAGGAGCAAACTTATAAAAGTGGTTTAAATAAGGGAAAATTTTTAATATTTTTAATGCCACATGAGGGAAGTGGAAATAACAAAATATCAGTACATAATATCATATATCTGTACCTCAGAGGTACAGAACAATATAAGTCACATTTCTGTATCTTTACAGGAGAGCAGTTTAAAGAAAAAAATATTTAATTTCCTGAACTGTTTATTATACTTATGTGTACGAAGTAAATCTCGGCTTTCCCATCCTGGCTGGAATTGGTTGGTAACACATCCTTCCTGCCCTAATTGGAGTACTTCAGGACGTTATGTCCTCCCCCGAAAAATAATTTTTTTTTTTTGCTGAATTTTGAGGTTTTAAAAAATGGCAATCACGCTACAATTGCCAGATATTTTAATCAATAGCTCTCTTTGCCCGGGAGGTATTCAACATAAAAATGTTCTATTGTTTCTGACTGATGGTGCGCTATGTATGATTAAAGTAGGATCGGCAATAAAAGTTAACTATCCTAAACTTATCTATCCTGCCTGCCTTGATCACGAATTCCATTGGGCAGCAGAGTCTGTTTGATTTCAATATTCAGATATCGATCAATCCATTGCAAAAGTCTAAAAAATGGAGGGATACCCAGGTTGAAAAGACGTACAGATTACAGCTGACATTTTGTGTGGAAAAAGCGTTGAATTAGGAGACGAGTATATCGTAATTCTGAGACCGATAGAGGCTACCGTAGCCAATTATTGGTATTAAGTAGAATACCGTATTTAATTATACCCAAATAACGTCTATTGGCCTCGAGTGGTGGTTTAGCCGTTTCAAATCTATTTTGAGGCCCGATTGACGATTATTAAACCTAAAAAAAAGTGGTTGTCTGCACTTGCAACAGTAAATAAGTCAGGAGTATTTCTTTTAGGTCTTTGCTTGGTGTTTTTTTCAATTTATAAAGTTCAGTTTTAAAATATAAGTATTATTTTAAAGGTCTCTTTAGTAAATCATTTTTCTTGTTCTTGTTTTCTGGTTATAAAAATGTTTTTAAAGTTTCTCGTTTAAAATGCTTCCTGTTTAATGAGTTTCATTTTTCTTTAATGTAAAAAGCTTTCTTTCAAGCTTTTTAACGTTTTTTCTTTTTCCATATACACCTTATAATGTTCTTCTTCCTATTGTTTCCCTTTTCAACCCAATTAGTGATTTAAACTTTAGTTTGTACTTATGTTTAGGTATGTATAGCGATTTTTTTAAATATTCTAAACAATGCAGATAGTTGCATATTTTCAGTATTTAATTGCACACTTTACCCAATATGTTTGCATTTATATGTGCACATTTTCAGTTTTTATTGTATATAATTATATTGCACTAACAATAACACATTATTTAAAGGGTAGATAGATTATTTCTCTTAGAAATATTTCAGGATTCAATGTCTTATGAAGGCTTACTTTTTTATTTGTTTTTTATGTTTAAGTAAATAATAAAGAGCTTCAACATGTTAATCTCAGTTTTTTCAGCATTAGTTGGCTTTGATATTCTTTTTCGTTTACGAAAATATGCAATCTCGAGTCCACAACGTAATGAATAACTATAAATTATGTGCAGATTAAGTAAATCGTGCACAGATAGTTGCAAATACTATTTCATAAACTTAATTGATTAAGGTTTATAGTTCAGTAAAGTTATTGTTATTAAATCGTTATTACAAAAACAAAATTTACCACAATTAGGTGAAAAAGGCAACAAGATTGAATAATTTAATAGGAATACAGCGCTATAAATACTGGATACTCTGGTGAATACAGATACGGACTACCAGCAACACTACTCACTGTGTACGGTAATTACCGAATTATCAGTAACTGTATACGTATTTACAGTCCACCACCCACTCCGACTTTTGTACTCACTTCAGTGTCTGTATCTGTATATTTTAACTGTATCAACTATTCTTCAGTATTAGATATAAACAACCTTTCCCCATATCTAATTCAAATACCTGACCTTCCATACCGAGACCTTTGAGAACCTCGCCCCAACGCGCTCGGCCATCGAGTCCCTGAAAGAGTTTTAATGCGGTGAAGACCTGTACCGGATCGTAGTGCCAGTAGTGATGATGATTCCTTCTAAAAATATTTAAAAATAGAATTCGCAATTTAAGAAAGCTTTAAATAAAATAAAACGTCAACAATACATTTTAAACAGGATTATCTATTAAGCCGTTACCGATTGTCAGCTTAACTTCTTTGGTTTACAATGTAGGCTTTTGCATTTTGGTCAAGGTTTCACTTTAGGTAATTGTTCGTTTCTCTCCTAATCTTTGGCGGTGCTTGAAATGCATTTCGATTTTCTTATGTATCCTTAACGTTTTTATAGACAGTATTGAGTTAGTGGTAATTAAGTTTTTAGTTCCGGGTGATTGTTTTTTGTTTATTGAAATTTAACTTACTTTTGTTCACTATCTGAGATAGGAAAGAGATCAGCTGTTGTTTAATTACTTTTAAATATAAAAACAAGTTTAACTCTTATACACGAGTATATGTAAGATGAACTACGAACTATTAGGTTCTGAGGTATGTTTAGTTAATTTATTAGACTTAGCAACTCTATATTATTATATCCTTTACTATTCATTCATATTTTATTTTAAGAAACATTTATGTAGATTAGAGTTTAGTATCTATAATGAATCATGGTTTTTAATTTTTGTATCTGAAGTTTATCATTTCATGGTTGTTATCCTACAGTCTTACTCTTTGTACTGTTTAAAAATTTAATTAAGAATCCTTCATTTCTCCAAGTTTCTAATGACACTAACGTTATTTTGATATACGTTTGAGAAGTATTTATTGTCCAGTTAAGTTTATAGCAATGTAGATCCTGGTCCAGTGCTATGTTATCACTAGAATTTTAACTAATCACTGAAGTTTTATTTGTTTATAGATATATTCATATTGAAGTTTGCAATTGAGCATTATTTATTAAATGATATTTCCAAGCATAGCAGTCATTGTACAGATAAGGTGGTTGAATTTCGCACAAAAAGATAATTTGACATCCAATTTTTAGTTTCAATATATGAGTTGCTAATCCAGAGCCCATTAAAAAACTTGCGGATAATAAACTTTATTATCAGTGCTTACTTCTAAAGGGCTATGAATAATATTTGTACACACTATATCTAGAAGCAATGGAACAATATTTTTATTTGGCAGAAATGATTTTTTTGGTCTTATCTGTTTGGTTTTTAATTTCTAACCGTTTAAGTATATTGCACATGTATTTCAAAAGTGACAACTCAAAAACCTTCATTAAAAAAAATTAAAAATTCGCAGTCTTGTATGAAATATCGCATGTCTACCAGAATTATCTTTTAATTCCAACCCAAAGAGAGATGTATCAGGTAGAATTTAAAGTTAATGCGATACATTTTAACATTTCATAGAAGACTATTCAACTTAAACTTCATGATATATCAGAAATACAGTTTTTTTAGTTGTGTCACTTTTGAAATACATGTGCGATTTGACATTGCTGTAAACCTCATTTTTGTGATTCAACATTGCAAATAACAATTTTTATTATTGGAAATTTTATTATTGCTAAACCTTCCTAGAATTATGAAGATGATTTAGTTCAAATTTGGTGCAGATGGGTTCAGCAGTTTTAGCATTGTAAACACTGTTGCGGAATGGACTGGGAGTCTCACAATTATTATTCATTTAAAGCTCTACATAACACCATATCTTTGTAACCTCTCACGTAGAATAGTTGCTCTCCACTTATTGGTAGATTTTTAAACAATCTGTCATCCAAATATTATCGCTTTTTTATTATAAAGTTAATCAGAAATTAGTAGATTTTACTATTGCTAAACCTTCTTAGAGCTATAAAGATTATCTAGCTAAAATTTGGTACAGATTGGTTCAGTAGTTTTCATTATTAGTGATCACAAACGAAAAATGGTTTGTCCTTTTATATAATAGTATAGATATAGATGAAATCAAACCTTGCTCCAGTGATGTAGGCATAAATCTTCAGTACTGAAATCTCAATTATACTATCTATTTTATAAACCAAATAATGAAGAATAACAAGATCATGAATAATAAATATTACAGAGTATTTTCTTACCTTAACTACAAGATTGTATTTTAAGTGAAACAACAGAATATTAGAATGTGCTTGATGGGACTGTAAAATAACATTTAATTTACAATTAAAAGTTGCTAAATAACTCTTGATCTGCCTTGTATATCGAATAATATATACTATACCAATACCATTGGGTCTCCACCCCTGTTCCCTTTCCCCAAATCTTTCCCTTCCTTCAAGTTATTTTATGTTATTGTTACTTCTTTGGTAGAAGTAAGATTAGTCTCCTTTATTCCCCATCCTGGAGGGGAAATCATTTTTTTTTTTTTTTTTAGATGTAATTCATCACTGATTACATTATTAGATGCCCTTGTTAACTACACTCACAGTTTTTAGTAAATTCAAGAAGATAATATTAATTTTGTATGTCTTATCACTTCGCTATCATTTCTGAACATGAAATGAACAATAAACCTTCATCATCACAAACTTATTATACTTATATCTTCTTTATCCAATCTCCTCTTTAAAATGACCCCTTATTTAATGCCTAATCTGTTGATTACGAGGCCATTTGGCTTTTGGCAGCCTATACAATAGAACAGTTGGCAAATTCTATACGACGTTTTCTATGCGGTTATGATTTTTTATTTTTTTATTTGAATGAAATTTCATATTTAAGAGTTTTTTTTTAATGCTGAATTAGAATCGTACATCATTTTTTTTTTTGTGTGTGTGAAAAAAATCTATAAAGGGTAGTTTGCTTGAAGATCTAATAATTATTTTAGAATTTAATTAAGCTAAACCAAAATCTATGATGCGGCTGTATTCTATCAAATTTTATGATCAAGGTTGTATTTTTTGTTAAATTTGCACTCAAAAATGAAAATTTTGGTGCAAGAATGATGTCGATATCATTTTTTAAACTCGAGATACCAATTTCACATTTTTACTCAAACTATAGGGTGTTAATACATTTGAAATATTTTTTTGTTTCGTCCTCCTATCTGGTTTCAAACTCAAGTTAAAAATCAAAATGTATGATTTTCCCAATTTTGTTGATATTTGTTGGTTCATCAGGGTTTGCATTTATATATAATCAAAAGAAAGCTGAGGCTCATCTTCCCAATCATCCTTTTATCCATATCAAAAACGTTCTAATGGCACGGTCCATTAATTTGATGAGATTCTTTCTAGTTATTTTTTATCGAGTCTATCACTACTTTATTGTCAGTATATACATTGTAAGAAAAGTTTGGGTAATCTGTTAGTTTTTTTTTTTTTTTTTTTTTTTTTTTTTTTAAATAATCTTTGTTTTGGGACACCTTGTCCCCCAAGAATAATATAAAAATACAATAAAAAGTTATTATTGTCTGGCTGCGTAAATATCAGGCAGCAACTTATATAGAATGAAAATTATATACATATAAATATATAAGGTGAAATTTTAGATTTAATAACAAGTCTTTGGGTTTATATAAGAAAAACAAAATAAGTAAATAACAAAAATAAAGTAAAAAGAAATATTATAACAGTAATATATTATTACATAATTTTGAAAGATTGATAATTGAGGAGGTAGATGAATAGATTATGTTTAAAGGAAGTGGAAGAAGCAGCATTGCGGATCGTAATGGGTATAGAATTCTAAAATAAAGCTGCACGATTAATAAAGGATTTTTCAAAGGAAGCAGTTCGATGAGAAGGGATGTACAAATCTATAGGCTGGGATCTGGTGTTCAAAAGATGAATGGAAGAACGAAAGGCAAGGATGTCATAAATTTACGAAGGTTTTTTGGACTTTAGGAATTGAAATAGAAAGGAACCAAGGAAGTATTGTCGCCAAAAACTTGGATAAAGCCACCTCAACTCGGAATACCAGCAAGTGATGTGAGAACGCCTGGGGATCCCAAAAATGAATCTTATAAAGGAGTTCATTAATCTTTTCAGCTTCATTTCAAGCTCGCCAGACAGTCCTCCGTATACTAAGCATCCATAATCGAGGTGGGGAAGGATGAGGGAGGATACTAACAATTGACGGGTATTGCGAGTGAAAGATTCACGGAATCTTAGGAGCTGTTTGAGGATGGAGAACCTGAACGGAAGCCTGATTGAAGAGGAGTTAGGAGATCTTTATTTTCAAGGAAGGTAGCAAGTTGAGAATGGACTATTCTTTCTAGTGGCTTAAATAGGTTTGATAGGATGGAAATAGGCCTAAAATGGGATGCTGTGGTAGGTGAAGGAATTTTATTCAATGGACGAACTAGGACCTTTTCCCATGCTGTGAGAAAGGAAGAGGTTTGTAAGGAGATGTTATAAATATGTATGAGAGCAGGAAGAGTGAGTTTGATAATTTTTACTGGGATTTGATCGACACCAAAATCATTTGTCTGGGATTTAAAAACAGAAGCTATTATATCATCACCGGGAATATAAATAAAGTAAAAGTTATCTGGATTAAATGGAAATTGAGGAACGGAATAGGATAAAGTATTGATTGGAGGCTCATTGGGAGAGGAATCTACAAAAAAGGAATTAAGTTCGTCAGGAGTCACAGGATAATATGTACTGGATGAGTAACTCGTAACCGAAAACTTCCTTAGAATTCTCCACTTAGATTTTGAATCTGGAGCTTCGGATAAGATGTTACGAAAATACTGCTTCTTGGCACTTCGCATGGTAGACTGGGTGAGGTTTCGAAGGGATTTGAAAGAGGAGTAATCATCAGGTAATCTGGTACGCCTGAAGCGTCTTCTAGCTGCATCTCTTCTTTTCATCAGATCTCTAATTTTTTGATTAATCCAAGGTAAATGTCGGATGGTAGAGGTTTTGAGTGGTGCTAGATGATTAAGACATGTTAGTAGATTAGATGAAAGACATTCCACCATTTCATCTATAGAGTGGGAGGAATAGATTAGTTCAATGGAAAGGGATAATGAGTCTAGTAGAGGGTTTATATTTGCTGGAGTTAAGGAACTAAGATTGCGCCAGGAAATTTTTTATTGAGGATCATAGGTGTGGAAATATTGTAGGAAATTTGGATAAGATCGTGACATGAGAGAAAGGATATTGGATTTTGAGAAAAGGAAAGTAAATTTTGAGGAGAATCAACTATAAATAAATCAAGTAAAGTGTCTGAAAACTGAGTATGGTGGGTAGGTTAAAAGGTACGATGAATAGATTAAGAGAATAAGCTAGGTCTATCAAATAAGATTTATCAGAAGAAACGGAAAGGAGATTTGTTTTAAAATCACTGGCTATTATTACCAGGTATGCAAGTTTAAAATGTCGTTTTAATTCCAATAGAATGCGCTCTTAGCCTATTGAAGGATTTGCTTATCTCTAAACGCTATTTTGTTTGTTAGTCATTTGTTTACAAAAGTCAGTTGTTTTTAAGTCGTTTACGTGGACGTATCATACCTTTCTTTGGTGTTAAAAATGTCTAATTTTAAGCCAAATAAAGAGCATTTGCGGCATGTCATGATTTTCTTATTTAATCAAAAGAAAAAGGCATCTGAATGTCATCGAATTCTTGTTGAGACTTATGGCGATGTTGCTCCAACCGTCAGGACATGTGAACGTTGGTTTCAAAGTTTCAAACGTGGTGATTTTGGTGTTACTGATCAAAAACGAGAAAGTCGACCAAAAAAGTTTGAGGACTTCGAATTGCAATCTTTATTAGACGAAGACAATACCCAAACCCAACAAATGATGGCAGAACAGTTGAATGTCACTAGGCAAGCCATTTCCGATCGCCTGAGAGCTATGGGAAAGATTCAAAAGGTTGGAAAATGGGTTCCACATGAATTGGACGAACGACAGATGGAAAAAAAAAAAAACTGTGTGCGAAATGCTGCTTTTACGCCACGAAAGAAAGAGTTTTTTGCATCGAGTTGTAACTGGCGATGAAAAATGGATTTATTTTCAGAATCCTTAACGAAAAAAATCATGGGTAACGCCAGGACAACCATCCACATCGAGTGCAAGACCGGATCGTTTTGGGAAGAAGACAATGCTGTGTGTGTGGTGGGATCAGAAGGGAGTAGTCTACTACGAGCTTCTCAAACCCGGCGAAACAGTCAATACCGAGCGCTACCGACAACAAATGATCAATTTGAGTCACGCATTGATCGAAAAACGCCCAGAATGGGCTCACAGGCACGCCAAAGTCATTCTTCAGCATGATAACGCTCCTGCACATTCAGCCAGATTGACTAAGGAAACGATTTCTTCGCTTGGTTGGGAACTCCTACCCCACCCGCCGTATTCACCTGACCTGGCGCCTTCTGATTATCACCTCTTCTCATCGATGGGACACTCATTGACGGGAGCAACACTTCAACAATTTCGAAAACGTACGAAAATGGCTCGATGAATGGATTTCAAATAAAGATGAAGCATTCTTTTGGAATGGTATCCATATCTTGCCCGAGAGATGGACAAAATGTGTAGAAAGCGAGGGTCAGTACTTTGAATAAAATATATTATACTTTTTTTTAAATTACTGTGTATATATTTTAAGAAATAAACGACATTTTAAACTTGCATACCTGGTATGTTATTGTAAGCGGGAACATAAGTAAAAAGTGAGGATTCGAAGGTTGAGTCAAATTTGACTTGAGGACGGTACACTATGACATAGAGGAGGGTAAACAAGTGAGAAGAAATTTCTGTGAAAAGATATTCTAGTTCTAAAATATAATCAGTTGCTTTTAGTACTGCCACTTTTTTAGCTTGATTATTCAAGCAGTGCAGTCCTAGTTTTGTACAGTTCTTCATGGGAAATTTTGTTTAATTCAGTCGTAAAGGCACATCCTACATTGCCTCCTTGTTTTCTTCCATCTGTTTATATGTCCATTATATCAGTTTATAAATTAGATTCTACTAATTCGTCCATGTATTGTAAAAGTTTTGTGTGTACTGCGGGGTGTAAACGTTGTTCTGTAGTTTGTTCACATTCAATATTGTCATATTTTATTTGTATCCAATTGAATGTCTTTTTATTTTATATATTGTCAGTCAGTTCTGTAATTTTCTAATTTAATGTAGGTAATGTACCTGCTAGGACACTAGCAGCATTGTAAGAGACGGTTTTGAAGGCTTTACAAATTCTTAATGCCATTAACCTTTGTACCCTCTGTAATTTTGTGAGATTAGAATGTTTCTTAGCTCCCGATTCTCACACTGGTATGGTGTACTAAAGTTTTGGAGTTATTGTGCCTTCATAGGGACAACTATTTAATTGACACCACATGTTCCTTCTCTGTTGTAGTGGAATATCTTCAACTAAATCATAGTAATCATTATTAAGAAATTCCAAAAATGTGTCCGCATTAAGTCGAGGAGGTAAGAAATGCAGACATATTAAAATATTGTCTATTATCCACAATCACACATTGCACTGAAACTCATGCTGAAAGTAATGTTCAAGAATTACATGGGGTTTTTCTTGCAACCGGAGATGATTATTTTTCTGGTTGAAAATACCTCTTCTTGTGAAAGATACCAAGCCTGTCTTAGTGCTCAAGCAAACTTTGAACAACATTTAATACGAATGTGAATGTTTACATTTAATAAATAAAGTTGTTGGAACTAATAAAATAAGTTTTATTTATTTACTATGCCTAAATAACTCATGACAATCTTTAGATGTGAATATCTCCTAAACTAAGCTTTTGCAGACATACCTCCATAGGAATTTTTTTTCTTATTTTGAGGTTTCAGTTCAAATTTTCAGTTTGGCTACTTAACCTTGAAACACTCTGTGTATACATACTTGTGTGTGTATAAGTTAAGTAGACTGAAGAAGTGAAACTTAAAAAAAAGAAATAAAAGGGCAAATAATAACGCACAGAGACTGTTGGAATACAACTGAACTTTATTGCTCTGAGGCAGCCTTTATATACTGTTACAGTATTTGTTATGTCTGGCAATAGGATTAAGGCTAATACTAGCCTGCTTTGGACCTTGACTTCCCCCCCCCCTCCAGTTTATGACCATCTTTCATAAACTTTAACTTCGGGCACTTAATACCAATACGGTATTAAGGAGTCCAGAGACTAATCCTCTCATGGTCAAAGGCCGAAGCAGATAGCGATACATACACATCCTAATCCTATCCCGTCCATAGTCCTACCAACTAATTCCATACACATATTAAGTACACTATCTATGATACAAAGTACATCTGATAATAACACAAGAAAACTTTACTCCATAATCCTTAGCCTAACATAGTACAACTGTTAAAACTTTATTTACATTATAAAAACAATACTTAGACCTAATTTACAACTAAGCATTCATCCAAAAATAAAATGAACTCTTTTTACAGTAAAACACACGCACGCTCACTCACACACATACTAAAACAAAAATTTTCTCTGTACAAAAATAATAAATCTTTTCTCTTATTTACAATTTCACATTACTTCCACTATATACGTGGCTACACTTGACAAAAAAAAAAAATTAATTTTACAAAAACAAAATTTCAATAAAACATTTTTCTACAAAAAATAAAATTCTCCTTCCGTTGCTGGCAACGGACCACTCCCAGATTAGGGTATCACCTGTTCCTCAATTGGAATTTTTAATTGTTCCACGTGAACATTTCTCCGCTTCCGCGGCTCTTTGACGCTCTCCAGCGTTACCACATTGTTCTCTAATACAAATTACCCGGAATTGCCCTTCATACAAATCTCTTTACCTCGGTTGGTACTCTTTTTCCTATAAACTACCATTCCGATTTTGATCTTTCCCGTTACATGAACGGGACATCCCGTACCCTGACGTTTTCCCTCTCAACCTGTTGTCTATTTTCCTTGACGATGCGCTCACGCATCTTCCTCCACAACTTAACCCAGTGTCGGTTGGTGATGAAATTTACCATCTCTTCCCCCACTACGGTGTCGCGGAAGTCTCGGCGTCGCTCCCGGAGCCCAAAGACAATTTCCACTGGCGAATATCCCGTCGAGCTGTGGATGGAACTGTTATACGCCGCAACCGCCTTATCCATCGCGATGTCCGGCTCTAGTCCCTTCTCTACTTGATATATTCGCAGGTGGTCACTAAGGGTCGCATGAAGCCTCTCAATCCCCCCTCTGCCCTGGGGTATTAATGTGCCATTTAATATCCTACTCTTTGGCCTCCGCCCTGACCAACTCGTTGTCAAATTCAAGACCTCCGTTCGACGTGATGCGATCCAGGATCCCTTATGATCTAAACTAGACTCTTAACGCCCCCAATACCGCCTCCGCCGATTTGGCCTGTACGAGGTGAGCTAGGGCCAATTTACTAAATACATCGAAAATGGTGACCCACTGGTATCCCCGCCACTTAAGTGTATCCACTTAGAGGTCCGATAAGGGGAACGCTACCGTAGGTGTCTCTTCCTGTACCCACCCTGGGGGATGTCGGTCGTATCTCGTGGTGAGGCATACCTCGCACGACCCAATGACCTCTTGGATCGTCCGCTTCATGCCCCACCAGAAATACCTCCGTTTTAATGCTTGGAGAGTCTCATGTGTCCCATGGTGGTTCGTCTTTCCCTGGTGGTATGACAGGGTTACCTCCTTCTGCCGCTCGACGTCCTGCACCACCTCTACTGACCTCGGGCACCTAATAAACTCTCGCGGAGGATTCCTTTAATTTCCCAATCCACTGCAATGGTCTATGGTCCTTGTGGACCCTAAATCTCCTTCCAAAGATATACGGACGGAAGTGATCCACAGCCCATACAATCCCGAGTAGTTCCCTCTCTAACGCGCTATACCTCGTCTCCGCGTCCGTTTACCGTCGGCTCGCATACGCTACCGGCCTCTCCCCTTTTTCGTTCTCCTGCGATAATACCGCCCCCAGCGCATACTCGCTGGCATCCGTAGTTACGGTGAACACCTTATTGAAGTCCGGGAAGACTGATACCGGCTGTCTCTGCAGCGCCTGATATTATATTCCATCTCCGGTGTGATAAAAATTTTCCTGCCCTTCTTCAATAAGTTGTTCAACGGAACTAAGAATCTGGCCATTTCGGGGATAAATCTACGATAATAATTCAGGGAACCCAACAGCCGCCGTATGCCCATAACGTCCCGCGGAATCGCCATTCTCGCGATTGCCTCCACTTTCTCTTTCCGGTTTCACACCGTCTTCCGATATTGTGTGTCCCAGGCCAAACTCCCGAATTCTCCCGAATACCGCCCTAAGATGTGCCAGATGCTCGCCCTCCGATTTAATGAAAAACCAAGAGATCATCCATGTAAATCTGGCACATACTTTCATCCGGACTCCTAAGGAGCTCATCCATGATCCTATGGAAAGTAATGGGCGCGTTCTTAAGCCCAAACGGCATTCGGGTGAACTCATAGTGTCCTCGCTCCAAGGTGAAGGCCGTCTTACACTGGTCCCTGGGGCTCTTACACAGATTCGGATCTGGTGGTACCCGGCTTTCAATTCCAACGTGCTAAATACCTTAGCCCCACTTAACCTATCCAGGATGTCCTCGAATCTGGGAATAGGGTATTTTGTCGTCCCGGGTGTTTTCGTTAAGTTTGCGGTAGTCAATGACTACCCTATATTTCTCCTCCCCGGGGGCACTCTTCTTCCTCACGGCCCAGAGCGGACTATTGTAGGGGGAAGTGCTATCGACAACGATCCCTTGTCGCTTTAGGTCCTCGATTTCCTCCCGGATATGCCTGCGAAGCGCCTGTGGGTATCTCCTTTCTTTAACATATGTAACCCGCTTCTCCCTCAGCGGTATCTCATGCTCCGCCCTACCCGTGACGCCCAATTTATCGCCCTCGTTGAAGATGTCATCGAACTCTTTTAAAATTTTCCCCCTCCAGTCTTCCGCCCTGTTTACTGCCCTAATTTGCCTTTTGTCCCCTTTTAACACCGAGCAACTGCTTTTTCCCAACCATAATGATCCACCTCCCCTCTTTATTCCCCACTCTGGCCCCTACCCTTCCCAATACGTCACATCCTATAATGGCATTGTATGATTTGGACATTTCCCCTATTACATGACACACTAGTTTTTCCCCTCTGTCCGACCATTTTTCTAAATCTATCTCTATCTCCCCCTCAATGGTAGAAGGGCCACCCAGAGTAATTAAGTTACAGGAACATGCCCTTACATGGAGTGCTCTGTTGCAGCCACTAAACTGCTCCGCCGCTCGCCGACTCAGGATGGTGCTGGAGCTCCCGGTGTCCACTTCTCGCCCTCACGTTGTATACCTCTAAGATGCGGTCGCCTCTCCTCAGACACCCTCCTCTGGCCGCTCCGCTCCCGTCTGCCAGTTCCCTCGTCTCCGCTGCTCCCTGGTCCTGGGTCCTCTCTCTCAGTATCCGACACCTCGGATGTCTCTGATGATCTAGGAGATTCTGGCCGTGTTCTCTGTCTCCTCCAGACCCTATTGATCTCCATAGGCTCACCCCGTGGATGTTCCTTTCCCCTGAACATGTTGGGGCATTGCCTCGCAATGTGTCCTTCGTTCCCACATTCGAAGCACTTTGTGCGGGGACATTGTGCAACCAAATGGCCAGACTTGCCACACACGCTGTCTACACTCTTCCAAAAGTGGTTCAGTTCGCCTATTTCTCCTGTGAAGCACTCGATGTCCGATACCGCCTTCCGGAGATCTTGAGCCGTGGCTACTCTCTCCTTCAGCCAGGCCAGGGTGTTGGTGTGTGCTTCAGCCATGGTTTCTCTTGGTATCACAGGTTCGGTATTGATTTGAAGCACGGCTGGCTTCAAAACGTTCTCCATCAATACTACTCACTCTTGACCAAAAGGAAAAAGAAAAGAAAAAATTTTACTACCTTTGGTCTTCTCTCCCCGTTGTCCCGGGTTTCGGCACCAGTTAAGTAGACTGAAGAAGTGAAACTTAAAAAAAAAGAAATGAAAGAGCCAAGAATAATGCACAGTGACTGTTGGAATACAACTGAACTTTATTGCTCTGAGGCAGCCTTTATATACAGTTACAGTATTTGTTATGTCTGGTGATAGGATTAAGGCTAATACTAGCCTACTTCGGACCTTGACTTATATACACATGTATATATATATATATATATATATATATATATATATATATATATATATATATATATATATATTTATTTATATATTATTTTATTTAAATTAATTTCAAAGTATAAAAGCTCATCTTAAGATCATTTTATTTTTATTCTAAAGGGACTTATTTCCAGAATAAATAACAAAATTATTATTATATTTATAGGTATTAGTATGGATTAAAGTTGACTAGTCTCAGGTAGTCCCTTATTATTATTTAGGTACTCTAATTTTTTTATTTTTTATGTGAGGCACATAATCATTATTTATTTTTTTTTTTTTTTTAAAGAACCCTGATGAAATTTCAACGTCAAAGATGGAATTAGTGGGCAAAAGGAAATCATTTACAAGTCCCATGTCCTGTAACTCCAATACTAATGTAAAAAAGCCATGTTTGAACCACAATCTACCAGAAAATAAATCACCCATGAGTGTTAGCTTTTCTAAAGAAACTGCAAACTACGTAAGTAATTCACATTCTAACTTTTATTTGTTTCATTTAAGTTTGTTTTGTTTACTTAGGATTATTAGTTTTGACCAAACGTTTTTCTTTATTTATTATTTGGATTATTCATTTTTATCATTCAGGTATAGTTTAATTAGTTACAATTATTAAATATAATATAAAAAATTGCTTAGATTAGACTGGGAATATATTATCAACCAGTAAGGGTTTTATAAGAGAAGTTCCAAATAATGAAATTAATTTATTCTTTAATCCTTATTCCTTTGATGCAAGCTTAACTATTTTGAAAATGTAATTAGCTCTAATAATGTTAGTTTAGTGATCATTTTATAATTTAGTTTTTTGTCTTTACACCCTTTATGGAAGTTTAAATGAGTAAAACTTATTAATAAATGTAAGGTTCACATTTGTTTTCCCTCAATCTTACTTTCTTTCTTCCTGATGTAGGACAATAATTGGTCAATGATTAATAATATTTTCTTTACCCAGAATCATGGTTGATGCTACAGCAGGCTTAGAATGTTGAGAAACTTCTACTTCTTAGTTTTTAACTGTTTATATCATCATAACAAATATTTTTTTATTTTTGATTGTTATAGATGAAACAATTGTGTCCATATGAATATGACCTTAATATTTTTAGGAAAATGAAGATTTAAGAGTATTTCAAGTTCTTGACGAATGTGAAGGTTCAGATATTGATGAAAATATTGATAATCATTCAGAAGTAGACTTTGATATTAGTGATAATGAAATTGAAGCAATGCTGGAAGAAGGTTAGAGTAACACAGTTTTATTATTATTTTTTTAAGGTTCAGAATATCTTATCCTTTTTTAAAACTTATTTCAATGCTGTATTATAATTATTATTATAATTCTGTACCATTTGGGAAAAACTAGATAAGTTCATTTTTGTCCACAATAAGACAAATATTTTTAGCAACCCATACTGGAGTACTACTCATCATGTACAACTAAGCATGTTGTAATGTCAATGTTATATAAGGATACCATTGACATTACAACTTGCCTACTTATAAAGTAGTAGTAGTAGTAGTATATTTGTTATGATATAAACAGTTAAAAACTAAGAAGTTGCACTTAGATATGGGTTGCTCAAAATATTTATCTTATTGTGGACAAAAACGAACTTATCTAGTTTTTTTCCCAAATGGTACAGAATTGTTGTTGAAATCCCGTGTATTGCATTTCATATAATAATATTTTGGACTTCACCCTCCAAAGCTGGAAATTATTTTTTTGAAAAATATTTGTTTTATTTTTTACATTTTCATATTCTTATAGTGATACAGAACTCGATAAAAATAATTTAAAAAAATTATCAATTGCAACATCACACAAAAATGTCATGGCTCTCGCCCTACTAAATTTTTCAAATTTCAAATTGTGATAGATTATCATTAGGATAGAAAAAATGACTTTAAAACTGATTTTTAATATTGGTTTATTGAAATATTTCATGGATGGGATGAAATATTTCGAAAAATTCAGTTTCAACATAGGCATAAATAAATAGGCGCAACTTGTTCATTTTGGCTTTCAAGTCTTGTTTGCTGTTGTCCGCAGCATGCATTAATTTCATGATTTGTATGAAGGGATATCTTCTCATTTTAAACTAAGATATTATTCACATCCTGCTTCATTTTCCATTAAAATATCTTCTCTAAAATGAAAATTTTTCACTACAAAAAAAAAAAAAAAAAAAAAAAAAAAATTAAAGTTCTAAGTAAATCCAAAAATAGATATTTGTTAAATTGTAATTTCAAAATATATATTTCAGTAAAAGTTAAACCATACTAGTGATTTCATTTTTTTAAAAAAGATAAACGAGGTTTCAGTTGCAATTCCTACATGAAATGATTTATCATTTTCAGATAACATAATTAGAAAATAGCTATATATTACTTTATCTACAATAAATAAAATTTAAAAAACTACTATTCTGTTATGAGCAATTGCTAATAGCTGGCTTACATTAAAAAAACAGATAAATACTGAGTAACTGAAAACCTTTATTGTTTCACATATTTGTCACACTGAGTTAAGACCAAACATATGAAGCTAAATATTTTTTTCAAACTTAAGATTTTGTGTGCTTTAACTATAGAGCCAAATGAAACCAAAACATGAAAAATTAAAAGTTTAAACAGTTTATCCTTATTGTATATATAGTTTATTGTACGTATCTATATGTGTGTGTGTGTGTGTGTGTGTGCGTGCGTGCGTGCGTGCGCGCGTGTGCGTGTGTGTGTGTATATATATATTTATGCATAAATTTGTTGATTGTTACTATTAGATGTTTTTTTAAGGTTCCTGATGTTCAGTCAATAAATACGGAAATCCCTTTTTGTACCTGCATTTGGGAATACTACCAGTTTTGGAAAATCCCTCCCGACCTTTACCTTTTTTTCAAAATTCCCCAGGTGTTCTGTGGGCTGTTAACTAGAACTGTTATAATTTAGTAGTAGATACCAATAGCATATCCACCAGTAACAATGTAAATAGTTTCCTACTCCTCTATATTTTTTAATTATATGTATTTAATTATTCTTACGCATGTTGTTATATAATTATATTGTAGCTAACTTTATGTTTTGAAATAACTTGTATAACTTTATTGTAATCTGTTTTTTCTCTGTAGGGCATGATTGTGAGAACAATATAGTCTTGAAACGTCACCAAAATAGTTGTTTTCATTTATTAACTGAACCTCAAGAACCTTACTAAACACACACACACACACACACACACACACATATATATATATATATATATATATATATATATATATATATACAAATATATAAATATATATATAACACCTAACATGACTCCCTGCATCGAGGTCGAAATTCATTTTAGGCCAATTTTCAAACTTCAATAAATGCAAGTACCAACTGTTTGAACTGACTGTCAGAGCCCCTTGCAGGTAGATACAATGGTATTTCACCCTCAACAATAGATAAAAAGAAAGGGGGATGGTAAAACCCAGAAACTTTCTACTGTAACATTAACGTCACACTAGGCTTTGGAGGGTTAAGGAAATAAGTCTGGCTTGGCTCTGTAGTGAACCATAATGTCTTATTTGTTTAAACAAGATTAAAGAAATTATTTCCATTTCTTTCAGTTTTAATTACTATTTGCTATTAGTTTATAATACTTGAAGTTTAATCTGTCTTTATTGATTTATATTACTATTTGCCTCAGTTAAGAGCAATAAGTCATTGTTATAAGAGATAAACAAATATTGCAATTAAATAAGTTTTTCATTAAAGTTTAATTTGAATTCGATGTTCATTTTTTTTTTCTTCTTGGTATCCAGGTATTAAATTTTATCTCATTCTGATGTTTAAGTTATTAGTGCCCAACTATAAACTTTAAACTCATATTTGATATTTATATTATTTTTATGTTATTAAGTAATGTTAAATGAAATAATTTACTTTTAAGTTTTATACAAATTAAGTTTCTTTTTTTTTTTTAAGCCAAATTATGTTCTATTAGCTTTATTTAATAGATAAATTCATTATGTCTAATTTTCTAATTTAGGCTATGAGATAAAACTTTATAATATACTGTTTAAAATACTGCTCTTGTATATATACTCAATTTAAGAATTTTGTGTTAGTTTTTGATTATATTTGTCTGTTTCTCATTTTAGCTAAATTTGATATGATTATAGCCGAGGCACCACCGCGAACGGACTTGACTTGACCTTAGCGGACCTGACCAGACCAAAATGGAGTGGGAGTGCACCACCAAGACTTGAGTTGACTTCAGTTCAGTCAGTGTAAGACAGCCGAGATGAACCACAGTACACAGTTTGCTAAGTGAGGAATCGGATTTGTCTGATTCGATGTACGATTTTATAACTTGTGTAGCATCATCGAATGTTCTCGATAGGTAGTGGCTATGAGAATATGTGAAGGATCGACCAGAATACGGGGAATTTCATACGTTATTTTATCAACTGTCGAGTGATCAATTCCAGAATTACTTCTGGATGACTCGGTCCGAGTTCGAGCACATTCTCAACCTGATACACGAAGATATTAGAAAAATGGATAACTAACACTCATTTTGTTCTAAAAACGAAGCTTCTGAGCTGCAAATAAAAACAAAAAAAAAACTGTGCACAGATAGGAGGTTATATATAGCACAGTGAACTGGTGGTAGGGGAGGGGGAACCTGATTCAGCTCACAACCCAGACCGGACAGGAGTCAGGTGGTAGGATCCACTCCTGTCCAGTCAGGAAAGGTCACGGTGGCACCTTCCCCACTGATAGCAGTCTATTGGGTAGCAGACCGGACTCAAGTCAAGTCTGTTCCCGGTGGCGCCTTGCCTTAATATGGACTAGATTACAAATATTTTGGTTATTTTCCTTAGCTGGAACTCCTCAAGCTAGTATATAAAACATTTTTTGTTTTTGAGACTTCTGTTTATTTAATATAAATTTAGAAAAAAATAATGTTACATAAAAGTTTAAAATTTTGTTTGTTTTTTTTTTCAATTTTTAAAGTATGATAACTTTGTCTTTAATAACATATTTTAATCTTTTGTTTAAAATTGTTTTCTGTGAATTGGTTTGTCATCTGATTGCTTTTAACTTTATAAAATACTAATCATAATAATAGATTTAGGTTTCTTCTGTTTATTTTTAAAAATAATTTTTTTAAAGATTTTATATTGTAAAATGGGTACCAGTTCGGTTTTAATAATGTAGCTAGCTATACCAGTATTCCTCAAAACCATTTTATCAACGATATTTTATTTCATTTAGTAATTCATTCATAGCTATAAAATACACTTTCTCAGGTTAGCTGGTGCACATAATTGTTTAATTTCATTTCATTTTAATTTGTGTAGGAAATTTTCTTCCAATAAGCACATTGATCAGTTTATGTTCCCTATTTATTGCTTACATTTTAAAACATGGTATAGAAAGAAAACATCTCTTTTTTAATTATTAAAAGTGAAAAGATTTTAATTTATAGTTTTACTGAATTTCCTAAATACAATGTTTGTATTTATATTTCACTTTTTATATAGACTTAAGTTTAGTCATCTTATGTTTGAAGTTCATCTCAGCTTTGTATCTAACACAAGAAAGGTATTCCCGTTTCACATGGTGGTTTGTCATGACTCCTATATGTGCAGGATGTAACATATCCTCATTTTTTTGAAGGATCATCCTATCTCACATGTGGGGTTGTCATGGCTCCTGCATGTGCGGGATTTGATACGACCAGGAGATGAAGAATTATCTTGAACCTCTGCCAGCTGGGTGAAGTTAAGATTATTATTTACTTCTTATTAGAAACTTAAATAATTAATTAACTTTCATATGTATTTTTTGTTTGCATAATTGAGTTTAATTCACAATAAATAAAAATAATTTGTATTACAATTATTATCAAAATACTTAATACACACAAGTGCACACACGCACAGACTCACTCACACAAAGATATATATACATTCTTAGGAGAATGGATTTTTCACCTTAGTGTATTTAAAAATATTTACTTGTTATCAACTCCTTTAATGTTACTGAAACGTTAGGTTGAAAATTTTTGGAAATTACCTGAAACAGATTAAAGTATAATATTTATTCCCTTAGCAGTTACTGTTACCCTTGTTTTATTTTTTGTCACTTATATTTTTAAATTTATGCTTTTATTTTACTTTATTCAGGTTTCAGATAATAGGAATTATTCTCTTTCAGTAGAAAAATTAATTCTATAGGGGTAATATATTGTTTTTAAAATTACAATTTCATTTATTGTTTTAATGTTTTACAGTAGGATTATTATCTGAAATCTGTTCTGATACATCAATTGTATTATTCTATTGGGGTCAGTGTTTACATAAAACATATTTGTGAATTATTTTAATTAATTAAATTAATTAAATTAAAATTTAAAATTAACATTTATTTCATTCAGGCTATTTAAATATACTAAAGGAAATTTTTTTAGTATATTAGGGTATAGATTATACAAAGTTCAGTTTTATGAATTTTACCCTGATGTCATTTCTGGTTTACTTACCAGGTATGCAAGTTTAAAATGTCGTTTATTTCTTAAAATATATACACAGTAATTTAAAAAAAAGTATAATATATTTTATTCAAAGTACTGACCCTCGCTTTCTACACATTTTGTCCATCTCTCGGGCAATATATGGATACCATTCCAAAAGAATGCTTCATCTTTATATGAAATCCATTCATCGAGCCATTTTCGTACGTTTTCGAAATTGTTGAAGTGTTGCTCCGCCAATGAGTGTCCCATCGATGAGAAGAGGTGATAATCAGAAGGCGCCAGGTCAGGTGAATACGGCGGGTGTGGTAGGAGTTCCCAACCAAGCGAAGAAATCGTTTCCTTAGTCAATCTGGCTGAATGTGCAGGAGCGTTATCATGCTGAAGAATGACTTTAGCGTGCCTGTGAGCCCATTCTGGGCGTTTTTCGATCAATGCGTGACTCAAATTGATCATTTGTTGTCGGTAGCGCTCGGTATTGACTGTTTCGCCGGGTTTGAGAAGCTCGTAGTAGACTACTCCCTTCTGATCCCACCACACACACAGCATTGTCTTCTTCCCAAAATCACCACGTTTGAAACTTTGAAACCAACGTTCACATGTCCTGACGGTTGGAGCAACATCGCCATAAGTCTCAACAAGAATTCGATGACATTCAGATGCCTTTTTCTTTTGATTAAATAAGAAAATCATGACATGCCGCAAATGCTCTTTATTTGGCTTAAAATTAGACATTTTTAACACCAAAGAAAGGTATGATACGTCCACGTAAACGACTTAAAAACAATTGACTTTTGTAAACAAATGACTAACAAACAAAATAGCGTTTAGAGATAAGCAAATCCTTCAATAGGCTAAGAGCGCATTCTATTGGAATTAAAACGACATTTTAAACTTGCATACCTGGTATGGAAATTTTTAATGAAAATGTACAAATTAAGTCTGTCATCCCAGTGGTGGTTAAGTCAATTGTTTTATCAAAATGAGTTAAGTGACTAAAACAAATCTTGGACGTGATGTTCATTTTAAAACATGCCTAGTTGTTTAAAATGAACATCTTACTGAAACACTTAATCATCAAGCAGAAAAACCACGATTCTTTTTAGTCACTTCATTCATTTTGGTCAAAATTCGACTTAACCACTTATTCACTGGGATGTCAGAAATTAATACAAATTAAAAAGGTAAAAAATTTCAAATTAGTGAATAATATTTGAGAAAAAAAAAAAATTGTTTTTACATGGTTTGTTTTTTTACAAATGAAATCTTAAACTTAAAGACAGGGAGTTATTATTTATAATACAAGGAAGCATTAGAGTTGATGATTATGGGTTTAGGACCTTATAATTCTGTTAAAATTCTTTGATTCTTAGTAAAAGATTTATCAGCTTGATATTAAGGGTGAAAAATGAGTTCTGATCTACTTGGGCATTGGCATACCTTACAATGATATTCATTTTAAATTTAAAATATAAAACTGGTGTAGTTTATGGCACTGAAGAAACTGCCCTATACTAAAAGTGTCTTTAGCGTCAACCTTCAGGTTTCTAATAAAGCAAAGTTTGAGCTATTCTGCTTTTGTTAAATTCATTAATTCATTGTATAACTTTTCATATTAATATAATTATATGCATATATATTTAATTTATACAACTTATTTTGATCTACATTTCCTTTGGATTTTTATGATGGGCTTGTTTTGTTTTCCTCTTAGAGTTTGAACTTTTCCCCAATAGATCTTATGAATTCCTGATGATCCTCACACAGCTCTATGCCAAAACCTTTTTGGTCTGACATATGGCTTCTTTACATTCATTCCTGGCTATTGGGTGAACATGTAGATTTTCTTTGCTCCTATTTTGGAGGAATGCTTCACAGGCAAGCTTCTGAGCAACTAGAAGTTGCTGGTCACTAGTCAACCAATCAGTCTGCTTTCCTATATATGTTCGTATAGTCCCCTACCAGATATTCTCCTCTTCACGTGACTTTAGAGTATTTTCCACATCTCCATCGAATATCAAATGATATTGCTCCTAATCTGCCTTCTAAGATCTACCATATAGATCCCACGAGATCTTCCATATAGAAGGCCCTCTTTTCTGTGTCATCCAAGATCCTACTGTTAAGGGTTCAAATGCCTTTCTTTTGTTCTCAGGGATAATTCTTATATTATCGGCAACCAGCAGAAGATGGTCACTGCCCATGTAAGCAAAATACGGTCTTATATACTGATCATTTATAAAATAATATATTACACTATTTTATCCCAAGCATGAGAAAGTAAATTTATGAATTCTGTTGTGTAAACTGAATGAATTTCCTTTGAGGCCATTATTGACACAAAAGTCTATTAGTCGCTGTCCAGTACTGGACTTCACACGTCACCAGAGGAAGATAAAGAAGCAAATCATTGTTAATAAACCCTTGAAATATGATAATATTATGTTAAATATTAATTTCATCTAAAATTAACTCCTAATTTAGTATAATAATTTGTATTATAGCAGCTATTCTTTTACAATAGAATAGGAGGGGGTGGACGGCCCTCTTTACAAAAGAATTTATCAACTGCTCCGTATTCAATCTTGCACATTGTGATAATGCTAAGGTTACAAGGTTGGTGATTGAACTGAGGAAGTGCAAGTGATGGAAAGGTGAGAGGCAGGCATAGATGAGCATGGCTGGCCACGTTTTGCCTGGTCGATTAAGGAAGCAGGGCATACCAATAACTTGTGGACTTCACTACTTTATGCAAAATATATACATTTGAAGCTTACATATGCCCAATAGTAAACATGGCCAAAAATGCTACATAATTTAGATATTATTTCTTACTTGAGGTACGCATGATGATATAGAAGGATCAATACAATTAGGATTGATGAATTAAATCTCATCAGAAGTGGCATCAATAGAAGTGGCATTTAATTCATCAATCCTAATATTATTTCTTGTTTTTGGGATTTCTGTATAAATCTGGGCTTACAGGGGAAAGTTTTAAATGGTTCTATCTATCTGTAAATATCTAGCCTACTTCCAATCATTTTTCAGTCCTGTGACTATTCTGTGTAGAAGAGGTTTGTTTCTGTTTCAGTAGAGAAGTAAAAATACTTATTTGTATGTATTTCTTTAATGGTTTTGATCCCCCTGGATAATAATATCTGAAATATTCCCACTATGCCCTGAGAAGAAATTTGAAAATTATCATGGATTTATTTCTTAATGATATTTAATTGTTTTGCTTGATATTCAATTTTATTTTAACTGACAATCTGACATCTGTTAAGACAAGTGCATTTCTAGATTTCCATTATAAATAGTAAAAAAAAAAAAAAAAAAAAAAAAAAAAAAAAAAAAAAAAAAAAAAAAAAAAAAAAAAAAAAGTACCGCGTTGAATGATTGCACATTATGCCACAAATGGTGTAATGCATACAAATACAAAAATAGCACCTTTCAGAGCCCACCCCTCTTTTAATTTTCTGCTTGCCATAATATTTTATTCTGAGGACTCCAACAATACAACCATAATTATCCAAATGGCAGTCACAAAATAGACACTCAAAAAGACTGCGATTTTGGCTTGGCATATCATTGCCAAGGACCTAACAAACCAAAACTTTATGATGTAATAAACAGGATTAACTAACCATAGAGTTTATTGTGAAACTAAACTGCTTCCTATCCATTGAAGAAAGAAACTAGAGACATAACTGGTAGCTTTGGCTGTCCTGTATATCAGTGATTGGTGGAAGTAGTAAAATTTTGGTAAATATAGTTTTTACAGCTAAGCTATAACTATTGTGTAGATGCTTAGGATATATAAAGCACACCATCAATGAGAAAAACAATATAGATATGCTGAGCTATCCAGAGATATGGATGGATCTCTCTAAATTACAGAAAAAACTAGCCAAGCAATCTGTTGACTGGATACCTCATGTAGCAATTCCAATCATTTTGAAGAAAAAGGATTGTCATGGGCAAGGAGGAAAATCTGTAGTGTATACCTATCATTGAATGCATCACAAGAAAAATTATAATTTTCAGGTAATTATTTACCTAAGGCTTCCTTTAACGGTTTATATTATCATATTGCCTTAATTTTAATGTTTCAGATTTGACTTTTTATCTTATTGATCTATGCCTTCATTACTTTTTTAAACATTTCAGTATTTAATGTATTAATTATCAACAACACTGTAATTATAATTATAAATAATAATTTTTTCATAGGAAATTCATGAGAATATTTGGTATAGTAAAATAAATGACATATATATACACATTTTCATGCAATCTTTATCATGTATGTAAAACATCTAATCAACATTGCTGCTGATAAGAAGTAACATTGCTTCTGATATATGCAATATGCTATGATAATAAACAATAATTGGAAATCTTTAGCCAAGTAATTACCTAAAAATAATTGTAGTATGACTGCCATCTGTATTAGAATTTATTCTGCAAGAATTTGGTTTTTTACCATAATCTTCCAAACACAGAAATGATGATGTTTTTTTTTTTTGGTGCTTAAGGACAGAAATAGACATCATGTATGATATGATAAATTTTTTTCATCATTCTCTTTCTCCAGTATTATTTAAGTTAGCGCTAGAATACTTCATTAGGAAGGTAATGCTTACGGGAAAAGGATTACAGATTGGTGGTAAATGTCCGGTTCTTGGTTATGCTGATGATTTGGTACTTTTGGGTGAAAACGAGGAAACTATAAAACTAAACTCTATTACGCTCATGAAAACCGGTATCAAAATTGGTCAAGTAATTAATACTGATAAAACAAAATACATGGTTTGTAGTAGGAACGGTGAACATTTTAGTAATGTAGATATTTCTGGGATAAAGTTTGAACACGTTGAGCAATTCAAATATCTAGGGTCTATTATATCGAGGAAAAATGAAATTCAAGAAGAAATAAAGGCTGGGTTAAAAGCCGGTAATGCTTGTTATTTCTCGGTCACCAAATTACTCAGTTCGCGCTTACTCTCCAAAAATTTAAAAATTAGGATTTACAAAACTATTATACTACCAACAGTTCTCTACGGATGCGAAACAAGGCCGCTGACGTTAAGGGAGGAACAATGTCTTAAAGTTTTCGAAAATAAAGTACTGTGTAGAATATTTGGCCCAAAAAAGGATGAAGAAACAGACAGAAAGCCTTACAATGCGGAACTGCGCGAGTTATATCCGGTAAATATAGTCCAAGTAATAGCAGCGCGACGCTTAAAATGGGCATATAAAGTCGTGTTTACTAATGATCGAATTCTAAAAAAAGTAATCAGTTTTGAGCCATCAGGTTAATGACCAAGGGGTATACCGAGACGGAGATGGGAGGATTGTGTCAGGGCCAACCTGGGGGATTTGGGTTTTGGAAGAGTGGATTGGAGGCAAGTGTGCGTTCGACGGTTGGTGTTGTCGGCATCAAACCTCCTGGTTCGCTAAGCCTTTATTTATTATTATTATTATTGAAATTATTTTATATCTGTTAGATCTCCTCAGAACTGATGATGAATGTTTAACATTCGAAACATATTGAGGAAATTCAACAATCCTAATTTTGGATTTGGGTTTTGGAAGAGTGGATTGGAGGCAAGTGTGCGTTCGACGGTTGGTGTTGTCGGCATCAAACCTCCTGGTTCGCTAAGCCTTTATTTATTATTATTATTATTGAAATTATTTTATATCTGTTAGATCTCCTCAGAACTGATGATGAATGTTTAACATTCGAAACATATTGAGGAAATTCAACAATCCTAATTGTATTGATCCTTCTATACCATAATGCGTACTTCAAGTGAAACATGTTATGATTTATCACTCAGGTTTTTTTTTTTTTTTTTTTTTTTTTTTTTTTTTTTTTTTTTTTTTTTTTTTTTTTTTTTTTTTTTTCCACAGCTTGTTTAGGAACACAGAAAAACTGAGAAACCAACAAGCTATGCAAAATTATATTTAAAAATTTGTCAGAATCTGTTAAACATTACATTAAACTTTATTTACTTAATTTTATAACACTAAAATCGGTTCAGCGGTTTGACCACCACAAGTGCCCGAAGATTGGCTAAGTTGTGGTGAGTAGCACTTCTCCGCGAAAACACATTTGTCAGTACTCTCTTAGCTATAACTCCAAAATTATTTGTCCGATCCAAAATTTCTTTATTCCATTTGAAAGCTGGACAAATATTCCATGAGACCTCATATATGAAATTTTTATCAAGTCCCATGAAATACCCACCCCAGCAAGCTAAATGTACATGTTTTGGCAAAACATGATGATTTTTACTTGTTCAATGGTTTGTCGTGTATATTTCCAATGGGACCTTCTCCCATCCTCTCCCTCCATAAGCTCACCCCCAAGGGGAAGACTTAGTACGTGTACCTTCTAACGAAAGCCCTACAACTACTCCTAACGAAGCCCTGAAGTAAAAAATTATTACATACTTCATGCACTCTAAAACATTTTTATTGAGTGAACTAATTTATAGAGTGCTGATAATAAGGGTAATATCACTCGATTTTGTGTAATTTTTTGGCTCTGAGTGTTATTTCGGGTAAAACGGCTAAAATAGTAATATAAGATCCATAACATGTAATAGCTTACAAATAAATAAATAAATTCAAATTCTGATATCAGACTGAGCTGCCTCCACACCTCCTATTGAATCTATTCACTTTGCTACTTCAGTTCAGTGTCACTACCTAAGGAGACTTAACCAAGTCTCAGTTCCTCGAGCATATTATAAGTTCCTCCTCTTACTGATGTAAGTTATAATGTTATGATCTTGTTTAATTAGTGAATATACATGAAAATTAGATGTTACATTTAATATTTAATGTAGAAAGTTCAAACTAATTATAACTGGTTAACAGATCTGATGTATGTCATATCAATATTTAATATTACATTGTTCTTTATAAAAACATTTTTTATTTATACTTTGAGTATAAAAAGTTGACAATTAGTGAGTCAACTTAGTGGAAAAGTTTTAGACAGAAAAAATTTTGAAGAGAAAAAATTCTCCTTCTGCAATTCTCCTCAAAATCAAAAACACCACAGCCACCATAGGAACCAACACTACCAGTAATGCAACTACTACTACCAGTACCAAAACTGTCACCGCTTGCGCTAATCATTAAATGTTGGTTCTTAATTTATGCATATCTACTTATTTTAAATGTGTTTTTAAGTTATAGGAAAACATTAATTACAAATAAAATATTTACATAAATATTAACTCAAAAATACAGCCGTTGTGATTGCAATTAAATAAGATCAAGGAGGTTCATCTGTTAGGCAGAAGACCCTGAGGACGTCCAAAAATCCTCAATTGGATCCATGCTAAAAAAGATTGGAGGAAAACGTTTGCTTAAATGTTGAGGATGTGTCGGGACTGAGCGGAATGGTTCTCCTGTTGGTGGAGGAATGGAATGGTGATATCCTGTTGGATCGAGCCCTCTCCACACTGGAAATGTCAGAGAAAGAAGAAGATGTAATCTATGTGTAAAATTGCTGATTTGTCGGAAGTTCATTTGTTTTTAGAACTTAAGATATATTTATATCATTTGTTTGTTTGTTTATTTGGGCTTAACTTCCTTATGCACTCCAACTAGGGCAGGAAGGACAGGTCATCTTATAGGTTACCAACCTATTCTAGCCCGGGTGGGAAGGCCAAGATTCAATTCATGGATTCACCACGAAATAAATTTTATCCCGCCCAGGTGGGATTGAACCCAGTATTCAATATTCAGTACCGAGCACACTGAGACCCTCACCTCAACTCACTCGGCAATCAAACCTCCATTTATAACATTTGAAACTAGTCTTATTATAAACTAAATATTATATTATTCATCCATTACTGATAGCATTATCATTTGATATCCTTAGGCTATAATAATAGCCTTCAAGAAATCCCTCCCATATTATTCTCAACCAGCTTTAGGTTGTCCACAAGCTTTCATTTTTTGACCGAAGTTAAGGTTTCTGTAAACATACAACCCACTCCTGTCTGGCTTAAATAGAGTTAAGTATGGTTGGCAATCATTTCTTCTTCTTTGCTTTTTTCTGCTCTTGCACATCCCTATCCTGTCCTAGGGTAGTCAGGGGGCTGCCACTGAAGGTTACTAAACATACATCCTCCTAATGCAGTCCAGTCAATCGATTTTAAAAACAGGCCAATTTGGAATGTAGCTGCAGAAGTTTATTTTTATGTTTTTGTGGTGCTGAATCCAAATTTTGTTCTTGTGAAAGGTCATCTTAACAACAAGAATCGCTAAACGTTATAATTTTTCTCATTTTTTCTTTTATATATAAAAAACATTGTCTCAAAATGACTGCGCTTGGCAAAATATCATATAAAACGCCCTAGACAACTTTGTTTTTCTAAAAAAGGATTACAACGCTGGAGGGCTCTGAAGAAAATATTTGGTTCATTGCACTAAATAAAAAACTGAATGTGAAATCTGTATGTGATGCGATGGCTTTTACTCATGTTTTCATATTGTTTTTGGAATGCTGGATTTGAATATTATGTTTGCTACCAAATAAGAAGTCAGTTTAAAAAAAAAAAAAAAAAACATTTATGTGCTCTAGCATCAATAGTGCCCATTAAAAAATGAAAATCATCTGGTGCATTTTGTAGATTGTATGACTAATGAATCTCTGTTGACCTGTCATTTCAAAAAAATGCAAAGTTGTTTTGATATTAGTAAAAAAATGAATTCTGGTGGTAACATTTGTAGGTTGTTTGCATTTTTTGGCATAAGCTATCCTCCTACAATGGAGGAAATTTGAAGTTCAGAGCCAACATACCAAAGAAAATGTAAGACTAGGTGTGTGTACATTATAATGAACTTAATTGCAGAGCTATGTTGATTAACTGAATGAAATAAAGAGTGGGATGTTGTTGGGGATCAGTCAAAAAAAGGCAGTGTTTGATATAAATTAGTAGCTAGATAGGAGTCAACTTTTATCAAACTCATCCTGTTAGCACCCCCAAGAGCATGCAGAAAGAACATTAGGAACATTTAATCACTTAGATGATTCTTCCTTTAAGCTGTTTTTTCCAGCTCAGTTTGCAGTCAAAATCTAGACCAGTGATTCCCAACCCTCTGGAGGTTGACCAACACTTATCACCTCCTTCTCATTTTCAATGTATGCCCAATTTTAATTTGAAGTAAAGTGTATAATAAAGCAGTTTTGTTACTTTAAACAATTTTATTATTGTATATAAAAACAACCAAAGCAGTTTCATTCGCTTACTCTTAAATAAAATATAATACTAATTAAAATGTACATTTTTACAGATTTTTTTAAGAACAAAGAAGTGAAATCATTTATTTTATTTATAATCACAACAGCAGTACATGTAAAACAGAAGTAGATGTTCTCATTTTAAAACTGGAATTTGGAAAAATTAAGAGAGTTGATAATGAACTCGCCGGCTGAACCAGTGATTTGGTGACTTCTACTGCACAGGTTCTGCTGTACAGCATATTTTTATTTTTCTCCCTCTGAATACTCATTGGCTCCCTGATAACACAAATTGCCCACCTGGGGGAGATCGTCCCCCGGTTAGAAACCACTGATATCAACAAACATATTTATTGTTGGTCAATGTTTCAGCCAACTTGATGGCCATCAACAGGGCTAAAATTGAAATAAGTCAAATTCAGAAATGGAAAGGAAAAATGATAAATAATAACATCAATAAGCAATTTTGAAATAATCTTTAAAAAAAAAAAAAAAAAAAAAAAAAAAAAAAAAAAATGAGCTTATTGATTTATTTATTTATTTAGCCAATGCCCGTCTGTAGCAATTCAGCCATTCGACGATGAGCCTCCCAGTAACGATTTATGTCTTCATTAGGGTAGGTGAGAGCAGTGCAAGTTTGCATAAAGGGCAAGAGTCACTGTCAGCAAGACCAAAACGGTGCAAGTGGGCTTTCAAGTAGTCGTGCCCAGTGTTTAGTCGAAATCGGGCAATGGCTTCAGCTCTCTCGAGGTTTCTTGGGATTGACCCTACCGTGGCAAGTTCCTCCCATTTTTTGGCAGTGCTTGATGTCATTAGGGTCATTTTTGTTGTGTTACTGGCCATGGCGTCGATCAGGTTTCTGGCTCTTATTAAAGTGAGTGGTCTGACTCAGCTCCCTGCTTAGCCTTGGTGTCAGCTTTCTCGTTGCCCTGAAGCCCCATGGGATTGCATACCAATTGTAGATAGATGACCTACCCGGTCAAAATGAGTTCTGCAAGTTTTTTACGACACTTGATTATCTCAATGCAGTCTGTGGGAGCATTGCTGCTTAGCGCTCTTATTGCTGCCTGGGAGTGGATGTGGAAGACAACTCTTCCTAGGTCCAGGCTATTGGTTATGAGTTCGTTGGAGGTTTCGTGGACGGCCCTAACTTTGCCATTGTAGTTGCTGGCGTTTATTCCAACCACAGCTAAGTTCTCGAATAGCTGACAGTACCGTCCAGCTCTGGCTGCTTTGGTCTCCGGGATGTAAGAGCCATTCGTTTGGGTGGTACTGCTGATGAATGGTGTCTAGGACACAAGCTTTGAGTTCCAGTAGGTTAGCTTCCACCTTATTTGATGTCAGGTTAATTAGATCTAGACGTCTGTTTGGAAGAATAGATATCATTCATGCGAGGTATGAGTTTTTAGCCTCTGTGAAGCGTTCATGAATCCATTCCAGTAGTTATGGTCCACTCTTTAGTCCTTTCCCAAAACTTAAGTGTGTATTTATCCCTAGGACTATCTAATGGTTCAATGCCTGTTTGCAGTTGCATGGCTACTATTGGGGTAGACTTGGCTCCGCCCATGATTACTCTGAATATTGAATTTGATCTAATATTGATGAATTATACAATGATAAAGTAAAATGAAATATAATAGGATTAATAAACAATAGGAATTATTGTTTGTGAAATAAGGTGATTAAAAGAGGAAATGAGAATGGTAAGGGGTATAGAAGAAGAAAGGGAGGAAGAAATATAGGAGGGAAAAAAAAATAATGTTTACTTTTTTAAAATGTGAAATATGTTGGAATTGTAAGAGGAAATGTCATTAACCTCTTCTTCAACCATTGTTCTACAGTTGCCCTCAATTATAACTTCATTCTGTTTCCTTATTTACAAATCAATTTCTACTCACTCATAACTTATCTTTTGATCATCTTATATCTTATTTATTTTATTTTTAACCTCTCTACATTATTTTCATTTGATATCTCTTTACATCAATTTGTAAATTCTTTACATACCATAATTCCTATTGTTTAATAACCTTATTTTTCATTTTATTTTATCATTTCAAAATTGTAATTAACCTTATTATTTTTATTTAGAAAACAGAAATAGTTGTCGAGTGCATTTAGTGATAAAATCTATCTACTTAATTTTTTTATAAAACTGTCATCTTCAAAAAATGCATAGTTATACAAGAGAAAAATTTAAAAACAGCGAACAATTTACGAACTTTGTTGTGACCTCTCAGGTCGGCACAAGGCAGAAAATATAAAATTTTTGTTTATACCCCGTCTTAAAGTCATGTCTTGTTTTTATGGTCTAGAAGAATGCCTGAAAAGTAGGCCAATAACATCACTCATTCATTTACTGTGTATTTCCTTTTTACTGCACCCTATCTTCTTCTTGATAAATTATTAATTGTTTTAATTTTTTGTTTACTACATACAAATGACCTCAAGTTCACACACTTTTTTTCTCTTTATTTCTTCCATAACTTGACCAAAAAAAAAAAAAAATCTTAAAAAAATTGACCATTCTCAAACTTAAAATAGAATACCATTAAACAACTTGAATATATGTAGATATAATCATATTATACAATGAAAGAAAAAATATACAAAACAAAAAAACTTTCAAAGAATAAAAAAGAAAAATATATAATATCCTAGTAGAAAAGAAACAAAATTGTAACTCTACATTCTTCATTATCAATATATTTTTATATACATGCACACATACTCATACATACCCACATATCTACATAAATGTGCACACGCGCGCGCGCGCACACACACACACACACACACACACACACACACACACACACACACACACACACGCAAGCATGCACGCACACACACACCATGTATATACAGAGTGATTACCTTTTTTTTTTTTTTTTTTTTCCTGGCTATAATGGCAGCTCAGCCTTAAGGCTCATTGTGCCTGTGCCGTGTATCCTGTACTATATTAGTATCATGTAGCCGATAATCATAATCGGATCTATGTCCACACTAGGGTCTTAGATGAATTCTTCCCCAAAGTGAAGAAACCTCATCCTTGCCAGCATATCGCCTTTGCATATAATGTGATAAGGCGTTTCATACTCCCTGTTGCAGAATCTGCAGTTCTGTTTTTCACCGTTTTTCGAAAAAACTATCCACAAAACTTTAAATCTCTCCAAAAATTGCAAATTTAACCAGCTTTCATATGGTATGGTCAAATTTTTCATATTTTATATATATATATTGGTATACTATAGACAATACAATAGATTGGTACACTACAATAATAAACGCTTAGTTCTTTTATGTACATACCACTTTGTACTATTTTTTGTATAGTTCCCAATATTTTTTATAAGTCGGTTTTATGATTTTTACTCTTAATAAAAAATTGTTTACATATTTTGTTAATGAATACATTAATATAAGGCCTACACAATTCTTTATGTATAATTTCAAGTTTTGTGATGTATGCGTAGTGATTCTGAGACATTTGTTTTGGAATATTTGCAATTTTTTATAATTAGTTTAAGACATGGAATTGAATATAGGGTTTGCATATGTCTGCATATGCATATAGGTCTTAAACAGGCTTTATATAATAATAGTTTATTATCTGTGTTTAGCTTAGAATTCCTATTAAAGTATGGGTATATAGTACACAGAGCTCTGTTTGCTTTATTGCACAAATAATCAGTTTGTGAAGTAAATGTTAGTCCTTTATCCATCTTAAGTCCTAGATATTTGATCTGAGTTGACCAAGGTACAGGTGTTCTGTTTACAATCAGTTGGGGAATATTGTTTGGTTGTCTCTTTGTAAATAGTATAGCTTGATTTTTTATCTTTGTTTGGTTTTGGAATTGCTTTAATTATAGTCATTTTCCATACTTGTGGGTAGTATTTCAATTTTAGCATTGTATTTATCAACTGTACCAATCGTGTAATTCCTGCTGGTGGTAATTTTTTAAAATATATTGGGAATATTGTGTCATAATCAGGGGTTGTTTTGCGTGTTAGTTTTTTTTTTTTTTTCAGAATTTTCTAAATTTCTGAGTAATTACACTGTGAATTTAATCTTCATCTTCATTTAATTTTCTTTTCACTTCTCTGTTTATTCTTGTGGTATGTCTATTGGTTCCTAAATTTGTAAAATACAATAAGGTATACAAGTACAGACTGACTAAGATTGCCCTTCATTGGTCAGTCAGTTGATCAAAATTAATTTCTTTAAATGTTTTAAATGAATGTAAAACAAAACATTTTCTCATGGTATTTTTTATGTGAGCATGAAGCTTTTTATTTGTTCATAACTGTGTATTGTCATCCAATTTGGAGTTGTAAAGATAATATCTACTATTGAATAAAAAATTTCCATTTGAAATGATTTAACATTTAATAAAATTAATACTAACAGTTATTATACCTTGATTAAACCTTTCTTCTTTGAAAGTTCAAAAATTGCATATCAAGGCGATCAATGGTTAATCCTATAATAAATGGACAGATATGATTTCTAATGACTATGGTATTAATGTACAAACTTAAAAAATGATATGTCTGGTACTATAATTTAATGATGGTTTATGTAAAATTACTAACCTATTTCAATAATTTAGCAACAGAAAGTTGCTGTTGCAAAAATTGTTGCTAAATGACTGTTATTAGACCTATTTGGACGTACGGAGTTGAGCTTTGGGGCTCTACTAAACCATCCAATTCATCTTGTATCTAATAACATAAACTAATAACTTAAACTAGCTTAATTTCTCCCTTTTTTTTTTTCTTTAAAGTAATAATGATTCATATTAATATGTATATTTTATTGTACAGCTGACATCCCAATTCATCCTACCACTGTCCTCACCACTTACGCCGATGACACATGTGTGTTATCAGTAAACAATGATCCCTTTATTGCCTCTCAAACACTCCAATCCCATATCCTAAACCTTCAAGAATGGTGTCAAAAATGGAGAATCAAAATAAATCCAAATAAATCCCATCAAATAACCTTTACCCTTCGTCGTAAACCCACAACATCCTGTCCTATAGTATCCTTTAATGATATTCCACTAATTCCTGTTGAACAGATCCGATACCTAGGACTCCAATTGGACAAACGACTAACTTGGAATCCTCATACAAGACTAAAACGACAAGAAACTGCCCGTCGTTACAGACTACTTCAACATTTACTAGACAAACGTTCAAAGCTCCCAATTAATTACAAAAGACTCATTTACATGACTGTGATTAGACCTATTTGAACGTACGGAGTTGAGCTTTGGGAAGCTTTGTCACCAATAAGCTTATCCATAAAGACCTTAATGTTCCATATGTTGCTGAGTTAGCCCTAACCAGGTACCTATCCTTCCGTAGTAAGCTCCATAACCACTCCAATCCACTAGTCTCCCAACTTGCTTCCTCCTCCATCCCTGATAATCCTCCGAGGCGTCTGAAAAGAAGATGGCCTAGAGACCTTTTAGTGTAGATTTTATTGAAATGCTACTAGTGAGTAGTTCTTCACAAGTTATTTACATGCCATTGTGTTCACTGTCAATACATTTGCTTCTTGTATATTATTCTGTACAGTTGTAAATATCAATAAATAAAATTAGACAGCCCATCAATTATAGAATGTTGATCAACAAAGACACTGACAATTGAACAATGGTATTAAATGGGGGGAACAATGGTATTAAGGAGCTTAAACAAGATATTAAAAGACAGGATTCTATTGCATATGAAACAATTAACAACTTAGTATACATAAGATCAATAAAGCATGCATTAAAGATCTTAAATGTTTACATTAAAGATAATAGAGATAATCCTGACTACTAAAATAGTTTAGTAAATGAACTGTTGGACATATGGAAGCCATGTTTTGTTTATCTTTGGTTTATTTAAGATTTTTCTGGTTTAATTGTTCACAGACAGCATTGGATCTTTGCAATTCTTCTATACATTAAAGAAGTTTATATAGTTTTATAAAAATTCATACACCAAACTTTGAGAAAAATTAGTGAATAACTTAAAAATTAAAATTGTAAAAGCAAATGTATGGAAATCTTACTGACTTTGCAGGTGTGTGTGATCCACAGATATTCACATACACATTTTTTTTTTTTTTTTTTTTTTTTTTCACTTTTGTTAAAGTGTTAAAAATTGACTTGTATGAGGGTAAGTCAAAAAATAAAGGGGAATTGAAAAAATCAATTTATTTATTGTTCATACTTAAATGATACTACTACCATTACTTTTCAACATAATCCTGGAAGAAGATTTTCAACCTGGTATTTAGGAAAGTTTTACACCACTTCAATTTTTAGATTTCATTGAGATTACCTCTTCATCAGATCGTTAATGATTACTGCGCAACTGCTCTTTTAATGGACCAAAAATATGTAAATAGCTTGGAACCATGTCCCGATTATACAGTGGAACCTCGATATTCCGAACTAATTGGGACCGGGGGTGAATCGGACTATCAAATCGTTCGGATTACCAAACAAAGTGCTTTCCAGGCATAGTATGTAGCATGCAAAAAATGAACAATGATATACTAGTTCCCATAAAATAAGAAGCACGTTGTATTGTTAAAGGTAAATTGTTTGTTTTATGAAATACTACTGTGCTACTGTAAGGTAACTATATTTTATGTAATGTATTGCACATGAATTTCATAATATTTTACATAGTTTGTTTACAATCTTATACACACACAGAAAGTACAGTACTGTACACACAAAAAAATTATGCAGTACAGAAAGATAAAAAAATTAAAGAAAACAAAAAATTAAACATTTGTAAAATAATCACTCATTTTTTTCTGAACTAAGGTTGAAGAACATTTTTTGGCTGCTAAATCACGGATTTTCTTTTGCGTGATCAACTGAGGTAAACAGCATTCAAGTTGTTGCTGTAGCAGTTTGAGAACGACTGATGGCAAAAACCAACACAGGTACAATAACAACACTCCCCCTTCCTTCTCTCAGTTTGTGCTTACGATTCTGATTATATTTATTTTTCCCACAGCGTTCGGATTACAAAGGTTCGGATTATCGAGGTTCTTCTGTATGTTAGGTGGTCCAGCAGCTGAAAACAGAGTTTTTATGAGTTATAATACAACAATCAATGCTGCCATACATGTGATTCAGAAGGAAATCCATATTTTCCTTTACTTTTTGATTTGCCTACATTTATAAGAAGTATGTGTGGTTTATTCATGAAAACTTACTTCAGATCCATGTGTTTGTTGTTATTAATTTTTTGTTAAAACTACAGATTGGTTTAATGAAATTTCTCAATTAAGATTATAGAAATAAGGAAATATTTAGATATAATTAAAGACACTTAAAAATGTATAAAAAAGAGGTAGGAAATAATAAATTTGATTTATATATCTTATTTAACAATAAGATGACCATCTTGAAACATTCAATCTCTGGATGTGTTGGTAGAAATACTAGATTGTTAATATCATAAAACTGATATTTATAGCTTTGTTTCATAAGGTAATGATTTTTACCTAAATAAAAATTTTTATGGAAGAACTTTTTCTATTTTTGTCTTACCAAAGGTATATTTAAGTACTTCTTTATATTCTTTAGTATACGGAACACCTTAAAACTAAAATATAGTGAGTAAAAGTATTAAAATGTAACCATACATATCATTATATATAGTATGTATAATAGTAATAGCTCGTAATAGTCATGTGTTAATCAATGTATATATATATATATATATATATATATATATATATATATATATATATATATATACACACACACACACACACACACACACACACAGGGTGTTCAATATTCGATGGCCACCTCCTTTTTTTTTTTTTTCCATAGTTTTTGAAATTTTGAAACGAAACTCTCAGGGTCTTAACTGTGTCAAATAAAGTTTCTTTTCAGGTTATAGTCTGCTCTCCAACCTTCTCCAGTTCTTCTCCAGCGACCCTAACTTTAGAATTCCCAATGGGATGTGGTATTTTTTACGAATGATTTCGATGGGAAATTAAATTTTGAATCGATTTTATACCAGTAAATGTTTTTATCCGGGGCACCGTTTCGCTGCAAATCACGAAAAATCATTTTTAGAAAATAAGCTGTCAAAAACTGGTATTGCAAAAATATAATAAACTTTGAACAAAAATAAAAAAGTTAAGGCTTTCCTGCGACTGGTACGACAAGCGGAAAAAACTGGTCAACTTGGAAGGTTTCCCCCGAGAGGCTCAAACCGTCGACAACCCCGTGATGAAACTAATATCATTAATGTACTGGCTACGGTGGAAGGGTATCCTCATTGGAGCATTCAAGACATAACCAGGGATACCCACTTAAGCTTTGGAATGGTGTGGGTCAAACTAAAACAACACCCTATGAGGCCGTACCGCATTCCACTTCATCTGGCTCTAACTCCCCAAGATGCTGAGAGACTGAGTCTCTGTCATTAAGTGGGTATCCCTGGCTATGTCTCGAATGCTCTGATGAGGATACGCTTCCACGGTAGCTAGCACATAAATGATATTAGTTTCATCATGGGCTTGTCGATGATAATAATAATAATTAGAGCAAACTGTGTGACACATTGAACTCATGATTTCAGCTAATCTTAGGATAAGTGAAGATAGGGTAAAAAATATTTGTATTGTGAACACTGCTCATTCATTTGAAAATATGGTATCTCTACCCAAAGGCTGGCTTGCCTGATAGGAAGGCCGCAACACTCCTCATTTCCCGCCCTTAAGCACTATATACTCAGATCATAAATTTCTTTTTTTTTCAAACTGTAGTCAGTTTATTTTTAGTCATTTGATATTAATAGAAATACTTTTTCATGGTACCAAAAAATTATACTGAACTTAATAAATTAAATTGAACTCATTTTTGATGATATTCTAGATGCAAAGGGAAATCACACTTTATTCATGCTTTTATAAATTTTACTTCAATTCCTTTAAATTTTTTTTTTTTTTTTTTTAGTAAATACAAAATTGTTGTTATAATATTTGATGCACATGGCACTGTTGAAGTAGAGTTTACAATATCCAGAAAAGAAATTAGTAAAAGTTTTAAAATTTATTATTTTTATGATCATTTTGTAAATAAAATGAGCAACAATTTATAATAAAATTACAATTGTAAAAATCCTGAGAAATCATGTATGTATAAGTGGCAAAAACTACCAGGGAGTTAATAACATCCACTGGATAAATAATATATTAGTATAAGATATTTATTTTATGTTTAAAAGTGATAAAGAATAACCGGATGAACATCTGCAATGTTAGTTATTGTGTGATAAGTGTATTCGTGCTTGAGCAGGGACAAGCCAGCCTTTGGATAGAGATATCGAAAATATTGAAAGTCAAATTATTTTTCTGGATCAAATAATTTTGATTGGGATCAATTTTAATCATTAATTCAATTAATGTCCACTTGGAATGTTAATATAATTATTTATATTTATTATCATTATAACATGATTAGATTAACAGTTTTACCAAACAATAAAAATAATGCCTGCTTTAAGTATGGATTTCTTTTTTTATGTTGAGTATTTTAATAGATCCCCATCTTTATATATGTTTTCAGAAGATTGGTATAATAATGATTAGTTTTTGGTAAAATTTAATATGTATAACTTAATTTTGATTTTGAATTAATAAAACAGAATAGATAAAATGCTATTAATTATTGAAGCTCCATTATTTTGGTATTAAGTTACAATAAAAATGTAAGGTTTAAGTAAAGTTTGCTCTCCACTCACACTCATAATGTATTGTAGGCTTTGTTTATGGCTGAGTAGATTAATTTGTTTTTATATTTTATTTTATTTCAGGTTTTGAAAAAGGAGCGAAAAAAACAAAATTAGAATCTGATGGTAACAGCCAGGGTGAAAATGGCATAAGATTTACTGAACATAAAACATTAATTTTAGAAGGTTGGTAATCTCTTTTTCTTGTATTTTTGCCATACTTTTTATGGCTATTGAATAAAATTGCTGCCCTTACATCTCTCCTCTCTCCCCCAGACACCATTAAAACCCTAATCTGAAAGGTCAATCCTAACCAACCAGCCATCTGATTTCTGATCTTACAGTCAATTTAGTTTTGCAACTTTACAAGCCCATTTTAACCATTTTTACTCTAATTCTTACACCATACAGATCACATTTCTGCATTGGTAATGTAAAAATATGGACTAACATCCTGGTTCCTTATGTCAAAAAAAATCTTTAAGTAATAAATTTTCTCAATGAGTGGACACATTACGGGTTCAGTATGTGTTTGAACAAATGCAGACTTGCCAAATGCATGTGGGAGCTAAACCTTTGACATTTCCATCTCGCACAACAAGGAAGTGTCACATCCAGGAATGCTGATAAGTTTGAGATTTAACTGAGATGAAATTTTAAATAAACCTTTTGGCCAGAGTTAAAAAGTATTAGTGGGTATTAATTTCTTTAGTGTTTGAATAAGCACAAACCAATGTGTTTTTTTGGCCTGATTTTATGAATTATAAAATATCAATATGAAATTGGCTAGTAAAATTTAGCTGACAAATATGTCTTGGTAAAGCAATTATATATGTCAAATTGCAGACAAATATGTCTGAGTAAAGGCATGAATAAATAGTTTGTGATCAGTTATGGTGGTAAATCTGAGTTTTTCTGTTTTGTTTTTTTATTATAAACTGGTTTATCCAGCATATATAGCAAATATCTGATCTTCTTCTGATAATTCCTCAACTCCTAATCCTCGGCCCATTCTCATCGATAACCATGATATTGTAGTGTTTGTAGGTTTCTTGGTTCGAAGATCATAAGTTGTTGTTTCAGATTTGAATGGAAAACCCATATCTGAAATTATGGTTGCCAGACTATTGTACCATCTCATAGCTCATATATATTCTTATGGAACAATATGTTCCAGAATAAAGATTATTTTTTCATTTCATAGCCATGTTTCTGATCATTAAGCCTAGTTAAAATGGAATTGTAATTCCTGTAAAATCAGATCCTGTCCTTCTGACATGTACCTTTACCCAGCATCATTTAAACGCTTGGTTATTGTCAGAGCATCCAATTTCTGGAACTCCCTGCTATCAAAGATACGCCATTCTTCCATTCTCAACATGTTTAAATCCCCTCTCTTCCTTTACCTATTATGTATTCAATCCAATGAACTAACAGAAGAAGAAAATATACATGTATAATAAGATATGAGGGTTCGTGTTATAATATTAGTTTTTGTGTATATTTTTACATATATTATTTTGTGAGATTACATTGAGCTTTATTTTTCTTCTAATTATTGTTCTTGCACTAGTTTTTTTTTTCTCTTACTTTAATTTGAAATTTTTGAAGTTTTATTTTATTTTCATTTTAAATAATGTGTAATTAGTATTAAGTTCTAATATAATTTCATTTCTGTTATAATTATATGTAATTAGTTTTATTTTTGTAATTATAAATACAGCATCTAAACCACCATTATATTGTGCATTATAATTATTCTTAAAGGCCAATGGCCACAGGCTGCATGTGTGCACCTGCGCACATGTGTGGGAAGGTGTTTTTGTTGGACCAATAGAGCTTGTATACCCATAACTTCTCCCATTCCACTTGGAGACCCTGGATCTCCTGCTAATTAAAAAAGAAATATTTTTTTTTTTTTTGTGGGTGAAAGAGCACTGTCTCCTCATTGTTGGTACATATTCATGAGCCAAAAAATTCACACTCTGGAAATTTGGCATATTTTGAAAAGCAACAGCTGCATTTTTAAATTAATGTATGGCCACTCTCATTAACTCAGCTGTTTCAACTGACATCAACTGAGAAAGTTAAATGTGTCTCCTGACTGACTTAAGTTTTTCGAAAGCAACTATTGTTCACTTTATGTTTTGTATTAATTTTAAAAGACCAAATATGTTAATTAAATAATAAGTTAACTCCTAAATTTATATTAATATTATACACTATATTCATTATTGTATATTAATATTCAAATCAAAAATAATTTGTTTTTTTTCTAGAACTAGGCTATAACCATTTTGAAATGTTACCAGAAGGTTGGATCAAAATCATTCATAAAAGTGGAATGCCAATTTATTTACATAAAACAACTAGAGTATGCACTTTTAGCCGTCCTTACTACTTAGGGCAAGGGAGTGTTAGGGTAAGGTTCATTATTTATTTTGTTAAGAGTATATACAGGGTGTCCCGAATTTAAATGGCAAAACTTCAGGAATTTATAGGGGACCGAAAAACTAAGACAAAAAGTCCTTTAGAGATTTGCTTGTTTTTGCTTAGTTTTAGATAAAATCGCAAAACAAGAAACAAAACAAGTTTTCATTTCTATACTTATTTATTTACATTTATATTTATGTTATGTTCTTTTTAATGTAAATATTGCTCAAAATGTTGTCCTCTTGCACCAATGCAAGCATTAAATCTAGCACTCACTTGATAAATTGCAGCTAAACATTGTTCTGATGTTATTTGGTGCACTGCATCTATGATTCGGTCTCTTAATTGCTCTCTTGAGTTGAATGACACCAAATAAACTTTCTGCTTCAAGGTTCCTCAAACGAAGAAATCCATGGGTGTCATATCAGGTGATCTGGGTGGCCAAGGCACTACTCCTCCACGTCCAATCCATTGTTGTGGATAATTTATATCCAGCCAAGCTCGAGCAACTCTGCTATAATGAGCTGGACATCCATCGAGTTGGAACTACATTTCAATCCACTGCTGTAAGGGAATGTCATCTAAATAATTAGAAAAGTCGTTCTTCAAAAAATGTGTAAATGTGATACCATTCAATCTTCCAGGTAAAAGATATGGTCCCACCAGTAATCCATTCCAAATTCCAAGCCAAACGTTAATAGCAAATTCATGCTGAAACCTATTCTCTCTAATAGCTCTGGGATTTTCAAGAGCCCATACATGATAATTTCTTTGATTAACAATTCCTCCTCTTGTAAAAGTAGCTTCATCGGTCCATATAATTTTTAATGGAAATAAATTATCATCGCAAATTTTGTCAAGAAACCAGTTACTAAAATTCAATCTCTTGACATAATCTTAAGGTAATAAATTCTGAACTTTTTGAAGATGGTATGGTTAGCGATTATCACCTTTCAAAGTTCGCCATATAGCTAATGCAGCAGATGCTCTTTGGATGCTAGTCTCAGGATTGTTATCGAAGTGGCGTTGGACACAATTTCTTCTCCGATAATCTGCTGTTATTGCTGCCTGGAATTAGTCGCCTTCATTACGTATTAAGAATGACCAAGTCTCTTGTAATCTACTAAAAGTTAATGAAAAGACTCGTCGATTAGGCACTCTTCTATTTTAAATCGGCGCGCATACTCCCGCACCGCTTCTAAAGCATTACCGTTACAGAAACCATACACAAAAATCATATCAGTGTATTCAACATTAGAATATGTATGCGGCATTGTGGCTGATGCTATTCATACAAAAATATCTGAGTAACTGACTGAAGACTGATTTAGGAATTATAATCCTAGAAGGAAGGCAAAATGTAAACAAATAAAAGAACGTAAAGGATAACATTAAGTGTTTACATATCTCACTGCCTAGCCTGACGAACTTTGAAAGGTGATAATCGCTACCTGTAACATTTTGGTTTTGTTTTTTTTTTTTGCGATTTTCTCTAAAACTAAGCAAAAACGAGCAAATCTCTAAAGGACTTTTTGTCTTAGTTTTTCGGTCCCCTATAAGTTCCTGAAGTTTTGCCATTTAAATTCGGGACACCCTGTATATTAATATTTTAAGTCAATATAATTAAAAATTGTAAAATCTTAACCTAAATAGAAAATCTCATTTCATCTCATTGTCACCCCATCATAGTCCAAAATGACTTCATTCTTTAGATATTTTGTTGTTAGGTTGATTACAGTAATTATTCTGTCATTTATTAATGATATGAAGATAAAATCTATTGTATTGGAGGATCTTTTTAAACCATTGCATTATAGTCATATTGTATTGATTGGCTGTATTGATTTTATTTAAGGATTTTATTGAAGGACCCTTAGTTTTAAAGTTCTATTATTTTTTTAGATGAAAATAAATTTAACATTTTAGGATCCAATTGATGTTCCTAAGTGTAGAGGAAAGTGGAGGACTTGATTAAAAAAAAAGTCACACCCAACTATGAACTACAAGGGCAAAAGTGGTAGTGTTATATTGTGGGGGTGTATGATGGATTTTCATACTGGAAACTTTTACTTTATTGATGACATAATGAACAAACTAGTTTATAATAAAGGTGTTAATGTGTGAAAGACACCTGAGAGAAAGTGTAGAAAAGCTGGGTCTAAAAGACAAATTTTATTTTTATCAGGACAATGAACCTAAGCACTCTGTCATGTTATTAATGTCAGAAAATCCAAAAGACGGGCTGGGTCGGGGCCAGTACTGTTAGGAGACCAACAAATCATGTGATGTTGTTCAAATAAATCAAATCCACACAGCCAAGACAGGGAATGTGGAAACCTATACCCTTATAGGGATGGAAATCCTGGAGATCCTGGCTCAATCACACCATCTCTCCAATTACCTCGAACCCAGGGAGTGAGGTAATTGGAGAGATAAAAACCTTAAAGTTGATATGTGCGTCGTTGAAGGAGAGGACCATTTTTGTGGAACTAGGTGAAACCAAACTGTTAATGAGGCCCATTGGAGGCAAAACTATCACTGCTACTCTTGTGTTTAGTGGTTGATTCTCTGCTAAAGTCACAGGTTCACAGGGATATGCAGATGATATTGCAATCCTTATGAGGGGGTAGGTATCAGTCCATTATATCAGATCTGCTCGAAGCGTGCATGGGTTTGCTGAAAGATTGGTGTGAGGACAATGTTTTGAATATCAACCTGGAGAAGATGGACCTATGCATCTTAACTAATAGATAGAAGGTCACTGTTAGACCACCTAGCTTAAATTGTGTACAGTTAAGTATACATCCAGAGGTTAAGCAAGTGTGTGGATCTTGGACAGCAAACCCAACTGGTATACACACATAGAGTATGTTTCTTCCAAGAAGTTGAAATGGCTAAGGACTGTAGGAAAACTAGGAGTATACAGCCAGAAGTAACGTTAGTGGTCAGATACTTTTGCCTAAAAGAAAAAAGAAGAAGAAAAATAAAAGGAACGGCTTCTTTAGAACTGTCTATAAGTTATATAAACTCCTGCGCAGTTGCCAGATCTTTTGTTACAGAACACTTGTGGTAAGTTGAAATAAGGAAACATGAAATTTCCAACAAAGTCTATTTGAAAAAATATCTTAAAGAATGGAACAAACTGAGCCCTAAAGTCACCATAAAACTGGTTTTTGTTATTTACTCACGGGTATATACAGTGTGTAAATTTTACTGAGCCATTGAGTGAATGACTTATAGTAGGGTAGAGGTCATTGAAGTGAGGGGGGTTGATGCCATCTTGCGGTAAACAGCAAGTCCATGATGCTTTGTTTATGTTCTATATTCACAATTGACCTATAGAAAATAAATAAATAAATTGGTGATTTTTTTTTATTTATTTTATTGAGTGTATAAACTCTAATGCTAGAGAATTTATATTCATAATATGTGTGTTTTTAAATTTATTGTAGAAGCATAATGTGCCACTGAGTGCCATACCTTGTTTGCAATATCGCCGTGCTCTTGATGAGGAAGAAACAAGGAAAAAGGAAGAAGGGGATGCTTTGAATGTAAAGAGTGATGGTAATCAAATTTATTTTTCTCATTTTGTTTATGATGACATTCATATAATGTATTTATCTCATAAAATATGAAATTTGTTATCTTGCAGTTATAGATCCTTATGGGTCCATGTGTTCTTGACTTGAAATTACAGATATCTGGAGGGGCATAGAAGTTTTTTACTTCTAGCAAGGAAAAGCTCTTCCTTGGCTGCCTTATCTGCAGCTTCATTCTCTTTTATCTTCAGATGGGACACTATCCAGATTAAAACAGAACATTGTTGATTGATTTTAAGCTTCCTGTTTAAGTATATTTTCTATTTCTGTATTTTTCTTAATTTTTTTTGTAATTCTGCATCATATGTCAAGTTTGAGGTGCTAATTTTTGGATATTTCCTGAGAGTTAGATCCACAGTGGATACTTAAATTCATCGGTGGTAGGTTTGAGGTGTTTTATATCTTCTATACATTTTAGGCTCTGATTGGGCAGGATTAGTTCTTTAAGCACCTGTTGCAAGATGTATACCTACAAGATGAACTGAGTCCGCAGCTGAAAGCTGGGTACGGTTCACTGAGAAGTAAATAAACCTTCCACATTCTAATTTCGAACTTATAAGATAGGAGTCAACTTTTATCAAACTCATCCTGTTAGCACCCCCAAGAGCATGCAGAAAGAACATTAGGAACATTTAATCACTTAGATGATTCTTCCTTTAAGCTGTTTTTTCCAGCTCAGTTTGCAGTCAAAATCTAGACCAGTGATTCCCAACCTTTTGTGGCCTCCTTCTCATTTTCAATGTATGCCCAATTTTAATTTGAAGTAAACTATAAATTATAAAGCAGTTTTGTTATTTTAATTTTGTTTTATTACTATATATAAAAACAACCAAAGCAGTTTCATTCACTCACTCTTAATTAAAATATAAAACAAATTAAAATGTACATTTTTACAGATTTTTTTTTAAGAACAAAGAAGTGAAATAATTTATTTTATTCTATAATCACAACAGGAGTACATGTTCTTATTTTTAAACTGTAATCTGGAAACATACATTTCGTCTTAATGTTAATATTAGTATTATTAATTAATATTAATATTATTATTATTTATTTAATTGAAACACACAAAGTGGTGATGTAGACATTTGGGGGTTTGGTACCAACCAAAAGTTTACATATTCTGTGTTTTTTTTTATTATTGATGTCGTGTCAAGTAGAACTGCCATCTGTGCTTACTCTAATTTTTTCAATGAAATTCCTCCATCTTTGAAGGATTGCACAATCGTTTGAGGTATTAGACCATTACATGATATTACTACTGGCAAGATAGAAATCTTTTGAAGGTTGTACATAGCCTTCAACTCACCAGCTAGTTCTTGGTACCTGCACATTTTCGTGGAGATGGTCTTGTGTATGTTATCATCTACAGGTATTGCAACATTAAATATCTTTGTTTCTTTTTTTTCCAGATCCATTACTAAAATATTCGGTTTGTTGTGGAGAACTGTATGATCCGTAATTAATTGTTCGTCCCAATATAGTTTATACCTCCCTGATATCATTATTCTGATGGGCCTATATTTATAATTAGGAACCACTTCTTTTAGTATTCCAAACATCTTTCCAAGTTCTTGATGTAGGATTCCTGCTACATGATTATGTCTGTAGAGGTAATCTGTACCAGCAAGACGAGTACAACCTGATGCCAGGTTTTGTATTGATTCCGGACTTTGTTTTCATAGGCGGCATGTTTCTGAGATATTTTCTCCACAGATTTATCTCCTGTAAACATTGTTAGAAATTGATTGGTCCTGCATCGCCATTATGGACCCCTCTGTCTTAGGCAACAGTTTTCCATTTGTCAGCCATTTGGTAGACAATTCCACATTATTCTCAATACCCCTGCACATCCCATGGGCATTCAAGAGTCCCCTCCCTACTGCTGACTGCTGACTTTTAGTGTCGTTTTCTAGTGCGGACCATTTCCGGTCTTACTATTATTATTATCTCTCTCTTATTCTCGGTTTTCACCGAAAAAATAGCACCTACCCGGATTCGAAATAAGGGTTAGGCATGGAATTAATTTTTTGATATTTAAAAATTTTTTGATGTTTAAAAATTTTCTGATGATACGAGCTGTTCCTAGAAGGACTGCCTTCTTTAATTCTTGGGGAATTTTATTTGTAAGATCCAGGTTTTTGATTGAGTTGACTGTAATCTTCGGGATCAAGCCATTACTAGAAATGATCGATGGAAACACCCTCACATTTTCAAGATGATGCAGGTGTTTCAGCTTTTCGCCAAGATCCAAATATTTCCTCATTTTCTCAGCAGCCGTGCGATGTACATTGTCATCCGTTGGCACTCCTATTTCGATTATAGCTGCTGATTTCATTTCTTTGTTAATAAGTAAAATATCGGTTCTGTTGTGAGGTTAGTGTGATCAGTCGAAATAGCTTGATCCCAGTATAGTTTTATATGTTTTGTTTTAATTACAGACATTTAGTTATACCTGTACTAAGGTACTTCCGATTTTTCCAAAATCCCGTATTTATTGGCTAGAGCTTGGTGAACTATTTTGGCAAAGCTGTTATGCCTCAGCAAATATTCTTTACCTGCCAAAGCCTGAATCCCAGAGGATACATGCTGGATCGATGCCGCTGCAGCTTTTCATAACCGTCATAGTTCATTAATCTCTTTGTCACATATACAATGTCTATAAACGTTTGTAGCAATCACTTGGTCCTGTATCGCTATTAGGAATCCTTCAGTCTCTGGAAATAGGGTGCCATTACGCAGCCACATAAAAGAGGCATCATCATCAGTTCAAGTGGTTTTAATGGAGTGGTGGAACCTCCTATGTAATTCTTTAGTTTTCCAAAAATCTAGAAGATTTTCTTGGGTTGGTGCTGAAGGGTTTTCTGTTGATGCCAAATTCAAAGCAGTAAACTTTTTATCTAATGCTACAATGGTGGAGGCAACTCTGGAATTCTTAGATTTGAAGTAATCGCGGAGATGTTCTTCTTGCTCAAGGCATGCCTTAAAAATGCTAGTTAGGCCTTGACCTCCAATTTTTCTGGAAAGATACTATCTCGCCACAGAGGATTTAGGATGGCGTTTTCAGGCATTTACCATCTGAACTCGAAGGTATCGGTCCATTGATTCTAACTCCATAGTAGATCAATTGATAATCCCAAAAGAGTAAGTCAACGAAGGAATAGCCCAAGTGTTCAAACTTGTTATCAAATTCTTTGCAGAAAGAAGTCTCCTTAGGATCAGTTTTCAATGCCTTTTAAACACATCTTAAAACTGTCTCTTCACATCCTTCTTAAACTCCAGATGTTGATAAATCCCCAGGTACTTATATGAGTCCCGTTCATCAAGATGATTAAGTAGAATATTATTTGATAGTTCTATATTTCTAACTTCTTTAAGCGTCCCTCTTTTTATATGAAGCACTGCTCACTTATCAATTCCAAGGCTCATGTGTACATTACTAGTGTAGGCTCTCACTAATTCAAGGAGGCTTCTAAGGTCTTTTTCATTTCTATTTCTGACATACAACTTAATGTCATCCATGTTAATTGAGTGGGACAGCATAGTTTCCATGTTGAGGTGATAGCCTTTACCTGAACTATTGAGCATTGTACTAAGAGGGTTGATTGCCATACAGTTATTATTATTATAACTATAAATAATTTGTAATAACTATTATAAATTGTAATAATTTTATTAATATAGTTTTTGCACCTTATATCAACCTCCCCAGTAAGAACTACATTACCTACTTTACTTATCATAAACCTATATTGTCCATATCCGAAAAATGATTGTACATACTGATCCTACCCGAATGTAAATATATATATATATATATATATATATATATATATATATATATATATATATAGTATCAGTATCATCCACATGATTAGAAAGGATTTAAATAGGAAAATATTATTGGATTTTAGATAGGCTACTTCTATAGAGATATTGTACCTTACTAATAAGGATGGTGACTTCAAATTTCACCATTCCATAAATAAGAGTAAATGTGGAATTATGGAATGAAGTCCAGAGGTTAGAATACCACCGCTTAGTCACAGTTACCTCTGAATGTGAAGGGTTTGTTAATAATGCTAATTCATAAGATAACCTTTGCCTTGCAATGTTGAACGTGCACAGCCTGCAAGTACATGTAGAAGACCTTGTTTCAGATTCCATATTTCCTCTTTTCAGGCTACTTGTGTTGACTGAAACCTGGTTAAGTGACGATAATCAGGTGTCTATTCAAGGCTTCTGTCGGATAATACAATCTAAAAAACATGAAGTCAGAACAGATGGTGTGTCTGTCCATGTTGATTCCAAATTATCATTGTTGTCCACACCTCACACCTTACTGACGGATGAAAATTCCGAAGTATCAAATGACACAGGCAGATGTGATGACATCTGTGCAGTTGAGAGTATTGTCAATGGTCAATGTGTTTTAATTGTAACTGTATACATTTCTCCGAACAATAGTGTCAACAATATTCAAATGATCTTGTTGAATAATCTTTTGCTTCACACTGCAATAGTGAGCCAACAATTTCACACCACTTAACAATATCATAGCCTACTAATCGTAATATGTGGAGACTTTAATCTTGATGTTCATGGAGGCAAGAATGCCAACTTTCTACAGTTTATGCTAGACACTTTCGGATTAGTATTCATTAATAACCAAAATTCCAGTTCATGCAGTGGTTCTTGTATAGACTTAGCGGTTGCATGTAATATCAACCTCACCTGTAAGAACTACATTTTCTACTTTACTTATCATAAACCTATATTAGCTATAACTGAAAAATAATTGTACTTACTAATCCTACCCAAATTAAATATATACCTATCTGAAAATCTTGTACCGTTTCCTTGCTTTGATCCTTGATCTAAACTTAGATGATTTTTTTTTTTTTTTTTTTTTATTGTTTGAAAACTAGTTTTTAATGTTAAATATTCATGATCAGTTTTAAAACATACTGAAATTTCAAAACATCAGAACTTTGCTACATAGATTATATATTTTAATGTAAAACAAGAAATCAAACATGCTGATACCCACCTAATTTGGCAAAATGAAACGGGTTTCTGACTGATATCAGGACCTAGAGCAGACTGACTGTGTAAAAAGGCAAGAGGGTCAGGTTGATAGGTGGGTTATCCTTTTGGTTTTCCGTATGACTGGTTTTTTTTTTTTTTTCCATTCCTACTAGAAACAAATTTAAAATAGAACTATTGGAAATATATATCTGGTTATTTAAACAAAAATCTGGAATGGTTTTGTACAATTTTATTATTTTTAATGATTCATAAATTTGCTTTATCCTTTATCATTTTGAGTTTTTGTTTTTTGTCTTATAAACTCCCTGTCAAAAGTATTGCAACACTTTGAAATATTTGAATTTTATAAAAACATATATTTTTTTTTTTTTATAATAAAGAAAGGTTCTGAAGTCTATAATAAACATTCTTAAACTAGACATAAACAATTTTTATTAAAATAAATAATAATATTTCTTCCAATAAATAAAAAAGTTGGAAAACTTACTTTTTAAAATTTTTTATTTTTTACAATTTTAATCTTAAATTTTAAATTTATATTTAATAAGACATATTGTTGCCCCCTCTCGCTTGAATGACTGCTTCCACTATCTTGGCACACTTGTAAATAATGAAATGAATCATAAATATGGACTGAAGGAAATTTGAAAATATTAAACAAAAATTCCATCGTTAGTTATCAACAGGGATTAGACATTGATGTGTCTAATCCTTAATGTCTTACATTTAATAAATAATATTAATATTAATATGAACCAAATATGGATTAAGGTAAAAACCAGGAAAATCTCGAGAATTATGGGTGTTGCAATACTTTTGACGGGGAGTTTAGTTCTTGCAAATGAAACAAGGTTGTTTCAGTACAAACCCTGGTCCTAACATCCTCTTTAATATTGCGTATTTTAGTCTTTACTTTGTATGTTCACATATTTGTCTGCAAATTTAATTTGCTTCATTAATTAACAGGAACAAATCTTTATATTAAGGCACAGTTAAACTTTAGTGGGACACATTGATGCATATCAAAGTTTGCCCCAAGCCTTACTGTACATTATGCTCCAACAGACTTTTCTTAAAAACATAAAAATTACAAATAAAGCACGTAATATGTTTTTATGCTTGATGCACTAGTATTAGGTTTATACTAGACAATAATAATATTGGTATAAATTTATATTTGGGTTTATTTTATTATTTTTTTTTTTTTTTCAGGTCCACAGTATCTGCACACTGCCAAAATTGAAACAACCGAGGAAAACAAACTTTCTCAAAGCCTTGGTGCCTTTACATTACAGCAGTATTGTAAAAAACTATTCCGTTTCAAAAAAGAACAGAGGTTACATTTTGTGTAAGTAATAATTTCATGTTGTTTGTAATATACCAATGTATGTATATTTTTTTATCATTCCCTAAGGAAGAGTCCTTATTTGGGATTATTGAGCATACCCGATATATGAAAGCATATTATTTATATATAATGAAATAATATCAGTAAAAAAGGGGAAAAAAAAGAAAACAACACAACAATCTAAGAAATAAAACAAAAAACTATAACAGTATGACACAAAAAAATCTGTGCTAATATATCCTGGTGGTCTTCTTTCTTCTAATGTTGAAGTTCAATGTGCTGTATAAATTTTTAATAATAATTCAAATTTTTAAGAATTTTATTTTTAACAAGTGGCCAATCTACTCCACTCAGTATGACTGTCCTGGTCAAAAGTGGGCAGTGTTAGTGTTGTGTCTGTCCATCAATGTGGATTTTCTTTTTATTCACTAGTTTTGAATGTTGAAGACTCTTCTTCAGTTCCAAAAACATAGTAACACAGAAAACATGAGGCATATTTAGTAATTTTATTTTTTTGCAGATTTGTGTAGGTTTTGTTTTTTAATGTTATCAGTAGTTATTTTTTGTACTCCTTATTCCTTGCTAATATGTATATTTTTTAAATTTCTTTGCTATGATTTTGTTCATTTAGTGGTATCATCAAGAGATGGTAAATTTATTAAAGGTGTATAGATTGATATTGAAACTAATTTATTGAAATATGATCGAAATTCCTTTACAAAATCTGTAAAAACCAAAAGTTATGTAAGTTACACCAGTCGTTGCTTACATCATTAGCCATATTTAAAAACTTTCCCACTATTTGAACTACTTATTCCAAATAAAATTTATTTTTCCCCTGATAAATAACACATGATAAATAATTCGATAAAATTACTCTAGAAATAGTAATGAAATTAAAAAGATCAAAATCCTAGACGATCCTAAAGGTATCTTTAGATATCGCAAATCTGTTCATGAGCATTCCAACATCAGAAACTAAACAAGTTTAAGAAGGACTGATATTTTAACCCAATCTATCACCATTAGAAAATATAGATTTTTACAATCTTATGTCAGTTTGCATTAATCATAATTACTTCCGATAAATTCTTTAAACAGTAAGAAGGCTCACTGATGGGATACCCCCTCTCACCCCTTCTGGCTGTCCTTTATATGGACAAATTAGAACTAAATATCCTCCACTCAGAAAACTCGTAATTAGTATGTATTATGTACTGGTATATTGGTATTTGATAACATCATATGCCTATATTCATGGACGAATGGTTATTAAATGATTTAATGAAATCCATTCATCAATTAAATTTGCATTAGAATTAGAAAAATATAAAAGATAAACTTTTTAGACTTAAAAATATTGATAAAAAAAAACAAACTACATGAATTCGGAAAATATCAGAAACCCACTCACACAGATTTAGTACTATATGATAAATCCAGGAGACCATTAGCACATAAACTCACAGCCTTTAATAGTATGATTTACCATCTTTTGAACATACCACTGAATGAACAATATTATAATGAAAAAATCCAAGTACTATGCACAGTAGCCAGCAATAACGAGTACAATTCTATATCTATTGATACAATAAAAAAAATAAATAAATAAAGCTTCAAAAAAAAAAATTAATTATATCAATGCAACCAACATCCTCAGAGTACAGGTTCAATCTAAAGAAATGCATTTTGATGCCATATGGATGTATGGTTCTGTATTCACCAACGCTGGAAAAGAATTGATAAGATTGATTAGGATTAAATTAAATTAAATAGATTACAAACTAAACTCAGAAGACATCCCCTGCAACCTATCAGTGTCTATTGCTGAAAAGTTTCACCTTATTAATTCGTAATATATTATTATTTGTAATTAGTTATTTGATATTATACCAATGACTTATTTCTTTCTTTTTTCAGTTCATGGGCTGATAGACGTAAGTATGCAAAAGCAAAAAAAATAGAAAAAGAACAACACAGACCCTCTTTTCCTGATGGAACCAAGCTGATCAAATTCCCTATTCAAAATCCAGGTTTGTAATAGCTGCAATGGTAGCCACAAATGTTTTTAATTTGTTTGTTTATTTAAACTTTATGCCAAAATTATATAAACTAATTCACCATAAATCCTCATTTACATCTTGGATTCTAAGATAAACTTAGGTTGTTAATGTTCAATGCTGTTTAAGATGGTAATTTTTTTTTTTTCCAAATCCTTGAATTTCATGTCAATATGTAACTATCATTCACTTAGAAGTTGACTCTTCAGCCTGTCTTTGTTTTCAATTAAATCATTTGAATACATGAAGTATCATAATTACTGTCATAATTTGACTTTATCTTAGACTGATTTACAGACTTTATCTGGGATATGTTTTTTGGGATACTGAATCTGAATTCCAACTTTGACTCTGAAAAACTTGATCATTTTGGAAAAAAGTACAAAGCATATGACAATTTTTCAGTTTTCTGCAATTAAAAATTTTTATAATAGCAAATTACACTGAATTTCGTACTAATTATGATTCATAAGTTTTTTTTTTCTTTAATCAATCATTTAGGCGTTAAAATGTGTTTTAAGTACAGTAACATTGGTAGTCGAAAACCCTGGGATTCTGTTTTTCTTTCAATTAATAGCATTTATGTTTTTTGGGGTGCTGAATCTAAATTTCAACTTTGCCCCCTCAAAAATCTTAAGTGTTCTGAAAAAAAGGCAAAAAATTATGCAAATATTTTAGTTTCTTTTTACCATGATATGAGAAATCGTGCATTTTTTTTTTTTTTTTTTTTTTTTTTTTTTCAGAATTTAAGCACATCAAAAAACATTAAAATCAATGGAAAAAAAAACATATTTTTTTTCCTGGATTCACTTCTTCCCCCCCCCCCCCTAGTGATGGGACTATTAATTTTTAATAAATATATATCTTCGGCAAAACCTGCCAGTGTAGCAGTTTGAGGGTCTGAACCAAATAGCCTTCACTTCTGTCATCTCTCTTCTCCTTTTCCATTTGCTTGGCTTTTCTTATTACTTTCTCTCACCTTCTTGGTATATGTTGTTTGACTGTTGTCTCATAGTTTACTTGTCAGTCTATTTTAATCCATTTTATTGACAAGTCTATGCCACCACAGTTAGTTCTCGATGACTGCCTAAAGGCTTCACTTCGATATTTGTCTTTTTTGTGGCATTTAATATTTATGTGCATTAGAATATATATATATATATATATATATATATATATATATATATATATATATATATATATATATATATAATATTTTTTCTTGTTATATTATTATTCCTGAATATAAATTTCTAGTTTATTCCGTAGCTTATATATTATACCATAAATGGTTTTCTTTTTGTGTTAGATGATGGTCCTAAAGCAAAACCTAGGGGAGAATGGATTATGAATCCAAATGGAAAAAGCTATATTTGCATTTTACATGAATATGTCCAGCATGCACTTAAAAAACAGCCAACTTATGAATTCAAGGCATTGGGTATGTTTATATTTTATTGAAACATTATATCTTAGAAGTAAGCTTACATTTGTTTATGTTTTTCAAGTATATTTGTTGATGAATGCAATAATAATTTTCTTTTTATGAAAAATAAGTTCTGTATTGAGATGGTAGTATATAAAAAAATGGATTACTACATTGAGTAGATCTCCAATGATAAAGTATAATGCTGTACAAATCATGGGATGACCCAAGTTTTGTAGATATCAAAATGTTATACCAGATCTAATTTATTATGGTGTAGATATATTCCAAGATTTTTTTTTTGTATATATATTTTTTTTTTGTACTCCTTACTTTATTTAATAGTTTTTATTCTTACCTATGTACTTGAAATTTTCTTTATACTCACTTCCATATTTGGGAATTATTATATATTTTTAATTTTGATGGGGCCAGGATAGTCAAAAATAAAACAAAACATAGTGCAGAACTATTTAATGCATGCCCATATTTTGACTCTGTAAAGAATGTGTGTCACTTCTTTCTTATCTGCCATGAAGAAAGCTCATGAACTACCCCAAAAGGTTTGCTATATAGTAAATAATTTACAAAAAAAAATTTCTTATTTTACTTTGTTTGCTTCCATGACCAATGTATTGATATTACTACAGATTTTTTGTACTTAGCATTTTATTTTCAGAAAATCCTTCAACTCCTTACTCAGCTACAGTAATTATAAATGATATGAAGTATGGTTATGGTACAGGGACAAGTAAAAAACAAGCAAAACTTGCTGCTGCTAAGGCTTCTTTGGAAATATTAATTCCTGAAATGAGGGAAAAAATAAGAAGTGATAATAAAAATGGAAAAAGGAGTGGAATTACTAATTTCCCAGATGAAGAAGAGACCAGTTTATCAGTAATAATAATAGCTCATTCGTTTTTTGTTTTTTTTTCTCTTATTTATTTATTTATTTTTTTAAAATTATATTTATTGAAATAGCTGGATAATAAAAAATATGTTGTGTTAATGAGAGGAATAGCAAAAAAAAAATTATGTTAATTAAGGCACTGCTTTTATAGGAAGGTCCTGAAACATTTATTGGAACTAGCATGCCAAAAGTTGATACTGCATGCCAAACTAATAGTTTTTTGAGAGCATCATTATATATTTTTTCTATTTATTTCATTCCACCTGAGAGTAAATCATGCAAAGGTTGTCTATTTGATGAATTTTTCAATACAATTTCATATTTACTTGCATGCATTCCACAATAAAAAATATAGTTGTATTTGTAAAGTATTACATAGCTCCCTTGAAAGTTTTTTTGTGAGGTATTAAACTAATTCTGGTAAAAATAAATTTAATTTTTGTCCTTTGCCTGATATTTCATCTTGTATGTTTCATAAATATTTGAGATATGATCGCTATAATTTTGTGTTTATTTCTTGAAATTCAGTATTCAAAGCTTGTTTTGCTGCTTGGTCAGCAACTCATTGCCTAGTATCAGAAAATTATATTGCCAGACTTCTTTTTTTTTTTCTGAGTATAATTCCATTAAAAACTGAATGAATTAGACAAAAATGATCCCAGTAAACACATAAGTCGTTAATTCCCACCTTGATTACTTTTTATATGAGAATTTGATCAATCAGAATCATTTTAAAACTTATATTCTGGAAGATTCTGACAGAAGAGGTTGTTTGAATGTCCCTACAGGTAAATAAACAAGGTTTATAATGTGTCATAAAATGACTTTTTACGTTGACGCTGTTGGATCTTTGAAAATAGAAAGGGTGGTGGAGATTATTACTGTAAAATGAATTATGCAAATTTTAAGAAGTGGTTTGTTGAAAAATAATAAACACATAACCCTTAGTGATAATTATAGACTATGTTCCATGGACTGATTGGAGGGAAAAATATATAAAGAATTATCTGCAAGACTGAATTGTACGTTTTGATAGAAACTGAAGGAAGGTCGAACTATTCTCTCTTGTCAAACTGTTAAAATTATAAAAGTTTCTGAGTTGGATGAAACATCACTACTGAATTTCTTTCTTTATTGAACATTGAGTTAAGTGGAAAAATATGTGTATAGTGCAACCTCGTTAAGTCGGACTAGCCGGGACCGCGGCCGATCCGACAACGAAAATCTGGGTTAAACAGAGAATGCTGAAAAAATAAAGAACAACATAGTACAAACAATACAATATTTTTTTTATTGTGGAAAAACACTTAAAATACACATCACAATAAACTATAATACAGTACTGTCTTAACAAGAGGCAAAATGTGAAAGACCACGGAAACAGTGGATAGACGATGTTAAGGAGGATTAGCCAGCTAGAGGTGTAACATAGGATGATATTAATAGAGATTATTGGAGGGAAGAAGTCCTAGCAAACACTAAGGATCAGAATGTGACATTGTTGGAAAACCTGTACGAAAAAAAAAAATACATAGAGTTATTAGAGGTTACAACATTGTTGATTATAACATTGTTGTCATCACCCTTATGCTGATGACTCTCAAATATATTTATCCTTTTCATGCTTCTATGTTAATATATGCATTTACTAGGATTCAGGAAGACCTTGATAGAACCTGCGTCTGGGTCAACTAAAATAATTCAGAGTTAATTATTGGGAAAGCTCAGATCATTGTAATAGGTTCCCGTCTCCTCAGATCTAATATTATTTTTTTCTAATTTAAAACTGAACTATCAATCTATCTTTTTTTTTTTGGAACTTCTGCCTCATAATTTTCCATTTACTATAAGGTGCACAATGGTGGCAGGGTGTAAAGTGAAGAATGTGTCCAATCTAATTGGACTTATGTCCTATTGGGTTTTGAAAATCAGTGTGTGTGTGTGTGTGCGTGTGTGCGTGCGTGTGTGTGTGTTTGTGCGTGTGTCCAAATATATGTTTCCCCTACTTAGAAGAACAGCGCCACTACAAAGTAGCTAGTGATGGAACCGCTGACTCTCTACATTGAATATTTAAAAAACTTATTTTCTTATTCGACAAAAAAAAGTAAAAATGTATCAGTTTTTTCCCACCTCTCCAATATTCCCCATAGTCGTTTTGGGCAAAAATGTAGAATTTTCATTACTGACCATGTATATGGTCCATTTTCACCAGACTTGCCAAATTGCTGTCTTTGCACTTCAGATTTTTACCTACGATTTTTTATAGCGGTCTAATGGCTGACGTTTTTTTCTATGAAATACTACGCAATGACAGTTTTTCAGAGTATATTTGAGCAATAAAACTCATTATGGTTAATTAATTAAAATAAAAAAAACTCATGAATGTTACTGTCTGTTACTATAATTTCCTTACTATTTATTTACAATGTACTAACAAAAATTATTTTTTCAATATTTTGAACATCTGTGATTGTTATATAACATAACTGCAATAGCTTTAATTTTTGTAATTTTCAAGAGAAGCATCTGGCAGCGATTCTTTTCAGTAAGCTTGTCTGTAGATTTGTCTGAAACACAACACTGCTAATTAAAGTTACCAAGGGTACCATGCAGGTATTGAGGCGAGTGAGATGGGAGAGGGATTCTGTTGCCACTCGAGAGGTCCCGTATCCCTTTTATGTTCTATCTCCATCAGGAGGATGACTTGGACTTCTTGACACCCGGCCATTTCAAAGACATAGTGCGTATTTTTATTATCACTCAGCAGCTTAACTATACTTATGGGTATGGTGTTAATAGTCGACGATAGTTGCTAGTGCCATTTTTCAACAATGATAGTGAGAGGTACAAGTATAATTTTTCTTTTTAAAGAATATTACAGAATAAGTGTAGCAAAATATAGTTCGACATGACAAAAAAATGCGAACAGGCACGAGATTTTCATTCTGTATAAACAGCTTAAGCATTTTTAATTCTCCTGACAATGTTATACAACAATAGAATATTAGCCTCAACTAAGTAGCCTGATGATTTTAAAGCTTAAAGAAATTTTTGGGGACTGTTTACCCTCAATAATGATGGTAACATGCATAAGTACAAATTGCTAAAAAAAAAAATTTTTTAAACATATCAGTAAATGAGACAGGAAACTTGGAAATGCGACTTGGTTTATTAATCTACCTATGCATATTAAGGATTCCAAGAAAAACATTAGTGCATAATAAAGCAATATTTAGTTCAGGTCAAAATGTCAGGTTTGAAAATCCTATTTTGACATGTCTTGTGAAAATGATCCATATACAACATACTAAAATTTCATTAAAATAAAACATTTCTTTCTTGTACCTTCCACCACCTTCTGTAGCTCTCTTCCTCTTAAAATTAGACTTGCTTCTTCCCAAGGCTCATCCAAACCGTTTTTATTCCAACTCCTGCTCACAATCCAGGCGTATGTTAACATGAAATTTATTTCCCAGTAATTGGGTTCAAATCCTTTTCCATCATTATTTTATTATTAAGTTTATGTTAATAATTATAATTTCATATCTTTATTTTTTTATTGATTTTTTAAAATCTTCCTTTTCTTTTCCTTGGCCTGTCGTTTCTTTTTATATATTTATTTCTTGTCTTGTATAGGTACATAAATTGTTTGTTTTCTATTTTTTTTTACTTATATCTTATATCTATTAATGCCTTTGTCTGAAATTAATACAGCCAGAAAATAGGTCCATCTCATACTTTGGAATTTTCTTAGAGGACAATATGTTCCAGGATAAAGATAATATATAAATTAAAAAAATCTTATCTGTTTTTGTTGCAGATTTTTGATGAAATAAGGATAGAAGATCCAAGGGTTGCAGAATTCTGTGCAAAAACAACTGAACCTTCTCCATACTCTATTTTATTAACATGTTTACAAAGGTAGGTTTACATCTTTTATGATTTTTTTAAAGTTAAATTCCCCCCTTCTATTGCACTTTTGTTTAATTAGAAAATAGATTCTGTGCAAGTGTGGTAGGTTAAGCAAAAGTATTAGTAGATTTTTTCTTTTTTATATAGGTCTTGTTTTGAAGTTACGAGGTGCATGCAATAATTTTATTTTGTCTTTTTAGAAATTTTGGTCTCAAAGAAATGCCGATTGATTATAAAGTTAACCCTCTTCATAGGCAGTCTAATGAATTTATTATGACTGTTGGAAAACACACTGCACGCATCATTTGCAAAAACAAAAAAGAAGGAAAACAAAGGGCTTCTCAGGCTATATTACAGGTTAGTCCATCAAATAATTTTTTAATTGTTTACCTAGGTGGTGAATATATATTCTCAAATAAAAGAGTTTAATACCAATAATCGACTTTTGGATGTACTTCTAGCTGTGAGTTTGTTATATAATATGTAATAATAAGTGTATGACTGCTCAGAAGTTATTGTACTTTTAGCATTAGAGAATGATATGCCAAAAATGTCTATGTAACAAAAATAAAGTGATGTCGATTTATGAAAAAAATTAAAAATTTTACCTATTACAACCTTTATGACATATTATATTTTATTAATTATTGTTTCAAAGTAATTTTTTTGGATTGATTTTTCCATGATAAAATATTTCCATAAATTCATATATTTATGAAATTTTTTATGAAATGTTTATTATATTATTTTAGGATCTTCACCCTCATATTACAAGCTGGGGTGCACTTTTAAGGCTATATGGTAACCGTTCTGTTAGGAATGTTAAAGAGAAAAAACAAGAAGAACAAGAGATTACAATGTTACAGAGTAAAGCTTCTTTAAATTCTCCCAATTATTCTATTATTAACAAATTAAGGAGTGAAATGAACAAGCTTCATGACCAGCAGGTATGCATTGTTATTAAATGTACGTTTACTTTCGACAGTAATATATTGAATATATCAAGATATGATTATTAATTCATTTTTAATAAATCTTGAACTATCTCATCTTCTGAGTAACTCAGTTAATCTAGGATATTATGGGATTTTAATACTAGACTAATTTGACTATAAAAATAATGCTTGTTTACTAGGTGTTAAACCTAGTTAAAATAAATAGTGAATTTCAATTGAAAAAAAAAAGTTTTCTTTGAGCTGATTCATTAAACCAGTGATTGTCGGTTGTGGAGATCTTTCACTGTATTAGATTAACAATAATTTTGTTTTTATCATGAAAAGCCCAGTTAATTAAATTTAAAAAAATCTGAAAACTCCTGATAGTTCGCTTTTTAATGTAATAATTTCACTACATAGTTAAATCATTTTGTTGTTGCTATATCATTCAATTTTTTAAATATTTTATAATAAAATATGTAATATTGATTAACTCTTTGATTTCAGATGATGGTGAAGCCTATAGGTTTGTTTATACCTCCTGCAGGAACATCATTGCCTAGTTCAGGAACTGAACTGAATAAAGTAGATTTCTAAATCTGTATTATATTTCAAAATGCTAATTATCAATAGAAATTACAGTTTATAAAAAATAATATTTTAATACAAATTCATATACACACAGCGATACTTGTATGTTTGCTAATATCAATAATTCATAAATTAAGGACCTTGAAGACCATCTGGATTATATGTGTATAAGGTTTATGTATATGATATCAAATATACAATTTAATCTTTATTTAGTGATGGATTATGTTTATATTAGAATATTTACCTAGCAGGAATCAGAAAAGACAGTTTACTGCATAAATATTTTTTAACTTTGTACTCCCATAACCTGTAAATTTATTTTTATGTGTGTATGTATACACATTCCCTCTCAAACACACATATTTATTTATTCTTATCTATAATGCATAATTTTCAATTTTTACATGTTGCTTATTTCTCTCCCTGAGGACTCTCTAGTTACTTATTTATATTTTAAGGTACATAGAACATGTTTTTAAATTTTTATATATTTCTTTATTTTTTTCAGAATTTCATTTCTTTGGTTTTTAAAGTAAACTAGCATTAATAATGGTGTAGCATTGTCAGAGAGTGCGGTCATACATAACAATAAAATCATATTAATTTATTATGCTGACATTACAGCTTTCAATGCAAGCGTTCATCAGGGCTAGAAGAAAACCCTTTGGCCTTTATTTTTAATCTCTATTATTCATTTTTCTGTGCACTTATTTGTTTTTTTGTTCCTTTAGATCTGACGAAGACTTGTAAGCTGAAATGTTGTACAATATAGAGGGTGTCCCGAATTTAAATGTCAAAACTTCAGGAACTTACAGGGGACTGAAAAACTAAGACAAAAAGTCCTTTAGAGATTTGCTTAGTTTTAGAGAAAATCGCAAAAAAAGAAACAAAACAAAAATGTTACAGGTAGCGATTATCACCTTTCAAAGTTCGTCAGGCTAGGCAGTGAGATATGTAAACACTTAATGTTATCCTATACATTCTTTTATTTGTTTACATTTTGGCTTCCTTCGACAAAAAGTCCTTTCAAGATTTGCTCGTTTTTGTTTAGTTTTAGAGAAAATCGCAAAACAAGAAACAAAACAAGTTTTCATTTCTATACTTATTTATTTACATTTATATGTTCTTTTTATTTCATAAATTTATGTTCTTTTTAATGTAAATATTGCTCAAAATGTTGTCCTCTTGCACCAATTAAAGCATTACATCTAGCACTCACTTGATAAATTGCAGCTAAACATTGTTCTGATGATATTTGGTGCACTGCATCTATGATTCGGTCTCTTAATCGCTCTCTTGAGTTGATTGACACCGAATAAACTTTCTGCTTCAAGGTTCCTCATATAAAGAAATCCATGGTCATATCAGGTGATCTGGGTGGCCAAGGTACTACTCCTCCATGTCCAATCCATCGTTGTGTATAATTTATATCCAGCCAAGCTCAAGCAACTCTGCTATAATGAGCTGGACATCCATCGAGTTGGAACCACAGTTCAATCCGCTGCTCTAAGGGAATGTCATCTAAATAATTAGAAAAGTCATTCTCTAAAAAATGTGTAAATGTGATACCATTCAATCTTCCAGGTAAAAAGTATGGTCCCACCAGTAATCCGTTCCAAATTCCAAGCCAAACGTTAATAGCAAATTCATGCTGAAACCTATTCTCTCTAATAGCTCTGGGATTTTCAAGAGACTAAGATTCAATCTCTTGACATAATCTTGAGGTAATAAATTCTGAACTTTTTGAAGATGGTATGGGTAGTGATTATCACCTTTCAAAGTTCGCCATATTGCTTGCCGCGATATTGCTAATGCAGCAGATGCTCTTCACATGCTAGTCTCAGGATTGTTATCGAAGTTGTGTTGGACACAATTTCTTCTCCGATAATCTGCTCTTATTGCTGCCTGGAATAGGTCGCCTTCATTACGTATTAAGAATGACCCAGTCTCTCGTAGTCTATTAAAAGTTAACGAAAAGACTCGTCGATTAGGCACTCTTCTATTTGGAAATTGGTGCGCATACTCCTGCACCGCTTCTAAAGCATTACCGTTACAGAAACCATACACAAAAATCATATCAGTGTATTCAACATTAGAATATGTATGCGGCACTGTGGCTGATGCTATTCATACAAAAATATCTAAGTAACTGACTGAAGACTGATTTAGGAATTATAATCCTAGAAGGAAGGCAAAATGTAAACAAATAAAAGAACGTATAGGATAACATTAAGTGTTTACATATCTCACTGCCTAGCCTGACGAACTTTGAAAGGTGATAATCGCTACCTGTAACATTTTTGTTTTGTTTCTTTTTTTGCGATTTTCTCTAAAACTAAGCAAATCTCTAAAGGACTTTTTGTCTTAGTTTTTCGGTCCCTTATAAGTTCCTGAAGTTTTGCCATTTAAATTCGGGACTCCCTGTATATGACCGCTAACCCTATCTTCTTCCTCAAACTAGGATTACATGGACATTTTCATTGATTTCTCTGTATATTGAATTTCCTTGAATGGAAATTCTAACAATGTCTAATCCACTACAGAGTCCACCTCATGACTTTGAAACTAGAAAAAATTATATTTAATCAGGACATATTACGTCTCATCATATAAATGAGAAATCATACTGTTTGATTGGTGACTAACTACAAAGTTGTCTATTGCTTATTGCTGTAGGTTAAAATGGCACTTAATGTCAGTGCATAGTAATGAAAAACCTTATAATTGCAAGCACTGTAATTATAGAACTTCTATCAATATAGTGTAAGATATCATGAAGTCTCAATACAAAGCAGATAGTCCTTCACTTCAGTGTCCTCATTGTGAGATTACTCTCTTTTTTTATTTTATTTTTTTTTAAGCCTAAGACTTCCATTGAAGTCCTATACTGGCCTGGGTGGGAAGGTGAAGATTCATTTCATGGGTCAACCCGCCCAGGTGGGATTCGAACCCACAACCTTCTGGTTACGAGCACGCTGAGACCCTCGCCTCAACTCACTCGGCCATTGAAGGCCCCCTTTTTTTATTTAATTTAGTTTATTATTATAAAATAAAGTATGAAAAGATCCTTTACAACAAATAACCTCAGTCAATACGATTACTACCACTTCGAGCTTAAATTATTATATTAATATTGTTTATTACAACCAATTTCTTTATTGATTGGTTTATGTACTTAATCTGGGATTTTAAATTTTAGTTGTTTTCTCTTAATCATTCCAAGAAATTGAAAATAGAAAAAAAAAATCCAATTTTCCATGAAGGCCAAAACATGGGGCCAATCCCTGTTTTGGCCTTCATTCTTTATCTATTCTTAATAATATCCTTTTCATTAAAATGTAAAGTGGCAAAACCCTGAAAAAACATAAAACATTCCTTTATATAACCTATAACCTCTGCTAGTATGATAAAAGCTCTTCAAGCTTAAATTATTATTTATATTAATAAGCATCTTTATAGATTTATATAAATCTATGATAATTTATATGACTTAAACTGGGATTTTTAATTTATTTGTTCTTTCTTAACCAATCCAAGAAAACATTACGCCTAAAAATATATCAACAATTCTTTGGTGGGATTACCACGAAATAAATATCAACCGACCCTGTCGGTTCCAGATCCATCAACATCCCGGGTGCTCTGAGACCTTTGCTCTTCTCGGCTGTCAAGATTCCATTATTAGTATATGTTTTAATATGCGTCTACGTAGATTTGTTTATTATTATAATAATATAATTATATCATAATAATATATTATAATTAATAATTATTCTATTAATTTAAATTTTATTCATTCTTCATTAAATAATTAAATGATGAGACCAAACTTTTTGGGCCTACCCCCCCCCCCCCCTTCGCTACACTTCTGGAATTATGTCAAAAAATTGTGAATGTCTTGTGCACTCAAAAATCTAAAAAATATAGTTACTGAATAGTTCTGAGTCCGAAAAAAAATACTGTGTTGTAAATAAGTGTATATTTTGCCGAGGTAAGTAATTTTTTTATATGTTTACAGAAGAACTGAAATTAAAAACTTGTTTTCCTGTCAAATATTGGGTAATAATTATTTTTATAAAATTTCCCTAACTATAGTCTGATCGCTGGCTAATGGCACTTGGGAAAAGTGGAGGGAGGGAGGTGTGGCTGGTCAGGGCCAATGATAGTGGTGCAGGGTCGCTGGTTCTTCTCTCCCCACCTACCTTGAGAGATTTTTTTCAGCTGTTTTTCATACAGGTCACATTGCGTTTTTGTTCTTAATCTTTAAATTTTAAACATGTGTTATAAAATTACTGGGGAAAACAACACATAAAATCGTAATATGTTCACATCGCAAGCTGGAAAAATGGTTTTATGCATCCAAAAATAAATTATGACAGTGTTTCCACAATTTATTTTTAGAAAAAAACATTGTCCTTTTTTTTATTTTTATTTTTACTTGGGATAGAATAGAAAAAAAAAACAACTTTATCATGGGACTAGGTCCCTTAAGAATAACATTTATGAATAGAAAAAACAAAAGTCGTCTCTGGCTATGAGACTTTTTGTGTAAATATTGTATTGCTAATTAACAAATCAATAATTACATCTAATGAAAATTTAAAAAAAAAAAAAATAGATTGATTTGAGATAGGACAAAAATATTTAAAATTTATTTATTATATGAAAAAAAGATAAAATAATGCTAATTACGATCCTTAAAATGGCTAAGCTTTAGTTATAATTATAAAAACATATTTAAAAAAAATAAATCCAAACAAACATAAAATAATTAAGAGAAAGATCTCAGCAAAGACGGCGGATCCATGGAGGGTGAAGGAGGTTTGCCCCCACTCCTCTTGCCAGCCAGCGCCCAGACTATACATCATATATATTTTTATACTGAAAAGAAAATAAATAAATAAAATTAGCCTTTTAGGGTTGGTCTAGGATTACATTGTCGTTTGAATTAACGATGATTAAATAAATCCCATTTTCGATTATCTTACAAATTTCCAGGTGAATCGTAAAATTCAAGCATAATCCAGGATGACTTTTCTTCCCGGTGGTTCCACCTGATTACATGACAGAAATGTACCCGATGATAACAATGTAATAGCTGCTACTCTTCATACACCGGTAGTACAACTAGGCAATTCTTAACTACATTAGTAGTAAACTACATGTAGTAGCAACAATTACATTTTGTAGTTGATACTTGATTGAGCGCAACTAATAGTTATGCAGTTGAAGCTTCCAACTACAACTACAGTAGTTGGAAAAAATTGTTGTGACGGCGAATACCAACTAGTAGTTGTAGTTATGGAGCTACAACTACAATTACTCAACTCTACTGATATTTGTAAAATTTTATATTCGAGTTTCATGAATATGTACCAACACTTACAGGGGTAAAACATCAATAAATGAATTGGTTTTTGGGTATGGGGAGGGGATCAGACTTATTAGCAGCCGTTTCCGCTAAGGGTGAGTAGATGTTAAAAAGATCCAAAATCTTTAATCTATTCTTCTTTTTCTAACTTCTGTGTGCCGTTAGGCCTGGATTAACTGTTCTGGTTCCTATCTTTTGCTAGTGTTCTCATCGGTATGGTGCATCCTCTTGCTGTCCCCAGTTTTTTAGAAATAGTAATACTACTAAATGTAGTTGTAGTTGAAGCAACAATGAATATACTATTGTCTGGGTAGTTCACTACTCCCAACACTGGTTAGTATTCTCTTCAATTGACATAGCCTAAACATATATTCAAAAATCCATTCCATTGATTATTTAACTGATATTCCGTCACTATTCACAAACACAAACGAAAAGTTTGTAAATCGATGTATTGTCTAATAATCCAACACTACATTATACATTATTCGATTAGTAATATATGTTGCATGGTAATGGTAGTTTTAACCCTGCAAAAACTACTAGTTGGTATACGCCCACAACTACTTTTTTCAACAACTGTAGTTGTAGTTTTAGACTGCAACTATAAAACTAGTAATTGATTAACATTAGATACGCGCTTCCAACTGCCAACTACTAAAATTAGTTTTAGTAGTAACTACAAATATACGTAGTTGTATGTGTAGTTTACTACTGCTCAACTCTGAGCCCATTGCAACCTTACTGGATATTTCACATATGATTTTAATAGAAATAATAAAATCGTTCAAATCAAATCCCGATTTTTGTTGGAATGACCAGACAAATATTTCCAATAGTCCCATTTTTAATTTGTTTACAGAAGGAAAGAAAAAAACCAACCAGTCATGGGGGAAACCTGTAGGACCCCTCTCTACCTAACACTTTCACTACTAGCATAATTTTGTTTTGAAAAATATATATTAAAATTTAGTTGGTTTTAAAAAGTTGGGTTTTATTCTCTTCCTAAATATATTTAAAGATCTATTCTATATCTCCAAAAAGTAAATGAACCAGAGTTAAAAAACTTTTTTTTTCAAAATTTCACATTCTCTATTTTCAAAAAATTTACATTCTATGAGGGAGAGCAGGGGATAATACTAATACACATACAAATGAATAATGAATTTTACTGTATATCTAGAGGTATTAAGTTGTTGATGGAGCCCATTCACCAATAGGGTATCAGTAAGGCGCTGAGAATGAACTGAAGAAATATGCTCATATTTTTGATTTTGTAGTTGTTGGGGAGGGGGGCTTTTCACTTTTGGAAAAAACAGTTCCCAACCCCAATGAATGCTGGTAAAAAATTATCTTACAATTAGAAAAATGCCCAAAACATTAATTTTAAAGATTGGGAAACCTGTAAAGAATTAATGACAAAAAAAACAAAAAAAAACAAGGAGAATTGAAACTGTAAATGAACACCAAAAATTAAAAATATATTTTCTTCAATGAGTGAATATAAATATTTATATACATAAAACATGTATATGTGTAAACAAGAAATAAACAAATAAAAAAAGGTTTCTCCTAATAATAATATTAAAAAATCCCATATAGTGATTACAAAAATAAATTAAAATATATACAAAAAAAATTTAAATGTCTCTTTTCCTTTTTTTTATATATTGGTTCAAGTTACGTGAGTGTTACCATACTTGAGGGTCCCTGGTGAATTGCTTCATCATTCCATGGGCAGGGGTGAATAATAAAAAAAAGCAGCCTGCCGGTGAGTCTTGAAGATGAAGTTGATGAGATTAGTATCTAACTGCTTCTTCCAGGGAGGTCTGGCCCAGACTGACTGTTGAGTCTCTTATCTCCCAAGGCGTACGTAAATACGTAACTTGAACCATAAACACGTAACTTGAACCGTAAACACGCTATTTACACTACATACTGTTACATATTGTTTATTATGTTTAGATGATTATGTAAGTTAAATGCGGTTCCTTCACCATAGGAGATAGAATAATTTAAAAGAAAAAAATAAGATATTAAATTATCGGACTTTAACAGTAGTGATATAGTAATCATTGGTATTCCTTCTATCACATGAGTGATTCAGGAACCATTGGCATCCTTTGTATATATTTCATATGATTCAAAGGTTACAGATCAATGCTGTTATAATGTTAAAACCATTGTACAATTTTAGTTCAATAAAGCCTTACTTTCTAATGGGTTTAATTCTATTCTATTCTATTACAATTTATTGAACTAAAAGTAATTAAAATCAGTGTACTAGAGTTATTAAAATCAGTGTACTAAATAAAAAATGGAAAAGTTTTTGAAACCAGACAGATTGGATATTGAGCCTGACTCTACTTCATCATCTAACCAATGGAAACACTGGATCAAACATTTGAGCAGTTCATTTCAACCATCAAAGCAGAAGAAAATGAAAAACTCATACTTCTTAATAACCATGTGTCTGCAAATATCTACCAGTTTATAAGTGAATCCAAAACCTATGCCTCTGCCATAGAAACTCTCACTGGTCTCTACATTGAACCAATTAATGAAATTTATGCTCGCCACCGCCTCGCAACACGCTCACAGCAGCCAGGTGAGACAACAGATCAATTTTTACAGGTACTTAAATTACTTGGTAAGGATTGTAAATTTAAAGCAGTTTCGGCTGAACTATATTGTGAAGAATCCATTCGTGATTCTTTTATTTGTGGCCTCAGTTCCTCTATAATTCGCCAAAGGCTTTTGGAAAATAACTCTTTAACCTTAAAAGAAGTTTTTGATCAAGCTAGAGCACTGGAGGCTGCACAAAAACACTCAGCTTCATATTTATCCTTGGAATCTTCGTTAAATGCTTCAAGTGAATTTACAAAAGAGAATACTCCTGTTGCAGCCATCTCCACTCCCCAGAAATGTTATTTTTGTGGGTACAGAAGGCGTATACGTAAAGTTTGCCCAGCTAGAAATGCTACCTGTGATTCTTGTGGGAAACAGGGCCACTATTCTAAAGTATGCAGGTCTGTGGGAAAGCCTCTGAACGCTACCAATTCTGAGGAAACAACTATCTCTGTCCTTGCTGCTTCCCCGACCTCTCTCTCCAAAGCAGTAGTTAAAATTACAGTAAATGGAATCCCTGCTGAAGCTCTGATTGATACAGGTAGCAGTGAAAATTACATCAGTGAGCAGTTTGTTAGCATAAACAAAATGAAATGTTCTCCTTTCCACTATAAGGTATGCCTAGCATCAAATAATCATTCATTGACTATTAATAAATGTTGCTATGTAAGGCTTCAACTTGATGATAATACTTATCCTTATGTAAAATTGTCAGTTACTCTGTGCCGACATAATTATTGGCCATGATTTACTGAAACAACATTCATCAATAGAATTAGCTTTTGGGGGATCTAAGCCATCTCTTAGTATATGCGGCTTGTCCTGTGCTCAAGTTCCACCCACTTCACGTTTCTCTCATCTAAGCTCTAACTGCAAGCCTATAGCAATAATATCACGTAATCATAGTCCCGACGATGAATTATTTATCAAAGCTGAGGTTGAAAAGCTGATTTCTCAAGGAGTTATCGAACCCTCCAACTCACCTTGGAGAGCTCAAGTCCTTGTGACCAAGAGTGAAAATCACAAAAAGCGGCTCGTTGTTGATTATTCTCAAACTATCAACAAATTTACATTATTAGATGCATATCCCATCCCTAATATTGAAGCTCTCATAACCCAAATTTCTAAATTCTCCATTTTTAGCTCAATAGATTTATGTAGTGCATACCACCAAATCCCTATCCAAGCCACTGAAAAAGAATATACAGCTTTTGAAGCTTGTGGCCGACTGTACCAATCCACAAGGATTCCTTTTGGAGTAACAAATGGTGTTGCTAGTTTTCAAAGAAGTATTGACTATTTCATTGAAACAGAATGCATTGAAGGGGTTTATGCATATTTAGATGATGTAACTATATGTGGACGCAACTTGGAAGAACATAACCAAAATCTAAAAAGATTCTTCAATGCTGCAAAAAAGTATAACCTCACATTAAATGAAAATAAGTGCCATTACTCCCAACAATCTATCAACATTCTCGGTTACACTATTTGTAACAAACAAATCAAACCAGATCCTAGTCGAATAAAATCAATACTTGAATACCCTCTCCCTCAAAATCCTGTCTCTTTACGCTGTGCCCTTGGAATTTTCTCTCATTATTCCAAGTGGATCCCAAATTTTTCAAAAAAGATTCACTTCTTAGTGATAAACAAGGAATTCCCTTTGTCGCCTGAAGCTGAAAAAGATTTCCAAACACTAAAACAGGACCTGGCTAACTTGGTGTTGATGGCTATTGAAGAAAGTATTCCTTTTGTGGTAGAAACAGATGCATCAGATTATGCTATAGCTGCCACACTCTCTCAGGAAGGTAGACCAGTAGCTTTCTACTCTCGAAAATTATCAACTAGTGAGCAACGTCACGCAGCAGTGGAGAAAGAAGCCTATGCCATAGTACAAGCTTTGAGGAAATGGAGACATTACCTCATTGGTAGGCATTTTTAACTCATCACTGATCAAAAATCTGTAAAATTTATGTTTGATAATAACGATAACGGAAAAATAAAAAATGACAAAATCTTGCGTTGGCGTTTAGAACTTTCTTCTTATTCGTACAATATCATATATCGTTCTGGAAAACAAAATGTGGCAGCTGATGCACTGTCAAGGACTTGTTCCTTGGTTTCGGATCCTGAAAGACTAAAGAAACTTCATAACTCATTATGTCACCCAGGTGTCACAAGAATGTTCCATTTTGTCCGCAGCAAGAATCTTCCATATTCTCTCGAAGATGTTAAGAAAATTACCACCTCTTGTCCAGTTTGTGCGAAAATCAAACCAAATTTCTTCAAAAGAGTTTATGTGACCTTAACAAAAGCCACAAGTCCATTCGAACGACTCAATATTGACTTTAAAGGCTCTCTACCTTCTACTACAAGAAACCGCTATTTACTTACCATTGTTGATGAGTATACAAGGTTCCCGTTTGCTATACCCTGTCACGATTTGCCTGCACCAACAGTGATCAAAGCCCTTAGCCAAGTGTTCTTTATATTTGGGTTACCTGCCTATATCCATTCAGATAGTGGAAAATCATTTATGTCTACTGAGCTCAAAACATTTTTACATTTCCATGGAATCGCTGCTAGTCACACTAGCCCATACAATCCTCAAGGAAATGGCCAAGTTGAAAGGTATAATGGGATCATCTGGAAAACAATCAACTTAACTCTCCTGAGTAGAGGACTTCCAGTTGATCGGTGGGAAGTCGTACTGAACGAATCGTTGCATGCAATCAGGTCACTTCTATGCACTTCCATCAGTACGACACCTCATGAGCGTATGTTCCATCATCAAAGAAGATCTCCCAATGGAATATCTTTACCATCATGGCTGATGAGACCAGGACCTGTTTTAATGAAAAATCACATGAGAAAAAGTAAGTTCGATCCTCTGGTAGAAGAGGTCCAGCTAATAGAACCAACCCTATGAATGCGCGTGTTTCGCTCCCTAGTGGGATACTATAACATCAACTAGATATCTTGCGCCTCCAGGTGAACCATTGGAGACAAGAAATGTACATGAAGGTGCTAAAGGAGTACTACAGCAAGAGCACACTTTCGAAGAGGAGGAACTACAATACCCATTCATGAGCAAAATGTTCCCACAGAAGAAGTTGAAAATTTTAGTTCAAACCAAGATTAGGACTTAAAAGAAAGAACAAAGGAAACTAATGAAACAGATGGTTCGCAAATCCCGAATTCCCTGAAAACGACTGAGGAGCATAAAGCTCCCACAAGAAGATCAAGTCGTATTAGGAAATACTCTAGTTACCTCAGAGACTTCAGCTGCAAGTAGGCAGGGGTGAATGTAGTGATATAGTAATCATTGGTATTCCTTCTATCACATGAGTGATTCAAGAACCATTGGCATCCTTTGTATATAATTCATACGATTCAAAGGTTACAGATCAATGCTGTTATAATGTCAAAACCATTGTACAATTTTAGTTCAATAAAGCCTTACTTTCTAATGGGTTTAATTCTATTCTATTCTATTACATACAGGTGTTAAGTTGTTGATGTAGCCCATTCACCAATACAGTATCAGAAAGGCGCTGAGAATGAACTGAGGAAATATGCTCATATTTTTGATTTTGGATGGGAGGATGAGGAAACTTAGGTGGCTGAAAGGAAATAAATTCAGATTTTTCACTGCTGTATAAGAGTTAGTACAAATTCTGCGAAAATCGATTGAATACATTTAAAGTCCAAACCCCCCCCCCTACCTAAAAGGAAGTTAACCCTTTGACGGGCGAGCCAGGAATTTTTGAATACATTTCTTTCTTAATTTTTTTCCTTTGAATGGCTTTAACCACGCCAACCCACCACTCATGTATCATGGAATTCAAGGTTTAATAAAGGATATTAGATGATAATGAGTAGGATATTGAATCATTTATTAAGCAACAGGCATTAAATATAAGTATCCTCCAGCCTGTCAAACGTTTAATTCAGTGATGTGTCTACCCCTATAAAAGTGTTGGTATATAAGTGTGTAACTCAAACATAAAATTTTACGAAACTCGGTTGAGTCCAGGAGCCAGCACATGCAAATTCAATTGGAAAGACATGAATTTATTTAATTATCATTCGCCTCGAAATGATATATCGTGGTCTGGCAGCCTATATCCGTTGGAACGCGGTGTGGCGCACGCTTAAAAAGGTCCAAAATTACAAAAAATGATTGGAAAGGCACGTTTTTGAGTTTGGTCTCATTTTTTAGTGTTTCCTTTTCTAATCCCGAATAAAGTGGTTTGACAGCCGAAGACGTCGGAAACGGCGTGGAACCGGTTTTTATACCGCGGTTAACTGACCCGAAAAATGAAACAATAAATATTTATCTACCATTTTTTAACATCTTGTTAGAACTCATAGGAGTAGTTAAAATCCAACCCCTCAGAACCAAAAACTATATTTGTAGCACTTAATTATTTCCCAAAGGTGATTTAGCAAAACCAGTACTTTCATCAGTATACGGCCGAAAACATGACTCCCAACAGAAAAACTTCAAATTTTGTGAAAAATCACCATTTTTGGAAAGCTTTATCTCTGCAATAAACTAATGTACAGAGGTGAATTAGACTTAAATTGACACAAATTTAATGCTCTTTAATACTGCAGATTAGCATGCCCAGCGAATTTTCATATTTTACGAGATGTAAGAAAACAAAATGAAAATAGTGCTAAAATATCGCGGTTTTTAAGTACTACGAAAATCGCTTTTGGTTTTAAGGGTTGTAAATTTGGATTTTAAAACAAATTAAAAAATGTTAGATAAATAGATTTCGGCTGCCAAACCACTTTATTCGTGTTTAGAAAAGGACACACTAAAAAATGAGAACAAACTCAAGAAAATGCCTTTCCAATTATGTTTTGCTATTTTGGATGATTTTAAGCGTGTTTCACACCGCGTTCCGATGGATACAGGCTGCCAGACCACGAATTATCATTTGGAGGCGAATGATGATGAAACAGATTCATGTCTTTCCAATTAAATTTGCACGTGGCTGGATCTCAGTCTATAGGTATGTAACTTCAATATAAAATTTTTAGGATTATCAATTGAGTAACTGTAGTTGTAGCCCCCCATAACTACAACTAATAGTTGGTATTCGCTGTCAAAACTATTTATTCAACTACTGTAGTTGTAGTTGGAAACTTCAATTACATAATTAGTAGTTGGGTAGTTTGTAGTTAACTACTTTTTGCCCAAATCTGACAGGCAGATGTTATCATCAAAATTTTGTAATATGGTCTTAGTTTTTCTTTCACATCATGAAGGGACAAAAGCTCAATTAGAATGAGCACATGGCATTAAAGCTTAAGAGCTAGTTTCTCTTAGATGCTGAAATATGGAATATCTTGTGAGGTAATCTATTCAGAAATTGTATGGAATATTCCTGATTAGCATTAGCATAACCATTCATTTGTCCCTCGCCCAATAAAACTTCCTTGATGCGCCCTAGCCCAAATTTCATCCGACCCCACACCTTTGCCATTGAGAACTAGTTATCTGGGCTTGGCCACTTCCTCCTGCTCCTGCTGACCTTCTTTGAAGTTCAAGGTTTACATTCCCAGTGCTCTA